>CP141139.1:30226216-31576216 GCA_035236585.1 Warburgia ugandensis | reverse complement strand
TCTATTTCCACCGAAAAAATGCCACATCCTACTAGACTAAAGAAGTCATTTTTGATTAAACGGCTTCTTAAGTCTTTACTTTTAAAGTTGTTTTTTTTTAAACAACTTGTAAAATATTTACAAAGTTTGTAGCAAAAAATAACAACTTCTTTATACCAACTTTAAAAGCCTTGTGTGTTGTAGTGATTCATGTGTATGGATCAATGTGTGAATCATTTATGTGTATGGATTAGTCATGTTTTGCATCATTCTTACCTATCCCAAACCTGGAGTTGAAAAGTTGAGTTCTCTAATATATATATATATATATATATTATGTTTTTTCTAACTTTATATATGTGTATTTTCTATGCACACCAACTATTTAGTTAAATTCTTAACCCATGTTATCAATCTTTTCATGTCTAGAAAGTTTTTACACATATTTGAACATCAACTTTTAAACAAAATGGACAAATATGCTTGGACGAGTGCAGAGAGATCATCAAGGGAATATGAGGAGGAAATAGAAAAGTTCAAAAAATTTGCACTTGGGGTGGGTGGTGATTGTAATCGAATGTGATGTTCATGCTTAAGATATGAAAACCTGAAAAAGGTTACTATTGGTGAGTTCAGAGAACATTTGTGCTTCAATGCAATTGATGAAAGCTATTTCCCCTACATGTGGCATGGTGAGGGAATACCTATAGGCCTTCGGTAAGGCATGAAAGTGTATATAAAAAAGAAGCTACTGTAGGAAGTATTGCAGATACTAATACAGCTGCATCGATGTTTCGAGATGTATACAATGACTTCTAAGACAACCTAGAACAATTTTAGACTACTTTGAAGGAAGCCGATGAGCCATTGTATGTTGGGTGTATAGATTATACCAAGTTATCTACAATGGTAAAACTTTACAATGTGAAATTAAGATTTGGTATTTCATATCAAGGTTTTAAAAAATTGTTGAGTCATTTAATAAAATGCCACCCAAGGAGAATGAATTAGCTAGGTTCACATGGGAGGCAAAGGAAACCTTAGCTGCACTAGGGTTGAAGTATGAAAAGATATATGCATGTCCCAATGACTGCATATTGTACAGAAAGGAACACAAAGACAAATTTATATGTCCAACTTGTGGACATTCAAGAAGAAAGATGAAGAAGAATTCAAGTGATTGACAAGTGAAAGATGTCCTTGCAAAGGTCCAATGTTATTTCTACCCTATTTCAAGATTCTAAAGAATGTTTCATAGTAAAGATACAATGAAGAAACTAGTATGGCATGCTGAGGAGAGAGCAAGTTATAACTATTTATGCCATCCAATAGATAGCCTTGCGTGGAAGCTTGTAGACTATGTGGCCTGATTTTGGAGAAGAACCCAAAAACCTACAACTTGCAATATATGTTGATGAGATTAATCCTCATGATTCTATGAGTAGTAGATATAGTTGTTGGCCTGTTATAAGAGTTTGTTACAACCTTCCACCATTGTTGTGCACGAAGGGGAAGTTCATGATGCTAAGTATTTTAATATTAGGTCCCAAGCAACCTAGGAATGACATTGACATGTACCTGGCTCCATTGATCAATGATATTAAGACATTGGGAAAAGTAGGGGTTGAAGCTTATAATGCATACAAGAAAGAGACATTCACCCTTTAGGTTGTACTATTATGGACAATAAACGACTTTCCTGCATATGATAAGTTGATGGGATACATAATGAAGGGATACAATGCCTGTCCTTTTTATTAGTGACCAAACATGTGCCACATAACTTCAACATGGTAGGAAGATGAAATTCCTAAGTCACAAAAGATGGTTGCACAAAACCATCCATACCATTTAGAAAGGGGAGAATTTAATGGTAATGTGGAGACTAGGACACCTCCCAAGAGTTTGACTAGACAAAAAGTATTAGAGCAAGTTGAGAACCTTAATCTATCATGAGGAAAGAAGAAGAAAGCAACTTCATGTACATATGAAAGAAGCTCTAAAAGCTATTGGAAGAAGAAGTCAACATTCTTTGAACTTGTATACTAGAAATCCTAACACATGGTATGTACTTGATGTCATGCACATTGAGAAGAATGTCTATGAAAGTTTGACTAGTACCTTACTCGACACACCAAGAATAACAAAGGATGGACTTGCAACTCCAATGTATTTAATGACAATGGGTTTGAAGAGAAGGTTGCATGCATAGGATAGGGGGAGTCGAGGAACATACTTGCCTAAAGAAAATTCCGCACTTAGCAAAGAGGAGAGAAGAATAGTGTGTAAAAGCCTATTAAATATAAAAGTTCCAAATGGGTTCTCTTCAAGCTTTAGAAATATTGTCTCTGTGGAAGAGTTAAAATTGTTAGGGATGAAGTCTCACAATTGCCATGCATTGATGCAACAACTCTTGCCCTTAGCAATACATTCAGTGCTGCGCAATAAAATTATAGCAGCTATTATTAAATTTTACAACTTCTTTAATGCTTTGTGCAAGGTGGTCGATACTTCAAAATTACAAGAAACCCAAGAGCATTTCATGATAACCTTATATGAGCTTGAGACAATCTTTCCACCATCCTTCTTCGATATCATGGTACACTTAACAGTGCACCTCAGTGATGAGGTTAGGCTATGTGGACCTATTTATTTGTGACGGATGTACCCATTTGAATGGTACATGAAGGTGTTAAAAGGGTATGTATGAAATCACAATCAACCGGAGGGGTGTATTTTCCAATGTTACATTGCAGAAGAAGTAGTGGAGTTTTGCACTGAGTATTTATCAGGAGTGGATGCTATTGGAATCCTATGAAAGAAACATTCAGGTGCATTAATTGATCCAATAGTTGGTGAACCTCTCTCTAATGATCATGTATCTATCATTTACCGTAAGGAATGGGACTAGGCACACCTTTATGTCTTATAAAATATTAATGTTGATGGAGTTCAGCCATACATTATGTACATAACTAATGTTGTCTCTTCGGCTTCATTCATGTTAATTTAAACATTAATGTTGATGAAGTTTATCCATGTAAACGTAATTTATTATTAACACAGGCATGTTATATATATATATATATATATATATTTCATCTCTGATCATTGTATAGTATCCACATGATCTTCCTAAAAGAGAGGTATCCAAGAGATGCATACAAAGAAAAGTGGCTGCAAGATGAACATTGTCATGCCTTCACTAGTTGGCTTCATCAAAAGGTATTTAATTACAATGAAATAATGCATCATTCAATTAATCAAACTATAATAGCATATGCAGGTATACATTAATCATATCGATTAATATTATATACAGGTTTTAAATCAGTGAGATGTTCCAAGTCATAGTATTTCTGAATGCTTAGGTTGGATGGCAATGGTACCTTGACCAAAAGTAATAAAGTATGTTAAATATGCCATCAGTGGTTATTGCTTTCACACAAAAGACCATAATAAGTTAAGAGCACAACAAGGTAGAGGTTTTAACTTAGTTGTTAAAGCACTTTCTTTTCCAATTAAAAGGGCAACAACCCAATTATAGCTAACAAATACTTATTATGGGGTTATACTCGAGATATGAAAGCTGGATTATACTTCTAGAATTGTGGTTGTGTCTAAGTGTGATTGGGTGAACACAACAAAGATAGCATCAGACCCAATGCCCTCAGTTTGACATTGGTTGACCTCAATAAGATCAACTATCAAAATGACCAGTTTATTTTGGCATGTCAAGCAAAACAAATATTTTATGTACAAGATGGACATGATATGAGATGGTCAACTATTTTATTAGCCTCCCCACGGAACTTCTATGATAAAGATGACCTAAGTGACATGGAAATTGATTACCCTTCAATCACGACAATGCCATCAATCGATCTAATCAAGGAGAATAAGATGGATTATGTTCATGATGTTGGTGAGAAGGGTGCTTAGGTTGAATCAGATTGTATATGAGGGGACAAATTAAAGTGTTTGTAATATATGATGCACAAAAAAATGAATTGATTTATCAATTAAGTCTATACATCATGTGTCATGCCAAACACTAGTTACACATCAAGGAAATAAGGGATGTGGTAACTGTGCACTTCATAGGTTTTTAAGATTTTTTGGATCCAAAGAATAAGGGAAACTACTTTAATACATATAAGACAGTTATTAATAAACCATCTTATATTATTCAAATAAAATTGATACGGGTGAAGGAATTGGTAGGAAAGATAACCATATAATAGAAGACAACCTTTTGAAAACCATTTAGGACATTTTTTGAAATTGTCTTGTATTATGTGAATTTCACAGTTTAAAACATAGGAAAATTTTTTCAAAATCATCTTATATTTTATTGAATATAGGACAATTAAAATAAAAAAAAACCCTTCTTTTATACATAGAATATAGGATGGTTTTAAAACCATCTTATATTCAATTTAATATAAGACAATTTGAAAAAACTATCCTATATTTAATGTATATAAAACAAACTTTTTTATAATCATCCTATATTCAATTCCACTTAAAACCCCCACACTCCTAACCCCCTCCACCCCCCCAAAAACCCTCTCCCTCAACAATAGCAAAATCTTTTGAGAAGGAGTAGAAGAAGAAGAACAACAAGAAGGAGGAGGAGGAGGAGGAGGAGAAGGAGAGGAGAGGAGAGAGAGAACGCATCCCCTCCCCCCACTTTACCCATGATCATTTTTCTCTCTGCAGATTGGCTCTCTCTCTCTTCTTGATTTTCTTATTTTCATGCTTTTGGTTTTCAAGATTTACTTCTTGTAGTTGTCTACAAGAATAGCGATAGTATATTTGCTTACCTTCTAGTTAAATTTGTGTGTATTTTTTGCTTTGTTAATGTATGAAAATCTTTGAAATTGATCATTCTAGATAGAGGACATTAAGAATAAGAAGACCCATGTCTTATATTTTAAATTTTCATTCAAAAAACATGCAATTACTAGCTTGAAGTATGCATATTGTAGTTGTTACCGTGAATAGGAACAATATATTAGCTAACCTTCTAGTTATATTTGTGCGCAATTTTCTACTTCGATAATGTATGAAATTCTTTGAAATTGATCATTCTAGATAGAGGACATTGAGAATAAGAAACCCATGTCTTAGATTTTCAATTTTCATTGAAAAAGACATGCAACTACTAGCCTGAAGTATGCTTCTTATAATTGTCCATGTGATTAGTAACAATATATTTGCTAACCTTCTAGTTAAATTTGTGCATGACTTTCTACTTCTTTAATGTATGAAAATATTTGAAATTGATCATTCTAGATAGAGGACATTGAGAATAAGAAGACCCATGTTTTAGATTTTCAATTTTCATTCAAAAAGGCATTCAACTTCCACCTTGAAGTATGATACTTGTCATTGTTCTAATGTGAATAGTAACAACATTTTGCTTGTGTTCAAATGGTTGAATTTTTCTTAAATTTGTTGCATTTTTATTGATCCAAAGCATTGATTATGTTATGATTTGTGTTAGGAATATTTTTATATAAGTTCTTACTTTATTTTCTACTATGATAAATTATGAGGGTGTGAAGACATGGACTCTCTGAATATATTATGTTATTTAAATAAACAACTTATTAGGTGAATTGCTACACATGCATTAAATGCATAAGTCTAAAAAATAGGGAAGACTTTGTCCAATTTTTATTAGGAATTATGACGCTTGGGTTTTGTTGAAATGCATGACAATTTGAAGACTAGTCTTAATAAGAGCATGTATGGAGTTCCAAATTCAAGAGTAGTCTTAATTAGAGTATGTATGGAGCTCCAAATTCAAGAGTAGTCTTAATTAGGACCTTCTTTGGCATAATTAGTTAAGAATTAATATCTTATTCCAATGCTACTTTCCTAAGACTTAATTGCTTTAATATTTTTCCTATTTATGTACACCAACTATGCACTTTGATGGTGGTTTTTTCTAATCCTACATATATGTTATTATTTTCTAAATGTATTGTTTTCACTTGTGCAGGAAACATGGAACATAAAGAAGGTGACCATCATGAAGAAGAATCCAGCATAGGGGGACCTATTAAGAGAAAGGGTAGAGGGCCAACCAGAATGGAGCATATCATTAAGAGAAAATCAAAGGGCATAAAGGATAGGGTACAATTTAATAGTAAAGGGTAGGCGATATATGGCAGTGCATATTCTTGCACTAGTTTCATTTACTGCACTGTTAGAAGCATGGTGCCAATCTCAACTACAGATTGGAGACATGTGTCACCATCAATTAAAGATGCAATATGGGAGATAGTGAAGGCTTGTAAATGCCTGCTACATGCAACATACTAAGTGCCTTCTCTTATTTTATTTCAAATAGACTAATGTTTGTTTTTACATTGTAGTCTGCCTTTGACATTTGTGATGAGTATAAGAAGAATGCTATACCTGGGGCCGGTGAACAATGGAGGAAATGGAAGAGTGAGCTTGAAAGAAAGTACATATTGCCAAATACTCATGATCTGTCTACACTCCGCACCGCCCATGAGTTGTATTCCAACTTCATTGATTAGGATGCATGGAATCAATTTGTATAGGCCCACCTGTCTTCTAATTTTGAGGTAATTACAACTAGCTCAAAGCTGATTCCTTTAATTATAAAAGCTAATTGTGCTTAATTACATGTTCCTTTGATGTGTATATAAAAGCTGATTGTGCATAATTACGTCTTCCTTTGATGTGTAGGAAAAGCGTATGAAACGATAAATGGTGTGTGTGACTAATCATATGCAAAACCACCTCTCAAGGGTTGGTTACACATGATTAGAAGAACAAGAATTATATATGATGGTTTAGTTCTATCTAAAAATACCTAATTTTTGTTTCATTAATGTCACTCTTGGTAACAAAAGAATGCTGAGACCACAAAGGCCATCGATCGTGTCCTTCTCTCAAAAATGGTGCATTCACGGGGCGTACCTTCACTGATGAAAATACTGCCTTGGTTGCTTCAAGAATTGTAAGTGGTTTTATGTGTTTCTCTTTGTATCTCTTGAATATAATATATATATATATGAAAATGCTTGTGTTCTAATAATAACATGTGCAAGAAGAGTCAACACAATAAAGTGCCACCACAGAGACTCTAAGCAGCATAGTTGCAAAGGGGGACATCTTGTATAGGGCTATGGGAAACAAGGATGACCACCCTGCCCCAGTAAAGGTGCAAGGCTGCAATGTGATTCCTTCCAAATTCTTCCATACATCAAAGAATCCTCCAGCAAAAGGCATATATGCATGGGAGGAGAATATGCTAAATGAGTTATATGCAAAGATAAAGGATTTCTATAAGGACCTTTGGATTTTCAAATGTCCAAGTCAAGATGTTGCCCCTCAACCCCCGTTTCACAATAGCAGTTGTCCTCTATCTGAAGAAGAGATGGAGGAGTAGCTCTAAGAAGGAGATGTCTCAATCAAGGAGGTATGTATTGACATGTTTACGTTTTCAATGTTCCATGACTTAGTAATCTTCATTTGTTCTTATGTATAACTTATTACAAATTTGTAGTGGGGTCATTGCATGTTGCAGCTATATACAACTAAGAACTATGTCACTGTGGCTACACAATATGAGGTTTTTTCTACTATGCTTCATAGTAGCTTGATTCATCCACATGCTAAGAGAGTGTGCATTACTAATGCCCTCCAACCAGATGCCCTCCTACCATTTCCTATAGAAGTGGATGATATTTATACTTTGGGGATGCGATTGGATGCCATGTAGCTTGGCCAGAAAAGTATATCAAAGTAATGATTTTCAAGGTATGCATATGGTTTCACAACATCATGTTAAATAACAACTTCAAGGCTTGAGCTAAATTTTTAAATGCTATTTGCATCTAATGTTAACTAGATGAAGTTCAAGGCACCATTGAGGGTGACCCACTCTCTAGCAACAAATTCTAGCATACTAATTGCCCCATCCCAGATATTTATGCATATTTTTATGATAAAAACTTGAATCTCTTTGACTCTTCTTATATATATTCATCACTCATTTCTGAAAAATTACATGTAGAGTGTAGGGATCAGGTGCAAGATCACCTAACACACCTCCATTCCTGAGAGGACTATATAGACTAATCAATGAAGATAAGGAAATCAGTCCTGTGAGGATAGAGGCAGGTGTGCTTGCCCATGATGTAGTTAAGGTTCTAGTCATGAAAGAGGACCTCTTGGCCATATGTAGTATGGCTCAGCTGGAATACATGCACATCATCATTTATATTGAGTACATTGTGTAATTGTTGTATTAAGAATCAGATTGACATTACTTATTAATAAGACATGATAAGTATTTGACATTAAGCTTTTCCAGATCTTTGGATGATAAATTGCAAAGATTAGAGGTGGAGGACGTTTACAAATTCCATGACCCTATTGTCATCTCTTGACCAAAGGAGCATTTGCCCAAGGAGAAACAAATAGAAGATATCATACTTGGGTTCTTGTGTTATGACAAGGAGCAAGCCTTACTAATTCCCTACAATAGTGGGTAAGTTATTACATGTCTTAATATATTATGTCATTCCATAAACATGAATATGTATATAAGTTATGTTTTTCAAATTTCAATTGATTGATTATGTATATAGGTCCCATTGGATACTACTAGCTTTGGATGTGCATGGTGGGCATGCAATGTTTTTTTATTCTTGTGGAGCTCACAATCGAGGCACGCTAATGGAAATCATCAATAAGTAAGTATGCCTTTTATTTCATTCATTATAATATTTGCATAACTGATAACTATTCTCTTTTTTTATATTTAATGCTTTTGCTTATGTATGTGCAATACATGGTATAAATGGCCTGAGTTGGAAATATTAACTATCTTGGAAAAGGTCAAGGTAAAGTTTACTAGTTATTTAGTATTACCCTATAACCTAAACTTATAATTACACATGATATTAAAACTTTTTCTTTTGACTTTATTGTGCAGTGCCCTAGACAACAATCTGATTGGGAGTGTGGGTATTACATTCTTAGGTATATAAGAACTCCCATTGGCAAAGGATTTACGATCTCCCAATTGAGAAAGGTTTAATTAATTGACTGATCATCATTCTTATAGTTTTCCACATCTCTTAAATGATTCCAACAATGTCACAATTGATTTAGTATTTGTTGTCTTGTAGGCTAATTTGAATGTAGCAAGTGTTACTCCCAATTAGATCTCGATGACATCATAATGGAATGGACTGAATATTTTTTTACTTTTAATTTGCAAACCACTGATGTTATTGAACATAAAACATTTTTATCATTGAAATACAAAATAGACCTTCATTTATATGGATGTGTTCTTTTTTTTAATAAAGTCTATGTGTGCTTTCTTTATTTCACTGAGAAATGTGTATGGACAAGTTCAATGTGGAATGTTGGAAGTGTTGAATGTGTATGAATTTATTCTATAGAATGATGGTAGCTTACATAAATGAAGTGTTAAATGTAATTATAAATATAAAAACAGCAGGAACAATGCATAAATAGAAACCAACAAATGAATACTCATTATCCTGGACAATTATTTAATATAGGATAGTTTGCAAAAATTGTCTTATAAAATAGCCAAAAAATAAGACGATTTTTGAAAAATCATCCTATATAAATAGCTTTATAAGATACTTTTTCAAAAACCATCCCATACCATGGTTTATAAGATAGTTTCTGAAAAACCATCCTATATTTAGACACCAATATAGGACGATTTTTCAAAAATCATCATGTAATATCCACAGTTTATAAGATGGTGTTTGAAAAACCATCTTATATTACACAACTTTATAAACTGGTTTCTCAAAAACCATCCTATGATATGCATAGTTTATAAGATGATTTTTCAAAAACCATCCTATATTCCATAGTTTATAAGACAATTTTTGTAAAACCATTCCATATTAGACATCTTTATAAGATGTTTTTCAGGAACCATCTTATATAAATTAGATTTTATAAGACGGTTTTCAAAAACCATCTTATGAGACATTAAATATAAGATGGTTTAAGAACCATCTTATATTTGTTCTCATTTCATAAGACGGTCCAGGATAAGATGGTTTTCTAACCATCTTCTATAGTTATTTTTAACCATCTAACAAACCATTCTTTGTAGTAGTGAAGGTGTTTTAAGATCTGGGCCTTTATGAAGATCTAATCTGTTAATCTTCATGTTCGCCACACAAAAAATTAGAGAACTCACAATAAATCAATGCAATTGTACAAGAGATTTAATATTCCCACCCTCTTTAGTACTAATGCTACACACGTAAATGCACATGTGTCATCTACTCTTTTGTGTAATTAAGCAGCTCATCTTAAACATCTTACTATAGATGGACCCTTTAAAAAATTACATATTTTAAGCAACTTGAGAAATCATTTTTTTAATGTTTGTAATAACTTTAACTTTTCTATTGTTGATTTAAGAACTCCCAAAAAATAAAAATAACAATACAATCATCCAATGTATGTGATCTGGTCTAATCTCATCTACTTCAAAACAGTTAAGATGAATGGTTCAAACTATCATTAAAGTGAGCTCCTTGGAAATAGTATGAAAGGGGTGTGGGAATATCAACTCCCTTGTACAATTCAAGCAACTTCCTTTGGGACCAACAAATGTTAAGCATAGTGGTTACAAACAACATGGCATCTCCTTAGAATACACTTGATGGTAGGTTTGATTCACAGCCTTCACCTTGGCCAAGGATTAGATTTAGGAGAGTGTGCAAGTGATATGCTTTGTAATTCTTCACTTGTATAATAAAAAAAAACCACTTACTTTGGGTCTTTGAAAAATTAGCTAAATGAAATTATCCAACGAACATAAAATATGTTCTCTCACCTATTTAAGTCATTCTAAACATGATAAATGATTTAGATCTAAGAAAAGTAACCATCCATTGGGAACCTTGGACATCAACTTCTTCGTAGGCCATTTGAGTGTCTACCTTATCGATTACTTAAAGAGGATCGTCGAGAATTGTGGTTTCAAATTCCGAAGTTGGGTAGTCGATGATCTCTAAGTCTTTATATTCAATTACCAAAGTGCTAATTCCCTATAAAGTTGCTTTTGGTGGTAGAGAAATGATTTTCTATCCACTTTTCAACATTTGACTACCTTACATATTATATCTTGATCAGCTTACAAATTCTACCACTAATAAAAGATAAAACTAGACAGAGATAGAAGTATATTTGCCTCATTTTGAACCTTTTAGAAGGAATCTATTTGATTATGAATATGAATGCCTTGAAAACACAATTGATCTCCCATCTAAAGCCTATAAAGACAAATAATAAGAAAACTAGTTTGGATGTGGAAGCCTGCTGATTCTAGTTTTTCATAGAGATAAATGTCAGTATATGCTAAGCAAATAAAAAGGATCAGCTAATATGGATCCCATGGCATGTAGAAACTACCATTTGGATCATTAAATAGCTAGTCGTACTTTACTCTTAGTTAGCAAATTAGAAAATGGCCTAAGCAATACCTAGGAATACAAGTCTTAGAAATAGAAATAGATATCAAAGCAAGAAATAAATATATTTGAAATGCTAGTTGGTATTAAAATTTTAATTAAGAGAAAATAACTGATTATATACCAAACATCATGTGTAGAACCAAGCAAATATGTGAAATTACATTACAAGATAAATTGAAACCTGAGTTATTGAAGGAGAGTAATCATGTATTTAAGAAATGAAAGAGTGAAAAGGGAACCATTTAAGGGTTCACTCACTTGACTAATAGAGTAGTACATAGTATATATAACTAAAAGATTAAAGAATGCCCATTTGCAGCATAAAAAACATAATAGTAAAAATAAGGAGAAGGCTAATATTTTAAGAGAATAAAGGGGCAAAAGTAGGAACATTTAACATTATTGTACTATTAAAAGAGTGACAATAAAAAAATTACACCTACAAATGTTTAGCACCATTGGATGTAGTCAACTTGCCATCTCCCTTGAAATACACTTGGTATGCTCTATTGCAAATTCGAGTTGAAGTGTTACCTTAAATGAAAACAATTAAGGTGGGAAAAAATTACCTTAAATGAAGGCAATTAAGGTGAAAAAAAAGTGAGAAACTAAACAAGTCTCATAAAAGCTAAAAAGGGAAAGGATAAAACCCATAAATGATAGAAGTGCCATATTTCAAAAGAATGGAGAGGAAGATGCTAACCCTTTGCTTTATTATGTAGTAGATTAAATCTTATTTTCCTAGAAATGCTATTTAAAGTGTGTCAATTGATTGTAAATACTTTCCCAAGATCAAGCCCTACCTTTGGATGATCCAACCCATTCATCGAATTGTTAGTGATTTAATGTCTCATAAATAAAAGAATCATGATGATTAGATGATTCTAGCATCATAAAATTGTGTTTTTTGGAAGTTTAATTTAGACTATTGTCTATACAAAGGTTTAAACATGTCTTTCTGATTAAAAGTACAGTCATTAGGAGTTTACACCTAGAGTCATCAAATATATGTTCTTTTTAAACTATTAGACATCCAAAACTAGAACAATTAAATGAACAAGTTTGATCATCCAAAGCCAAAACAATTAGATAAAAAAGTCTAATAATCTAAGTGGGCCCCATCATTTGAAGTCAAATTGACACCCCTTATATGTTGGTGGTCCACCATAACTATAACATCTTGATTTTTCTGAAAGATTATTTAGTTTTATTTGAAAAGCAGCAAAATGTTTCTTATTTTTCAAAAGTCCATTTATGTGATATTATATAAGTATTTTTGTGAAATACTCCCCTTCAGGCTAGGTGTCATTGGCTAAAAAGCTACACATAAGTAAAAATAATAGTTTAACTTGAAAATAGTTAGAAGTGCTTGACACAAGATCTACTTATCACAAATAAAATCACACATCCATCAAACATAAACATAAAGGCTATTTAAGGTTTGATAATTATCCAAGTGTCAACAAACAATATATACAACCCAAAATGAAATCCTAAACTATCATAAAGTCCATAAAAGGGTATCTCCACAATACATCTAATCAAGAGCTCGCTACCTTAGCCTTGTCATTCTCCTTTATGCTTAGTTTACAAAGTGTCACATGAAATTGTTGGTTATAGGGGGAGAGAAAAAAAATTTCTCACTAAGAGTAAAACTAATATATATGACAATCCACATTTTTATGACCAATTTTCTTTTTTTAGAGGGGGCCCTTGTTTTGGAAAGAGAAGATTTGATATCAAACAGTGAAAATATTTCCATTGAAATTCATTTTCCAAAATTCTGAATGTCACCTTTACTACCTTACATCACTTAATAAGGTAGTAAATTCTAAAAACAATATATATATATATATATATATTTCTTTGTATAAACAATAAAATAATACCAGGAGTCATCCAGTAGCTCACATATACCATCCCTGTATTAAATTACAATACATGTCCAATTTCCAGCAATTCAAAAATACAATCCTTTGTCCCAAATACATAACTTTTCAATATTTCATTACCTTTACAATATATTTTTTGACTTCTTCTTGTAAAGCCTTTCACCTTTGTTTTCTAAATCTAGATCTGAGATAAACATTCAAAATTTACAATATCTTAGCAAGCTATGCTTGGTAGGGGAGTTAAGATAAGTCTGAAATAAAAACATAGAATAACTATTTCATTTACATTTTTGCAACAATCACCTTAAGTGTCAAGTGAGTGGAATTCAAATACCATAAATGTAATTTATGCATGATTATTCAAATTAATGCAATACCATATGTAATTCCCAATTAAATCATTGAATAAATACTCGGGATGTCAATCCAAATTAAATAACATAAAACTTGTAATACAGAAAATATCATCTCAATACAAGTTAAATACATAAAAGTTGTAATATAGAAAATATCATCTCCAATGCTCCAACCCCCATCTATACGGGGCCCACAAACATCCATCCATACTGGGATCCAGTATCTACTGGGTAAATGAACATCATCATGCCACAGTGGCCTAGGGTCTTATCGTTCCCCTCTCGTATGAGTTGTGTCTCACATACATGGCCTAGGGTCTCCCAACCAATTCACATCCGTAGAGTTTTACCTCCAAAAATGCTTAGGGTCTTTATCACCCTCTATCACATATAGCATAGGGTCTCCCACCCAATTCACATCTACAAAGTTTTAACTTTATAAATGTTAGGGTCTTTATCACTCATTCATGACTATGGTACAATGCCTTTTTGGCTGAGGGCATCTCCCTATCACATGCATAGGGTCTTCATCTACCCTGGATGCCGTCAAATTGATCTCATGAATCATTTTAAACATTTTCCATGCATATAAGTCATGCTATGCACTTTCAATTTATGGAATTTAAACAAATATCATGCATTTCCAAAGATGAAATGATTATCAATTTATAACAATACCATTATATATCAAATTACGCAAATTGGCATTTATAGCAATCCATGGAAATTCAATTTCATAACATTTAATGAATTTAAATCTCATGCTGGAAATAAATATGCATATATAAAGATCATGCAAATTTAGAAATCTACATCTTAATGTTCCACCTACCTCAACTTGAGCATTCAATCTCTTTGAAATTCATATTTGCCCTTTTATCCTTGTGATTTGTTGTATCTGTCACATTACAAGTATAATATATCATTATTTCCACTCATTGTTACTATTTCTAACTCATAAAATCCTTGATCATCTTAAATCTTGATGATCTTAGGTTAATTAATTCCTAATCATTGTTGGATCCCTTAATTCTTGTATGATTTGTAGATCTTAACTGTTGATTTAAAGACTAATGGTTTAGATCTCCTAAAATCATAAAACTATTAAACTTATGATCTCTCATTGATCCATATTAATAACTTAATCAATTCATCATCTGAGGGTCATATTTGCCTTTCTGACAATTTATAGTCACTGTACCTAAGTCATACATGAAAGATATGATCAGATCCTTATCTGATCTGCCATTTTATTACCCAGATCAATGCTTCAATGGTCAAATCATTCTTAAATTACATAAACTATCATAATATCCTTTAAATAGAAATTCTAATCAAAATTTGATGATCAGATTCGATTTAGTTCTATCTAAACAATAGCAAATGGTTAATTTTCTATATATGATTGAGATCTAACCATTAATTTCATCCTAGATAGTCATATATACTATATTTACATTTTGATCTAGAATTTTCTTTCATCCCAAGTAATTTAGAGTTTAAGGAACACTATGGAAATGTCTGATCATTGATCACACACTGCCTTGTCAAAATTCCAGTGGTAATTGATCAAACAATCCAGATCAAATTCTCATTCGATCCAATTTAACTTAAGCTTTATTTAGAAATTTCAAACATTTGATTAAGGTTTGTATTTTTACAAATCATATGTGTTAATATTTGTTTAAAGATATCAACATGCTTCAGGTCAGTTTTTTACAGATGATCGACAGCTAAAACTTACTATGAGTGGTCGGATCTATCTTTTATAAATGATCTGATAGTTAAAACTTAATGAGTGGTCAAATCTATCTTTTACAAATGATCCGATAGTTAGAACTTACTATGAGTGGTTGGATCTATCTTTTATAGATGATCCTATGGCTAAAACTTACTATGAGTGAGACATTTTGTATAAAGAACAACTATGATGTTGCTATTTGCCAATGAAATTGTAACTTGTCTATTTTGGGAATGAATATATGTTTATTATATGTTTAATGGTCTTAATAGGTGGTCAGATATTTTATCTTAATTAACATAGGAAACTTAGGAATTTGTGAAGAAAATTAGTACCACTAGATTCTACACTAAAAATGGAATCCAACGCCTCAAAGAATGCCCAAAACGAAGCTCGTATGAAGAAGTTATAGGCATTTGAAGATTGAGTGCATTCTTGTAAATTGTACCTAAAAATGAAAAAGACGAAAAATGGAGGGCGCTGTTTTGATAACGGCACCCTCGTCTTCTTCCTCCTCTAGCCGACATTCCAGAGACTTCACCACCACCTCTGTAGGGCAGCAACAATAGTGGCATCGCCATTGGCAGCATCGCCTTTCACCCTCTTTAAAAAGCCCATCCCCCTCTTCACCAATCATCTTCTTCTCCTCTTAATCCGGTTACTTTGAGCTAGGGTTTCGGTGAGGTTTACATCGAAAAAACCCCTCATCTAGTTCCCTGCAACTTCTAGCAATGGCCAGGTCCTTTAGGCTAGCCATTTTCCTTTTCCCTTTTTCCCCATTTTTCCCTAGACTCACGAGAAAACTGGATTTTCCTTTTTTCAAGTTTTCCGGCGTCCTAGGACTTAGGCAGATGAAAACGGAAAGAGGGCACCACCTCCGGCGATGGGCATTGCTCCAAACCACCTAGGTAAGCCCCCCACCCTTTCCTCTTTAGTTTCCCTTTTTTTTTCTAGTCCAAATCCACACCAAATCTGGGCTTTTCCGGCTGGGAAATGCATGCTGTAGAAACTGGAGAAGATGGATTTCATCCAAAACCCAGTTGTCACGGGGATGCACCCCATGACTCACATAGTGAACATGCTCCCTAGGGCAGACCTCAAGCTCACACTACGTGCAGGCACAATCCCAGGTTCGACCGGGACGAACGAGAGCCCTGGGAGCCAAGGTGCATCATGCCTACGCCAAAGACACATCCGGGCAATGCCATCCAGGACACGCGTTGCTTGGGCATGCATGTGCATGTGAACGAGGTCCCTGGTGTGGCCGTTGGGCGAGCACAACGTGTGGACATGGGTCCTAGTTTGACCAGGGCACGCGAGCATCATGGGAACTGTGATGCGCAAGGCCCTAATTGACACATCTGGGCCATCCATTGATGCGTGACACGCAAAACCGAATTAAGGAGACTATATAACTCCAATTGACGATCCGAAAGAACCATTGTGTTCATATCAACGACGCAGACCTAATGAGACTATAAAAGTTAGGATTAGAGGATTATTTAATATGACTATAGCCTAAGAACTATAGAGATCTTCTAGATCTACCTGATTAAAGACGATCAAACCTCATAGATTGGTCTGTTGGATCTATTAGAGGTAAGCAATAACCTAAAATGGGCAGATCTAGCCATTAAGCTATAATTCTAATAAGTAGCAAATGATATTGGGATCCTTGTTATTCATGAATATCTAGGGTTTCGCTAAGATGGTTTAACGTCGAGAAATGAAGAACGCGATACAAGGAACATTGAGGTAGGTAGTCTGATACTACTAAGTTTTCAAATACAAATTTGAATGCTTTACTTGGCTTTAATTACTGTATTTAGCATGCTTTTTGAGATATGATATTCTTATATGAGTAATCGAATTTGTCTTCATGATTTATGGCTATAAAGCACTTAAATCTATCACCGTGTTTAGCATGCTTTTGGGATATGATATTTTTGTACAAGCATACAAAATTATGGCTTTGAATGCGATTACTGACATGAGCTGATTTTATGCATTGCTTGCATGTTTTGAAAACAAATGCCTAAATTGCATAATTTACGATGTATGAGATTTGGATTACTTATATAAGCTTTTTAGTGGGCAGATTGCCGAATGAGGCAGTCCACGATGGGCACTATGTGAGAGGTTGTTATGGATGGGGTTGGCCTCCTAGCCTCTACCACCCAAATGGTGGATGGTATCACTTCCAAAAAGGCGTTGTCCCTTCCCTGACTGTTGTGGTAAATAGGGACAACCACTGGAGGTGTCACGGCACCCTTTCGGGGACAACCATAGTCTCGTGGAGGCTATGGTGGGTAGGTCTCTAGATACCAGAGCCACACAATTCAGCTGTGTGCTAATCGTGAGCATAGTGACTCTATGATTTCAGTGTGATTGATATGCATATAGCATTGAGATGGTCGTATACGAGTACTCGTGACCAGTTGGCATGATGTGTATGCTGAGACACTAATGTGCATGATCCTAGCATCTACTTGAACGATGACTATTTTAAGAGTTTCATGATTATTATATTTGACTCGCTAGTTTGATGCATTTGTCAAGACCTTCGTATAGGGATCTACTGATTTCTATTTCATGCTTTTGATCATATTTATATCGTTGAATACTAGATTATGATAAAGGATTTCATATTGAAATTGCATCAATAAGCTCATGTTTTATGCATAACTATGCATGCTTACACAAAAAGAATCACTGATGTTTTACATGAAAAGCTCTTTACATCATGCATGTTGCCTACTGTGTTTTCAAAATGGTAGTATCAGATCACCTACTAGATATGAGAAATACTCACCCAAATATATTATTTTTCAGGATAGCTCCACTCACGAGTAGAAGAAGCATTAGGAAATGTTAGTGCTATGATCAAGTAAATAAAGAAGAGACAAATATGAATGTAAGTAAACACTCTACCCTTTGGACATGTATCTGTATTTATTTACAGTTGAAATTTGTGTTGTATTTGGATAGACCTAGGAAGACATTTATGATTATACTAATGTTCAAAAACTACTTTGGTTGTTGTGAAAGCAAATGACACTCGGGGTTTTCAAAATGAGTTTAAAAGAAAAGATTTTTCGCTGCATTGCATCATTTTTATAAAATGGTTTTCAACTAGGGATGCATCCCGCCCTAGGAATTAGATATTGCATTTAAAAATGCATGGGAAAACCTGAGTTGTCACACTTTTATAGATGATTCGACAGTTAAAACTTACTATGAGTGGTCGTATCTATCTTCTACAAATGATCTGATGGTTAGAACTTACTATGAGTGGTTGGATCTATTTTTTTACAAATGATTCAAATGTTAAAACTTACTATGAGTTGTCAGATCTATCTTTTACAAATGATCTAATGGTTAAAACTTACTATGAGTCATCTGATTTATCTTTTTACAGATGAACTAATGGTTAAAACTTACTATAAGTGGTCAAATCTATCTTTTAAAGATGATCCAATGGTTTGAATTTTTCATATTTGATTTTTAAAGGTTTAGATATATGATCGAAACTCTAGCAGTACTGTCAGAGCTACAATCAGTCGTCGATCATCGCAATAGGTGAAAAAAATCATCTTCAAGTTGACATTTAACCGTGGATTAGGGTTTGGATCCATCATCTATGGTTTTGGATTGATAATCATAACTCAAACAGATTTACTAGAGTTTATCATTCTTCGATCATCAATGACAACATAAGTTATGAATTTTTTATTTAGATTTTTTGAATTCGACTCAAATTAAGGGTTGGATCATCACTATCTAATCTCACATGGGTGATCAAAGTTCCTGTCAATTTTTGTCTATTAAACATTGACAAGATTGACGGCATGATCCTATTTTAGTTGTGGATCGATTGTGTCCAAGACAAAACCTATTGTTTTCTACTTTTTGTAAACTATTTGAATAAGAATGGAGAAATCATTTAAGGACTCACCTTTGTGGACATCCATGATCTCCAATCGTCATTAGAAAATACATGGTTTGATGATTTATATGGTGATGGTTTACCCACCCACTGTCCACCTTCGATCTCGTGTCGTTCCTCCACTAATTATGGTGAAACAAGAGGGCTTTTGATTGTGGGCTTGAGTTGAAGGAGATGAATGGTTGGATATGTGATCAGAGTTGTTGTTGTTTCTGGCGAGCTCTATTTTTTTGGTAACCAAAAACCTCAAATCTTCTAAGTGATTTGGTTCTCACCATGCAAGGCTTCCTTCCCAGCTCTTCTTCTTCCTCTATATTTCCTTCCTCCTTCCCTTCTTCTATTTATTTCTCCTCTCTCTTTCTTTCTTTCTCTCCTTGTGTTGGGTTTCCCCCCATGTGAGTCATAGTTTTGGGAAGAATAAATCAAACAATTTGTTTGTTTTAATTTAAAAACGGGGGGTGCCAACATCAATTTGCCTCCCTCATTTTGTTTTCTTTTTAATAAAAGTGTTATGATGCTATCTTTTATGTTTTGGACATCATGATCATAGTAAAAAAGAATTGAATATGACTAATGATGTGTTTCCAATGTCTCTTGACCATAACATCCAAATTTTTTGCAAGTGAGACCCATTTGGTGAAATTACAATTTTTTCCTTCTTTAGAAAAATTGCAACTTTTTCATCTAAACTCCGATTTCAACATGCTTAGTGTCATCGGACTTGATTTTTCGAGTACAATCAAAATATCCATTTCTCAACTCCTGATGTGGTTTTTATAAGAAGTTGATTTTCTTGAAATCTCCATTCCTTGTTTTCTTTTCAAAATTTCCAACTAATATTTTCAAATATTAAAATATATATGTACAAAATTTGAGGGTGTTAAAACCAAAACCAGCCTACCAAAATACTCAACCAACTGTATTTTAATGTGCATATATGTATCTATACATGTGTGTGTGTGCGTGCATGCAAATGTTAAGGGTAGCATAATTCAGGTTTTATCTCATGACATTACTATCCTCAATACATAGGGTTCATAGTCACATAATAAAGTGAGAATATGCAAGGTAAAAATTGCACTCAAGAGTCTTAAATTTGAGGCGCCCATAATCTAGAGACGATAAAACATTGATTTGGCAAATAATCAATAAATCGATGAGCCAAAGGCGCAACTCATTGTGACAATGAGTGTGAAAACTTGCATCCATCCAAAATGGAAATCAATCGTAAAATCAAGATGGCATACAATCCTACCATTGGGAACACAGGAATGGTATGCAGTCATGCCATTGAGACACAGGTCTAGACTCTCAAGAGTTACCAACAATGTCCAGCATACACATAATAAAAACTCTTACTCCCTTGGATCACTATTGAGTGACATAACCATCCTACCACGAGGTCTAGCCTAACTCTCGTGAGTGGCCTATTGTCTTAGGTTAGGATCAACTCTTGAGAATGACCAACATATCAACTCTATCCCATGATCCAAATATAGACTTCTATTCTCACAGGCCCCTACCGTCACCTCAAGTGACTATCGCAACCTCTATGTCGACTCATGGATAATTCAAAGTCTAATCCTTATCGAACCTCATGGGGGCACTTGGCTACCCCAGAGTAGTTCCTTATTAGAAGCTATTCCTATTGCATGCCATCTCCATCACTAGGCTAGTATCATATCAATATTATCACAAAAGCTAGTGACCAACTGTACCTTCTAGTATAGGGTCTCTAAGACTTATAGCTATGCATAGGACACTTGCCTCAGGTTTTACAGCTTCTCCAAGCATGTTTGGCTCTAGGTCTTATTGCCACCCTAGGCATGCATGCCTTTGGGACTTATGACACTTGTAGAGCACCTACCAAAACCTTAATCAATATCACATCCTAGGACTTATAACTACTCATAGAGTGCTTGCCTAAATATCAATCAAATAACATCTCCAGGACTTACACCCACTCATAAATTGCTTGCCTAAATATCGATCATAACATCGCATGGTAAACCAAGTAGCTCGTAAAGCCATATGCAAAAATATAGAATGTCCAACTCTCATCTAGGGTATAAAACCCTTCCATTCATAATCCATGCCTGCCATAAGTCATGGCCTTCAAGTTCAATGGTTTAATGGTTCCATAGAATAAATCACATGGTAAGCCATGTACAACTAAGTTAAGTTATGTAGTTTATGATAATCCTTTATGATAGTTTCTTATTATCTCTTATGAGTGGGAAACTATCCTAGGGTTTGCATGTGTTTAGCCCTTAATTTTATCATTCATTGTTGGCTTACCTTCTTTAAAACTAAGTATGCCCTAACCATATGGGTTGATATTATCTAAGTCTTATTCATCAATGATCATGGCTTTTAAGTGATCATTGGCATGAATCACTTAGGATGTGATTACTTTGGTAGTTGATTTCTCCATTATTTCTCTTCTTAGTTCCTTCCTTAAGTATGTCATTTTAAACAATGATTCATCCTAATGTGTCTAGCAATGATACTTATCTCTTTTTTACGAATGTCCTAAGGATAGTAACCAAAGGGTTGATATCTTGAGTATGTCTCTAAACCATATCCTATCTTTTACTAAGTCAAGTCATTTTACTTTTCTTACTTTTGTCTAATGTCCCTACTTATTGCTTTAGGTAGCTTTCCTCCTTGGGATCTAGGTTTACCAAGTATCTTTTCTACCCAACAAGGGTTACTCTTCATTTACTTACACACCTAAGTGGAACTAGGTGCATTTCCTTCAGGCTATTACCCATTCTAATTCTCCAGCATGAGAGTCACTTTATGCAAATTGTATCCTACTGATTTTCTTTACCTTTCATCCTTGAATTTAGGTTGCTTATGATCATAAATCAAGTCTATACACTTATGCTATCAAACTGTCCAAGTTATTACTTTAACTAGTTAAGTTTTCATTAACAACATAGTGTTTCATTGAAGAGTTCCATTGAGTGTTTAATTTTCCTTCACATGTGGGAGTAGATAGCATAAATATTTCATTACATTGCAAAAATGCCTCCCTATAGTTTTCGCTAAGAGGCAGTTTTGATGAATCATGCTAAAATCCTTAGTAAAATATCCTTAGTAAAATAGGCATTTCAACCAGGGAAAATAGCATGCTTGACATATTTACACATAATAAATGAATAACAATTGAGGCATTTCTATTCATCAGACCCCCTAGCTAT
Source organism: Warburgia ugandensis (assembly GCA_035236585.1). Taxonomy (NCBI): domain Eukaryota; kingdom Viridiplantae; phylum Streptophyta; class Magnoliopsida; order Canellales; family Canellaceae; genus Warburgia; species Warburgia ugandensis. The sequence goes on along the minus strand of CP141139.1, from coordinate 31,553,568 downwards.
GGTCAACAAAGCAAACTTCCTACATTGCCTTCCTACAATTTCCAACAGGAAGTAATTTTGGAATCTAGTCAAGAAAGCAATCAAGACATGATTGTTTCTTAAGGAAAAATTTATATCTATCATGTTAATTGATCAAATTTCATGATAGAATAGAAATCCGAGTGAAACCATACATAGATAATAGCATATTTGCTCCCTAACTCCCCCTAAGTGAAATGTATCCCTACAGTTTCTAGTAGGATGCTAATTTACTTAGGTGGGCTATTCACCTACCATATTTCATCAAATCTGAGAAACTTTTAGATGGTTGTAAAGCTTACTGATGGGCCTTTAAAAGAAGGTAGTGGTTAACCCCAACAACGAAAAGGGTTTTTGACATTCGATTTCTAGCTCAAAGAGCTAGGAAATTTGAGTCACTTCCAATCCCTCAACCACTACCAAAAACAATACTAGAACACCCAAAAATCCAATCTAATAATCCCCATCTATTCTTCAATAAAACCAAAATAAAATAGTAAAAAAGCCTCTACCAAAAGAATAAAATATAGGGGTGTTCCTAGCTGTGATTCACCTTTGCATTTCCCCATTTTCAACACCATTCAAAAATCATGCAACATGAATCATGTAAAGACTTTAACATGTATGCTGTTGATGTTTTTCGCAAGTGCATGGGCTCTTGTAGTATAGCTATGCAAATATGGGTCGATCTCATAGGGACTTGCTTTAGAATTTTAGAGTTTTTAATAAATTTTAATTATTTAAATTCAATCAATTGACAACAATTAACAGAAAAAAAAAAAATTGAACTTTAGATTTAGTTTTGCAATGAAATTCCAAAAATCTATTTCCAAAAAAGAAAAGAAAAAGAATCACTAGAACCTTAATTATAACTAAAACTAGAAAAATTAAGAAAATCTAATTCCCTTGATTAAGTACTATCCATTTTCTTTACTTCGGCTCTAAGAAACCTTGATCAGACTCTTAACTATATTCAACATGTCTTGGATTAGTTATTTGACAGAGGAATTTTTTAGATTCTTCAAATTGATAGAGATCTAATATAAATAAAGAAATTAAGATTTAACGGCTTAGATTTATTTTTAGGATCCAAAATGAAGATTAGGAACAATAATTACATTAGAAACGATCTTAAAAATATGCCAGAAAATTTAATTGAAATTCTAAATTAAAATAAAAAAGAATTTAAAGATTATCCATGGTTAAACCAATACCATTAATTGTTAAACAATCAGCACAAAACACTAATAACTCAGAATAGAATAACATAAACGCAAATAAGCATAGTATCAGGACATGAAATGGAATTTGAAATAATCTTTTTGGGGGAAAATTGTAATTTTGTCCAAAACTTCCTTAAAACTGCCGTAATACAGAGTTGGAGATTGCTGGAAGAGATGATGGAAGCCGGAGATGGTGAGATGTGCAAATGGCTAGCGTGCCTGGGAACTCATTTGGTGCATGCTCGAGAAAGTGCTAGACACGTTGGATTGGTTGGTTGTGTTCGAGGATGAAGTGTAACGGAAAAAGAAAATGATGCCTAGTCGTGCTCTTGGCTGGCGATGAGCTGGGCTTCGCACGTCCTTGAATCGCCTGTGCCGGAGCCGATGATGGTACTGGAAGGGAACAGGGGAGTGTAGGTCAACTCTAAAGGGTTGATGCATGACAGGAAGTAAAGGGGAGAAACTGGTGAAAAAAACAACCCCTTTTCTAGGCATCGTTTAGTTTGTTTGGAGCAGAGGAGGAAGAGAATAGAAAAGAGGGGAAGAGGGTGTGATGGATGTGAAGAGTGCTTGGAATAGGGAAGGTGGAGGCAAGAGAAAAAAGGGGAAAGTTCCAAGGTGATTGTTGGGCTAAAGTAGCAGACTAGTGCTAGAGATGGCTGGGTAAAGAAGCTTGGGACGGTGGAGACACCTATGAAGAGATGAAAAAGAGATGACTGGTAGTGTAGCTTGGAGAAGGGGAGGATGACTTGTTAGATGGGGATGATGCGGTGCTGAAGAGGAAGGTGAACAAGGATGGTGCGGTTGAATGGAAACAAAAGAAGATGGGGTGTGCTATGCATGAGATGTGAGGCAAAGAGAGGGCAAAGTGAAAGAGAAGGGTGAGAGAGAGATGGAAGGTGTAATGGAAACAAGATCTGGGTTTGGTGCTTTGCAAACAAATGATGAATGAAAGGCAAAGAGAGGGCAAATGAATGTAAACGAAGGAAGAGAAAGCAAAGTTAAAGAAAATAATAACTCCCAAAAAAAACTCCCCCCTCTCCCCCATACAGTTTCCCTCTTTATAGCCTTTCCACCTCCTTATTTGTCTCAAACTCTTTCCTTGAAGAGATAGAATTCTATTAGGAAGCACCTCTTCCCTTAGGAAACCTCTTCTTTGGGACTCTTGCCTTATTGATCTTCACTTATCTGCAACATTGAGATTAAATCTGAGCCATCCAATTTCTTTTAGTTGATCTGCAAAATAAAAGACTAAATTAGAATCATCTAAACCACACATTAGTCATCTAATAAGCTCTAATGATCATTTGACTATTGATTTTGAAAAATTAAAGTTTGGATGGTCAATTTGAACTAAATTAAAAATCAAGCTAAATTTTACACTTTTGAACAGTTAGATGATCTAATTGAATGCTAAACTAAGGGTCTTTTAGCCAAAATTAAACACTTAACACATGTTAAAAGAAATATCATGATGACATATAGAGATAACATGTGATAACCATAGATCAAGTAAGATCTAAAAGAAATATCAAACACATGCTTCATCCTCGAATGATATCTACATGCATGATATACACAAATAGCCACAAAACTCCCATCAAAACCCTTTTAAAAATATTAATTTTTTCTAGGGCTTAAACTTAAGTCTATATTAGGATTACTCCTACAATCCCTTGCCTCTTTTGAAGCCCTCTAATGGATGTCCGTAGACCAGATTTTGCAACTCCTCTTGCCTTGAACATCCCACTTTGATGCTTCAAAATTTCCCTCCTTTTTTCTAGTTCTGCTTCCTTTGCCAAGCTTGGGGGTGTCTCAAACTTGGTTGCATGCAAAAGGCCAGCTGCCGTTCTCCTCTAATCACTTTTTAGCTCCTTGTAAACACCCTAGGCACATGGCATCACCATATACACTCTTAATGCAAATGGCTAGCTTGCTTGGCATGCAAGAGGCCAGCTGCCTCAAACCATGCAAAAAACGTGGGAGGCTTGGCTTGTTTTGATTGCAAGGTCAGCCTCCTTTTGGTTACTTTCATGCAGGTAATGATGGAATGGGAGATCTTAGGTTATCTACCCATTTTTCCTTCCGCACCTGCTTATTTGCACTCTAAACCATAGCACTTTAATGTCTCACATTCATCCGTTCAATTAATATATATAAACTAATCTATATAAACCTTAGGAACCTTTTTTTATTCATAGTTTTTAGATAATTGTGGCATCATTACCCTAGGGCACTATAGTATCCTATGCTATTCCCTTTATAACCTTAGTCTTTAATCCATTTTATCTAGTATTTCCATCATCTATCACTCACATCCTAGGCTACTTAGGACGCTTCCAGTATCCTCATATCATTTAGATTGTGTCATCTCTCTTCTCCTTATCCTTTATTAACAATTTTACTCCTTAAAGTTCAAGGAAAAATATGTATAAATTGGAAACAAAAAATAAAATAAAAATGAATAAATACCTCAATTTTAGTAAATGATATTTATTATTTATGATGATAACATATTGCTTGTTACACTAACAGCTCCATATCCACATACGATGGAGGTGCGACGACTAGAACCCAAATCCACGGCTAGGGTGTGAAAAACTGGCAATATCTTTATGACTTTATTCCAGTGGGACAGGACCTAGCTCATAGATTGTTCATTCATGGGTTTTCCCGTGGGCATCAAAGAACGGCTCAGAACAAGAACAGCTTGGATCCCACCAAAAGCCGCGCTCAATGTCTATTTTCTAGATACAAACTGTTGGCCTCATGCAACATATAAGATCTCCAAAATTCTTGGGTCTAGTTGGCCATCTCTGATTTCTTTTATTTTCTTTTGGGTAGGTAAGTGGAAATTTTTTATATGTATAATACTAAACCCACAAGCACCCGGAACCCGTGATGTGCTCGAGGCCCTTCTTGTGCCGCTCGGTAGGAGTCCGTTGCTCTGGTATCAACCTAGATAATTAGATATCCTCAGCAGAAACAAAGTAGCACAGTCATCAACATGCCATACAGATTAGAGAGCTATCAGTTGGTGCTTTTGCGGAAAAAACTGTGTAATCTTCTCTTCGACAATCAATCATCATTCCTGTGTCATAAGAAACAGCAGGACAATATGCCTGTTACATTTATTCGGGCTTCTTACAAGGATTATGGAATAATCATTGCTTAATGCAACGAAATATTACAGTAATAAACTGGGGCCGATTGAACCTTATTTCATTAGGAACAATGAGATGGTCAAAAGAAATCCGCAGTATGGCCACTCGTCAGCCGCTTTTGACCAATTCAAATAAGCCATCTTTCCCCCGCTTGCCCTTGAAATTAACCAAGTTAGTGCCTTGCTTTTTGTGCTCTGTGGTTTTTCCATGATTAACACAAAGAACAAATAAAGGGTGACCTTACTAAAAAGGCAGTTCGATGAAATTGGAACGCTGAATGTTCCTTAGTCCTCTAAGCTGTTTTACTAGAAACCCAGGTACTGGAAGTGTGGACTGTTATTGTTGGCAAACAGTCCTCTTGCCGCCATCTCTTCTTCTTCGTCGGGGAATCCACAGGACTACAATGCATTAATAAGATAGACTAATCAATTCAATATTTCTAATATGATGATCTTTACTCAATAAACTCACTTACCCAAAGATCTTCTTCTTCTTCTTCCTCTCGATTTGAATTAGAAGTTCTTGGAATCTCTCCTGTTTCGTCGTTCCTGGCAAATCTGCCCCGAACTCTGGGCCTGCTGTCTGCTAGTGTCTTTCTGCATGCATACTGCCAGGTAAAAAATTCCTTCTGTCAGAACATCCATGTAAGAATTTAATTCCTTTGATCTGGGTTTTTGTCAATTACCTTGATAGTCTTGTGGAAATTCCTCTGATTTCGTTTGCTTCTGTACCTATGAATCCTCTGCCTCCTCTCTTCTGCATTGTAACGGCCAACTTTGAAACCGGGATCTTCGATTGATGAATTCTCTGATGCTAAGGGACTTGGAGAGCCGAGACTTGATTGCATTATGTTCATCATCTGAAGAATCATAGGAAATGCAAGAGAAAATATAAGGATTAAGTGCAATAAGAAAACACAACCTAAAAGACAAACTGAAGAACAGAGGAAGCTAAGGAGAGGTTCTTACATGTAAAATATAAGGATTAATTGCAGTAAGAAAACACAACCTAAAAGGAAAACTGAAGAACAGAGGAAGCTAAGGAGAGGTTCTGACATGTAAATCTCCTGAGCTGGAAGCCCTCCTCATGCTCCAGGTGAATCTGCTATTTTCATCCGAATAAGTCATCTGGGTCCGGAATCTGGATGACTCCGGAGGAGAGTAGGAATGAGGTTGCATGAGAAAACTCGGCTTGTGATCGATGGAGTGGCTGCTGAAGCTCCTTTGCAGCAGGCCTGCTTTATCGAAGGCGCACATATGAGACGGAAAAGGAGAACTTATAGAAACAAAGCCCGAAGGGAGCTGCTCCAATTTAACTAACGAAGCATTTGTACTCCCTAAATTGGCAAATCTGTTCGGTGATTCTGTGAATTGGTTGGATGGAGACTGCGACAAGGTTGTCTGCTCAAGTGATAAGCCATGCATTTGATTGCTCGGAGGAGAATTCGCCGGAAAAGTGTTCGAACTGTTAACAGAAGGAGAGGGATTGATCCCTGACGGTTGTGGGTTCGCGTAGTCCGAGATGGACTTCAGAAAATCCAGAGATGGCTCTTCTAAAGGGAGATCGAATGGAAATTGTACCTCAAGACCGGAGGGAATGGTTTCCGGCGAATGTCGAAATACGGAGCAATCTAAGAGGTGAAGATCAGATGACATTGGAAAGGAGGAATTCAAACACTAGAGACAGAGACACAAGGAGTGGAGAAGTTGGTTTTGTTTCCCTCTTTTTGTTCTTGTTCGGGGTTTGAATATGACAAACCTCTTTCTCGGCAGCTTTATTTATTGATGTTCATTTGGAAACTCGTAAAAGACAAATATTGCTGACAGTAACGGTTGATCTGGTGGGTCACTACCATGTCGTTCAATAGTGTGGATCCAGTGGAAGATCGATGGTGCTTATCACTGTACATGTGGGACACAGTCATCTGAGCTTTACAACCGTTGCCTAAGAAGTGTAGCCCATCCCCCTACAGTGAAAGGGAGAGGCAGTGGAATCTCCACTTTGGTAACTTGCAGGAGCAATCATGGCCTGTAAACGAGTGTATGAGGAATGAACTCAGGGAGACTAGAATACAAGCTAGGGTAGGAGTGAAAGCAACAAAGACTCTTTTTTGACTAACATGTGACTAGGATTTAAGCCACAGAAAATTTTCTATGGTGGAAGAAGTATGTAAGTTGGCGTAAGTGTATTTTGCCACTTGATCAATATTTATCCAAGAACTAAAGGCAGCTGGTTCTAACGAGTCATTTAAGTCCAGTTCCAACTGTTGCTGGTGTCTCACACTCTTGGCTCAGGGAGATGGACTTGGTTATAAAGTTCCTTTTTGTGTCGAGGAAGGTTAAATCAAAGCGATTGTAGGCATTTTTGTCAAAGCGCTTATACTTTTTGCATGACAGGGTCTACCAATAGGTGATCTACTTTGCTTCATTTTTTCTTTTCTTGGCTTTGGATGTCTCCTGTCGTTGTTCAGAAAGTTTTTAGCCATCCATGAAAAGAAGATATGTTTAGATGTTAGAGTCATCCAATCCACATGAGTTTTCATCTAGGAGACATCCAAATCCAAAGGAGTTAGATAAATTAGATGGATTATCTATAAGCATACGCTATCATGGAAAAAAATATGACTGTTTTAACACAAAGCACTTACAAGTACTATGACTTAGCATTCCCCGTCAGATGGTTTATGATGCATGAGTTTTTATATAGTGGTTTGCCCACAAAATGTACGGCATTTACATGGGCGGCAAAATGTAGTAGTTCTTGGCCCTCTCATTTCGGCAGCCTGAACACACTTATTAAGAAACTTGTTTTGCCTAAACGCCTCTATTTTGGAAACTTTAGTGCTGAACATCAGTACCAAACCATTTCAAGGAAGGAGTAATTATGCATAGTAGAAGTTTTCGTAGATCTAACTTGTTCATCATGTCCTCAATACTAAAAATAATTAACTCTTGAGAAATCAATGCATTTGGATGATCTAGTTACCACCTATTTTTGGTCTTTGAAAAAATAATAAAAATAAATGGTGGTGATTTTTTACCTAAAGAAACATAGATTAAACCTTTTCAATAGGCATGAAATTTGATGTCTAGCCTATCTAAGTCATTGCTAACATAATGAATGGGATCGATTAAAAAAAAAAAAAAAAAGTTTTACCATGAATAAAAAATGAACCTGAACTCCTTCACTTGAGCATGTACTCTTGCTAGGATTTTATTTTTTATATCTGAAAACTTGTCCCAAGATATTTAGATATCATATATAGTAACATAGGATGTGGAAAGCTGGATTAATAAGCTTTTGATGGAACTACTGAGCAACTCAATGTCAATTATGGGAGTTACTAGAATATATAAATAGGCTATAGATATTAATAAGATAAATTTAAAACTACAATGTTTCAACACTTCATTTAGACTCCATCACTGTTTCCTTTTCTATGCAAGTCTCATTTCCCATATCTCATTTTTGGTGACTATGTTTCATAACGTTGATGCCATGCTTCCCCCAAAAAAATTCACCATTCTTCATCAATGCCTTGCAGCGCAGTGGTGCAGGGAGTCCTCTTACCTAGGCGACCAGGGTTCAAGGTCGTGCATGGTGTGTATGCATCTAAATTTTGGAAGAAATTTTGCATTCTGACCCAACTTTTATAATTCTGAGAGGCGGGTAATTGATTTTTGTATTCCTGAAAAATTCTGCGGAAAATCTTGAGTAATCAGAGGGCTGTAGTTTGTTGATGCATGATAATTCGGGTGTAACCAAATAAGGTGAAAAAAGAGGAGTGGTCAGGATCAGCAAAAGATTAGGGTCTGCTTTGTCCTTTTAGCTGTGAGTTTGGTTGGCCCACCAACATCAGCAGAATGATATAGAATATTGCTTACCCCTTGTTGGTTGCAAGTAATGGAAACCACTCTTCCATGTCAAGGGCTAAGTAGGACTCTGCACATATATATAGGTCCCATTACTTTTGCCCATCAAGGGGGCACATAATCCTTGAGTTTTTGTTTGGTAAAATAACGTAAATCGGTTCATAGCATTATCCATTAATTTTTATTCGATTTCCTTCATTGGTTGCCCCAGTACGGATATAGCTCCAGAATATTACTGGATTAAATTCAAACAAGAAGCGCAACCTGACTAGGAAATCTCAAGTCCCAACTGAATAGTTGTTAGAATTCTTTACCACGTAAAATTGTTCCCGGGTAGACATAACAAGGACTCCAATTACTGGCACGAGAATCTAATCTTCAGTGACCCTTTTCCACGGATTGCTTACCTTGGTATTAACTTCCTTATGGCTCGACACTAAATTTAGACGCCAATTGGAGAAAGGAAAGGGAAATTTTTTTCTAAAAGAGGGTTTCAACATCAGTCGTGTGCTAAGCTTAAAGAAAGGGAAGGAAAGGTCTTTGAAAAGCAAATTACGACACTTAAATATGGCTTGATACTGACAGCTCTATAGTAGTGGAGACACAGCGAATAAGAAATTCATTAGTCAATACACTTGAGAGCATATACGCAATAAAGGAGGACCAAGTGCGCTAACCTTAGTCTACTCAATAATGTAGTTGCTGGTTCATTAATCTTGAAAGGACGATTGAAATTCAAACACCTCTCAGTATTACTTTTCTTATGACTTGGTCTATTTTACATTTCTTAATCTAAGCCTAATACTCTTCTCTTTTCCTAAAAGCATATTTTATTTATTTTATTTCCCGAGGGCAAAGATAATAGTAGCAAAGGGAACTTGGTGGTCAAGTGAGCTCCTGCGCAACTAAAAAGTATGTAAAATAAGATGATTTGATTTTTCTTTCTTTCTCTTTTGTTTGTGTGTGTGTGTGTTAGGGTTTTGGTGGGGGAGTGAGAAGATGATTAGTTCATAATGTATTGATGAATCAAGTCCCTAAAAAAGCTAATTCATACTTCCAAGATATGGACTTAAATTAAATATAACCGAAAACATTAGGAATGATAAATTTGACTATAATCACACCGCGTGCCTAAGTGAATTTGAATTGCTTTAACCTCTTTGCGACGCTGGGATGAAGTAGGAGAGGATGCTGCGAGTCATTGGATGTCGCCAGCAAAAGGAAAAAAACAAATAAAGCACTTCTCCCGGGTCAATAGTTAGTCCCGCTACGGGCGTTTCCGCTGGTGATCATTTTAACATCATAAGAAATTGCAGACGAATATCCCCCCACGCGCATAACTAGTCACTGTGCCATTAAAAAGATAACTAATTTATTCATTGGCTGCTTACTAATTTTATGGAAAAATATACTCATTGAACCATCTTTGATCAAGAATACTGTGATGGTCAAAAAGGTTTTGAGCGTCATGAGTCATTGATTGCTTTTGATCAATTTAATAAGATATCTTTTCCCTTCTTGATGTCCCCATTAACTAAGTGCACTCGTGTGCTTTGTTGTTCTTCCAATGATAAACACAAAAGGCAAATAAATGGTTAGGGTGTCAACACGTCCTAATAGCAAATGATCGAAAGCGGACCGTAAATGCCCCTTACTTGTCACGGCTTGACCTTACTGTCGATTCATAGATTCCCTTCAAAGGGAGTTTGAACAGATCGATTCTCATTTCTTATGATGCTTGGCTTCCCATTACTATTTTAAGGTAATCAAACGGTCTTCTTCATGTCTCTTGTCCCTGATGTTTGGATTCTTTACTTTCAAGCGCTCAAAAGTATTCCTTCAACACCTCATGATGTTTTCTCTTTTAGCAGTCATTCCATGTCTTTTTGCGGCATTGGGCGGCTTCATCTTGTTGTCATTTGTTACATACGTGCGATAACATGGAATTTTTTGCTACAGGGATAACAAAATGGGGACAAAAAATATCGATGGATACTGCTCTTGTCCCCTCCTACTAGCAGCCGTAAGATGGACAATTACTTACGAATAAACACGGATCAAGTTATTTTTGGCTATGTTACAGTTTCCTTAACTGTTTTCTTTGGGCAGCCAATAGCAGGATTTGGGTCATAGTTCATGGATAATTTTGTCTATGGAAATCTGCGGTCTGGCTTACGTACGAGTTCTTTCAGATAAATGGTTCAGATCAAAATTGATATTCCATTTCAAAATTGTCCCCTTGACGGACTTAACAGCTTTAATATGAGAAGTCTGAATTTTTCACTTTTCAACTGTCAGGTTGCAGGCCCCAGTTTGAAGGGTCAGGATTTTCTAACAAGGTTAACTTTGCAGTGCTGCCCATTTATAGTGCGCTCAAATAGATGAACAACGTGGATCATCCAAAAGGTGTTTTCCACTCATATTCTGTCTTGTTGAGGCAATTATATCTTATACAGTGAGGTGGTCAAAGTTTAGCCTGGGAGCCCAATCAGAACAAATAATTCGGTCAGTAATTGACCACTTGTGATCTTAACCGTTGGGATTATTCGAAATGATACCACAAAAATCTCGCTTACTTCAAACCAGTAGTTATTAAGTCTTGAAAGTGAAGACTTCTAATCCGTTCAGCTGTCTTGTGAATTGCAAGTAGCGAATTACCTTCTAAAGGGAGTTTCTTCACTTGTAAGTTTAAGCCAACTGGATTTCCAAATCATCAAATGAGGCTTTTAATGATTGTTAGATATTGCCTCGATAATTGTTGTCGGATCGGTTAAACAGTCATGTCGGTCTTGTATGAAGATTGGTGCTATCAAAAAATAAATTTGATCCAGTCTAGTGCTGGACGCCTAGGGGGCTCTAAAATCAAGATCAATGGACAGATAGGTATGAGACCAAGCTTTGGATGCTTCCAACTATTTAACCTATTATGTCAGAATTATTAATTAGAAAAGAAGGCTGGTTTGCTGCTGTATATTTCTACTGCTAATGTTCTCTCTCTTGTATTACAAATACACACAGCTCTTCTATACAATTTATTCATTCAAGCCACACAACTTTGACAGTATATATATGGTATGAGAAGGATCAAGTCACATATTTGATAGTCTATCCTCACATGGATAAAACCAATCTGAAGAAACTTGCAAACAAAGGAAACTGTCATACAAGGATTATCAAACTTATTGCATAAAGATTATCAAATAAAGATCAAACTAATGTAGAAAAGATCAAGTTTTTTCCCGGAACTCCTATAACTTGGAGCCAGAGACAGTATTGAGTGCATCTCTTGTAATTGCCTCCTCATAGTGAAAATCATGTTCTCCTTTTTCCTATGGATGCAGGCCAAATTGATCGAACTACGTAAATCTATTGTGTTGTGTGTGTTTGTGATGATGTTTTAATTTTTGTTTTTGCATAACAAGAGGTATCATAGTTGGAGGAGTACTGGAAGATAGCCAGAGGTATGTTGGAGTAAGAAACCAAAAGGCCAGAATCCATATATAGATCCAGGCTTTCCCCTTCCCCTGAGTATAGATCAAGACACGTGCTTAGCTCTAGGCTTGCCTAGTAAAGAAAGCGACCCAGATCCAAATCTAGGCTGAGGAAGAGGCCCAGATCCAATTCAGACCTAGGCCAAGGAAGTGGCCCAAATCCAGATTTAGACCCAGCCTAAGAGTGGCCTAGTCCATTTTAGAACTAGGCTGAGGAGCGGTCTAGATCCAGTCTAGGCCAAGAGGGGTCCAAGTCTACATCTTGCCTAGGCCGACCAGCCCAAATCGGAGAATTTTTTTGATAAGTCTTTTTTGTCGAAAACCAAAAAAAAGGGGAAGAAAGGAAAGAAGAGTTAGGGTTTTGGTCAGTTGGTGAAAATCGCCCGAAACCACTGATCATTACTAGTAAATCTAGCTTGAAACAATAAAAAAGAAAAAAAAAATGAGGAAAAAGGGGAAGAAGAGAAAGAGATCTGTTCGCTGGCCCTTGGGGGAAGAATAGAAGTTGTCGAGGACTAGCAAAAAGAAAAGCGAAAACTGAACAGTCGATAATAGGTTCTAGACTATCGATCAGCAAAAAAAAAGAAAAAAAAAAACTACTTATCTATTTTGCTTGAAAAAGAATGGTAACTAGACGAGCAACATGTAGGTGGAGGAGAAAAAAGAAACCAACAGGTTAGGGTTTCATACTTATACTTTTATATTGTGTTTAAAAATGCTAGTATTAGTTTGATATGGTCACCCCCTAAGGCCAGAAATAAACTAGACTAGTGTTAATAGTGACACCCCCTAACAGCTTAAATTAATATCCCACAGAATTACAAGGGCACCCCTTTATGTCTAATTAGCACCCCCCAAATTTGATAAAGACGTTGTAACAGCCCTAACTTTTGTAATGAAATTGAGAATTTCACGAAAAATCAGGCTGTAATATTAGGGTTAGTAAAAAAGCACTTCTCATAGAAGTACAATCAAGGTATAAGATATGTATAATTGAAAACATATTCAATGAACCCTTCAAAATGACTGTAAGCACGATATATTCTAAATTCGGATGAAAAATCCTTATTTATCTATATTTTTATGAACAAAAGGGTAAAATAGTAATTTTACTCATAACTGAGACCTAAGACATAAAAATTTAGAATGCACTCAGAAATATGGATCCAATGCCACTAAGTACGCCCAATTCCAAGTTCATGGGAATAAACCCTATTTTTCTCCATAAAGGGCAAAATGGTCTTTTCACATATCGTGTGGCTCACAAGGGACCCACAAAGGAATCCAATGGCCAGAGTACATGTAATTACAATTCAAACCACTACCACCTACTAGTGGAGAGGGAGGTGGTAGTGGAAATCCAATGAACATTGAATAATAAAAAGAATAAAACATAATAATTACACATACTCATGAAAAACACCCAAAATGCCTATAAATACTTCAGAAAAAAAATTCCCAAAAATGTTCAAAAAATTTACTACAAAATTCCCTAGCCTCCCTAAAAATATCAGCTCAAAACTCCCCCCCCTCTCTCTCTCTTCTCTCGCTTTTCTTCATTCTTACACACTCTCTCTTCTCTCTTATTGGAACAAGAGACCTAAATTTAATTAGGCACTCTGTTCCAAGTTGAATCACACAAATCCCACAATCCATACAATCCTAGACTCCCTTATCTATAAAACCCCCAAATCAATTTCATGATCCAATAGTGAAATCAACAGAAAATTGCAAAAGAAATGACTATCGGGCTATAATATCATCAACCTGTATTTTTCTCAAATTGAGCTTCAAATCTAAGTGGTTTCTCAATCATGTAGGTGGAACTACTTCCTAAACTTATTTAATGTTTTTTTATGAAGTTTTTATTTTCCTGTAATTAGGTTTGGGTTAAAATTTGTAAAAATAAAGTAAGGACCAGACCCTTCAATTTTGGATTATGGATGGCTCAGATGGAAAATCTGAGCCATCCAATCAATGCAAAAGGGTCCAAAAACCCTAGGGTAGAAATTTCATTGAGTTTTGAGCCCTTAATTGTAAAGGGATTGATTGGATGGTCCAAAATGGACTATCCGATCTCCCAAATTGGATCAGATCCGCCATGCACTGTGAAACACGGAATGAAAATGCGCCTTGCTAGAGAGTTTCCATCCACACCTTGCTTGCGACGTTGTCCAGACGGGATGACTACGCGGTAGCGCCAGTCCTGGGAGGATGGCATCACACATGCGTCCCAATGACGAGCACGCAGTGACCGTCTGCTCGACTTAGTCCACCCCACTATTCCGCCTAACCACTTCATTCTGCCCGAATGATCTAGGACGATCATTTCACTGGGCCTAGATCAAATATGGATCCTAGGAACGACTGTGAACTTCACAATCCAATTGTGGAGCCATCTAAACTCCAAATTTAGATAAGAAAGTTTCTATAGAATCCTTGTCATGTGTATTAGCTACTGAACTCATAATATTGATGTTTTTAATTGAATTTGATTGTGAAAATTACTAAAATCCATTCCAACAGTGTTGGATTGTGATCAAGATGATCTTAAATTGGAGATCTAAACCAATGGATGGGTTCAGGAGGTCCCAAAGCCTTAAAGACCATGATCATAATAAAATTAATAGGTTTTTAGATCAAGTAAATCAACAAGAATAATAAGATTAAAATTCAGCCCTTAAAATGGGCTAAAATCTTAAAATCCAAATTCTGATCTCAATTTAACTCCAAATTGAGATTAGAAAGTTGGGTTGGATTCCTTGTGATGATTAGAAGTACTAAATTCAGAAAATTTATATTTTGATGCATGTAAAATTCTGTTAATAAAGAAAAGTGTTACTAATTCTTATGATTAGTAAATTTGGAATGGTCAAACCATATAATTATGATCTTATGACTTTAATATATGGAATTAATGGTTATATGTGATTGATCTATGTTTAATTAAGAGATCTAGCCTTAAAAAGTAGTAAGATCCATAAAAAAAATGAATGCTAATCTGATTGATCAAGTTAATCAAGGATGATTGGATAGTATGGATGTATTTTGATGATGATATGAAGTTAATATCATATGGAATTATAGACTGGATGATGATGATTTGGGATAGATCAAGATCTATGCCCTTAAATTGGATAAAAGGACTTAAGATCTTCTTGATCAGTTGGATCAAGAAAGATCAAATCATTGGATAAGATACATCAATGATCTAATAATGAAATCATATCAAGAAGATGTGTTAGATCTAAAGGAAAATAAAAAGATCAAGATTTAAACCTTGAAAGAGATGAAAGATAAATAATAACCATTGGATCATAATGAATAGTTAATGCATGTTAGATTTTCATTTGAATTATTAAATGTTATTATAATTGTCCGTTATTGCTTAGTAGATTTAATTATAGATTTATTTATTTAGTTATTTATTTATGCTTAATGTTTATGTTATGAAAATTACCTTGAAAATGTAATTAAATGAAATTAGAGTTGAACAGACATTTACATGAAATAAATGACATGGACTTAATAATAGTAAGGGCTATAGTTAGTAGGACAATATAAGGAATATCATTTCTTTGGCCTAAATTAGGAGAATAATGAAACTCCATGAATGACATTTAAATGTTCATGAATTTAATTAAAATAAATTAGAAAGAGTACTTAGGGTTAAAATGCTCATAGGAACCTTATGAAAGGTTAAGTTAAGGCCATCCTAGTGGATGATGAATATGGTGGTTAAGGGGGTTATCTAATAGAGCCTCACTTTTCGCCCATCTTCCATTGACATTTGTGAGGTATAAACACCTCCTTACATGAGGATTGAAGTAACTAATTTATATTCAACCATTCAACTAGCAAGCCTTAACCAATTTGATATGAGAGAAGTTGTCTAGACTTAGGATGGAATAAGCTATCCTCAACCAGTAAAACATTAACTGGTTGAGTAATAATAATAATAATAATAATAATAATAATAATAAGAGCATAAAAGGTTAGTAAATCATCTAACCCTAATAAAAACTATAAATAAGATGAGGAAGATCAAACAAGATCCAAGAGAGATCTTGAAATATCACAAACAAAAAGAAAAGAAATATAATGTAGATTGTAGTATTTTCTATGATTTTACTTATAGTGCAGATTGTGAACTTAAAAGATTTGAAACCTTGATCATATATGATTCAGGGAAAATTTGGGCATCCCTTATAGGAATACATACTTGTATAGAGGAATAACTTAATATGTATGATTTGACAGATGTATGAATCAAGATCATGATGGACAATAGGGAGTGAATACCACTTGAGATGTATGAATCAAGACCCTGATACTGCTTTGAGGTAGGTGGATGTACAAGAATGTATTAAGGATTCATGTGTATACATACAGGATCTTTTGTCTAGAATTATAGACCTTCATGATATAAGTATGCTTAGTACCTTAGCATAGTTATGATCCAATCACATGATCCAACTAAGTAAACCAACCTTAAGATCCAATTCAACTATCTAATGACCTAATGAAATGAGGTGAAAGTAATGAGATGTGTAGACTAAGGAAACCATAAGAATAGGGCATAGAAAATATTCCAGCCTTAGTTAAATAGACACATCATCGGATATGTATAATGTATTTTACATACATGCATGGTGGCTTGTGATTTTGTTTGATACAGTACTAAGACTGGGGATGCTATGCCAGGGAAGTTATGAGGGTTTGGCCACCCTCTTCTTGAAATTTATATGATGGATAACATGACCAAAGAGAGGTTAAATGTTGGGTTGGGCAATAATGGGAAGGCCGCCACTGTGACAACCATGGTCCTCCCCATGCGGACATGGATTTGTTATTTCCATAGTTGGTATCAATGGATTATTATACAGTTATCTAAGCACGCTGTACGGATTGAGACTGTGACATAGTAGTCCTAATGTATTTTTCATTATAATGCACATATGATAGGCATAGTGTAATGCCATGGCATGATGAGAAGCCACTATATGAGTTCCTGGAAAGAAAATCCCTATACAAAAATTGGCTGAATATTGATCTTCTAAGTGGAAGTATAGCCAGGGGAAGGAACAAGTTTTGAACATTTTTTGCTATTTTAACTAATTTATCCTATACTGCATAAATAACATATATACTCTATGTTGAGATAACTCACAAGTAGATAACCATGATGGATTGATGATTGAGGTAGGTATTCTTATATTAGTGAAGTATTATATTTTTGTATCCCCTACCAAGCATAGCTTGTTGAGATCTTGTAAATGTTTGAATGTTTACAATATCTCAGATACAGGGAAGGTGACTCAAGGAAGTAAAGCTTGAAGACTTAAGAGCTCAAGACGGTAGAAGGCTTGAAGAAGATAATCAATCAGGGTATGTCCCTTGAAGACATGTATTTTCATTTGAGAGTATTGTATTGTATTGAGAGTTTTTAATGTAAGGTAAGGTTTGAACTTTGGATTATGTAATTTGGACAATGGTTGTAATGATAATACAAGGGCTGTGTAAGAGTGAACTATTGTATGATTCTTGGTATCCAATACAATTTTATTTTATACAAAATGTCTATATGTATTATGTATCTTGAGGCGAGACTTGGGTTTCGCTACAAACGAATTTAAAAGAAAAGAATTTTTGTTGCATTGTTTGTGAAATTTATTTACCATTAAGGGCCCTGCCTTTGAAAAATGTTTTACAAAATGTGTTACAAAAACTCTAGTCGTCACAGATGCCCCCTGTACAAGAAAAATTAGGATACCCTTCAAATTTATCAAAAACACCCTTCCTAACATTTTTGACAGTTTCGGACTTAATTGTACACTCTATTTTTCACAATTTGACTCAAAAAAGATAAAAACAAAGTTTAAGAACCCATGGTGGAGTTTGGTTTAGGAAATATTATGGCGGGAGCCATGATAAAACTCAATGCCACTAATTACACTCTGTGGAACCTAGGATCTTTTATACTGCAAAGATCTCCATGACCCACTAAATGATCAGGAAAAAAGACCTGAGGGAGTCTCAGAAAAAGACTAGACAAAAATGAGCAAGAAGACTATAGGTTAAATCAGGGAGTGGAATGACCATAACGTATTTCACGGCATTGCCCAAGAAGAAAATGCCTACATTCTCTAAAAAAAGTTAGAGAATATGTATCAAGCCAAGACTGCTCAAAACAAGGTGTTTGCTAATGAAAAGGTTTGTAAATCTGTAAGGAGCAGAATCACTATAGTTGAATATGCCAATGAATTTTAGAATCTGGTACATTAGCTAGGATTAGTGGTGCTACAACTAGGAGATGAATGGTAGGCCCACTACTGTTGTTCACTACCTGAAAGCTGGGAAAATCTAGTAATCTCTATCAGCAACTTAGCTTTAGAAGGAAAATTGACCATGGCTATGGTCAAGGATGCCCTATTCAATGAGAAGGTTAGAAGAAAACAAGCTGGCATAGACCAATCACATGCTCAGTAACAGGAAATAAGCATAGTGGGAGAGACAAGCACAGGGGGAGGAGTAGAAGTTGGCATAGGGGGAGATCACAGACTCGTGACAGAGCAAAGAGTCAACATAGAGGGTAATACAAGTTATTCCATTACTGCATTCTAGGCCATATGAAGAAGGATTGCCAAAAACTGAAGAAGGAGATGGGACAAGGCAAATTATAGGAAGACAACAGAGAAACACTAGTCACCATTGCTAAGGACATAGGAGTGCTCACTATTGAGAAGGAATCGTGCCTGCACATGGTCAAGAGTGAAGCAGAGTAGGTCATAGACATAGTAGATTCCTACCAGGCCAACCCCACACAAGGTCTTCTTCACCACCTACAAAGAGGGAGACTTTATCAAGATGGGGAATGATAGTTCCTCAAAGATAACTGGAATCAAAGATGTGTAGATAAAAACAAACCTTGGCTACACAATAGTGTTAATGGAGGTGCAACACATATAAGAACTTAGGCTGAACCTAATTTCAGTCCCAACCCTTGACAAATAAGGCTACTCTAGCTACTTAGGCAACAACACCTGGAAACTGAGAAAAGGAGTGATGATCGTAGCAAAAGGGCATATTTGTAGCACACTGTACAAGACCCCACATAAGGATACACAAAGACAATCTTAATGTAGTGGAAGATGAGGCATTGTCAAACCTTTGGCATAAAAGACTTAGTCACATGGGAGAGAAAGATCTATTAACACTCGTAAAGAAGCAACTTATTAAAATATCCAAAGGTATAACTCTTAATCCTTGTAATAATTGTTTGTTTGGTAAGCAACACAAAGTTACTTTCTCTTCTTCTTGTAATAAAAGAAAAGAACTATTGAGTTTGGTGTACTGGGATTTATGTGGTCCCTTGGAAGTAGAGTCACTGGGCAGAAACAAATATTTTATAACCTTTATAGATGATGCATCTAGGAGGGTATGGGTATACTTTGTAGAAAATATGGACTAGGTTTTCGAATACTTCAAGAGATTCCATGTGATGGTGGAATGACAAATAGGAAAGAAGTTGAAGTGTCTCCTAACAGATAATGTAGGAGAATATGCCTCAATGGAGCTCAAGGTATATACTGCACAGTATGTGGTATTCGACATGAGAAAAAAGTCTTGCATACCCCACATCACAATGGAGTAGCAGAAAGAATGAATTGAACTATTGCAGAGAGAGTAAGATGTACACTTAGTATAGCTAAACTACCTAAGCCATTCTAAGGTGAAGCTGTAAGAACTGCTACACCCAGACAAGTTGACTCAGAAGCTAAACTAGATGCTCAAGAAGAGGTAGAGGATCTTGAGTAGGGGAAGAATTAGTCCTCTACACTAGACGATGTATGAACATCAGATGTTGGATCAACTTCTTAGTCAGAAGCAAAATTTCTACCAAAGATTTCAACAAGTGGACATATTCTAATTCCATCACAAAAAATATCCAAAATCAAGATATATTATGCTCACTAATAAGGGAGGAACTAGAGAGTTTTCAGTAAGCCCTGATGCATGCAGACAAGGGCAAATGGGTGCAAGCAATGCAAGAGAAAATTAGCTCACTAAAGAAAAATCAAACATATGAGCTAGTGAAACTTCCCTAGGGGAAAATAGCACTAAAGAACAAGTGGATCTTCAAGTTGAAAAAAGGTAGCAAAAGAGAACTAGTCATGTACAAAGTGTGACTAGTCATCAGAGGCTTCGAGTAAATGAAAGGAATTGACTTTGATAAGATCTTTTCACTCGTAGTGAAGATGACATCAATAAGGATCATACTTGGACTGGTGGTAAGAAAAATCTTAGAGCTTGAGCACATGAATGTAAAGATAGCTTTTCTACATGGAGATTTAAAAGAAGAGATATAAATAGAACAACTAGAGGGTTTAGAAGTTGAAGGAAAGAAGCATTTGGTGTGCAAGTTGAAGAAAAGTATTTATGGTCTTAAGCAGGTGCCAAGATAGTGGTACAAGAAGTTTGACTAATTTATGATGAGTCAAGGCTTCAAAAGAATAGATGTAAATTAATGTGTATACGTACAAAGACTACTTAAGGGTAAATTTGTCATTCTCCTACTTTATATAGATGATATGCTGATAGTTGGATAGGATACAACTATGATTAGCATGTTGAAGAGGGATTTGTCTAAGTCCTTTGACATGAAGGACTAAGGATCAGCTCAACAGATCTTGGGCATGAAGATCACACATGATAGGAAAGTGAGAAAGTTGTGGTTGTCACAGGAAAAGTACATTGAACGAGTAATTAAAAGGTTCAACATGGACAACACCAAAACAGTCAACACTCCGCATAGCAATCATTTCAAGTTGAGAAAATGAATGTGTCCCTCAACTACATAGGAGATAGACAAGATGGCTATATTTCCCAGTTAGGAGTCTAATGTATGCAATGGTGTGTACAAGGCCAGATATCACTCATGCAGTAGGTGTAGTGAGCAAGTTTCTATCCAACCTAGGCAAAGATCATTGGAAAGCTATGAAGTGGATATTAATGCAGATGAAGGGTACATCTACATTGTGCTTGTGTTTCAAAAGTACAGAGACAATCCTAGAAGGATTCATAGATGTTGATATGGTGGGAGATCTTGACAGAAGAAAGTTAACATCAGGGTTTGTTTTCACTTTTGTAGGGGGAGTTGCATCTTGGTAGTAGAAGTTGCAGAATTGTGTGACTCTATCGACAATAGAAGTTAAGTATAATACCATAGTTGAAGTAGACAAGGAGATGTTGTGGATAAAGCATTTTCTTAAGGAACTTGGTTTCATGCAAGAAGAATATAAGATACATTGTGACAATCAGTGTGCTCTGGACTTGAGAAAAAACTTAATATATCATACATGCACAAAGTACATTGACATACAGTATCACTAGATATGGGAGGTGACAAAAGAAAAAATGTTAAAACAAGAAAAGCTTCATACTGATGAGAATCTTACAGACATGTTAACAAAGGTGGTAACATATGAGAAACTGGTGTTATGTAGAAATATAGCACCAGTTTCTAATATGTTACCATAAAAACATAGCAGGCATGGACTTAGACTAGTGAAGTATGGCATGGGGATGGAGGTGGAGAATTGATATGGTCCATCTCCATATGGATAAAACCAACCTAAAGAAACGTGCAAACAAAGGAAATTGTTAGATAAAGATTACTAGATAAGAATTATCAAACTTATTAGATAAGGATCATTAGATAAAGATCAAATTAATATAGAAAAGATCAAGTTGTTTCTCTAAACTCTTATAAAATGGAGCCAGAGACTATGTTGAGTGCATCCCTTATATTTGCCTCCTCATAGTGAAAATCATATTCCCCCTCTTCTCGTGGATGTAGGTCAAATTGGCTGAACCACGTACATCTATTGCGTTGTGTGTGTTTGTGATGATATTTTAATTTTAGTTTTTGCATAATAATATTGGCCTGTGTAATGAACTTTGATGCGTTAGGAAGGTAACTCTATGATCTATGTATTGACAGTGATACTAGTGCATTTTACAATATTTCAAAGTCATTTTAGTTGTGAAAAATGAGGTTAAAGTTTCCTACACAATTTTCCATTAATTTTTTATGCGTGATTGTTCCCTATGGCCAACTTTCATTAGTTTCTTAAGGAATTCTTGATCCTGAATTTGATTCCCAACTCAAACTACCTACCATCAACCCAATAGCTCAACTTCCAATCAAGCTTGGGCCTTTAAACCACGTCATTTGGAAATGTTGATTGTTAATAATCTAAATAGCTTATCATCTTCTTGTCTACTTTGATGGCTTAACTCCCTACCCATCACAAACCATTTTTTACACTATAGACACAGCAATCCCAAACCTAGAAAATCATTTTTTGACATCCTTATTGCATTACCAACCATGTATGTAGCAACCTTGATTGTTTCACTTCCTACTTATCAATCTGCCTTGTCTATCCTAACATGTACTTATCATAGCAAACGGCATTCTTGCACGTCACAATTGAAAGATCAATAAATTTGCACTTTAACATAGCAATAATCTAATGGATGTGTATTTACATTCCATCAAGTCCATTCTTGATGAACTTGTAGTTGTTGACAAATTGATTGATGATTAAGATCTCGATTTACAATTCGTTCATGACCTTGGTCTAGTGTATAATGAACATTGTTCACTTATTCACACCCTTACTAAGCCTTTGAGTTAAGAATACTCGTAGGACCATTATTAAGCCTTTGGTCTGCACAACTAATACACTCAAATGTACTTATGGAGGTAATTGTTCTAATAAAATGGTAGGCCAAACTCTTCAAATGGAAATAATAAGAATTAAAAAAATTCTAAAGGATGTTGCCAGCTTGTGCATTGCTAATGGTGTGATCAACAAGGGCATATTGCTTAAAATTATCATGATAAGAATGGACCACCAAGTGGAGGAAAGGCAACCACTAGTTCAAATTTCTCAAATTCTACAATGGCTTCTCATTTTCCTAGGCTACTTAACATAGTTGCATCCACTACTAAAATTGGTGCTTTTAAAGATGACAAAAAGAAGATGGTTTTCAACAAACTATCTTAGTAAAAACAATCAAAGATGGTAATTGAAAATTATCTTTAAAAATCATATTTAAGAAGATGGTTCTTTGAGAATTGTCTTAAAAAGCTTTGGAGGAAGAACTTTCTTCGTAGGAAAGATTTAAAAAGATGGTTTGGCAAAACTATCTTTCAAAATTTAAGTTTAAGAAGACATTACTAATAACAATCTTTAAAAACCAAACTTAAGAATCTGGTTATAAATAATCTTCTTTAAAAATCCTACTTTTAAAGACAAGTTACTTTAACCGTCTTTAAAAACTTCCTTACAAATCATAAAGTCCTACAACTATCTTCTTTTCCTATCTTTGACTCTCTTCAATTAGTAGCATATCAAATTACATTTGTACATAGCTTGAAGCTCATTTAGGTGCATTTTTGCCCTTGCTAGCTTTAACTAAACCACTATGATTGAATTAGAATTACATATGATTTTGTCTCCGAACTACACTCTCTTGGCCGATATTAATCAAAGTAGATAAGTCCTTTTTGTTTACTATATATATATATTTGCATAATTATGGTTAAATAATTCCTCTCCTAAAGTTTTTCCTTCCTATGTATGGATCTTTCATGTTTGCATCAATCTTCCAATTAATTAGGAATCTTCATATGCATGCATATAGTTTGGTTTTTTGTAACGCTGAATTTATTCGCACGCCTAGCATTTGGTAAAATACGTAACTGGGTTAATTAATCTTTCCATGTCTAAAAAGTCTTTTCATTCATCTAAGCTTCAAATTTGAAAAAATGGACAAATATCCTTAGATAACTATAGCAAGATCATCTAGAAAATATAAGGATGGACTAGAAAAGTTTATAAAGTTTGTACTTAGGGCAGAGAGTGGTTGTAGTTGCATGTGTTTTCCATGCTAGAGATGTCAAAACCTTAAAAAGGTAACTATAGGTGAGTTAGAAGAACATTTGTGCTTCAATAGAGTCAGTGAAAGCTATCAACCCTGGATTTAACATGGAGAAGAACTTTCTCATGGGTCCTCAACAAGGGTGGAAAAATGTGAATATGAAGATATTGGTTGAAAATTTTGCAAATAGTACAACTAACTAATGCTTCCAAATGCATAGGATGGCTTTTAGGAGGACAATGAATAATTCCAGAATATGTTGGAGGAAGTCGATGAGCCATTGTACTTAGAGTTTACAAATCATATCAATTGCCTGCAATGATAGAACATTACAAGATGAAATTAAGATTTGATTTTTTAAATCAAGTTTTTTTTATAGAAGTGTTGAAAGTAATGGGTAAAATGCTACTAAAGGAGAACAAACTAGTAAGGTCCATGTGGGAGACAAAGAAAACCATGATTGCACGAGGGTAAGTATAAGAAGATATATGCTTATGCCAATGACTGCATCTTGTATAGGAAGGAGCACAAGTATAAAACTACATGCCCAACTTGTGGACAGTCAAGATGAAAGTTGAAAAAGAATTCAACTGAGCAAGTGAAAGACGTGCTTGCAAAAAATCTTATGATATTTTTTACTCATGTATTGAAAATCTTTGCATGTGCCCCATGTGCTTGATATTATGTCCATTGAGAAGAATGTTTGTGAAAGCTTGATTCGTACCTTGCTTGACATGCCGAGAAAAATAAAGGATAAACTTGTAGCTTGATTAGATCTTATGAAGATGTGTTTGAAGACAAAGTTGCATCCATAAGATAGGGGCAGCCAAGAAACATACTTAGTTAAAGCAATTTATACCATCAATAGAGAGGAGAGAAGAATAGTATATGATACCCTATCAGAGCTCAAAGTACTAGATAACTACTCTTCATACATTAGAAACAATGTCTCCATGGCAGAGCTAAAATGGTTAGGAATGAAGTCAAACAATTTTCATGATTGATGTAGCAAGTCTTAACTAAAATAACACATTATATGCTGCTGGATAAAGTTGGAGGATTTATTGCTACTTCTTTAATGCTTTGTGCCTGAAGGTTGTATATGTTTCAAAATCACAAGAAATCTAAGACCATCTAGTGACAACTTTATGTGATCCATCTTTAGTATCATGGTACACATAACAATGTACCTCATTGATGAGGTCACACTTTGTGAGCTGGTTTACTTGTGATGGATATACCTGTTTGAGATGTACATGAAAGTGTTAAAAAGGTATGTACAAAATCACAATTGGTAAGATTGGTGTATAGCTGAATCTTACATTACAAAAGAAGTGGTGGAGTTTTGCACATAGTATTTATCAGGAGTGGATGTTATTGGACCATTGAAAATAAAGATTAGGAGCAAGTGCACCTTTATTTCTTGTGAAACAATGATGTTGAAGTCCAACTACACATTGAGTAAGTTGATGCTCTATCTTCCTCTCTAGTTTCTTTCACATTTTCCTCTATTTTATATATGTATAAAAATTGAGGGTAATATTTTGTTTCACATCATTTCATTTATAGTGAGCACATGGACTTCTTGAAAGCGAGATATCCAAGTTATGCACAGAAATAGAAGTGGTTACAGCATGAGCACTATTGCACTTGTACTACATGGCTCTCTTAGAAGGTAAAATGAACTAAGGCTTCATTATTCATTTGTTATTAATTGCATATGTGTACCTAATTATAATAATCAATCCACTTAATATACACACATTCAAGATCAATGAGATGTTTTAGAATATAGTATATCTGAATCCTTAGGCTAGATGGCAATGGGACCACAATTAGAAGTAATAAAGTATATTAGATATGCCATCAATGGTTTTTGTTTATACAAGACACCATGATAAATCAAGAGTGAAATGGAATAATAGGGTCATATTAGTGGGCAATGCTACTTTCTTTTCTAGGTCAAAGGATAACAACCCAATTGTAGCAAATGATACTTATTATGGGGTTATACAATAGATATGGGCTCTATATTATACTTGCAGAATTATGGTTCTGTTTAAGTGAGATTGGGTGGAATACAATAAAGGTAGCATCAAAGCTGATGCCTTTGAATTGACATTAGCTGACCTTATTAAGACTGGTTATAAAAATGACAAATTTATTTTGGTATCTCAAGTAAAACAAGTATTTTTTTTTATCGGGATAGACGTGATGAAGAGATGATAAACTATTTTATCAGCCTCCCTGAGGGACTTTTATGATAAAGATGACTTAGGAGCTACTACAGTAGATTATCCTTATATTACTAAAACAATGCCATCAACCAATGTAATCAGTGAGAATGCATGAGGATTATGTGTGTGATATTGGTGAGGAGAGTGTTTGACTTGAAAATAACTAAAAATGAGGAATAAAGTGTAAATAATTTGATTATATAATTAAAACAATAGTCCCAATATATACATGGTTATATATGATGTAGGTATGTCACAAACATCCAACCAAGAATATGTGCATCTTCATTAAATAGAGTAGGGAGCTTTTCAAAAAGGGTTTGAGGTTTTTTTGTCTTTAAAAACTAAGCTTTTAAATTTAGTTTAGTGGAACTAACCTTAAAAGTGTCATTTTCAAAGACAGCTCCACTGAACTGACTTTAAAAATTGTTAAAAGTATTTTGTTACAAGGCCTTCTCCAGCCACCCTTCCCCTTCTCACCTTAACATTCCCCCTCCCTCTATGGCTTTCTCTCTAGCTTGTGCATGTCCTCAAAACAACCTGATCGACATCAACTTTCATTGCCGACCAGGTAGATTCCCTCCATGCCCCCCCCTCTGTGTGTGTGTGTGTCGGTCGTGCATTGTCAAAAGAACTGACAATGCCATTGACTCTCTCTCTTTGAGATTTTTTATTCAGTTCATGTGCCTGTGATTTTCTATTCAATATTATAAGTAACCCAGTTAGGTTCATGATTTTCTATATATTCAGTTATGTGCCTATGTGCATGAGAACTTTTACTTGAAATAATGAGTTTCAGTCATATGTTTGTTGGACTAAGCCAATTTGTTATCTTCTCCACTATGGGAGTTTTTCTTGCTCAGTCATTTGCTATTGATTGAAATATTTTTCTTGTGTAGGGAAAATAAAACTTAGAGAAAATTAAGATACATGTAGAATAATTCAACCCCAGTAACACTCACAAGAGGAAGGTTAGAGGGCAAACAAAAATGAAAAGTATTGATAACTAGGATGCTTAGAATGAATTTTTGTAGTGCCACTTGTTTCCTAAATTGACAACGTTTAAGGAATCAAAAGTAGGAAGTCGTTAGAGAAGGAAAAAAACTAGATTCAAAGTTAGGGTTTGTAGTTTCCATCCAAAATTGGGGTTCAATGGTTAGAAATATCATGCAATGAAACTGCTGACAAGGCTATTTTTTTATCTGTTTGAATGCACCTAGACGTTCCAATGATGATGATAATGATATATAGCACAAAACTTCCAAAAAGGTTGAAGGAACCAAGCCTTATCAAGTAGGAAAGGGCTAATTAGTTGGGCACAAAAGACTATACAAAGTTCAAATCATGAAGCATTGGCCATTAATTCCATCTTTGCAAAGAAAAAAGGATCTGTTCGATATCAAAGCTTTAAGCTTAATACTAAGCTAGATTTTCATGAGATGGTTCTAGATTTGGTCTTTGATCTTGCAAACAAGTGCTTGAGAGTAAATCTTAACTAGGCTTGTATTAATTAAAACAACAACATCAATTGATGTGATCACTTTTTATATAGATAATCAAATGACAGTTAAATAGAAGTTATCCTAAAATTAATTTGCTTGGTTTTGTGTTATTTTTATGTATAATATGCTCGATTGTTGAAGTAGTGATGTACAATAACTTCCTTGGGGAAAGATGATGCATACATCATTAAGAAGATCCCAATTCAAGAATATATGCATGTCTTTATTGCATGGAGTAGAGAAGTAAATTTTTTTTAATTTTTAGAACAATTTTTTTTTAAAATTAGTTAAAATTAAAGTCAGTTTGGATTTTTTCATCTTTAAAAAAGTAGTTCCATAGTTAGTTAGCCAAAATTGACTTTAAAAATGAAAATTTTAAAACTAATTCAGAAAAGCAGAGAGATAAAAAATTTGACTTAAAAAACTCAATTTACCTAAGCCAACTTTAGAAATTCCCATTTTTAAGTTAGTTTACAAAATTGACTTAAAAATCTTTACAAAATTGACTTAAAAATCTTTACAAATTTGGTTCAATACAAGTTCCTTGCCCTTTCTACTCCTTACCCTAACATTCTCTCCCTCTATAGTTTGTCTCTCTCTTTGGCTTGCACGTGCACTCGAAAAAACCCATTTGACATTGACTTTCACCTACCACCATGTAGGTCTCTCTCTCATGCCTGGTAAAAAGGACTTCACCTGCTCTCTCTATTGGTCTTATGTAGTTGAAAAAACCCATGTTGGTGACTCTCTCTCTCTCTCTCTCTCTCTCTCTCTCTCTCTCTCTCTCTCTCTCTCTCTCTCTCTCTCTCTCTCTCTCTTTGTTTGGGAATTCCATTTTGATTCATATACCTATGATTCTCTATTCAATTTTATGAGTAACCCAGTTGGGTTCATTATTTTCTATGTTGGTCATATTCCTATTTAGAGAACTTTTACTTGAATTGATGATTTTAGGTCATATGTCTATTGGGCTGTCCAATTCATTATCTTTTCTACCATTAGAGTTTTTTTCACTCAAACATATGCCTGTGGGCATGGGAATTTCTTTTATCCAAATTGATATCAATAGTTCATGACCATTTTATTAATCCCGGGCATTCCCTGAGGGTACAATAAATGCTAGCATTGAGCATGCTAATCTTAGTGATAGGAGAATGTTGGTTGTGGGACTAGTTTCACTACTTTTTGTATTAGTTAAGCACGATGAAGCCAAGAATGTTAAGGGTGAGTATGTAGTTAGAATACTCTAGGTATACATAAGCATATTATATCTTGATAGAATACTTTGGCTTGTGTTTATTGCATGCTTGTGTTTTGTTATATGAAAAATGTTTACTACTACCTTATGTTTGATCCTCTGTGGAATGAAATATTTAGATGTAGATGGATGGGTTGATCCTACGGGTGAGCAATTCACTAGTTTTACTAATCTAATAAATTAATAAGTGAAAACAATCCACAATTATCACTATCAAGGAAAATTAGTAACCAATCATCAGATGCCCTATTTTCCCTTAGAATTTAGGACTAATTTTATATTTGATGTGATACAAAAAGCTAGTCCAATAATTATGGTGAAACCTACTATAAAACTTGTCAGAAACCTACTATAAACTTTAGTAATAAAGCTGCTACAAAACTACCAAAAAACCAATCCAAAATGGAGCCTTATCATGATTTGCTATTCACTAAAGGAACTGATGAATGAATTAGGTAATTTGTAGCAAAACCAATCAAGTAAAGAATAAGAAAGAAGAAAAATAGTGTTGTTGTTGACTAAAATAACACCAGAATTGACTAAGTCCCATTGATATTTTGGAATGTGAAATGATGGCTTATTAGGTGAATAGCATCAGCTGCCTTAAATGTGCAAGTCTAAAAAACAGAGGAGATTATTGAATTTTTGGTCAAAAAAAGGTTTTATTTTAGTTCTACACCTATTCCTTTAAATGCATTACATGGATTTGTATTCATATTCTTCTCATTTGCTATGTGAGTATGTTAGATAGAACATTGAAATGTATATGTTCATGGTTGCACATATATATAGGTATAAAGAACATTTTCAATTGTATTGTCATTCTTAAAGGAATTATTATTTTATGATCCATGGATAAAGATTTCCCATTTATGGATGATAATGAATTAATTATTGAACATATTAAATGCAAAAGTGATTTTTGATGCATTTGTTTTAAATGAAATATTTTTCCTTGTGCAAGAAAAATGGAACGTGAAGAACATCAAGAACATGAACAGTCTAACCTAAGTAGTTCTCAAAAGGGAAATAGCAGAGGGAAAACAATGATGGAAATGATTCTTAAGAGAAAGTTAAAGGAAATAAAAGTTGTCTTATTCAATAGTAAGGAGCAAGAGATGTGACCATGCAGCATCTATATCAGTTACCTTTGCTCCTTGGTAAGGAGCATGGTGCCTATTACTATTGATCATTTGAGATGTGTGACACCAACAATCAAAGCTTCAATATAAGAGATGGTGAAGGTTTGTATGTTATATATTATATAAAACACTATGTACTTTATCTTGTTATTTTCAAATAGTGACATACATGTTTCTACTTTGTAGTCTTCCTTCGATGTACTCAATGATAAGATAAACTTTGCATGGAGCTAGTGAACAATAGAGAAAATGGAAGAACTAACTTATACACAACCACATAGTTTTTAAATGTAAATTATCCATCAAGGCCATATAGAGTCCTTGACATTTATTCCAATGTCATTAACTAAGATGTATGGAATAAATTTGTCAAGTGTTGTTATCTCTTGAATTTGAGGTATGTTGTAGACCAATGTTTGGTTGCATTAATTATAACATCTGATTACATGCACTTAAATATGTATACACCAAATATGTAGGCAAAGAGCGAGAAAGGTATGAGAGATCAATTATATGGAGCACCGCTTGGCTAGGTTGGGCTATGTGATGTTTATTTTAAAATACCTCAAGTGCACAGATCTATTGGAATATAGAAAGTGTAATGCACAGATCTATTGGAATATAGAAAGTGCAAGTATGGGTAGATCTCACAAGGACTCAATCTTCAAATTTGGAATTTTCAATTGAAATATATTTTGAGTTAATTTTGCATGACCAACTAATTTAAATATAAACAATCAAATTAATCTAATATTGTCATTTAAGCTAGAATGAATAAACTTATCAAAT
Source organism: Warburgia ugandensis (assembly GCA_035236585.1). Lineage (NCBI taxonomy): Eukaryota > Viridiplantae > Streptophyta > Magnoliopsida > Canellales > Canellaceae > Warburgia > Warburgia ugandensis. The sequence continues at coordinate 31,522,920 of CP141139.1, read as the reverse complement.
TCTAAAGTATAGGGTTTCAAAATCCACCATGCTAAAGTCATATATATTCAAAGCTAAGTAACATAAATTTAATACTACCCATGTTAATAAAACATCAATGGATTAAAAACATGAAAAATGTGTTCATTGAAAATCTTAATTTATATATCTTCTCAACCCTAGTGATTCACCTAACTTAATATATTTTGAGAGCATAACTTTTGTTTCTTACAGTCACAAATTATCTAAGAATTTATATACCATAATTAGTTTCTAAAGTATAAAAAATACCTCATAATTCCTTTGAAAAGAACACTAACTATGTATATTAATTTTCTTATCTTAAAGTGGATATTTCAGAACCCTAAATCTAGCATATACTTAAACATGAATATATTTAAGTTCTATGTGATTTCATCCTAACACTAGGTGAAAATTTAGCTACTTATATTAAACTCTAACATTATACTAGAAATTATGCCTAAAAACATATTTTGAACAATTTGAAAAGCTACACTACACTACACATAACATAAAAACTAATTAACAACGTCCTAATCAAAAGTAATGCTAAAATAACAAAACTAATAATAAAGAAAAGCTAACAAAATCACAAAAAACCTAGCATAAATTTAATGCAAAAGTTAATGAATAACTAAAATAAAAGATAAACAAATTCTATTAAACTAAAATTTAAAGTATTATAACATTGTAAACAACATGATCTAAAAGAACAAAACTAAAAGTAAACTCCCTATGGATTGAAGTCGATGTCACAAATTCTTCTTGCAAGGTCACGCAACAAGGATCTCCTACACTCTGCTCGAAACCAAACTAACTTTTACACTAATTCCACCTTCAATCAACAACCAAAGGATGTTCTCTAACTTGCTATGTCACTTAACAAGTAGAGCATACGTCATCCAAATTGGTGACACGCCCAAGGGACAACCACTCAAGACATACACGCCATCCAATCACACAACATATCAGAAATACTAAGGACACTAATATGCAAGATGTCTTTGTACTAGGTTGATACCCTATGCATGATTTCTTGAGGATGTTAGGATGAGGCACAAGGTTGCTTTGGAAGCTACATAAGATTTATGAAAAGAAAGCCAGGGAAAGGGTGCTAGGATAGAGAACCTTGTGTGCTATGGAAGAGCGTGCAAGATTTCTCTTCACTCCCCTTAGAATGTGACATTGAATGCTCTCCTTGTCTCTTACTAGAAGCTGAGCATTAAAGACCTAGCCAGCTATTAGTAGAGACAAAACCCAAAGTATTCCCCTTTGTCCTTTACAAGTAGATATATAGAACAACTAAAGACATATTCTCCTCGTGGGTAGCAGCTTGAAGAAGACAAATTCAACGAATCTTGTTTTAATCTCCCCAGCAGCCCCTTCTCCTCTATGATATGTTGAGCTCTAAGGAGAGATCATGCTTCTCTCCTTAAAACTCCTCAATATGTCTCATGCACCAGCCTCCCAAGATTTTAACGTGTTGCTCCAAAAGAAATGTTTCCCATGTTCTTGCCCCAGTGATGTCCTAAGAGGAGCTCTCTTATTAGATGTTGTGCACCCCTCTTTCCTTGTACATCCTCCTTTCTACAGCTCCTTTTCCTTCCTCTTCTTCTCTATTGTGACTAACCCCTCTTTCCATTCTTCATGGATCATGTTGCCTTCACTTTCCTCTTCTAAGAATGAATCATGCACTATCTCCCTCCTATCACCATGCACGACACCTCCTTTAGGATAGAGATCATTCTCTTATCTTTTCTTTCTTAATAGCATGTTAGTAGTAGCTTCATCTCTTTCTTATTTCTCCACTTTCAATAGTGTTCAAGGTTCCACCATGCAGCCTACCTTTCCTTATCTAAAACATGTTGGAATCTATCCTTTACATCATGATCAATTCTCCTTCTTTCTTTCTTTCTTTATCTAAATCCCCATTGGTCCACCTCAATTAATCCTTCCTTAATTCTCTCATGGAAAACACATCCCATTTAGAAGTCTTAGGAGAACCCTAGGTTAGCACAAATCTTCACCATTGAGTCCACAAAAGTTGGATGTATGATGACTGTAGATTTCCTATTTATTTCAACTCCACATCACCTTATTTTTCCCACAGAAAAATGTCTTCTCTAGAGTGTAATAGGCCTGATCTCCTTGGAAGACACATGGAATCCTAGGTGGATTTGTCTCTTGTCCAAGTGAGTGAGTGAGAAAGAGATAATGCTCTGCTGTGTGGGCCCAACTCTTGGCTATTTAAGTTCAGAAAAGATTTGTACATGTGGTTCCAATGTGTGATATTATAGCTTCACTCAGAAGCTACCTTAGGTGGTGGATTGTATGCATGCATGCATGGGAGTTGTTGGCCACCTTGTATTTTGATAATGATAGCCCCTTTTGCATGGATAAGATTGGTTGCATGCATGGGTTGATTGTTTTGAAATTGATACGGGCAAACCATAACATTTTAAACTTCTTCACTTCTTGGTTCTTGTCATGTGGGTTTGTGACATTGCTCTTGTGGCGGGTTAGCTCTCCTTTAGGGTCTTGTACTTGAATCACTTTGTTAAACCCTAATCCTCCAAATTATAAAACAAAACCTAATTAAAAATAAATTAAGCAATCCAAGGATTAAAAATGCAAATTCTAGGGATATTATATGTAATAATTATATGTATATCAGTATACCTAGTTAGAAGAATAAGAAGTATCAGAGACAGTTTATTTCTTTCTAATGATAGCATAGTTATAAATGGTTGATTACCTAATTTTTGTGTCTTGAGTCATACCAAAAGAAAGCTAGGACTTGAATATGGCACATTCGGTGAGGTGTAACATCAAACCTTCAAAATTAAAGTTGCTGCACAAATCACTTCTCAAACAATAAGTGGTTGCACATGTCTACTCTTATATTCTTGAATATATAGAAAATTAATTAATGAAATTGATCATGTTCTCATAATTAAATTGTGTAGAAAAAGTTGACCCAAGAAAGCACATCTCGAAGAACTCTTAGTAGCACTATTGAAAAGGATGATGACATCCTATATAAGACTTTCAGCAATAAGGAGGAGCACCCTTGTTGAGTAGAAGGCCAAGGGTGCGGTGTTATTCCTTCCACATTCTATCATTGAAAACAACATGTAGCTCATGACAAATAGACCTAGAAGTTTAAAATGCAACTCTGAAGTGCGTAGCATAGTGGTTAAAGGAGGATTTATTTTAGGAGTGGGAGAGTTGCAAACCTAGCTCCTCCTACCCTTATACCTCAATCACATGCTAGCTGCAATTCTCTTAGAGAAGAATGTCAGAAGAGCAACTTGTACCTTTTGAAGGAGAATTTTTAGCCAAGGAAGTATATACATAGACACATTTACTTTTTCATTGTTCAACTAATTGTTCTCCCTCATCCATTCTTATGTATCTAGTATTTTTTATTTGCAGGTGGGTCAATGCCCATTGGCTTTAAATGTTCATGTAAACATCATCGCAATTGGTTCATACTATGAGGTTGGGTCTATGGTTTTGCATGGCTAGTTGATGCATCTAGACACTAAGTGTGTGCATATTATTGTGACTTGTCAAGATGATGCCTGCTTAACATTTCCAATAGAAGTCGATAATGTTTTTACCATTGGGGAGGCCATTGGATATCATGTTTCTTGGCTAGAGTGATAGTCATTACTATAAAATCCAAGGTACATTTGTTGTCTTACCACTATCTTCAACAATATTTTACAGGTCTCAATTTAATTATTTATTATCTAGATCTAATATTATTTAGAAGTAGTAGTAAGCACCTCTGAAGCTAATCTCTTATGCACCAGCACTTCTCGTCTTAGTGATCAAACCAATACTAGTATTTATGTTTAATTTTTATGATAAAATTGAATGTCTTCAATGAAAAATTATTGATTAATAATTTTTACAACTTTACAATAACTATCTAGGGATTGGCTGGAAGTGCCATCTAACATGCCTCTATCCCTAAGGAACATCTAGAAAATTATTAGCGAAGATATAGTAATCAACCCCATAGGGATAGAGCCCACAATGCTTGCCAATGATAAATTTGAAGTACCACTTATGGTAGAGGACCTCGTAAGAGTTTGGCAAAGGGATTAACTCAAATACCCACACACTGTCTCCTATATTGAGTATGTAAATATCTTCTTCAATAATGGCACTTGACGTAATGTTTAATCAATAATGATAAGTAATAGTTATATCTTTTATGTAGCTTCTTGTACAATACTATGTAGCAATTAGAGGTTAAGGATGTTTACCAATTCCATGACCCTGCTGTCATTTGTGGACCCGTAGAGCAATGACCCATGGAGAGGTAGAAGATGTTCTGCCTAGGTCCTTCCACTACACGAAGGGGTAAGCAATAGTAGGTAAGTTTAAGTTGACTTATTTTCTTAGAAAATTATGTTCTATAATTCTTATGGTGTGTATATATGTCTAATTAGATGCTGCTAGTTTTGAATTTGCTTGGTGGGCATGCATTTTTTTTATTCTTATGGAGTGCACATTCTTGCCTAGCTCATGGAACTCATAAATAAGTAAGTTTTAATATTTTCATGAATTATAATAGTTTAATAACTAATAACTAATCTTTTCTTTATATATAATGCATCCATATTATAAATTTGAAGTGCATGGTTAAGATGGATTAAACTAACCAAAACTCACTTGGAAGAAGGTCAAGGTAAGAAAAATTAGTTAATTACTCTATTATAAAAACTAAATTACACTTACACATGGTATTTATTAATCCTTTCTATTTTGTTTGTTGTGCAATGCCCTAGATAACACTCTTATTAGGATTGTGGATACTATGTTTTAAGATACATGAGAACCCTAACACACGGTGGTGGTAGCATTTCACAATTCAGAAAAGACACTTTACTAGTCAAAATCATATATTTTTCTATAATTATTAATAGATTTTAGCTAAAAAAATGTGTCAACTGAATTGAGTATGTTGTGTTGAAGGCTCTTCTTAATGGAAACTAAGGACTATTCAAAAATAGATATGAAAGATGCAAGACAGGAATGGGCCGAGTATGTAATGCATTTTAACAAGAACACTTATTATATTAATTAGATCAATGTAAATTCTACGATTAGTTAATACAAAATTAAACATCTTAATTTATATGAATGTGTCTTCTATCTTTTTTTTTATTAATTTTCTTGAAGTATATACATGTGGTTTGTCTATTCCAATTAGGGGATGAATGAGGGAATGTTGGAGTGTGGAAGTAAATGGGTGTATATGGAGAAGTGTGGGTGTAGGTACTTGAGAAAATCATTTTTCATATTCTAGAATTTTTTATGTTGAAAGTGAATGCTAATATATGGATGTTGTAGTGAATGTGAATGTTGTAATTTTTTTTTTTTTCAAATTTATTGAATATTCAATGAAGACTGTAATAGCATCAATATTGCATACTATCATTGAATGTGCATGAAGATTGTAAAGTAGGTTATGTATAGTTAGGTTTTACATAAATTTGCATGAATGCTAAATTTGGATGTTGTAGTGAATGCAGATTCTTTTTTCATGTTATTGAAGATTGCACTAAGACTATAACAGTAGCATTTCATTAAATATGCAATAAGATTGTAATAGTAAGTAAATATATTTTTAAGAAGGTTTTAAAGACAATTCAGTAAAACCATCTTTAAATGTGCACACATTAAAGATGGTTCCAAAAGCCCATCTTTAAGATTCGAAGCAATTAAAGATAATTCAGGAAACCATCTTTAAATGTTCAAACATTTAAAGATGGTTCTGGAAAAAGGGCAACCCAATGCACAATGCTCTGGTGCATGCAGGGTCCAAGGAAGGGACAAACCATAAGGGTCTATAGTATGCAGTCTTACCTTGCTTTTCTTGCAAGTGGCTATTTCCAATTGCTCCATGGATCCCCTTCAAAGATAGTTCTAGAAAATTATCCTTAAATGCTCAAACATTTAAAGAGGGTTATAGAAAACTATCTCTAAATGTTTGAGAATTTAAATATGGTTTTCTTGAACTGTGTTTAAATGTTGTACTTTTAAAGACAATTCAAAATTGGCTTTTCTTTAGCTAATTTTCTAAGACAACTAGATAGAAGATAGTTTTGAAACCATCTTTGATATATATTTTTAACCATCTTTAAAACCTTCTAGTGTAGTAGTGATTTGACAATGTTACTAGAGATTTCGAAAGTATTTATCTTCACTTGAATATGAACGCTTTGATGAGATTGAAATTGGTAACTTGTTTGCATAATTCTTATCCTGGCTCATCTACTCTTTCTTTTTCCAGCCACTCTTTTTCCTTGATAATTTGCTTCATGTGCCTACTCTTTAAAAAACTTATATTTCTTAATCTTTTTCCTCTAACAATGCTTCTATTGAATTTTTTATAGCTCATTTTTTGTTAAAGGATTATTAACAATGTGGGTGTAACACAGGTATGAAATAAACATGGCACGATTGTATGCCTAGCTTATGAACTATTAACACTATATGTAAGACGTTAGCTTTCGTTGGTGAAAGGGCTTTCATATGTGATTTTTATGTTCATCTTGAACATCCTTTTCAAATAGTTTGTGGTGTATTAGAGTCTTTTTCTTTACCTTTTCAACAATTTTCTTCTTTCGGGTTATGCAGTTCATGCAAACATGTAATAAGAGTAATAAATTACCATTTCATGTTTTAAGCACCTAGACTACGAGGATATTAGATTTACACTTTAGTAATGTGTAGGGTCCAACTCAAATTTCCTTTGCTAATGGATTTCATTATTACGTTCTTCTTATTGATTGTTATTGACATATTCTGGGTTACATTCCATTCATTATAATCAGATGTTCTATCTCAATGCAATTTCAATCAGTCGTAGAAAATTATTTTTGTATGAAAATTAAGGAACTTGAATATGATGGAGGTGGCATGTTCATTAAACTAAAAGAACAACTTGTAAATAATGGTACTAGCCATGGTGTAACTTGTCCTCATACTCCTTAATAGAATGATGTTGTGGAGTGAAGGCATCATAAGGTCATTGAGATAGGCTTTACATTACTTTACCATATGTTAGTTGCTCTTACTTATTGGTCCAAAACCTTTATGACTGTTGTTAATTTAAGAAATTGCCTACCTACTCCAATCCTAAACTTTGATACTCCACAAAGTTATTTGATATTTAAGTTTCTTCAAATCTTTGTTTGTTCCTACTTCCCATTGCTCAAGTCCTATATCTCACATAAGCTTCATTCCATGTCATGTCCATGTATATTTCTTCTATATTTTCTTGGCATGTCATGTCATTTTTTATGAAAATGCCTTCCCATTCTCTAAGGCTCCAAATGTTATATCTTCGCCTATGCCACATCAACAACTACAAACACTATTGAAGCATTGTAAGATGATGTACATAGCTTAAACATTCCTATGGTAGTAGCACCCTTAACCGAGCCTTTACAAGTACTTGATACTTCCACATGCAACTAACCTAGCATTGCTTTTTGTGGTTCCTCCTAGTGAAGCACCATAATCTCCACCTATTTCTATTTGTTCAAGCTCATCTATCTATTTTTTGTAGTTTATTGCTGCAAGTGCACAATTAGTCAATTGTAGTTTTTTCCAAGTCAAATCCACTTGGAGGATATAGTGTGAAAATTAAAGCACCAAAGTAATCTAAACTATGATCCTAAGATTAAGAATTTTTTTTTACTAAATTAAAAAGAATTCAAGATGATGATAATAGTAGAATTAGGTAGATAACATGAAAGTAAATCAATTTATGAATGAAAAATCAATAATTACATATCACATAAACTAATATTAGGCCCACCACTTATTATTTCTCTTTATAACTCAAATGGTAAATAGAAACTACAATTATTTTCTTGGAAATGGTTTCTTTGAAAATCCAATTTTAGAAATTATAGAAATTTAAAGGTTAGATAGATTATCAAATCTTAAGCAATCTATGTAAAACCTAACCATGTTAGAGTAAGGATGGTCAATTTCATCATTTATAGTAGAAAAGAAGAGTCAAAAGTCAAATTCATTTGTTATTTTCTTTCCATTCATTCAAAATTCAAGAATCTACTAAGAAAGATAACATCAAATCAAAAGGTTATACTAACTATAATCCTACCTTTTCAAAATTGAGTTTAACTCTCAAATCAATTTTTCTAAGATGTTTAAATTGCTAGAAATTAATAAGTGGGTGTCCTAATGTAGGCTAGGATCACTCTAATCCTAGTATAATAAAATTTAGCTTAGCATGATTCTAATGTAGAAAATTTGTTCAATTATACAATTTTAAAATGATAGAAATAAAATGTCCTAAATTAGCCTAAAACTATAGAGAAAAATAACGTATATAAAAGTAATAATAAAACATCTTAAATACTATCTTGAAATTATATCCAAACAATCCTGAAAATTATAGAAATCTAAAGTGAAACTACCATGAATGAAATTGCAAAACATGCATCTTAACTTAGCTATGATTAACAAGTATTATAGCTATGCCTAGGATTGGTGAAAACAGTCATACGATGGCTACAAAACATTGTTTAATCCTAGGCTAAAGTTGCAACAAAAAAACACCTAACTTATGCAAGAACTAAAGACATTAGCTATGCTAGAAACATAAAAGTATATCATCGCTGACAAGCTAGATTAAAACACATGGACTAATGCTAAAACATGAAATCTAAAAGACTAGAATCAAATATATAAAGTAATCCTGAAGTATGGAATTAAATCCACATGTAAGATCTATAACAAAATTCATGAAATCTATACATTCAAGCATTAGCCAAACATAAAAAACTAAACTTCAAGATGAATAAAAAAACACAAAATTTTATTGCATTCAATTTTTAGGTCATTACAATTACATACTAAAAATTAAAGAAACTAGAACAAAAGACTTTCCTATTAGATTGAAGATAGACACTTAGATCTTCTTAAAGTGTCATACACCAAGCCTCTTTTTAAGATATGCTCCAAACCCAAGCCAAGAGTTATCCCTTCACTAGTGGGCCATCACCAAAGATAGAAGAAGACACTCAAGGTACAAAACCCAAGAATAGCTCCATGGAGAAACACACCTCTTCCTTAGGATCAAGAAAAAAAGAAAACTGTTCATAACTCCCCCTCAAAGAACACACCTATATTTCCTTTGAAAACTCACATGCTATCTCCCAAGTTGAACATGCACTCACCAAAAACAAAACATGATGTTTGCCCAAAGGGGATAGTCTAGCACTCTTCTCCTCCTTTCTTCTTACCTATACATAACACATTCCCTTCCTTCCAGTAAAAACCATCTTTCCTTTTCAATGTGTAGCACCATTTCTTTTTCTTGTATCCAAGACATCTACTCTCTTTGTTCTGATATAATAAAAACATGTTAAATCCTTACACTTCTCAGAACCATCATTCTTATCCTTCTAAACTATTCTTTCATTTCTAAATTGAAGATGTAATTTTTCCTCTTAAGAAACATCTATGGTTCCTTCTTAGAATAAAAGAAATAGAAGTTGCACTCCCTCTTTCCAAACCATCATTTGTTAAGTATATAATCTCCTCCCAAAAAATATCTTTTTGTTTCTTTTTAAAATGTTAAAGATACTATAAACTAATTTCCATTTGTTCATATCCTGATCAAGACTATATTCTTTCTAGAATCAATAGGTCATATACTAGGACAAAATGTTGGCTAAAGATAGAGTTATGAAGGAAAAGGATATACGTCCATAAATAAGTAGAGGTCTTCTATTAAGATTTGACAATTCTTCTTTTATTGTACTAAAGTGAACAACCTTTTGTGCTTTTCTATTTTTCTTCTTTTCTTTTAATTTTCTTTTTCCTTCATTTGCATTTCTTTGAAGAATTTACTTTTTCTTTTCTCAATACTCACTTTCCTACTTGTATCGCAACTTAAATATATTTCTCCAATCATCTCTAACTTATTTTTGATGAAAGTAGGTAATGGATAATTTGTATTGGGTTAGTATGGGTAAAGGTGATTGTGTTTATAAATGAAATGGCTTACATATAAGGATCAAAGGGATAACTCTGATAAAAATGTCATTGGGTAGGTTCTATGGTTCTAGGCTAAAAACAAAGATGACCTAAGTCATTTCTTAAGTTTCATACATCTTATCAATTTCAATAGATTTCTTAGAAAATTAAGGGTAATACTCAAATAATGAATCTTGCTAATTGACCAAGTTAAATAATAATGGGATCAACCACGAATTAATCATGTTGAAGAAAACTAAAATTTATATATAATTCTCAAAAGAATGAATACCTCTAACGTTCACATGGGTTATAAGTCTCCCCTGATTTTGTTTAAGGTCTCTAACTCATAACTACTTATTGCTCTAGCCTATGTACATTCAACTGTGTGAAAAAATGTGATATGAGGTTGGCTTCCTAAAATGTTGAAAAAGAAAATTTAAACTTTAGAATATTTGATTCTCATAATGGTAAAGGAATTGATGTAAAAACTAGATTTTTTTAAAAATGCATATTTTTTAAAGAAATTAGTTTTTCAAGTAAAACAACTATATAAGGATCAAAATTTTTCCTCAATGTTTGAAAAGTAGGATGAGAAATACTGAGAAATAAATAAATGAGCGATGTAGAAAAAGCATGTTTTGAAAAACTATGGTACAAAATTTGCAGAGTTCTTAGCTTCCGTGGATCTCACATAAAATGGGCCAAATAGATCTCAAGTGGGCCCAAAAAGAAAATTTGAAGAAATTGATCATGTACATTTAAATTTATCATGTTGACACTATGCAAGTCATTATAGATTTCTCCATTCTGCTTACATATGTTAAAATCTTCATATCTAATGTCATATTGCCAAAAGAAAGTTTCATTACACCATTTTGACAATTAATTAAGTTATTGGAGATGACCAGGAATGGTCATCCTAGATGACCAATATTCCATTTTTCTCATTCAGGACCAACTAAGTATCTAGAACTAGAAATTTTATTGGGAAATGGAATTGTTCTACTTGGACAAGCACATCTTCTCCTACCCCTCTTGGTATCTTGATGGATTGGTCAGCTAGTTAGGTGCTTATATACCAAGTACGATCTTAGATTTACACTAGATCTTAAATCAAGTAGAGTTTGATCAATCTTGTGGTTTCCAGTTATACAAGTGAGAGTGGGGCATTTATAATCTTTATACTTAGGTGGTATATGGTGTTCAAAGATCAAACTAACTTGTTTGATAAAAAATGGCTTCTTTTGAACATTTAATTTTCCTTTTACAATGTAAAGATCCTTCAAAAATTTGACATATGATGGAATTTGTTAAATGAAATCCAAGATCAATATGCTGATATTGACTTGCTTAACAATATCCAAAATCTCATCATTAGAGGCAGTCTCAACAACTTGATGAAACCTTTGTGGAAATGCAATAGGAATGAGACATGGTTCAATGGGTAAGATTGGTTCCTTATCTTAAAGTTTTTCTTTCTCCTTAGAAGGTTCCTAAACTTTGTTAGCCTCTGTAGGACCATCTTTATTAATCACTTCAACACTATGAAGAATGGTAATAGCCTTAGTTTGTTCCATGTTTGAATGTGAAGACCTATCATGTTCTTTAACTCATTCATGCATTATGAATTTTGATTTAATTGGGCTTCAAATTGAGCATGTTTTCTCTCTCGATTTTGATGAATTATTTAAAGTTATGCTTCACTTTCCTCTTGGGTGGGGGCATGTAAGGTCTAAGAGTAGGTGGTCCTTATTGTGATTAGTATGAGGCCTAATGTGAGACATTGGCATTAGGTTCATTCTACTAAATGAAATTTGGATTAATCCTCTAGCTGGGATTACATGTCTTAGAAAAATAGATAAAAGGTTGCTTATATGAATTTAAGGCATTTGCCTATATGTGAAGTGCATCTTTAAATGCCAAATTGTGGGGAAATCGTCAGTAGGGTGTGTGGTACTTTTGCAAATATGGCTCACCTATTTGACCTTTTTAGAGGCAGTCTTCCCCATTTCTATGGTCTCTCCTTTCTGGTTAGGGATGCTATCTTAGCATTCATATCATCTTTTTATTCTTGGCATACACGTCTCCCCTAGCAAATGTGGTCGAAGACTTGGGCTTATATGAACAATCCACTATGTTTGAATCAACCCAAGTTTGAGTACTTTCTACTAACCATTCTAAGTACTCTTTAGCTTTATCTGGTTGTTTGTTCAAAAAATTTCTATTGCACATCATTTTTACAAATTGGCGCATTTCAAAGTTGAGCCTTCATAAAATAAGTTGATGTACACCAAGATTCATATTTGATTTGATTTTTATTTTTATTGTAAAATTATCCACAAGTGCATTGGATTATTGTAATATATTTTTGCACAAGTATGAGTCAATCCTAGGAAGACTCAAATTATGAAATGTTGGAATTTCAATTAAAATCTAGTTTAAACTACTTTAACCTAGCCAATGAATGTAAGCAAATCAATTAAATAAAGGTAACATACTCAAAGAGATAAAATTAATCAAACTTCTAAAATCTAGGGTTTCGAATTCACCACATTAAATTAACATATATTCAGAAATTAAGAAAACTAATTTTTTACACTACACATGTTATTAAATTTAGGGTTTTGAATTCACCACATTAAATTAACATATATTTAGAAATTAAGAAAACTAGCTTTTTACACTTCACATGTTATTAAATCTTAATGAAAAGCCCTAATTTTTAGATTTTCTTAATTTAAGGGTTTAACCTAATTTAGTATATTATTCAAAGCACAACTTGTCTTATTAAGGTACAAATCATTTGAGATTCTCCTTATTAAATTAATTAATATAACATAACTAGTATCTTAACTTTAAGAGAATGCTAATTATATAAGTTAACTTGCTAGAACTAAGATTTATAATTAAGCACTCTTAAACCTAAAATTACTTAACATGAATATACCTAAATATATGGTTTCATCCAAACTCAGGGATACACTAGCTTAAAATATTAAGCATTAAAATTCATATTGAAATTTGAATCTGACACCATTGCTAATTAATATATGCAAATAACAACAATGATCACAAATGAAAAACTAAAATATCAAATATCAAAAGCAAGAATAGTAAAATAAAAGACAACTAATGTAAAGAAATGATAACTTCATTACATTCAATTTTAAAGTATTACATATGTATCACAAGAATCCAAAGAAAGCATAAATGAAATAAAAGTCCTATGGAAAGGAGTAATACCACTAAGCTAGCCATTGTGTCACTTAACAAAATAACCAATGAACTTGCTCTAACTTGCACTACCACTGTGATTTCAATAACCAACTAATGCTTTCTAACATATTATGTCACTTAACAAGTAGATAGAACACCACCCTATAGCCACAACCCCATGAGAATCACTACTCACCAACAATTATTATCCAAGGCTAAGAGGGAGAAAAGTTGGAAGGAAAATATAATGGGCATTTGGTGATAGATTGGAAGAGTGGAATTTTTGTGTGAGTGAGGGTGATAGAACATGCATGTGTTGAGTGATATAATAAGATGGGATGATTAGATATAGGTGTTGATAGCTAGAGATAATGAGATGTGTGATGTATGAAGAATGAAGAATGAGGAAGAGGTGTAAGATCGATTACATTATAGATGAGAATAGGCCTAGGTGGTTTATGTGTGGAGTTAGATGAAGATAAGGTAGGGGCTTTGTGTGTCAAATATAAATAGGATAGAGGGAGGTGTGGTGTTAAAACAATGGGAGAGTGCGAGAGAGAGATTTAGTGATGTGCGTGGAAGTGGGAAGTAGATAGAAAGGAGGGATGAGTGTGGTGAATATGGGATATAGCAAGGTGTTGTGGTGGGATGAAATGTAGAAGAAAGAGATGAATAAGTAATGATGGTGGGGTGTGATTGGCTAGGAGAAAAGGTAGGAGAGAATGGGAGATGAGGACTAGATTTGCATTGGAGGGTTAGCGGGAGAGTGGAGGGAATGGAGGCTTGCATTGGGATATAAGAGAGTGAAGGATTGATGGATGTTGGATGGGTGAAAAGTATGGATGAAGGGTGAGACAAGTGTTCCTCCTTTTTGGAGTTCTTCTATCCTCCTTAGATGCCTTTGTGTAGGTTTGGAAAGGTGGGAGCTACTTCTTCCTCTCTTCTCAAAATTACATTGAAATCAAGATAGGTGAATGTCGCATTGCACCTTGCTTTTATGTGTTTCATGTGAAAGCTTGAGGAGGTGTGGTTTCCTTCAATGATAGCAGGGTTTGATATAAGGTGGGTATTCAAGACAATAAAATCTATAGGAAAGTAAAACTAGTCCACCTGTATTATAACATCTTCAACCATACCACGTGGAATTTTTATTAATCTATCTCCAAGTTGTAAAGTGGTATTGGTTGGCTTAAGTTCACCAAGCCTTAGTTGCACATATATAGAATATGGCAACAAGTTTATACTAGTCGCTAAATCTAGTAGTGCCCTATCTATAACATGGTCTCTAATAACACATGATATTGTAGGACAACCTGGATCTCTAAATTTACGAGGGGTCTGGTTTTGAATCAAAGAGCTCACTTGCTCAATGAGGAAGACCTTCTTTTGCACATTAATCTTGCACTTTTGTGTGCAAAGCTCTTTGAGGAACTTGGCATAGGCAGGGATAACTTTTATAGCATTGAGTAATGAGATATTAATTTGCACATGCTTGAAAACATCCATTATCTCATGCATATTTATCCCTTTCTTTATGATATTTGAGAGTTTAGGGAATAAGCTTTAGGCACATAAGGTTCCTCCACTATAGGTTTAGATGGAGCTGAAGGTTTCTATCTTTTTTATTTCTCCTTAGTTGTAGATGGTTCATTCTCCTTTAATTGTCTTTGCTTTGCACTACCTTGTTATCAATCTGATAGCCACTCCTTAGGGTAGTTATGGGCTTTACTTAATTAAGGCGTCTTTGGGAATTCAAACTTAATCCTATTTCAAACTATCCCTTAAGGTTTGGGATTGGCTGGCTGAGAAATTATCCCTTTCATCTATCACTAAGCAACAAACAACTGACTCAATTGCATCTCTAGTTTGGCAATAGCTTGGGAATTGACATTCGAGCTCTGCCTACTCTCATTCTAGAGATGGGTGATGGCCTGTCTAGTCTCATCTTGGTGTTTTAGAGTTTTCTCAATGAATAACTACATACATTCCTCAAAAGTGGGTTTCTTAGGTTGTTGAGCGATTAAGAAAGTTCTAAGCAAGGGGGTTCATAGATGGTCCTTCCTACTGATTGTTCATAGACCATGAAAAATTTGGATGCCTAGCCCATCCTAAATTATAGGTCTTAGAATAAGGTTTATTGCTAAGATTGCAATATGCATTCATTGCATTTGCTTATTTTGAAAGGTATTTAGGATATGCAAGATTAAATGGACAAGTTGATGTTAAGTGTGCTAGCTTAGAACAAATAGGACAAACCTCTTGTGGAGGTATCATTGATGCACTTCCAGCCATGAAGGCTTCTAGTCTTGAATCAATTTTTTGGAACATGTTTTCAACTTTGTCCATACGTCCAGCCAAGAAGTCAAGATTTTATGACGTATGTGTTGTCACTTCTATTTCATAAAGGACTCCTCTCTCTTGAAGTTGGGAATTTTTATCTTTAAGATTTGAATAGTCCCATTGCTAGGAATTTTCAGCTAAGGTCTTGAAAAGTTTCCAGGCTTCTATGTCATTTTTCATCATGAGGGCCCCTCCTCTAGCTGCATCTACCATCCTAATATTTTAAGGGTAAATGCCTCATAAAAGTATTGAACTTATTGCCATTTCTCAAATCCATGGTGAAGACATTTTTGTAGCAATTAATTCCACTATTCCCAACACTCATAGTATTGTTCATCTTCTCTTTGTTGGAAATTTATGATCTCTCTAAAAAAGGCATTCGTCTTATGTATAGGGAAGAATTTGTTCAGAAACATTTTAGACAACTGGTCCTATGTGGTGATGGAACTGACTTCTAAAGAATTCAAACATGATTTGGCCTCATCTTTGAACAAGAAGGAAAATAACTTAAGTCTAATAGAGTCATCCAAAATATTTTAGAACTTTAATATACCACAAATATCAAGGAATTCCTTGATATGTAGGTACAAATCCTCTCTCTCTAGACCGTTATATGTTGGGAGTGACTGAATGACTCTAAATTTAAGCTAAAAATGGTCTGCATTGGTAAGTGATAATGCTATGCATGAAGGAATATTCAATTGAAGTGGCACATAGAAATCTCTTATGGCCTTGGGCTCAACTACAACCGGTAGGTCTACCATGGGGCTAGGAATTTGATTTCTCACCCCTTGCCTCTGGTACGTTCAATCTTAGGATCAAACAGTAATAAATCAGTGTTCTGAGATCGATGACCTTGCATGCACTAAGATGAAATCCTATTTATATGATTCAACCTAACTAAATGCTACTCCTAAATCTAAATGATGTGCAATCAATCCATATGGTCTACTAACAAGTTTTTTGTTAATCTTTGTTGATATGTAGGGTGGTATCTTTTAGACCTAAATATAGACAACTCTTTTTATCCAGGCTTGACTATTGCTTACTAGTTAGATCCAATTCAAAGTGGTTAATAGAATTATCATGTGAGCAGGATTTTAGACCTCAACAAACGTCAATGAAAGACATGGGAAAATCACTTGGATTTTGCATACCCACCATAAATACGATGCTCAAGAGTCACTGGAGTGATAATAGATCTACTATTTCAAAAGGGGTCTTACATGTTTGATACCTTAAGTCTCTTGCTACTTAATTTTAAATTATAATTCAAGGTCTGAGATTCTGAATATACAAGGTTCTATTTGATTACCTAAGTAAGCCAAGGATCTATTGATGAAATCCAATCCTTATCTTATGTAACACCCCTAATTTTTTTTGTAATTAAAATATAATAGTGAAATTGAAGATTTTAAGGAAAAATCAGGCCAGAATATTTGGCTTAGCAAAAATGTACCTCTTAAAGAAGTACAAATAAGGCATAAAGATATGCATAACTAAAAAACTATCCCACGAACCCTTCAGAATGACTATAAGCATGATGTATTCTGAATTTGGAGTGAAAAACCTTTATTTTCTTCATTTTAAGAACAGAAGGGTAAAATGGTGATTTTACCCTGGCCAAGGTCTAAGACATCAAATTTGGAATGTACTAAAAAATACGAGTCCAACGTCACTAAGTATACTCAATTCCGAGTTCATAGGAGTAAACTCAAAATTCCCACAAAGGACCCAAAATGGAATCCAATGACTAGACCACATGCAATCATAGGTGAAACCACTACCACTAGCTAGTGGAGAAGGAGGTGGTTGTGGGAATCAAATGAATATTAAATATTAAAAAGAAAAAAAACATAATTATTAGGTGTTATAATGAAAAACACACAAAATTCCTATAAATAGACATCAGAAAAATTCCCAAAAATATTCCAAAAATCCATCATGAAGTTCCTTAGACTCTGCCAAAATCTCAGCCAAAAATTCCTCCTCCTTCTCCATATTTTCTCCTTCCTTTTCCTCCATTTTATTCCCCTATTAGAGTGTCCACAAATGCACCCGGAGGAATATTCCTCCTCGGGTTATCGGGCTCGTCCACGGACGCGTCTTCCCCAAAGAGTAGGGTTTTCACCTTGTTACAGTTTTCTGAATTAGGCATCTATATTCAGCCATTGAAACATAATCTTGACCGTTGGATAGTTGTGGAATATCAAGATCTACAAAACCCCTTTGAGTTTACCATAATTAGTGGAGTATTCGTGGAGAAATTACTAGAAAACTGAAGCTCCGGTGACCTACATTATCAGGAGTGGATTTTCTAGTTTTTCTAGCAAAGATCCGGAATATATTCTTCCAGGTAGGTACACTTGCACCCCTCTTTCATTTCCAATAGGTTAATCTAGTTTTCCGGCAAAGATGGGATCTCCTTGTCGTTGATCCATCGGAGACGATGGATCTGGCTTGGATGGTTGAGATCCCATCCATCCACAGCTCAGATGTAACTTCTGAGCTGTTGGATGGATTTCTGGGGCCCAAAATCCCCAGGACATGAAATATGGGCATCGGATGATACTGGATGGAGGAGATACAACCATAGGCGATTTGACGGTCTAGATCAGACCGTCTCGCCTATAGCTGGTCACCTGTGTCGAGACACCTGGGATAGGTGGTCACAAGCATGGGACACTGGTCGTCTCGTTCCCGTAACTGTACTCGAAACCCAGATCTGATCTGGACCGTCTATTTTGTAACTGAAATCTTTGATCTTCAATTTAGAGCTCGATAGGACTCTGATTTTAGATCAGAAAGCTTCTATAGATTACTTGTGACTTTATCTAGATACTGAATTCATCATATCCATGTTTCAAATTGAAATTATACATGTTATTTAGTAAAATTAGTACCCATGATTTTAGATCATGGACTAGATGACTTTAAATGAAAAATCTGAACCGATGGATGTCTTCAAAGACTCCCTAAATGCTTAAAATCATGTTAATAGTTAGATTTTTGTATATAGAGATTTATCCAAGACAGTAAAGATGAAATTTAGCCCTTAAAATGGGCTGAAATATTAAAATCTTAATTTGGATTGTAATTTACCTTCAAATTTAGATCAAAAACCTTTTTCGAATTCATATTTATGTTATTAAATTGTAGAACATGTTAGATCTTGTTTTTAATTAGTATTTACATGATCTATTTAGAACCATCCGTGCCATTGATCTTGGATCATGGCCAAGATGATCCCAAACTTGAAATCGAAACTGTTAGATGTGTTTTGAATGTCCCAAAATATTAGGAAACATGTTCATAGTAGAAATTATATGTCTCTGGATCAGTAAAATGATCCCAACCAGTAAGGTGAAATTCAGCCTTAAAACGGGTAAAATCTTAAAATCTCAATTTCGATCTCAATTGAGATCCAAATTCATATCTAAAAGTTTTGATGGATTCCTTGTGATAATTATAAGGTACTGAACCTATAAAATTTTAATTTTAATTAATTTAATTTTCTAAAATTTAGTGGATAAGTAACTAACATCCTTGATCTACAAGATCTAGGATGATCAGACCACTAATACCTTGTTGGATGATGATTTTATAATGTAATAAATAAAATCAATGGCTTAAATTGAATTAATTGGGTAGATCTTAAGAGATCTAGCCTGAAGAGTTACTAAAATTCCTAAAAATGAATAGTATCTCCTAGATCAAGATGATCTAGGATGATTGGACAGTATGGATGTATTTTGATTATGATCTTGAGATAAGATCATAGGGATTTAATGAATGGATGATGAGGATTTGGGCTAGATCAAGATCTATGCCCTTAAATTTTATAAAGTAACTTAAGATCTCCTTGATCGAGTAGATCAAGGAAGATCAAATCAATGGATAAGATAAATCAATGATTTAATAGTTAAATTACATCAATATAAAATGTTGGATCTAAAATAAAAGGAAGGATCAAGATCTAAACCCCAAAGAAATGAAAAATGAAAATGGATCAATTAAGACCCTTGGGTCATGATAGCATTGCTATTTGAATTATTGAACATTATTGTCTTTCATTTCTTAGTTGAGTTATTTATAGAATTGATTATCTAATTGTTTAGTTACTTGTTTATTTATTCCTTAAATTTATGCTTTAATGCTTAAGTAATGAAAATTTCATTGAAATTGTAATTCAATGAAATTAGAAGGAAAAGACATTCACATGACATGTATGACATGGACTTTATGATAATAAGGACTATAATTAGTAGGATAATATAAGGAATATAAATTCCTTGGTCCAACTTAGGAGAATAATAAATCTCCCTGAATGACATTTTAATTCATGGATTTAATTAAAATCAATTAAAAATAATACTTAGGGTTAAATGCTCATAGGAACCTTATGAAAGGTTGAGTTAGGGTCAAGCTAGTGAATGATGGACATAATGGTTAAGGGGGTTATCTAATAGAGCCACGCTCTCCTGCCACCTTCTGTTGATGTTTGTGAGGTCTAAACGCCTCCTTACATGAGGATTGAAGTAACCATTTTGTGGTCAACCATTCAACTAGTAAGTCTTAGCTAATTTGACATAAGAGGAGCAATATAAACTTAGAATGGAATAAACTATCCGCAACCATTAAAACATTAGATGGTTGAGTAATAATAAAGAACATAAAAGGTTAGTAAATCATCTAACCCTAATAAAAATGGTAATCAAGATAAGGATGATCAAATAAGATCCATAGGATCTTGAATGATCAAGAACAATAAGAAGACTAATGAAGTATTATATTGTGTATGTCTAGTGTGTGTATATAGAAGAACGTAGATAGAGAACCCAAACCCTTAATTAAACTTGATTCAAGGAAAATTAGGGTATCACTTATAGGGATATATGTAAGTATGTATAAATAACTTGAGATGTATAGTGTGACAAATGTATGAATACAGACTAGGATGAGCATTGTGGAGGAATACCAATTGCGGATATATGAATCAAGACCTGATACTACTTGGAGGTAGGTGGATATACAAAGATGTATTGGAGATTCATGTGTATACGTACATGATTATCTATCTAGTAGTATAGACCTTCATTGTATGAGTGTTGCGTAGTACCTTAGCATAGTCATGATCCAAATAAGTGATCCAAAACACATGATCCAAATAAGAAATTTCTATGATCCAACTAAATGATTGTGTTAAGTGATCTAAAATATATATATGATCCAAATAAAGGATGAAATTAGAGGATTTACTAAATTATATAACCTCAGAATCTAAGTTATTTGATCAAATATGATGATTAAACTTAATGAGGTGATAAGGATGAGATATGAAAACTAAGGATACCCTAAGGATAGGGTGTAGAAAATATTCCAGCCTTAGTTAAACAAACACATTGTCTGATATGTACAAATTATTTTCCATACAAGTATGGAGACTTGTGAATTTTGATTTACACAGAGACAGAGACTAGGGATGCTATGCTAGGGAAGTTATGAGGGTTTGGCCACCCACTTCCTGAAATTTATATGATGGATACCATGCCCAAAGAGAGGTTAAATGTTGAGTGGGGCAATAATGGGAAGGCCTCACTGTAACAGCTATGGTCCACCCCATGAGGACATAGATTGATTATTCCATAGTTGGTATCAGTGGAAGATTATGTAGTTATCCAAGCGTACTGTACAGATTGGGACTGTGAGCATAGTAGTTTTAATGTATTTTGCATTATGATGCAAAGCTTATAGGCATAGTATGATGCCATGGCATAGTGATATGCTATTATATGAGTTCCTAGAATGAAAACCCCTATATGTGAATTGGCTAGGTATTACTCTCCTAAGTGGAAGTATAGCCAGGGGAAGGAACAAGTTTTGAGTAATCTTCAATATATTAACTAATTTGTCATGTGCTACATAAATAATGTATATCCTATATATATATATATATGTGAGTATGAGATGACTCATGAAGGCTTAATGATTGAGGTAAGTATCCTTGTATTGATGAAGTAGTATATTTTTGTATCCCCTACAAAGCATAGCTTGCTGAGGTATTGTACATGTCTCCATGTTTATGATACCTCAAGCATAGAGAAGGAGGGAAAGAAGCTCAAGGCCATAAAGGACTTAAAGGATTAAAGCTTGAAGATTTAAGAGCAAGACAGTAGAAGATTTGAAGAAAATAAGAAAATCAGAGTATGTATTTGAAGCTATGTAATTTTCCCTTATTTGAGAGTGTATTGTATTGAGTGTAATTAATGTCAGGTGAGGTTTGAAGTTTGGATGATGTAATTTTGGACAATGGGTTGTAACCTAATACAGGGCTGTGTAAGAGTGAACCACTGGATGAATCCTGGTATTCAATAAAAATTTATTTTGTACGAAATGGCTGTGTATTATGTATCTTCCAGTGAGACTTGGGTTTTGTTCAAAATGAATTTAAATGAAAAGAATTTCTGTTGCATTGTTTGCAAAATTTTTTTTTATACATTTAAGGGCCCTTCCTTTGAACAAATGTATTATAAAATGTGTTTTAAAAACCTGGGTTGTCACATCTTATGAGGGTTAATGTGAGGCCCTTACTATCAATGTGATCCACCCAACATAAAGAAATAAAAGTGCAATGCAATTCAAGGAAAATAAACTAATGCCTACCTATATGCTATCTAACAAAGGGTCCACCCTTTAACATATATGGCACTATAATCAAACAATCTATGCCTTGTTTTAGTTGAGCTTAGGCCAACCTTTGTTAAATAGGCACAAATCTAATGCAGCAACACCAAGTATAATGCAACAAGTTAATATGAATGACCTAAGCTATATGAATTACACTACTATCCAAAAATGCAATTGTACACTAAATGCACCTAGATTAAAAAAATCTAAAGAGACGGTGGGAAGCTTATAGTAGGATTTTTGCTGATGAGTTCAAGTGTGGATTGCCATGTCCCACACTTGCCTTGTATTATCACAACTCATTTAAAA
This sequence comes from Warburgia ugandensis, assembly GCA_035236585.1. Lineage (NCBI taxonomy): Eukaryota > Viridiplantae > Streptophyta > Magnoliopsida > Canellales > Canellaceae > Warburgia > Warburgia ugandensis. The sequence continues at coordinate 31,500,333 of CP141139.1, read as the reverse complement.
TAAATAATTAAAAATTGAAATGGGCCTCACATAAGTCCTCTTAAAAAATGAAACCCTAATCTATGAAAGAAATAAAATTCTAAGTAATCCAATGAAGCTTTGACCCAAAAAATTGCCACTTCTCATTTTGCAATTTCCCTTGCACAAAATAAAGAAAATATGTCAATTTTTGAGGAATTAGGAATATATGCAAAAAATGGATGCAAAATCCTAATCTAGTGCAACTTAGATCTATGTAATAGAAATAAATACTTTAACAAAAATCCAACCACAAATTCATTGTGATTCCCTAGGAATAGCACCAAAAACTTGGTGTAGCTTTAAATATGTTCGTAAGAGCACAAATCAAAGTAGTAAGCGTACATGAGTGAGATTGATTCCATGAGGAATCTCATAGATTTGTATGTAATTGAAAATTATTTAGGTTGCTTATCCTAGTCAAAGAAAGATTGTATTTGATGTATTCTAGGAATTAAAAGCACATGAAAACAGAAACATGCATGGAATGAATGTGCAAAAGAAAGTGTTGCTCACTAGGCAAGCAAGCTCCATCTTACAACACAAAACCCTATTGAAGTATAGAGATTAAGGGTGTCCCATAATATCATGTGTGATGGGGAGAACACACAGTTGATAGGCACTATTTGATTTGAGTTCGAGAGTTAACCTATTGTTGTGCTTTGTGTACAAGCAATTAGGTTTGGGTGTGATGACCAAGAGTACCACCACAGTGCAATTGGTAGATAGGTCTATCAAAATCGCATGTTGTGGTGGAAGATGTTCTAATTCAAGTTGAAAATGCCTATTTCTTGTGGACTTCTTAGTTATGGACACTTAACTTGTAGTAAATCCAAGCAGTTAAATTCCAGTCATTTTGGATAGATCATTCTTGGCCACGTCAAATGCCATCATCAAATGTTGGAATGACACTATAAAGTTGTCCTTTGGAAATATGGGCATTAAGCTGAGTGTCTTCAATGTAGGACAACTAGACTGTGGAGATATATTTGAAGTCAATATGATAGAGAGTCTACCATCCCTACCATTCTCCAGTACTAACCCTCTCAAGGCTTTTCTTGCACATTTTAATTGTGATTTTGACATTGATCGTTCTATTGATGAAGTCAATGCATTGTTGGATATCACACCTTTAATGGACACTTATCAATGAAAAAGCTAGGTTAGACATCCTACAATCTCTGATTTTATATTCGAGCCTTGCATAGATTTGAACCTAATATGTTTACCAAATGATCCATAATGAGATAGTTTAGGTTTATCTGCAACCTTCCCTATTATGGTAGAACATGAAGGAGAGTCTATTGATATTACTGCTAAACATTATCCTACTCAAGGGTGTACCTTAGATAACCATGATGGGTTAGGTCCCATTGATTCCTTGCATCTAGACAAAAATAAGCAACCTATTAATGAGGTGTAAATATAGATTAACCCTATCACTCATGAAGATACAGGAGAGGGGGAACAATTTTAGGTGTTTGGTGTAAGCATCTTAAACCCTCAAAATGATGACTCCTAAGACAATGGACATAGAATCATTACCAAAACAATTGTATTCATGGTATTTCAAGATCATATTCTTCAGTCATATCTCCAAATCTTTGGGTGGAAAAAATATGTTGATTACCTTAAAATTTTGAAGTGGAGTGAGTTTAGAGTTAAATTTAGGATTTGTTATAGTTAGGATTTGGATCCTTCAATTAGTATAAGAATAAGGTATAGTAGATTTGATTGGTTAGATTAGTTAGTTGTAGAATCATTTAGTTGCATCTGTATTTGCATGCATGGCATACAGACCACATCAATAGAGCATGGCACTATTCAGAAGTGTAAGTATTATTTTTTTCACTCTTTCCTTTCAGGTTTATTATTTTCATTTTGTCCATGTTATGCAGTTCTAAGCATTAAGAATAATGTTTAATTTAAGGTTGGAGATGGGGTGTTTCAAATTTTGATGTGTTCATTTAGGGTTTTAGAGTCATTTTATTAAAAAAAAATTCAAAAAAATTGCAATTTTAAAAAAAATTAAAAGTTATGCTAAGTTCCTTTACTATGATGAGAATTTGGATTTTTTGAATATTCAATATATTTTTTGGACTTTAGCTCATTAATAGATTTGTATACAAGTAGTTAATCTTTTTATCCTTTTTCTAAAGTGTTTTATAAGAAATTAGACTCAAAATATTCATTGCACAACATAGCTATATATGTAGTTCAAGTTGAATAGAAAATATGGCTTAGAGATCTTGAAGAAGAATTGTGAAGACTTATAACCCAAGTAAGCTTTAAAGACATTATTTCTTTGAGATGGTTATATATAAACACAATATTTTCTTCAATAGATATAATTTCCAAGACTGACATCTGGGTCAACTATTAAAAAATCACAAAATATTATACCATATATCTCTCAAATTTATGGTCATCTTTAAGTCATATAAAACCTAGGAAATTGTTGAACATTGATTTTTATGTTACTTTTACATTTATAATATATATTTGCATTAAAATATTTATTTCTAATCTAACCATCACTTGGTGAAATTTCAATGTTAGATGAAGATCCGAGGTAAGTATGTGTAAAACCACATGTTGTATTACATTTTTTACTATGTTTTGTATGTGATAGATCAAGATCCAAGAGGTGGTGTCAAGATGATCGACATTCCAAATTGAAGATCAAGCTTAGATTAAAATAGATGACTAAGATCAATTCAAGATGAATTTGGACAATCTAGATAAAATCAAGAAAAAATAGCTTAAGTTTCAACATTTTTAATTACAAATCATTTAAGGATTCCAATGTTGGAAGCAGATTGATAAAGATCAATGATTATCTAAATGATCTATCTTTGGACGGTCAAGATCACTTTAAACCTACTTTGGAATGTGATCTTTTAAACATGACAGGTCAAAGATGTGATGTTTTCATCATATTGGAGGATTTTAATGAATTGGATTGCCCAAATTCATTGCCTTTATGCAAAATAAAAAAGATTCCCAGTTTCAACTAATTTGGATGTTTGAGATTAGATCTTAATAATGGATTGAAGATTAGATATTCTAGATGTATCTCTTGATGATCAATGAAGGAAACAAGGATGAAGATGATAGATTTGAAAGATAACAATAGAGGTTTCCTAATTGGATTAGGAAACTCCACTTGATTTGAAGGATGAAAGGAAAGTTTGCCAAGGAAACAAACTAGAAACTCTAATCAACTTAGAATTCCTTAGAGAGAAGGTAAGAGAATGGATAAGGAAACTACTAAAAAATAATTCAAACTGACTTCCTATCATTTATAAATACTAGATTGAAGATGGAGTTTAAAGAAAGATTCAAAATTAAGAGAAAAATAGAGAAAAAAAGGAAGAAGATGAACAGTGCGTGCAAGTTGGTGAATAGGGGGTATTTGTGCATGAATTTCTAATCCGTTACTATTGATTGTTTAACCGCAAGTGAACGGGCTATTGTAGTATAGCTTATGCAAGTACAGGTCGATCCCACGAGGACTTGATTTAAAATGACGGAGTTTTCAATAAAATTCAATTAATAAAATAATAAAAACAAATACTATACTAGAAATAAACTAAGAATAAACTAAAATTTAGATTTATTCAATTGTTGCAATTTACACAATTATTTATTCAAAAGAAAATAGAAAATAAAACTAAAAGCCGTCCTGGATAAGCCTATCCTTGGATTGCACTGTCCTTGGATAGTCAAAATGATGATAATGTAAAATCAGAACAGCACAGGGACACAGAAGTAAATAAACTGGGGACCCAGACGGTATTAAACTAAGGACATGGATGGTATTAAACGGAAAGGACAGAGGTAGAATTTCTGAGATCTGCGAGGGGCAGATTTGTAATTCTTCAGGTGTTCTGGTTTTTAACGTAAAAACCAGGAAAACATGGGGAAGGAGGAAGAAGAGGAAGGAGAGAAAAGAGGGAAAGGGAGAGGAGAAGAGGGAAAGAAAACCCGAGTTGGGTTTTCGTCTCTAGAGTGTCCGACTCGGAGAAGAAGAGGGAAAAGCTGGCCAGAGAAGAAGAGGAGAGGGAAGAAGGAGAGAAAGGAAAGGAGAGGGGAAGAGATGGGAGAAAACCCAATCCCTGGGCTGGCCGGAGTGGGTATGTGCCTAGGTGCTGCTTTGGTCTGGTCATTGATGGTGCTTTGTGCAGTGCCTAGACCGACTGATTAGGCTAAAGGGAAGACGCTGGAAGCAGGGGTTGATTGGGGTGCCATATGGGTAATGGAGCAAAAAGATGGGCTTGTGGAAACGACACTGTGCAGCATGGTGTTCCTCAGGCTGACTCAGGCGGCGATGAAGCCATAAATGATGCAAGTTTGTGTTGGCGATGACGCCTGGACTGGTGGTCTAGGTAGGTGATGTGGAAGAGAATGGATAAGGAGGAGGAGGAGAATAGAGGGGTTCTGGCTGGGAAGGAGCAAAGGTTCTAGGGAATGTTGGGAACTGTCGGCAGAGGTGGGAGACTTTTGACTGAGAAGAGAAGAGATGATGGGAGGTCATTGGATCTACCTCCTACGTCTAGCCTAACGGAAAGAAGTGAGGAGTGTGAGAAGAAGATGGAAAGGGAGAGTGTGTGTGGGTTAAGAGAGGCATGGAGAGGGAAAGAGAGGATAATGGGAAGTGGGGGAGAGAAGAGGCAGAACGTGTGAATCAGGAAGGGAAAAAGAGGGAAGAAAAAAGGAGAAAAATAAGGAGGGAAAGAGAAAAGAAAGGAAAGAGGGAGTGGGAAAGGAAAGAGAGAATGATGGAAAGAAAACGAGAAGAATAAGGAGGGAAAGAGGAAAAAAAGGAAAGAGGAAAGAGAAGTTGGGGAAGGAGTTGCCCTTTACATAATCCTTGCTAATTTGGGTTTCCTTTTGTCCATGATTCCAAATTTAAACTCCATTATTGTTTAGGAAACTATTCTATCCATCTCCATGGGTGATTTGGTCCATCCAATCTTTTGTAAGATGATCTGGACTGTTAACTTTTAATCACAGTCGTCCATGCATCTTTTGGTTAATCTGCAAAAGAAAAGACTAAATTAGAATCATTTGAACCGTACATTAGCCATTTAATGAACTCTAATGATCATATGACCATTGATTTTGAAAAATTAAGGTTTGGATGGTCAATTGGAGTTAAATTCAAAATTAAGCTATATTTTGCAAAATTGAATGGTTTGGTGATCTAATTGAATGCTAAATTAAGGGTGTTTTGACCAAAATTGAATACTTAACACACCCCCTAACCAGCATTTTGCTAGTTCCGAGCAAAACATGTGAAAAACCAAATTTTAAGATTTATTTTTAAGTCAACTCCTCTTTTTCCTTAGAGAATTATCTTTAATAAATCACATCAAATTTAGCATACTAATAAAATGACTGAAGAATTCAAAACCCTACCCATATGCCAAAATCATTCTACTTAAACTCAGATCTTAGAGTGAGTTTGTGCATGTACAGTCTATATATAGAATAATCTTGATATCTAAGTAAGCTTCCAACTTTTGAGCTCTATCTGTAATATGTTTTGACCTCAATCCTCACTAATGATATACACTCAGAAACAACATCTCTTAGATAGAGGGGTCCAATCATATCTCTCTTTTAATTATGTGAGAAGAGTCAATAAAAAAAATTTACCTCACATATACTCATGAAAAATAGGAATTACTAAGGAATTTTATTGTTTTGATCCCTTCAGAATGGATGCCATTACCTTTGAATATTTAGAAATACCATTCTTTTAAATCCTATCCATTAATTTCCTCATCAAGACTATATTCATCCTAGAATCAATAGGTCTTTAACGGGGATGAAACGTAGGCTTAAGACATGGTACCAAAGGAAGGGTATAAGGGTATTCAAAGATTCTTCAAAAAACAATAGAGGTCTTCTAAAGTTGATAATTCCTCTTTCCTTTGCTGAAGTGAATATTTCTTTTTCCATTTTTCTTTGTATTCTTCAAACTTTTTTCTTTTCGTTTTTTAGACTCTTTCCTTTATATTTCAAAACTTTTGAATCACTTTGAAGAATATTTCTTTTCTACTTTTACTACAACTAAAAGGTATTTCTTCATTCCTCTCTAACTTATTTTTCAAAGAAAAATGGGTAATGGATAATTTATACTAGGTTAAAATGGGTAAAGGGTAATTTGGTTGGCAAAAGAAAAGGCTTTATATAAAAGGCTCAAGTTGGCTAACTAGTGGTAAAATACTTCTGGGCAGGCTTTATGTTTCTAGGTTATAACAAGGATGGCCTAAATCATTTTCTAAGTTTCCTATAATCTATCAAATTCAATGAACTTCTAGAATTTTAAAGGTAGTATTTTAATTATTCAAGTAATTAGCCAAAATTTGAGATTTTGGGATCAATTTTCTTTAAGCACTCTGAAGAAAATTAGGAATATTTATAACCTCTCAAAAAGGATGAATAGCTCGAAAACTCACTTAGGTTATAGGTCTCCACTGAATTTCTTTAAGATTTCTAAATTATAGCCACTTATGAATCTAGACTATCTATATGCAACTGTATGTACAGATGTGATATGAGACTTTGCTTTCATAGAATACTTTAGAAAATGAGTAAAATGATGAATTAATCATATTCAGTTCCATTAATAAGCTAAATTTATTTAGATTATACTTTAGAAAATCCAATTCTCATCATAGTGTAGGAAATGACCTAAAATTTTTCATTTTTTCAATATTTTTTTTTGAAAAACCAAGGAAAGCACTAAAAAATCTAAAAAAACTAGAATTTGCTAGAATTCTACACCCCCGAACCTAACAGAAACATTGTCCTCAATGTTGTAAAAAGTAGGATGATGATAATGCATTGAGAAAAATGCAAAAAAAAATGAGAGATATAGAAAAAATTCTGAAAAAGAAGAAAGTAAAAATTAAGCTACATACTTTATTTTTCAGATGAAAATTTTCAGAGGAAAAATATTACTGAGTTCGAAACTTCACTGGGTCCCATACGAAATGAGCTGGACAGGCCTCTGAAAAGGTATGATGAATAAATTTATCTTGCAATTTACAATTTTTTATTTTATCACAGGGTAAGATAACTTTATCTTCAGGCTGCTTCTCATAATTAGAGACAATTGTGGGAGTTTGATGCAGAAAGGGAGCAAGGATGTCATATTGCTCAGTGGGCGTGACACTTTCTTGATCAATAAATTCATCTCTTTTTCTGACAAGTTTAGATACCATTTCAGCCTTTTTAGGACCAAATTTCTCAATTATGTAACCATTATGAATAATGGTAGCTGCCTTTGTTTGTTCCATGTCTATAAATGAAGAATTAGTCTCATCTCCTATATCCATATCATCAAGATATCCATTTGGTGGAATAGAACATTCCTCTTTATCAATGATCTGTAGCATTTGAGACATCATGTCCTTCAATTCAGTCATGGAATTTGTATGCTCTTTTAATTGGGCTTTAATTTGAGCAATTTTCTTCCCTGGTATTGCATAACTTGATGAAAATTATCCTCCACTTTCCTCTTATGTGGAGGAAGGTAAGGAGCAAGTGGTCCTTTGTGGTGATAGGGTTGATGTTGGGACTTCTGTGAGACATTAGCTGCATATTCATTTTTAACAATAGAATGATTATTCAATTTGGAATTATATGTCTCTAAAGATGGTGAAAAATGTTGCTCATAACAATGGGTTTGTTCATGGAAGGCATCCTAAAATGCAAGAGCAATAGGACATTCCTTAGAGGAACATTTTTCCATTTCCATGGCCTCAAATGTTCTATTGAAGGATGCTATTTTTATATCATCTTCGTCAGTCGTAGCATATATTTCTCCCTTAGAAGATGTGGTGGTGGACTTAGGCTTGTTTGGAAAACCTACTTTTTCTGAATTAGCTCAAGTTTGTGCACTCTCTGCCAACCATTCCAAATACTCTTGCGCCTCTTCAGGTTGTTTGCTTAAGAAATTACCATTGCACATCATTTCAACAAACTGACACATATCATATTTAAGTCCTCCATAAAAGAAGCTAATGAGATGCCAAAGTTTGTATCCATGATGTGGACATGTTAACAATAATTCCTTAAATCTTTCCTAGCATTGATAAAAGGTTTCATTATTTGTCTGGGTAAAATTCATTATATTTCGACGGAGAGCATTTGTCTTATGTATAGGAAAGAACTTATTTAAGAACTTCCTAATCATTTCTTCCCATGATTGTATGGAACCTGATGGCAGTGAATGAAACCACATCTTAGCTTTTTCTTTTAAGGAAAAAGAAAATAGTTTGAGTCTTACCATATCTAATTCGATGTTTTGTGTATGTTGGGTCATGCATACTTCATCGAATTCTTTTAAATGCATGTAAGGACTCTCACTATCCAACCCATAGAATTTGGGAAGTAATTGAATTACTTCCACCTTTAATTCAATCATACCAGCATTTGGAGGTAAAAGTATACATGAAAGTGTGCTGGTATAATTAAGATGTAAATAGTCTCTTAGTGTCTTCCCACAAGGATTTTGGTTATGCCAATTATCCTCATGTGTTTTATGTTGGGACTTTCTCCTATTTCCATGTGGTTGAGAATAATTCCTCCATTGATGTATATCATCATTAAATAGAGGTGGAGGATCATCAGCATCAAAGAGAGGATTACTCGTCCATGAAGAAACATCATCATTATCTAAGACGAAAGGTGGTTCATCATCATTAAAGAGTGGATTATTTCCCCAAGGGGAAATATCTTCTTTATTAATGCTGGGGTGTAAATTAACCTTTTTATTAGTGTTTAAATTATTCGTTAGGTGCAACTGATCATGTCTTCTCTTTCCTTTTCTTTTTTTTCTCTCTTTTTTTTTTTTAAAGACTATCCTAAATGATGCAACTTAAATGCCTAGAATGATGTACAATCAAGGACACAATCAAGCAAATCCCTAAGGCTAACAAGCATATATATATATATTAATTTTCTGTGAGGGCAATGCTTTTAATTAGTCTAATCTAACGCTCCTGCTCTCTTTAGGAGTAAATTACTGCTTACCAATTATGTTCTAACCAAAGTGGTTAATACAACCCTTGTGTAAGGAGGCATTTAGACCTCACAAATGTCAACAGGAGGTAGGGGAAGAGCGAGGCTCTATTAGACAACCCCCAATAACCATAGTGATTAAAAACCACTAGATTGATAGTAAATCGTGTCCTATTGAGAGGGTCCTACGAGCATGTGATAACCCTATAGGTCTCTTCTAATTGATTTTAACTTAAAGTAAATGGTGGGGTTGCGCGCTTGAGGTGATTATCCTAAGTGGGCCAATGAGTGGTGATGAAATCTGCCCTTGATCTTGTGAGGTTGGGTGCCCTTACTAATTAATTTTCACACACCATGACAATTCGATCAACATATAATTCATCTTAAAGCATTAAAGGTGTCCTAAAATGCAATTGAAAACAATAAACTAATGCAAAATCCTAAAATGCAACAAATATAAAATATGTTTTCTATATGCAATTAACTACTAACCAATGCAAAATTACACTAAATGCAAACCCTAATCTAGAAAATAAATGAGTGAGGAGACTTACAGTGAGGTTTCTGATGAAGATCAAGTGTGAGCCACCTTATCCCACACTTATCCTGTATTATTACAACCCTTTAAAAATTGAAATTAAAAATGCAAATTACAAAGGGGCCTCACTACAAGATTCACTCAAAAGAAAGTCCTATTCTAAGAAAGCAAGGAAATTTCCATTTTGGTGAAGATCCACTTGCCAATTTCCTCCACTTTCCAATTTCTTGAAAAATAAAATTAGAAATGAGTACCAAATTCAGGAAACAAGGTAATTATGCCCTAAAAACAATTAAAAACTGAACCTTAAATTTCCTAAAATGCTAAAAATTGCAATTCCTAATTTTTTTTTGGATTTGTATGGATTTTTAATTAAATTTTATGAAAACTCCTTTCCAAGTCCCCGGCAACAGTGCCAAAAACTTGTTGATTGTTTAACCGCAAGTGCACGGGCTATTGTAGTGTAACTTATGCAAGTACGGGTCGATCCCATGAGGACTTGATTTAAAATGACAGATTTTTCAATAAAATTCAATTAATAAAAGAATAAAAACAAATACTATACTAGAAATAAACTAAGAATAAACTAAAATTCAGATTTATTCAATTGTAGCAATTTACACAATTATTTATTCAAAAGAAAATAGAATAGCACAGGGACACAGAAGTAAATAAACTAGGAACCCAGACAGTATTAAACTGAGGACATGGATGGTATTAAACGAAAAGGACAGAGGTAGAATTTTTGAGATTTGCCAGGGACAGATTTGTAATTCTTCAGGGGTTCTGGTTTTTAATAAAAAACCAGGAAAACATGGGGAAGGAGGAAGAAGAGGAAGGAGAGAAAAGAGGGAAAGGGAGAGGAGAAGAGGGAAAGAAAACCCGAGTTGAGTTTTCTTCTCTGGAGTGTCCGACTCGGAGAAGAAGAGAGAAAAGCTGGCTAGAGAAGAAGAGGAGAGGGAAGAAGGAGAGAAAGGAAAGGAGAGGGGAAGAGATGGGAGAAAACCCAATCTGGGTTTTCTCTCCCTAGGCTGGCCGGAGTGGGTATGTGCCCAAGTGCGGCTTTGGTCTGGCCGTTGATGGTGCTTTGGGCAGTGCCTGGATCGACTGATCAGGCTAAAGGGAAGACGCTAGAAGCAGGGGTTGATTGGGGCATCATCTGGGCAATGGAGTAAAAAGATGGGCTTGTGGAAACGACACTGTGGAGCATGGAGCCAGAAATGATGCGGGTCTATGTTGGCGACGACGCCTGGACTGGTGGTCTGGGTAGGCGATGAGGAAGAGAATGGATAAGGAGGAGGAGAATAGAGGGGTTCTGGCCAAGAAGGAGCAAAGGTTCTAGGGAATGATGGGAACTGCCGGCTCTACTAGGCAATCTGGCCAGAGAAGAAAAAAATGAGAGAGAGCTCGAGAGAAAGAAAGAGGATGGAGAGAGAGCAGAGAGAGAGAGAGAAACACAAGAGGGGGGAATGAGTGACTAACAAAGAGGAGTAGACAGATTGAGCGTGATGGAAGTAAGTTGGGCAGTGAGAGTTGAAGAAAATAGAGAGAGAGAGAGAGAGAGAGAGAGAGAGAGAGAGAGAGAGAGAGAGAGAGAGAGAGAGAGAGAGAGAGAGAGAGAGAGGGGGGGGGGGTGTAGGAGATAGGTGAAGAAGAGAGGAGCAGAGGTGGGAGACTTTTGACTAAGAAGAGAAGAGATGATGGGAGGTCATTGGATCTACCTCCTACGTCTAGCCTAACAGAAAGAAGTGAGGAGTGTAAGAAGAAGATGGAAAGGGAGAGTGTGTGCGGGTTAAGAGAGGCATGGAGAGGGAAAGAGAGGATAATGGGAAGAGGGGGAGAGGAGGCAGAATGTGTGAATCAGGAAGGGAAAAAGAGGGAAGAAAAATAAGGAGGGAAAGAGAAAAGAAAGGAAAGAGGGAGTGGGAAAGGAAAGAGAAAGAGAAGAATAAGGAGGGAAAGAGGAAAAAAAGGAAAGAGGAAAGAGAAGTTGGGGAAGGAGTTGCCTTTTACATAATCCTTACTAATTTGGGTTTCCTTTTGTCTATGATTCCAAATTTAAACTCCATTATTGTTTAGGAAACTATTCCATCCATCTCCATGGGTGATCTGGTCTATCCAATCTTTTGTAAGATGATTTGCACTGTTAACTTTTAATCACAGCCGTCCATGCCTCTTTTGGTTAATCTACGAAAGAAAAGACTAAATTAGAATCATCTGAACCATACATTAGCCATTTAATGAACTCTAATGATCATCTGAATGTTGATTTTGACAAATTAAGGTTTGGACGGTCAATTGGAGTTAAATTCAAAATCAAGCTAAGTTTTGCAAAATTGAACGGTTAGATGATCTAATTGAATGCTAAATTTGGGGTATTTTAACCAAAATTGAACACTTAACAGTTACTTAATGAAAATCTTCAATGTTAGACACCGAAGAGAAGAAGACCGACACTTTGGAGTTAGGAAGGCATCAAATGAAGAGCAAAAAGTTGGAACCCTATTACTATTCATGTGAATCGTAATTATGTTATATAGTAGCAATTGCTACTATAACTCTCTTAGTTTCCTTTTTTACTTTACATCTCTCTTAATTCATCTATGTTTTTTATGTTTAATTAATTTAGTTTTAATGAAACTAAGCAGGGAATCCATTTTCATTGTTAGTTTCATGATTCATATCTAATTGTTCAAAATTTTACAATACTAGTGTCACTCTCCCATTTACAGTTGCATAGTATATTGCTTTCTTGTTTGTTACTTTTTGGGGAAATTTTGTAAAAATTTATGGTTATGTTTTGATGCATGACACATCAAGAATTATTATGAGTGATCTCAAAATTTAATTAATTTAATAATTTTTAACTATTAAAGTGAATAAAAATTAAAGGAAAATTATTTTGTTTAGGATTTTAGTTCTTTATTTTATGTTATGTTCTAGGATAATTTTAGATTATTATCTATTATTTTAATTTAGTTATTTTACTAATTTTTAACTATTAAAGAGAATAAAAATTTAGGTTATTTTTCTTTTGCCTAGGATTAAATAGCTCTTATTTTTAGGTTAGAAACACCACTTATTAAATTTTCAAAATTTTAATTGTCTTAAGAAATTAATTTTAAAAATTAAATTAATTTGGAAAAGATAATTTCATCCTTGGTATAATTCTTTGATTTTATGTTATTACTTTTTGTGGTGGATGCTTGAATTAATCTTTGATCCTTTGTAGTTAAGCTTTACATAGAATGCTTAGAATTTGATGATTATCTAGGCTTTTAATGTTTAAAAGTTTCTAAATTAATTTTCAAAGAATTTTTTTTAGATGGTAATTGTAGTTCCAATTTGATTCTTGAGTTATAAAAGAAGATAAATAAGTGGTGGATCTAATTTAAAGTAAGTGACTTTAATCCTAGTAATATAAATTTAGATTAAAATTTATTTTCTCTCTCATCCATTAAATTGGATATCTATCATTTTTCTTTAATTTTTGCATTATTTTGAGGATAATTAATCTACATCAACTTTGATGCATTAATTTCATGCTATATCCTCCATGTGGATTTGATCTTGCATGATATTACAATTGACTACTATGCACTTGCAAGAAAACTCAAAAAAAAAAAAAAATTAGAACCATTGCTGGAGAGGTAGTCATGTGGCCAAAGCACTATCGAAATAGGATAGATTTCTCTTTCTTATTTTTAATTTTGAGAGGAATTATAGTGAGGATGACTTGTATTTGAACTTTAATTGCAAGTAAAAGTGTTATAATAATATAGGTCAAGGGTAAAACCATTCTATCATTAGAAGTGAAGGTGGTTTATAAATGGTTATTCCTTGTGTGAGAAGACCTAAATCTAGGACCCCACTATAAGTTCTACCTCACTCTTTTGTTTTTCCTAGTTTTAGGATTTGCATCTTAATTTAGCTATGCATTTTTGTTTGATAGTTTAATTGCATATAGCTAGCATCCATTTTAATTGTTGCATACTTTTCTTGGATTTTTACATTAGTTTCCTGTTTTTGTTGCATTCATAAGACATGTTTACTCTATTTAAGGTGATATATATATATGGTGATCAAACTACCATGGTGAATGGAAATTCAATTATAAGGGCGCCATACCCTTGAAGATCAAGGATGGATTTTATCACCACCTCTTGGCCTACCTAGGTTAATTACCATCTTTCCCGTATCCTAGCTGTTAAGTGTTCAATTTGGTCAAAATACTCCTAATTTAGTATTCAATTAGAGCATCCATGCAATCAATTTCAATGTTTTTGCATAAAATAGTTTAATTTAGCTTTAATTAGTCATCTAACCATTAAATTGCAAAATTAAAGGTTAGATGATCATCAAAGCTAATTAGATGAATAATGAATGGCTCAAATGATTCTAATTAGGTCCTGTGCATTGCAGATCAATCAACTCAAGCATGGACGCTCCAAATCAAATCAAGGATATCAGATGAGGATGATGAAGTTTCATGGAAAAAGAAGACTTTGAAGAGTCCTAAGACAGGACAAACTTGAAGCCAAAGTTCTACCAAGACCAAGAAGCTAGTGGACCCCACTCTCTCTCTCTCTCTTTTTTTTTCCTCTATCTTCTCTCTCTTATCTCTCTCCTCTCTTTTCTCCCTATCTCTCTTCACTCTCTATCTCTCATGCCTCTCACACTCTCTTTTCTCCCACTCTCTCACGTCTCTCTCCCATTTTCTTCAAATAACCCTCTCTTCTCTCTACATGGGGCTCTTCATTCTTCACCTCTCGGGAAGGACTGTGGTGGCTGGCCGTAGGAGGCAGCTAGACCAACCACCCACATCTCTTTTCTCCCTCTTCTTCCTTTCTTTGTTCCCTATCTCACTCCCTCATTCTCTCCACTTGGGGGCTGGCCAACTTTCCCCCTCTCCTCTCTTTCCCTCACTCCCTCTTTCCTCCCTTCTTTCCTTTTTCCTCCTCATCTTCTCCATCACCGTGCTCCCTTCTCCTCTCTCCCTGATTCCTTCTTTCTCTCCATCTCTCCCCCTCATTCTCTCTTTCTTCTTCTCAACTCTCTTATACGCATATCTCTCTTTGTTTCCTCTCATTCCCAATCCCCTCTTCTCTCCCAACGTTTTCTTCCCTTCCCATCTCTCTCTCCACCTTCCATCTCTTCCTCCTCTTGGATAGATGTAGAAGGCCAACTCACCCTAGCATCCTCTCTTTCTCTACAACCCAGCACTGCGCCACACTAGGACCCAGTCTAGGCATCGCCTTCCTCAATAGGAGTCGTCTACTCTGCCTTCTCCCTCCTCTGCTCTACTCCTCTTCTAAGCAGTCTCCAATCACCGGCCTAGCAAGTCAGCACCATCTTCTTCACCCCATCTCCTCTTTCACCAGCCATATCGCATTCCCTATCATGCACCGGCAGGCCCCAGGTGAGAAAACCCAGATTGGGTCTTTTTTCTTCCATCTCTTCCCCTCTCCTTTTCCTCTCCTCCTTCTTCCTCTTCCCTTCTTCTCTAAGTCGAACAGTCATGGGGAAGAAAACCCAAAACTAGTTTTCTCCCATATCCTCCTCCTTCTCTCCCTTTCCTTCTTCTTCTCTTTCCTCCCTCCTTTCTCCTCCCTTCTTCTCCTCCTCCAGTTTTCCCCTCAACACGTTTTCATCTAGTTTTTGTTTAAAACCATAATTCTAGGAAAATTACATTTATGCCCTAGGCAGATCTCAAGAATTCCCAATGTGTCCTCATTTTAATACCATCTCGGTCCCTGACTATTCTGGTTTTCATTATCCACATTCTGCTTATCCAGGACTGCTTATTTACCTCCATTTTCCGTTTTCTTTTGAATAAATAATTGTGTAAATTGCAACAGTTGAATAAATCTGGATATTAGTTTATTTCTGCTATATTTTTTTATTTTTATTCTTTTATTAATTGAATTTTATTGAAAACTCTATTTTAAATCAAGTCTCCATGGGATTGACCCGTACTTGCATAAGCTACACTACAATAACCCGTGCACTTGCAGTTAAATAATCAACACTAGCCTTCCAAAATTTTAATTAAAACCAATTAGAAGAGATCTATATAATCCATTGAGCTCATAGGACTCTCTTAGATGGAGGTAATCTTTTGTCACTCTAATAGTCCTACGCTTATTCACTAGGCTGGTTTTTAAAGAACTAGCTTTGCCAACACATTCTATGACTTAGAACACCCACGACTAGCTAATGAGGGTGTGAAGTGATTGATTTAGAAAAGATTTGATTGGTGAGCAATAGAACAAGTTTGAAAGAGAGGTGTTTTCTAGATTACAATAATCTAAAAGCTATTTCCTCAAAGAAATACAAGAAAATCAAAACATTTTAGCTTATTAGACATAGGATTATTTGATTATGCCTTTTGATTGTACATCATTTTAGACATTAGGTTGCATCATTTAGTTTAGTTTTCTTTACAAAAACTAAAAAAGATAAAAACAAAAACAAAGATACTCTTTCATTGTATGCACATTTGGATACGTGACAAAACTAGAAGGTCAGTTAAAGTACTGTAATAATCCATACAACTAGATTAGCTACCATCAATGGCTAATTCACATGTTGATCAAGGGGGTAATCCATGCCCCAGAATTAATAAAGATGATATTTTCCATTAGAGGAACAATTCTCTCTTTAATGATGATGAACCACCTTTGATCATGGATATCGATGTTCCATCATGGATGAACAATCCTCTCTTTGATGCTAATGATCCTCCACCTCTCTTTAATGATAGCACGCATCCATGAAGACAATTGGCAAAACAAAAATCCTAATGTTAGAAATTTCATAGAGTACGTACGGCCTAATTATACTATCATAACATCATGTGCCATTTTACCTCATAATGTTGGTATGATTAAATTTAAGATGGAAGTACTTTAATTTCTTCCTAAATTTTATGGGTTGGATAATGAGAGTCCTTATTTATTGTTGATTGTTTATCACAAGTGCATGGGATATTGTATTATAGTTGATGCAAGTATGAGTCAATCCCATTAGGAATCGACTTAAAAAGATGGAGTTAAAATAAAATTTAATTGACCAAAAAATAAAAGATATTAAATAACAATGAATTGTAAACTTAGATCTATTTAACTAATAAAAATTACAAAATTCCAAGATCCAAAAGACAAAAAATTAAACTAAATAACAAATAAAATTCACTTCCTTAGCTTGATTATGACAAATTTCTTCAAATTTGGTGTCATAAAGTCAATCGACCTTCATCAATCTCTCACTCATATCTCTGTTTAAGGATCTAGTGGCTGGATTAAATAGATTTCCAAATACTTTGATGATCTAGATTAAGGAAAGATTTTGGGCTTTGGATAGCTTAGATTAAATTTTTGGATTTTAGATAGTAGATCAAGACTGACAAATTAGCTAAGAATTGTCCTAAAAACAATTTCTAACAATTTATTTAAATTGTGATGAGAAAAAATCAGGAAATAAAGGGATTCTATTGGTTAAAGCTAAATCGTTGATTTGATTAGGCTTTAATCAAATAGGGCCTGATTATATAATTCCTGGAATTAACTTAGTACAAATCTAGATAGGACAATACCAGATAAGAATGAAAAAGAAGAAGAAGACAAAATAGGGATCTTAATGGAATTTAATTAAAGTGCAAAGGGTAATTCTTTAATTTTCCCAATTTCCTAATTTTAACTGAAAAACAGAAGAAGTCGCAGGATGAAGAAGACAATGCAAGCAAGGAGAAAATGTAGGGAAAGAGTGGACTTTGAGGAAAACCTAAATTGGGTTTTGCTCCAACGCAATGATGGAATTTAAAGAAGGAAAGAAATATGGGAAAATGACAGTGAAATTAGTGAGAAAAATAGTGGAAAAAACTAGAGGAATTGTTGTGAAAGATAGAGATAAAAAAAACTACAATGGAAGATAGGAGATAAAATCATGACTGAAAGAAAGAGTGAAACAACAATGAAATAGGGAATGTGATAATTGGTAATGAAGTAGGAGAATCTAATGGCTAAACAAAGATGAAAACCTGACAGCTAAAGAAGGCTGACGGTGAAGAAAATAAGGGAGATAGAAGTGGGAAACAGGAAAAATTAGTGTTGACTGAGATTGAGAGTGATATTGGTAGGGAAAGCTGCTATGATTAAGTGGCTGGGAATGGAGTGCTAGGTTTTGGTTCTTAGGTTGTCTTCTTATGGTGATGAAAAACTTTGAATGAGGAAAACTAGTGAATGGAGGGAAAAATAGTGGGAAAGAGCAAGGGACTTGAGAACTTTGGGGAAGAGAGGTATCAGGAATGGAAAGCAAGGAGAGAGAGAGGTTGGGAAAGAGGGAGAATAATGATGAAGATAGATTGGGAATGATTGAGCAAAAATGACTAGAGTAGAGGAGATGGTGAATAGACTAGGAGAGAGAGAGAGAGAGAGAAGTTCCACATCTCTCTCTCTCTCTCTCTCTCTCTCTCTCTCTCTCTCTCTCTCTCTCTCTCTCTCTCTCTCTCTCTCTCTCTCTCTCTCTCTCTCTCTCTCTCTCTCTCTCTCTCTCTCTCTCTCTCTCTCTCTCTCTCTCTCTCTCTCTCTCGATCGACCCGAGACTCGAGTCCCTTGCTTCTTACATTATTGACACCTCCGTAAAGAGCTCCCTTTTCCTCCAATCTCCTTCTTTTATTCTTATATTTTTCTTTCCTTCTCTCCAAGCTTTTTATTTTGGTTTTTGTCCCTTCTAATTTCTAACTCTAACTCAATTGCCTTCTATTTTTCTATGGCGCCTTGGTGATGCCCTTTCTATTCTTTTAAAAACTTCCTCTTCGGTTTCCCTTTTCTATAAATCTCTTTCCATTATGAGATCTCCTTTTAAATTCACTTCCCATTCCTTCTTCAAAGTTTTCCCTTTTTAAAAAATTCCTCATTTCTTATGGATTCTCCTTTCTTATTAAAAACCATCTCATCTTGCCTTGTAGTGCTCTTTAGGATGATCAAACACTGTTAAATTTAATTTGAACTTACAATGCCTAAGTTGAATGTTCTACAACACATAAGATCAAATTACAATCATCTAAACCATTCACTACTCATCTGATCAGCTATATTGATCATCTTACTATTAAATTCTAAAATTCATATTTTATCTAAAAATTGCAAAATTGATTGGTTAGGTGACCTAATTAAGTACTAATTTTAGGGTATTTTGGCCACAACAAAACACTTAACACACCACTCAACCACCATTCTACTAGTCTGAGCAAAACTTACAAAAAACTAAGTTACAAAATTTTATACAAATTTCCACTTTTGTAGGGTTTCATGATTGCATTTACCATATGCAACAAGCCCTTCAAACCCCTAGTGGATAAGTAGTGAATATAACCACAAAATTTCAAAAATCATTTTCAAGTCAATTTTCACTTTTTTGTCAGAGAATTATCTTCAAAAAATCTATCAACTTGAGTATACTAATAAAAATGAATGAAACTTTCAAAGCCCTCCCCATATGCTAAATACATTCCAATCAAGCTCAAATCTTAGAATGAGTGTGTGTATAGTTTACATTGAAAATAATCTTTATCTCTAAGTAGACTTCTAACTTTTGAACTCCATCTAAAATATGTTTTGACCTCAATCCTCACCAATAGACATATAATCATAAATAGAATCTCTCAAATAAAGGTTCAAATCATATCTCTTTTTTAAATATGTGAGAAGCGTCAATAAAAACAAATTTATCTCACATTTACTTAGGAACGAATGGGAGTTACTAAGGAATTTAAATTTTATCCCTTTAGAGAGTATACTATGCCATTACCTTTGAACTTTTAGACATATTATTCTTTAAATCATATCTTTTCATATCCTCATCAAGACTATTTTCATCCTAAAATCAATAAGTCTTCACCTGGGATGAAACGTAGGTTTAGGATAGGTATATGAAAAGAAAGGGCATCAAGGATATTCAAAATTTCTTCAAAAATAAATAGAGGTCTTCTACTAAAGTTGACAATTTGTTCTTTACTTTTTTTTTTCTTAAGTGAATATTTCTTTTTCCCCCTTTTTTGCATTCTTCAAACTTTAGTATTTTTTCTTTCTTTTGTTCTTTTTTCAACACTTTTGAATCTCTTTGAAGAACATTTCTTTTCTTGATATTCACTTTTCTACTTTCATTAAAACTAAAAAGTATATCTTCATCCATATCTAACTTATTTTTCATAGAAAGTAGGTAATGGATATATTATACTTAGTTAATATGGGTAAAAGGTAATTTGTGTGACAAAAGAAAAGGGTTATATAAAAGGCTCAAATTGGCTAACTAGTGGTAAAAATGCTCTCTAGGTTAACGACAAGGATGTCCTAAATCTTTTTATAGGTTTCATATAATCTATCAAATTCAATGAACTTCTAGAATTTTAAAGCTAATACTCTAGTAATTCAAGTAATTAGCATAATTTAAGAGTAGATGGGATCAAATTTACTTTAAGCATGCAAAAGAAAAATTTGCAACCATTTATAACCTCTCAAAATAAATGAATGGCTCTAAAACAAACTTAGGTTATAGATCTACACTGAATTTCTGCAAGATCTCTAAGTTATAACTACTTATCAATTTAAACTATATATATGTAATTGTGTGTATAGATGTGATCTAAGACTTAGCTTTCATGGAATACTTTATAAAATGAGTAAAATGAAAAATTAATCATGTAAAATTTTATTAATAAGCCAAACTATCTTGACTATACTTTGGAAAATCCAATTCTCGTCATAGTGTAGAGATTGACCTAAATATTTTCAAAATTTTGAACGAAACCTTTTTTTGAAAAAAAAAACTAACTAACAAAAACTAGAATTTTCCAGAATCTACACTCCCCAACCTCAAATATCGATTGTCCCTAATGTTTAAAACTAGGACCTAAAATGAATATGGGTGATACAGAAAACAACAAATTCAAAAATACAAAAGATGATATAAAGGGATCAAATCCACTCAATCCTGGTCAATAGGATCCTCCAGAGTTGTGAACTCAACTTTTGGATTCTCATAGCCTAGGAAAGGCCATAAATGTTGACCATTCAATTTAAAAGTATGGCCAGTCCTAGCACCCTCAATCTTGACAGTCTCATATGAAAAAACATCTTTGACTATATATGGACTGGTCCACCGAGATCTAAGCTTGAAAATAGGTGAAGCTTAGAATTGTAAAGCAGAACCTTCTAGTTAGGAGTAAAGGATTTTCTCATTGTGTTTTTGTCATGAAAGACTTTCATCTTTTCTTTATAAATCCTATTACTCTCATATGCTTTTTGCCTGATCTCTTCCAACTCATTAAGTTGGAGTTTTCTATATAAGCCTTCTTTATTCATGTTGAAATTAAAGGTCCTTATTGCCTAGTAGGCTCTATGTTTCCATTCCACAAACAAATGGAAAGCCTTACCATATATAATATGATAGGGAGACATACCAAACAAGGTTCGATGTGCAATCCTATAAACACAAAGTGCATCGGTCCGTCTAAGAGACCGATCTTTACAATCTTGGTTAATAGTCTTTTGAATAATTTGTTTTATAGATACTTCAACTCATTCACTTGTTTGTGGGTGATATAGTGTTGCAACTTTATTGGTAATGTTATAAATTTTCAAGAGCAATTCAAATAGCTTGTTGCAAAAATGTGTACTGTTATCACTTATAATGGTTGGAGGTGTCCCAAATCTAGAAAAAAATATTTTCTTTTCAAAATTTAACAACTATTTTATGATCATTATGCCTACATGAGATAGCCTTAATCCATTTGGATACATGGTTTATGACTAATAAGATATAAATGTAGCCAAAAGAAGGTGGGAACAACCCGATGAAATCAATGCCTAGCAATAAAAAACTTCTATGACAAGGATAGGGTTCAGATGCATCATATTCCTATGGTTTATTCCTCCTAACTTTTAACAATTCTCACATGGTTTACAGAACACATGTGTGTCTTTAAACAATGAAGGATAGTAGAAACCACACTGCAAAATCTTTGTAGTAATTTTCTATGTAGAAAAATGTCCACCACATGCTTCTAAGTGACAAAAGGAGATGACACTATTTTGCTCTAAGTGAGGTACACATCTCCTAATTATTTGACCTTGGTAGTACTTAAACAGATATGGATCTTCCTAGAAGTAGTGCTTAACATTGGAAAAGAATTTTGCTTTTCTTATTTATTCCTATACTTAGAAATCTTCCCTGTGACTAAATAATTTACAATATTAGAAAACCAAGGAGGATGGGAAATAAGAAAAAGTTGCTTATGCTGGAAAATATCCTCAATTAACAACTCATCCAAAGGTTTTGCTAAGACTAGGAGAGGCAAGTGGTCAGCTACAATATTCTCTACTCCTTTCTTATCTTTTATCTCAATGTCAAATTCTTGGAGTAGAAGAATCCATCTAATTAATTTGGGCTTAGGATCTTTCTGGGAAAGAAGATACCTAAAGGCCTAATGATCAGTGAATATGCCTATTTTAAATCCAATCAAGTAACACCTAAATTTATCCATGGTAAAGACAACTACTAGGAGTTCTTTCTCCATGGTGGAATAGTTCATTTGAGTACTATTTAGCATCCTACTTGCATAGTAGATGGCATATGGATTTTTCTCTTATCTCTACCCTAATACTGATCCAATAGCATAATCATTAGCATCACACATGATTGCAGAGGGTAGACTCCAATCAGGTGGTTACAAGATAGGTGAGGTGGTCAACTTGTCTTTTAGCTTTGTAAAAGCTTCCTGACAATCATCAATCCATTTAAAAGGGGTATCCTCTGTAAGGAGTTGACACAATGGTCTAGATATTGAACTAAAATATTTAATGAACCTCCTATAGAATTTTGCATGACCTACAAAAGAGCAAATGTCTCTACCAGATTTGGGGATGGGTATATTGGTAATTATGTCAATTTTGGCTATATCTACCTTTATAACTTTGGATGACACTATGTGGCCAAGGACGATTCCCTTTCAACACTTTTCGTAGATTCCCTTTCAAGACTTTTCAAGACAAGTTTCAAATGAATCACCAAAAACAAAAAAGTCGTCCATGAAAACCTATAAGATTCTTTCTACTATATCAATGAAGATACTCAACATGGAGCTTTCAAATGTGGTAGGAGTATTACATAATCTAGATGGCATTCTTTTGTAAACAAAAGTGCCAAAGGGACATGTAAATGTGGTCTTTTCCTAATCCTCAGGTGCAATTTCTATCTGATTATACCTAGAATAACCATATAGAAAACAATAGTGCTAGTGTCCTGCAACCATTTCTAACATTTGATTGAGAAAAGGCAAAGGAAAATGGTCCTTCCTAATGATAGCATTCAATGTTCTATAGTCAATGAACATACACCAACTAGTGGTATCTATAGTGGGGATTAATTCATTGTTGGCATTATAAATCAACGTCACTCCAAATTTCTTTGAAACTATTTGAATTGGACTTACCCATTTGCTATCACTTATGGGATAGATGATTCCCACATCTTTCATATTAGGATTTAGCCTTCTTTGCAATTGACAACATGGTTAAGCTTCATCCTTCAAATGTATCTTATGGGTGCACATCAAAGGTTTAATATCTTTATATAAGCAATGGTCAATCCTATAACACTTTTTGTGTTCCTTTAAAGTGTTTATTAATTGTTCCTCCTGAGATGTTTCTAATTGGGAGGAAATTACCACATGAAAGGTCTTTGTTCCTCTTAAATAGTAATATTTTAAATTTGATTGTAGAAATTTCAATTCAAGCTTAGGATGTTCTACTATTGATGGAGGGGGAGTGGACTCCCTCGGTGGAAGTTCCTAGAAATGAGGTCTCCATCTTTCTGTATCCATGATAGGAATGTAAACGAGGGCATTAACTTTCTGTATTAATGCATCGTCATTAAACTCATTGAAGTGAGCCAAACAGGCCTCAAGTGGGTCCCACAAGGAAAATGATTGAAAAGATCTTGCACAATTGAATTTATCATGTTGACATAGTGCAAGTCATCATTGAGCTCACCAGGTTGCTTACATATATCAAATATGTTTAATTCTAATGTCATGTTACCAAATGAAAGCTTCATGACACCTTTACTGCAATTTATTAAGCCATTGGATGTATCTAAAAATGGATGTTGAAGGATGACATTTCCTTTTACTCATTCTACATTGGTTGTGTGTCCAAAACTAGAAAATCAACTAGGAAAAAGAATTACTGTATTTGGACTAGCACATCTTTTATTACTCCCCTAGGTATTACCATTGATCTATCAGCTACCTAAAGTGTAGTGGATGTTGGCTTGAGGTTTCCTAGTCCTAGCTAAACATAGACTATTTATGGTAAAAGGTTAACACTAGATCCCAAATTTAAGAGGGCTTGGTTAATCTTGTGATTGCCAATGATGCAAGTGAGAGATGGGCAACCAAGATCCTTATATTTTTGTTGTGTATAGTACTGAAGAATTGAACTTACTTATTCAGTCACAAATGCCTTCTTTTGCACATTCAATTTCTCTTATTTGTGCATACATCTTTTAAAAATTTGACATATGATGGGATTTGTTTTATTGCATCTAAGATCGGTATGCTGATCTTGACTTGCTTGAATATCTTCATGTTCTCATCATTGGTGGTACTCTTTGTGACTTGATGCAACCTTTGGGGTAATGGAGCATGGATAGGACATGGGTCAATAGTTGAAATGGGGTCCTTATCTTTAGATTTTTTGTTATCTTTATTGGACTTGTCTACTTTAGCAGTCTTTGGGGACACTTTTTTCCCAATTCATTTACCACTCCTAAGAATGGTGATAGCCTTAATTTGTTCCATGGTAGAGCTCAATGATGCATTAGATGTATTATTGCTAACTCCATGCACACCCTTAGAGTTTACTTATGGCTGAGCATGAGACTTTCCTTTTTCCATATTTTGCATCATTTGAATCATCATATTTTTTTATTTCATTCATAAACTAGTTGGTTTGTTTCAATTGAACTTCTAATTGCGAAGTTTTTTCCTTGGTTTTGAATGAGTTGATGGATATTACCATCGACCAGCCTTTTGGATGGGGGTAAGTAAGGTCCAAAAGTAAGAGGTTGATGAGTTTGGTATGGGCCTTAGGAAAGAAGTCCTCAGTTTATTAATAAGGCTTATATAGGCCAAGTTGTGAGACATTGGCATTTGGTCCATTTTTCCAACTAAAATTTGGATGGTTTCTTCATTGGGGTTGTAAGTCTCTGAGTATGGATAGAAATGCCTTTTATGAATATTAAGTGCATTAGCCTAATCATGAAGTACCTCTTGAAATGATGGAATGATAGGACATTTCTGAGTAAGATGTACAATACTTTCCCAGATGCTACACACTTTTTCATCCTTATTAGAGTTTTCTTTCCTATTTCTATGGCTTCTACTTTCTACCTAGGAATGCTACTCTAGCATTAAGTTCATCTATGTCAGACATGGCATGCATGCCTCCCTAGTAGATGTAGTAGTGGGCTTGGTCCTATTTGGTTGTTCTACTCTTTCTGGGTCAGCCTAAGTCCCTGCACTTTTAGCTAACCAATCCAAATACTCTTCCCCCACATGTGGTTGTTTATTTAAAAATTTACCATTGCACATCATCTCTACAAACTGGCACATATTAGAATTAAGTCCTCATAGAAGAGGCTAATGATGCTCCATGGTTCATAGCCATGACGTGGGCAAGTGAGTAAAAGATCCTTGAACCTTTCTCAACACTAATAGAATGATTCTTTGTCCTTTTGAGTAAAGTTCATGATCTTATGTTGAAGTGTGCTTGTTTTACGTATAGGGAAATTTTTTTTCAAGAATTCCCTATTCATTTTATTTTAGTTCCTTATGGAACCCGATGGCAGTGCAATTAACCACATTTTTGCTTTTAAACTTAAAAAGGTCTCATAAATGATTATTTTATGTCCCAACTTTGTATGTCCTTAAGCCAACAATGGTAGAAATAGCACACTTGTTGAAGGTGAGAGGAATCCCCTAAATTCAATTTGATTTAGTTGAAATATCCTTGGGGGAAGGGCTATTAGCTGCTTCTTCTTCATCTTTGCCTTAGGCAACCTTAAGCTGAGATCAATTAATTACTTAAAAAAGTATAGAAAAAATAGGACCAAAGCCAATTCAACTTCCTTGATAGGAAAAACCTACTCCTCACAAACATGCAGCTCGTCTAGAATCTATTCATGACCCATAGAAAACAAAACTATAATCAAAAGCCTTGGGACTAGATTAAGCCTAACATTATCTAGACCAATGTTTTGTGTTCATGGAGTACTACATACCTCTTCAAACTCCTTAATGTGTAAGTAAGGACTTTCACTGTCTAACCCATAGAATTTGGGAAGTAATTGTATTGCTCCTATTTTTAATTTTAATGCACCAAAATTTTGAGGAAGAATGAAATAGGATGGGGTAGTGGTGTGTGTAGGTTGAAGGTAGTCTTTTAGAGTTATGCCTAGAAATTTTTTTGATAAACATCATTATCCCCATGTTCACTCTATTAGTCCCACTCCCTATTATTATTTCTTCTTTAATCTCTATTTGGTGGATGATTATTCCTCCTTATTGGAGGTTGATATTCATCATCCATTAGAGGTGGTGGATCCTCATCCATGATCAGTGGAGGGCCTTGATCACCTCTAATACTACCACAAGGTGAGTTACCTCTTGATCGTTGATCAGTCACTAATGATGGCTGATCTGATTGTATGTCATTTTGGTTATACTTGACTAATCTTTTGATTTTATCACATCTCGAAAAGTGCATACGATAAAATCTTCTTCTTCTTTTTTATGAAATGGGAAAAACTACCCCAAATGATGCAACCTAAATTAATGTGACTCCTAATTCTAAATGACCCACAATCAATCCTATAGTTTGCTAATGAGTCGATTTGATAATCTTTGTTAAAGTGTAAGGTTGTAGCATTTAACCTAAATTGAGACAGCTTCTCCTTAAATTCAGACTTGACTATTGCTTACCAGTTAGGTCCTACTCAAAGTGGTTAATACAATTCTCATGGAAGGAGGCGTTTAGACCTCTACAACCATCAATGAAAGGCATGGGAAAATCACTTGAATTTTATATAGTCATTATAACCATGATGTTCAAGAGCCATTGGAGTGACAATAGATCACCTCCTTCAAAAAGGTTCTTATGAGCTTAACAACCCTAAGTCTCTTGTTACTTGATTTTAAATTAAGATTAACGATTGGGATCGCAAGCATACAAGAAATTTATTTGATTACCTAGGTGGTCCAAGGATCTAGTAATGAAATCTAGTCCTTATCTTATGAGGATTCTTGTGGGGCCCTTACTATCATCAATGTCATCCGTTCCACCATAAAGCAATAGACATGCAATGCAATATAAAAAGAAAACTAATGTTTCCTATATGCTACCTAACCAAGGGTTAGATAGGTGCAACAATCCTAATTAAGGATGCAACAATTATAAGAGATGCCCTAATTTTATATGAATTACACTACCATCTAAATGCAAGATTATACTAAATGCAATTAAAATAAGAAAATAAAAAGAGAGTTAGGGATACTTATAGTGGGATTTTTTATGAAGATCAAGTGTGGGCCACCATACGCCCACTTGCCCTGCTTTTATACAAACCATTTAAAATTCAAATTGAAATAAATGCAAATTACAATGGCGCCTCACTACAAGTTTCACTCAATATTAAAAATCCTAATCTAGGAAAGCAAATAAATCCTAATTTGATGAAGTTGTGGCCCATAGGATCACCGCTATCCTTTTTAATTTCCCTACAAAATTAAAAAAAGCAATAAGTACCAAAATTTAGGAAATAGAGTGATTATGCACTACGAAAATTTGAAAAATGCACCTAAAATTGCCCAACATGCTAAAACAATGCAATTCCTAAAATTTTTGGATTTTTTATTAAATTTTATGAAACCTCCATTTCGGGTCCCCAACAATGGTGCTAAAAACTTATTGATTGTTTGCTGCAAAAGCACAAACAATTATAGTACAGCTGATGCAAGTATGGGTCGATCCCATGAGGACCAGGCTTAAAAATATGTAATTTAAATAAAATTTAGTTGACCAAAAACTGAAAGAAAAAACAATGAATTGTAAACTCATATCTATTTAACTAATGAAAATTGCACAATTCTAAGTTCAAAAAGATAGAAAATTAAACTAAGTAACAAATAAAATCCACTTGCATAGTTTGATTATGAAAATTTCTTCAAATCTGGTGTCATAAAATCGATCAACCTTCCTCAATCGCTCACTCATATGTCTATTTGAGGATCCAATGGCTGGATTAAACATATTTTCAAGGATTTTGATGATCAAGATCAAGGAAATATTTTGGGTTTTGGATGGCTTAGATTGAATTTTTGGACTTTAGATTGTCATTCAAGATTGATGGATCAGCTAAGAATTGTCCTAAAAACAAAATCTAATAATTTATTTAATTTCTGATGAGAAAAAATCATGAAATAAAGTGATCCTATTAGTTAAAGCTAAACTGTTGATTTGGTTAGGCTTCAATCCAACAAGGTTGGATTATATAAATCCTTGAATTGATTGAGAATAGTACAAATCTAGATAGGACAATCCTAGATAAGAATGAAACAAAATTAAGAAAAGACAAAATAGGGATTTGAATGAAATTTAAATTAAAGTGGAAGGGCAATTTTGGAAAATTTCCAATTTCCTGATTTTAACAAAAAACAAAAGAAGCTGCAAGGGGAAGAAGATGATGTAGGAGGGGAGAAAGTGCTGGGAAAGAATGGATTTTGAGGAAAACCTAATTTGAGTTTTGCTCCAACACAATGATGGAATGTAAAGAAGGAAAGAAATCTGGGAAAATCACAGTGAAATTAGTGAGAAAAATTGGAGGAATTACTGTGAAAGGCAGAAATAAAAAAAACTACAATGGAAGACAAGATATAAAATCATGACTAAAGTAAAGAGTCAAACAATAATGAAATAGGGAATGAGATAACTGGTAATGAAGCAAGAGAATCTAATGGCTAAAATAAAGATGAAAACCCAACAGTTGAAGAAGGTTGGGACAATGAAGAAAACAGTGGAGATAGAAGTGGGAAATAGGGAAAACTAGTTTGAATTGAGATTGAGAGTGAGACTAGTAGGGAAAGCATTATCAACAAGAACATGACAAGAAATGATTAAGAGGTTCTTTTCTATGCATAAGAAAAATACTCTCCATCAAAATATAATGAACTTTATCCAAAGGTATAAAGAAACTTTTTATTAATGATGGGAAAGGTTCAAAGATCCATTGTTAACTTGTCCATATCATGTATATGAACTGTGGCATATCATTAGCTTCTTTTATGAAAGACTTAATTATGATATGAGCCAGTTAGTTAAAATGATGTGCAATGTAAACTTTTTAAATAAACAACATGAAGAGGCATAAGAGTATTTGAAATGACTGGTAGAGAGTTCACAAACTTGTGTTGATTCAAAAAGATTATATTACTAAGACAAGCCCAAGTCCACCAACACATCCACAAGGGGAGGAATGAAGGCTCTATCTAAAATAGATTATATGAATACTAAAATAGCATCCTTAGCTAGAAAAATTAAGGCCATAGAATTGGGAAACTTTTCTTCTAAAAAGGTCTAATAGGTGTATGATATTCATGAACAAGCCCATTTTGTTGAGCAACCTTTTTCCACATATTCTAAGATATATAATCCCAACTGGCAAAATCATCCTACAGTTGCCATAATGGACCCAATGCTAATGTCTCCCAATAGGTCCAATACCAATCCTACCACCAAAATTAAGGACTAAATGCTTTTAGACCTTACATGCACCAACATAGGAGGCCAATAGAGAATAATCTTCATCAATTTATCCAAATTAGGAGAAGAAAAATGCTCAATTTGAACATACATGTGGTAGGTACAATTAGTTCTTCAACTACAAACATGGAACAAATAAAAGCAGTTACAATTCTTCATAGTGGAAAAATAATTGAGAAATTTGGTCCTAAAATAGCTGAAATTGTATCAAAACCTCCTAAGAAAAAAGATCAATTTGTTCATAAGGAAAACCTCTCACCCACTAAGCCGTATCACATCCTTTCTCCATTTCTACAAAGGTTGTGTCAAGCTCTCAAGATTGATGTAATTATGAGAAGTAGCCTAGTGATGTATTTGATACCATACCCATTGTTAAAATGATAAATTCAATGGTGCAAAATAAATTTACTCACCGTTCTTTTTTAGATGCCTGTCCAACCCATTTCGTATGGGACCTAGGCAAGTTTAAAAAATTATAAATTTTTTTCCTCTACAAATTTTTCATCTATAATATTTGTGTACGATAGTTTTCAAAATTTTCCTTTTATGCATCTCCCATTTATTTATTTCTCAATGTGTTGTTATCATCCTACTTTTTAAACTTTAGGACAATATTTCACTTAAGTTATGGGCATAGAATTCTAATGATTTCTAGTCTTTTTGTAGTTGCTTTCCTTATTTGAAGAAAAGAAAATTGATAAAAATAAATTTAAAAATAAATAAAACTTGAAAAAGGGCTATTTTGAAATTATTTTTGAGTTTTTAGGTTAGTTCCTACCTAATGATAAGAATTGGATTTTCTAATGTCTAATCTTTCATTCCCTCTTTAGCTTATTAGAAATATATATGATTAATTCATTATTTTACTCATGTTCAAAAGTATTTCATGGAAGCTAATCTCATATCAACTAAACACATAGTTGCATATATATATATATATATATATATACATATATATAGTTTATATTGATAAGTAGTTATGACTTCAAAGATCATGAAGAAAATTAGTGGAGACTTATATTCATTCTTTTGAGTGTTATAAATAATTCCAAAATTTTCTTCAGCTACACAATTCTTACTTAATCTGAGGTTTTCTTTGATTTGGTCAATTACTAAAATTCATTACTTGAATATATCCTTAATTTTTTTGAAGTTTGTTGAATCTAATGGGCTATGTGAAACATAGGAATGATTTAGACCTTCTCTGTTTTTAACCTAGAGATATAAAGCTTACCCAAACGATATTTTTATCACTGGTTAGCCATCTTTGAGCCTTTTTATATAAGTCACTTCTTTCTTAACCCAAATTATCCTTTACCCATATCAACCCAATACAAAGTATCTATTACCTAGTTTCTTCAAAAATAAGTTAGAGATGATTGAAGATATACCTTTAAGTTGTAACACAAGAAAGAAAGTGAATATCAAGAAGAAAAACAAGCATTTCAAAGTTTTGCAAAAGAAAAAAATCGAAGAAGAAAAGTGAAAAAAATAATGTTCATTTAAGCACATATAATGAAGAATTGTCAATTTTCTAGTAGAAGGCATCTACTTATTTCTGAAGAGTTTTGAATACCTTAAATCCCATCTTTTCATAACCCTGTCCTAAGCCTACATTTGTCCCAATTGAAGACCTATTGATTCTAGGTGGAATTTAATCTTGATCAGCATATGAATAGATAGGAATTATGGAGTAGTATTTTTAAATTTCTTAGTGGAATTCATTTTGAAGGGATTAATAAAAGTAGTTCCTTAGTAACTCCCGTTCTTTTATGCATATAGGCATGGAAACAAACTCTTGCAAACTTTCAAGGTAAGGCTATGTACTATAGACCCTTGTGGTCTACCCCTACCCCAGACTCCACATATGCGAGTGCTTAATGCACCGGACTACCCTTTTTCTTATGTAGGATATTTTTTGTCTTGTTAATTCTACTCAAATACTAAATAGAGCCATGTTTTACCTTCTTCTAAGAATTTCATTTATGAATGTATGTCCATTAATGAGGATTGAGATCAAAACATATTTCAGATAAAGTTCAAGAGTTGTAGTCCCTTAGAAATAAGGATTCATTGTATATATAGATTGTATACACACATACACATACTACATTATGAGATTTGAGCTTAAATGAGATATTTTTAGCATATAGGATTTGAATTTTTTATTCATTTTTCTTAACATGCTAAAGTGGTAATTTGAGTATATATAAAACAAAATTCTCATAGATAAATTTAGGAACTACCTTTTATAAATTTTGTAGGTAAATTTTGTGCAAACCCTTGCAAGGCTTAACTTGTCCACTAGTGGTAACATAGGGGTTTAAGGGATTATTGCATATGCTAAATGTAATAGTGAGTACCTATGAAAATGGAAATTTGTACAAAATATAATAAATACCTTTTTAGATGTTTTGCTCAGGACTAGCAAAATGCTGGTTTGGAGATGTGTTGATCATTAATTTTTATATTAAAAATCTTACTTTTGATATTAAAAAAATCTCACTTAAGCCGATCAACATTCCAGAACTTAGATCAAGCTTAGATTGAAATGGATGGCTAAGATCAATTCGAGATGAATTTGGACAATCCAGCTCAAATTAAGGATAAATGGCTCAAGTTCCAACATTTTTACATAATAGATCATCTAAGGATTCCAATATTGAAGTAGATTGATGAAGATCAATGGTAATCTAAACAATCTTTGGACAGTCAAGATCAATTTTAAACCACTTTGGAATGTGATATTTTAAACATGACATGTAAAAGATGTGATGTTTCCATCATCTTGGAGGAGTTTAACACATTGATTTTCTCAAATTCATTGTTTTTTTGTAAAATAACGAAGATGCCCAATTTCAACTATTTTGGACGTTTGAGTAGATCTTGAGATTGGATTGAAGATTAGAGATTGGACATTCCAAACGTATCCGTCAATGATCAAGGAAGGAATCAAGGATAAAGGTGAGAGATTTAAAAGATAAGGATAGATTTTCCTAATTGGATTAGGAAAATCTACTTGATTAGAAGGATAAAGATAAAGTTTATAAAGAAAACTTAGGAAACAAAACAAATTGAAAACTCTAATAAACTTAGAATTCCTTGGAGATAAGGGAAGAGAATTGAGAAAGAAACTGCTAAAAACACATTCAAACAAACTTCCTATCATCAATAAATACCAAATAGAAGATGAAGTCCAAACAAAGATTCAAAATTTGAAGAAAAATAGAGAAACAGGAAGAAGATGAATATTGCATGCAAGTTGGTGAATAGGGGCACTTGTGCATGATTTTTTGATTCATTACTCAAAATAATCTTCAATGTTAACTACATTAAATAGAAGACACTGAGGAGAAGATGAACCATGTTTTATATTTCTAATTTGGAGCCAAGAAAGCATCAAACGAAGAGCTCAAATTTAGAACCTAATCACTCTCTCAATTTCCTTTTTCACTTTACATCTCTCTTAACTTATCTTTATTTTTTATGTTTAATTAATGGATCTTGAATGAATTGATCAAGGAATCCACTATCAATGTTAGTTTCAAGATTCATATTTGAATTCGGTAGTTTCAAATTGTCCAACTTTTGTGAAGCCACTATCACTCTCCCATTTACAATTGCACAATATCTTGCTTCGTTTCTTGTAAAGTTTTTAGAAAAATTTTGTGAAAATTTGTGGTTATTGTTTGATGATGGCACATCAATTATTACTATGGTGATGTCAAATTTTAATTAATTTGATACCTTTTAGTAATTTTTAGGTATTAAAACAAATAAAATTAAAATAAAATTATTTTGATTAAGATTTTATTATTTCCATTTATGCTACATTCAAGGATATATTTTAGGATTTTATTGGTTTGTTTTAGTTTATTTTTCAAATTCTTAGGAATTAGTTCTCTCAAGTAGTTAAAAAGTTAATTTTTGATAACTTTGAATAGATTAAGAAATTGTGCTAGGCTAGTTTTCTTTTGCCTAGGGTTAAAGCGATCTTATTTTTTGGTTAGAAACATCACTCATTAATTTTATAATATTTTAATAGTCTTAAGAATTAATTTTAGATACTAAATTAATTTAGAAAAGATAATTTCGTCCTTAGTGCAACTTTTTTATTCTGTATTATTACTTTTTTAGATTAAAAATCTATTTTCTCTAATCTATTAAATTGGATACCTATATATATTTTAAAAAAATTTGCATTAGTTCTAGGATAATTAGTTTAGATCAAATTTTGTGCTTTATCTTATGGTATATCCTCCCTATGGATTCAACCCTGCATGATATTACAATTGACCCCTTGCACTTGCAAGAAAACTCAAATACAAGAGATAGAGGCCATCCTTGGTAACCTAGAGCCTTTAGTGTTCCATATATCATTTTTTGACAGTTAGCCCCGTGAGCCTTTAAAATATAAGCCTTTTCTTAGTTAGCCAAACAACTATTAATCACATTTAATCCTATAGTATATTCATTACCTAGTTGTTTTGAGAATATGTAGAGATAGTTAAAGATTATCTTAAGAAAAGAATGAACATTATAGTTCAAGAGATGAATATAAAAAAGGCTGAAAAGAGAAAATTTAAAGAAAGACTATACCCAAAAGTTAAAGAGAAAAAATTAGTAAAGAAAAGATAGCCAATGAAAATACAATGTTCACTCTTATGGGTAGAAAGGAAAGTTGTGAATACATCCTTAGAAGTCTTTTACATATCTTCTAGGCAATCTTTGTTCATCTATTTACCCATTTGTCCATAACCTATCCTAAGCCTTCCTTTCATCCTATTGAAAGATCTAACTTGATCTTAGGAGTAGTACGGCTTGGATATAGTTATGAACAAATAGGAAAATTAGTAAAGTATAACATTCTTATAGTTGATATCATTTCATGAGACCATTATCATTCTTTCTAAGTTATCGTTCTTCCATATGAAACATGTGAGAATTTTGAACTTGATGACCAATATTTTACTCATATATTAATGAGAGATTTACACCTTTCTAAGTGACTTTTTTCTAATTGTTAAGAACATTGTGTAAGAATTGAAGTCAAAACATGCATTTGGAAGGTAATTTAGGTTCTATTTGACTTGAGAACTAATAATTGTATAAATTAGCTATGGAACACACTCACATTTTGATATTTAATAAAATAATAGGATATCCTTAGCATAGGGATATGATTTGAAATTTTTATTAGCAAGCTAAAATTAGGTACTTAATATGAGCTACGTAGAAGAAAATTCTCTTTGATAGAAAAAGGTATTTTATGAAATTTTTGAAAAATGTTTATTGGTATCATTTTTTGTAAAATTACAACACTAGAACTCATCCACTAGGGATAACTTAGGGGTTTAAAGACTTTTTGTATGCTAAATGTAAAAAATAGCACGTACAAAAGTGGTTAGGATTTTTTAGATTTCTTCTTTTCTACTTTAGTAGTTTTACTCGAGGACTAGCAAAATCTAAATATTGGAGTATTTGATATATATAGAAATATTACATATATGCCTCTATATTTAGTAGGTTTTAGACCAAAACTTTTCATAAATAGTACTAGTTAAGGTTAATTTTACATTTTGCAAGTCCTGGGTACAAATGTGAAAAAATGCATAAATTTGATAACTTTGCCCTAAAAAAGTAAGCTTAGAGTTTGAGAGCAAAGTTAATTTTCTTGCCTACTAATTTTATAAAGTTCAAGAGTTAGAAATGCAGAACGAGTGTTGTTATCATTTTGAGCACAATTGAAATGCTAGAAGCATTGCCAAACCTTATCTACGAAAAGAGGTTATCATAACCAAAACATAAGATAACAAAATGTCTATGCACACGTGCATGCATGCATGCATTCTACCACCTTTGCAGAGGTCTTGAGAGAAGCTTAAGAGCCACACAAGTCAAAGGAAGCACACATGTAAAGCACACTCAAGCTAGTGCTTGCAAGAGGCTTAAATCTTCCACTTTCTCTATGGACTTTAGAATGGGCACCACCTACATGTATTCCATGAATTTTTTATGCAAAGGTGATGCATCCCACTTAATTTCACATAAAATACATGTATGGATTATTATAATTGGTGGAGAAAAATAAGAAGGTGAGGAGGGAGAGAAATAAGGGAAATCTACAATTAGTTTTTATTTTGGAATTTCAAGAAAGAGTGGCTAAAATTATTTCACATGCAAGAGCATCTTAAAGAAACCAATGAGAATCCATTTGATTTAGGATTGACCAAAGGAAAGAAGCCATGCATGATAGAGAAGTTTTAGCTATGATTGGTAAAGAGATTTTTGGTGGGCTATCTAATAAAAATAAAGGAACCAAAACGTGTTTTCAGGTGGTGCAAAATGTTTTTTAACTTTAATCTCATTGGTTGGAGATAAAAATGGTGGATTGAGGAGAAAATAAAGGCAGGAAATTAGTGTGAATAAGAAAATCTCTATGGAATACTAGCCATTCACCTTAGAGCATACTGATCAGATTGATGAGAAGAGCTGAGCTAAAAAGAACATCTTTCTTGATAGAAGACTTCAAGGAAATCTCAACCATCCATGCTAGAGTTGAAACATGATCCAGTTGCAGGGAATGACTAATGAAAAATATAAAAATCCTAGCTGCCATACCATCATAATAAGTGTTGTGATTTTAAAGTTAAACTCGCAAGTGCACGAATAGATTAAAATATAGCATGCTAGAGAGATCAATCCCA
The DNA here is from genome assembly GCA_035236585.1 of Warburgia ugandensis. NCBI lineage: Eukaryota > Viridiplantae > Streptophyta > Magnoliopsida > Canellales > Canellaceae > Warburgia > Warburgia ugandensis. The sequence continues at coordinate 31,464,157 of CP141139.1, read as the reverse complement.
TGAGCAATCGAACGGTTGTGATACTAGTGGTCCTTACTTCAAATTATCTAACCTAGCAAAATTCAAGTGATTTTTCCTAAACTAAGAATGAAAATTAAAATATGAAGATGGAAATTATCCTAAAATCAAAATATGCTAAAATTAATAACTTTCCTAAAACATACTTTCTAAAAATAAAATTTCTTAAATGAAAACTTCCTAACACTAAAACATTCTAAAATTAGAACTTTCTAAAAACTAAAGTTGGAAACAATTGAAAGCTATCTTAACATGCAACTAAACATAAACCATGTAGAACTAAACCTAACATAAACCAAACAAATTGAATAAAATATGATAACATGGTGTGTATGGAAGTATGAGATTTATGTATGAAAATAAAATGAAAAGAATGCATGCATGCATGAAGCATAGAAAATACACAAGAACTAAGGTGTAATCTAAACTACAATGGACTCTCACTAAACTATGAAACTCTAATCAAAGCAAGCAACTATCTAAGGAACCACACTTCAAGACCATGTGCATGACCCATGACGTTGCACTCATGGAACAACAATGTGTTTCCTAGATGCAAAACTAAGAGATGAATACATGGACTTGAACATGAATAACTAATTTAAACAGCCATGAAACATAAAGTTTAAATCAAGTAGCATAGTCATAAACTTTGCACCATTAACATTGAAACAAAGATGTAACTGATTGACTAACAAATTTACAAGTGATGTGGCACCCTCCAAGGGGTATGCACACCATACAAAAATGAATAATCAACTAATTAAACTTCTTCACTCTTCATCAATGTATCCCAATCTAGGCTAGAAGGCATGTGAATCCAAAAGAAATCAAGAAAAAGATATGAAGAATATGAGAATAAGAGCAAAGGTAACGCAAGGATCTTAAGAATTTCTTGAAGTGAGTAACTTTATCTAAAGGTCCCAATCACTTGTATGTCACTTTAAGAGATTAGTGGCCTTTAAACTCAAGGATCAAAGGCTTTAACTAAAGGCACTTTAACAAGGTAAACAAGGAACATAAAATAACCAAAACAAACAACAAAGGAGGAACAAAGTGATGACAACCGACTAAAAATTTAAAGTGTAAGAATCAAAGGATGCATGCAAGAGTGAAGCATGGAACACTTGAAGAGATGCAATCCTACATTGGGAAAGAAGAACAACCACCCATAGGAGAAGAAAACTTAAGGCAAAAAGAGAAAGGAGAGAGTGTAAGGAGAGGACGTATCCTTCAAAGTGAAGGAAGCATCTTTTTCTTATGAGTGGGAGAGTCCTTTGACCCTGGCTTCTGATGCTCTTTTATAACTTTTCTCCTATATTTTCTTGGGTGACCTAAGAGTAAGGTGTGTTGGGTATGAAAATAGGTGATTTGGATGGCTTGGGTGGGTATCTAAGGTTTTACAAGAGATGGAAGGTGGGATAGGTTGGCTACCCTTTTAAGTGCAAGTTGGTGGGGAGGTGCCTTACTTTTAGGAAGAGGCATCTCCCCCTTCCAAAAATCATTGAAGCCCTTTAATTATGGAAAGTGGTTGGATGGTGATATGGTTTGAAAGAGAAGGGAAGGTGGTAGGAAAGAGATGGGTAGGAAATTTAGGAACGTAAGGTGAGATGGGGGAATTTGATTTGCTAAGTCATTTCCTATGAATTTGGGATTGGGTTGGTGATTTGAATGAGAGTTTAGGAAGGTGGAGGAGTCTTAGAAAGGTAGGACTCTTGAATGAAAAGTGAAATTTGTGGTGCTTCTTATGAGTGATGTGGAAAGTGAGAAAAAAGTGGAGAAAACATGAAAAATAGATGGGTCTCTTCCTATTGGTCCACATGCCACCTTATCCTAGTGAATTTTCCCTTAATTCTCTTCAAAATATCCCCATAATCCGAAGGATAATTGTTCAAATTTTTCACCAATCATGGCCTTCCATTTAGCTTAGTTCATGTGGCTTTGATGGCTAACTTTGAGGGCTCCAGTGGCTTGGCTCGATGGATCAATTCCTTGGCTTTGGTGGTTGGCTTGGCTCCTTAGCTTATCATCTTATTCATGACTTGAATATGGCTAAGTGGCTTAAGTGAAACCCATGCAAAGGTGGTGGACTTTGCATGGCTTGTGTGTAAGCCTACTTTGGCTCCTTTAATTGCATCCATTTCTTATCCTAAAGATGATCTTGACCTTTGATCTAGACGACTTTAGGGCCTTGACTCGATCTATTGATCTTGACAGTCAATTTTCATCCCAATCGATCTCGGTCATCAAATCACCATCTCATTTACTATAAATTTTTTTAAAAATCTAACTAAATTGTAGAAAAATATGATTAGCCACATGCTTACTTAGATTAACCTCTAGATCTACAATTGTAATGCCCGAGCAATTTAAACTATTTTTAATGAAAATTGAACATTCTATGGGAAATGGATTGTGTTGAATGTTTGATTTTATTTAAAATATTAAATGAAGGAATTTGTAAGAAAACTTGGTACCATTACATTCTACTCAAAAAATGGAATCCAACGCCTCAAAAATCACCCAAAACGGAGTTCGTATGAAGAAGTTACAACCATTTAAAGAGAGGGGTATTTCTCGAAATTAAACAGAAAAACGAAAAAATGAAAAAGGACGAAAAACATAGGTGGCCGTTTTGATAACGGCACCCCCTGTCATCTTCAACCTCAAGAACCCTCCAGAAACCCTCGATCCCAATTTTTCTAGAGGGAACTGCTACCTCCAAGGGCGGCACCACCATTGGCAGCACTGCCATAAACAGAGCTATAAAAACCCCATCTCCCCCTCTCCAAAAACCACGTTTTCCGGTGTTTTTCCAATCATTTGAGACTGGGGTTTCTAGAAAAAACCAAAAACCCGTCCCTCTGCATTTTCCGGCAACGGCCAGGCCCATGTCAGGCCGGCCACTGCCATTTTCCCCATTTCCCCTCTCTTCCCTTTTACAATCTTGCTCGACATTGGGGTTTTTCCCTCCTGGATTCTGGACAACACAAAATTTTGGTCAGCACCATTGGGAAGAAGAGCGTCCCTAGACTAGAGGTAAGACCCTCCTTACCTTGTCTCTCCGTTTCACCACCCCCAGGCCAAGGATCCATGCCGGATCTGGCCATTTTCCAGCCAAAATTCCTGGCCAGAAAACACCCCAAGACCAGTTCTAGCCAGTTGTGCATGAACACGACATCCCAGGGATGCCAAGCACCACGTACACCTGGGACTGGGTCCCTAAGATAGGTTCCAAGTGTACGCCAGTGCGTACACTGTCCCAGGAGCGGCCTTCGGGTACGTACGCGACATGGGGCACGGGTCCTGGCTCGACCAGGGTGCATGGGGTGCCCTAGGAGCTGAGACGCGCCATACTACAAGGTACGTCCATGCGATGATGCGCATCATAGCACGTCACTTGAGCATGCATGTGTGCGTACAAAATGCGGTCCATGGCACGGCCTTTAGGCACGCAAGCACGTGAGACAGTCGCAGTCCAACCAGGATGCATGAGTGTCCTGGGAACTGGGACACGCAAACCCAATAAGACTTTAAAATTTAGGATTAAAGGATAAATTACAAGAGTTTAACTATTAGAAAGTAGATCCATATCATAGGATCTAGCCTGGCAATGAATTAGGCAAGGACCATTGACCCTAAACAGCAAATTTAGCGGTCTAATGTCTAAATAGATTAAAATTAATAAGGACTCCTTGTATCCATTCATACCTAGGAGTTTATAAATGAGATCCAGGGATGGGTTGAGTGCTAAGGGACACGACTCCAGGAGACTTTGAGGTAGGTGCTCTATCGCTACTAGACTTTTTAAAAGAGTCATGATTGTTTTATGCATGTTTTAAATATAAGTTATATAACTTGTTTAGCATGACTTAATTCATCATACATATGATAAATGCTTTATGCATAGATATGTTTTGCAAATAATTGCATATACATTATGCATAGATATGTTTTTAATATCAATATTTAACATGATTGTTCGAACATGCACATGTTTTTAATAGCACATGATTTTAAACATAGCATGCATTGCAAACCTAGTAGTGATAGACTCCTACTGAGTATAGTATATACTCACCCTATCCTTAAATTTTTTTAGGATAGTTCCGCTTACAAATAGGAGATGCCTCAGGAGATATTAGTGCTATGAGCAAGTGAATAAACAAAGGAGACAACTATACATGTGAGTAAACTCTCTACCCTTTGGACATGTATTTGTATTAAATTATAGTTGGGCTGTGTGCTATGACTAGAAAGACCTGGGGAAAAACATTTATGGTTTCTAAAGTTTTTCAAAAATTACTTTGGTTGTTGTGAAAGCAAATGACACTCAAGGTTTTCAAAACGAGTTTAAAACTAAAGATTTTCCACTGCATTGCATGGTTTTTATAAAATGGTTTTCAAATAGGGATGCATCCCGCCTTAGGAATTAGATATTGCATTTAAAAATGCATGGGAAAACCCGGGTCGTCACAGTTGGCATCAGAGCCCAGGTTTTATCTTTTCACAGCCAGTCTAGCATGTCCAAGGATCATAGACAATAGAGAAAATCAAGAATAATAATTAGGAAAAGGATAGTGCAACCCTTATCCAAAATCTTGTCTAAGACGACTTAAGGATTAAGGATTGTTGTATGGTGCAAATATGAAAACTCATATATGGATCATATTATGATGAGAATGATGAATAAGGATGTTAGTGAATTTGTTAGTAGATAGTTCTGACCTGCACTAAAGTAATCTCATCAAAGGTGAGAAAATTGAAGAACCTAGATGACTATCTTACCATCAATAAAGTAATCCCATCAAAGGTGAGAAAATTGAAGAACCTAGGTGGCTATCTTACCATCATACAGAATATCAGAATATGAGTACACTATCACAAGGGATATGATATGAGTGTGATAAGGGATGTAAAAGAAAGACTTTGAGAAAATTTTGATGATAATCTAAGAGGGATGAGAATGCAAGATAATATTAGGAGATGACTATGACTCGAACTAGGTCACAAAGGTATGGATCCTGAAGGACTTAGCTCAATTTTTTATAACTCCATGGAGTCTTATGAAGAGTGAAGTAATAACTACCAGAGTATTATGGAGCAAATCAGAAGATGTATACAAGTGACATATTATGTGATTAAGAGAAACATAATACAAATATGATAGGGAAATGACTTCGACCGAGTTAACAAAATTTTTTTGATGATACTAAGGATGATAATGGATTGATCCTAACATGAACGTGTAAGAAAAGTATAGCATGACCAAAACATCAATGCCATTATTAAGACATTGTATGAATTTTATTGAGGCTGTAGGCAATTGAGGATTTCAATGATCTTAAGACAATTTAGAATTTATGAGAAGCATTCAGTTTATCATATATGTTACGTAAAGGAAGAGATGAAGTATCGATTATATGTAACAAAGCACATGAAGACATTGATCTAGGAAGGCAAAAGTGAGGATTTTGAAGAAAAGAGAGAAAGGGATATGGATGTAACTACCAGTATTCAATGAATATTGAATATTCAAAAGAAGAAGATCATGACTTTATCTTGAATCGAGTGGGAAGATAAACCAATCAACTTCAAAGGAATAATAATAGTTGAGTTGGCAATGATGTTATTGTAAATACGTATAATAGAGAGACAGCATATGGGGTTTAAGACTTTGAGTAGAGTATCGAATTTTAGAAGATTATGTGACAAGAAATTTTCAAAGAAGAATGGCGACCAACTAGAAGTTAAACTTCTACAAATGGTTTGATATTAATTAGATTCTTATCAGATCCATTAGCTTATGAGGAACACCAATGGATATAGTCCATAAAAAGAAAAATTGGGTGATATCCTACCTTGCCACTACATGAGTGAATAAAGGAATTAAGCTGGGACAGTAACTTGTCCACTTAGCAATAGGGTACCATCAAGGATCAAATTGAGATCTTGCTATCATAAATTTGGAAGACCAAAAATCTTAAGACCATTATTTAGTCATTAGCTTTAGAGTACTGTTGACTAAATAAAGGTATCCCACCTTAATTAATCAAGTATGTTAGTATCTATGACTTAGTAGTCGAAGTTATCTACTCAGAAGGATGTTTTAAGTCTTTAGACTTGAGTTTTCATAGAAAGAAGTACTTGTTAAAATAAGTCAATTGAGGGTATGAGGTCAATTGCAACTGAGATAGGAGCAAAAGTAAGAAGTGATCTAAACCAATGGGAAACATTTTTCAAACCTTAATGGCTACCATGACAAGGTGAAGAAATTACTTTGAGTCTGAAAGATGCTACTGACTTGGATTAAAAAGAAAGGTAGATAAGTACTAATCAATTTGGAGACCCCTGAGCTTATGACAAAGATATATCTGGACATAGATCAATAGGTAATCAAATAAAGTCTTTCTATATGTCTACAAAAATGTTCCATGCTTACCTGAGTGTTTTTAAAATTTGATGATTTAATAGCTTCAGCATAACTTGATTAAGTAGTTATTGAACGAGAACTGCTATTATAAGCTAAGTATGAGGAGGCACTTGAAGGATAAAATTTGAGGAATTGAGAAAATCACTACTTATGAGGATACCTCCTGACAATACAGACTGCATGATTGACGATGAAGCCTTGATAAAAGATTGCACAATATATTGACATAGGGATGGAAGGAGAAAAGGTGAAATGGCTAGCACACTATAAGGTGAGATTTGATGTTACATTGCCTTTAAGTCAAATAGTTAGTTGTTATGAGCATATACCCAGTACGAAAAAATCAATTGAAGGAATTTCCTAAGGACTAACCCTACCGGATTGAGTATAGAACTTTTGGACTGAAAGGTTACGAAGGAAACCATCAAGCAAAGAAAGGACAAAGAGGATGATGACAAAGGATTCAACCATGACCTAGTAAGGGTACTCGGTTATAAGAAACTTTTTGCTTTGCATAAAGGGGAACATTATTGAAAATCCTAATGGCAAATTGATGTGAATACTGAGATAGGCCTCTAAATGAGAACATTTGACCCATGATGATGAGTCGACCATTAACATTTGACATGAGTTTGGATAAAATCTTCACAGAGAAAGGCGTTTAATGAATCCAATAATTATGAAACTGGATATGGAGTTAGGACATTTTACTTTCAGTATATGATAAGGTCCTCGATGGAAGATGCTACTAATTGGCTTTCATGATCTTATATTGAATGTAACCTTGGTCAAGGAAATCAAGTCACATATAGAAAACGTCAGACGGTTGAAATTCAAAGTTAATTAAGAGTTTGGCTGTAGAGCACATGATACCATATCAGTTATTGAAGTATCTTGGGGACAAAGGTAAAAGATAAGAAGCAAAGTTAGACACAATAGAAAGAAGGTAAAATTTTTGGATTCTCACCAACCATTAGAAGGAGATGTGGATGATGAAGAAATCAATAGATGGAAGTCAAGAAGAAAAAGGATTATCCTATGAAATAGGAGAAATAAGGATTTCGAGATAGATGAATTATAACTAGAAACCGGTATTGTTAAACTGGCACGTATGAGAGTATGCATTAGAGTACGCAGCGAAAGCGGCCCTTATAGGTAAGGCCTTATAAGAGGAACAATAAAAATGATAAATTGAGGTTGAGCCTAGATTTGATTCCTAAAGGGAGAATGAATTCACCAAGAAGTTATCTAAGAGACAAAATACCTTGAAGATGATAATTTATGGAATTTCGAGGACGAAATTCTTTTAAGGGGGTAATAATGTAATGCCTGAGCAATTTACACTATTTTTAACTAAAATTGAACATTCTATGGGAAATGGACTGTGTTGAATGTTTGATTTTATTTAAAATAGTAAACAAAGGAATTTGTGAGAAAACTTGGTACCATTAGATTCTACTCAAAAAATGGAATCCAACGCCTCAAAAATCACCTAAAACGGAGTTCGTATGAAGAAGTTACAGCCATTTAAAGATAGGGGTATTTCTGGAAATTGAACAGAAAAACGAAAAAACGAAAAAGGATGAAAAACACAGGGGGCCATTTTGATACCGGCACCCCCTGTCATCTTCAACCTCAAGAACCCTCCAGAAACCCTCGATCCTAATTTTTCTAGAGGGATCTGCCACCGTCAAGGGCGGCACTGCCATTTGCAGCACCGCCATAAGCAGGGCTATAAAAACCCCATCTCCCCCACTCCAAGAAACACGTTTTTCGGCCTTTTTCCAGTCATTTGAGACTGGGGTTTCCGGCAAAAACCGAAAACCTGTCCCTCTGCGTTTTCCAGCAATGGCCAGGCCCAAGTCAGGCCGGCCACTGCCATTTTCCCCATTTCCCCTCTCTTCCCTTTTACAATCATGCTCAACGTTGGGGTTTTTCCCTCCTGGATTCTGGACAACACAAAATTTTGGCGAGCACCATCGGGAAGAACAGCGTCCCCAGGCTACAGGTAAGACCCTCCTTACCTTGTCTCTCCATTTCACCTCCCCCAGGCCTAGGATCCATGCTGGATTTGGCCGTTTTCCAGCAAAAATTCCTGGCCGAAAAACACCCCAAGACCGGTTTTCGCCAGCTGTGCATGAACACGACGTCCCAGGGACGCCAAGCACCACGTGCACCTGGGACTGGGTCCCTAGGACAGGTTCCAGGTGTACGACAGTGCGTACACTGTCCCAGGAGCAGCCTTCGGGTACGTGCGTGACATGGGGCATGGGTCCTGGCTCGACCAGGGTCCAAGATGCGTCCGTGCGATGATGCACGTCATAGTGCGTCACTCGAGCATGCATGTGCACGTGAGACGGTCGCGGTCCAACCAGGATGCATGAGTGTCCTGGGAACTGGGACACGCAGACCCAATAAGACTTTAAAATTTAGGATTAAAGGATAAATTACAAGAGTTTAACTATTAGAAAGTATATCCATATCATAGGATCTAGCCTGGCAATGAATTGGGCAAGGACCATTGACCCTAAACAGCAAATTTAGCGGTCTAATGTCTAAATAGATTAAAATTAATAAGGACTCCTTGTATCCATTCATACCCAGGAGTTTATAAATGAGACCCAGGGACGGGTTGAGTGCTAAAGGACGTGACTCCAGGAGACTTTGAGGTAGGTGCTCTATTGCTATTAGACTTTTTAAAAGAGCCATGATTGTTTTTTGCATGTTTTAAGTATAAGTTATATAACTTGTTTAGCATGACTTAATTCAGCATACATATGATAAATGCTTTATGCATAGATATGTTTTGCAAATAATTGCATATACATTATGCATAGATATGTTTTGCAAACAAATGCATATATTGCATGATTTGTGAGCATTGAGTTTTTGAAAGATTGCATGTCCTTGAGGGTTACCAAAAGACGCTGGGTAGGCAGTTATGAGGGCCAGGTAGTTGTGAGGGACCCAAAGAGGACAGTTTTTGAAAAAGGGGTTTTCGCTTGTTTGATCATATATGATTTGGGTTGATAAGCTTGTGGGCGCTATGCCGAGAGATTTGGGTTGGCCTCCAGCCTCTACCACTATTAGGTGGATGGGTACCACGCCTAAAAAGGGCATGTCCCTACTTCGACTGCATGTGGTACAGGGCGCTACCACTAGTGTCACGGCATTGGGTTGATGTGTCATATGCCCCATGGAGGCTATGATGCTGTGTCCTCAAGTACCCGGGGACCACACGGCGGCAAGGTTGTGGGCATAGTTGGACCCTATGGTTTGATGATTTACTTGCATTGCATATGGCATGACATGAGGTTGGTCGACCATACCATACCAGGTATCCATGAGTTGGATTCAGTGGAGAATCTTATGCATATCATTATGTTTATGATATATGATGCTTTTGACTTGGATTATGAGATTCTTTAAGTCGTCAGTATTCCGGTTTGACAGTGGTTTTTAATATCGATATTCAACATGATTGTTCGAACATGCACATGTTTTTAAGAGCACATGATTTTAAACATAGCATGCATTGCAAACCTAATAGTAATAGGCTCCTACTGAGTATAGTATATACTCACCCTATCCTTAACATTTTTTAGGATAGTTCCGCTTACAAATAGGAGACGCCTCAGGAGATATTAGTGCTATGAGCAAGTGAATAAACAAAGGAGACAACTATACATGTGAGTAAACTCTCTACCCTTTGGACATGTATTTGTATTAAATTACAGTTAAATTTGTGTCTTTGTATTTGGAAAGACCTGGGGAAAAACATTTATGCTTTCTAAAGTTTTTCAAAAATTACTTTGGTTGTTGTGAAAGCAAATGACACTCAGGGTTTTCAAAACGAGTTTAAAACTAAAGATTTTCCGTTGCATTGCGTGGTTTTTATAAAATGGTTTTCAAATAGGGATGCATCATGCCTTAGGAATTAGATATTGCATTTAAAAATGCAAGGGAAAACCTGGGTCGTCACAACAATATATCAAATTCTTGAGTCATTAGGTAAAAAATGCGTGTGTTCTAAATTTTGGAAAGAAAAAAACCCTAATTTACCAATAATTAATAACACATGGGTAACTAATTGAGTGATTTTTCTAAAAATTAAACAATGATAAATAAGTGTTCAATTTTATATGAAAAGCAACCAATTAGTAGTCCATGTGTTATGAATTATAGTCATTATCCTTGCATTTACTTGAAATTTCATAACAGGTGCATTTCTAACCTAATAACTCAAAAGTTAGATATTTGGAAGCTTCAGAAGCTATTCCAAAGTAAGTATGTGAATAATCTTAATTTTTTAGGATTTAATAAGTACTTTTACTCTTTTGTAGGTGTGAAGAAGATGATCTAATGACCAAGATCATGTTAGGTAAGATTTGAAGATCAAGATCAAAAGAGGGCCAAAGACCTAAATTTGATCATTCTAAAGCTCAATTAATGGTTAAGATCATCTTAAGGCAAGAAAGTGAATTATAAGGATGCAATTGGAAGCATCAAAGGTGACTAAAAGAGCCCATGCAATTTGACCACTTTTGCATGAGAAGTGGAGCCATGAATGCAGTTTCCTAGTACAACAAGTAAACCTAAGTAAGTCAAGCCACTAAGCATTAAGCCATCAAAGTAAGCCACCAAGCTATATGGAGTCACACTATTGGAGGAGACTTTTCATGCAATTATCCATGCTAAGTAGTGAATTTCAAGGGATATAGAAAGGAATTTGGGGTGATAATCAACATGGTAAGACATGCATGCGTAGGTGGACCAATCAAGAAAGAGATCAAGTCAAATTTCCTTCTCTTTTTTCCTCCTCTGCCCCCCCCCCCCCAACCCTCTTTTCTCTCTTACCTAATCACCATATTACATAATTAGGAAGTGAGGAATTCCATGCCACCTTCCTTGAAAGGTGATACCTCTCCCCTTCTAATTCTACCATTCCACCTACTCCACGTTCTAAATCTTTTTCCTACTCAACTACCTCATCTTTATACCTCTTTCCTCCATCTCTCTTAATTTTTTCCATCTTATTTCCATCCCACAATGTGATATGCCTTAAGGAAAAGGATTCCATGCCTCATCCTAAATGGAATTCAAAGCCTCTCCATTTCTTGAATCATATTTAGAAAGCCTACCTCACCTAACCTTCTAATTCCTCACCTTCCACTCCAACTTCCCACTTACCTTCCTATTCCATTCTTCCTTCTTTCCTATCTCTTTCCTCTCTTCCACATGAAATACCATGTAAGGGAGTACATGCACCACCTCAAAAAAAGTGGTGCCTCCCTCTTGTATGCATTCTAGGGTTTCCTCTTAAGTCAACTTCTAATCTTCTCTCTCTGCCTAACTTCCTATCTAGAGACTTATTTCTAATTATCTTCCCTATTCTTAGAATAGGACTTATCAATTTGGAAACTAGATTATCTATATATACCCCATGAAATTCAATGCAGTTTTCAAGTAGAGGGGTGCTTTTAACTCCTTGAAATCAAGGACATCAACTTGGAGGTACTCTTAGAGATTTGGACATCAACATCTTGGCTGCTTTTCCTTGTCTTCCATACCTTTTCCTTACCTTGTTTCTCTGGTTTCTGCACTTCAATTCTTGATTGGTACCTATCTTTAATTCCTTGCTTTCATTGATTGTTTATTGATTTCTTTGTTGTTTAAGTTCCCTACACATAGTTCCTCTTTTCACTTTGGCTTCCACTTCTCTTAGTTTTCTTGCTTAATTCTTCAAGATCAAAGTTATCTTTCCTATTGTAGTGAAAACCAAGAGGATAGTAGCTTTGAAACTTATTGTTTCCCCTTCATCTTTTCCTTGTTTCTCACTTAGATTTAGGACTAGTACTTATTGAATTCTTTCCCATCTTCATGCTCTTACTCTCTTGATTTCCTATTGGTTTCACATGCATGATATCAGAGATTAGTTTGAGATAGTTGGAGAGTGTTTAAGATTTCCTTTGAATTGAGTTCTAGGAATTAGAATAGTGCCCAATTTTTAGCTTTGTTCTCTATATACATGTGCATAATTCTTGTGCTGAATTCCATCCAATAAAGTTTATGATTCATACAAAGTTTCTCTTGGTTATTTCTATGCTTGAAGTTCATTAAAATTTTGTTTTACGATCATGTGTCATTCCTTGAATCACATGCACCATGCCAATCCATGTCTCATTTGATTTAAGTTTCATGAACATCTTATTTATGCAATTTTATCTTTCATGATTCATGCATAACTTCTAGCAATCCATACACTTCTTTGCTTGATTCCTTAGGAACCCATTTAGTGTTTCAATTATTTGAGTTACTATTTTGACTAGATTCTATGTTAGTAAGCCTTTAGTTCATGCATTCCAACCATCTTCTCACTCATGAACCATGTGCACAACTCCATGGGTCATGCATGTGGTGATCGGATGACTTTAAGTGGTTTGTTGTTCCCTTGTTTCATGATAGTTTAGGACTACTTGTTTAGTTATTTGCATTTTACATTAGCTTTAGGTAGTTTCTTAATTTAGATTTAGAGAGTTCTTGGATTAGGAAAGTGTTAGTTTAGGAAAGTTTCATCTTTAGCAAGTTTCCTTAAGTAAAGTTTCCTAGATTCATTCATTCTAGTTTTGCTTTAATTTCTTTTTTTAAATGCATGCTAGTTAGGAAAGTTTCTAATTTCATTGAAAATCTTTATTTTTTTAAAAATTCCTTTAGTCCATGTTTCTAATCTTCTACATGTTTCCCATTCCATGTTTTTTAAATTCCTAGTTTAATCAAAACATTCTTTCTTTGGCTAAGAAAACCAACTTAAATATGATCCAATCAATTGAAAATTCTATGAAATTCCTTATGAGATCAACCTCTCTCATATGCAATTACTATATTGATTTATGCACTTGCAAGTAATTTTAAAGCTACACCAAGTTTTTGACCCTATTGTTAAGGAATCACAATGGGTTTCTAGTTGGATTTTTTTCTTTTTAGATTGTTTATCTTTAGTCATAGTTTTAGGTTACATTGTATTAGAATTTTTGCATTATTATTTGACTATCTTTGTTTGTTTTGTGCCAGGGGAATTTGGCAAAAGTATCAGCGACGATCCTATGGGCCAAAGGTTCATCAACTTTATTAGGATGTCGTTGCTTTCTCATATTAGGATTTTTGAGTGAACTTGTAGTTGGACCTCATTGTAATTTATAATTACTTATTTCATTTTAAATAAGTTGTAATAAAATTAGGCAAGTGTGGTGTATTGTGGCCCGCACTTGATCTTCATAAAAAACCCCACTGTAAGCTTCTCTCCCTCTCTTTTATTTTCTTAGTGTGTTTACATATTGGTTGGTAGTATAATTCATATAGATTAAGGTCATTCATTATACTTATTGCATTTTGTTTATAGTTGTTGCATTAGATTGCACCTATTTAACAAAAATTACTTTGCTGGAAAGCATATAGGTAGGCATTAGTTTCCTTTTCTTGTATTGCATTGCATGTTTATTGCTTTATGGTGGATGGAACATATTGGTAGTAAGGGTCCCACAAGAACCCTCATAAGAAAAGGACTAAATTTCATCACTAGATCCTTAGCCCACCTAACTAATCAAATAAATTCCTTTTGTATTTGCAATCCCAAGCTTTGAATCTAATTTAAAATCAAGTAGCTAGAGACTTAGGGTTTCAAGCTTATAGGAGCCTTTAGAATGAGGAGATCCATTATCACTCCAGTGGTTTCTAAGCATCATGGTTATAGTAGGTAACCAAAATCCAAGTGATTTTTCTAATGCCTTTCATTGATGACTATTGAGGTCTAAATGCCTCCTTCCATGAGAATTGTACTAATCACTTTAGAGCAGGACTAACCAGAAAAAATGATCAAGTAGGGATAAAAGAAGGAGCTATTTACATCTACATCTAAAAGCTACCGCCTTACATATTAACAAAGATTATCAAAATAGCTCAATAGTGAACCATTAGGATTGATTGTGCATCATATAGAGTTGGGAGTCACATTTAGAGTTAGGTTGCATCATTTAGATAGGTTTTCATCTTAGTGCATGCAAGCTTGTCAATCTCATAACATTGAGTTAGTACCATTATAACCTAAGATTGAATGTACCCATAGGCAAGGGGTGAGAAATCAAATCCTAACCCCATGGAGGACCAACTAGCAGTAGTTGAGCATAAGGCCATTAGAGACTTTTATGTGTCACTCCAACTAATTACCCCATCATGCATCACCTTACCACCCATCAATGCAAACCATTTTGAACTTAAACCTAGAGCCATACAGTTACGCCCAACATTTAATGGTTAAGAGAGAGATAGGATCCATACCTAAATATCAAAGAAGTCCTTGATATTTGCATTGTATCTTGCATTGTATTCAGATGCTGCAATGCTTTGAATGATTCTATTTTACTTAAGTTGTTTCCCTTCTCATTAAAAGATAAGGCTAAATGATGGTTAAATTCTTTAAAGGTTGGTTCCATTTCCACATGGGACTAGTTGTCTAAAAGGTTTCTAAACAAATTCTTCCTTGTCTATGAGACTAATTCCCTTTGTAGGGGGATTATCAATTTTCAGCAAAGAGATGATGAACAATATTATGAATGCTGGGAAAGGTAGAATAAATTGCTACAAAAGTGTCCCCATCATGGATTTGAAAAATGGCAGCAAGTTCAGTACTTCTATGAGGCACTGACACCTCCTATTGAAAAATGGAATAGAGGCTTGAGAGTTTTTCAAACTTTAGCTAAAAATTTCCAGCAATGAGATTATTCTAATAGGAGAGAGAGAAATACCCAACCTCAAAAGAAAGGAGGCCTATACAAAATAGGAGTGACCACAGATAACTCTTTTATAATAGACAATGTAAAGGGATGTTTGGACAAGTTTGATAATATGTTGAAAATAATGGATGCTAAACTAGATATCATATGGCTGCCAATGCATCCATGAAGCCTCCACAAGAGGTTTGTGCTATTTATTCTAGTCCAGCACATTTAACTTCAACTTGTCCACTTGAATAGTGTGTACAATGGACATCTTTTGGAACAAGTGAATGCTCTAAATGCATATCGTCATCCTAAAAATAATCCATACTTTGAGACATATGATCCAGGATGGGATAGGCATCCTAATTTATCATGGTCAAAGAACAATTACCAAGGAGGTCCATCTATG
The DNA here is from genome assembly GCA_035236585.1 of Warburgia ugandensis. Classification (NCBI taxonomy): domain Eukaryota; kingdom Viridiplantae; phylum Streptophyta; class Magnoliopsida; order Canellales; family Canellaceae; genus Warburgia; species Warburgia ugandensis. The sequence continues at coordinate 31,448,523 of CP141139.1, read as the reverse complement.
AACCCCCCCTCCACAAAACTTTCCTAAAGCTTTAGTTCCTCTACAGCTACCAAGATTTTAGCTTCGTCAAAAACCCAAAGAAACCATCAGTTGAGGATAATATAGATTCCCTCCTTAAGAAATAAGAAGCTAATAAGGCCTTACACAATATCTAGAATGAGAGTAAATAGAGAACAACTGCAAATTCACAAGTTATTAGCAAATTAGAAATGCAAATGAACTAGTTGTCTACCACATTTAATGATAGAGGAAAGGGACAGTCTCCTAATCATCCAACTCCAAACCCTAAGGGCCAGTTTTAAATAGGGTCAAGTTTGAGTAGATCACATGAGCAAGCACAGTCTATCCTTATCCTTAGGAGTTTGCATCAGGTTGATAACAAAGTAGGGAAGACTATTAATACCATAAAGGAGAATGAACCAGCTATAACAAAAGGAGAATGAGAAAAAATAGAAACCTCCTACTCCATCTAAGCCTATAGTGGAGATACCTTATGTTGCCCCATTCCCTCAGCTACTCAACAAGGCATGGAAAGGAACTAATTTCAATGAGGTGATAGATGTGTTTAAACATGTCGATATCAATATTCCATTACTCAATGCTATCAAAGACATTCCTACTTATGCCAAATTTATTAAAGAGCTATACATACAAAACCAAAGGCTTGTTGTGAAAAAGAAAGCCTTCTTTACTGAGTAGGTGAGCTCTTTAATCCAGCACCAAACCCCTCTTAAGTTTAGACATCTTATGTTATAGGAAACCATGTCATTGATAGGGCACTAATTTGTGATGACCCGGTTTTTGTAACACATTTTGTAATTCTTTTTTCAAAGGCAGGGCACCCTTAGTAAAAAGATTTTGCAAAATAAAACAGCGAAAATTATTTTCTTTAAAACTTGTTTTGAAAAACCTAAGTCATCACCTCATAAATAATATAAGTATAATTTTTATATAAGATAAAATTCCATTGAAGGAATATATTTTTATTAAATTCCATAATCCACCTAGTAGTTCACAATACAGCCTAGTATCAGTACAATACTTGTCCAAATTACATTATCCAAAATTCTACCTCACCATACATCAAAAACTCTCAATACAATACAATACTCTCAAATAAAAAAATACATGTCTTCAAAGAATATACTCTGATTGATTATTCTTCCAAATCTTCTTAAGTATTCTACAATCTTAAGCTTCTAACACTCCTTTGTATCTGAGGTATTTTAAACATAGAAACATTTACAATATTTCAACAAGCTATGCTTGGTAGGAAATATAAAAATATACTACTTCACTAATATAAGAATACATACCTCAATCATTAATCCATCATGGTTATCCATTCATGAGTTATCTCATACTCATACATAGAGTATACATGTTATTTATGTAGTATAGGACAAATTAGTTAATGTAGTAAAGATTGCTCAAAACTTGTTCCTTCCCTTGGCTATACTTCCACTTAGGAATTCAATATTCAGCCAATCCTCATATGGGGATTTCCAAGAACTCATGTAGTGGCATCTCATCATGCTGTGGCATTACAATATGCCTATCATATGTGCATCATAATGCAAAATACATTAGGACTACTATGCCCCAGTCTCAATCCATACAGCTCACCCAGATAACTACAATAATCCACTGATGCCAATTGTGAAAATAACAAAATCCAGGTTCGCATGGGGGGAACCCTGGCTGTCACAGTGGTGGCCTTCCCATGATTGCCCCACTTGACATTTAGTCTCTCTTTAGGCATGGTATCCATCATGTAAGTTTCAAGAAGCGGGTGTCCAAACCCGCATACCTTCCCTAGCATAGCATCCCCAGTCTCTATCTTAGTATAAAACAAAATCACAAGCCTCCATACTTGTATGTAAAATACATTGTGCATATCAAACAATGTGTCTATTTAACTAAGGCTAGAATATTTTCTATTCCCTATTCTTAAGGTTTCTTTAGTCTTCACATCTCATTACCTTCACCTCATTTGGTTTGATCCTTAGATTGAATCAATTGAATTAGATTATGAGGTTGGATCTCTTAGTTAGATCATATGGTTAGATCACTTAATTGGATCATAGGGTTGGATATTGGATCATATGGTTGGATCACTTAGTTAGATCATATGGTTGGTTTACTTAGTTAGATCATGACTATGCTAAGGTACTAAGCATACTTATATCATGAAGTTCTATAAGTACAAACAAAAATCATGTATGTATACACATGAATCCTTAATACATTCTTGTACATCCACCTACCTCAAAGTAGTATCTTGATTCATACATCTCAAGTGGTATTCTTCCACATTGTCCATCAAGGTCTGGATTCATCCATTTGTCAAACCATATGTATAATGTTATTTCTCTATACAAGTGTGTATTCCTATAAGGGATTCCCTAATCTTTCCTTAAATCATGTTTGATCAAGGGTTTGGGTTCTCTACATACATTTTTCTACCTACATATACATAATATAATACGACATTAGTATTCTTATTGTTTTTGACCATTCAAGATCTATATGGATCTTGTCTGATCCTCCTTGTCTTGATTAAATTTTTTATTAAGGTTAGATGATTTGCTAGCATTTTATGGTCTTATTATTATTACTCAACCAGTTAATGTTTTACTGGTTGAGGGTAGCTTATTTCATCCTAAGTCTAGACAGCTTCTCTTATGTCAAATTGGCTAAGGCTTACTAGTTGAATGGTTGAACACAAAGTGGTTACTTTAATCCTCATGTAAGGAGGCATTTAGACCTCACAAACATCAACGAAAGGTGAGGGAAGAGCAAGGCTCTATTAGAGAACCCCCTTAACCATTATGTCCATCATCCACTAGAGTAACCCTAGCTCAACCTTGCACAAGGTTCCTATGAGCATTTCAACCCTAAGTACTCTTTCTAATTGATTTTAATTAAATATATAAACATTAAAATGTCATTCATGGAGTTTCATTATTCTCCTAATTTGGATCAAGGAATTTATATTCCTTATATTATCCTACTAACTATGATCCTTACTATCATTAAGTCTATGTCATTCATTCCATGTAAATGTCCTTCCATTCTAATTTCATTTAATTATATTTTCAATGTAATTTCCATTACATAAGCATTAAGACATACATAAAAGCATAAATAAATAAATCTATCTATCTATAATTAGATTCACTAAGAAATAACAAAAAATAATAACATTTAAATATTTAAATGCAAATCTAATATGCAACTTATCCATCATGGTCCAATGGTCTTAGTTGATCCTTATTTATTTTTCATCTCTTTTAGGGTTTAGATCTTAATCTTTCATTTTCTTTTAGATCTAACACATCTTATTGATCTTATTTCATTCTTAGGTCATTGATGCATCTCATCCATTGATTTGATCTTCCTTGATCTAACTGATCAAGGAGATCTTAAGTTACTTTATCCAATTTAAGGGCATAGATCTTGATCTATCCCAAATCCTCATCATCCATTCCATAAATCCATATAATCTTAACTTAATATATTCAGCAAAACTCATCCATGTTGTAAAATCATCCTTGATCAACTTGATCAAGGAGATATCCCTTGGTTTTTATAGATTTCACTTCTTTTAAGGCTAAATCTATTAAGATCTACCTACTCAATTAATATAACAAATTGATTTATGTTAGTACATTATTATATCATCATTCAACAAGGTTTGATTGATTTGATCATCCTAGATCTTGTAAATCAAGGATGTTAGTATACTTATCTACTTAATTTCAGAAAATTTCATGACCAAAAATTATTATTTTATTACTTCAGTACGATTTACTCATCATAAGGAACTCATCCCAACTTTTCGATCTCAATTTCGAGTTAAATCGAGATCTGAATTGGGATTCTAATTTTTTAGGCTGTTTTAAAGGATAAGATTGGATCTTACTGTTTTTTATTAATAACTTGATCTAGGAAGCTAGAAATTCTACTGTGATAGTGATCCTAAGGTTTTGGGACCCTTTGAACACATCCATCAGTTTGGATTTTCAATTTATGGTCATTTGGACCATGATTCAATATCAATGGTACGAATTTTACTAAATATCATATGTAAATACAATTTAAAACATGGATCTAATAAGTTCATTGAATTCTAGAAGAGATAAGGAATCCATAGAAAGTTTTAGATCTAAATTATGACCTATATCAAGCTCTTAATTGAAGAATTTAGGTTTCAATTCAAATAATGGACAGCCTAGATCAAATCTGGGTGGTGCAGCTACAAGGACGACCAGCAACCAGCATTTCCATCACGGAGACGCAGGTGGCATTGTTCCTGTGCCAGGTGGTGGTTCGTACAAAAGCGCACATGCGGGGGCGCACTCACAGGGAGCATCACTGCTTGCGTTTCGCTCCAGCGTGCTGCATGCTGGAACCCAATCTGTCATGATCGATTGAGACGGTCCGATCTAGACTGTTGGATCAACCTTTCTCCAGATCTTTGAAATCCGAACACATCAAGGGCTAAAATTTTAAACTCTAAAGTTTATGGGCCCTAGAAACTCATCCAATGCTCAGAATTTGGATTTGAGTCGTAGAATGAGGAGATCTCAACCCTCTATGCCTAATCCATCATTTCTGACGGATCAATGGCCGAGGAGACCTCCAGGTGGCCAGAAAACACAACGGAATAGGTGGAATGAACTTAGGATGGAGGGGTGGTACTTACCTGGGTTGGCCAGTGAAGAAAACTTCACCAGAGAAGGAGAGATTTAATTAAAAAATAAGAAACCCTAGCTCTGTCAGATAATACATACAGTCATCAATTTCTCTGGTGTAGATGCCGGAGAAGGTGGTGGACCATAGGGCTTTTGAAGCTCACCTAATGCTGAAGACTCCCAATGGTGCAAGATCAAGATTTACTGGCCAAATTCACGAGAATAATTGGAATAACATGTTGGAGATGGTAATAGTATTGGAGTTGTTTTCATTTTGATTTTTTTGGCAATCCAGCAAGTGGATCATCATGGGATCAAAGGGCTTTTGTAGATAACCCTTGTCCGAAAACATCTTAGAGTGGAGATCTGGTTTCAACGGCTGTATTTTGATGCCTAATTCAAATAGGGTTTCCAGGCAAAAACCCAGGTTTAGTCAGGGACGATGCGTCTCTGGACGCACCGAACGTCTCCACTGAATTTGGAGTGTCGGTGCGTTTGTGGACACGCCCACAGAGAAAACAAATGGAAGAGAAGGAAAAATAAAAATTGGGGAAGATCATGGAAGTTTCTGGAGCTGGGATTTTAGGGCTTTCTAGGGGACCTCGTGAGGAGCATTAGGAGAATTTTTGGGATTTTTATGAGTTAGGTGTTTTGAATTTTCCATGATTACTTGTAATTATCACTTTGATTTCTTTTGATTATTAAATTGTCTTAGGATTCCCACTACCACCTCCTTCTCCACTAGTAGGTGGTAGTGGTTTCACTAATAAGGGCCTATTTTTTGTCCATTGGATCCCTTTTGTGGGTCCCTTGTTGTAATGACCCCGAATTTTTGTAAATTATTAAGGAAAATTAATAAAGTTTGAATTTTTAGAAATTCTGGGCTGGAATATTAAGTTATTGAAAATTCTCTTTTTATAGAGATTATATTATAAATTAAAAAAATAGAAATTATGGATGTACTTGGAAAACTGATCGAAACAACATTAAGTACGTTCAATTCTGAGTTAAAATGAAAATTCCTTAATTTTTCCATTTGGGGGTAAAATGGTAATTTTACCCATATCCCATATCCAAGAAATAAGACCTCAATATTCATGAAGTACTTAGAAATACGATTCCAACGCCACTAAGTACGCTCGATTCTGAGTTCGGACAAATATTGCCTATTATTCTCCAATTTTAGAGTTAAAAAGGGCAAAAAGGTCTTTTCACATAAAAGTGGGGCCCACAAAGTAGGCCAAGGTTCTAGAAGCACCAATAATTGCTCAATGCATTATTGCTGGTAGTGGAGATTGTAGTGGAGATTGTAGTGGGAGTGGAGAATGCATTAGTAATTAAAAATTCTAAAGTAATAAAATATCTTATCAAAAGAAATGATAAAAAATTCAAATTTGGCTATAAATATGTCCCAAAAATTTCCAAAAATTTTCACAACCTTAACCACGAAATTTCCAAACCTTCCTTGAAATTTCAGCCCCAAATTCCCCTTCATCCCTCCCCAAACTCTCTTTTCCTTATTTCTCTCTCCTCTTTCTAATTGGAACAAGAGACCTAAATTCAATTAGGCACTCCGTTCCAGGAAGAATCTCATCAACTCCACCGTCCATAACATCCTATACTACGGTATATACAAAAGCCCAAAATCAATTTCAAGATCCAACGGTTCCAACAACAGAAAATCACAAAAAGGTGGATAATCGGGCTATATTATCATCAACCGGTAATTCTCTCATATTGGGCATCAATTATATTGTTTTTCTCCAATCAGGTAGGTGGAATTACTTCCCATTCATAATTATTATGTTTTAGTGTAATTTTTATTTTTCTGTAATTTAATTTGAACGAAAAATGGTAAAAATAAAGTAAATACCAGCCCCTTCAAATTATGATGATAGAGAGCTCAGATTGAAATTCTGAGCTTTCCAATCAATCCAGGAGGGTCAAAAATCCCTAGGGTACAATTTTCAAGAAAATCTAACAAGGTTTGGACCCTCAATTGAGAGAGATTAATTCTGGTGGGCCCAGATCAAATCTAGGCCCTAGGAATGGCTGAAAACTTCAATTTAAGATTGTGGAGTCATATGAACTCCAAATTGAGATCAGAAAGAAGCTATAGAAATCTTGTAATGTCTAGTTTCTAATGAAGTCATAAAATTCCTAAAATTTATTTCTGTATTTTTCTGTATTTTTCTATATTTTGGAAATAAGTGTCCATTTTCTAAGATCTTCAAGATCTGAGGTGATCAGATCTTGTAAATTTATTTTAGTGATGATATAATAATATAATAAAGTAATATCTATGGTTAATTTGGACAGATCTTGGATAAAATAGGGGATCTACCCTTTATGGTAGAAAAACCCTAAAATAAAAATAAATATATACAAAGGGACCCACTTGATCAATGAGATCAAGTACGATCAGATCCTTGGGATGGATTAAAGGGATGATATTATGATGGAATCCAGTTAGATCATGGATGAAATGTGACAAAATCAAGTGGATATGATTTTTGGATCTTAATGGATTAAAAGCCCTAAAGTTAATTAAAACCCTTAATCTAAAGGAAAACACCTAAGATCTAATGGTTGGATCATATTTAAAGGTTTATAATAATCTTAATAAAATTAGTTTAATTGTCTTTTATTGGATATATAAGTTTAAATGTGATTTATGTTTTAAGTTTTAATTGTCTTTTATTGGATATAGAAGTGTAAATGTGATTTATGTTCTAAGTTAGAAAGCATGATAGTGTAATCTTTAAATTTTAGTATGATATGCCCTAAATGAGTAATTTTTTAGTAGATTTGATTATCTTAGGATCATGTTAGTGTAAATTAGGATTTAAACATGATTTCATTATGATAGAAGATGTGTTTCATAACTTAGGATCATGTTAGTTTTATTTCACTAGCTTAAGTTATATTCGTAGGAAGAATGTTAGTACTTAGTTGTTAAATTTATATTTGATTTATGCTTTCAAGTTGATGATTTACTTATTGTCATATTTAATTCAATTGTTAAGTAATTGTTAAGATATAAGGAGCATAAATCACCAAAAATGTAAACTAATGAAATATAGAAATTCATGGATAACTAAGATGAATGAATGATTTTGACTTAGTAAGGGCTATAGTTAGTAGGACAATATAAGGAATGATTTATCATTTCCTTGGCCCAAAATAGGAAAATAATGAACATCCATGGATGACATTGTGCATATCCATGGAAATTAATTAAAATCAATTAGAGAAGGGACTTAAGGTAAAGAGCTCATAGGAACCTTGTCAAAGGTTGAGCTAGTACCACTCAGTGGACTCGAACATTGTGGTTATAGGGGGTATACAAGAGCCAAGTGCTTTTCCCTCACCTCCCATTGACGTAAGAAAGGTCTAAACGCCTCCTTACATGAGGGTTGTATTAACCACTTTTTGAGCAGACTTTAACTGGTAAGTACTTGGTCATCCCGAAATAAGGAGGAGTTGTCTAGTGATAGGAAGAAATAAATTATCTTCAACCAAGTAAGACACTAACTGGTTGAATAATAATAAGAACATAAAAAGATAGCAAATTATCTAACCCTAATAAAAATAGTAAGTGAGATAAGGATGATCAAACAAGATGAGATCTTGTATGATCAAAAACAATAAGGAAAAAGAAACATCTATGTAAATTAGATTGTTATGTATGATATAGATAGTATTTGTATAGATGATATTAAACCCATGGATATAGGATATTCAAGGAAGAAAGATTCAGATCATCCTACATAAGGATGATCAAAAGATCATGTAGTATGTACCATTGATTACAAAAATGACATTATACATATGATTTGTCAGATATATGTTGATCGAGACTATGGAAGATTTCAAGGAGTAAGAATACCTTATTGAGGTAGGTGGATTATTAAGAATGCCTTTACATGAAGATACATGTCTAATACATGATCTTATGTTTTGAAGTATTGACATGTATGATACCAATATATTAAGGTAAATACCTCAAATTGAAATATGATCCAACCAAATGATGAGGAAAATAAGTATTAAATGGTCAAGTTGAGAATTGAGAACAACCCTAAGTGAATAGGAAAGTAGAAAATAATTCAGTCCTAGATAAACAGACAAATAGTCTGATATGTATAAGTATTATTTTACATACAAGCTTGGAGGCTTGGGGTTTTGTTTTAAACAGGCATAAGCCTGGGGATGCTATGCTAGGAGAGTTAAGAGGGTTTGGCCACCCACTCTCTGAAACTTGATGATATTGAATACCAAGCCTAAGAAAGGCTAAAAGTCGGGTGGGGCAATTATGGGAAGGCCACCACTGTGACAGCCATGGTCCTCCCATATGGACATGGATATTGTAATTTCCACTGAGAATGGTATAAGTGGATTATTGAACAGCTTATCCGGCGTCGTACGGATCGATCGCAAGCATAGTAGTCCTTGATTATTTTGCACTATGATGCATATGAAATTGGCATAGTGAAATGCCTTAAGGGATGACATGATGAAATGTTAGGTAATTGTATATTACCAATATTTTTCCCAAGAAGGGAAATTCCCTGTATAGTAATTGGCTGAGATACAAATCTCTTATAATAAAAAGAGTTGATCGACTTTGTATAGAAATGATGCTTGATTATTTTTACATTTTTAATGGATTTGTCCTTATACAATATGTATGTATAAAGGTGAACACAAATGACAAGGAAATGAGATGTCCTTATAACTAATAGTTATTAATGAATGTGTTTATGATAGAACGAATTATGGGATACTTGAATATTGAGATTATATTGTCAATAACTTACATTCTTATCCCCTACCAAGCATAGCTTGCTGAGATATTGTAAATGTTCGAATGTTTACAATATCTCAGATACAGAGAAGGAGACTTAGGAGCTCAAGATTTGAAGAACAATTGAAGAATAAGTAATCAGGGTATATCCCTTGAAACATTGTATTAGAACATGTATTGAATTTTGAACTTTGTAATTTGGATTGTATATTTGGACAAGTATTGTAAGGATAAAATGGGCTGTGTACTGTGAACCACTGGATGGATCCTGAAGTTTAATAAAAGTATATTCCTTCAATGGAATTTTATCTTATACAAAATTCTACTTATGTTATGTATGAAGTGGTGACTTAGGTTTTACAAAACAAATTTTAAAGAAAAGAATTTCCGCTGCTTTGGTTTGTGAAAAATTTTTACTCTAAGGGCCCTATCTTTACAAAATGTATTATAAAATGTGTTATAAAAACCTGGGTCGCCACACTTGTGGGCCCCACGAAGGTGTAAAAAGACCATTTTGCCCTTTTATGGAGAAAAATCCATTTTATTCTCCTGGGATCAAAATTGAGCGTACTTAGTGGCATTGGATTCATATTTCTGAGTACATTCCAAATTTTGATGTCTTGGTCTTGATTATTTGTAAAATTACCATTTTACCCTTTTATACTTAAAAATGAAGAAAATTAAAGGTTTTTCATTCGAACTCAAAATCTATCTTGCTTACAGTCATTCTAAAGGGTTCGTCAAATATGATTTCAATTATACATGTCTTATACCTTGATTCAACTTCTATGAAAAGGGAATTCTTAGTAACCCTAATATTTCAGCCTGAATTTTCTTAAAATTTTCAATTTCATTATTTATTTAATCTCCTTATAAAAATAATGGGTGTTGCAATCTACCCCCCTTACAAAAATTTCGTCCTCAAAATTTGCATATCAACTCACTTATGAGTTTTCACAACTTTTTCATAGCTTCACTCATGTGCCCTTGCCACTTAAGGAAATCCTATTTCCTCTCAATCATCTCTCATACTACCTTCTCCTCAAAGGTATAAATCATATGGTTGATTCCTATTAAAATGCTCACACATGACTAACCTTGCTTATGCACTATTCACTTAAGTTGAACCTTGCTAGACTTTCCAAAAGGATTAATAACTCTTAACTGAGTTATTTGTTTGTTTCAAAACCTTCTATTTCACTTGACTAAATTTCTGTTCCTCATTTTCACCAATCTTTCCATACTTCACATTTTCCATTCTAACTTCTATTGATCCTCCTCATTCTCTCCCAACATATATAGTTTTGACATAGCTTTCCTAATATGTATAGTCCTTAGACTATCTATCAAAATGACTTATTGATTGGATTCTATAGCTTCAATTATTGTTCTTTGTAACAATCTTCCAATATTTGGAAGTAATCATTTCTTTCCTTGTTCTTCCATTATTTGGAAGTGATTGCTTTATTTCTACTCTACAATTCATACTTCCTTACTATTTCCTTCTATTGGCAATTTCTTTTCAAATTTCTGTCATTGAATAATAGTTTCCTTGTAATGATTCTTTCCTCATTCTCATCCCATCTATTATTCTTGCAACACCCTTTGTGTGCCATTTTATTCATAATACTTCACTTTCTACATTTTTCTTTACAAGATAGGGTCATTTAATTCTTCATATATTTTCCTTATCCTCTTATGTTATCTGTTTCTCATATTCAAAACCATATTCTGAACATTCTTACAATCTATGATAATATTTATCTCTTCCCCTTTCATATATATATATATATATATATATATATATATCATTGGCTTCACAATTTCTAGATTATGCATTTCGTTGTGCTTCTTTCATAACCATTTTTCATATCATACTAACCCTTTATTTTAAGCACTTTTGATAATTCCAATTCAAAGAATCCATATTGACTTCGTAATCATCCATTCTCAAGCCTTTTAAAAAATCCATAATTTATCATATATTCTTCAATTCTCAACAATATAATATGAACTCTTTTTGGGTTATGTAATCAATAGTAAGATTGCTCTAAAAGAATGTCCTTATGTTACATGATCAGTAAGAGATAATTTCTCTAATTGTCATTGTCGTTTCATATTTTAGTATCATATTCCACCTTTGTTGGGTCAAATTCCATACCATCCTTAAAATTTATATAGCCCTAAACTTTGCTTTCTTCAATCAACATGTACACTTACAAGATAATTGATAAGTTTTGTAAGTGTCTAACATCATCATCATCATCAAGACCTTATACCAACTAGGGGTTGGCCACATGAATCTTATTCCTCCATGCCACTCTATTAAATACCATGGTTTCATTTAGCCACAACTTTATCCTTTAATTCCTTATCCACTATTATTTCTACGCCATTTTTGTTATTTTCCTTTCCTACGTACCATAATTTATACCCATCTATTTCTCTAGCTTTAGCCCCTTTCCACTTGGTTTCTTGGATACAAGCGATGTTGACTCTCATACGTTTCATTGCATCTACTAACTCGAAACTCTTACCTGTCAATGTCCCTATATTCCATGTAGCAATGCAAATCTTATGTTCAGGAGATACCCTATTTACTATCGCCTTTCTCAACCTCCATAGTATGAACCCATGTCCACTTTTCACTGCACCTAGGTTCTGATGCAGCGCATCGCTTCCGAGGGGACACTCTAACGTGGAAAGTGTCTAACATATATTCTATAAATGCTCTTGATTTCTTTAAATTCATTTCCCTACATCACCACTTCATCTAACATATTTCATTCTCCTCAAATTCATAAATATCATTTATCTAACTCATATGACTTAAAATTTGTTTTGATTTCATACTATGATGTTTCATTTCCAATTCCCAATTGATAGTAATAAATTTGAAAATGCTCATCCTAATAGAGAAAAGGGTACTTAATTTCCTCAATAACATCATTTGCATTCAATGCATCCTCACATGGATTCTTCCTTTTTCTTTTCCCAAGGAAATTTATTACTTTCATAATGTAAATTTTTATAATCACTCCTAATCCTTAAATTTGTTCTTTCAACTCATTCACATAATTTGATGTTCTTTTCCTCAACTATTATAGATATTTCCTCATTCAATCTCATGTACGATTGAAAATCTGCAAAATATCTTAAAATTTCCAACCACTTATTTCTCCAAAAATTTGGATTCATAGCTCATTCATAATCATCTTTGGACTTAAACTTAGCAACCAATATTTGTTTATAGGTTTTCATTTCTCATTCCTCCAAAATATATTTCTCCTTACTATATTTCTTAAATCTTTCCATATCACCAACTCTATCGTATAAGTGGAATCAATATCTCTATTTATGTATAGCTTTTCATTGGCCATGATCAATAAGATGTACTCCTCTTCTATAATATTCAATAACCATATTTTCCAAATCAAATTTTCTCTTTGTGTTCATGTTCCATGACCATTTCACCATCTATACCAAATGTACTTCTCTTTACAATAGTCCCAAAATTATTTTCAATATCACCAAAGTTATCATATCAATATCCCTCTAATCCTTGATAATCCTTTTTGTGCTAATTTCCACAATTGATTTGTCATACCAATATAATTTCTAACTTAGTGATTTCATATTTGTTGTACCATATATAGGGTTATAATTTCTTTGTTAACCATATATCCCCATGGTTTAATTGTCTTTCTTAATAAGTTTGGGATTATATTTTTGCCCTTTCAACATATCTAACTCTCTTCTTCCTTTTCATTTTATTCTAATTTCAAAGATCATCTCTTCATGTTCTAAAATTTCATCATCTCTTTATTACATCCTTTGTCTTTACTAAGTTTGGAGAGAAATTACTTACTTATCTCCTTATTCATCTTTATTTAACACTATCTTTATTTACAAATTTTGAAATTTCTCACTTATCTCCTCAAATTCCTTTCAAGTAATATCATCTCTATTTTAATGATTAATTTCATTTAACTAATTGCCATAATACCATATATGTAGCAATTATAACACTTACATTTATATTTATTTATATATTTATTATTAATTTCAAATTTTATAATAATTCTAAGGTTTCATCTTTAGCACCTATTTCTCATAAATTTCTCTTTTACTTTTCCTATAAAGGTTGAAGGTTTTCTTTCTACACTAGTTCCATCATATTTTCCAATTTATCACTTCCTTCTCTTTATCTTCATCCTGTCACTTCATAATGGTCACATACATACTAGTATTGGTGTACTTTATTCCCACATATGTATGTTTACTCAGGACTTTAAGTTAGACCTGAATATCATACATTACATCTTTATCTATTGCAATGTTTTCCTTCTTGATTTCTATATCTTACTATTCCTTTTATTGGGATGTTTACTTACTAAGTAGTATTTCTAGTCCTTTCACTAAGTAATATCTACTTATACTATACTATTCCTCCATTACATTAACTCTTTCTACACTTATCCTCAACTAATGAGTTTAACTCTTTCTATACTCATCCTTCACTAATGAGTCAACTCCTTCTATACTCATTCTTAGCTAATGAATTAATCACATAACTCATTCTCATCACATAATAAGTCATTTCTTATTCACTCACTATTTCCCATCCTCTAATTGGATTGTCATCTTCATATTGTACATAAGGGTACTGCACTATGACTGGATGAATGGCTCTGATACCAACTGTGACGACCTAGTTTTTGTAACACATTTTGTAATTCATTTTTCAAAGGCAGGGTACCCTTAGTAAAAAAAATTTGCCAAACAAAAGAGCAGAAATTCTTTTCTTTAAAACTTGTTTTGAAAAACCCAAGTCATGACCTCATAAATAACATAAGTATAATTTTGATACAAGATAAAATTCCATTGAAGGAATATATTTTTATTAAATTCTAGAATCCATCTAGTGGTTCACAGTACAGCCCGGTATTAGTACAATACTTGTCTAAATTACATTATCCAAAATTCAACCTCACCATACATCAAAAACTCTTAATACAATACAATACAATACTCTCAAATAAAAATACATGTCTTTAAAGAATATACTCTGATTGATTATTCTTCTAAATCTTCTTAAGTCTTCTAGTCTTGAGCTTCAAACCCTCGTTCTCTATATCTGAGTTATTGTAAATATGGAAACATTTATAATACCTCATCAAGCTATGCTTGGTAGGGGATACAAAAATATACTACTTCACTAATATAAGAATGCATACCTCAATCATTTATCCATCGTGGTTATCCATTCATGAGTTATTTCATACTCATACATAGAGTATATATGTAGTATTGGACAAATTAGTTAATATGGTGATGATTGTTCAAAACTTGTTCCTTCCCCTTGCTATGCTTCCACTTAGGAATTCAATATTTAGCTAATCCTCGTATGGGGATTTCCAAGAACTCATGCAGTGGCATCTCATCATGCCATACCATTACATTATACCTATCATGTGTCATCATAATGCAAAATACATTAGGACTACTATGGATAACTGCAATAATCCACTGATACCAATTATGGAAATAACAAAATCCAGGTTCGCATGGGGGGAACCTTGGCTGTCACAGTGGTGGCCTTCCCATGATTTCCCCACTTGACATTTAGCCTCTCTTTGGGCATGGCATCCATCATATAAGTTTTAGGAAGCGGGTGGCCAAACCCTCATAACTTCCCTATTATAGCATCCCTAGTCTCTATCTCTGTGTAAAACAAAATCACAAGGCTCCATACTTGTACGTAAAATACATTGTACATATCAAACGATGTGTCTGTTTAACTAAGGCTGGAATATTTTTGATGCCCTATTCTTAGGGTTTCCTTGGTTTTCACATCTCATTACCTTCACCTCATTTGGTTTGATCCTTAGATTGGATAAATTGAATTAGATTATGAGGTTGGATCTCTTAGTTAGATCATATGGTTAGATCACTTAATTGGATCATAGGGTTGGATCATATGGTTGGATCAATTAGTTAGATCATATGGTTGGTTTACTTAGTTAGATCATGACTATGCTAAGGTACTAAGCATACTTATATCATGAAGGTCTATAAGTACGAACAAAAATCATACACACACACACACACATGAATCCTTAATACATTCTTGTACATCCACCTATCTCAAATTAGTATCTTGATTCATACATCTCAAGTGGTATTCTTCGACATTGTTCATCATGGTCTAGATTCATCCATCTATCAAACCATACGTATAAGGTTATTTCTCTATACAAGTGTCTATTCCTATAAGGGGGTCCCTAGTCTTTCCTTGAATCATGTTTGATCAAGGGTTTGGGTTCTCTACCTACATTTTTCCACCTATATATATGTAATTTCTACTTATACCCAGCCTATGTCAAATTTTGGTAGTCAAATCCTAGTAATCCTTAGATGTTCATTTTTGGCAGTGTTCAATGCCATCATCAATTTTAGAAATGGTGTGATGAAATTATCCCTCGAGAATATGAAAGTCAAGCTTAATGTTTTTAATGCCGATCATTAGCATCTAGACCTAGATGATTCTTGTGTAGTAAATTTAATTGAAGGTCTAATTCATGATGCTAATCCACCATTGTTTATTCTTGACCCACTTGAGGCATGTTTAAAAAATTTTAATTGTGTTTTTGATATAGACAAATTCATTGATGAGGTAAATAATCTTTTGGATAATGCACGTATAATGAATACATCCAAATGAGGACCTTTAGTGGAACCACTTCCTCCTTCTGATTCTATCCTTGTACCTTCAGTAGAAAAACCACCCACCTTGATCCTTAAAACTTTATTTAAAAATCTAAAATATTCCTACTTAGGAGTAGATAAATCCTTACATGTAATCATAGCTTTAGATCTAGATAGAGAACAAGAAGGAAAGCTTCTTGATGTTCTTAGAGAACATAAGACATCCATAGGTTAGACAATAGCAAATGTCAAAGGGATTAGCCCTGCTGTGTGTATGAATAGAATTCATTTAGAGAAGAATGCTAAACCATCTAGAGAAACATAGAGGAGACTAAATCCTAATATGAAAGAGGAAGTGAGAGATGAAGTACTTAACCTCCTAGATGTTGGTGTCATGTACCCTATATCTAATAGCACTTGGGTTAGCCTAGTTCAGGTTGTTCTCAAGAAGTCTAGAGTCATGGTAATTATAAAAGAGGATAACAAGTGGAGTGTTTGTATATATTATAAAAACTAAACTTGATCACAAGGAAAGACCACTTTCCTCCTCCCTTCATAGACCAAATGCTAGAAAGGTTAGTCAATCATAGTTATTAGTACTTTCTTGATGGATTCTCTGGTAATAACCAAATCCCCTTAGCACCTGAGGACTAGGAGAAGACTACCTTCACTAGCCCTTTAGGTACCTTCGCGTACCGTCATGTGCCTTTTTGACTTTGTAATGCTCTAACTACTTTTCAAAGGTGTATATTGAGCATATTTTTATAATGGTGGAGAGGTTTTTAGAAGTGTTTATGGATAATTTTTTTATTGTTTGGTTCTCCCTTTGATGAATGCTTGTACCATTTAAAACTTGTCCTTGCTAGGTGTCAAGAAAAATACTTAGTGTTACGCTAGGAGAAATATCATTTTATGGCACAAATGCCATTGTTTTAGTCCACATCATATCACATAATGGCATAGAAGTAGGCAAAGCCAAAGTGGATTTAATATCCAACCTTCTTCCTCTAAGGACATTGAAGGAACTCTGCTCATTTTTAGGCCATGTTGGTTTCTATAGACAATTCATCAAGGACTTTAGTAAAATTGCTAAGCCCCTAATTTATTTACTTACAAAGGATGCAACCTTTAACTTTGATGAAGATTGTGTGAAAGTATTTGAACGCTTAAAGGCTGAATTCACTTCTGCGACTATTATTCGACCATCAAATTAAAGTGCACCATTTGAAATAATGTGTGATGCTTCAAACTATGTGATCGGGGCTATGTTGGGGTAGCGTATTGATAATCTTCCCCATGTGATATATTATTTTGGTATGACACTCAATGATGCTTAGCTCAATTATTCCACAATAGAAAAATAGTTATTGGTAGTTGTATTTGCATTGGATAAGTTTAGGTCTTACTTGTTGGAATCTAAGGTCATTATCTATTTGGACCATGCATCATTGAAATACCTTCTTTCTAAGAAGGATGCTAAACCTAGGCTAATTTGATTGATACTATTGCTATAAGAGTTTAATTTCAAATTTTGGATTAAAAAAGGTTTCAAAAATGTTGTTGCATACCACTTATCCAAAAAAGTTGTGAGTCTACTAATGAGAGTGTGCCTATAACAGAAACATTTCTAGATGAATAATTGTTGCACATTTTCCTGTTGCCTTGGTATGCTAATATTTTCAATTATCTTTTTATTGATCAAATGCCTAATCAATTGACAAATCAAAAGAGAAAAAGATTCATTGCCAAGGTCAAACACTTTACATTGGATGATCCATACTTATTTAAGTATTGTCATGGTCAAGTCATTAGGATATGTATACCAGATAGTGACGTCATAGAATCATTTCCTTTTGTCATGACAATGTATGCAGGGGCCATTTTAGTTCCAGAAAGATAGGCTATAAAGATTTTGCAGTGTGGTTTTTATTACCTCACCATTTTCATGGATTCACATGCTTACTGCATAGCATGTGGTAGATGTCAACAGTTTAGCAGCATAGGAAAAAGAAATATGATGCTTTTGAAACCCATTTTGATCATTAAGACTTTTGATGTTTGGGGCATTGATTTTATGAGACCTTTCCTACATCCTTTGGTTATCTGTACATCCTTGTGGGAGTTGACTATGTGTCTAAATAGGTAGAATTTATAACATCCAAGACCAATGACCACAAGGTGGTGGTCAAGGTTTTAAAACAAAATATATTTGCATGCTTTGGTACTCCTAAGACCATAAATAGTGATGGGGGAAACACTTTTACAATAGAGTATTTGAGAACTTAATGAAGAAATATGGTATTACCCATAGGATTGCTACCCCTTATCATCTTCAGACTAGTGGATAGGTAGAAGTATCAAATAGGGAGATAAACAGAATTTTGGAAGAGATAGTCAATCCAAATAGGAAAGACTGATAGTTGAGACTTAGTGAGGCTTTATGGGTCTATCAAACTACATTTAAAACCCCTACGGGCATGTCAACTTACCGCTTAGTCTATGAAAAGGCCTGCCACCTCCTAGTAGAACTTGAGCATAAAGTATATTGGGCCATTAAAAAGCTAAATTTTGTCCTAGATATTGTTGAAACCCACAGAAAACTCCAACTCAATGAGTTTGATGAGCTTCAAAAAGATACATATGAGTTAGCCAAGATATACAAAGACCGCATGAAAAGTAATCATGATAAACACATCCTGCAAAAGTCCTTAACCCTAGGACAAAAGGTCCTTCTAGATTGCACATATTTCTTGCAAAAGTTTGATCTCAATGAATTAGACCCTACATAGTATGACATGTCTATCCTCACGAGGCCATCAAGATAGAAAAGGATGGAGAGATTTCCGAAGTCAATGGGCAAAGGTTGTAACCCTACCTAGAGTTGGTCAACCTTGAAGTAAAGGATATATTATTAGAGGAACCTATATACCATGACCCACCTTAGCAGGTTCCATGATATCAACATTCATCATTAAACTTGCATTCATCATCTGTTGTATGAGTGGTTAAAGACACTAAACTTAGTGCTTCCATAGAGGCAACCCAGGGTTTTTTTAGGGAGTCTCATTGTTCTACATTACCCATTTATCATATAGAGTCCTATGTTTCAAAACATTAGAGAAAATGTTTGGTTTTGGTTAGGGGGTGTAGATATGTAAGAGATTCTTTATTTTTCTTGTATTTAAAAAAAAAAAAAGGATTATTATTATTATCATTATTTTATTTTTTTAAGGTCAAAGTTCCTTTACTATAATGAGAATGGGATTTTTTGAAGCTTAGTATTTGTCCTACTTTAACTTCTTAATAGAAATGCACATGGTTAATTCTACATCTTATTCATGTCTTGAAGTGTTTTATAAAAGTGAAATGTTAGAACGCTCTTACACACAGTACATAGCCAAGACTAATAGATAGTTATGACTCAGAGACCCTGAGGAAAATTAGTGGAGACCTAAATACCTAAGTGAGTATTAGAGAATATCATCTTTCTAAGCGTTATATAATTCCATAATTTCTTTAGCATACATTATTTTAAAGGATCCTTCTAGCTTTGTTTTGGTCAATTGCCAAGAAACAATAGTACTAACTTTGTTTCCTAAACATTCATTTAATATGATAGGTTTTAGGAAACCTAGGAAATGATATAGGCCATCTTTGTGTTGGCCCAAAGACAAAGCCTACCCAGTAATGTATACCACTAGTTAGACCCTTTGAGCTTCTTGGTATGCCTTTTCTTTTCAAAACCCCATTTACCTTAAGCTAGAAACTGAGTTAAAAATATCCATTACCTGTCTTTCAAAAATGAGTAGAGATGGTAGAAAAAGGACAAAGTCTAAGACCTAAGAAATATCAAAGTGTTTGCATAGAAAAATCTTTCCCTCAAAGAAATATAAAGAAAATAAAGAAAAAGAAAAAGAAAAATGTAGAGAAAGGAAAAATAAAAAAGATACTCACTTTAGTACATTCAAAATAAAAGAAAAGAAAAGTTGTCCAAACAAATATTCATAGAAGACCGCTACTTAGATTTGAAAATTTGAATTCCTGTAAACTTTCTTCTAAAACCATTCTCAAGCCTATGTTTTGTACTCTCTAAAGACCTATTGATCTTAAGGTGAAAGATAGCTACAAAGAGGATATAAATATTAAGGATTTAAGATGAACTACCCTTATTGTTCTTGGTAATGGCATTTGTTATGAGGGATTACATTTCTTTGTCTCATTTGTGCTCATAAGATTATGTGAACCATCAGTATCTTTGGATTCAGTCACATGGTGAGTGAATTTTGTTCGACCCCTTCTCTGAGAGCTGTTATTTTTTAGTGTATGCTAGTGAGAATTTGAGGTCAAAACATTATTCCAATGGCATATAAGTATATCTATTTAGAAGTCTTAACTTATGTAGTTGTGCACACACTACACTCCGAGATATAACTGTAATAAAATGGCTTTGGTATGTGGATAACTTGTGGAATTATTCATTTATCTTCATTACATTGTTAAAGTCAATAAAGTACTAATGGGAGAGAATTATTTAACATAAAATAAAGGACAAGCCTTATGAAATTTTGTAAGTATATTCACTGCAAACCCTCACGAGGCTTAACTCATCCACTAGGGGTAACCTAGGGGTTTAAGGGCTTATTGCATATGCTAAATGCAACCTTGAGTACCTACAAAAATGGAAACCATTTTGTTTTCATTATTTTTTACATGTTTCTCTCAAGTCTAGAAAAATACTAGTTGGGGTGTGTGATAAGTGTTCAATTTTTTATAAAAAGTACCCAATTAGCATTCCATGTGTTATAAATTATAGGTATTATTCTAGGGTTTTCACAAAATATCATAACACATGCATTTCTGACTTAATAATTCAAAAGTTTGATATCTGGTAGGTTTAGAAGCTACTCCAAAGTAATTATGTGAATAATCATAATTTTTTAGGATTTAATAAGGGTTTTCACTGGAGAAGATGATCCAATGACTAAGGTCAAGAAAGATAAGATTTAAACATCAAGATCAAGAGAGGGCTAAAGACCTAAATTTCATTGTTACGAAACTCAATCAAGGGTTAAGATCATCTCAAAGCAAGCAAATGAAGTCGTAGAAAGAAATTGGAATCATCAAAGGTGACTAAAAGTTCCCAAGCAATTCTAGCACCTTTGCATGAGAAGTGGAGTCATGAATGAGGTTTCCTAATTTAATAAGAAAACTTAATTTAGTCAAGACATCAAGCATTAAGCCATCAATCACCAAGCCACATGAGAGCCATGCCAAATGAATTCACTCCATTAGAGGAGACTTTTCAAGCAATTAGCCATTCTAAATAGTGAATATCAAGGGATAATTAGAATGGAATTTTGTTGATAATCAACAAGTTAAGATATGCATGCATAGGTGGACCATTTAAGAAGAGACCAAGTCAAATTTCTTTTATTTTTCTCATGTCTTCCCACCCCCCCCTGTGGCCCCCTATTCACCATATTACATAATTAGAAATGGAGGAATTCCATGCCACCTTCCTTGAAAGGTGATACCTCCCCTCTTCTAATTCTACCATTCCATCTACTCCGCTTTCTAAATATTTTTCCTACTCAACTATCTCACCTTTATTTCTCTTTCCTCCATCTCTCTTAATTTTTTCCATCTTCTTTCCATCCCAAAATGTGATATACCTTAAGGAAAGGGATTCCATGACTCATCCTAAGTGGAATTCAAAGCCTCTCCATTTCTTGAATCATATTTAGAAAGTCCACCTCACTTAACCATCTAATTCCTCACCTTCCACTCCAACTTCCCACCTACCTTCCTATTTCTTTCTTCCCTCTTTTCTATCTTTTTCATTTCTATTTCCACCTCCTTTACACGTGAAACACCAAGTAAGGGAGTGCATGCACCACTTCAAAAAAGTGGCACCTTCCTCTTGTATGCATTCTAGGGTTTCCACTTAAGTCAACATCTAATCTTCTATCTCCTCCTAACTTCCTACCTAGAGACATATTTCTAATTCTCTTCTCTATTCCTAGAATAGGATCTCTTAAAATTGGAAACCAAATTATCTATATATACCCCATGAAATTCAATGCAATTTTCAAGTAGAGGGGTGCTTCTAACTCCTTGAAATCAAGGACAACAACTTGGAGGAATTCTTTGAGCTTTGGACTTCAACATCTTTGCTGCTTTTTCTTGTCTTCCACACCTTTTTCTTGCCTTGATTTTTTGTTTTTTCACTTCAATTCCAAGTTGGTACCTTTCTTTCTTTTCTTGCTTGTTTATTGCTTTCTTTGTTGTTTAAGTTTCCCACACAGAGTTCCTCTTTGTTTTCCTTTCACTTTTCTTGCTTAATTCTTCAAGATCAAAGTTATATTTCCTCTTATAGTGACAGCAAATAGGATAGTAGATTTGAATCTTGTTGTTTCCTTTTCATCTTTTCCTTGTTTCTCACTTAGATTTAGGACTAGTTCTTATTGATTTCTTCCTCATCTTCATTCTCTTACTCTCTTGATTTCTTATTGGGTTTCACATGCATGATATCAAAGATTAGGTTGAGATTGTTAGAGAGTATTTAAGCTTTGGCCTGAATCAAGTTCTAGATGCTAGAATAGTGCACAATTTTCAGCTTTGTTCTCTGTGTACATGTGCACAATTCATGTATCAAATTCCGTCCAATAAAGTTTATGATTCATGCAAAGTTTCTATTGGTTATTTCCATGCTTCAAGTTATTAAATTTCTTATCTTATGAACATGTTTCATGACTTGAATCACATGCACCATGTCAATCCATGTCTCATTTGATTTAAGTTTCATGAACATCTTATTTCTTGATATTTACCTTTCATTATTCATGCATAATTTCCACCAGTCCATACACCTTATTTGCTTGACTCCTTAGGAACCCATTTAGCTTATTAGTTATTTTAGTTACTGCTTTGATTAGGTCCCTTGTTATCAAGCTTTAAGTTCATACATTCTAGCCATCTTCTCATTCATGAATCATATGCACAACTTCATGGGTCATGCACATGGTAATTGGGTGACTTTCCTTTAAGTGGTTTGATGTTGCCTTGTTTCATGATAGTTTGAACTACTTGTTTAGCTAGTTGCATGCTATTTTATTTTTATGAAATTTCTTAATTTAGATTTAGAAATTTTTAGAATTAGGAAAGTGTTAGTTTAGGAAAGTTTTATTTTTAGCAAGTGTCCTAGATTCATTCATTCTAATTTTGCATTAGTTTCTTTATAAAATGCATGTTAGTAAGGAAAGTTTCTAATTCCATTGAAAATATTTATTTTTAGAAAGTTACCTTTAGTTCATGCTTCTAATTTTATGCATGTTTCTCATTCCATGTTGCTTAAATTCCTAGTTTAGTCAAAGCAATCTTTCCTTAGCTAAGATAAGCAACCTAAATAAGATCCAATTAATTGAAAATTTTGTTAGATTCCTCATGGGATTGATTCTCTCACATGGTTAATACATTGATTCATGTGCTTGTGAGAAATTTAAAGCCACACCACATCCCATCTCACCATCCAAGTCAAGCATGACACTTGATATCACCATCAATTCTAGGTTACATTCCAATGTATTTCACAAGGAATGTTACATGATTTTGAAGGGAACCATCTTAAAATGGGATGAGACGATAAGGAGAAAGGAAATAAGACATTATTTAAAGAAAGAGAGGATTTTCTACTAGGAAACTTCCACTCTCTCTCTCCTTACACAAATTTTACAAAAGAAGGGAACTTCAACGCATTCTTCCCATTCTCCATTCTCAAATCTCTCCAACTTGTGCTTCATGTAGAAAAAAGGGAGAAAGATAGGAGAACTAAGAGGTGTTCTCAACCTAGAGGATCACACAAAGTGATCAAACACCAAGGGAGAGCATCCTAAAGGGAGAACATCTAAGGAGAAGAGAAGAGGTAGGAAAGGCTTATTTCATGGTTCCATCATACCTCAATCCATTTCATTTGTTAATTCCATTCCTTTTAAAATTTATATCATTTCAAACCTCATGCCCCTATCTCACCATTCTATCCTCTATCAATCAACAAAAGATCCACCTAAAACTCATTCCTTAACCCCTTTATTCATTCATCCTTTTCATACTCTATTTTTAGTTTTTTTAACTAGATTTATGACCTTCTCCACCACTTTCATTTTCATTTTTTCAAATGATCCTTTTACTTTGTAATTTATGTATTAATCTATCCACCCATAACTGACCTCTCTACAAAATTTCATATAAAACTCCATCTCTAACCCGTTCTTCCATTCTCCCCTTTTTACACTAAATTTTAGTTTCATTATCACACCTTAATCTTTTTCCATCTTATTTTATTTTTCTAAATTTTTTTTATTTTATCTTCTAGACCTTAAATTCATAGACCTACACTTACATCCCATTCTCTATCATTGCATCCATTCATCTATCGAAGATCTTTCCATTTACAAGCCTTTCTGGATTTCTCTCTCTCTCTCTCTCTCTCTCTCTCTCTCTCTCTCTCTCTCTCTCTCTCTCTCTCTCTCTCTCTCTCTCTCTCTCTCTCTCTCTCTCTCTCTCAGTATCATATGCATAAAGCAATATTTTAGTTACATAAGTGGCTGGAGATCCATGGCTATGTTGAGTTATACAACATGAGCTATATCATAAGTAGACAATAGGAAAGAAAGGTGATAGTATGTGGGTTAACAGGATTCATCAAAAGATCTCTCAAGTGATACATTGGAAATTCTAGGTGAATATGTTCTAACTCATAGGATTAGTTGTATTTGCCTTTGTTATTATTGTCCTTATAATTAATTGATGTAATTTTCATTTGAATAGAATCAAAAGTTATTTTCTCTTTACTTTAAGTGTTATTTCATTTTTTTATATCTACTTGCTTTCATAGTTGTTAGATTTAGTTCATTTTTTTATGCTTATGTTTAATTAGTTCAACTAGGAATTAAGATGAGAAATATGCTAGAATAAGATATTTTTTAGATTAGGTTATTCCAGATTAAAAGTGTAAAATATTAATATTGGTCTCATATCTCTCTAAGTTTACATACTCGATCATTGCTTGAAAGAAAGTGATATTGAGTATTATAAGAAAGAGGGTAATTATAAGTGAATCTTTGATAGTCATTACCCTAAAAAGGTCAGCTATACTTTGAATAAGTATATTGCCATTCTAAGAAACTAGTATTAATAAAATATTTAAAGAGATCATGAAAAGAATTATTTTTTGTGTTTTTAGAGTTATTGTAACTTTATTAATGTGTAGAAAAAATTAGATAGCTTAGTCCTAAGAGGATTTGATTTATGACATATTGGATTTTTAATTCCTAAACTTAGATATAATTTTCAGTCATTTTATGTTTTTTTTTTGTGAATTTTAGTATAGTTAGATAATTATTTTAGTTTAATAAATCATTTGGCTTGGTTAAAGTAGTTAAACTAGGCTTTAGTTAAAATTTGTTTATTAATAGAATCTTTGTGGATCAACTTGTACTTGTCATGCCTATGCTATAGTGGACATGTGCACTTGTGGTTACTTATAAAACACATCAAAGCTCTTTATTGACTAATACAAAATTAGATAATTTCTTGGATATTGAATATATAAAGTCAACATTAGCAATTTGCTTGTCTACTAATTGTCTCTCTTCCACTATCCTACTACTATTTTCAACAATAGGACAGGCATGACAAAATTTCCTAAATCAATAAACTTCTTCTCTCTAGAAATACTAATTCTTATGGAGAAATTTTCAAAAAATGTCTAACTGTCATATCATTTAAAATGCCATAGAAATTTGAGTAGCCACCTGTCTAATCTTTAAAATATAAAACCAAAAAACCTCCATAAAAGGGTCATATTCATTGCAGATAGAGCTTTATACCCATCTTAGCTAAATACAATATAGCTGAGAGTGGTTTCATATACCTTTGGAGAGTTCAAGAGGTAAATCTTCCTAATATGGTCTCCCACACTTTCTCCTCTAATAATATGCCTTCTAGAATGTTCAATGTGCAGTGAATTGTCATAGGCAAGATAACATATGAGCTAGTACAATTATACATTTTCTCATTTATTTAACATGTTTTATTTTTATTTTGACCTAGGGATTTGCTTTTTCTTTTGGTTTTCATGTTAGTGTTTTGACATGTTTGTGATTGTTAAAGTTATGAAAAAGAAATTCTACTTGTCCAACTCCTTAGTACCCTTAATTGTTTCTTTATATTTTGAGATTCAACGTATTTCCTACATGTTCAACTCCTTCAATTTAGCTAGGTATATACTTTGTAGTTTCTAATTCCTAAAATGCTGATCATGTTTCCTCAATTATGATGCTTAAACAACTTTAATTTTTCTAGGCATATACTTTGTTGTTACATATTTCTAAAATGTTGTGCATATTTCTATTGAAATGGTGGAGAGACTAAGTCTCCATTTCCATTTTGAAATGTGGAATGATAGCTGACTAGGTGAATCACACGGCCTGTAGTATAATGTGCAAGTTTGAAAAAATTATAAGATTTTGCTATCTAAGTATCACATGGATTTGATTTTATTATTGTGATTTTCATTACATTCTTATTTGCTATCTAAGTATGTGAGATAGAATGTTGAAATGTATTTGTGCATATTTACAAGTATATAGGTATGATGACTCTTTTCAATTAAATAGTGATTCTAAAAAGAATTATTGTTTGATGACCTATTGTTAAAGAATTTTCAATTGATAATGAAAATGAATGAATTATTGAACATATTAAAAGTGATTTTTGATTCATTTTTTCAAATGAAATGCTTTGCCTGTGCAAGAAAAATAGAATACGAAGAACATGAAGAATAGTCCAACCTGAGTAGCCCTCATAAGAAAAACGACAGAGTGCAAGTAAAAATGGAAAAGATTAGTAGGATAAAGTCAAAGGGAATAAAAGATCTGTCAATAAGGGTCAAAAGATAGGTGACCATGCAGCACCCTATATTAGTTACCTTCACTGCACGGTAAGAAGCATGGTGCCTATTGCAATTGATGATTGGAGACATGTGACACCATCAATCAAAGATTTAACATGGGAGATGGTGAAGTTATGTAAATGCTTTATATATTGAATAATATAATACATACTTATGCTGTTATTTCTATTAGAGTATCTTGCTTGTTGTTACTTTGCACTATACCTACGATGTATTTGATAACAAGAAGATGCATGCTTTACAAAAGCTAATGAACAATGGAGAAAATGGAAGAGCTACCTTGGTAGCAACTATGTACTTCTAAATATAGATGATCCCTCAAGGCTGTATAAAGTCCCTAACATATATTCCAACATCATTGTCCAAGAAGCATGAAATGAATTTGTAAAGCACTGCTTATCTCCTGAATTTGAGGTATGTGCTAAACCAATGTTTGGTTAAATTAATTATAACATTTGATTATGCTCAATTATGTACCTTTAATAGCATAAAATATGTGGGCAAAGAGTGTGAAAGGGAGAAAGGTGTGTGCAACCGATTATATGCAACATCACCTCTCTAGGTTGGGCTATGCTTAGTTGGAAGAACAATAAATAAATATATAAAAGAGTTTATTTCTTTCTAATTATTCCATAGTTATAAATGTTTGATTACCTAACTTTAGTGTCTCACTTGATAGCAAAAAAATCCTTAGACTACAAATCCCATTAACCATGCCATCCTTTGGAAAATGACACGTTTAGAGGGGCATAATGTTCAAACCTTCAAAACGAAGCTACTATATGAGTTACTTCTAAAATAGTAAGTGGTTGCATGTGTCCCCTTATATCGCTAGAGTATATAGAACATTTATATATTAATTAAGAAAATTGATCATGTTCTTATAATTAAATTGTGCTTGAAGAGTTGTCCTAATAAACGTGTCTATAAGGACTCTAAGTGGCATTGCTGCAAAGGATGATATTTTGTATAGGGCTTTAAGCAATATGGAGGAGCACCCTGACTAAGTAAGGGATCAAGGGCATAGTGTTCTTCCTTCTAGATTCTTTCATTAAAAAGTACCATAATAATAAATGTTTGATCACTTAACTTTAGGTTCTCT
The DNA here is from genome assembly GCA_035236585.1 of Warburgia ugandensis. Taxonomy (NCBI): domain Eukaryota; kingdom Viridiplantae; phylum Streptophyta; class Magnoliopsida; order Canellales; family Canellaceae; genus Warburgia; species Warburgia ugandensis. The sequence goes on along the minus strand of CP141139.1, from coordinate 31,420,237 downwards.
CTTGATAGTAAAAGAAAGTTGGGATTATAGATCCAATTAATGGCATAATCTTTTGAAAAATAGTGCATTTGAAGGGATGTAAAGCCAAACATTCAATAATAAAAGTGCTACATAAGTTGCTTCTTAAATATATAGAATAACTATAGATTATTATTTAAATTGATCATGTTCTTGTAATTAAATTGTGTAGCAAGAGTTGACCCAAGAAACTACATCTATAAGTACTCTAAGTGGCACTGCTATAAAGGATGACATCTTGTATAGGGCTTTAGGTAATAAGGAGGAGCACCCTAGCCAAGTAAGAAGCCAAGGGTATAGTCTTGGTCCGTCCAAATTCTTTCCTCGAAAAGTACCTAAAGGCCTACCAACAGCTTAAAGCGCAACTCTAAAATGACTTGCATGAGGAGTTAAAGATGGATATAATTAGAGAGTTGTAGTGTATGAGAGGCCCAAACTGTTGATGTTTTCTGCATGTGCACGGGCTATTGTGGTACAGTTAATGCAAGTACAGGTAAATCCCACAGGGACGCGCTTTAAGATTTTGGAGTTTTTAATAAACTTTAATTATTTAAAATTCAAATTAATTGATAAAAATTAATAGAAAGAAATCAAACTTCATCTTTAGTTTAACATTGAAATTCTAGATGTCTAATTCTAGAAAGAATAGAAAAAATAATAATAAAACCTTAACTAAACTAAAACTAGAAAAAAATTAAAAAAATCTAATTCCCTATCTTAAGTGATGTCTAATTTCTTCACTTGTGGTATCCCAAAATTTGATCAAACTCCATCAATATGTTCAACATGTCCTAGTGTAATGCCTGAGCAATTTACGCTATTTTTAACAAAAATTGGACATTTTATGGGAAATAAACTGTGTTAAATATTTTACTTTATTTAAAATAGTAAATGAATGAATTTTTAAGGAAACTTGGTACCATTAGATTCTACTCAAAAAATGGAATCCAACGCCTCAAAGAACACCGAAAACGGAGTTCGTATGAAGAAATTACGGCCGTTTAAAGATTAGGGGTATTTTTGTAAATTAAACAAAAACAAAAAAGAACAAAAACGCAGGGGGCATTTTGATAACGACACCCCCTGGCGTCTTCCTCCTCCCGATTTCTCTAGAAACCCTTTTCTCCTGATTTTTCCAGAACACACCAGGGGAAATGGCGGCACCGCCATTGAGGGGCACCGCCTTCTTCCCTCTATAAATACCCTACACCCCTTCTCTCCAAATCACAATTTTCCAGTCATTTAGGACTGGGGTTTCCGGCAAAAATTGGAAACCTAGTTCTCTACGATTTCCAGCAACGGCTAGGCCCGAGTCAGGATGGCCATTCCCGTCTCCCCATTCCCCTCTCTCCTCTTTTCTAGTCTTGACATTGGGGTCTTTTTCGCTTCACGAGTTCCAGCAACATAAGGTTTTCAGGCGGAAAGAGGGAGCCGCACCACCTGAAGGAGGGCGTCCCCGGCTACCCAGGTAAGCCCCTCCTTCCCTTCTCTCCGTTTCACTTCCCCCAGGCCAAGATCCATGCCGGATCTAGTCTTTTCCCAGCCGGATTTCCTGGCCGAAAAACGTCCCAAGCCGGTTCCAGCCGGCCTTGCACGAACAAGGCGTCCCAGGGATGCCATGCTCCACGTACGCTTGGGACAGGGTCCCTAGGATGGGTTCCAGGCGTACGATAGTGCGTACACTGTCCCTGGTGCGACCTTCAGGTGTGCGCGGGACGTAGGACATGGGTCCTGACTCGACCAGGATGCACGGGGTGCCTTGGGAGCTGAGACGCGCCATGCTACACCAAAGTGCGTCCGTGCAATGCCATCCAGGATGTGCATCGCTTGAGCATGCATGTGCGCATGCAAAACGTGGTCCCTGGCACGTGAGGCGGTCGCGGTTCAACCAGGATGCACAGGTGTCTTGGGAATTAGGACACACAGACCTAATAAGACTATAAAGTTAGGATCAAAGGACAATTTACAAAGTTTAACTATTGAATAGTAGATCCATATCATAGGATCTAGCCTGACAAATGAATTAGGCAAGGAGCCATGGACCCTAAAAGGCAGATCTAACGATCTAATGTCTAAATAGATTGAAATTGATAAGGACTCCTTGTATCCATTCATACCCAGGAGTTTATAAATGAGACCCAGGGACGGGTTAAGTGATGAAGGACGCAACTCCAAGAGACTTTGAGGTAGGTGCTCTATCCCTACTAGTCCTTTTAAAAGAAACTATGATTGTCTTGAGAATGCATGTTTTAAGTTTAAGTTATATGACTTGTTTAGCATAACTTAATTCAGCATATGACAAATACATTATGCATAGACATGTTTTGCAAACAATTGCATATATTGCATGATTTGTGAGCATTGAGTTCTTGAAAAATTGCATGTCCTTGAGGATTACCAAAAGACGCTAGAGTACCCAAAAGACACTAGGTAGGCAATTGTGAGGGCCAGGCAGTTGTGAGGGACCCAAGGAGGACATGTTTTGAAAAAGAGGTTTTTGCTTGATTGATCGTATATGATTTGGGCTATTAAGCTCGTGGGCACTAGGCCGAGAGGTTTCGGGTGGCCTTCCAGCCTCTACCACTATTAGGTGGAATGGGTACCACGCCCAAAAGGGGCATGTCCCTACGTCGACTGCATGTGGTACAAGGGGCTACCACTGGTGTCACGGCACTGGGTCGATGTATCATATGCCCCATGGAGGCTATGACTGAGTGTCCTCAGGTACCCAGGGACCACACGGCGGCGAGGTCGTGGGCATAGTGGGCCCTATGTTTTGAGGATTCACTTGCATTGCATGTGGCATGACATGAGGTTGATCGACCATACCAGATATCCATCAATTGGATTCAGTTGAGCATCTTAAGCATATCATTATGTTTATGATATATATATATATGATACTTTCGACTTGGATTATGCTATTCTTTAAGTCGTTAGTATTCCCATTTGACAAAGGCTTTTAATATCGATATTGAACATGATTGTTCGAACATGCACATGTTTTAAAGATCATATGATTTCAAAATATAGCATGCATTGTAAAACTAGTAGTGATAGACTCCTACTGAGTATAGTATATACTCACCCAATCCTTAACATTTTTCAGGATAGTTCCATCCACAAGTAGAGGACACCTATGTTAGTGCTACGAGCAAGAAAAATCAAAAGGAGACAATTATACATGTAAGTAAACACTCTACTCTTTGGACACGTATTTGTATTTATTTACAATTGGGCTGTGAGCTGTGACTGGATAGACTTGGGGAAACATTTATGATTTCTGAAGTTTTTCAAAAACTACTTTGGTTATTGTGAAAGCAAATGACACGCGGGGTTTTCAAAATGAGTTTAAAACTAAAGATTTTTCGCTGCATTGCATGGTTTTTATAAAATGGTTTTCAAATAGGGATGCATCCCACCATAGGAATTAGATATTGCATTTAAAAATGCATGGGAAAACCCGGGTCGTCACACCTAAATTAATGATCTGAAGAATGAATTTGTCAAATTCATCAAATTTTTCGAGACCTAATCGAATTAAGGAATTTAAGAATTAATGGCTTAGATCTGTTTCCACAACCCAAATTGAAGATCTGGAACAATAATTAGATAGGAACTATTCTAAAAATAACTTATAAACATTAATTGAAATTCTAAATTAAAATAGATAAGAAATAAGAGTTTTTCCATGGTTAAACTAGAACCCTTGATTTGGTAAAATAGGAACAGATAAGATAGTTCTTGGATTAACTACAGAATAACACAAAACGTGAATAACCAGAACTAAAATAACATAAAACATGGAGTAACAGTAACAATAATAGGATAGAACATGTAAATTGAATTATTCTATTTAGGACAAAAATGGATTTTTTCCAAAACATCCTTCAAACTCCCGTAAAAGACTTTGCCCGGAGAAGATGGTTTGTTAGAGGAGATGCCTGGAAAGGATGGAGATGTCCAGATGCCTGGGTGGTGGACTAATGCCTGGTTGTGTGGTCTTGGTTGGGCATTGTCTAGTACCGGTCGGAGTAGATAAGACCAAGTGTGTTGGCTCAATGGAGGCAGGGCATCGTCTGGTTCAGAGCATCACATGGTCCTTGAATCGCCTAGCTAGTGGAGAGATGGGCATCGCACGATCAAGTTGGAGAACGCAGACCCACCTAATCCAGGTGCTCCATGCATTGCCAGAGTTGATGATCTGTGTCTAGTGAGGGAAAAATGACGCCTTTTTTGGGCGTCATTTGGTGCCAACTTGAAGAAAAGAGGGGAAGGTGCTGGACTTGGAAGTTGCAAATGGGAGCAAAGGAGCCTGGGGCAAGGATGCCTGGCTTCTATTGGGCTGGCCTGAGAGTTGGGTGTCAGGTGAGAGAGTTTGGAATGGTGAATTGGGTCTGAGGAGAGCAAAGTGAAGAAGATGGCTGGGTGTTGGGTTGTGGTATAGGGAATGTGAGGATAAGGAAAGAGGGATGAAAAGTGGTGCTTGAAAGGGAAACTTGGTAGAGTTGAGATATGGTTTTGGGTGTGGAGTGTGGAGAAAGAACAAGAGAGGGAGATAAGTAAGGAAAGGGAAGTTGGAGACGGTGATGCAGTGAATAGATGGGGAAGGAGTGTGCGATGGAAACAAAGAGCTAAGGTTGGAGAGTTGAATGGAAAACAAAAGAAAAAAGGAAAAGAGAGAAAATTTAACAACAAAAGCAAGGAGAACAATGGAGAAATTAGAATGGCAAACAAAAGGGAAATAAAACTAAACTCGAAAGGACTCCCCAAAAACTCCCTCACTCCCTACGATTCCCCCTCTTTATAATTTTTTTCTTTCCTAATTTTCCTCCTCCTCTTTCCTTTAAGATTTAGTTTCCTATTACGAGACTTTCTCCTCTTCCATAGGAAACCTTCTTCTTTTAGAAACCCTTCATCCCTTGCCTTATTGATCTTCAAACTAACTTGCATAGCTGAAATTAAATCTGAACCATCCAACCCACCCTCCTTTAGCTGATCTACAAAACCAAAGACTAGATTAAAGTCATCTAAACCATACATTAAGCATCCACTTAGCTCAATTGATCATCTGACCCTTAATTTTGACAATTTATGGTTGGGTGGTCGATTTGAGCTAATTTTTATATTTTATCCAAAAAATTACCAAATTAATGAATTATATGGTCTAATTAATTGCTAAACTAGGGGGTTTTAGCCAAAATTAAACACTTAACAAACCCCTGAACTAGCATTTTGCTAGTCCCGAGCAAAACATGTAGCCAACTATTTTACACAAAACTGGTATAGGGTGCCACTTTCGTAGGTACTCACGACTTCATTTAGCACATGCAACAAGCCCTTGAACCCCTAGGTTACCCCTAGTGGACGAGTTAAACCTCGTGAGGGTTTGCAATGAATATACCCACAAAATTCCATAAGGTCAAGTCCCTTATTTTATCTCAAAGAATCCTCATTCATTAGCAATTTTACTAGTTTTTCACAACTTAATGAGGAGGATTTGACAATTGTACCCACCATACATATATTAAAGACATCTTATTTGAGCTATTTCTCAGAGTGCATATGTGTGTGTACAGCCACATGAATCTTGACTTCTAACTAGATATGCTTACATTCCATTGGAAATATGCCTTGACCTCAAATCCTCATAGGTATACGCTCAGAAATGAAACTCTTAGATAAGGGGTTTAAACATATTTCTCTCATTACGTGACCGAATCCAATAAGCTAATGATTCACATAATTCTTTTAAATGCTCATGATACAAAGGAAAGTGATCCCTAAGAGTGGATGTTATCACCAAGAATATTAGGGGTCTTTTACCTTAATTCTTTCTTTTTATCTCCTCGTTAGGGCTATGTCCACTTAAGATCAATAGGCCTTTAACTAGGACGAAATGTAGGCTTAGGACAAGTTTAGAAAAGAATGGTGTAAAGATTTCAAAAGTTCAAAATTAAGTAAATGTCTTCAATGAATATCTGCTAGGACAACTTTTCTTTTAGGTTTACACTTGAAGTGAATTTCTCTTTCAATTTTTAGTCTTTCTTTTTCCTTTTTTCAATTTTTTCTTCTTTGGAAGAAAGACAGCTAATTTTTCTCACTTCTTTAACTTTTTGTCCTATTTTTGAACTTTTTCTACTCTACTCATTTTGAAGATAGGTATTGGTTATTTATTTTACTAGGTTATTCTAGGTTAAGGTGGATGGGGTTAAGAAAGAAAAAGCTTAATAACATGCTCAAAAGGCTAACTAGTGGTATACTATATTGGGTAAGCTTTATATCTCTAGGCTAAGCAAGGATGGCCTATATCATTTCCTAGATTTCCTAAAGCCTATCAGATTCAATAAATTTCTGGAATTAAAGCGATTACTCCTATTTATTCTTGATGTTTAACCAAAACAACGATAACAGCATCACATTGATGTATGTATGCTAAAGAAATTGTGGAATTACTTATACTCTCTAAAAGAAGATAGTCTCTAAACTTACTAGATTATAGGTCTCCACTGATTTTCATCAGGGTTTCTAAGTCATACCTCTATATTAGTCTTAATTATGTGCTATGTGTAAATGGTTTCTGAGAATTAGCTTTCATAAAATGCTTCAACACATGAATGATATGCAAAACTAATCATATGCATTCCCATTAAGAGGTGAAGATAGTATATGTACTAAATTCTAAACATCCCATTCTCATCACAATAAGGGAACTCTACTTCAAAAACCTTTTTTTTTTCAAATTTTTTTGTTTGTTTATTTTTTTTTTAACTCAAGAAAATTCAAAATCTCTATGTGCATCTACACCTTGCAACCTAAATGAATCATTGTCCCCAATGTTTAAAAACATAGGATTCTATATGGAAGTTGAGTGACGTAGACTCTAAACCGTTGGGTTGCCTCCCAATAAGCGCTAAGTTTAACGTCTTTAGCTAGACATAATGATGAGTTCAATGATGATATGTTGCAAGGCTCTTAGAGTGGTAATCTAAGGTGGATCATGATACTTAGGTGTCTTTAAAAGTGTCTTGTCAATTTCAAGGTTAAGCAGTTCTAGAAAAGGTTTTAACCTTTGACCGTTGACCTTTTGGATTTCTCCATCCTTTTCAATCTCGATGGCCCCATGAGGATAGATTGTGTGTACTATATAAGGTCCAGTCCATCTAGATCTAAGTTTTCCTTAGAACAGATGCAATATAGAATTATACAGTAAGACTTTTTGACCTGGTGTGAAGGATTTTCTTAAAATATTCTATCATGTATAGCCTTCATTCGGTCTTTGTACAATTGTGCAGACTCATATGCATCTTTTCCCAATTCTTCCAACTCATTGAGTTGGAGTTTTCTATGGGTTCCAATAGAATCTAAGTCAAAATTTAGCTTTTTGATAGCCCAATATGCCTTGTGCTCTAATTCTACTAGTAAGTGGCAGGCCTTTCCATAGACCAAGTGATAGGGTGACATTCCTATAGGAGTTTTATATGCTGTACGATAAACCCATAAAGCGTCAATAAGTCTCAAAGACCAGTCCTTCCTATTTGGATTGGCTATCTTTTCTAGAATTCGCTTTATTTCCCTATTGGATACCTCTACTTGACTACTAGTCTGAGGGTGGTATGGGGTAGCTATCCTATTATTGACACCATACTTTTTCATTAAATTCTCAAATACCTTATTACAAAAGTGTTTTCCCCCATCACTTATTATGGCTCTTGGAGTACCAAACCGTGCAAAAATATTTTCTTTTAAAAATTTTACCACAACCTTGTGGTCATTGGTTTTGCAAGGTAAAACCTCCACCCACTTGGACACGTAGTCCACTCCCACTAGGATGCATAGATTTCCAAAAGAATTAGGAAAAGGTCCCATAAAATCTATGCCCCAAACATCAAAAGGTTCTATGACAAGGATTGGGTTCAAGGGCATTATATGTCTCCTTCCTAAACTTCCTAACCTTTGACACCTTACACATGCTTTGCAGTAAGCATGTGCATCCTCAAATATGGTAGGCCAATAAAATCCACATTGCAAAATTTTTGCAGCTGTCTTTGTGGAGCTGAAATGGTCCCCCATACATGATCATGACAAAAGGATATGATTTGATTATATTCACTATCTGGTATGCATCTCCTAATTACTTGGTCACGATAATACTTAAATAAGTACAGGTCATCCCAAGTAAAATATCTAACCTTAGTTAAAAATCTCTTTTTATCTTATTTGGTCCAATGATTAGGCATTTGTCTTGTAACAAGATAATTAACAATATCTCCATACTAAGGTAACTGGGAAACATGCAATAACTATTCATTTAGGAATGACTTAGTTATAGGCCCTTGATCACTAGTGTGCTCCACCACTAATCTAGATAAGTGATCTGCTACTACATTTTTTGAACCTTTCTTGTCCCTAATTTCTAAGTCAAACTCTTGTAGTAGTAGTATCCAATGAATCAACCTAGGTTTGCATCCTTTTTAGAAAGGAGGTACTTTAAGGTCGCGTGATCCAAGTATACTATAACTTTATACCCTAATAGGTAAGATTTAAACTTATCCAAAGCAAACACTACAGCTAACAACTCTTTCTCGATAATGGAGTAGTTGAGTTGCACATCATTTAGTGCTTTACTAGCGTAATATATCTCATGGGGAAGTTTATCAATGGACTGCCCCAAAACAGCTCTAATGGCATAATCTGAAGCCTCACACATTATTTCAAATGGTGCATTTCCAATCTGGTGGTCGAATAATAGGTGCAAAAGTCAATTTAGCCTTAAGTTTCTCAAATGCTTTCTTATAGTCTTCATCAAAGTCAAAAGTGCCTCCTTTGTAAGTAAATTACATAGGGGCTTGGCAATTTTGCTAAAATCTTTGATGAATCATCTGTAAAAGTCCACATGTCCTAAAAAGGAGAAAATTTCTTTTACCATCCTTGGTGGAGGAAGGTTGGATATTAAATCTACATTTGCCTTATTGACTTCTATCCCATTGGGTGATATTATGTGGCCTAATACTATCCCACTACGTACCATAAAATGGAACTTTTCCTAATTTATGACAAGATTCTTCTCCTAACACCTTACAAAGACTAACTTCAAGTGGTGCAGGCACTCATCAAATGATGACCCAAATACTGAGAAGTCACCCATAAACACCTCAAGGCATCTTTCTACCATGTCTAAGAAAATGCTCAACATACACCTTTGAAATGTAGCTGGAGTGTTACAAAGCCCAAAAGGCATATGTCTGTAGGTAAAGGTTCTAAAAGGACAGGAGAAGGTGGTCTTCTCCTGATCCTTTGGTACTATAGGAATTTGGTTGTAGTCAGAATATCCATCCAAAAAACAGTAATAGCTATGTCCGGCTAACCTCTCTAGCATTTGGTCAATGAAAGGTAGAGGAAAATGATCTTTCCCCGTGACCACGTTCAACTTTCGATAGTCAATACATACTCTCCACCCAGTGGTCATGCGGGTAGGGACTAGCTCGTTATCCTCATTTTTGACTATTATGACCCTAGATTTCTTAAGTACAACCTGAACAAAGCTGACCCAAGTACTATAAGAGATACGATATATGACGCCAACATTTAAGAGCTTTAGGACTTCATCTCTAACCACGTCCTTCATGGGGGGGTTCAGTTTCCTTTGAGTTTCCCTAGAAGGTTTTGCATTTTCTTCTAGATGTATCCTATGCATGCATACGGCTAGACTTATCCCTTTTATGTCTGCTATTGTCCACACTAGAGCAGTTTTATGTTCCTTAAGAACATCTAAAAGCTTACTCTCCTGTTCTCTACCTAAGTCTAATGCTATTATTACAGGTAAGGTTTCATTTGGGCCTAGGTATGAATATTTCAAGTTATCAAGCAAGGGTTTTAGGTCCAAAGATAGTGGTTGCTCTATTGAGGGTATGGAGACAGATTTAGATGGTAAGAGTGGTTCCACATAAGGACCCCACTTAGAGGTATCCATGATTGGTGCAACATCTAAAAGATTGTTTACCTCCTTAATAAACTTGTCTATATCAAATTCTCCATTAAAGTGCATCAGACAAGCCTCTAGTGGGTCCGTGATGGACACTGGTGAATGAATCTCATTAATTAGACTCTATATCAAGTTGACATCATAGGGATCATCAAGTTCTAAATGTTGTTGATAGGCATTAAAAACATTAATCTTAACCTTCATGTTGCTGAATGAGAGTTTCATTACACCATTTCTACAATTAATAATGGTGTTGGATGTTGCCAAGAATGGACGCCCAAGGATGACTGGGATTTGACTACCAAGATAGAATACAGGTTGGTTGTCTAGCACAATGAAATCAACAGGGTAATAAAACTTATCCACCTGTTCTCAAGACATCTTCAACCAAATCATGAGGTATCTTGATAGATCTAACAACTAATTATAGCATGGGAGTGGTTGGTTTTAACTCATCGAGTTTTAGTTGATCATAGACAAAGTATGGCAACAAGTTAACACTAGTCCCTAAGTCAAGAAGTGCCCCATCTATGACATGATCTCCAATAATGCAAGTGATTATAGGACATCCTAGGTCTCTAAACTTTGGTTGGGTCTTGTGTTGAATCAAAGAGCTCACATGTTCGATGAGGAAGGCTTTCTTTTGCACGTTAAGCTTTTGCTTTGTTGTACAGAGCTCTTTTAAGAATTTGGCATAGGCAGGGATATCTTTAATTGCATTGAGCAATGTTATATTGATTTGTACATGTTAAAATACCTCCATTAACTCATTGAAGTTTGATCCCTTCCTAGATTTATTTAGTAATTGGAGAAAAGGGGCTTTAGGCACATAGGGTGCCTCCACTATAGGTTCTATAGGGTTATTCTGTCTTTTCTCTTTTTACTGTATTTTTGTTCCCTCTTTTTCCTCTACAGTTTCCTTAGCCTACTCTTCTTCGTTATCGATTTGACTACAGCTCTTAAGGATGGTTATGGACTTGTCTTGCTCATGAAGGTTAAGGTTTTGATAACTTGACCCTATCTCAAATTGACCCTTAGGCTTAGGGATGGGTTGACTAGGAAACTGACCCTTTCCTCTATTATATAGATCAACAAACAATTGGCTTACTTACATCTCTAACTTGGCTATGGCTTGAGAGTTGACATTGGCTGACTGTCTACTCTCATTTTGCAATTGGTGTAAGGTCTTTTTAGTGTGATCATTACCTTTTACAATTTGTTCTAGCATGGTATGGATGTTTTCCTCTAAATATGGTTTCTTTTGTTATAAAGGTTGTTGAAAGCCAGGTGGCTGATGGGGAACTGTAGTTCTAAGAGGAAAGTTTTGAGCAAGGGGATTTACAGATGGCCTCCCTTGGTGGTTATTCTTTGACCAAGACAAATTGGGATGCCTAGCCCATCTAGGGTTGTAGGTCTCAGAATATAGGTTGCCGCTAGGTTGGCGATATGCACTCAATACATTCACTTGGTCTATAAGATATTCAGGAAATACTTTATTAGATGGACACGATGAGGTTAAATGGGCTGAACTAGAACAAGTAATGCATACCTCTTGTGGGGGGTTTTGGGATAATGTAGCAGCCATGAAAGATTGAAACATAGTTTCAAGCTTGTCCATTCTACCACCTAATTTTTTAGCGACAGAGTCGAGCTCATAGGATAGATCAGTATGTGCTCCTATCTCATAGATACCTCCTTTCTTAGTGGGCTGGTTAATTCTTTCTCTTCTATTTGAATAATCCCCTTGCTAAGAATTATCGGCTACAGTTTGAAAGAATTCCCATGGCTCACTTTCATCTTTTAACATTAGGGTCCCTCCATTCGATGCACCTATCATTTGCCTATTTTGAGGCGTTAATGCCTCATAGAAGTATTGAACTTGTTGCCATTTCTCAAATCCATGATGAGGGCATTTTGTAGCAGTTCATTCCACCGTTCCCAAATATAAAAAAACTCATTAATATGTAGGTATGGGTCTTCTCGGTCTCGACCATAAAAAGTAGGGAGTAATTGAAATACTCCCGACTTTAACTTGAAGTAGTCAGCATTAGTGGGAGGTAAAGCTATGCAGGATGGGGTATTAAGTTGGAGCGGCACATAAAAATCTCTAATAGTCTTGCGCTTAATCTTTGATGGTGGTTCAGCCATAGGGATAGGAACTATGTTTCTTTCCCCTTGATTTTGGATGCATTGAATCTCTAGGTTTAAAGGTAGTAGCTCAATGTTCTGAGATCGACACCCTTGCATGACCTATTTCTAATCTAAAATATCCTACTCTAAATGCTAACTCTAACTCTATGTGATGCAAGCAAAAGGCACAATCAAACACCTTAGGCTAATAAGCAATATATTGATTTTCTTGAATTTGTGTGGGGACAATGCTTTTAATTACCCTAATCTAGTGCTCGTCCTCTCCTTTAGATTTGACTATTGCTTACTAGTTAGGCTCTGCACAAGGTGGTCAATACAACCCTCATGTAAGGAGGTATTTAAACCTCACAAACGTCAACATGAAGTGAGGGAAGAGTGAGGCTCTATTAGACAACCCCCAATAACAATAGTACTCAAAAGCCACTGAGTGACAATAAATCGCATCTTAGTAAGAGGGTTCTATGAGCATGTGATGATCTTATAGGTCTCTTCTAATTGATTTTAATTTGATTTGAAGGGCAGGGTAGCATGCTTAAGGTGATTATCCTAGGTGGGCTAAGGAGTGGTAATGAAATTCACCCTTGATCTTATGAGGGTAGGGTGCCCTTACTAATTAAATTTCACACTCCATGGTAGTTCAATTAGCATATATATCACCTTAAAGCATTAACCGTACCCTAAGATGCAATTAAAAGCAATAAACTAATGTAAGATCCTAAAAATGCAACAATTATAAAAGATGCTTTCTATATGAGTTACACTACCAAACAATGCACATTTACTCTAAATGCAAGCCCTAATCTAGGAAATAAATGAGTGAGGAAACTTACAGTGGGGTATCTAATGAAGATCAAGTGTGGGCCATCTTACCCCACACTTGCCCTGTATTATATAACCCTTTAAAATTAAAATGGAAATTGCAATTTACAAGGATCCACGCTACAAGATTCACTTAAAATAATAAAAAAAATCCTATTTTAGGAAAGCAGGGAAGTTTTCATTTTGATGAAGATTTCCTTGCCAATCTCTTCCACTTTCCTATTTCCTTGAAAAAAAAATTTAGAAATAAGTACCAATTATAGGAAATTAGGTGGTTATGCACTACAAAAACTTAAAAATGTACCTAAAATTGACTAAAATGTTGAAACTCTACAATTCCTACAATTTTTTATTTCCCTAAATTTTTTTTATTATTTTGGATTTTTAATTAAATTTTATAAAAACTCCTTTGCAGGTCCTCGGCAACGGTGCCAAAAATATTTTGATGTTTTTCACAAGTGCACGGGCTATTGTGGTGTAGGAAATGCATGTACGGGTCGATCCCACAGAGATGCGCTTTAAGATTTTGGAGTTTTTAATAAAATTTAATTATTTTAAATTAAAATTAATTGACCAACATTAATAGAAAGAAATTAGACTTCATCTTTAGTTTAACATTAAAATTCTAGAAAGAATAGAAAAATAAATAATAAAACCTTAACAAAACTAAAACTAGAAAAAATTAAAAAAATATAATTCCCTATCTTAAGTGCTGCCTAATTTCTTCACTTGTGGTATCCCAAAATTTTATCAAACTCCATCAATATGTTCAACATGTCCTGGATTAATGATCTGATAGATGAATTTGTCAGATTCATCAAATTTTTAGAGATCTAATCGAATTAAGGAATTTAAGAATTAATGGCTTAGATCTGTTTTCAGAACCCAAATTGAAGATCAGGAGCAACAATTAGATAGAAAAATATTCTAAAACTAAGTTCTAAAAATTAATTGAAATTCTGAATTAAAACAGACAAGAAATAAGAGTTTTTTTGTAGTTAAACTAGAACCCTTGATTTGGTTAAATAAGACCAAATAAGATAGTTCCTGGATTAACTATAGAATAACACAGAATGCAAATAACCAAAACTAAAATAACATAAAACACGAAAAGTAACAGTAATAGGATAGAACATGTAAATTGAATTATTCTACTGAGGGTAAAACTTGATTTTTTTCCAAAACATCCTTAAAACTCCCATAAACAATGGAGATGTGCAGATGCCTGGGCAGTGGACTGATGCCTAGTTGTGCTATCTTGGCTGGGCGTCGTCTAGAGTAGATAGGACCAAGCGTGTTGGCTCAATGGAGGTAGGGCATTGTCTAGTTCAGAGCATCACACAATCCTTGAATCGCCTGGCCAGTGGAGAGATGGGCATTGTACAATTGGGTTGGAGAATGCAAATCCACGTAATCTGGGTGCTCCATGTGTTGCTAGAGCCATTGATCTATGTTCGGTGAGGGAAAAACAATGCCTTTTCTAAGCATCGTCTAGTGACAACTTGAAGAAAAGAGGGGAAGGTGTTGGATCTAAAAGTTGCAAATAGGAGATGGGTGGAGGGCAGATGGGAGCAGAGGAGCCTAGGGCAAGGACACTTGGCTTCTATTGGGCTGGCTTGAGAGTTGGGTGTTGGGTGAGAGAGTTTGGAATGGTGAATTGGGTCTGAGGAGAGTAGAGTGAAGAAGATGGCTGGGTATTGGGTTGTGGTATAGGGACTATGAGGATATGGAAAGAGGGATGAAAAGTGGTGCTTGAAAGGGAAACTTGGTAGAGTTGGTATACAGTTTTGGGTGTGGAGTGTGGAGAAAGAACAAGAGAGGGAGATAAGTAAGGAAAGGGAAGTTGGAGATGGTGATGTGGTGAACAGATGGGGAAGGAGTGTATGATGGAAACAAAGAGCTGAGGTTGGAGCGTTGAATAGAAAACAAAAGGAAAAAGGAAAAGAGAGAAAATTTAACAATGAAAGCAAGGAGAACAATGGAGCAATTAGAATGGCAAGCAAAAGGGAAATAAAACTAAACTCAGAAAGACTCCCCAAAAACTCAAAAACTCCCCCACTCCCTACGGTTCCCCCTCTTTATAATTTTTTTCTTTCCTAATTTTCCTCCACCTCTTTCCTTTAAGATTTAGTTTCTTATTAGGAGACTTCCTCCTCTTCCACATTAAGATTCCTCTTCCATTAGGAAACCTTCTTCTTTTAGAAACCCTTCATCCCTTGCCTTATTGATCTTCAAACTAATCTGTACCATTGAAATTAAATCTGAGCCATCTAACCCTCCTTTAGTTCATCTGTAAAACCAAAGACTAGATTAGAGTCATTTAAATCATAAATTAAGCATCCACTTAGCTCAATTGATCATTTGACTGTTAATTTTGACAATTTACGGTTGGATGGTTGATTTGAGCTAATTTTTATATTTTATCCAAAAAATTACCAAATTAATGAGTTAGATGGTCTAATTAATTGCTAAAATTGGGGTCTTTTATCCAAAATTAAACACTTAACACACCCCCCAACCAGCATTTTGCTAATCCCAAGCAAAACATGCAACCAACCACCTCTGTTAACTCATTGAACAAATAAGATAATTGCTTGTCCTATTTTGAACTTTCTCTACTAACTATACTCATCTTGACAATGGGTAATGAATATTTATTTTACTAGTTTGTTCTGGGTTTAAGTGAATGGGGTTAAGAAAGAAAGCACTTGATAATATGCTCAAAGGGGTTAACTAGTGGTATGATATATTAAATAGGCATTATATCTCTAGGCTGAGCAAGGATGGCCTATATCATTTCTTACGTTTCCTAAAGCCTATCAAATTCAATAAAATTTTCAGAATTAAGGCTATTACTCCTATTTATTCTTGATGTTTAGCCAAAATAAGGATAGCAGTATTACACTAATTTATATATGTTAAAGAAATTGTAGAATTACTTATAACTCTCTGAAAGAAGATAGTCTCAAAATCTCACTGGGTTATAGGTCTCCACTGATTTTCCTTAGGGTCTTTAAGTCATACCTCTCTATTAGTCTTGACTATGTGTTGTATGTAACTAGTTTCATAGAAGTAACTTTCATAAAATGCTCCAATACATGAATAATATCAAAACTAATCATATGCATTCCTATTAAGAGGTGAAAACTATAGAATGTCTAAATTCTAAACATTTAGTTCTCATCATAGTAAGGGAACTCTACCTTAATTTTTTTTTTAAAGAATAAAAAAATATTTAAGAAATATATATATATTTTTAAAGTCAAGAAGACTTAAGAAAATTTAAAATCCCTATATGCATCTACACACCCCAACCTGAATGAAACATTGTCCTCAATGTTTGGAAAACATAGGATCTATATGAAAATTGAGTGATGTAGACTCTAAAGCCTTGGGTTGCCTCCTAGTAAGCACTAAGTTTAATGTCTTCAGCCAGACGTTACCTAGCCTAACTTTCTAAACCTAGAGCTAACTGGGTTAGCTTATTTGTCATAATCCTAACCCTAAAATGAAATGGTGAGATTTCTCACGCCATTTCAGAATCTCGCGGTAATCTATATATTGCCTCCACCCTAAAATTTTTGGTAATTGTAACATTAAAACAATGAAGATCACCATGATTTTTAACTGTAGGGAAGGTGATCCCCCATCTTCAAAATTTCATGGTAGTCAATATAATTCCTCCACCTTACAAATTAAGGTGATGGTAATGCAAGGACTTCGTGTACTACCATGTATTATGTTGGACCATTTGGAGATAAATGGCCCTTTTCTTGACCATGTTGAGGGATAAAAATGACCATTGTATTCAGTTTATCATTTTTCTTTATTTCCTTAACATTGTCCTCAAATTGGGGTATAAGCTGACTCTACCCTTCCCTAAAAGGTTGTTCTTTTATTACTAGAGATGGGGACAAGGTTTGGCTTAAACCCTAGCTATTTTCTAACGTGTACCTTAAAGTTGGTTGTAAGGCTAGTACATCAATTAACTCTTTCTCTTCTTGTTCTTCTGGCATATGCAAGTTCTTAGATGAACCTAAATTACTGTCTAATGGTTGTTCAAATAAGGTCTATAGGACTCAATCAGGTACATCTTCTACTTTACAAGGCTCAATTGGAATATCAGGCTCTATAGAGAGTTCTACTCTAGTTTGCCATTGGGAAATGTCCATCCAAGGCATAGTATCCAAGAACTGATTCACCTCCGCAATAGATGTGTCTTCATCAAAGTCATAAAAATGAGCATGAGGTCTTGGGTAGGACATTTCTAAAGCTTTATTTTCTTCATCAATGGAAGTCTCTTCATCATAATAGTAAGAAGCAAGACATGATTTGAGTAGATCTAAGTTAGAGGTTTCTAAGGATGGTTGTGGACTTTGTGGCTCAAAAAGATCGTAAGAAATTTTCTTCCTACTATTAGTAGTAAATGGCTCTTCATTATCCCCAATTTGCTTTAGTTCCTTAGTCCTTTTTATAATTTCAACAATGTTTCTGTCAGTATTTTCCCATATTGGTTTTATTTCCTTTACCCATTTCTCCATCTCTAGTCGTATTTCCTTTTGACTAGCAGCTATGACTTGTTCTATTCTCTCAAAAAATTGTTGCTCTTCTAATGGTGATTCTTCATGTTGTAGAGGAAACGACTCATAGGGTTGGTATTGTTGAGGCATTAGGGTACTGAAAAAAGACTGAGCAGGTTGAACACATGATGGTTGACTATGATATTTTGAATTATCATGATAGTGTTGACCAGGTGGAACCATTGTGGTTCTTCCTGATATTGGTAATCTTGAGACCATGGTTGTTCATGATGCCTAGCCCATCCATTATAGTCTTCGTAATTTGTCTTAGGATAAAAATTACTAGGGTATGTTATTGTATTAGGTGAATCCACTGGCTCCTGATCGTATTCATTGTATGTGGAGCTTAATGGGGGCCATGAAGGAGTGAAATAGGGATGCTCATAATAGGTATAATCATTATGGTATTGAGGTTGTGGTAAAACTTGCCTAGAAGCTATTATCCTAAGCAATTGACTTTCCATAATATCTAATCTATCCATCAATGCATATAATCTATGGAATCTATCCCCCTCTTGATAGGCATTTGTTATTAGCTTCGTATACAACAAAACAAATCATTATATATAACATTGAGTTCTTCTTCTTTTTTAAGAGGAAAAACTAACCTGCATGATGCAACCTGACTTTCTAAAATGATGCACAAACAAAGGGCACAATATAATCCTTGAGGTTAATAAGCAGCAATATTTTGACGTTCTTGAATTTGTGTGGGGACAATGATTTTAAATTAGCCTAATCTATCACTCCTCTTCTCCTTCAGATTTAACTATTGCTTACCAATTAGGTTCTACATAGGGTGATTAATATAATCCTCATGTAAGGAGTCATTTAGACCTTAACAAGCATTAACAAAAGATGTGGTAAAATCACTTAAATTTTAAGACACCCACTATAACCATAGTGCTGAAAAGCCACTAGAGTGACAATATATCGTTTCAAGTAAGAGGGTCCTATGAGCATGTGATGGCCCTATAAGTCTCATATAATTGATTTTAGATTAATTTGAAAGATAGGGTTGCACGTTTGAGGTGATTATCCTCTGTGGGCCAATGAGTGGTGATGAAATCCACCCTTGATCTTGTGAGATCGGCTATCCTTACTAATTATTTTTCACTCTGTATGGTAGTTCGATCAGCATGTATATCACCTTAAAGCATTAAACATGCCTTAAGAATGCAATTAAAGCATTAAACTAAAGCAAAACCCTAAAAATGCAACAATTATCAAATATGCTTTGCTTCCAACCAGTGCAAGATTATCCCAAATGCAAACCCTAATTTAAGAAATAAAAGGAGAGAGGGATACTTACAATGGAGTTCTGATGAAGATCAAGTGTGGGCCACCTTATCCCACACTTGCCCTATATTATACAACCCTTTTAAAATTAAAATAGAAATTACAAATTACATAGGAGCCTCACTACAAGATTCACTGAAAAAAAAAAAAAAAAAAATTATTCTAAGAAAGTAGGGAAATTTTTATTTTGATAAAGATCCACTTGCCAATTTCCTTCATTTTCTAATTTTTTGAAAAATAAAGATAGAAATAAGTACCAAATTTAGAAAACAAGGTGATTATGCACTAAAAAAAAATTAAAAATGCACCTTAAAATGCCTAAAATGCTAAAAGCATGCAATTCCTATAAAAAAAATCATTTTTCAAGATTTTTTTATTTTTTAATTAAATTTTATAAAAACTTCATTGCTGGTCCTTGGCAATAACACCAAAAACTTGTGATATTTTTTGCAAGTGCATGGGCTATTGTAGTATAGCATGCGCAAATACGAGTCGATCCCACAAGGACTCACTTTAGGAATTTGGAGTTTCAATAAAATTTAATTGCCAAAAATTAGAAATAAATAACAAAAATTTACTGAAAATGGAATAAAGGTTTAAAACTATTCAATTTCCAAAAGTTATAGAATTTTCAGTTTAAAAAAGAAAGAAAATCAAACTAAATAACTTGAAAAATCTACTTCCCTAGCTTAATCACTGTCAATTTCTTCAAATCTAGTCTTTTGAGAGTGGATCAATGTTCATAAATGTCTTTAGCATGTCCTTGATTAAAGATTTGATGATTAGATTTGTCAGATTCCTCAAAATCTTAAAGATCTAGAATAAATGGTGATTTTAGGATTTGGATGGTTTGGATCAAGTTTTGGATTTCAAATTAAAGATCAAATACATTAATTAAGCTCAGGGATGTCCTAAGAATGATGTCTGAAAGTTAATTGAAAGTATGATATGAAACAAAGGAGATATTGAGAAATCTTGTTTGCTTAAGGCTAACATGTTGATTAGGTTAAGCCTTAATCAAGCTAGTTTAGATTGGGCAATTCCTGGATAATAGAATGAAGATAAAACAAAATAGAAATAGTAATAGTAATAGTAATAGGGACACAGATGTAATTAAATAAAATCCTAAATGTTAGAAATGGAATTTAAAGGAGATTGCTGGAGAGGATGGGAGGATATGCTTGGGCTATTCGGTCTGGCTGGAGTGAAGACGCAGTGAGCGTGGCATTCCGGGCTTGGTCAAGTGTGTGGGTCTGGTGATGGGATCAGGTGGATAGTGAAGATGGAGAGAAGTAGGAAACAAGTGCAATGTGTCCATCTAGGTATGTGCGTCGACTGGCAAAGGATGGTGATGAAGGATTCAGCCGACTAGGCTATTGGGAAGCAGCTAGTGATGCAAGAGGGGCTAGCCGGTGTTAGGACTATCTGGCCTAGCCAGTAGTGAGGGAGATAAGCCAGAGCGGTCAGTAACATTGCTGGGTTGGTGATGGAATTGGAGCCATGGTGGCTACTGGTGCCTATCGGACAGAGGAGTGAGGAAGGAGAATAGGAACATAAAATAGATGAAGAAGAAGATGGGTGATCTAGGCTGGCGAGAAAGAGAAGGAGTTGGTGAAGGTGGGAAGATGAGGGAAGTGAGAAGAAGAGGAGGAGCATGATGCTGGGTATCTCACAGTGAAGAAGAACGATGAGAGAGAGGCTGAACTAGAAAGGGAGTAAAAGCTATAGAGAATGGTGTGGGAACAAGTTGGGGCAATGACAAAAGGAGTTGAAGACAGGGGAGATGTGTAGGAAAGAGAAATTGGGGAGCTGGCAATGGTGTATGTTAGGTGAAACATGAGAGAGAGAGAGAGAGAGAGAGAGAGAGAGAGAGAGAGAGAGAGAGAGAGAGAGAGAGAGAGAGAGAACAAGATGGGAAAAAATGGGTAGGAGAGAAAGAGCTTGAAAGAAAGAAAGGGAAGAAAATGGTAGCGGGAGATAGAGAGAGATGGAAGGAGAGAGGGAGCTGCTAATAGATGGAGATAGAAGAAGAGAGGAGGACTATAAGAGGAAGAATGAAAGAGAGACAGAGATGAGGAAAAATGAGTGAGAGAGAGAGAGAGAGAGAGAGAGAGAGAGAGAGAGAGAGAGAGAGAGAGAGAGAGAGAGAGAGAGAGAGAGAGAGAGAGAGAGAGAGAGAGAGAGAGAGAGAGAGAGAGAGAGAGAGAGAGAGAGAGAGAGAGAGGGAATGTGAGAGTAAGAGCAGAGGGAGAGATCACCAGCCTCCCAGCCTTGCCAAAACTACTTGTTCTTCAAATTCCTTCTTTTTTTATAAACCTTCCAGAGGAGTTTAATTTGATTCAAACTCCTCTTTTTCTTCCTTATCCATCTAGGTTTCCTGATAATATTCAAATTGCTCATTTTTCAAGAAGCTTTCTCATCCTGATCTAATCCATCTAACTTGATCTGGATCATCAAATCTGATCTGATTGATCTGCAATGCACTAAACCAAATTAGAATCATCTAAATCATTCATTACTTTTCTTATTAGCTCTGATGATCATCTGACCATTAAATTTTGCAATTCAAAGATTGGATGGTCAATTAGAGCTAAAATGCAAAATTTTATGTTGAATCTCAAAATTGATTGCTTAGATGGTCTAATTAGATGCTAAATTAAGGGTGTTCTAGTCAAAATTTAACACATAACACATATCAATGACAAAGTTGAAGTACAACTTATCATAGAGGACCATGTAAGAGTTTGCCAATATGATCAACTCAAACACTCACACATTGTCTCCTATATTGGGTGTAAATATCTACTTTAATAACAACTCTTGACATTACCTATTAATCAGTAAATAATTATTTCTTTTCTACATCTTCTTATACAATAGAATACAACAATTAGAGGTCAAGAATGTTTACAAATTCTTTGACCCTAGTGTCATTTGTGTAGCAAGGGAGAAGTGGCCCAAGGTGAGGTGAGTTGAAGATATTTTGTCATGGTTCTTCTACTACTCAAAGGAAAAGGCCTTACTAATTTCCCACAATAGCGGGTAAGTCTCAACTTGTTGTCTTGCCAAATTATGCTCTATACATATATAATTTAAGGATTGTAAATGTTAATTGTAATTCATATAATTGTGTATATAGGTCTCATTGGATGCTGCTGGTTTTAAATATTCCTGGCATTAGTTTTAAATTCTTGAAGCTCACATTCGAGCCTCGTTGATGAAAATCATAAATAAGTAAGTTTTTAATCATCTCTTATATTATAATAGTTTAATAGCTAATAACTTATCTTTTTTATATATAATGCATTTGAATTATAAATTTGAAGTGCATGGTTTAAATGGGCTCAACAAACTAAGACTATGAACCCACTAAAATTATTATGGATGAAGGTCAAGGCAAGGAAAACTAGTTAATTATTCTATATATGAACTAAAGTTACAATTACACAAGATATTAATTTATTAATCCTTGCTATTTTTATTGTTGCATAATACCCTAACAAATGATCTGATTGGGAGTGTGGATATTATATTCTAAAATATATGAAAGCCCTAGTAAGCAATGGTGTTAGAATCACTACATTTAGAAATGTAAGACACCTTATTGGTAATCTTCTTACATTTTATTTTATAATTTTTTTTATGGATTCTAGCTAAAAGAATGTGGCAATTGAACTAAATATATTATCTTGAAGGCAGTTATGCTACTTGACTAAGGAACTAAGGGTTACACCCAAATAGATATGGACGACATAAGATGCAAACAGGTTGAGTATATAACACTTATACTAATTACAAAAAAATATAAATTTTTATTAATTAATAAAAAATAAACCTCTTCATTCATATGGATGTGTCTTCAAATTTTCATTTGCTTAAAGTATGTGTGATTTGTTTATTTGAAATTAGGATGAATGAGGGGATGTTGGAGTATAAGTAATTGGGTGTATATGTAGAAGTGTGGGTGAAGGTACTTGCGAAGTTTATTTTTTCACGTCTTTGAATTATTTGTGTTGAATGTGGATGTTGAAGTGAATATCAATGTTGTAGCAAATGTGTGAAATGTCAAATATGGATGATAAAGTGTGTGTTTTTTCATGTCTTTTGAGATTATAGGAAGATATGAGTATTGAATGTGGTTGTTGTTTCTTTTTCATATTGAATATGTATGAAGAAGTGGGAATGTATGCACTTGTTAAGTTTTTTTTTTTTTTTTCTTTGAATTTTTTATGTTGAAAGTGAATGTTCATGCAAGTTGAATGTGGATGTTATAGTGAATGTAGATATTGCAATTTCTTCATTCAAGTTTTTGAATATTGCAAGAAAACTGTAATATTAGGAAGATTGTATACTATCATTGAATGTATAGCAAGATTGTAATAGGAGGTTAATACTGTGTATGGCAGATAAAAAAGAAATCAAGAAGTTTTTTTAGATGTTTCTAAGAAACTAGCTTAAAAAGTACATATTTTTTAGATGGTTTTCCAAGACCATCTTATAAAGTTGTTAATTTTTAAGATGGTTTTCTTCTAACCATCTTAAGAAGTCTTACTTTTAAGATGGTTTTCTATAACCATCTTAAAAATGAGGACTTTTTAAGATAGTTATCTATAACTGTCTTTAAAGTTTTAATTTTCTTTTAGATGATTTTGCGATCTGTTTTAAAAATTAAGATTTTTAATACAGTCATTGTAACCATATTGTTTTCTACTCGATTTTCTAAGATGGCTGGATAGAAGCCGTCTTCTATCTATAATTTTTAAGATGGTTTTCTTCTAACCATCTTAAGAAGCCTTACTTTTAATATGGTTTTCTATAACCGTCTTAAAAGTGAGGACCTTTTAAGATGGTTATCTGTAACCATCTTTAAAGTTGTAATTTTTTTAAGACAATTTTGGGAACTATTTTAAAAATTAATATTTTTTAGACAGTCACTGTAACCATATTGTTTTCTACTCAATTTTCTAAGATGGATGGATAGAAGCCATCTTCTATCTATAATTTTTACCATCTTTAAAACCTTTCAATGTAGTAGTGAATGAGACTCCAAGGCAGATTGCTATTGTAGGAGTCAGTAAGAACTGCAATTGGGATAAGATTGCTGAATTCGCTGCCAAGATGAGAGAGAGATTCTCCATTGATGCGGAAATACACACTACCGCTTTCATAATGGGGATTGCTATGATTATTTGTAATTTTCGGCCCATTATTAAGGAGGAATCTAAAGTTGCCGTTTGTTAGCTACGTAATGATAGAGAGGCACCTTGGAGGCACACTTTCATCATCGATTAAATTTAGGATCACATGAGGAACAGACAAGTACAGTCCCTCATATTCCAAGATTAGGCAATGAGGAGGAGGTAGGATTCATCTCATCTGAGTAATGTTATTTTCAACTCTTTTCTGGAGCTTAGGGCTTCCACCAAACTTAGTTCTTCTCATAATGTTATTCTCATTTCGAAAGATGTGATCAGATGTCAAAATCTTTTGGGACCTTCTTGGGAAACAACGAGTTTCCTTTCTTTTGCTTGGTGGTGCATGGGGTGATACAATCCCCTTGGTCTTATGTAAGTTCGTCATACGCTAACGAAATCCCTGCAAACATTACAAAAAAACTCCTCTAAAATGACGTGAGCCCCACCTTTAATAGCCAAATGGAGGATTACCAATAAAATCACAGTTAAAAAAAAATATTTTGAATACTAATTCTTTTTTAAAAATGCCCCAACTTTTTTATTTCCTATTTTTTATAAATAATTCAAGAGTTCATCCGTATTTTCAATTCTAGGCAGATTTACCAAAATAAACAAGAATTTCTGCGACTAAACTCAAACTTAAAGAATAATTATCAAAATCTCAAATATTATCAGCAAATGAGGTAAAAAAGAAAATTACATGACTAAATTCACATCTTGATAGTCTTTTTTTTAATAACTTTTTTCAAAATTTTCCTAATTTCAACCTTTTCTTGTCTTCCCGACTTATTCATGAATGCAAACTTTGTAACTAAGAATATCATTAGCTAAAGGACCTAATTGTCTGCCATATCATTGGTTGCCAAAAGTGATAATGCTTATATATGTTCTTGATAACCCTAATGAATCACAATATCCAGAGTCCATTGATGATTGGCCTTATTGGGTAATTAGCTAGAGTTGCTCAATGGTGATTCTTATCATCGAATAGGTAATTACATAAAAGAATAATAATTTAATTTTATGGAAAGACCCTCTACGGTTAATAGGTTGGTGTCCTCTTAAACTTCTTGAAAAGCATAAGGGGGGTTTATTTAACGGCATATGTTTGGCATTTCTATTGGCACATCTCTTGCGATATCTCCGATGATATCTTTTGTGATATCTGAGATATTTGTCATATGTTTTGTGATATCTGAGATATGTGACATTTATTTTGTAATATCTCAAGTGATATCTTTGGTGATATTTTTGGTGAAATTTAAAATATGACATGAGAAATATTTTATGATTTTTTAATAAAAAATAATGCATCAACCAATCAGGTAGTAATGACCATCAACCAATTTGTTCATTTGTATTTTGGCTATTCCAGCCTTTGATTGCCAATTTCTAGAGTTCTTTGTCGAGCCACATTTCTTCTTCTAAAGCGATCAAAGAACTATTTACATTTTGCTAGACCCCTGCATATCTGGACCCACCTTTCTATCAACATTGATTCTAAAAATCTTGCACAGATAGTCCTCTACCCCAGATAATCCTTGACCATTTCCACTTCAATCCGCTCTGAACATTTCATCATTTTCGAGATTCAATAGTTTTTCTTTTGATTCCCCCTTGAGCAAGTCCACCACCCCTTGATACGAGGAATATGATGAATGGTTCAAGTTTACCATAAAAGTTCCTTGTGCATGAGCAAGGTGCATCGTCTGTTCACATGCTAGAGCGTGGACTCTGCCAAGACTATAGATGGGCATCCAGAGAAAGTATCTCAGAAAGTGAATGATCTGAGCCATTTGATTAAGGGCTCGCAAATGCTTGAAAAACAACAATCGTCTAATTTTGGTAGTAAAACTCGCACTTTGGATGAAAAGTTCAATCAATACTAGGTACCTACTTTAAGTTACATACTAGGAAACCAAAATTGATAACATGCCATTACATTGTCATTGAAATTTTAGCCTGTAGGGCCACTGTTGATTGGCATCAACACAACATCTCATTAATTAAGCGATCCTAGCCATTTGATTATGAGCTGGATTTCAAGGATACATTCCTTAGCCAACAAAGAAATGGCTGGTTAGGATGCACTTTCAACAAATAAAGTAACAAATCTAGTTATAACTTTGATGGGAGCCCATATAGGGGAAAGCAAATCCACTAGATGAAAGTCTAATCATCACCTAAGTACTAGGATAATGCAAGTTCTATGCTAGTTATAGCATGTATTGCATCAGAAAAATCATTACTTAATAAAATCTTGGCACAAAAATTTTAAAAATCCAATTATATGGTGCAGTTTAATAATTTCTTATTAATTTCAAATATTGTAAGCCTAGAATACCAATGTGCCACCGCAGCCACCATCCGAACCATTGGTTTGGTTGGCTACTTTGTGGATTGGTACGACTTAATAGGTAATATTTTTGTCTTTAAGCTATGCATCACAGTCTCCTAGTGCCGACATGGGTTGTTGACTACTTGTTTCCAAAGGTCCAGCAGTGATCTAGCATGCTCTATGTTGGAGAGAATCCCATTCCTTATCAATGGTAGCATGCAGGGATGGAAAGAGAGGGCGACGATGCCTATTTCTCTCTCTAAAAAAACATTTGTTTAATTTGAATTTTCTCTCTCTAAAAGGGAGCACATTTTACACTGAAAAGAGAATTTGACATATTTCTAATATCACCAAACATATCAAGAATGACAAAGTTAAATAAACCTTATATCTAACATATGCTAAAAATATCACTATTAAATAAACTCGATATTTAACATATGTAAAATATAAAAAATATTGCAATTAAATAAATTTGATATCTCATATATGTTAAAAATATTACAATTAAATAAAATACATTTATGAGATATGCATGATACCCCATAAAAGCCGCCGTTAAATAAACCCTCAAACAAATCACGCGTGATCGTTGAACAAGTACATAAACTTCTATTTATAATACTCATATTTTTATGAAAAGCACATGTGCCTCAAACAAAAAAACTTAGGAATGCCAAAATCGGCGGTCCCAGGATCAGATTCTCTTACACTTGGCCAAAGCGACAAAGCCGAAACCACCAAATACACAGATTTGGTCGAAACCGCCTAACACAGACAAGACTGACATGTCAGGCACGAGCAAATCCGACATGTACTCACAGCTCAATGGGTGGGCCCACGATGATCTCTTTCTTGTTGGACCGAGTAATAGGAATTGCCCCAATTCAGGGCTTCTGAAATAGTGAGGACTTACTAAAATCATCGATCATGTTAACAAGATGGCAATTATGGTGATCCCATTAAACACTGCCAGAATAAGAACAGTTCGGCAAAGTATGCAGCCATATATATATATACTCATTAATTCGTAATAACTATCATATATCATTATCTATCTTTATTTTCGCTGACATCTAATTGCTCTTTTTACACTATGAAACTGCTCCCTTGTCCTTTGTTTGTTTACACCCTACATATTTCTTTACTTGTCTACGCACCGATATCTTTCCTTCTTTTCCAACCGCGGTCTCTTCCGAAGACCCGCCAATGCTCTCGAAGAAGTTACAATCACGATACAATCATCAGGAACCCGTCTCCTCTTGCACATCGTCAAAAAGAAAATATTACAATCAACTAAATTTTTAATCTGACTTTCACTAGTTTCAAAAAATTTCAGTTCGTGTTCTTACCTATGATACCTTTTTCTCTCTCTTGATGAGAACCAGAACCTTTAGAACTCTCTTCCTCCTTGATTTTGATGAATTTGCCACGCAGTCTCCCTCTGTTGTCTGGTAGCGCCTTTCTGTAGCGGAACTGCAGCCAAAGAATCCATACATGGTAATTTCTTTCGCCAATTAATTGTTCTCCTCTTGCGACAAACAAAAGGAAACACAATAAATTAACAACATCTTTTTGTACCTTTATCCTCTTTTCGAATATCCTCAGTGCTCGTTTGTTTTTATACCTTTCAATCTTTTGCATCCTTTCTGCCGGACTGTAAGGGCCGGACCGAAAATTTGTTTCTCCGGTGCATGCTAAGGGAATTGGAGTATGAGATGGTAGCGTTCTGTTAATCATCTGTTAAACATGCACGTACAGACAGAAGAGATTCAAATAAATGCATGACAGAAAGGGAACTGAAGAACCGGTAGAAAAAGACCTAAAAAGTGCATACTCTAACATCGAAGTGCCCGCTGCTACATGCCCTCCTCGTATCACCACTGAATCTGACAGTTTCAACAAATTTCATAAACTGAGTTTCAAGATTTGGAGAGTCTAAGGGAGAATATGATCTTGGTTGGACTCCTAGCATCTGGTTCTGATGAAGGTTCGTACTTCTCGAGTTTTTCCTTACAAGATCACTATTGGTAGGAAGAAATGAAGGTGGATGAACAAAACCGTGAGGCTGACCCTCCATATTCACCACTGGCATGTTTAGGACATCAAAATTCGTCACTACGTGCACAGTGGGTTGTGTTACGATGGTTGGTTGGGAGTCAACTACGGTTGTACGGCCCAGTGATACGCCCTGCATTTGATTGTTCATGGACGATGAAACGTATTTCTTTGGAGGTGAAAAATTGGTGGATGGCTGTGATGAACCTGGCTTGTGGGAGATGGGCTGGAGAAAATTCAAGGCCTGTTCTTTGCTAGAGAAGCTGTGGAAGAAGGCTAGGAGTTCCTCATCGGTAGATGATGGATCATTTAACGGAGAGCCATATGAGTTGTAGAAATTGGAGGACATTGTGAAAGAGAGAGGTACAGAATCTTGCTTTGCTTTGTAATGGAGGCAAGTTACAGGGGAAACCCCATTTCGCCTTTATATCTATTGACAGTGGCTGGCAAAATTGTCAAAGACGCGTCATTCTTGCTCATCCGTCCTTCGCTTTCTGGACCTTGATATGCCGGCATGACGAAACCATAAACACTTGCCGAATCCGAATGACAAATTGCCGGTGATCTTGCATGACCTACACTAGCAAATGCACAAGATCTGACTTTCAGGAAAAACCAATTAAAATTCAATGGAAGAAACTCTAGAAAATTGTAGATGAAAAGGAATATTCAAGGTAAAAAGGAGAAAAGTTGGCACTGTGGGTTTAAGGTCACGTGCTTGTAGCGGGACCCACCAGATAAAACATGCATCCTTTCACTTTGGGACCACCAGAGAACAATCATATCCAGGGTATAAACGTTATTAGCTAGCTTTGTCTGTGTACTGAAGGATCTAAGTTTAGTTACTAAACTAAGCAGTTTTTCCCTACTCCCATTGAACAGCAAATTTTTCGGGACTGTTAACACGTTTATCGTAACATCAGATTGATTATTTATGCAAAGACAAAAGTCTCCGCTGCTTCAAATCCATGGAAAAAGATCAGTTCTTTCAGTTTCATTCTTTTTTTCTTCACCATCCTTCTATTCTTAATTACGTCACAAGGACCACTTTGCTTGTGTACATGGAGATTACGTGGGTTGAGTTTTGGGATCAAGTTACCCAGGTTGCTTCGTAGCTTACAAAGTTAAGACGCTATATAATTCATGTTTGCTAGAGAAGGGGTGGTTTTCGCTCAACAAATGTGTTCGATTGTACATCATTTGTCAAACGATCGAGTTAGTGTCCCAAAACTCTCACTATCAAATTAGCAGAGCACCCGTCCAAAAGCATTTCCGGATCTACTTGTATATCGTGCAGAGATCTTCTTGGAATTCGAAGATTTGTTACTAAAAAAGAACTGTAGCAGGTACGATGGTGGATATATGTACTATAAAGAAACAAGTGGGACGCTACCAACTCTCCTCACTATTGATAGGATTCATTCTAGCTTGCATTTGTAGTATTAAATGTTTATAGAGGCTCTTGTGTGCTAATTACCCTTTTGTCTCGTTTGGCTTTAAGAGAAAAAGTTAAGAGAGATGTTTGCTGGCTTTGATAAGTATTCAATTTTGTATAAAAAGTATACAATTAGTATTCCATGTGTTATAAATTATAGGCATTATCTTAGAATTTTTTAAAAATTTTATAAAACAAGCATTTTTTACCTAATAGTTTAAAAGTTTAATATTTTGTAGGTTTCCAAGCAGATCTAGGGTAAGTATGTGAATCATCATAATTTTTTAAGATTTAATTAGAATTTTTACTCTTTTTAGAGGAACTGAGAAGATAATCTGATGGCTTATATTGCGCTTAGCCAAGCTTTTCACGGGTCAAGTTATGCAGTTAGCTTGCCGGGAGTGTAGAAAGCGGTGCGCCCCTACCCAAGATTTGGGGGGAATCCCTCAAAAGGTCCACAAAAATCATGTTATGTTGTGTTGCAATAGATAGACCAATCAAGAGTGAAAACCCACTCTCCATTTCTATTTTTTAATCTTTTCCACCCACCCAATTAGGGTTTCTACATTTTTGGATTAAGGAGGGAGCTACCTTCCTAAGAAGGTGACACCTCCTCCTTGCTTAGTTGGCAATTTAGGTAGTCTCCAAATTAGAAACCCTTAGATATATTTCAAATAAAAACTCCTAAAAAGTCTAGATCTTTCCCATCTTTCCTACTCCATTTTCCTTTCTATTTTTCTCCCTTTTCAACAACCAAAATATCATGCATTAGAAAGGAATTAGCTACAAGCCACCTTCCTAAGAAGGTGACGTCTCCCCTCTTTCTAATTACATGGTAGCCACCATGACATCACTTGCTTACCTTATTCCTCCACCTCATCTCTCCACCTAACTTTCCTACCTTGAAACCCTAGATTAGATCTACCTTCTCTTCTTAGATTAAGCCTTCATTCAATTGGAAACCCAACCTCTATAAATCCCTATGGATTCCATATTTTTTTTACTAAGGTTTGGTGATAAAACCTTGAAAAGAGTAGTCTATTGATTAGGATCTTTTGGAGCTTTGGACTTTGGCTTTCTTTTGGGTTGTTCTTCCTTTGGATTTTTAAGTATTTCCTCTTTCTTTATAATTCAATTCTAGGTTAGTAGTTTGCTTTACATTCTTGTTTTTATAGTTTGTTTTGTTGCTTAAGTTTCATACTTATAGATCTTCCTTGTTTTCCCTTAGTTCTTTACTTCAACCTTCTTAGTTTTTCTTGCTTATTTATCAAAGAGTCAAGTTAATTCTTCTCTAGCAGTGACAACTAAGAGAAAAAGTGTCTTGCATCCTTGATTTCCTTACTTGAATGACACATGTTTTCCCATAGATTTAGGAATCTTTTTCCTTTAGTTAACCCCATCATTCCAAGCATCTTTCTCTTGAATTTTCTCTTGGGTTTCACTTAAATTTCATCTTAGTTTAGTTTGAGAGCATTGGAATGTGTTTTAGCTTTGATTTTAATCAAGTTTTAGTTCATGAATAGTGTGTAATTTCTAGATTTATCTCTATTTATTAAAAGCACCATTTTAATTGTAATTTGCCTTTGATTCGATAAAGTTATTTGAGAACCGTTGTACATTCTTGTTTCCAGTATTAAATTACCTTAGATCTTGAGTGTTATATTACATAAAAAGTGCTAGTTAAGTTACTTTCCATGCTTGATTTGATTTGAGTCCCTTAAGTGCCAAAATCTGGAATTTTTCCATTCAATGTTCATGCTTAGTTTCCAATAGTCAATACATATTATTTGCTTGATTACTTAGGAACATTTAGCTTTTTAGGTGTTTTATTAAGTTCTTTAATTATATTACATGTTTGTTAGTCTTTGATTCAGTAGTTTTAGCCATCTTTAACACTATGAACCATGTGCACCATCCCATGGATCATGCGCATGGTAATAGGGTGAAACCTCTTTGATTATTACTTTATTTAGTTGGTTAATCCTAGTTTAGTAGTAGTAAATTCATTGTTTATATCTTAGTTTAGTTTTAGGATGTTGCCTAATTGAGTTTTGAAAAGTTCTATCTTTAAGTTTTAGGATTAGGACGTGTCAAATTTAAAAAGTTTCCTTAAGTGTAGTTTTCATTTACATGCATATTTCTAAATTCTTCTTAAATCTAGTTAGATTTCATTGGTTACTTGTTTTCGAATGTTAGTTTAGTTTCAGAAAGTTTTCTAAATTGGTTTTTGAAAGTTTTATTTTTAGAAAGTTTCTAATTCTACTTTAGGAGAGTGTTGATCTAGGAAAGTCTCATTTTTAGTAAGTTCCTTATGTTAAGTTAGTTTAATTCATTCTAGTGTTGCTTTAGTTTCCTTTTATTGAATGCATGGTAATTCTAATTCCATAGCATAACTTTAATTTTACAAAGTTTCTTTTGATTGTAGTTTCTAGTTTCATGCATATTTCCTTTCTTTTGTCATATACTTTGCTAATTTGAATTCAAATCCAATCAATCTTTCTCTTTAGCTGAAGTTAAGCACTTTAAATAAGATCCATTCAACATACAAATTTGTGAGATTCCTCATGGGGTTGACCTCTCTTGCATGCAATACTATTTTGATTTGCGCACTTGCTAGTAATATTAAAGCTACACCAAGTGTCATTCTAAGGACCTAATTAAATTGGCATAAGCAGTGCCTTCATGCCCTTTTAACATATAACATTATATAGATAGAGCTCTTCATGTCCACTCTTTGCTTGCATTATTTCCTAGACTTAATCAAAAAGATACTTCACTGAAAGCTGTATGGCGCAGCTAGTTGTAGACAACATGGTACCTCCCCTCATTGCACTTGGTCAGAGTTTCAAGCCAGCACTTTCCTCTTATTGGGGAGATTTGAAGTAGATTTAATAATTCGGGTAATAGTAGTACACATCCTTAAATTGTCTTTCTCATAATTGACCAAATTAATTTGAATTGCTTCACAAGAGTTTCTTAATGACGATTCTTATTCTAATGAAATCATCAATCATTATATTAAAATCTTCTAACTTCTACTCCATATATCTTTTAGAGGAAGAAATGGGAAATCATTATTAATCTATGTGTTCTTTGTCTATGGGTATGAATAGATTCAAAACATACTCTAAAATTGAGGAGATCATAGAAACCCCTACTTATAAGAATCTCTAGAATTACTAGAGAGAGGAGAAATTGAGTGACTGCTATGTGTTGATAGGAGAAATAGATAAGGAGGTTCTCTATGATGAACCTCCTTTAAGTAACCTTGAAACTTTTTCAGAGGCGATAAATACTAATCAAGGATGTTGATAAATTGAAATTCCATCTATGAAGAAAGGGATTCTATTAAAAAGAATCATGCCTAGGAAGCTAAGACCCTATTTGAAATGAAAGATTTATGTGAAGCCTCTTTTGTTCAAGGGAATAAGATTAAGAGAGATATGAAAGCCAAGAAACTTAGCTTGTCTTCACGTCTTATCTAGATTAGGTCTTTACCTAAAGGGACACTATTAAATTAGTTAAAGAGCATACTCTTACTTAGGACTAGAAGATACGAGTTATTCCCTTTTTAAGCCTTAAGAGAACTTTCTCAAGGGATACTCTTAAATTAGTTAAAGAGTGGACTCCTACTTAAGGGATGAGAGCTCTGAGAAGGGATAAGAGCTATTGATCACACTCCTTAGCTAGTGTCACACTCCCTATAAATTGGTATGGGCTTTATTCCATTCGCTTTGCTCATGGCAGCTTGGGAACACCAAGATTTGGTGTAGTTGGCTAGAACTCCATGGACTCATCTATCTATAAAGAGATAAAGTTGAATAAGGAGATGATACCCTCATGTCATAAGAATAGACTAGAAATGTTGCCTTAAGCCACATACTAAGTAATTAGATGTATCCAATGTATTGTTCAAGGTAGAATTTGAACTTTGTAGTCGGTATACTAATCATATTCCAAAGTGACCTAGAGATTTTGCACTAGATATTTGTAGTTTTTCTGCAAGTGTGCAATTAATCAGTTGTAGTATTATGCATGCTTAAATCCACAGGGAGGATACAATGCAATGACTAATAAAGCATCCAGGTACTCTGAACTAATAAACTAAAACTAATGCAAAAATTGAAGAATATAATTTGTTATCCAATTAATGGATGAGATGAAAATATATTTTTAATTAAAATTGAATTTCTAGGATTAAAGATCATCTATGCAAAATTAGACTGACCACTTACTATTTCTCTTATATGCTGATACATAGGAGGGTTTGAAAGTTAGTTAAAAAGACTAATATTATTAAGTAGGTTATCAAAGCAACTTCTATCGAGCTAACTTGAAAAATTGGTAACAAAAGAAGTAAAAAAAGAAATCAACTTTAAAAGTCTAACTTTTAAAGTTGATTAACATAACCAACTACAAAAGTATAGGACTTTTAGAGTTGAAATTCCAAATTTGAACCTCAAACTTTAAAAGTCCCAGAATTCCAATATTTTTCTAACTCTAAAAGTCCATAGTTTTTAAAGTCATTTTTTAAAATTTTGACTTTAAAAGTTACCTTTAAAATTGGAATTTCAAAGCCCAACTTTAAAATTCAGGAACTTTTATTGTTGAAATTTCAAAAACCTACTTTAAAACTATGTTATTTTTTCATTACTTTACATTGCAATCATAACATACATTCCAGCATACATTCAATGTACTACTTGCTAATTTTTTCTTGCATTCTTTAAAGACGTGAAAGAGAAATTTACATTCACTTCCACATTTGGCAGAACATCCAAATTCATCATCTATCCACATTTACATAAAAAAAATATGTGTATCTTTTCTCTGTCTTAAAAAGACTTGAAAAAAGAAAGTACAGCACCTTCACAAGAGTAATAAAAAGATGATTTTTTATTTCAATGGTGAGCTTTAGGATTTTCAAGAATAATATAAATTTGATTATAAGCAAATCCATTTAGATGAAAATACTGTACAAGGAAAGAAACAGTAAAAATAACAAAGATGGAGACAAAAAGATAGATAGAAGATCTTATAGTAGATTGAGACTAAAGCATTCTCTTCAGAATCTGATGAATGGTTCTTTTAGTAGACCTTAAAGTCCATAATAATTAAAAATTAGAAATCTTTTCTAAGCCCCAGTAAATAGTAAATCAAAATCATAAGATAAATATGATAAACTCAAAATCAACAGAATAAAATAAGAGAATATATTAAAGGTTCCAAATGGAGTCAAAATTTCCTCCTTGCAACCAAAAAGAAAAGTTGAATATAGTCTAATAGATGCATATGAATGAAGAATCAATACAAAACTAACCATATGCCTATAACCTCACTTTGGTAGCTAAAAATTCCAAACTTTTTTCTACATCCAGATTAAATTGACAAAAAACCTCAAGCTAAATTATCACAAGACACTCTTAGAATTGAAAAGAACATGAAATGAAGGGAAAAATAGAATGAGGAGGATAGGTTGTAAGTCCTTCCAACAGCAATCAAAGAACTACATACCAAAATAACATACATTAAAACTCTTGATCAAAATGATAAGCTCAGTCAAAAAATGAAAATAAAATCACATAAATAACCAAAACCAAAGGATCCAAATCAAGGGGCTTCGTCCTCTGATCCAAAAAGAAGAGCTGAATACATTCTTACAAATATAGATACAAAATAAAAATAATGATTCAAGATATAAAACCCTAACCATACATCCACACCCTCACTCAAATAATAGAAAAACCTATGCATCAACTAGATCCAAATGACAACATCCTGGGTGAGAGAGAGAGGAAGGGGGTGAGGGGAGGGGAAGGGAAGGGAAGGGAAGGGAAGGGAAGGGTTAGGTTACCTCATCTCAGGCGAAGGAGCTTTTTGAGGGGGTGCAGCACTAATTTATAGAGAGAACTCTATAGAAGGCAGATATGGAAGGAAAAATGGTGGGATGTGAAAATTTTGTTCATTTGTAGTTCAATTTTTAAAATCAGAATTAAAAAATTGACTTTAGAATATGTTGTGTTTAATTTTGGATAAAATAACCCTAATTTAGCATTTAATATGATCATCTAACCACTCAATTTTGCAATTTCAAGACTAAATGTGCATTATAGCTTTAATTGATTATTTAACTATTGATTTACAAAATTTAATGGTTATATGATCATCTTAGTTAATCACATCAATAAACCAAGGTTAAGATGAGTCTAATTGAATTTTCTATTTTGTAGATCAATCAGAAGGGATTTGAATGATGTAGATCGAGTTAATTGAGATTAAATCATCTAAAGGATACATGGCCCCCACTTTACAAGATGGATATGTACAAGGGAATCTTACAGATTTAGAGTGTGAGGCAAGTGTCAAAGATTGGATTTTACTTTCAAAGAAGGTGGGCTCCATAAGAAAAACATGAAAGAGAGCTTATGAAAGGTGAGAAGGAGAGCTGAAAGAGGACACCAAAGATTGTAAGGAGCTCTCCTTCTTCTTTCTCCCCTTCGGTCTTGCAACACAGACATGCAAGGAGGAGGAAGAGAGGCTCCATTGTTGGAAGCCATCTCCCTCTCTTTCCTATTCCTATGTCCTTCCCAGATCTCTCTCTTTATCACCCTCTCTGTTTCTTCTCCATCGCAAGCTCCTGTCTCCTTTCCTATCTCATATTCTCACCTTCTCTTGGCTTCCAGTAGAAACCCAAACCCAACACTCATCTCTCTGTCTCTCATCCCTTGTCATTTCCTTGTTTTTCTCCTCTATTAACCATGATTTTTTTTTATTGTTTTTCCACTATTTTCCCCCTAAAATTCTTATTCATTTACAAGATTTCATTGTTATGGAGAAAACCCAACATGGGTTTCCCCCAAAACTTCCTGTTTCCCCCTCTTGCAGTCATATTCTTCTTCTCATAGGTTTCCTATTCATTTTTGTTAAAAATTAGAAAAACAATAAAATTTCATTTTTGCCCTTAGCCTCTTTCCCCTCTGTTTTTCCCTCCTACAGCCATTTTTTATTTCTATTTGTGTCACCATTCTAATTCCCTTTATGTCCCTAGTTTTGCCTTATTCCTATCCTGTTCTATTTATCTAGGTTCTGTGTTGTTCACAAATAAGATGAGGAATTAAGTAATCAGACCCTATTTGATTTTAGCTCTACCGAATCAATGGTTTAGCTTTAACAAATAGGAAAACATTATTTCCTAATCTTTCTTTCATTAGATTTTCAATTAATCTTCAGATCTTATTCTTAGGAGAACTCTTATCTTATACATCAATTCTGATCTTCAATTTGGAAACCAGAAATTTGATCTAAGCTATCCAAAACCTAAAATTCTTCCTTAGTCCAAATCATCAAAATTTTGGGGAATATGTTTAATCCAACCATTGATCCTTAATCAAAGATATTATTGAGATATTAATGAAGGTAGATCAACTTTGATGACATCAAATTTGAAGAAATTTGTTGTAAGCAAGCTAGGGAAGTGCATTTTATTTGTTTTTAGTTAATTTTCTATCTTTTTGAACTTGGATTTGTGTAATTTTCATTAGTTAATTTTTTTCTTTAACTTGAAAATAAAAACTAAGTTTAAAAATAGTTTTTAAAATAAAAAATGAAAAATCAACTTTTTAAACTAACTTTGAAGTCAATTTTTTATTTATGACTTTAAAAAACTATTTTAAAAAAAGTTTCTTTTTCTTTAACTTTAAAAACCCTTACTAAGAAGAGCACCTATTTTTTTGTACAATTTATCATTCAATCACTCATCCTTTATACACACAAACGCATATAAATAAACACAAGAATAAGAAAATCAATAAATTTTTAGATAACTCTAATTTATCATCCTTTTATTACATCTATCGAATGTTATATAGTATTCCATCTCTATAATACAAGCTAGCACCTCACCAAAGAGCTAATATGGAACTATTTCATGATAATCAGGCCTCTTATTATCATCATAGAACCCAAATTTTGGATGAGACACCAAACCATGAGGCGCTTCATTTCCACATCAGTGATTTAGTTGACACTAGCTAGGGAAAAAATGAACCTAAATAACCTTCAGTTTTTGTATAGGTGAAGAGTGATAGATACATTAAATGAAAAATTTATAAAAATTCATATAAGGGATTCATACTTTTAAAGTTGGTTTTGAAAATTGACTTTAAAAGGCCCCAATTTTAAAAAATTTAGGTTTCCAGCCATACTAAGATGGGGCTTTTAAAGTTGGTTTCAGAAATCAACTTGAAAAGTGGAGGACCTTTCAAGTTAGTTATGGGAAACTACCTTTAAAAGTCCAAAATTTTCAAGTTGATTATGGGAAATTGAAAAGCCTTACCTTAATGTGGCTAGAAACCCAAAGTTTTTAAAAGTGGGGACTTCTAAAGTTGTTTTTTCAAAACTAAATTCGAAAGCTATTGGCATGTAAAAAGAA
This sequence comes from Warburgia ugandensis, assembly GCA_035236585.1. Lineage (NCBI taxonomy): Eukaryota > Viridiplantae > Streptophyta > Magnoliopsida > Canellales > Canellaceae > Warburgia > Warburgia ugandensis. The sequence goes on along the minus strand of CP141139.1, from coordinate 31,381,928 downwards.
AGTGTTTCCCTCCAAAATAAGGTAAGGTTTTCCAAGTAGGTATTGGAAAAGAACTTGAAAAGTTGGGACTTTTTCAAATTGGTTTCCCAAAATAGACTTGAAAAGCCCCCACTTTTTAAGTTTTTTTCCCTAGTTAATTTGAAAAGTCTACATTTTTCAAGTTGTTTCCTAAAACTAACTTCTAAAGTTATTCATGTGAAAGGAAAGTGTTTCTTGCCACACTTAGGAAGTTGGTTCATGATGAACTGTCTTCATAAGTATGGTTTTTAAAGTCATTTTTCTAAAACCGACTTGTATTATTTTTACGAAGATGATTGACTAAAAACTAACTTCTTTATGCCAACTTTAAAAGCCCCAATTTTACTAGTAACAACTTAAGAATCAAACCAAAACTATGACTACCTTCTTAGAAGATGGTTTCATTGAAAACTTAATTTAGAAATTATTGAACTTTACAAAACTAGATAACTCATCAAATTCTAAGCATTCTATGAAAACCTAACTATAATGGATTAAGGATTCAATTTTCAAGCATGCATCCACTATGAAAAGTAATGACATAAAATCAAATAATTATTCTAAGTAAGAATCAAACTTTTTTAAATTCAATTTAATCACAAATTAACTTTTTAGGACAATCAGAACATTAGAAATAAGTAAGTGGTGTTACTAATTTAGGCTAGGATCACTTTAATTCTAAACAAAAAGACTAGCATCTCATAATTATTAAACTAAACATTAAATTATATAAATCTACTATACTAAAATAATATAATTTAAATGTCCTAAAATAATTTAAAACCAAAGAAAATAATAGTATTAAATTATTTAAATTAGTAACTAAATTTTCAATTGATTGATCATTATAATTATTAAAAAATAAATTACAAAAATAACATTAAAATTTCTTCAAATGAAAGTAGCTCCCTTAGCAATCCGTTAGTGTGTCATGCATCAACTTGTATCCAAGAATCTTTATTTCAACTTCCATGAAATTTGGAAAAAGAAAAACTGAAGTAATACTTGCATCTGCAATGGCAAGCCATTAGCAAAAGAGTGTCACTACATAATTAAATCAATAAAGATTTTAAATGATAAGATGAAACCAAAGTTAACTACTATAAATTTACACCATAAGAACTTTCTTGATTGATTTCCTTGAAAACAAACTATCATATAGTAAAAATATATATAAATTGAAGAAGATATAAAGGTACAACTATAATTTGTAATTGACTATAGCAATTTGAAGTTTTAGAAAAAATTTCCTATTAACACCCGATGAAGCAGTAACTTGCTTGATGAACTTCACAACTTTGGTTGATGATTTCTACTATTTCTAAATTGAACTTAGTGGCGATACTTCTTATCTAGCACAACTAGATACCTTGAAATCCAATGGAACCAATAGATTTCGATGAATATCAATAAATTTTGAGATTTTTGAATTAGAATAGTAATAGTTTCTATAGAACAATAGTATTCCCTAATACTATTGTTCACTAAAATTCACTAATTTAAACTTTGAATTATTACTAAAAATTGATGTAAACGTCTTCTTAAGACAGTGGACAACCTTGACGATGCTTTAAATCAATAAAAAACTTAATCAAAAATAACAAGGAGGTGAGCAAAACCAAAGCAATTAATTTATAACCAAAAGAGTGCATGTGTATTTCCCCTATCAAAAACATGACTCCCAGGAGCTTCTTTGAAGTCTAAACTGACCCCAAGAGCACCATGTGATTAGCTAAGCACAAAGACAAGAGTAATATGTCCATATTGAAACAGAGCATGCATAACCTATCTAGAATTCCTAAAGACCATATGTCTTCTTGAGAGAAGATGCCTAGCCCTTCTAATCTCCACTTCTTCCACCTCCTTTTTCTTTTAATCATGTTTCATCCCTACTTTTTATATAGACAAATCCTAGCTACTATCCTTTTGGAAGTTTCTTTGTACGAGACTTCCTTCTTCCTAAGACTTTCTTTCCATGACTTTCCAAACATCTCATCCCACTTTCTATAACATGTTATGCTACACTCCAATATTGTATATGAAGTATAACACATTTCTTTCAACTCTTCTTCAATTCCCTCTCTTTTCCAAAATTAGTATATTGGTTGCCCACCTTTTAGGAAAGTAATCTCACTTTCATCAAAACCAGCTAACCTTTCCATGTGGTGAGCATTTTACAAAAAATGTATGTGAATGAGAGAGTGTGGGGCCCAATGCATAATTTTTTTCAAAATTATTGTATTTCTATGTGCTATCCTAAAAAATGATGAAAATGATACTAACATCCTCTATACTTGGAAAGTATTGGAACTTAAGCCATTTGTTTTGATCAATCTGCTTCATCCAAATCTCATCTTGGATTGATCTAAGTTATTTATTTCAATTGAAGCATGATTTGAGATTTGAAATATTGTTCAGCTTGATCTAACAACTTGGATTTTGATCTACAACCTACAAAACAGAAAAAATCCTAATTAGTATTTTAAAATATGGCTTAACACATACTCAAGTCAGATTGTTTATCTAACTCCAAAAATACACTAAATTATATTTAGATGAAATATAAATATTTTAGCACAAATATATCCTATAAATATAAAAATGAGTGATCAAATGCACTAAAACAATGCAAAAATTAGTATTTTTAAATAAAAATGAACATTCAATATACCTCCCAACTAGTATTTTTGCTAATCCTAAGAAAAACATGCTAAAACCATTTTATTGAAAATAATAGAAGTTGCCATTTTCATAGGTACTCACTATTGCATTTAGCATATTCAATAAGCCCTCAAACCCATAGGTTACTCCTAGTAGATAAGTTAAACCTTGTGAGGGTTTGTAGTGAATCTATCTACAAAACTCAAGAAAGGTAATTGCTAAATTTATCTCTAAGAATTTTCTTCTATTCATACTTAATTTTACCACTTTAACACATTAATAAGACTAAATGAAAAATTCAAAACCATATTCATATGCTAAAGATATATTCTTTAGGTTCAAGTTCTAGAGTGCAGTGTGTATACAATCTACATATACGATCTTGACTTCCAAGTAGGCTACAACTATTGAACTCCATCTAAAATATGCTTTGATTTCATTCCTTACTAATAGACATACACTTAGATAAAAAACAACAAAAATATCTCACATTGATATATTTAGAAATATGACATGTAATTTCTCTATTTTTACCAGTTTCTAACTCTAAAATTCACATAAGTATCACTAATTAGAATTTATTTTACATTTGTAGGATTATAGTACAACTAAAAAATGTATTTTTAACAACAGAAACTCTAAAAAAAGAGCAAGACTACTATCCAAGAAACATCATGGGTCCACATTCCAACCATGAAGTCCAAAATTTAAAATGATTAGTGGGTGCTATTATCAAAGTCAGAGTAGTCAAAAACCCTATATGAAAGACCAACCTTATTCATACAAAATAGGGTCTTATCAAAAGTAAAGGTGACAAAACTTCCCATGCATGCATGCATGCCTCCACCATCTTGGGAAGCTTCTGAGGGAAGCTCACATCACATACTATGGAAACACATACAATGAGAGCTTTTTCTTAAACAAAACAAGTCAAAGACTGAGCCTTGCATGAATAAACATTCCACTCACTCTCTCTCTCTCTCTCTCTTACTAAACCAAAAGAGGGAACCACCAATGGAGTTGGACAACTTTTCCATATAATTTGTGGTGTATTCACCTTTATTACACATTTTCACATGAGAGAATTAAGGAATAAAGATGGATAAAATAAAGTAAGTGAGAAGAGAAACAATTTATGGAAAATATTCTATAGCTGATAATCATCCTTAATTTTGAAGCATTTAAAAGTCAAGATCTATCCTTGTTTATGAATATCCTAAGCAACTAGTGAGAACTAACTCAAGCAATGATGGACCAATGAGAAGAAAGGCTACAAGGAAGACAAGACTAGAACTCCATTGGTGGAGAATTTTTTGGTGGGCTGTTTTTAGGAGAAAAAATGTCCCACTTCAAGAAAGGAGATGTCCTCCACTACTTGAATGCTATTGGCTAGAGAAAATAAAAGTAGTATGGGAGAAAATAAGGAGAAACCAAAAGTGGATAAGAAAATCTTAATGGAATCTAAGCCATCCACTCTAAGGCATGTCAATCCAATGGTTGAGACAAAAAAAGAGCTCTTAAAGAGATCCTTGTGGATAAGGAAACTTCAAATAGAATCTAATTCATTCAAGTTAGGTGAAGAATGATCCAATGGACAAGAATGATGTAGAGTAAATCCACAAAACCTAGCCACCATCCCATACAATGGAATCAATTTGAAATAAAATAAGGGAAAGTTATACTCACCCACATCCTCCCAATCTTCCCCCATGTCTATCTTACCTTCCCACATTCCTTTCCCATGAATCACATGCCTCCTTCCTTCCAATCATCCTTAGCTCACTCCAATCCTCCCATTATGTCTTTCCATTATCTCTCATCTTCTTTATTCTTTTTCTTTATTTCTTTTCATCTATATCTTTCTTTCTAAACTCATCAATATGGAGCTCCTCTTTTCATTTCCACGCCCCCACTTTCTATGCCTTCTTTCCTTCCTTCAATTATGTATTAAATCATAGCCACTTTTTAATTCTTTCTCCTGACAATCCTAGTCATTCACCTCTTAGGGATTCCTCCTAGATCATAAAGCTAAACCTTGGTGAAACAGAGGGAGAGAGATCACTCTCACCATGTCCACCATAAGGAGTAGAGGTAAGAAAACCTACCACTCCTGATCCCACTTCCATTCCTTCTCCTACCATTCTCTTTCTCATTACCTTTTTCATTCTTCACTCTAGCCTTTACATGCATTCATCCTTGCATGCTTTTCATTTCTATGCATCCTTCCACACCTCTTTCATGAGCCTTTACACGCACTCTTGCTTTGCACCTTTGCCTTACACACACCTTTCACCCATTCTTTCTAGAGATGCATGCACCTCCTTTTATCCTCATCTCATTCTCCCTCCTTCATCACTCTCACACGCACAACCCTTATCCTCCTTTCCATCACACACAATCCTCCTTCCACACTCTTACATTGGTTTTGGGAACACTAAGGAAAGGAAGAAATCCTTGTGCTTTTTTCCATGATAACTAAGGATTCTTTCCTTCATGAAGTATGGTTTTGTTGATGTTTTTCACAAGTGCATAGGCTATTGTCGTATAGCTATGCAAATACGGGTCAATCCCACATGGACTCACTTTATAAATTTTGGAGTTTTTAATAAAATTTAATTATTTAAAATTCCATTCAATTGAAAAAATTTAACAGGAAAAAAGATTCAGACTTCAAATATAATTTATCAATGAGAATTATAGAAGTTCAACACAAGAATAACAAAAATTAACTAAAGAAATAAGAAAATTCCACTTCCCTAGATTGGTTATTGTCAATTTCTTCAGATCTGAGTATATGAACTTCAATCAAACTCCATCAGAATCTTTCTGGTACTCCTGATTGATGATCCACCAGATGGATTAGGTAGATTTCAGAAATTCTAAGAGATTTGGCCTAAATAAGATTTTTGGGCATTGGACAGTTTAGATCACTTTTTGGGGTTCAGATTAAAGATTAGAGACATTAATCATGACAATGGATGTCCTCAAAATGAATTTGTAAAATTAATTTAAAATCATAAGAGAAACATATGAGGAATTGAAGATTTTGATTGGTTAAGGCTAACCCGTTGATTGGGTTAGACCTTAATTGATCTGTCTTGATTAACTATTCTTGGATAAGCAGAATGAGGATAAAACAGAATCATAATAGTTAGGAACACAGATGTAATTACTAAAAAAGGAAAAACATGTAATTAAAGGTAAAAGCAGAAGGCAAAATCAAAATTTTATTAAAGATCTGGTTTTTAACAAAAAGCAGGAAAAAAACCAATGAAGAAGAATACTAGAGAAGGAAGGAGATGGAGCCAAAGGAAAAGGGGGAAAGGGAGAGGAGAAGAGAGTGGGGAAAAAAATTAGAAACCCGACTTGGGTTTCCGTTCTTGGGCTGTCGGAAGACGCCTGGGATGGAGAAGAAGGGGGCTTTTGTCTAGAGCGGTGAAGCCTGAATTGGAGAAAAAGCTAGAGACAATTGTCACCTGGCTGAGGAGATTGGAGATGCAGAAAAAATGACATCGTCGGTGTGTTTCAGGTGGTGGAAGCAAAGAGAGTAAAGACAGAACAAGAGGGAGAGATAAAGAGAGAAAAGAGGGAGATGGGTAGAGAGATGATGAAGCCTCCTACAGTTCAGCCTGGGGGTTGGTGGTGCATTGGAGGCAGGGGCCTGGGGCATGTTGAGAAGGACAGTGATGAGAGATGGGAAGAATGGGGATAGGAGAAGATGTGAGAGAGAATGAGAAAGAGCGATATGGGAAAGAGAATTAGAAAAAGAGGGGAAAGAAGGAGAAGGAGTGGGTGTTGTGCGTGAGAGAGAGAGAGTGAAGAAGGTGGTCGAAAGGGAGATTGGGAGTGAGAGGTGCGGCGAATAAAAAAAAACCAAAGATGGAGAACAAAGCTAGGAATGGTGCTGGCCTGGGTTTTTCAACAGAAAGAGAAGAGGAGCAAAGAGGAGTGAAGGCATGAGGAGCAGGGAGGGGGAAACGAGAGAGAAGAGATTGGGTGCGTGAGAGAGTAGATAGTGGCTAGAGTATTAGAGATTGAGAAAAACAACGACTAAAAAAATACCATGAGAGTACAATGACTAGTAGACTAAGGAAAGTAAATCAAAACTCCAAAAAGACTTCCCCTCCCCACTCATACGGCTCCCCTCTTTATAAATTTTTTTCCTTATTTTTCTCCAACAAACTCCTCTTATCCCTATTTAGGACTCTTCTTCCTCTTCTATTTCAATTAGGACTCTTCCTCTTGATCCCTACTGGATCTGCATAGTTGAAATTAGATCTGATCCATCTAACCCTCCTTTAGTTCATCTAATTATTGATTTTGAGAAAATTAAGGTTTGGATGGTCAATCAAGCTAAATTTTGCAGTTTGGACAGTTAGACGATCTAATTGAATGCTAAACTAGGGGCCTCTTAGCTAAAAATGAACACTTAACAGGTTTGAGGTTTACAATGGTCTGTGGAATTTTAGGGTAACTGTCCTCTTTGCTTGTCGGCTACACTTAGTGTGTATAAATAAGTAGATCGAGTCATATAAGTGACGATTGCTCAGGTGTAAAGTAGTGTATTTTGGGTTGAAAAGAAGTGTACAGGCCCTAGTCAATAGCATAACAAAGAGGGCTATAAAGAAGAATTCAAGTTGGAAAAGAAGCAAACGTGCAAAGATATTAGTGAGTAACACAACTAAGGCGTCCTACAGTGGACACTTCAAGGAAGTTTTTACTTTATTTGCTTGCTTGTTTGTTTCTTTATTGTATTGTCCTCTAATTCAATTAATGAAATTGTTTTTGGTTAGCTTGCTTTACTTTACCTTTTTATTTACTTGCTTTAGTTCCTTTGCTTTATTTTAGCAATTGAGTTTAATTACTTTCCTTAATTGTTGACTAGGTTAAAGTGTAGTAGCCTTAGGTTTTAATTGAACCAATTTATCAAAAAGTCTCTATGGGATCAATCCGTATTGCCATATCTATGCTATATTGGATTTGTGCACTTAGGTATATTAAAATTCACATCAAGTTTCTACCGCTATTGTGTGTAAGGTGTTGTAAAGATCCTAGTTGAGTGGCACAACTAAGGCATCGTACAATGGACACTTAAAAGAATATTTTACTTTATTTTCTCGATCCTATCTTTCTTCATTATATTGTAATCCAATTAATGTAAATTGTTTTTAGTTAGCTCGCTTTACTTTTCTTCTTTATTTACTTGCTTCATTTTATTACTTTATTTTAGCACTTTGGTTTAATTGTTTTCTAGGTTAAAGTGTAATAGCTTGTTTTAATTGAACTCATTTATTAAAAAATCTCTATGGCATTGACCCACATTTTTCGTCTATGCTATGGTGGACTCGTGCACTTGCAATCTATTAAAATTCACATTACACATAAGAGTTACTAAGGAACTTGTTTTTGATCCCTCTGGAAAAGATGCCATTACCAAGAAATTAAAAATATTACTCCCTAATTTTTATCTTTCCATATCCTCATCAAGACTACATTCTTCTTAGAATCAATAGGTCCTAAACTATGACAGAATTTAGGCTTAGGACAAGGATATGAAATGAAATGAATATATAAGGGCATTCAAAAACTGCAAAAATAAGAAGAGGTATTCTACTAAGAGTTGATTTTTTTTTTCTTTTTTCCTTTTTCCCTAATTGAAGTGATCATTTGTTTTTGCACTTTTCTTCCATTTTTAAAACTTTTGAATCTTCTTTGAAAAGCATTTATTTTTTTGATATTCACTTCTCTACTTGTATTACATCTAAAAGTTATTTGTTCAATCATCTCTAACACATTTTTTGAAAAAATTAGGTAATGGATATTTTATATTGGGTTTATACAGGTAAAGGTTAATTTGGTTACATAAGAAATGTCTAATATATAAAAGGTTCGAAAGGGCTCACTAGTGGTAAAAATTATCTTTGTGTAGACATTTTGTCTTTAGGTTAAAACAAAGGATGACCTAAATAATTTCCCAGGTTTCATATAAGCTATTAGATTCAATAAACTTCTAGAAAATTAAGATAATACTCAAAAGATGAATCTTAGGAATTGACCAAATCAAAGAATATTCAGGGATCAACTAAGAAATATGTAGCTTAGGAAAATTTAAAATTTATATATAACTCTCATAAGAATGAATTTCTCTAAAACTCACATGGGTCTCTAAAGTCATAAGTACTTATCAAAATATACTATATTTTCATTTGAGGCAGGGTATTTCTCTCTTTCCTATTGGAACAGTCCCATTATTGGAAATTAACAGCTAAATTTTGGAAAAATTCCTAGGCCTCTATTTCATTTTTTATCATGAGGGTTCCTCCACTAGCTGCATCTATAATTTGTCTATTTTGAGGTGTTAATGCCTCATAGAAGTATTGAACCTTCTCCCATTTTTCAAATCAATTGGTGTGAGCACTTTTTCATTAATTCATTCCATCTCTCCTAACATTCATAATATTGCTCATCATCTTTTTGCTATAAATTAATGATCTCATTTTGAAGGGCATTAGTCTTATGGACATGAAATAATTTGTTCAAAAACTTCTTAGAAAACTAGTCAATGTGGTGTGAAACCTATCTTTAAAGAATTTAGACATGATTTGGCCTTATCTTTTAATGAAAAGGAAACAACCTAGGTCTAATAGAATCATCCAAAACATTTCAAATTGTGAATATGAGACAAATATCAAGGAACTCCTAGATATGTAGGTATGGATCCTCTCTATTATGACCATAGAATGTTAGGAGTAACTGAATGGATCCAGGCTTAAGTTCAAAAAGGTCTGCATTGGTGGGTTGTAAAGTGATGCATGATGGAGTATTTAATTGAAGTGGCACATACAAATCTTTAATAGCATCATGCTCAACATCAACTGGTGGGTTTGCCATGGGGTTAGGAGTTTGATTTATTAACACTTGCCTATGAGTACGTTCAATCTCAAGATCTAATGGTACTAATGCAATACTCTAAGATCAACGTCCCTGTAGCACTGTAGTGAAACCTAACTAAATGATGAAACCTAAATCTAAATGACACCTAACTCTTTATACTATGCAAGCAAACAATTCCTAATGCTAACAAGATGCTTTATTGCTCTTTGTTAATCTGCGAGGTTGTAGTTTTTAACCTAAAGCTAGATAGCTCTTCCTTTAATCCAGACTTGACTACTGCTTACTAATTAGGTCCTACCTAAGGTCGTTAATACAATTCTCATGGAATAAGCATTTAGACCTCAACATTTATTAACAAAAGGTGTGGAAAATCACTTAAATTTTGGATACCCACCATAACCACAAAGTTTAAGAGCTATTGGCTGGACAATTGTTTATCTCTTTCAAAAAAGGTCTTATGAGCTCAAAGCTCAAGGTCTTTTGTGTTAAGTGTGTAATTTTGACCAAAAGACCCCTAGTTTAGCATTTAATTAGACCATCTAACTCATTATTTTGATAATTTTTGGATAAAATATAAAATTTAGCTCAAATTGACCATCTTACTATAAATTGTCAAAATTAATGGTTAGATGATCATTTGAGCTAATCAGATGTTTAATGTATGGTTTAGATGACTCTAATATAGTATTTGGTCTTACAGATCAACTAAAGGAGGGTTGGATGGATTAGATTAAATTTCAACCGTACAGATCATCTTGAAGATCAATAAGGCAAGAGTGGAAGGTTCCTAAAGGAGAAAGAGTCCTAATAAGGAGAGGACTATTGATGGGATTTTGGGAAGAAGAGAAAGTTCCCTAATAAGAAACTAACTCTTAAAAGAAAGAGGGGGAGATGAGATAAGGGAGGAGGAAATCCATAAGAAGAGGAACTGTGGGATTTTAAAAGGGAGTTTTGAGTTTTTGGGAGTTTTACTTCTACTTTCCTTAGTTTTGTTTGTCATTGTTTTTTTCTTCTTCCTTTGGTGTTCATCCCTTTTTCCTCATCTATTCTCTTCTCATCCCTCTCACAACTCTCTTCACATCCCTCTTTCTATCTACCACTTCTCCCCCTCTCCTAGGCTATCTTTTTCTTCTCTCTCATTTCCCCCTCTCTGTTCCTCACCCCTTTACTCGTTCTCCTTGCTTCTCTTCTCTTTTTGTTGAAAAACCAGGGCCAACACCATTTCTAGCTTTGTTCTCAATCTTTATTTATTTATTTTTCTTTTTTTACCACATCATCCAACCACACCAGATCCTCAAACTAAGTTCCAGTCTCCATTCACCGCACAAGCCCAATCTTCCCTTTTTACTGATCAATCCACCCTCTATTGCACCTCCACACTAGCACTCAGTTCTCCCATCTGTCTCACCCGCTTCTCCATCGCAAGCCTGCTTCTCTCTCTCTCAATTCCCTTCTTAGTCTCCCACTATTTCACTCACGCACTCATTTCCTCTCTTCATTCCACTGTAGACACCCGATCAAGGCAACTGAATGGAGCCAGCCGGTGAACATTTTTCCCCCATCACCAGCTTTACCCAGTTCCAGTCACATCTCCACAGTAGATCACTATACCCCACTTCTATTCCCCCTCTATCTGCTCAACTTTTTTTCATTCCTCAGCATCATGCCGGCATGCATCAAGTAGACAACACTGTAGGCCCCATTTGTTTCTCTCTCTATCAGGCTCATCATCTTCACTTAACCTAGACAGCCACTGCATCAGTCATTGGTTCCCTATTCACCTACACCAGCAACCCAAATCTCCCCAGTCATCTCCTTCATCGAGCAGAGCAAGGCTTAAGCATCCTCTATCTTCATCGCACGCACCGGCTACGCGAGCCACCAATGCCCAGGACTAGTTTAGCACTAGTTTGCTCGCCAATTGCACCATGTCTAGTGGAATTGGTTTAAGTTTACTATTTTGCGGGAAAAGAGGGAACTTTCTGAAAAAATTCTGCTTTTGCCCATACGAGGATATTTTAAATTACATTTTTTGTCCTATTACTATTACTATTCACATTCTATATTATTTTAGTTTTGGTTATTTGTGTTTTGTGTTATTCTGTGGTTAATCTAAGAACTATCTTATCTATTCCTGTTTAACCAACCAAAGGTTCTGGTTTAACCACGGGAAACCTCTTATTTTTTATTTGTTTTATTCATAATTTTAATTAACTTGTAGAACTTGTTTTTAGGATAGTTTCTAGTTTGATTACTATTCCTGATCTTCAATTTGAGTTCTGAAATTAGATCTAAGCCATTAATTCTTAACATTATTAATTAGACTAGATCTCTAAAAATTTGAAGAATTTGACAAATTCATTTGTTAGATCATTAATCAAGGACATATTGAAGACACTAATGAAGTTTGATTTATCTATTTAAGTTTTGTCATTTACTTTATTTTTTAAATAAGTAAATTTTATTAAAACTCTAAATTCTTAAAGCACGTCCCTGTGGGATTGACCTGTACTTGTGCATGCTACACTACAATAGCCCGTGCACTTGTGAAAAATATCAACAAGTTTTTAGTGCCTTTGCTAGGGACTTGCAACAGAGTTTTTATAAAATTTAATTAAAAAATCCATTATAAAATCCAAAAATTTTAAAAATTAGAAATAACCCAAAAAATAAATTTTTTTAGGGATTGCATGATTTTAACATTTTAGGTGCATTTTTTTATTTTTTTAGTGCATAAACACCTTTTTTGTTGAATTTGGTACTTATTTCTAATTTTCCTTTTTAGGGAAACAGGAAAGTAGAAGAAATTGGCAAGTGGATCTTCATCAAAATAGAAATTTCTTTGCCTTCATAGATTATGATTTTCCTTTTATTTTGAGTGAATCTCATAGTGAGGCCCCTTTGTAAATTGCAATTTTCATTTTAATTTTTAAAGGGTTGTATAATATAGGGCAAGTGTAAGATAAGGTGGCCCACACTTGACATTCATTAGAAACCTTACTGTAAGTATCCCTCACTCCTTTTATCTCCTAGATTAGGGTTTGAATTTAGAATATTTTTGCATTATTTGGTAGAAAAATTGCATATAGTAAGCATTTTTTGATAATTGTAACATTATTTAGGGTTTCGCTTTAGTTTACTATTTTAATTGCATTTTTAGGGCACGTTTAATGCTTTAAGTAATGTATATGTTGATCAAACTTCCATGGAGAGTGGAAATTAATTAGTAAGGGTACCCAACCCCACAAGATCAAGGTTGGATTTTATCACCACTCCTTGGCCCATCTAGGATAATCACCTCAAGCACATAATCCTACCTTTCAAATTAATTTAAAATCAATTAGAAGAGACTTATAGGGTCATCACATGCTTGTAGGACCTCTTACTAAGATGCAATCTATTGTCACTCCAGTAGCTTTTAGGCACTGTGGTTATAGTGGGTGTTTTAAAATTCAAGTGATTTTCCCATGCCTTCTATTGACATTTAAAGGGCAGCCCCGGTGCATGAAGCTCCCACCTCTGCAGGGTTCGAGGAAGGGGTGGACCGTAAGGGCTTAAAATACACAGCCTTACCTTGCATTTTGCAAGAGGTTATTTCCACGCCTTGAACCCATGACCTCAAGGTCACATGACGACAACTTTTACCATTGCTCCAAGGCTCCCTTTACATGGGGATTGTATTAACCACCTTGAGCAGAACCTAACTGGTAAACAATAGTCAAATCTGAAAGAGAGGAGGAACGCTAGATTAGGCTAATTTAAAAGCATTGTCCCAACACAAATTAAAGAATGTTAAAATATTATTACTTATTAGCCTAAAGGATTATATTGTGCCCTTTGTTTGTGCATTATTCTAGGAAGTTAGATTGCAACATGTAGGTTAGTTTTTCCTCTTAAAAAAAACAAAAAACTCAATGTTGTATAGAATGATTTGTTTCATTGTATATGAAGTTGAGAACAAAAGCCTATAAAAAAGAGGATTGATTTCATAGATTAGATGCATCGATAGATAGGTTAGATATTATGGAAAGTCAATTACTTAGGATAATAGCTTCTAGGCAAGCTATGTCACAATTTCAATCCTATAATGACTATACGTGTTCTGAGCATCCATATTCCACTCCTTCATGGCCCCCATCAAGCTCCACATACAATGAATACTATCAAGAGCCAGTGGATGCACCTAATGCATTCACAAATCCTAACAATTATCATCTTGAGACAAATTACCAAGACTATAACGGATGGGCTAGGCATCATGAACAACCATGGTCTCAGGACCACCAATATCAGAAAGAACTACAATGGTCCCACCCTAGTCGACACCACCATGATTATTCAAAATATCAGGATCAACCATCATGTGTTCAACCTGCTCAATCATAAAGAGCCATTTAATACTGATAATAGGATGGAAATTTCTTATGATCCTTCTAAGCCACAAAGTCTACAACCATCCTTAGAAACCTCAAACTTATATCTACTTGAGCCATGTCCTACTCCTTATTATGATTATGATGAAGGGACTTCAATTGAGGAAGAAAATGAAGCTTTGGAAACATCCAACCCAAACCTCTCGCTCCCTCTTATGACTTTGATAAAGATACATCTATTGAGGAGGTGAATCAGTTCTTGGATACTATCCCTTTGATGAATACTTCTCAATGGCAAGCTAGAGTAGAATTCCCTATAGCGCCTGAAATTCATATTGAACCTTGCAATGTAGAAGATGTACCTGATTGGGACTTATCAACTTTATTTGAACAATCACAAGATAGTCATGTAGGCCCATTTGACACCTTACTTGTGCCCATAAAATAAGAAGAAAAAGAGTCACTTGGTGTACATCAACTTACTTTAGGGTACACATAAGAAGATAACCAGGGTTTAAGCCAAACCTTGCCCTTACCTCTGTTAATACAGAAACAACCTTTTAGGGAAGGACATAGTCAACTTATACCCCTATTTCAGGACAATATTAGGAAAAAGGAGGAAAAAGTTAACTTGAATATAATGGTCATTTTTATCCCTCAATTTGGTCAAGAAAAGGACCCTTTATCTCCAAATGGTCCAACAAAATGCTCGGTCGTACACAAAATCATTGTGATACCATAAACTCAATTTTTGAGGTGGAGTAATTATATTGACTAACGTGAAATTTTGAAGATGGGGGTCATCAATATGATTCCCCAGAAGTAAAAATTGTGGTGATCTTAGCTGTTTTAATGTTACCACCACCAAAAAATTTAGGGTGGAAGCAATATATAGATTACTGCGAGATCCTGAAGTGGTGTGAGATATCTTGCCATTTCATCTTAGAATTAGGATAAACTGACCTAGTTAGCTCTAAGTTTGGAAAGTTAGGTTAGGCCATGTCTAGCTGAAGACGTAAAACTTAGCACTTCCTAGGATGCAACCCAGATGTTTTTCAAATCTCCATCTTCTACATCCTTCCATTATCATATAGGATTTGATGTCAAGACATATTTCCAATGGAATTTAAGCATATCTAGTTAGAAGTCAAGATTTATGAGGCTGTACACACATGCACTCCAAGAAATAACTCAAATAAAATGCTTTAATATGTGTTATGATTTGTAAAATTGTCAAATCCTCTCTATTAAGTTGTGAAAAACTAGTAGATTACTAATGAATGAGGATTCTTTGAGATAAAATAGGGGACTTAGCATTATTGAATTTTGTGGGTATATTCACTGCAAACCCTCATGAGGCATAACTTGTCCACTCGGGGTAACCTAGGTGTTGAAGGGCTTATTGCATGCCCTAAATGCAATCATGAGTGCTTATGAAAGTAGCACCTTGTGTCGTGTTTTGCTTTGGACTAGAAAAATTCTAGTTGGGGGTGTGTTAAGTGTGTAATTTTGACCAAAAGACCACTAGCTTAGCATTGAATTAGACCATCTACGTCATTAATTTGATAATTTTTAGATAAAATATAAAATTTAGCTCAAATTGACCATCAAACCTTAAATTGTAAAACTTAATGGTTAGATGATAATTTGAGCTAATTAGATGCTTAATGCATAGTTTAGAATACTCTAATCTAGTCTTTGGTCTTGTAGATCAGCTAAAGGAGAGTTAGATGGATTAGATTAAATTTTGACGATGCAGATCAATAAGGCAAGACTGGAAGGTTCCTAAAGGATGAAGAGTCCTAATAAGGAGAGGACTATGGATTGGATTTTGGGAAGAAGAGAAAGTCTCCTAATAGGAAACTAACTCTTAAAGGAAAGAGGGGGAGATGAGATAAAGGAGGAGGAAATCTATAAGAAGAAGAACCATGGGATTCTAAAAGGGAGTTTTGACTTTTTGGGAATTTTGGACTTTTCCTTCTAATTCCTTAGTTTTGTTTGTCATTGTTTTTTCTTCTTCCTTTGGTGTTCATCATTTTTTCCCCATCTCTTCTCTTCTCATCCCTCTCATAACTGTCTTCAAGTCCCTCTTTCTCTCTACCACTTCTCCCCCTCTTCTAGGCTATCTTTGTCTTCTCTCTCATTTTCCCCTCTGTTCCTCACCCCTTCACTCGTTCTCCTTTCTCCTCTTCTCTTTCTATTGAAAAACCTAAGCCAGCACCATTTCCAACTTTGTTCTTAATCTCTGTTTTTTTTTTTTTTTTTACCTCATCATCCACTACACTGGATCCTCAAACCGAGTTCCAATCTCCTTTCACTGCACAAGCCCCATCTTCCCACTAGCACCTAGTTCTCCCATCTGTCTCACCATTTGTCTCGTCCTCTTCTCCATCACGTTCTATCCTTCTCTCTCTCTCTCTCTCTCTCTCTCTCTCTCTCTCTCTCTCTCTCTCTCTCTCTCTCTCTCTCTCTCTCTCTCTCTCTCTCTCTCTCTCTCTCTCTCTCTCTCTCTCTCTCCCTCTATTTCACTCCCACACTCATTTCCTCTCTCTCATTCCATTGTAGACACTCGATCAAGGCAACCTAATGGAGATAGGCAGTGAACACCATTCCCCCATCATCGGTCGCACCCAGTTCTAGTCACATCTCCATAGTAGATTACTGCACCCCACTTCTATTTCCCCTCTATCTGCTCAACCTTTTTTTCCTTCCTCTGCATTGTATTGGCACTCATCAAACAGATAGCACCGTCGCCCCCATATGTTTCTCTCTATCAGGCTCGTCATCTTCACTGAGCCGAGATAGTTACCGCATCAGTCATCAATTCCTTGTTCACCCACACCAGCAACCTAAATCTCCTAGTCATCTCCTTCATCGAGCAGAGCAAAGCCCAGGCATCCTCTATCTTCATCGCATGCAGTGGCTAGACAAGCCACCAATGCCCAGGACTAGTTCTGCATTGGTCTACTAGCCAATTGCCCCATCTTTGGCATCTTCTCTAGTGGAATTGGTTTGAGTTTATTGTTTTGTAAGAAAAAGAGGGAACTTTAAAAAAAAATTCCACTTTTGCCCACATGAGGATATTTTAAATTATATTGTCTGTCCTGTTACTATTACTATTTGCATTCTATGTTATTGATTTGGTTATTCGCATTCTGTGTTATTTTGTGGTTAATCCAAGAACTATCTTATAAGTTCCTATTTAACCAAATCATAAGTTCTAGTTTATCCACGGGAAACCTCTTATTTCTTATCTATTTTAATTCAGAATTTTAATTAACTTGTAGAACTTGTTTTTGGGATAGTTTCTAGTTTGATTACTATTCCTGATCTTCAATTTGAGTTCTCAAATTGGATCTAAGCCATTAATTCTTAACTTTCTTAATTAGACTAGATCTCTAAAAATTTGAAGAATCTAATAAATTCATCCATCAGATCATTAATTAAGGACATATTGAAAACACTAATGAAGTCTGATTTCTTTTTTTGTTAATTTTTTTCATTTAATTTTAATTTTAAATAATTAAATTTTATTAAAATTCCAAATTCTTAAAGCGCATCCTTGTGGGATCGACTCGTACTTGCGCATGCTATACTACAATAGCCCATGAACTTGTAGAAAACATCAACATTTTGCTACTTGATTTTAAATTTAGATTAATGGTTGAGATCAAGCATACAAATAATTGATTTGATTTCCTAGGTGGGCCAAGGATCTGGTGATAAAATCTAGTCCTTATCTTATGAGGATTTCTATGGGCCCTTACTAACATTATTTTCCATTCACCATAAAGCAATAAATGCATAATGCAAGTACAAGAACGCAAACTAATGCAATCCATATTCTATCCAACTAAGGGTTAGATTGATGCAAGACGATGCAACTATTAAGATGAATGAGCCTAAACTATACAGTAAATGGAACTACACTAAGAAAGTAAAAGATAGTGAGGGAAACTTATAGTAAGGTTTTTGATGAAGAGCAAGTTTGGGCCACCTTAACCATCATTTTCCCTATTTTAATACAACCCATTTAAAATTGAAATAAAGAAATTACAAGTTACAATGGGGCCTCATTAGAAATTCACTCAAAAAGAAAAAATATATAAAAAAAAAAGTAATCAAATTTGATGAAACTTTAGCCCAAAGGATAAGAAATCTAAAACAAATTTGATGAAACTTTGGCCCAAAGGATCACTGCCACTCCTTTACTAAATTTCCCTTGCACAAAACAAGTAAGATGGATCAATTTATGATGAATTAAAAAAATATGTAAATATGATTGCAAAAATCCTAAGCTAATGCAACCTATAACTATGACTAAAGATAAACAATCCAAATAAGAATCCAACCATAAATCCATTGAGATTCCCTAGCAATGGCACTAAAAAATTGGTATAGCTTTAAAATTGCTCTCAAGTGCATGAACTAATGTAGTATGTGCACACAGGTGAGGTTGATCCATGAAGAATCTAATAGATTTGCAATGGATTGGATTCAATTTAGTTCAGTTAACTATATCCAAAGAGATAGAGATGTGATTGAACTAGGAAAATAAAACAAACTAAGAAGGAAACATGTGTGGAATGAGAAAGTAAATATAAAGAAAAGAATCTAAAAATAAAGCTAAGTAATTAAAATGGAAACTTGCCTAACTAACATGCGAGAAACTAAAGGAAACTAAAGCTAAATTAGAATCACCCAAATTAGGCAACTAATCTTAAGGATACTACTCAAATTAGAAACTTTCCTAAATTAATACTTTTCTAAGCTAGAAATAGAAACTTTCTAAAAATAGAAATTTCTAAAACCAAATTAGGAATCTTTCTAACACCAAGCTAACAGCAATAAACAAGTAACCAATGAGATTTAACTAATTTAACAAGAAATTAGAAATGTGCATGTGAATGGAAACTACAATTAAAAAGACTTTCTAAATTTAACACTTTCTAAATCATAAAAATTTTTAAAGATGGAACCTTCTAAAGATCAAAAACAAAAATTTCTAAACCTAAAATAGGATAAAAACAATGAATTAACTACTTCCAAAATAAAATTATGGCTTCAAGGCTTGAGTAGCTTGTATGGCTTATCACCCTTTTTCATGGCTTTAATGGCTAAGTAGCTTGAATGTCTCCCATGCAAAGGTGGTGGAAATGCATGGCTTGGGCTTGAGTCCATTTCTAGTCACCTTTTTCTTCTCCAATTGCCTTCTAGCTTGTCCTACAATGATGTTGAACCTTCATCACACCTTTGAATTGACCATATGTAGGCTTTGGCTTGCTTAAGTTTCCTAGTTAGACTAGGAACCTAATGAATGGCCTCAATTCTTATCTTGATCTTGGATTACCTTCTCAACACCTACAAGAAAAGGAAAACCCTAATTAAGTCTTAGCAAATTATGGTCATTTACATAATTACTTTGGACTAGCCTCTAAACCTTCAAAATATCAATCTTTTGAATTATTGGTCAGAAATGCATGTGTTATGAATTTCTGAAAAAACCCTAAAAATAACACTATATTTCATAGCACATGTTACTTTTTTGTACAAAACTAACACTAATCAATAATATATGGCGTTTGTCCTTTATTTGTCCTAATACTGCTTGTACAACATAATTATTGTTATCACAAATGATTTTAAAGGGTAAATTCCATTCAAGTGGCTGCATAATAGGTGCAGTGGTTATCTTATCTTTCACCTTTGTAGAAGCTTCTTGACAATCATTAGTATATTAAAAAAAATCATCCTTTATAAGGAGGTGACATGAAGGTCTAGATATGGTAATGAAACCTTTAATAAATGTCCTATCAAGTTTTGTATGTCCTAAAAATGAGTGGACATCCCTAACTAATTTAGGGATGGGTAGATTTGTGATCTAATTATTTTTGGCTTTATCTACCTCTATACCTTCAAATGAAACAATATGACCAAGTACAATTCCCCTAGGAACCATAAAATAGCATTTCTCCCAAATTATCACTAAATTCTTCTCTCACAATGACTCAAGACTTTTCTTAAGTTTTCAAGACATGTTTCAAATGAATCACCAAAAATAAAAAAAGTCATCCATAAAGACCACTAAAAATTTCTCTACTATGTTACTAAAAATACTCAAAATGCATATATGAAAAGTAGTAGGAGCATTACACGATTAAAATAAGCAAAAGTGCTAAAGAGATAGATAAAGGTGGACTTTTCCTAATCCTCGGATGCAATTTTTATCCAAGTATATCCATAATAACCATCTAGAAAATGATAGAAATGGTGTCCACAAGCCTTTCTAACATCTTATTGACAAAGGGTAAAGGAAAGTAGTCCTTCTTGTTGACAGCATTAAACTTTCTATAGTCAATGCCCATACACCAACTTGTGGTAATTTTTGTAGGAATTAATTCATGGTTGGAATTTGTTATCACTTTCACTCCAGACTTCTTTGGAACTGCATGAGTAGGACTCACACATTTACTATCACTTATGGGCTAAACAATCCCCTCATTAAGCAATTTAAGGACTACTCTAACCACTTCTTTCATATTAGGTTTCATTGACATGGTTTGGCATCATCCTCCAAATATATTCTATGATATAGATTACAAGGTTAATGCCCTATATATCCAAATGGTGCATCTTATAGCACTTTTTTGTTCATTTAGAAAGGGTAAATGCCTTTCTAAATATGCATACTTGAGTTCAATGGTAGATGTTTCAATTCAAATTTAGGAGGTTCAACTAAGGATAGAATGGCAATAGACTCCCTTTTAAGTAGTTCCTCAAAACAAGGTTTTCATCTTTCTTTGTCATGACAGGCACAGAATTAAGAATGAAATTAGCTTCCTCTATCAATGCATCCTCATTAAACTCATTAAAATGGGCCAAACATATTTCCAATGAATTTGATAAAGAAGATGAACCAAATTGGTCTTACACAACTGAATTTATCATATTTACACTATGTAAGTCATCAAAGATATCTCCTAATTGCTTTCAAAATTTGAAAATTTTTAGCTCTAATGTCATGTTACCAAATGAAAGTTTCATGACATCATTCCTATAACTAACCAAGGTATTAGAAGTATCCATGAATGTTCATCCCAAAATGATTGATGTCTTATTCCTTTCATTCAACACTGGCTATGTATCTACAACTAGAAAATCAATAAGAAATCAAAATTATTCTACCTAGACAAGCACATCTTCTACTACCCCTCTCAATATCTTAACAAAGCAGGTTTAAGCTCTCCAAGACCTAACTATTCATAATTCGAGTATAGTAGTAGGTTGACATTAGATCCTAAATCAAGAAAAGCTTGATTAATCTTATAGTATCCAACTATACAAGTTATAGTGGAGCAACTTAAATCTTTGTACTTTGGTGGTGCATGATGTTGAAGAATTGAACTAACTTCTTTTGTAAAAAACTCCTTTTAATCTTCTTTTGATGGTGCAAAGGATCTTTCAAGAATTTGGCATATGAAGGGGTTTTCTTAATGTGATCCAAGATTAGAATATTGATCTTAACTTATTTGAAAATTTCTAAAATCTCATCATTTGAGGCAAACTTTGTAGCTTGACGTAGGCTATGAGGAAACAAAGCAGGAGTGAGACAAGGCCCAATGGATTGGAAGGGTTCCTCCTCTACAAAATTTTCTTTTTCTTTATCCTTAGGAAGTTCTTGAACTTGATCAGCATTTGTAGCACCATCTTTGTCAATTACCTTACCACTATAAATAATGGTAATAGCCTTAGCTTGTTCCATGGTTGAACTTGAAGAACACTCTACAGTTACAATATGCACACCTTTGGGGTTTGTCTGTGGTTGGGTAGGAAATGTTCCTTTATTAAGGGTTTACATCATTTGGGTCATCATATTCTTCATTCATTCATGGAATGTGTATTCTATTTTAACTGAGCCTCAAATTAAGCATTTTTCTTCTCCTTGTTTTAAATAAATTCATGAAAATTATCCTCCCTTTATCTATTGGGTGGGGGCATGTAGGGTTAAGGAGCAAGTAGTCCTTGATTTTACTAGTAGGGTTGATATGAAGCCTAATGTGAGACATTGTATTTGGCCCATTCCGCCAACTAAAATTAGGATGACTCCTCTAATTGGTATTATATGTCTCTAAGTAAGGAGAAAAATGTCATT
This sequence comes from Warburgia ugandensis, assembly GCA_035236585.1. NCBI lineage: Eukaryota > Viridiplantae > Streptophyta > Magnoliopsida > Canellales > Canellaceae > Warburgia > Warburgia ugandensis. The sequence goes on along the minus strand of CP141139.1, from coordinate 31,359,830 downwards.
TGTAGGAATTTAAAGAATTAGCATGTTTATGAAGTTTATCTTAGAATGTCGAAATTGTGGAACATTCCTAAGTACAGTGTTAAGTACTTTCACAAATACCATACACCTATTCAACCTCCTTAGAGGTAATTTTTTCCCACTTTCATAGCCTCTACATTTGTATCTAGGGATGAAATGTTAGCATTCATATAATCTTTTTTAGATATTGCATACGTTCCTCCCCTAGCTAGTTTAATGGTAGACTTGAGCTTATCTAGGTAATCTACTTTTTTTGAATCAGCCCAAGCTTGTGCACTCCGTTCCAACCATTCCAAATACTTTTATACCTCATTAAATTGTCTGTTCCATTACACATAATTTCTACAAATTGGCACATGTCAGAATTATGTCCTTCATAAAGGAGGCTAATGATATGCTAAGGTTCACATCCATAATGTGGCCAAGTTAATAATATACTTTTGAACCTTCCCCAACATTCGTAGAATGATCCTTTGTCTTTCTGGGTAAAGTTGACAATCTTGTGGTATAGAGTATTGGGTTTTTACACATTGAAGAGTTTTTCTAAGAATTGCCAAATCATTTCTTGCCATGTTCTTATCGAACCTATTGGTATTGAATTGAACCTCATCCTTGCTTTCTCCTTTAAAGAGAAAGGAAATAGCTTGAGCCTTACCATAGTTAATCCCACATTTTGTGTATTCTAACTAATGCATACATCATCAAACTCCTTTATGTGTAGGTAAGGATTGTCACTATCTAACCCATGAAATTTAGCAAGTAATTGAATGACTCTCATTTTTAACTCTAATGAACCAGCATTTTGAGTTAAAATAACACACGAAGATGTGCTGGTATGAGTAGGCCGAAGGTAATCTATAAAAGTTCTCCCATGGGAACATTGGTTATGCCAATTATTCCCATATGCACTATGTTGGTCCCATTCCCTATTATTGTTCCTTCTCCACTCTCCTTGTTGTGGTGGATGATTCCTCCTATGTGGAAGATTATCATCATTATCCACTAAAGGTGGTTGATCATCATTCAAAAGAAGCGGATGACCAACTCTATGATTTTTAAGGGATAGATTACCCTTTGATAAGATTGTTGGTCTGCTAGTACATGCAATTGATTTGATTATATGGTACTTTGGTTTACTTTGACTAACCTTCCTATTTTCTCTTGTATCTAGTTGTGCATACAATGAAAGAACTTTTTTTTTTTTCATTCTTTTTATTTTTTACAAAAGGAAAGCTAAATTAAATGAAGCGACCTAATGACTAAAATGATGCACAATAAAATGACACAATATCTAAGGTTAACAAGATGAATGTTTTGATTTTCTTTAAGGGGATTAGCTTTTAAATTAATCTAATCTAGATAGCTTACACTCTAGTTGAGACTTATTCTATTGCTTACTAGTTAGATCTTTATTAAATCAATCACTTCACACCCTATTTAGTTACCCCTAAGTAATCTGAGTTATAGAATGTGTTGGCCAAGCTAGTCGCTTAAAAACTAACATATTGATTTAATGTGAGGCTGCTGAAGTGACAATAGATTGTGTCCTTCTAAGAGGGTCCTATGAGCTCGAAGGTTCTATAGGTCTCTTCTAGTTGATTTTAATTTAATTTGAAAAGCTATGATACATTTAACTTAGGAGGACCAAGGTGTGGTCATGAAATCAACCCTTAATCTTTCATGGTATGTTACCATCACTAATCAATCCTCCATTCACCATGACGATTTGATCAACATATATTCACCTCAATAAGCATCTAGACTTGTCCTAAGAATGAAAGAAAAATAATAATCTACTACAACTACATATATGCCACTCACTCAAAGGGTCTGTGCCTCGACGTTGTAACCTAGACAAGTTATGTCTTATTGGTTACTGTTCCTTTGTTACGTAGTTACTTCTAATGCAACAGCCCTAGAAAAGTCTGCAATAGATAAGAATGGATGCAATCTATATAAGTTTCACTACCAAATACATATGCAAAACTATTTTAACCATGCAAAACCTAGACTAGGAAAAGAAATTAGTGAGGAGACCTTACAATGAGGTCTTGAATTTAGGTCTTCTTGTATATGAACCACCTCCACTTTCACAAAAGGATAGTTTTACCTTTGACCTGTATTATTATAACACTTTAATTTTGATTAAAAATGAATCATAAGTTGTCCTTAGCACAATTCCACTGAAAAATAAAAATAAGAAGGATAAAAACTATCCTAATCTGATGGTGCTTTGGCCACATGATCACCTTCTCAGCAGCAATGCCAAAAACTCATTTGTAGCTTTTTTGCAAGTGCATAGTTAATTAGCTATGATATTATACATGGTCAAATTCAGAAGGAGGATAAAGTGTAACAACTAATAATGCACCATGCTATTCCAAGTAATGAACTTAAAATAATACAAAAATTGAAGAATATTATGGTTATCCAACTAATGGATGAGATGAAAATGGATTTTTAACTAAAACAACTTGATAGGATTAAAGATCAACTATCCAAATTTAGTCCCACCACTTACTATTTCTCTTATAACTCAAGAATCAAATTGAAACTATGATTACCTTATTAGAAGATGATTTCTTTTAAAACTTAATTTAGAAATGGTTAAACTTTCCAAAACTAGATAGATCGTCAAATTCTAAGCATTACATGTAAAACCTAACTATAATGGATCAAGGATTCAATTTCCAAGCATCTGCTATATAAAATAATGACATAAAATCAAAGAATTATTCTAAAGATAAATCTAATTTTCCAAATTTAATTCAATTTCATAGCAACTTTTTAAGGCAATTAAAAAGTTAGAAATAACCAAGTGAAGTTACTAACTTAGGCTAGGAACACTTTAATTCTAAACATAAAAACTAGCCTATCATGATTATGTAACTAAACATGAAATTATTCAAACAAAATTTACTAAAATAATGAAATTTAAATGTTTTAAACTAATCTAAAATTGAAGAAAAGAAAATTCTAAAACTATGTTAAATTAGTAACTAAAATTTCACTAACTTTTACTCGATCGATCATTATAATGATAACAAATAAATTATAAAAATAAAAATAAAAATATTCAAATCAAAGTAGCTCCCATAGCAATCCCTTGATGTATCATGCATAAACTTGTAGCCAAGAATCTTCATTCCAACTTTCACAAAATCTGAAAAAAAAAAAAAAAACTGAAGCAATACTTACATTTGCAATTGCAAAATAATAGTAGGAGAGTGTCACTAGCATAACTGTAAATCAAGAAATATTTTAAAATTTGAAGGGGAGCCTTGAAACAATGGTAGAGTTGCCGTCGTGTGACATTGAGGTCATGGGTTCAAGGCATGGAAACAGCCTCTTGTAAAATGCAAGGTAAGGCTACATACTATTAACCCTTGTGGTGCACTCCTCTAGACCCTGCATACATAGGAGCTTCATGCATTGGGGCGGCCCTTTTAGATGAAATCAAAGAAAACTACTATGAATTTAGATTATACATCTAGCCTTGAAAATATTCCAAATTATGATTAGGTAAAAAATATTTTAGTGAACATATATCCTATAAATGTAAAAATGAGTAATCTAATGCACTTAAAATAATGCAAAAGAACACTCAAACTAGACTATTGTGAAATTTATTTTATTATTTGTCGGGCATTAAGGATTTGAAGCCCACTAATCAGGCAAATAAGTACACATCAGTATATGTTTTTAACCATCTTTAAAAGCCTCCACTATAGTATTGAGTTGACATCTTATTATGTCTTCCTATTTGGTAATGCTATGGTTTGTGGGAGTAGCAAGAAGAAAAAATATGTTGCTAAGTCTACCATGAAGCTGAGTTCTTAGCTTATAGTTTAGTTACTTTTGAAAGTATATGGATTGAAGGTTTTCTAACTAATTAGGGGTTTGAAGGTTGGTTGGATTCTCCTATAGGCTTGTTATGTAATAATCAACCTATAAGGTACATATAAAGGAATATGGAGAATTAGGCTCCAAGTACATGCACATTGATAATGACACACACTATCTCTAGGTATTTGACATTCTACAAGAGAGAAAAGTGAGTCTCAAGTCATATTTCTAGTTCTAAGATGTTAGCTAATCTATTGACGATGGCTTTAAATATTCTTTAGTTTTTGAGGAACATAAATTCATTAGAATTGAGAATTGATTAATGAGTCTCTTGTCTTCATGGAGTCAAGTTTTTATTAATCAAGTGGGATATGTTGGACTTAGATGGTGCGGTTGACAAAACCATCGGTTTGGATCGTGTCTAGGGCTATTGTTTAACAGTTGATATCATCTTTAAATTAAAACATTCACACACTTAATTAGCACATCCTTGTCGGTAGTATTATTACTACTATATAATTGCATGTGTTTGGGTCCTTGGGTACTTGTCTCTAATTAATTTGTATACAATCTTGGGAATAATTAGATGGGACCCATATCACATACTTTTTCTAAATTCTATTGATGGGAATCATCCCATCTCTCCCAAAAAGATGTCATTAAGGGATCTAAGAAAAGTTAATCTAGGGTGCAAATCAAGAGAGAGAGAGAGAGAGAGAGAGAGAGAGAGAGAGAGAGAGAGAGAGAGAGAGAGAGAGAGAGAGAGAGAGAGAGAGAGATTTTGGGCACCCTTGTTAAATTGTATTTAAATAAAGAGAATATAAAAAAAGGAATCAATCTCACAACCAAGCTCTTTTTCTGCTTTTCTCACTCTCGTGAAATCACATAGGGTACAAAAATGCTAGGAAAGAACACCCCTATTGAATGCTTACTCTTGATGTTTGAATCTAGCTTAACTAAAAAGGATGGAAGAGGTAGTGGTTAGACTTCTACTTCCTAATTACAAGGTGATTTTCTAATCTTCTTATTTGGATGGTTATTGTTCCAAATGGATTGAAGGCTTTGGAATAAGACTCCACCTCATGGAGAGGAAACTATATTATATCTTTCTTTTTACTTAGATGATTGATTATCAAAAGATATAGCTTCCTAAATTTTGATCTATGACTTTCTTTTTGTTTTTGCATGCAGAGGATAGAACCATGGATGATGAAGGTGCAACAGACCTTTAATTCTCATTTTCTAGCTTTTTCATTTCTAAAATTAGTAATATGATTTGTATTGGCTTCTTTACTCAATGATTTTAGTTTCTTCAAGGCTTGCAAAATACTCTTTTTCAATAGGTTCTCTTACAATTCGGTATTTTCTTCTTGTATCACCAAAGCCAATGTTGATCCTAAGCCTATTATATTGGGTAAAGCATAACACCAACCTTTGTGATGATAGGACCATTGATGTAAAGGCCCCATCTTAGAGAATTCCCTAAAAATCTCCTCCAATAGGTCATCCTAGTCATCATTGGTTTGGGATCATTTTTGGTAACTTGATAAACTTCTAAAAACCTCGTTTAGGACCTTCTTAATTGTATTAGATGCTAAGGAGGCATTAGTTTTAGTCTTCATCTAGGTGAGAAAAACTAATGAGCTGATTGGGCATTTAGACCATTGAAGCCATTTTTCAGTTAAATCTGTTGGTTAATGATGATTATCAATAGGAACGTGCGAAGATCATATGGAAACTTGTTGTTATCCTACCTAAAGTGAGATTTTTCTATTCTCTATGTTTGCTAGATTGTAAAAACATAGAATGCATGGCCCATCACAATGCTATTTTTGCAAATATAACACCAAATTTCATGATCACATATTGACGTAGTGCAAGGAGGTAATATGGATATGGTATGAAATAGCCAAAAGTTCGACATTTCCTTGGTGATGCCATCATCATATTCAAATCACATTAATCAATGGGAGAATGTTAATCTCAAAATTTGAGGCAAAATTCTATAGATTTGTAGCTTCATGGCACTGATTTGGTAGGTGTGACTTGAGAGCAATAGAAGGTGCTTCAATAGCATATATCATCCCATGGAATCTAAAAACCAAAAAATTTATTTCCACAGCTTTTCCTAGGATTCTTTGTCAAAGGACCTATCTTGCTTTGCTATTATTGACGTTATTCATAAGTGAAAGGAAATTGCTCTTCAGCAAGAAGATTAAGCCCACTTGGTATTCTCCCTTGCAAGGTACTTACAAGCTTAATTTTAATTGGTCTTGCTATGGAAATCTAGGGATGTTAGGTAGAAGGGTAATTCTATGGAAACCTAATGGTGAATCTTTGTTTTATTTCACTAGCCCTCTTAGTGTGATTCTAATGAAATGAAGCTAAACATGTTAGAATTTATATGGTGGTCCATAACAATTTCAAATTCAAAAGTCCATTGTTAATATGTGTGTGGTAACTACTTATCGTAGTTATCCTTGATGGAAGGATAACTACCATTAACTATATTGAAGATTTGTAAATAAAGGGGTCCCTGATTCAAAGTAATAAGAGAATCAATTGAGACTCTACATAAACCACTACTACACAGGGGGCTTTTAAAGTCGGTAAAAAATGATAATAGAAGTTGGTAAAAAAATGATAGTGGAAGTCAATTAAAAGACACTTCTATCAAGCTGACTTCAAAAGTCGATAACTTTTTAAAGTTGTTTAGACAAATGACTTTAAATATCAAGGACTTTTGAAGATGTTTAACTAAATGACTTCAAAAGTGTTGAATTTTTGAAGTTGTTTAACACAAACTACTTCAAAACTATGACACTTTTGAAGTCATTTAGTGATAAACAACTTCAAAACTATGGCACTTTTGGAGTATTTTTGAAATCATTTAGTTAAGCAACTTCAAAAGTGCCCTAGTTTTGCAGTTGCTTTTGATAAATGACTTCAAAAGTAATGGCTTTTTGAAGTCATTGAGGGCTAAACAACATTAAAAGTATGCATGTTTGAAGTTGTTTAGGGCTAAATGACTTCAAAACTATGCAAAGGACTTTTGAAGTCTTTAGCTCTAAACAACTTCAAAAAGTGCTGATTTTTGAAGTCTTTTAGGTCTAAACAACTTCAAAATTTACCACTTTTAAAGTCATTTAGAATTAAATGACTTCAAAACCGCTGATTTTTGAAGTCCATTAAGTCTAAACGACTTCAAAAGTCTTCTCTCTCTCTCTCTCTCTCTCTCTCTCTCTCTCTCTCTCTCTCTCTCTCTCTCTCTTCATTTGTGACATTCTAGTCACTAACACCTATATAGAATTTAATATTGTTCTTGATCTTACAATCTTTATTCACATGAAAAACAAACATACATTCACTTCCACATTGGGCAAAAAACATTCAAATTCATCATTATGCATCCACATCTATCTTGAGAAACCACAAAATGAGAGACCATAATGCACATTCAATTCATTTATAAATCTATACACATTCACATTTACTTTAACACTAAGTTACCCTCATTCATCATCCCATAAAAGTTATAATTCAATGAATATATTGAAAACCAATTCCTGTATTCACTTGACTTATAAGTTATAAATTCACTTCATCCTTACTTATTTACTCCCATACTCCACATTAAGTTATCCTCATTTATCATCTCATAAAAGTTATATAATTCAGTGAATATATCGAAAACCAACTTCCATATTCACTTCACTTACAACTTCCATACTCATTTACTCCCATACTGTAAGTTTCCACTCATTCATGCCTTAGAAAATTTGTATACATATATATATATATATATATATATATATACCAAAGAAAATAATGGAAATTAAAAGAAAACATACAAGTGAATGAAAAAAATAGTTTATTAAGGTTTACTTTGCAGTAACTCTCCTTATTTTCCTAATAAGAAAGCACAACATCCAGTAATACAACATATTTCATAAAGGTCAGTCTTTTAGATGGAACCATTAAAAACTATGGGAAATATAAAATTATGAAAAGTAAAAGTATCTTACCTTTCTTAAGGATGAGTTATCACTAGCACTTTTTTGGATTTTTAGCTCGGCACATAATTAAATATGTTTAGCTATCAGTGTCTCATGTACTTATAGAAATTGATTCCTGCCAGGGTTGATCTTGTGACTAAGTCAATTTTGGTTTTGTAACCCAACCTTACTATTGTAGGTAGCTTTAATCCTAGCTTGCCTATTAAAAGAATAATATATTTCTTATTATGATATTTTCTCCAACTTTGGTCCATCATGAGCTCCCTTCAGAGCCACTATGATCTTGGGAACAACTTGGTTTAATTAGTTTTCTTTAACTCTAGGCTCAAATAGTGAGCTTGTGAGTAGTATAACTTGAACCATCAATTAATAGATCTTTGGACATGAACTGGTCTGTCATCTGTATTCACATGGAGAAGGAGAAAAGGAATTAGCAATCATATTTCTTAATGTTCTCTAAGACTTTTAGACAATAAAGAATGGAAAGTGGAATTGCCAGAGCATGAGTCTTAAAGTAGTAAAATCGTCTTTGATTAACTAGACTGTCATATGTCTAGTTATGACCCTAATCCTATAAGACCATAGACAATCCAGTTGATCATGATTTTGGCATTCTATATATGATGGAAGTGTTTTCTATCACTATTTCATGGGATTTACTGATGGAAAAATAATAGAACTTTTAGAAAGAAGTGAAGTGTTATGGAGAGTTATTTAGAGGATCAAAAATATGGTTTTTCAAGTAAAAAATATCTTATGTTTCTTCTATAGTAATGATTGATCCCCTTTTCCAGTTCTTTTTAGGATTGTTATCAATCTCTTCGCAATTATTCATGATGCTTAGACTTATAAATGGACTTATAATATTCTTTTACATTTCATTAGGGGTTGTAATAACTTTTGATAGTGCTATAAATGACATGTAGGTGGGAGGTTCCTTTTCCTTCCATGATCAAGATTTTATATACATCTTGTTGCAAAGAGAGGATTGATCCTCATTATGTAAGCTAGAACCAATATTTAGATGCTCTAAGATAATGTGTGGTGACTGTCAAAGGTAAGAATTAGTTGGAGATGATTTTAGAGAAATCTAGTCAAAAATGCATTTTAGGAAATGAAAAATGACCTTTAGATATTATTTTGCTAACCCTAGATTGTTTTATTCACTTCAGTGGCTACGAAAATAAAGTATCACCTGTTCAATGTTACATCTCCATAATTAGTAGTGTTAGTAGTGAACTTGTGAATCTGGTGATAAAGGTAATCATAGTCCCATATAAAGTGGAAAAACCTATTTCTTGTGTCCTTGGTTCAGTTTTATGTTTGATGATTGTTTATATATTTATTTCAACTAATAACTTTGATTTTGATATTAGTAACATTATTTATTAGTTTTATCTGTCATCTTTATGCTTGTTTTCAAGTTTTCTTGTTATTGTTGAAATTAAGTGTATAAACTTATTTCAAATACAAGGACAATTAAATGAATAGTAAAATTTGTTAAACCTACATAACTATAAACTAGTCTTTGAATAAAAACAAAGAAACATTGAAAAAACATGAATAAGTTTATAAACATGGGCGGAAGACAAATTTTGTTGAGGAAAATTGTGATGAGACATGAAAATAGAAACAATAAAAAGGATAAGTTCATAAATAAGGATGCATAAGTTTCTAATAATCATTGCCTTTGAAAACAATGTTTGTAATAATTAAAATACCTAACTACAAGGAAGATATACATTGAAAGTTAAAAATAAACAAAAAATTATATAAAATGAAGAAGAAAAGCATTACTCTGGTATAAGAAACTTGTTGAGAAAATGTATATCGATAAATATAAATATTAAATGAATATATTAGTATAGATATTACCTCTAAACATAAAATCCTAAAATTTGTCAAGTCAAACCTATATTGATTCATACTCTTAAGTGTTTTTCTTCTTCCTTTTACTTTTCTTTTGTGGCTAAATATAGTAGATGTAGATGATATCCATGTTCAAGTACCTAAATCTGCAGAAGTCTTTATGAAATGACAAAACCAAGTGTAAAGTGAGATTCATAGTATTTCTATAGGAATGACAAACTACACTACATTTTAATCTTTTATTGGTGGTTTTGATCCATATTGGCTTATGCTAGACTAGTGGATCAACACTTTTGTTGGTATAGATGGATGTGCTTCCTTGTTTTGTGAGCACACTATAGGCCAACTTACTATACATGGACATTCTGGCCTTGCTCTACATGTTATATCTTGCAAACATTCTAGATTGAAACATAAACCATGAGCAGTAAAAATTTACTCCACCCATAAATCAAGTGAATAGTTCTTCTGACTAGAACATTACTGCATTGCTATTCAATACCTATTGAAAAGGAAATGCTATTTGGAGAACTATTGAATATAGAAATAGATGTAAGTTTGTCTAGGGTTAACTTCCCATCATTATTCTCAAACTATTACAATCCAATTTCCCTTTGATCATGATGTTGACACAGGACTTGTTCTATGATGCCTGACTTACCATGCCTTTAGACTGTACAATCATGATGACTGTGGAAATTTAGCATATGTAGCTAATCTCAATTCTAAGGACTTCATGAACTCTAGAGTTTATATTGTTGTTCCAACTTCTTGCATTTATTTTGTGCGATTTCATAGAGACATCTTAATATAGTTAATTTAAGGGCTGCAATGTAGCATGACTTTCATCATAATAAGGAGATATTTAAAATATGATATATTTATTTTACTCATAAAAATAACCAAGGACTTACCTAATGTAAAACACTAAGTATAAGAAAATTTCTTCTTTCTGTTGGGTTATTATACTACAAAATTGGTATGTGATACATGTCAGATGGTCTAGTCCTGATTTAAAACTTTGGGATTTTGGAACAGAATATCCTAAGGTTACACAAGTACACTTGAACCACTCAAATTAAGATCAAGGTTTTCTCAAATCTTACTTGTAAGTTAGGATCTTCAGACTGAGTGAGATGATCTTTTCAGATATCTAATCCGAGCAGTCGATGGCCTCCAACTCTAGGAACAAAACCCTTCTTCTTCTCCTCATGTGCGTGTTGCATCTTCTCCGGTTTCCTCTCTTCTTCTCTGTTTTTTTCCCATCGGGTTTCCTCTCTTCGCATGTGTTGGGTTGGAGAAGACAATCACATAAGGAGAGGGTGACTTTTAAAGTCATTTACGATAAACAACTTTAAAAGTCACCTAATTTTAAAGTCATTTACAGCAAATGACTTTAAAAACTAATATATTTTCAATTTAAATATATATTTGATCTTAGTAGTTTACAATATCTTATATAAATACACAATGAAATGAATTTTTTATGATACTCAGCATTGATTCGCCATTCTTTACACACACACACACACACATAAAAACAAACACGTGAATAAGGAAATCAAAGTATTTTTTTATTAGATCCAATATTAAATAAATCAAATGTTATATATTATAAAGATCTTATTAACACAATATCATTATCAAAGAGCTAATCTAAAGGCAAAAAGGACAGAGCCAGACATAAGGACTAGAGGATGAGACCATCATGCCACCTGTGAGAAGGAGAACATGAACATGGGATATAGGAAAATAATGAGATGACTTCGGCACTTTATAAATGAACAAGTATTTTTGAAGTCGTTTATTTATAAAAGACTTTAAAAGTATAAACTTTTGAAGTCATTTGAGTCAAATGATTTCAAAAGTCATTGACTTTTAAAGTTATTTAGGAATAAATGACTTCAAAAGTTAATGAATTTTAAAGTTGTTTAGTCCTAAATGACTTTAAAACTCTTTTCCAATTTAAATTCCTCTTTGTGCCAAAATAAGTCTATACTTTTGAAGTCATTTGACTCAAACCACTTCAAAAGTTTATACTTTTAAAGTCGTTTATGACTAAATGACTTCAAAAGTAAATCACTTTTAAATTCATTTAGATATAAATGATTTTAAAGTCATTTGAGTCAAATGACTCTAAAAGTCCTTTCCAGTGCAAAAAATTCCTTTGCACCAGACTAAAGAAGTTGGTTTTTATTAAACAAATTCTTAAGTTTTTACTCTTGAACTAATTTTTTTAAACAATTTATAAAATATTTATGAAGTCATTTGTCAAAATAATGACTTCTTTATACCGACTTTAAAAGCCTTATGTGTAGTAGTGAACCATCATTCGGCATTTCTTAAGAATCAAAAGATACTCTTGAAAACAATTTCAAATATATTGCTATGGTTAGAGGTAAGTTCCTAATTATTTAACTATTACTTCCACTTACTTTTATTACTGTAAACATGTGTAGATTAGTTTACTTGTGGTATGAGAGCTTCATGCTATTCCTTTACCTAGCAGTTTTTTGATATTTTGTTCATATTAGAGTTCACTACTATTTATATAGTCTTTCTGTATACAAGCATCATGGTTGGTAGAGGGTCATTTTCTAAGCATCCAACTCTTATTCATTCTTCATCTAAATTGCTTAGAATTGGAAGATGTAAGTTTTGAGTTGAAAGAGAGAAAGTAGGGATGTTTAGTTTCATAATGGAAATTTTGGGTCTCTGAAAAACTTTCTAGGGTCACAAATTTGTAGTTGAGAAGGTTGATCTTGGATTTTAGGAGGATTTTAGATATCTATGCCTTCTCTAAATGTTCATAGAATAGAGGAAGATGAGACCAACAACATCCACTTTTAATGCACAAAACTCAATGGATTCATAATACTTGACAAACTCCCCTAAAAATCCAAAAGTTACGAGTTCATCACCTTCAAACACATTGATGGCTTCTTCAGGATCCCCATACATGGAGAATAGAAAGGACCATGTGAGCATGATCTAAATTTTTGGTCAATGTAATCAACTAGATATTGCTATTTTCCATTCTTACAAGTCCTAGTCAGAAAAACCATTAAAAGCACTAGATCCGGTAGGAGCAAGATGAAAAAGCCCAAGATTTGGTTTCCCCTTTTCCATATCAAGATTGGATCAGGGAAGGTGGGTCAGTTTTATCTTTACAAATCAGAGTGGTTGCACCATCTCTCCCCTTTTCCTTTGTCCAATTGGCAACCAACCTAATGGCTAGTCATTACAGTTGATCTTTTCCTCTCTAACGAAACCTAGTAGGAAAAACTAGCAAAATCCCAACCATTGCTCCCTTGTTTCTTCTCACAGTTGTAGCCAATCAACACAAATGTTTGATCTATCAATTGCACGTGACCTTCCTATAGTTTCCTAGGCCAACACACATTGATCTTCTGCCTGCTTACAGAGTCATGGTGGGAGTGGAGATCATCATTGGTTGGAGAAACATTTGGTGGGTTTTCTAATTTAGGGGGAAGATGTTAGTCGAGAAGAAACATTTTGGGTTTTCTGTTTATAGGGAGATGTTGGATGAAGAGGAGTGGAGGAGGAGATTAGGTTTTTGTGATTAAAAATGTGTGTGTGTGTATATATATATATATACTTAGGTATACGTATAAATATAATATTTTTTTTATAAATAAAGTGAGGAGGAAATTTTGTAACAACAAATGTATAACCCTTAAGTTTTCTCAAACTTTTATACATGAAAAATGACTGAATTAATTTAAAATTCTTCATGAAATATTTGAATTAATTAATTATTAATTTAAAAAAGTTTCTAAATAAGTCAATAATTAAAGTTTATTAAGACATTGTTAGCATCATAAATTATTAAGTTTTTATTTATGATATGCTTGTATGGAAATGTCTTAATTAAAAAAATAAATAATTCAAAGAATTTTGTTATAAGTATAACTCACAAATAAATTATCAATACCATTCAAACATCATTCAAAACCTATGTTAAGAATACAAGCTCTAAATAAAATTTAGAATTCCATGCAATTTACTATAATTACTTCAAGATCTCTATTCGTAATGTCATTGATTTGCCTCAGATATTGAGATTGAGGATCAAGACACCAATTAGTAGCTATCTACTTAGATCAGCACCACCATTCCTAAATCAACGGTCCAAATCGAGCCTATTCCTCTAGATGTTGCAATTTCCATCATTTAAGGTAAGCTAATTAGCAATTCAATTATTTTAACCAAAATCCATGATTTGATCACCTTTCCTAACCTTCTACCTCACCGATCGAGTTTTGGATGGTCAGATCAGATCTTTCATTAACTAATCCATAATTAGCCTATCATTTCAATCTCAATTCATTACTAATGTGTAATTGAAGTCATATTTTACATTGATCTACCTTCTAATTGTATTTTTAATGGTCGGATGCTAAGATCTCAATTTTTTCCCTATGCACTACCATGTTTTTGGTAAAAAATTTAATAATTAATTGATTCTTGATAGATGATCCATCTTCATGGATGAAAATATTAGGTATGATTTATCTAAATCATAAAAATTTCAAACTTTCACATCTTTAGATGCTCACCAAAAAAAGTCGTTGTAGTTGGATAAGGTGACTAGATTCTGGTCGTCGTTGATGATGTACGTAACATGCAAAAAATTGTATAGATTTGGTTAGAATATCATGAATTTGAGTCCTACCTAGTTTTTCTCTACAAATTCTATTGATATCTTGGGTTTTTGGCCAAATTTTATCTAACTTTTTAAAGTTACCCATTTTACTATTTTTCTCAATTTTCAGCGTCGTTATTTGGCCGATTTTTAAGAAACCAGAGGCATTTTACTCATAATTACTTAAGCAACACAATGAACAGTTCTGTTCATTGATTAGATGTCGTCCCATTAACTATGTTTTTCAACATTCGAATCTACCATGCTTTTCTTTCAATCACTAACGATGATGTGCTATCATCGGTAAGAAAGGTCCAAAGAGGGAGGGGATAACTGAGGAGAGGAGGGTTGTGGTTAACATACCTATTGTCAGTCAACTTATTCTGAGTGGAAGGAGTTGCCATCACTGTAGATGCAGGGTTCCAACAGAGGCTGGTACGATAGTTGTTGGAAAGGGAGAGGCTTTTACAGGGTGAGAGATGGAGAGAATGATCTGAGGGGAAAGGCATTGTCTTCAAGTTTTACTGGAGAAAAGGCTAGCTGGTTTTTCTTTCGGTCAGTTAGTGTAGGTGGGGCTGAAGGAGAAGTGAAGGGGGGAAAGCCATCAGGTGATGCCTTTCTTCAATTTCTTTTTATTTGTTTTTTTCGTTATAGGTGCGTGGAAGGAGTTAAGTCCACATGGTGAGGTCAGCTCACACACGTTGCCTCAGTTGTGTCACTAACATTAATCTGAATGGGGATGGTAATATGCTCTCACTTCTATTCTGCCACTAGTAAAGGTAGTAGTAATCCCACAGCTTTCTAATGTTTTACTTTAACCTACTGACATGTCAAACATTGAGCAATGAACTCAACAATGTCCTTCATCATGCCTTTCCACCAAAAAAGTCTCCTCAGGTCATGGTACATCTTTGCGCCACCAGGATATATAAAAAATGTAGACTAGTGTTCCTCACTCAACAATTTTCTCCTGAGCTCATCAACTAATGGTACAAAAAATGGACTTAAATATCATAACCCACCAAAAGAGTCCATGGTCCAATGCTCGATACTCTTACCATCTTCTAGTTAGACTCTAATACTCTTAGCTTCATCATCATCTGTCTGAGCCTGCAAGTATTTTTGTATTATAAAAGGTTGGGCAATCATTTTTAATATAAAACCAGACAACTTTTAGGTGAGCCAATGCGTAAGTCATACTTAGTCAACACTCACATACCTTCCTTTTCAAAGTTCTCGAAGTATTCAACCCATCTAATCTGCCTCAGAATTAAATCCTTTTGAGTAAAGTTGTACTTCAAACTTTTGTGGTTAGTGAATACAACAAAACTTTCAACATACAAATAATGCTTCTAGTGTTCCAATACAAATTGCACAATTGCTAGCTCTAAGTCATGAGTAGAGTATTTCTTCCCATATGGCTTCAATTGATGAGTATTGTATGCCATTACTCTTCCTTCTAGCATTAGGACACATCCTAGCCCTAAGCGTGTAGCATCACAATACACAGCATAATCCACACCTTGCTCAGGAATTATAAGCATAGGTGTTGATGTCAATTGTCTCTTTAGCTTTTGAAATGATAGTTCACATGAATTGCCCCATTCAAACACCACACCCCTTTTTTCATAATCTTTGTCACGGATGTTATACTGCATGAGAAGTCCTTCACAAACCTCTTATAATAACATGCAAACCCAAGAAAATTCCTAATCTCGGTTATACTCCTTGATCTTTCCCAGTTAAGCACCTCTTCAATCTTTGATAGTCAACTGAAATGCCATCACCAAAAACTACATGACCAAGGAAATTTACCTTTATCACCCAAAACTCACATTCGCTAAGTTTTGCATATACTTGGTGTCACCTCAATAATTGCAATGCAATAGACAAATGTTGGTCATGCTCCTCCTTAGACCTCAAATATATCAACATGTTATCCACAAATATGTCAACGACTTGATCCAAATAAGGGAGGAAGATTTGATTCATCATACTCATAAATGTTGCTGGAGCATTTGTCAACCCAAAAGGTATCATTACATACTCAAAGTGTCCATATCAAGACCTGAATACTGTCTTAGGAATATCTTTGTCTCGTACTTATAGCTGATGGTATCCAAATTGCAAGTAAATCCTAGAAAAAACATTTAAATCCCCTCAATAAATAAAATCGATTAACAATATTTGGAATTGGGTATTTGTTCTTGATTCTTACCTATTCAATTTTTAGTAATCAATACATAACCTCATTGTGCCATTTGATGTGGAGCAACTAAAATTGGAAAAACACCAGGATAAAGCTCAATAACAAAGTCGACTTTCCTCCTTAGAGGTAAGCGCAATAATTCATTAGGAAAATTCCCTTACTACTGGAGTGGATTCAATATTGGAATCAACATCATCATGACCATCCATGGTCACCATCCACCTACTATAGTCTTCTTGGCGTTTGTAGCCAACATGGACTTGTGGGCAACTATAATCCTCTATGGCAAAGAAATAAAAGTGAACTCCACTAGGCAAGGCAAAAGTAACCCTCTTTCAATTATAGTCAACAACAGCATGATACACGGGCAAGAAATCCATCCCCAAGATTACATCATAAGGGGTAATATCCATTTGGCAATATATCAAATCATTAAGTAGGCAAAATCCATGCCAAGTTAAATCAAAATAAATCATGATCATGCATATCACAATTAGCATAACTAAATCTCCCCCATGTACAACATTAATATGTGTAAAATCATAAGGTATCCATGCAAGGATAACCTATGCTGTCAGTATGCATAAATCAAGAATAAAACAATTGAATCATTTTTCTATTCAATACTAGGTAATTCCATTCCAAATCCATATCAAAGCATATCAACTCACCACAGGCAAACCCATGTCAAATATACATTTGAGCTTGTCGCCTCACTATAGGAAAATCCATGCAAAAAACCAAATGTCAAATCAAATCATGCATTCAAAAATAATCTTATAATTCATCTTAGCCTAACCCAAGATCATATCATGAGCACCTAGAAGCATGCTCCCTTGAAGCTGCCACTTAGAAGCCAGCTAGTGCCACATGCACCTGCCCTCATCATGCCACCTTCATTGGCTACCGAAAAAGCATAAATTGCAAATTAAACTTTGATCACATGCAAGAAAACAAAAAAATGCTATGAAATGCAAATCATGCGTCACCCTATGACCTGTCATGTTATTATCACATCTTGGACAAACTCTATTTGAGTTAATACTCATCCCTATTTGCAACTCAACTTGCAATGTTGAGTTTAGCAATTTGGTGTCCATGTTTAAGTTATAAACAATTGGAGTTGAAACAAAAGAATGTGTTGTACCAAAGTCAAATAGGACTCTAACCGAAGTATGAAATAGTAAGAATGTACCTTATATGATAGTACAGTCTAGTTGGGTGCTGACTGTATCAATGCATAAACTCTTCCCTCTATCCTTTGTTCAAATGTGGGCTATGCACCTTTAATTGCACATCTAATGTCTATGCTAGTGGTCTCATTATCCACAATTAAAACAAGTCTTATCGGCTATTCCAAAAGGTAGAGAAGTGCTTAAGCACTCTGCACCTGAGGAGGATATCCCTTCCTCCTCTTGTCTTTGCTACTATGCGAGCAAGACTTCCCAACTCCAATATCATCTAGTCTAATACACTTTAGAGATGACACCATCTATCCAACAACATCTTGTACAGGATCACATACATGCAACATAAATCCTCTAGGACTAGAACCATCGCTTCTAGTCTCAACCATGCATATGCATTTTCAGAATATCAATTAGTTATAGTTAATCAACCTATCAAATAGTTATAGTTAATCAACCTATCAAACAAGTTGATAGTCATCAAGAGCCATTTATGGTACGTCCAAAGACATCAAGTACAAACATTTCCTCTATAAAAGGAAATTTTAAGGTAGGAAAACAAGTCTTTTCCCACGTGACCTATCGCCTTGCTCTAATACCAAGCAGTCGCGACCACAATCCCCAAAGTTGCAGTTTAACTAATCAAATAATAACATTTGCTAGAGAAAAGCCTAAGAGGACTAAATGCTCTTGTCCTATGCAAGTCATGGCTTAAATAATAGAATATTTAACTTCTTAATTCTACCAAAAATTTGGTAAAGTCTCCCCTATTATTCAAACTTACACATTTAACTCATGCGATGTGATTTACCTGATAGACAACATAATAATTCTAAAACATCTACAGAAAACTTAGTCTTCCCACAATTCATCACAATAAATAACTAAAACCTCTACTTGCTAACTCAAATTTTTAACTAAATCTCATACACACATTATCAACATAAAATATACAAAATGTTAGAAATAGATGCGTAGGTTACTAATCAAATAATAGAACATAGCTCATACTCATCACTAACATACATATATAGGGGAAAATGTCACATCACCACTTAGTCAGCCTTCATTCATTTTTGTCAAGAGCCTTCCCCTTATCAGCTTAACTAGTACCTAAAAAATAATAAGGTGAGTTGCGAAGCCCAGTAAGGAAAAATAACTAAACCCATGCATATCCTATCATTCTTGTTGAGCTTAGCTCAATTGCACATTCCTATCCAACCATGAAATATTTATTTTCATTTTTAATCAGTAATCAACAAAGTAAGTAGCATGTATTATTAGATATAACACATTAGCATTAGAAAAGAAATATAGTTTATTTTAAATCCAAATTTAAAGCAACTATCATAGTAGGCAAATAAATCCATGCAATATCAATTTCCCATCTATGTCCAACCGTAGGACAAATTGGAGCATGCAAATAAACTTGTGCAATAACAATTCCCCATTCATGTGCAACCACATGACATTCATTTCCATTTCAACAAATGAGTAACCAAGTTATAAACTTTATTCCAATTTCAAACTGTAAAACCATAAGCATAGCATTCAAATAAAACTATATAGGGAATGTATTTCATTCAATTATTTTCTTAGCAACAATAAACAAGTATGACATCATCACATTGATCAAGTAGTCATCTCCCTCAAGGTTTACCATCTTAGGGAACTCCAATGACAAGTTCTCTCAGGATTTACCATCTTGGTCGGCTCCACCATAGTTGTAATCAACCATCCCTAAAGCTTTACCATCTCAGGAGACTCAAGTCTGCCATCTCATCCCTTTGGGTTTACCCTCTTGGGCGGCTTCACCGTGATCTTAAAAGACCAGGCAGCCTTTTCCCTCAATGTTTACCATCTTGGGAGGCTCAATACCTGACAGCTTATCCCTTAGGCTTTACCATCATGAGTTGCTCTATTGTGATTCCAAAGAATAGAGTAGCTCGTTCCCTCTAGGTTTACCATCTTAAGAGGCTCAATAGCCCACCATCTTAAGTGGCTACACCTTAGTTGCAATCAACCAGGTGACCCTTTCCCTCAAGGTTTACCATCTTGTGAAGCATTATCATAGTTTACTAGGTGGCCTTAAGGGCTTACTTGTAACACCCCTAATTTTTTAATAATGAAATTAAATAAATATTGAAATTGAGAATTTCAATAAAAATCAGGCTGGAATATTAGAGTTATAAAATATGCACTTCTCATAGAAGTGGAATCAAGGTATGAGAGATGTATAATTGAAAACATATGCCACAAACACTTCAAAATGACTGTAAGCACGACAATTTCTGAATACGGATGAAAAAATTGTATTTTTCTTCATTTTAATGAATGAAAGGGCAAAATGGTAATTTCACAAATAACCAAGACCCAAGACATCCAAATCTGGAATGTACTCGAAAATACGAATCCAACGCCACTAAGTACACTCAATTTTGAGCTCGGGAGAATAAAATGAAATTTTCTCCATAAAAGGGCAATTTGGTCTTTTCACACTCATGTGGGGCCCACAAGGGACCAACAAAGGGTTCCAACGTCTAGAAAAAACAGCCATCATTAGTCAAACCACTACCACCTGCTAGTGGAGAAGGAGGTGGTAGTGGGAATCCAATGACAATTAAAAATTCAAAAGAAATCAAAGTTATGATTTCAAGTAATCATGAAAAATTCCAAATACCTCTATAAATACCTCAGAAAAATCCCAAAAATTTCCCTAATGATCCTCACGAGGTCCCCTAACATGCTGAAAATATCAGTTTCAGAAACATCCCCCATCTTCCCCAAATTGCTTTCTTTTATTCACTTGTACTTTTCCCTTCAGGGTGTGTCCACAGACGCACCGGACACTCCAGATACAATGGATCTGTCTGGCGCATCAGGGGATGCGTCGTCCCCGATGGAAATGGGTTTCTGCCTAGGAAACCCTATTTCAATTAGCCATCAAGTTTTAACCGTTGAATTACAATCTTCACCATTGGATATGTTCTTAAAATGTATATTTACAAAAGACCTTTGATTAGAGGATGATCCATCTCTTGGATCTCTGAAAAAAAATGAAAACGAAAGTTAACCCATTTAGGGTTACTGTCTCCAGCGGGTTTTTCTTTGTATTCCGGCACATCTGGCCGGATATTGGTGATATTTCACAGAGGAAAACCTTCAGACTATGGGATCTTCAAAACCCCCATGGTCCTCCACAATTTCCGGCAATAGAGACGAAGAATCAACTCTGTATATTTTTCCGGAGAGCTAGGGTTTGCTCCAGCTGGTTTTTCTTCTTCTCCGGTGAGATCCTCCTCCCTAGACCAGTATAGGTAGGTGAACCACTGCTTCTACTTTCATTTTCGGTAGTATATCATGGTTTTCCAGCCATCACGAGGTCTCCCCAGCCGTAGATTCGTCGGAGACGATGGATCCAGCTTGGGTGATGAGATCTCATCACAGACGGCTCAGATGAATCTTCTGAGCCGCTGGATGGATTCCTGGGGCCCAAAAATCCCAGTACATGAAATTTGGCCTTTTGATGTAAACGGACAGAGGAGATCCAGCCACAGACGATCTGACGGTCCAGATCAGACCGTCTCGCCTGTAGCTGGTCACTACTGCCTAGACACCTAGGATAGGTAGTTACAGGCGCTGGACGCTGCCTGTAACCCAGATTTAACCGGGACCGTCTATTGTTTTTAACTGAAATTTGTATTTCTTCAATTTAGAGCTTGATAGACCTCTAATTTTAGATCCAAAAAATGCTATGGACTCCTTGTAGTGTTTACCATGTACTGAAATTATTAGATCCATGTTTTACTTTGTATTTACATAAGTTATTTAGTAAAATCAGTACCCATGATCTTAGATCATGGACCAGATGACTTTAAAAGACAAATCTGAACCGATGGATGTCTTCATAGACACTCTAATACGTTAGGATCAAGTTCACAGATAGATTTATATTCATATATATGAATGAATTGATCAAAAACAGAAAGGATGAAATTTAGCCCTTAAAACGGGCTAAAATAGTGAAATATTAATTCTGACTTTAATTGAACTCTGATTTTAGATCAGAAACTTTATTTGGAATAATTTTTATGTTATTAATTCACTGAAATTATTAGATCATGTTTTTAAGTAGTATGTACATGATCTTTTTGATGAAATCCGTGCCATTGATCATGGATCATGGCCCACATGACCCCAAACATGAAATCTGAACCAATAGATGTGTTCAGAAGATCCAAAAACCTTAATATACATGTTCACAGTAGAATTTTTATGCCTCTATATCAATACAAAGTGATCAAAACAGTAAGGTGAAATTCAGCCCTTAAAAAGGGCTGAAATCTTAAAATTTCAATTTCGATCTCAATTGAGATCCAAATTGAGATCGGAAAGTTGGGATAGATTCCCTGTGATAATTATAAGGGACTGAACTTATAAAATTTTAATTTTAATTAATTTTAATTTCTGTAATTAAGTGCATAAGTAACTAACATCCTTGATCTACAAGATCTAGGATGATCAGACATAATTACCTTATTGGATGATTATTTTATAATATAATAAGTAATATTAGTTAATTAAATTGTATTTATTAGGCAGATCTTAAGAGATCTAGCCTTAAGGGTTACTAAAACCCTTAGAATTGAATAGTATCTCCTAGATCAAGATGATCCAGGATGATTGGACAGCATGGATGTATTTTGATGATGATCTTGAGATAAGATCATAGGAATTTAATGAAGGGATGATGTGGATTTGGGCTAGATCAAGATCTATGCCCTTAAATGGTACAAAGTAACCTAAGATCTCCTTGATCGGGTAGATCAAGGGAGATCACATCAGTGGATGAGATAAATCTATGATTTAATAATTAAATTACATCAATATAATATGTTGGATCTAAAATAAAATGAAGGATCAAGATCTAAACCTTAAAAAGATGAAGGATGACTATGGATCAATTAAGACCCTTGGATCATGATAACATGTTAGATTTCTATTTCAATTATTGAATATTATGACAATTGTATTTCATTTCTTAGTTGAATTATTTATTTAATTGGTTATTTAATTATTTATTTAAGTATTTAGTTACTTGTTATTTATGCTTTAAACTTATGCTTCAATGCTTAAGTAATTGTAATTTCATTGGTAATTAAATGAAATTAGAAGGAATGGACATTCACATGGAATGTATAGTAAGGACCATAGTTAGTAGGATAATATAAGGAATATAAATTCCTTGGTCCAAATTAGGAGAATAATAAATCTCCATGAATGACATTTTAATTCATGGATTTAATTAAAAACAATTAGAAAGAATACTTAGGATTAAATGCTCATAGGAACCTTATGGAAGGTTGAGTTAGGGTCACGCTAGTGAATGATGGACATAGTGGTTAAGGGGGTTATCTAATAGTGCCACGCTCTCCCCCCACCTTCCGTTGACGTTTGTGAGGTTTAAACGCCTCCTTACATGAGGATTGAAGTAACCACTTTGTGTTCAACCATTTAACTAGTAAGCCTTAACCAATTTGACATAAGAGGAGCAATCTAGACTTAGAATGAAATAAGCTACCCTCAACCAATAAAACATTAATTGGTTGAGTAATAATAATGAGAGCATAAAATGTAGTAAATCATCTAATCTTGATAAAAATTGGAAATTAAGATAAGGATGATCAAACAAGATCCATAGGATCTTAGATGATCAAAAACAAATACTAATGTAGTATTGTATAGTATGTATGCGAACATAGATAGAAAATCCCAAACCCTTGATCAAATTTGATTCAAGGAAAATTAGGGTATCATCTATAGGAATACATACTGGAATAGGGAAATAACCTTGTATATATGGTATGACAGATGGATGAATCTAGACCATGATGGACATTGTGGAAGAATACACTAGAGATGTATGAATCGAGATACTACTTTGAGGTAGGTGGATATACAATGATATATTAGAGATTCATGTATAGATATACATGATTATCTATCTAAAAATATAGACCTTCATTATATCAGTATGCTTAGTACCTTAGCATAGACATGATCCAAACAAGTGATCCAAAACTTATGATCCAAAACAAATGATCCAACTAAGTGATCCAAAATACATGATCCAACTAAGTGATCCAAAATACATGACCCAACTAAGTGATCCAAAAACACATGATCCAACTAAGTGATCCAAAAACACATGATCCAACTAAGTGATCCAAAACATATGAATCAATTAAGGGATCCAAAACATATGATCCAATAAAGGGATCCAAAACATATGATCAAATGAAGGGATCCAAAACATGTGATCCAATGAATGATCCAAAACATGTGATCCAATTAAAGGATCCAAAACATATGATAAGTTATCCAAAACTATATGATCAAATTAAGTGATCTCATCAAAGGATCAAACAAATTGATCCAACCTCATAATCTAATCCACTTGATCAAAATTATTGATCAAGTTCAATGAGGTGAAAATGATGAGATATAGAGAATAAGGAAACCCTAAGAATAGGGTATGTACAATATTCCAGCCTTAGTTAAACAGACAGATCATCTGATATGTACAATATATTTTTCATACAAGTATGGAGACCTATGGTTTTGTTTTACAAAGAGATAGAGACTAAGGATGCTATGCTAGGGAAGTTATGAGGGTTTGGCCACCCGCTTCCTGAAACTTATATGATGATACCATGCCCAAAGAGAGGCTAAATGTCAGGTGGGGCAGTAATGGGAAGGCCCCACTGTGACAACCCTGGTCCACCCCATGAGGACATGGATTGATTATTCCACAGTTGGTGTCAGTGGAGGATTATACAGTTATTTGGGCGCTATACGGATTGAGGCTGTAAGCATAGTAGTCCTAATGTATTTTACATTATGATGCACATATGATAGGCATAGTATAATGCCATGGCATGATGATATGCCATTACATGAGTTCTTAGAATGAACAACCCATATGATAATTGGCTAGGTATTGCTCTCTTAAGTGGGACTATAGCCAGGGGAAGGAACAAGTGTTGATTAATCTTTGGCTAGTTATTACTCTCCTAATTGGGAGTATAGCCAGGGAAAGTAACAAGTTTTGAGTAATCTTCACTATATTAACTAATTTGTCCTGTACTACATAAATAACGTATGTAACCCTATGTGGAGATGTCTTATGAATGGATAACTATGATGAAATAAGGACTGAGGTATATATTCTTATGTTGATGAAGTAGTGTGTTTTTGTATTCCCCTACCAAGCATAGCTTGCTAAGGTATTGTACATGTTTCCATGTTTACAATACCTCAGATACAGAGAAGGAGGGTTAGACGCTCAAGACTGTAGAAGACTTAAGAAGATGTGGATGAATAATCAAACAAGATACCTCCTTTTGAAGACATGTATTTTATTTGAGGGAATTGTATTGTATTGAGAGTTTTAATGTATGGTGAGGTTTGTATATTTTGGATTATGTAATTTGGATAGGTATTGTACTGATACCGGGCTGTACTGTGAACCACTGGATGGATCCTGGAAGTTTAATAAAATCATATTCCTTCAATGGAATTTTATTTTGTACACAAATTGTACTTATGTTAAGTATGAAGTGGTGACTTGGGTTTTCAAAACAAGTTTGAAAAGAAAAGAATTTCCGCTGCTTTGTTTTGCGAAAATTTTTTACTGAGGGGACACCCTTGCCTTTGAAAAATATATTATAAAATGTGTTTCAAAAACCCGGGTCGTTACATTACTATCTTGGGATTAACCATTTTATCACAATTTGCATCATAATAACAATTAAGCATAGTTAATTAGAATATCATATGACAATTTCAATAAGTAATTGCAATTTATACCATCCATTCACTCAATCTACTAATGTATTTAATCTACACATTCATGATTTTAGTTTGATCTGAATAGATTAACAAGAATTTAAGGATAAAGAAGGGTTTTAGAGTCCTTACCTGAGTTCAAAGTATACCTCGCAAATAAATTACCAATACCATTCAAATAGCATTCAAAACCTGTGTTAAGAATACAAGTTCTAAATAAATTTTAGAATTCCATGCAATTTGCTATAATTACTTCAAGATCTCTATTCATAATGTCATGGATCCACCTTAGATATCTAGATTGAGGATCAGGACACCAATTGGTAGCTATCTGCTTAGATCAGCACCACCGGTCTTAAATTGATGATCTAGATCTAGTGCATTCCGCTGGAAGTTTCAAGTTCCATCATTTAAGGTAAGTTAATTAGCAATTCAATGATTTTAACCATAATCCATGATTTGATCACCTTTCCTAACCTTCTACATCACCTATCGAGCTTTGGATGGTTAGATCAGATCTTCCATCAACTAATCCATAATTAGTCTGTCATTCCAGTCTCAATTCATTACTAATGTGCAATTGAAGTCATATTTTACATAGATCTACCTTCTGATTGTATTTTTAATGGTCGGATGCTGAGATCTTAGTTTTTTTCTACGCACTACCAAGTTTCTATAAAAAATTTAATAAGTAATTGATTCCTAATTGAAGATCTATCTTAATGGATAAAAAGATTAGGTGTGATTTATCTGAATCATAAAAATTTCAAATTTTCACATCTTTAGGGGCTCTCTGAAAAAAGTCGCCATAGCTAGATAAGGTGACTGTATTGTGGTTGTCATCGACAATGTACATAACATGTAAACCACATAAAATTGTACAGATTTTGTTAGAATTTCTTGAATTTGAGTCCTATCTAGTTTTTCTCTGCAAATTCTACCAAAATCATATGTTTTTGGCCAAATTTTATATAACTTTTTAAAGTCACCTATCCTACTATTTTTCTCAATTTTTGGCATCGTTACTAGATGAATTTTTAGGAAACTAGAGGCATTTTACTCATAATCAATTAAGCAACATAATGATCGATTTTGATCATTGATTAGATGTTGTCCCATTAACTATGTTTTTCAACTGTTGAATCTACTATGCTTTTCTTTCAATCACCGACGATGATGTGTTATTGCTGGTGAGAAAGGTCCAAAGACGAAGGGGATAGCTGAGGAGATGAGGGTTGTGGTTAACATACATATTGTTAGTCAACCTATTCTAGGTGGGAGGAGCTACCATTGCTAGAGATGTAGGGTTCCAATAGAGGCCACTATGATAGTTGCCGGAAAGGGAGAGGCTTTTATGGGGTGAGAGATGGAGAGAATGATATGAGGGGAAGGGCATTATCTTCTAGTCAGTGTAGGTGGGGAAGAAGGAGAAGTGAAGGGGGGAAACCCATTAGGTGATGGCTTTCTTCAAAAATTATTTTTTTTTCCTGTTACAGATGCATGGAAGGAGTTAAGTCCACATGGTGAGGTCGGCTCACACATGTTGCCTCAGTTCCCCGAGACTCACTATGTCACTAACATTAATTTGAATGGGGATGGTAATATGCTCCCACTTCTATTATGCCACTGGTAAAGGTAGTAGTAATCTTATAAGTTTATGATGTTTTGCTTTAACCTACTAACATGTCAAACATTGAGAAACAAACTCAACAATATCCTTCTTTATTCCTTTCCACCGAAAAAGTCTCCTCAGGTCATGAAACATCTTTGTATTACCAAAATGTATAAAAAATTTAGACTGGTGTGCCTCACTCAACAATTTCTCCTGAGCTCATCAACTGGTGGTACCAAAAATGTATTCAAATATCATAACCCACCAAAAGAGCCCATGGTCCAATGCTCAATACTTTCACCATCTTCTAGTAAGGCCCTAATCCTCTTAGCCTTATCATCACCTATCTGAGCCTGCAAGTATTTTTTGTATTATAGAAGGTTGGGCAATCATTTTTAATATAATACCACACAACTTTCAGGTGAGCCGATGTGTAAGTCATACTTAGTCGATGACTCACATGCCTTCCTTTTCAAAATTCTCCAAGTATTCAACCCATCTAATCTACCTCAGAATTAAAATTCTTTGAGTAAAGATGTGTAATAACCCCTAGTTTTGTAAATTGATTGAAAAAATCAATAAAGTTTGAGTTTTTAAAAATTCTAGGCTGGAATATTAGGTTATTGGAAATTTTCTTTTTATAGAGATTAAACATGATTTAAACCTTAAAAATTATAAATGTACTAAAAAAACCAATCCAAATGACACTAAGTACATTCAATTCCGAGTTAAAATGAAGAGTCCCTAATTTTCTGCATTTTTATGAATAAAAGGGTAAAATGGTAATTTTACCCATAATTGAGATCTAAGACATCAATATTTAGAATGTACTTGGAAATATGATTCTAATGCCACTAAGTACATTTAATTCCGAGTTTGGAAGACTAAAATGGATTTTTCTCCATAAAAGGGTAAGATGGTCTTTTTACCATGTGGGGCCCACAAGGGGCCCACAAATGAATCCAATGACTAAAAAACATGTAATGAGTGGTCAAACCACTCCTAGATGCTAGTGGAGAAGGAGGTGGTAGTGCAGGATCCAATGTTAATTTAATATTTAAAAGAATTAAAACATAATTATTACAAGTAATTATGAAAAATACAAGACGCCTATAAATACCCCTCCAAAAATGTTCATTAAAATTTTAATGAAATCATCTTGCTTAATCTAAAAAACTAGATCTAGATTCCTTTCTAAAATTCCAAAACTCCCAAAAATCTCCCTTCTTACACTTTCTCTCTCCTCTCTCTAATTGGAACAAGAGACTTAAATTCAATTAGGCACTCTGTTCCAAATTGAATATGATAAATCCTATCATTCATACAATCCTGGACTACCTTATCTACAAAATCCCCAAATCAACTTTAAGATCCAATGGTGCAATCAAGGGGAAATCACAAAACAAGAGACTATCGGGCAATCTTATCATCAAAGGGTATTTATTTCAAAATGGGCTTCGATTCTACATGTTTTCTCCAATCAAGTACATGGAACCACTTCTTATACTTATTTCATGTTGTTTTATGTAATTTTTATTTTTCTGTAATTAGTTTTAGGTAAAAACTTATAAAAATAAAGTAAGGACTAGAACCCTTCAATTCTAGATGATTGAGGGCTCAGATGGAAAATTTAAGTTGTGCAATTGATCCAAAAGGGTCCAAAAACATTGGGATAGAAGTTTCATGAAATTTTGTGGAGTTTTGAGCCTTTGATTGAAGAGGATTGATTGGACGGTCCAAAATAAACTGTCCAATCTCCAAATCAAATCAGGATTTGCGGGACACACTACAAAACATCAAACGAAGGTGCACCCTGTGGCAGCGTCTTTTCACACACATGCCACATGCGACATCATCCCAATGGGACAAGCACACGACAATGCAATTCATGAGGGAGCACGTTACCCGTGCGTCCTGGTAACAAGCGTGTTGTGACTGTTTTGCCCAATTAGTCTAGGCCATTCGTTCCATGGGGCCCAGATCAAATCTGGACCCTAGGAACGACGGTGAACTTCACAGTTCAATTGTGGAGTCATCTAAACTTCAAATTGAGATCGGAAAGAAGCTATGGA
Source organism: Warburgia ugandensis (assembly GCA_035236585.1). Lineage (NCBI taxonomy): Eukaryota > Viridiplantae > Streptophyta > Magnoliopsida > Canellales > Canellaceae > Warburgia > Warburgia ugandensis. The sequence goes on along the minus strand of CP141139.1, from coordinate 31,330,487 downwards.
AAGCTTATAACTTCTACTTTCTTCTTAAATCATAACATTTAGAAAATTCTTCATGAAACTTTCTGTATTTAAGAATTAAGCTTCTAATTTTGATGATCTTCAAGATCTTATGGGGATAAGATTTACTCATGATATAATTTTGAAGTAAAGTGATAGCCATGACTTATTTGGATAGATCTAAGATAAATTGAGGGATCTACCCTTTATGGTAGAAAAACCCTAAAAATAGAAAGGAACCCACTTGATCAATAAGATCAAGTATGATTAGACCCTTGGAATGGATTGAATGAATGATATTATGATGGAATCCATTGACATCATGGATTGAATATGACCAAATATAAAGGGATATGACCTTGGACCTTAATGGAGTAAAAGCCCTAAAATTAATTGAAACCTTCGATTAAAAAGGAAAAGACCTAAGATCTCATGGTTGGATCATAAGTAAAATCTTTAATAATGAGAAATGGGTTAGCTTGAGTTATGCATTGATTTCATTTGATTTATTTCATGAATAGAGGATCCATGATAGATTATTTTAGTATAACTTCATTTCAAACATCCATAAAATTATTCATGAATGATGAATTGTAACTTAAGACCATGTTGGTATGATTTCATGCCATTGTAACTTAGGACCATGCTAGGATTTCATGTTAGATTAGACTATGGTATGAGATGGTACCTTAGGTCCATGATAGTTTAATTTGAGTTTATTAGATAAAGTAAATTAGTTAGAAATTATGCTAGTGTAATCTTAAGTACCTTGTATCATTATCATTAGGTTGTTCAATTATGTAGTTTTATGCTTTAAAGTTATAATTCATTTATGGTTAAATTTTATTAGTAGATTTAATTGTCAAAGTAGTTATGAGATAAAGAGCATAAAATACCAAAAATGGAATCTAATGAGAAAGTAGGGTTTCATGACACAAATAAGAGTGAATTATTTGACTTGGACTTAATTAGTAAGGGCTATAGTTAGTAGGACAATATAAGGATTATCAAATCCTTGGCCTAAACTAGGAGAATAATAAACCCAATGAATGACATTTTAAATGTTCATGGACTTAATTAAAATCAATTAGAAAGAGTACTTAGGGTTAACATGCTCACAGGAACCTTATGAAAGATTGGACTAAGGTTACTCTAGTGAATGTTGAACATGGTGGTTAAGGGGATTTTCTAATAGAGCCTCGCTCTTCCCCTACCTTTCATTGATGTTTGTGAGGTCTAAACACCTCCTTACGTGGGGAATGAAGTAACCACTTTGTGTTCACCCCATTCAACTAGTAAGCCATAGGCAATTGGAAATAAGAGGAGCAGTCTAGACTTAAGCTGAAATAAGTTATCTTCATCGAGTAAAACATTAATTGGTTGAATAATAATAAGAGCATATAGGGTTAGTAAATTATCTAACCTTAATAAAAATTGTAAGTAAAATAAGGATGATTAAACAAGATCCATTGGATCTTGAATGATCAAGAACAATAAAAAGAAATAAATACTTCTTGATGATGATGATATATATATTGCTCGTAACTTAGATCAAACAGAATAGAAGATCTTAGATCAAAGGGAAGATCTGAACGCTTGATCAAATATGATTCAAGGAAGAGAACCAAGATCATCCTCCTTAGGTCTAAACGCCTCCTTACATGAGGAATGAAGTAACCACTTTGTGTTCACTCATTCAACTAGTAAGCCTTAGCCAATTGGAAATAAGAGGAGTAGTTTAGACTTAGGCTGAAATAAGTTATCTTCAACCAGTAAAACATTAACTAGTTGAATAATAATGATAAGAGCATAAAAGGTTAGTAAATTATCTAACCCTAATAAAAATTGTAAGTAAGATAAGGATGATCAAATAAGATCCACTGGATCTTGAATGATCAAGAACAATAAAAAGAAATAAATACTTCTTGATGATGATGATAAATATATTGCTTGTAACTTAGATCAAATAGAATAGAAGATCTTAGATCAAAGGGAAGATCTGAACCCTTGATCAAATATGATTCAAGGAAGAGTGCCAAGATCCTCCTCCTTAGGGATGATCAAACAACTAAACTTAGATCAAAGGAGAACTAGATGATAGAAGATCTAAGTTCTTGATCTTTATCAACAAGTATAAATTGTTGTTCAATTGATCTATGAAAGATCAAGATCAAAGAAAGGAATACACAAAGACTTAGAATAGAAAATACTTAGATCTGAAAGATTAGAAGATCATTCTTATCATCAGATCTATTAATCAATAGGATAGACACTATCTGAGCTAGATAGATCATGATAAGACAAAAGATCTAGATCCTTTATATTAAAGGACAAGATTAGACAAAGAATATAGATATGATTATTCAGATTATATATGTATTGATGGTATGTATGGATTTATAGATTTCATACACTAGTCAAGATCATGGAGGATCTAAAGAGATGGATCACTACTTGAAGGTAGGAGGATTTTATGAATGCATGTACATGGGATGTATGTGTTGAACACATAATCTTATGTTGACAAGTGTAATGTTAATACTTGTGTTAAATCCCCTGAAACTCTTATGATCCAACCGAACACATATGAAATGGTTAAGTTAGAATTGATGACTAGACTCTAAGTGGGTATGGAACTAGAAGATATTCCAGCCTTAAGTAAATAAATAGATTGTCTAGTATGTATGAAACCTATTTTACATACAAGCATGGAGGTTTGTGGTTTTGTTTTAAACAGGCATAAGCCTAGGGATACTATGCTAGGGGAGTAATGAGGGTTTGGCCACCCGCTTCCTAAAATTTAATGATTTGAAGATACCTTACCCTATGAGAGGCTAAAAGTAAGGTGAGGCAATTATGAGAAGGCCACCACTATGAACGTCTTGTCTCTCCATATGGGCAGTGACACAATATTTTCCACTGTGGTATCAGTATTAAATAGGGCAGTTATTCGAGCACGCTAGTATGGATCAAACTACAGCATAGTAGTCCTTTGATTATTTTGCACTATTATGCATATAAGATAGGCATACTGAAATGCCTTATGTTTTGGAATGATGAAATGCTAGGTGATTGTATATTACCAGTATTTCCCAAGAAGGGAAATTCCCAGCCTCAGACTAGCAGAAATACTGATTTCTCATAGTGGAAAGAATTGATCAGCTTAGTTGGGAATGATATTTGACTACTTTCATAAATTTGATGAATTTATCAATGTACAATATGTATGTATAAGGATGTACATATAATACAAAGTAACGAGTTAGATACATGAGTATGTTTATGAATAATGGGAATATGAAGTATTAGAATTATACTGTCAATTATTATGCTTCTTGAATCCCCTACCAAGCAAAGCTTGTTGAGATATTATAAATGTTTCAATGCTTACAATGTCTCAGATACAAAGAAGGAGAGTTAGTAGCTCAAGACTATAGAAGACTTGAAGAGAATAATCATCAGGATATACCCCTTGAAGATATGTATTTTATTTTGTTTGAGAGTATTGTATTGCAATGAGAGTTTCATTGTATGGTGAGTTTTGAGTTTTGGATTATGTAATTTTGACAAGTATTGTAATAGATTTGGGTTGTATTGTGAACCACTAGATGGATTTTGAAATTTAATAAAAATATATTCCTTCGATGAAATTTTATCTTATAGAAAAATTCTACTTATGTTATGAAGTGATGACTTGGGTTTTTTATAACAAGTTCTAAAGGAAAGAATTTTTGTTGCTTTGTTTTGTGAAATTTTTTTACTACTAAGGGCCCTATTTTCGAAAATGTATTACAAAATGTGTTAGAAAAACCTCGGTTGTCACAAGATGTACTTCAAACTTTTGTGGTCAGTGAAGACAACAAAACTTTCACACAAATAATGCTTCTAGAGTTTCAATTCTAACACCATTGTTGCCGGCTCTAAGTCATAAGTGGAGTATTTCTTCCCATTGGCTTGAACTGATGAGTGCTGTCTACCGCTACTCTTACTTCTTGTATCAAGACACATCCTAGCCCTATGCGTGCAACATCACAATACATAACATAACTATAAAGTGTTAAATTTTGGTCAAAATACCTTTAATTTAGCATTTAATTAGATCATATAAGCGATCAATTTTGAGATTTTACATAAAATTTTACAATTTAACTCTAATTGGCCATCCAACCATTGAATTGCAAAATTTAATGGTTAGATGATCATCATAGCTAATCAGAGGAGTAATGAATGGTTTAGATGATTCTAATTTTGTCATGTGCATTGTAGATTAACCAAATCAGATTGGATGATCTAAATCAAGACAGATGGATTAGATCAGGATGAGGAAGCTTCTTGGAAAAAAGAAGAATTTGAATATCATCAGGAAACCTAGATGGATAAGGAAAAAGAATAGAAGTTTGAATCAAACTCAAACTCCTCTGAAAGATCCATAAAAATTGAAGAATTTTGAAGAATTAAGAGTTTTGGGCAAGGTTGGGATGCGGGAGGTGGATTCCTCCCTCTTCTCATTCTCCTACTTCTCCCTTCTCTCTTTCTCACATTCCCCTCCCGTCACTCTCACTTCTCTCTCTCTCTCCTCTCAGCTATCTTTATCTCTCTATATCTCCCTTAATTTCCCACCCACCACCCTCTTTCTATTTCCTATAATCTATTTTCCTCTCTCATGAGTTCTCTCTCTCACTGCCACAAACAATCCCCCTTTCTTTCCCTATTCCCTCTCTCTCTGCCTGCTCACCACCCACCTTCACCCATAGTCACCAATACACTCTAACCTTATCTCCCAACAGCCATCTATTGTCGCATTTTGCACTCCATCCTGGATCACACCACATGCACACTAGACGCCTCTTCTTAAATAAACGAGTTTGATTTTAAAGATTACATTGTAGATTGAGTTTACTATTGCAGTATTGAGTTGCAAAATTCTAGTATAACAAGTTTTGTATTGACTATTTTTGAGTGGACTATGAATTCTATAAAAATTGTGATTTGATGACTTATTGTAAAGATTTTCCTATTTTATAATGAAAATGAATGAATTATTGTACTTTGATTGAACTTAGAAGTGACTTCTTATGCGTATGATATGCTTTAAATAAATCTTTTTGGAATTGTGAACCAAGAAATAAAAATGAATATAAAATTTAAAGTATCCATGTATTTATGGGGTTTAGAGTGATCTAGCCAAACAATATCTCATTTTGGACCTTGATGAGACATCATTGGGGCACATGGCTCCATTTGAGACATTTGGTGGATATATTATTTTGGACATTATCTAATCAATGGTGATTGTGTGGCCTTGGCTAAGACATCAATGAGGATTTGTATGGGCTGCAGGATTAGATATGCTTGTGTAACGTCTTGAATTTTACCTTAATAAATATGTTGAATTTCATGATTACATCAATGAATGTAAGTTGTTTATGTGTCAATGTTAAGTATAGGAGAGACCTAGGTCTAGAGTTCAAAACACCACATAGTTGTTTTGAGATAATTTTTGGGAAATTTAGGTGAAAAGGACTACTTGTTTAGATGGGTTGAGCGTCATCACAATTATAGAAGATTTGATGGCTAGGATAAGTTATCCTAAGGAAATGAGAACCAATGAGATAGTGAGGGTGAGGTGATGATCACATGATGAGAAATGAAGGTCTAGTATTAAGTCAATCTAGAATTGGTACTACTAAAATTGGGGTTTCAGAAGATGGTAAAAATAAGATGATTGTATAACTAACCATCTTATTAAAATTAATAAAAGACAATTTTTATAAATTGTCTTACAAGTATAACTTAAGAAGATGGTTTGTGTAAACCATCCTACAAAATTTATATATAAGATAGATTAAATTAACTATCTTATTTGCTTCATATAAAATAAGATGGTTATTTGTAACTATCTTATTTTTTGTATGAAGAAAGATGGTTATGGGTAATAGTATTATTTTTTTAAAACTAAATAAGATGATCTCCTTGAAATCATCTTTTAAAACTACTTCATATTTTTTAACATAGCTTGAAGTTCCACTAATAAGGTTTTACTATGGCTAGCTTCAAAGAAAAACTCCAAGATTGAGTTGGATTTACATACATTTTGTCCTGAACTTGTATGTTCATAGTTAATATCAAAGTAGGTATGTATTATTTCTTGTTTCTTTCATGTTTAATTTATTTGGCTGATTATGGGTATAAAATTCCTTCCTCTGTGCGGATTATTCATGTGTATGGACTAGTCATATTTTTGCTTCAATATTTCTTCTCCAAACCTAGAGTTGAAAATATTATTCCTTTAATATATATGTATATATATTTTTCTCAACTATATATGCATTTTCTTTACACACCAAGTATTTGGTAAAATACCTAACCCAAGATTATTTATATTTTCATGTATAAAAAGTCTTCGCACACATCTAAATTGTAATTTTTGACAAAATGGACAAATATACTTGGATGACCTCAGAAAGATCATCAAAAGAATATAAGAGGGGAATAGAAATATTCATAGAGTTTGCACTTAAGGCAGGTGGTGATTGTAATCCCAAGAGATGTCCATGCTTGAGATGTGGAAACCTAAAAAGGTAACTATAGGTGAGTTGAGATAATATTTGTACTTTAATGGAGTTGATGAAAGCTATCTCCCCTAGATGTGGCATGGAGAGGAACTTCCTCATGGGGCATCAATAAGGGTAGAATGTGTATGTCATCATGAAGATACTATAGGAAGTGTTACAGATAGTACAACTACACTAATGTTTTGAGATGCATACAATGACTTCGAAGACTATCTTAAACAATTCCAAATTACACTAGGAGAAGCTGATGGGCCACTGTTTGTTAAGTGTACAGATTATACCAAATTATTTGCAGTAGTAGAAATTTACAAGGTGAAATCAAGATTTGGTTTTTCATAACAAGGTTTCACAGAATTGTTGAAAGTGATTGATAAAATGCTACCAAGGAGAACAAACTAGCTAGGTGAACATGTGAGGCAAAGAAAACTCTGGTTGCACTAAAGTTAAAGTATAAGAAGATACATGCTTATCCTAATAATTGTATCCTATAAAAAAAGGGGAGTAAAGACAAAACTACCTGCCCAACTTGTAAGCATTCAAGATAGAAGCTAAAGAAGAATTCAATTGATTGGCAAGTGAAAGATGTTCTTGTAAAGGTCATATGCTATTTCCCCCTGTTCCAATGTTCAAAAGAATGTTTTGCATTATAGAAATAGTGAAAAAAACTAGTATAGCATGTCGAGGAAAGAGTAAGTGATAACTATTTATACCATCAAATAGATAGCCTAGCATGGAAGCTCGTAGACTTCATGTAGCCCAATTTTGGAGAAGAACTCAGAAACCTACGACTTACAATATCTATATACAAGATTAATCCTCATAGTTCTATAAGCAACATGTATAGTTGTTGGCCTATTATAATAGTTTGTTACAACCTTCATCCATTGTTGTGCATGAAGAGGAAGTTCATGATGTTAACTATGTTAACATTGAGTCCCAAGCAGCCTAGAAATGACATTGATGTGTGCTTGGCTCCATTGATTGACAATCTTAGGACATTGTATGAGGTTGGTGTAGAAGATTATTATGCATACAAGAAAGAGATATTCACCCTTAAAGTTATACTATTGTGGACAATAAATGATTTCCCTATCTACGATAATTTGTCATGATGCATAGTGAAGGGATACAATACTTGTCCTATCATGTTTACCACATATGTGTCATACTACTTTAACATGGTAGAAAGATGGTATTCCTTGGCCACAAAACATGGTTGCATAAAAACCATCCATACCATTTTAAGAATAAGGAATTTAGTAGTAGTGTGGAGACTATGACATCTCCAAAGAGGTTGACTAGATGACAAGTATTGGATCAGGTTGAAAAACTTGATATCTTATGGGGGAAGAAGAAAGGAACTAAGTGTATATATATGATAACAACTATAAAAGTTGTTGAAAGAAGATGCCACTATTCTTTGAACTTGTATAACTAAAAATCACTACATGTGTAGCATGTGCTTGATGTCATGCACATTGAGAAGAATATTTATGAAAGCTTAACTGTACCTTGCTCAACATGCCAGGAAAAACAAAGGATGGACTTGCATCTCAAATGATCTTATGAGAATGGGTTTGAAGAGAAGATTGCATCCGTATGATAAGGGCAACCAAGCAACATACTTACCTAAAGCAAATTATATGCCTGGCCTAGAGGAGAGAAGAATAGTGTGTAAAACCTTATCAGAGATCAAAGTCCTAGATGGACACTCTTTAAGCTTTAGAAATGTTGTCTCTGTGGATGAGCTGAAATTGTTAGGGATGAAGTCACATGATTGACATGTATTGATGTATCAATTCCTACCTGTAGCAATATGTCTCAATGCTTCTAGATAAATTTAGAGGATCTATTACTAAATTATGTTACTTCTTTAATGATTTGTGCAAGAAGATAATAGAGGCTTCCAAATTATAAGAAATCCAAGGGCATTTAATGACAACCTTATGCGACCTTTAGATAATCTTCCTACCATCCTTCTTTGATATCATGGTACACTTAATAGTGCAACTCATTGATGAGGTTAGGCTCTATGGATTAGTTTATTTGCGATGAATGTACCCATTTGAGAGGCACATGAAAGTTTTAAAAGGGTATGTATGAATTCACAATTGACCTAAGGGGTGCATCATCAAATGTTATATTGCAAAAGAAGCAGTAGAGTTTCACTTCGAGTATTTATCAAGAGTAGATGCTATTACAATCTTGATAAAGAAATAATTAGGTTGATTAAATGATCCAACAGTCAGTGAACCTCTCTCCAATGGTCACATATTTGCCGTTGATCTTAAAGAATGAGATCATGCACACCTTTATGTCTTTTTAAACATTAATGTGTATGAAGTTCAACCATACATTGAGTAAGTAATTAAATATGTTATATGTATAAAACTTAATAGTAATGTATTGCATGCATGTTATATATAATTTTTATCTCTTCATTATAGTGAGCAGATGGACTTCCTGAAAGAGAGGTATCCAAGAGATGCAAATAACATAGATAGCTACAAGATGAGCATTGCCTCTTCTTCACTACTTAGCTGCATCAGAAGGTAGTTACAATTAATTAACATTTCATTAACTTATTGTTATTAAATTGCATGTGCATGTATACATTAAACATCTCACTTAAGTAGTATTATAAAAAAGTTTTAGATCACGAGATGGTTCAAATCATAGTACTTATAAATTTTTGGGCAGGATGGGAATGGGATCGTGACCAGAAGTAATCAAGTATGATGGATATACCATCAATGGTTATCAATTTCACATAAAAGACAACAATAACTCAAGAGTACAAGAAAATAGTGGTGTTAGCTTAGTTACAAATGTTACTTTCTTTTCTAATTCAAATGACAACAATTCAATTAGAGCAAATGATACTTATTACAGGGTTATAGTAAGATATGGGTACTATATTATACTTGTAGAACTATGGTTGTATTTAAGGGTAATTGGGTGGAACACAATAAGGATAGCATCAAAATCAATGCCCTAGGATTGACTGTGCTTGACCTCAATAAGATTGCTATCGAAATGATTAGTTTATTTTGGTATCTTAAGAAAAACAAGTATTTTATGTACAAGATAGGCATGATACAAAATGGTCAACTATTTTATGAGCCGCCAAGGCACTTTTATGATGAAGATGACCTAGGTGACACTACAATTGATTACCCTTGCATCATTACAACAATGCCATTAATCAATCTAATTAGTGAGAATGAGATGGATTATGTATGCATGATTCTCATCAGGAGGGTGCTTGGGATGGATAAGATCAAATATAAGGAGACAAATTAAAATGCATGTAACATCTGATGTATGTAATTAATAGAGTTATATAATTAATTAGGCTATACAACATGTATTATGCCAATTATTTGATTGACTTTATGTCTTGGAAGATTTTATGTCATGGCCAAGGAAATTAGGGATGGTAATAGGCCTCCTCTGACATTCACAAGTTACTAAGATTTGCAACCCTCTATTCAACTTGACTGGGTTTTATAAAGAATATAGGATGGTTTCTAAAAAATTCCTTATACTTTAATATATATATATATAAGATGGTTTAGCCATAAACTGTCTTATATATAGTAAACAATATAAGATGGTTTAGTGGAAGCCTTCTTATTTTTTTCAAATAAATAAGAGAGGGAGAGAAAGGTCTACAGAACAGGGGTAAGCTATTCAAAATTTCACTGGGTTAATATAAGACGGTTTTGGAGGAACCGTCTTACATTTGTATAGATATAAGACTATTTATATTATATCTTCTTACACATATAGTAAACAATATAAGATGAATCATGGGAAACTCTCCTATAATTTCTTACAATATATAAGATGGCTTACAACAAAATCGCCTTATATGTGTACATATATAAAACAATGTGATAGAAATGGTCCTATATTATCTATTATAATAACAAGAGTTACCCTTATTCTTTCTCTCTATCCCTCCCTCTCGTTTTCCCCTTTGTTCACATGTTCACTATCTCTTAGTTGCATCATTGCTGGCTCAAACCCCATCAAAGAGTTGATCCTACAACTAGTCCTACGAGTAAGCTACATTGACACACCGAGCTCCTATAGCCATTCATCCGCAGTTAGGTGAAGAAGAAGACAAGAAGACCAAAAAACCCATCTCTCTCTCTCTCTCTCTCTCTCTCTCTCTCTCTCTCTCTCTCTCTCTCTCTCTCTCTCTCTCTCTCTCTCAATGTACTATTCCAAAATCCATCTCTTTCTCATAAGCTTTCATCATCTCTCTATTATGTAGAAAGAAAAAGAACTTTTTCTCTAAACAACATATGTATATACTACTCATTCTGGCACATTTTAACTATTTTTCCTCCCAAGAATAAAGCCTATAATTCAACTAATGAACTATCTTCTTTTTGTGAGGAGAAATTTAGTATTAAAGTCCCAGATGCGCCCTTGTTGGTCAATTCCTATTAACAAAGTGGGAAACAATAATTAGAAGTCCATTAGGAATAGTACAACACTTCTATTAATGGAATGGGAAACAGACTATTCTCTAGTTCTACATTGTTATAGGAGACCTAACAAGATTATTCTTCCAATCTCTCTCTCTCTCTCTCTCTCTCTCTCTCTCTCTCTCTCTCTCTCTCTCTCTCTCTCTCTCTGTGCACGCGTGCATGTGTGTGTGTTGTTTTTTCAAGTTATGGTTCTTATTATGTTGATGTATGATTATTATTTTTTAAGCATGGTTAGCTCTAAATAGGAAGTGCCCTTGAGAGTTTCTCAAGGAGATGGTACCTTGGCTATTGCATATTGCAATGATGCTTAGTTTTAAATTCTGTTCTTTTTGTTGATGTAAAAGGAGTGAAAGACCACGTACCAAATTTCTTTGGAGTTGAGTAGGTCTCTAAGTTATAACTTTATTACAAGGTAATTACTTCTATTAGTTTAGTATATGGGCACATGGTGAACCAAACCAAAGACTAGGGAAGTTCAATTCATAAACTTATTAGTCTAATTTTATTCTAGCTACATGTTTGTCCCATCACATGTTTATGAACATCATATTTCTTAGACATTGAAGCACTTTGCTTATGCTTAAGCTATTGATCTACCAAAAAGCGATAGATGCTACTCCATCATGCACTTCATCTCCTTCGGCCAGATGGTACCAAGTAGATTAAAGTACTATTAGTTGGAGACTTTCTTTATACTAGTTATACTATTTAGTCATTCTCTCATATAGAAGAAGTCTAATTTTTTCTTTTGTCACTCGTTTGATTACTGAGGAAGAGGAGCCTTGGTGCAATGGAAAAGTTGTCGTCACGTGACCTTGAGATCACGGGTTCAAGACATGGAAACAACCTCTGGCAAAGATGCAAGTTAAGTCTACATATTATAGAGCCTTGTGGTTTGCCCCTTCCCTAGACCCCACATACGTAGGAGCTTCATGCACTAGGGCTACCCTTTTGCTTGTTTGGTTATTACAGTAGGAAAGAGTGCATGTTGTATTCAACTGGTTTGATAATTCAACATTTAACTAGAAGTCTTGTTGTTAGAATTCCTCTATTTTGTTTTGGCTATGTGTGTGCCTTTGTGAAGATAATTCAATGAAGAAATGTTTTTCAAATGATAGGTAGGACAAATTTTGTTTGATGGTTGGCTAATTCTTCTGTGGAACTATTCCTCTTTTGTGAAACTTTTGAAAGTTGAATAATAAAATGCAGTTTTGTAATTGGTTACGGTTAACTAATTACATGGTGAACAGATTAATTTGTTCAACTGAGCATTTTAGTTTGCTACATCTGGAGACTTGGACAACATATAAATAAATACGAGTGTTGGATATTTGATATACATGGCTTGAATAGCGTGCAGATTTTTCCATCAAGCTAAGAATCTCCTATGATGATTCTTGAACTTGTCATGATAATATCTACTAATTTATGATAATTTAGGGATTCTTTTACATGACAAGGAATTAGACAGTCATTGATAATATTTATATTTTTTTCATCCCTTAATGAAGGGAAAAGAAAATTTTGTTAGGTTTGGGTAATATCTAATTGTTTGGATCAAGTTCTACTGCTACGTAGGTTGTTAGATTATGGGTTTCCATTTTTAATTTTCTAGATTTCTTTGAGACTTATTGTTACAATCCTTTCAGTCTCTCTTTTTTTCTTCTAGATATTTTAGAATTTGATTAATCCTTAGCTTTCTCAGGTTTAATCTTCTTTGAAAATATTTAGATTACAGCCATTTAAGGATGCTCTTGGAGAAAGGAGATAGTTCCTTTCTACTATATTGGAGGTATTTTGTCACTAATTTCTTAAGGTTGTTTCTCTTTGCCCTTTCATTCTTCTACTCCTGGATAAATCTATAATCTTACTTATCAAATAAACAACCTTCAAATGTAGGTTTGTATTCTTTTCTTATTTTCTGCAAAATTCTAAATTCAACCTAGGAACAAGTTTATAAATGTCTCAATGCACTTAGAATCATTCATAAATAGACTTCTTCATGTAATGTTCCAAAGGCAAATATTGAATCTCACTTAGACATACAAATTCCTCAAGTCTAGGTAGAAATTATAGGTAGGTTAATCCAATATATATATATATATATATATAGTGTCTACTAAGTGTTCTGGAGGCTTGGGTCAACTCTAGCACCCAATGGTGTTAAAATTCCCATTTAAACATCATAGGTTGTATGTCACTTATCATTTTGTTTACACACTCACACGCATTGATGTTATCTCACTTGATTCCAAATATCTATCCTTGTGATGTCCTTGTTTTAAATGTATTATTTTCACTTGTGTAGGAAACATGAAACATGAAGAAAATTCACAACCCAAATAGCAATCCAACCTAAGTACACCTCATAAGAAAAAGGGTAGAGGAACAAACATAAGTGGAGCATATTATTAAGAGAAAGTCAAAGGGGTTAAAAGAAACTGTATAATTCAATAGTACATGACAAGCAATAGGTGACCGTGCACATCCTCATACCAACTTTGTTTGCCACACTGTAAGAAACATGGTGCTGATCTCAATTAGTGATTGGAGACATGTGTCACCATCAATCAAAGATGTAATATGGGAGTAGATGCAGGCATGTAAATGCTTCCTACCTTATCTTATTATTTTCACATAGAGTAACATGGTTTTTTTACCTTGTAGTCTACCTTTGACATTACTAATGAGTGCAAGTAGAATGTTGTGCAAGGAGTCACTAAACAATGGAGGAAATGGAAGACTGAAGGTACATACTTCTAAATGCCACTGATCCATCAAGGCTTTAACCATCTTCATTTATAATCTAGCATCATTGATTGGGTTGCATGGAATGAATTTTCACAAACCAGCCTATCTTTTGATTTTGAGGTAACAGCTAGGCAAATGTTTGATTCATTTAATTATAAAAGTTGATTATGTTTAAGTATGTTCCTTTGATGTATAGACATAGCATATGGGAGGGAAAATGGTACATGCAACTAATTATATGCACCACTACCTTTCCAGGATTGGTTATGCCCAGTTAGAAGAAGAAGAAGAAGTATTTGTGGAAATTTATTTCTGTATAATTATACTAGACTTTTAATTCATTACCTCTAATTTAGTGCCTCTCTTGATAGAAAAAGAAGGTTGGCATAGTCGAGCCCATCAACTACACCATTTTCTAGAAATTGGCACATTCATAAGAGCATCATGCCTAAACCTTTATAGACAAAAATACTGCCTTAGTTGCTTCACCAATCGTAAGTAGTTTTATGTGTCTACCTTTGCATAACTTGAATTATATATATGGAGTTGATCATGTTCTGATAACTAAATTGTGAAGGAATATTTAACCCAAAAAGCACAACTACAAGGACTCTAAGCAGTGCTGCTGCAACTGGGAACATTCTGTACCGGGCTATGGGCAATAAGATGAGTACCCTAGCCAAGTAAGGCCCAATGCTACAGTGTTTTTCCTTCAAAATTCTTTCCTATAATAAGGAGGAATCTAATAGAGAACTTAGAGGAATGGAAAGAGCAAACAAAAGAGGAGTTGCTCAAGAAGGCAAGGCATGAGCTATATAGGGACTTTGAAGTTTCAGAGCTCCAAGTTAAGATGCTGCCCCTAGACCTCTATCACAATAGCTACATTGCTCTACGTGAAGAAGACATGGAAGAGCAACCCCTCAAATGAGATATGCTGATCAAGAATGTATGTATATCTTGACATGTTTGCTTTTTCAATGTCCAATTATTTGATAAACTTCATTCATTCTTATGTATCTAGTATTTTTTACTTGCAAGTAGGTCAATGCATGTTGGAGTGACATACAATTGAGAACTGTGACATTGTTGCTACACTATCAAGATTCTCTTCGAGAAGTTGCATGGCATGTTGATGTATCCACACACTAAGCATGTGTATATTACTACCATCCTATAACTAAATGTTCCCCTACCATATTTGATAGTAGTGGATGAAATTCACTCTATTGGGGATGTAGTTGGTTATCACATCACTTGGTCAAAGAAATGTATCAAACCCATGTTATCGAGGTATATATATGGTGTCATAAAATCATTTTCAACAACTTTTTTTAAGATCCCAACTTAATTACCTAATTATCTACTTTTAATGTTAACTTGAAGCAACAAAAGGCAACATTGAGGATGAGCCCCTCTCCAGTAGCACATTTCACCACAGAAATTGCCTCTACACTAGTATTTGTGCCTATTTTTATGATAAAATTAAATGTCTTCAATGAATGTTCTTATATTCATCACTAAATTTTAGAACTTTACATCCACAGCATAGGGATTAGGTGAAGGTTCCATTAACATGCCTCAATTCTTAAGGGGACTCTACAGAGTCATTAATAAAGATAAGGGTATCAACCTCGTACAGATAGACCTCAATGTGCTTATCGATGACGGAGTTGAGGTACCACTCATGAACAAGGATCTCTTAGTAGTATGTAATGTGGAGCAACTGGAGTACTTGCACATTATCATCTATGTCGGGTATGTAACTATCTATGCTATTAAGAATCCTTGACATTACATGTTAATAAGATGTGATATGTAATAATGATTTCATTTCTATAGGTCCTTTTACAATAAATTGCAAAGATTAGAAGTCAAGGACATTTACAAATTCCTAAACCCTATCAATGTCTCTAGACCAAAGAAGTAATGGCCCACAAAGAAACAAATTGAAGATATTACACCTTAGTTTGTGCATTGTTCAAAGGGTCATGACTTACTGATTCCCTAAAATGACTTGCTAAATTAAGTATTGTAAACTTTAATTGAGTGATTATGTGTATAGGTCTCAATGGATGCTACTAGTTTTGGATGTACATGGTGGGCATACATTGTTTTTTTATTCTTGAGTAGTGCACATTCATGGCTTGCTAATGGAAATCATCAACAAGTAAGTCTTTCTTCTTTCATCCATTATAATAGCTAGATAGCTAATAAGTATTCTGTTATTAATATCGCTTTAGACTTATAAATGTAAAGTGCATGGTATAAATGGGTTGACTTAAATGATATTAACTCACTTGGAAAAAGGTCAAGGTAATGCTTACTAGTTCACTAGTATAATTTATAACCTAAAGTTACAATTAGACATGATATTTGAACATTTCTATTTTCTTTGTTGTGCAGTACCCTAAACAATAATCTAATTGGGAGTGTGGATATTATGTTCTTAGATACATGAAACCCTCATTTGTGATGGATTGATGACCTCACAATTGAGAAAGGTAAGGCATTGGATTTACTGATCATCAATCTTACAGTTGCATGCAATTTCTGAATGACTTTAAGATTGAATGTCTCAATTGATTTAATATATGTTGTCTTGTAGGCCGATTTGGGAAATAAGAGTTACTCCAATTAGATTTGGATGACATAAGAATGTAATGGACTAAATATGTTTTGACTTAATTTGTAGATGATTGATCATCGTCAATATAAACTTTTTTATAAATGAAATATTAAAAAAAAAAAAAACTTCATTTGTATGGATGTTTTCCTTTTTTCATTTGATTGATGTTTATGTTTGATTTGTTTATTTCAATGAGGGAAAGTTTGTGTGTTAAACCAAACATATGGGTGTGTATGGAGAAGTGTGAATATATGTACTTGTTATTTTTTGATGTCTTTAAAAATTTGAAGTTCAATGTGGATGTTGGAAGTGAATGTATGTTGTAGTGAAGGTGTTGAATGTAAAATGTGGATGTTGGAGGTTTTTTGTTTTATGTAGGGGGTTTTAAAAATAGATTAGGGAGAAAAGAAAAGTTGTCTTGCTACTACAAGTTTCCAAGAGGGACTAGTAAGGGGTGGATTCTGTTGAATGTGAAAGTTGAAATGTGTCTGAAGATTGTAGAAAGACTTAAGCCTATATTTGTCATAAAGTTGAAGTGAATGTCAATTCTTTTAACTATTGAAGTTGAATGTTGAATGTATTTTGAACTACTGAAAGTTCAAGAAGAATTTAAAAACATAAACCAACTAAAGAATATAGAAATTGTAGGAGGAATATAAAAATAGAAACGAACAAAAGAAGAAAGTTTTACAAAATTTTCCTTTACAAGTTACAAAATAAGATGACTTAAAACAATTTGTCTTATTTTTTTAACCTAAAATAGGATAGTTTTCAAGAAACTGTCTTATATTTTTACATAAAATAGGACTATTTTAAATAATCATCTTATTTTTTTTTTACATGAAATAGGATGATTTTAAAAAAAAATCCTATATTTTTAAAAATAAATAAGAGACTTTATGTAAACCATTTTCTTTTTTCTTTTTCTTTTTAAATATAACAAGACTGTGTAACAATCTTATTTTGGTTTGGATTTTCTAAGACATTTATGTATAAGACGGTTTGGCAACCGTCTTGTATATATGTTTCTAATCATTCTAAAAATCCTACACTGTAGTAGTGTGGATATAGGAAACTAAAAAATTAAAGATAGAATGGGACATCTTAGATCTTTAAATGGATGGATGAAATCTTAAGTGAAGTGAGGTATGGAAGGATGAAATTGCTTAAGAGCATGTGAGATTAGTTATAGAGTTAGCCGATGGATTTCATTGAGATAGAGGAGTAGGAATGAATCAAAGAGGATGCATTATGAGAGAGACAGCCATCAAAACATGAAATTGTAGAGCACAATTGGCTTAGATAACCCTAGGCTAGCATAGGATGTATCTTTCTAGTCATATGGGTTCACACAAGATGGTCCAAGAGAATATGTTAAGAGCTCATACTAAAGGGACTAAGACTCTTAGGATGAACTAGTTAAAATGGGATAAGACGCTTAAATGGGAGCCCAAGTTGAGTGACCTAAATAGGATAGGAAACAAGTCATACTTGGATGTTTTGGCCTGGAAAAGCTAGCCCAACTAGGGCAGCCCAATGGCCCATAATACAAAAATGTATGAGAGTCCCATTTCAAGTAGGTCTCCTTATGTAATAACCCCAATTTTTGTAATTGATTGAGAAAATCAATAAAGTTTGAGTTTCAGATATTTCGGGTTGAAATATTAGGGTTATTTAGAATATGCCTTTTATAAAAGTATAATTAAATCATAAGACATGTAAAATTAAAATTAAACTTAGAAAACCCTTCAAAATGATTGTAAGCACGACAAATTCCGAATTTGGATAAGAAATCCTTAAGTTTCTTCATTTCTTGGACAAAAGGGGTAAAATAGTAATTTTACCTAAAAATCAAAATCTCCCAAAAATCAAAATATGAGACATCAAAATTTAGAATGTACTTAGAAATACGAATCCAATGCCACTAAGTACACTCAAATTCGAGATCATGGGAATAAAACCCACAATTTTATACATAAATGGCAAAATGGTCTTTTTACGCCATGTGGGGCCCACAAGGGACCCAACAACCAATCTTATCAGCAGCCCATGTGAAGTCATGGGTCAAAAAACATCAGCTGCTCTTGGGGAAGAAAAATGGGGCATGGGGAAGAAAAAAATGGAGCATGGAAGACTTTCATGCCATTTAATAATAAAAAATAAAATATTATAATCATGAAAAAAGACCCAAAATGCCTATAAAAATACAACCCCAAAAATCCTCCAAAAATCCTCATAAAATCCCCACAAAATTTTCTTCACTTTCCTTGAAAAATTAGATCTAGATCCCTCCCTAAAAACCCAAAATTTCCAAGAGATAGATCTCTTTTCAATTTGTTTTTCCTTTTAGATTGGAACAAGAGACCTAAAATCAATTAAGCACTTTGTTCCAGACCCAATTTGATCAATTTCACCATCCAAAACTTCCCAACATATCTATTCTACAAAACCCCCAAAGAAATTTCAAGATCCAACGGTTCAAACAATAGGAATTTGCAAGAGAGGTGGATCTTGGGTCATATCTTTATCAAAGGGTATTTCCACATAAACACCATTTTTTCTCAAATCAGGTATGTGGGAATACTTTATATAGATGTTTACAACTTCGTTATGTAATTTTTATTTTTCTGTAATTTATTTTGGTAATAAAAAGGTAAAAATAAAGTAAACACTAGAACCCTTAATTCATGATGACGGAGTGCTCAGATGAAAAATATGACTCCACCAATTGATCCAAAAGGGTCCAAAACCCCTAGGTTAGAATTTTCACAAAGATCTGAGAAGGTTTGGTCCCTCAATTGAGAAGACATTGATTGGATGGTCCAAACGGACTGTCCGATCTCCCGATCGGACGGACAACATCCCGCGCACGTCCATGGACGCCCTGTGCGGGCACTTTGACATTTTAGTGCTGCAGACGCGCCTGACTCATTCCTTCCAGCTTGGTTTTTTGCCCCGAATGATCTGGGCCGTCCGTTCCTTGGGCCCAGATCAAATCCAGGCCGTAGGAAAGACTGTAAACTTCTAGATCCAATTCCGGAGTCATCTGAACTCCAAATTGAGATTGGAAAGAAGCTATGAAAAGCTTAAAACCTCTATTTTTTGATAAAATGATAAAATAGACATATTATTCAGTAAAAAATTTCTGTATTAAAGAAACAAGTCTCCAATTACCTAGATTTGAGATGATCAGATCTTGGAAATATGTTTTAATAATGATATAATATTGAAATAAAGTAAGATCTATGGTTTAATTGGATATATATGAGATATATTAAGGGATCTACCCATTATGGTAGAAAAACCCTAAAAATACAAAGGGACCCACTTGATCAATGAGATCAAGTGTGATCAGATCCTTGAGATGGAAAGAATAAATGTTGATATGATGAAATCCAAGGAAATCATGAATGGATTATGACAAAAATAGATCAATATGATCTTTTGACCTTAATAAAGAAAATTCCCTAAATATAACTAAAATCCTTAATCAAAGGAAAAGATCTAAGATCAAATGGTTGGATCATAAGTAAAGGTTTCTAAAAATGTTAATGTAATTAGTTTCATAGCATTTTAAATATGATTATGTTATAAAGCATGCTAGTATAACATTTAGACTTTAGCATGATATGTGATTTCATTGTTATCATAAGGTGTTAGATTTAATTTAAGTACCTTGCCTCATTATCATTGAATGTTAAATTATGTAGTTTTATACTTTGAATTTATGATTCATTTATGGTTGAATGTTATTAGTAGATTTACTTGTTATGAGATAAAGAGCATAAAACATCAAAAATGTATTCTAATGAGAAAGTAGAGTTTCATTACACAAATAAGAATGGAGTACTTTGAACTTAATTGGTAAGGGCTATAGTTAGTAGGACAATATAAGGATTATCAAGTCCTTGGCCAAAATTAGGAAAAGAATAATAAACCCCATGAATGACATTATAAATATTCATAGACTTAATCAAAATCCATTAGAAAGAGTACTTAGGGTAAACATGCTTATAGGAACCTTATGAAAGGTTGAGCTATGGTCATTCTAGTGAATGATGAACATAGTGGTTAAGGGGGTTATCTAATAGAGCCTCGCTCTTCCCCTACCTTCCACTGATGTTTGTGAGGTCTAAACGCCTCCTTACATGAGGATTGAAGTAACCACTTTGTGTTCACCCATTCAGCTAGTAAGCCTTAGCCAATTGGAAATAAGAGGAGCAGTCTAGATTTAGGCTTGAATAAGCTACCTTCAACCAGCACATTAACTGGTTGAATAATAATAATAAGAGCATAAAAGGTTAGTAAATTACCTAACCCTAATAAAAATAGTAAGTAAGATAAGGATGATCAAACAAGATCTATTTGATCTTGGATGATCAAGAACAATAAGAATAAGAACACTATATTGTACTTAGTATGCATGTTTATTAGTATACTTGTTTTAGTTCATTAGATTAGATAATCCAAACCCTTGATCAAAGATGATTCAAGGAAGAAAACCAAGATCATCCTCCATAGGGATGATCCAATAACTGAACTTAGATCAAAGAAGAACTAGATGATAGAAGATCCAGGACCTTGATCTTTATCAACATGTGTAGATTGTCAATCAATGGATCTATGAAAGATCAAGATGAAGGAGATGGACATACAAAGACTTAGAGATAGAAAAATACTTAGATATGAATGATCTAAAGATCATTCTAATCATCAGATCTAGGGATCAATAGGATTGTTCATAATTTATATATTGACAATATGTATGGATGTACAGATTACATACATCAGTCAGGATCATGGAAGATTGGGGAAAAGAGATCAATTCTTAAAGGTAGGAGGATTTGATGAATGCATTTACATGAGATATACATGATTGTACTCATGATCTTATGTTGACAAGAGTAATGATAATACTTGTACTAAATCTCTTAAAAACCTTATGATCCAACCAAACACATATAAGATGGTTAAGGAATAAACTATAAGTGAATAGGGAACTAGAAAATATTTCAATCCTAAGTAAGCAGACATATGGTCTGATATATATGAAATCTATTTTACATACAAGCTTGGAGGCTTGTAAGTTTGTTTTAATAGGCATAAGCCTAGGGGAATGCTATTGCTAGAGGAGTTATGAGGGTTTGGCCACCCACTCCTTGAAATTTGATGATGTGATGATACCTTGGCCTAAGAAAGGCTAAAAGTCGGGTGGTGGCAATTATGGGAAGGCCACCACTGTGAAAGTCTTGCCCCCCCATACGGGTAGTGACAAAATATTTCCACCGCGGTATCAGTGGTGAACAGGGCAATTATCCGAGTGCGCTAGTACGGATCAGACTGCAGCATAGCAACCTTTCTGATTATTTTGCACTATGATGCATATGAGAATAGGCATAGTGAAATGCCTTATGTTATAGCATAATGAAATGCTAGGTAATTGTATATTACCAATATTTTCCAAGAAGGAAAATTCCCAGTATAAGATTAGCTGTAATACTAAATTCTCAAAATGAAGAGAATTGATCAGCTTAGTTGGGAATGATATTTGACTATTTTCATGAATTTAACTAGTTTACCCATGAAGGGTATATATATATATATATATACATAAATTACAAAGTAAAGTGTATGTTTAAGGATAATGGGATTATGAAGTATTGGAATTACATTGTCAATGTTATGTTTCTTGAATCCCCTACCAAGCATTGCTTGCTGAGATATTGTAATTGTTGCAATATCTCAGATACAGGGAAGGAGAGTTAGAAGCTGAAGACTATAGAAGACTTGAAGAAAATAATCTTCAAGGTATACCCTTGAAGACATGTATTTTTCTTTGTTGAGAGTTTTATTGTATGGTGAGCTTGAGTTTTGGATTATGTAATTTGGACAAGTATTGTACTAGATTTGGCTATACTGTGAACCACTAGATGGATCCTGGAGTTTAATAAAAGTATATTCCTTCAATGGAATTTTATTTTGTACACAAATTGTACTTATGTTATCTATGAAGTGGTGACTTGGGTTTTCAAAACAAGTTCTAAAGAAAAGAATTTCTGCTGCTTTGTTTTGCGAAATTTTTTTTACACTCTTAAGGGCCTTGCCTTTCAAAATACTTTACAAATCATGTTTCAAAAACCCGAGTCGTCACAACTTGATAAAAGGACAATTTAAGAAAAAAGCAGGATTACTAAAAAGTGAGAGAATTAGAAATTGAGATGATGAACATTAGGAGAGATGAAGTGCTAGGATTATAAATTGAAGAATCACCTAACTAGCCAAGAAAGATTAAGTATGATTGGTTAAGGAAGCATGACCCACACTCACATACACACACTTGACAAGTGGAAGCCCAAGTAGATAGTTTGGCTACTTTTAGAAGAGGATCCATATTTTTAGCCTTAGGGGAGACACTTACTTTTAAGAAACTTAGAAGAGTTTAAAAACAAAAAAGTGAATTTAGATGACTTATGATGGACGATTTCAGGTGGAATTGGATTATGAAAATGAGAGTCCTAAGTGCATTCTAAGAGTGTGTAGCATAGGATTAAAAGTTGAGAGAATGTAGGGCTGAGATGCAACCTACAAAACATAGAATATTCATGAATTAGAATATTAGAATAGAGGCCCATGATAGGAACACTAATTAGGCTCGATTTCATTGGCTTGTTTGCTCATGATTTTCCATAGGAAGTTCCACCCATCAAGTACATCCCAAAGTCCACAAGCAAAAAATTTCTATTGACCTTTAACCAAATACAGTGAACCTAGATACCTAGATGAGGCATGAAGGATTAGGAAACATTGTGAGACTCAAATGCCTAATCAAATTAAGGAATCATGAAAGAGTCTTAGAAAGGGGGTAACTTAGATAACAATCGAACTACAAGGGAGTTTAGATAGGAACACAAGGAGATCAATTCCTAATTGAAAGAGGATAACCTATGAAGAGAAATTTATAAAGGGATATCCTGGCCTCGATTGGAGGGGAAAGTAGAAACCAAAACAGGCTTCAAGGGAGGAGATGTCCAAAGGAAAGAAAAATGACTAGACAAGTGAAGCTACCAAGCATGGGTGACAAATTAGAAGGAAGAGAGGTGGAAAAGGAATACAAAGGAGAAAATAAAGAGGAGAAACTAGGTATGGGATGACTAAACCCTTACATTATGATTTTAAGTTGTTTTCAAGCAAAAACTATGAATGTTTCAAAGAAATCATGTACTGTTTCATGCCAGTTTCAATTTTGTTTTGTCTTATAATGAAAATGATGTTAGGATAAGGATTTGATAGTGATTTTTCATGGGTGGTTTTTTTTTTTTTTTAAGTGAGTTTCATGTCAATGAAATCTCCATGTATTCTTGTTGGAAAAGCTTCATGTTTATATCATAATTCCATGTACTATGTTGTACTGCCTACCTATCTAAACTATATGGAATCTATGTACGTTTCTTAATACTTATAGATGTGTTTTAAAATTTTATGATTAATAATATCATGTGATCCATATTTTTTTAAAAATTGATGATTTTATAAGAGAAAATGGACAACAAAGGGTTATTGATTTTAGGATTTCTCGACCCTACTTACTAGATGAATGGCATGCATATTAAGATGTCTCTAGTTTGGATACTATAAGGCGGGTTTTTCTCACAAAATTTTTAACCATTCAATTTAAACATTTCATTAATATCTCAATCATAATTTTGTGAGATTTTGATAAGATTGACATCGGAATACATTGAAGAAAAATCATTAAGATACTGATTATAGTTTTGTCTTACTAGCTGAAAACCATATGGAACATCTCTCTACAGTTTGGGTATCAACCCATATATTCTCTATGTATAAATTTAAATATAGTTTTTTAATAAGATAATTATGGTTATGTTAAAATTTGGTGCAATTTGTATAAGAATTGCTATATGAAAGGGGTCATTATACAGGAAAGGATAGTGACTACTATACATTGTTTCCTATTGAGAGTCATCCGTAAAGATTTATGATCTTAGTATAATCTAGACATCATATAGGATTAAAAATTGTATGAATATGAAGCCTATTGAACAACAAATAACATCTAAGAAACCAATTTGAAAAATAAGGTGTCTAGATCATTGAATTAATGGTCGGAAGTTAGGCATTGTTAATAGTTATTGAGTACTAGGTGGACAGTAGATGTTAAATTAGAAGCAATTTGATAAAACTTAGGGATTGAAAAATTAACCAATTTCATAAAATAAATAATGTAATAATATATGGGAACTTAACATATGATTAGTCTATCAAGAGCTATCGTACTCATGATATTGATTGTAAACTATCCTTGACATTCATGTGTTGTATGGAGTTCAAAAGTTTTAAAATTTCACAAAAAACTGATGATGAAAATGAATTAGATCCAACCCACTTTTGTAAGCTTTGGAATGTTGTACAACTATAATAATCAATTTGATATTTGTTATGGTAGTGAGTAAGAAGTTTGAATATTTGTGTTGGATTTGGATTTTTAGCCCAATATCACTATGAATTAAGCAATGATGCATATGATATATTATCAAAAGTTAATTGATTTATGAACTCTTTTGAGTTTGTGCCATATGAGTTATGAATCCATAATGTGTATATATTGTACACGAGTATCACTAACAAGCTTATAGGATTGGATACTTCTTGTTGGCTTGATTGCCCTATGTTGTGTGTTATGACTATGTTAGAATGGTCATGCTCATGTATATGATGCTTATTTGTGAACCCTGTATTGATGACATTTTGTGATATATGCTCATGTGTTGACCCTATGTGGGGTGAGATTTTGTGATATATGCTCATGTGACCCTATGTGGATGGGATTTTGTAATAGATGCTCATGTGTTGACCCTACTTGGATGAGATTTTGTAATATATGCTCATGTGCTGACCCTATGTGAGTGAGATATTTAATACGGCACTAAGGTTCTAAGCTATTTGGTTACTAAAGTTAATCATGCTAAGACTTTTATGCCCTATGGCTTATGTTAGGAGGGTTGAGATTAGCCCCTGACCTCATAATAGGATACTTGCCCAGTTATGGCCCCCTCAAGAAAGTATGTGTCATGGTTAGATTGGTTTCGATCAAATCCGCCTCCTCATGAGAGCGGCGTAGACCATTGGAATATGTGAATGAGCATGGATGGGTGACATTTTTAACTACATGCTCAGCGACAAACTCTGAGTTCTAGAAATGATACGCATGTCGGTCATCCTCGAGGGTTTACACTAATGTTTATGTGGCTTGTGGTAGGATGATGCTATTTTGATCTATGTTTTGTCACTTATCAAAATATGTGAGCTTATCAGATGTTATTAATCACTTTTGAGGCATTATTTGTGATTCATGAATCACATACTATTATTAGAATAGTATTTTTTATGTTAAATCCATATGATGTATTGATCATGAGATACCATTTGAAAGGTTGAGGTTTTCAAATCCAGTTTAGGAATTTATTCATTGAGTACTTGTACATATGCCTACAATATTTTCAGGCAAGGATTATAGAATTTGCTCATAGATTGGATGATACAAGAGTCCTAGATGATTAGAGGCATTGAGAAACGTATGGTGGAGCAACTCATTTATTTATTTGATTATTAGAACTTAGACATTGAAGATTTATTTAAGCTATTAGTAATGAACATGCAATTACATTGATTACTATGGTTGTGATTAGTGAGTCCTGAATGTGCTTATATGGTATTAATTATTTTGATTATGTGAGAAGTTTTCTATGAGGGATGCTTGGATTTTGAAGAAGTGGTTTTTGACAAATAGGTATATGATGCTTTTATCCTTTCATAAATGTTTTATTAGAAAAATTCAAGCGTACCCTGACACTTTCAAAAGATATTTCTGTTTATTATTTTTCACAAGTGCACGGGCTGTTGTAGTATAGCTTATGCAATTACGGGTCAATCCTACTAGGACTTGATTAAAAATTTTGGATTTTAAATAAAACTTGATTGACCAAAAATTACGACTTAGTTTCCTATTTGGATTTTAAATAAAGATATTTTTGTTGATTGACCCATAACATTCAATGATGTGTCATGCATTACATCCTATTCATGAATTTGCTTAAATTTTCTTTTTTCAAATTATAGTACCAAACCAACACCTTTTACTGCATCTACATGTGAGAGAGTGTTACTAGAAAAGGAGAGGTAACTAAGATAGTCATACGCCACCGTGCATGTGTGACACTAGCTAAGCAATTATCTTATCCCTGTTCATAATCCAAGATTAATCCAATCTCTGTTTACAATTTAGGAACAGTCAATATGCATAGAGATTTTACCAAATTTTGCCACTTACTTCTTCTACCTTGTGATAGAATTTTTTAATGAAACTTAGTAACTAGAATAATTTGATATCAATAAATTCAATTGTATGGTTAGATTTCAAATCAAGATAATAAGAAATTAGGATAGTCAATCACAAACATAAACTATTCACCAACCTGCACAACAACACCTTTCAAGATTATTTTAAAAAATAAAACAAATCCAACCATTAAATTTCTAGAAAAAAAATACAAGAAACTCTTTCTGACTAAAATAAGAATATGATCAAAGGATTATATCTTCCAAAAACTCATCAATTAAAGAAAATTAAAGGAGCAAAACTCTAAGTAACTCATTGTTATTGTTTATGCAACACAGTAGCAAGTAGCTAACTTTAATCAATTCAAATTACAAGATTGGGAACAAAAATTGAAAATCAAACACCTGAGTCTTCTTCACCTTGATGTCTTCTATCCAATGAACAAAATCTCAGAGATTTTCATCACACATCAAACCAAAAACGAACGTGCAAAGTACCCTATTCACCAACTTGTGCATGCACTATTCATCTTCTTCAACCTTCGTCTTTCTCTGAATTTTCAAGCTTTTTTCACTACATCTTTGATGTGATATTTATAGATGATTGGATGACAATATAGGAGGGTTTTAAAGTCAATAAAAAATGATATAGAAGTCAATTAAAAAGCAACTTCAATAGAGCTGACTTCAAAAGTTGATAACTTTTTAAAGTTGTTTTTGTTTAAACAAACAACTTTAAAAATGAAGAATTTTTTAAGTTGTTTAAATAAAAGACTTCAAAAGTGTAGAATTTTGAAATTGTTTATCTAAACGACTTCAAAAGTGTGGGACTTTTGAAGTTGTTTAGTGCTAAACAACTGCAAAACTATGGAAAATGACTTCGAAAGTATGGTATCTTTGAAGTCATTTATATCTAAATGACTTGAAAATTACTCCAAAGGTGCCATAGTTTTGATGTCGTTTGTGCTAAATGACTTCAAAAATCCAATACTTTTGAAGTTATTTAGCACTCAACAACTTCAAAAGTGCCATAATTTTCAAGTCATTTATGCTAAAAAACTTCAAAAAAGTATGCACTTTTGAAGTCATTTAGGTCTAAATGACTTCAAAAGACCACCACTTTTAAAGTCATTTAGGGCTAAATGGCTTCAAAAGTCCAACTACATGAAGTTGTTTACGACTAAATGACTTTAAAGGTCTTCTTTTTTTTTTTTTTTTTTTCATTTATGACATTTCGGTCACTACCACTTATATACAATTCAATATTGTTCCTGATCTTACAATCCATATTCACATAAAAACAAACATACATTTACTTTTAGATTGGGTACAAAACATCTATATTCATCTTATGTATCTAGATCTATCTTGAGAAACCACAATACACATTCAATTCATTTGTAAATCTATACATGTATACTTGCACACTAAGTTACCCTCATTCATTATCCCCAAAAGTTATAATTTAATGAATATATTGAAAACCAACTCCCATATTCACTTCACTTACAAGTTCCAAATTCACTTCATCCATACTCATTTACTCCCGTTCTCCACACTAAGTTATACTCATTTGTCATCCCATAAAAGTTATATAATTCAATGAATATATTAGAAACCAACTCCCATATTCACTTCACTTACAACTTCCATATTCATTTACTCCCAGACTCTTAAGTTTCCACTCATTCAAGAAAATAATAAAAACTAAAAGAACACATACAAGTGAATGAAAAAATACTTTACCATGTATTTTACAATCATGTAGTTACTCAAAGTGTTCTAATTGAAACTCAATTCATACTTGGCATATTCTCTTCATATTTCATTAAGGTTTACTTTGGAGTAATTCTTCTTATTTGCCCACTTAGAAAGTACAATAGACTATAATACAACATATTTAATTCAGGTCATAGTATTTTAGTTGGATTCATAAAAAGCTACAGAAAAATATAAGATTATGAAAAGCAAAAGTGTCTTATCTTTCTTAATTGGGAGACACCAACCATCAAATATTAAGGTCCTCATGTATCCTAGCACGTAGTACTAGCACTCCCAATCAGATTGTTACCTAGGGCATTATGCAACAAGGACATCAAAAGAATTCATAAATATCATTTGTAATATTATAAGTTTAATTAGTTATAAAATAGAGTAATTAACTATTTTCTATAACTTCACAGCCGTCCAAGTGAGTGTTGATGGTTGTACAATTTTGGCCACATCAGCGCATGCTAACCATGCTCTACAAATTTAAATTTCAAATGCATTATAAATGAATCACAAATTATTTATCAAAACATAGTACATGAAAAGAATAGATGCTTACTTATTTATAATTTCTATAAGGACAGGACATGTGGGATCCATGAGAATAAGAAAATAAAGTGTACCCACCCTGCACATCCAAAATGAGCAGCATCCAATGAGCCCTATACAGACAGTCATGTGATATGTAATTAAAATTGACAATTCCTATTATAAGTTGGCAAGAAAATAAGAAAATCAAAACTTACTTGCTATTATAGGGAATCATTAAGCCGTGTCTTTTTGAGCACCGAAGAATCCTTATAAAATATCATCAAGTTGCATCTCTATCATCCATTGCTCTATCGCTCCACAAATGATGCTAGGGTCAACGAATTGGTAAAGTGTACCCTCACCCTCAAAAAGGTTAATTGCATCATTCAAGAAGCTACATAGAAGAAATAATTCTTACCTATATGATGAAAATATAACATGTAATGTCAAATATTTTATAAGCAAATATATGCAAATGCCCCATGTGGTAGATAATCTGAGAGGTGCTCGAGTTGATCCCATAGGCAAACTCATAATAAATCCTCTGTCATAAGTGGCACTTCAACAACGTCATTGGTAGCCACTCCCTCCTTGATTTGTAAGGGGTTGATTGCCCTATCTTTGTTGATGAGACCATAGATTAACCTTAAGGATCGAGGCATGTTAGGTGGGACTTCCACATGATTCTTAGACAACTATTATAAAAGATGTAAAAACTTTTAGCTAAATAATATTAATGAATGAAGAGGACCTAATTTATGTTGAAAAAAACAAATATATACACAAGTACTTGTTCCATTGGTGCAACAATAGATGATGGTGCAATGGTAGGTGACCTCGATGGGTCATGTTGTTCCTAATTAAGCATATAAAGTTAATAAAAAAAATTAAATTGAGGTCTTTAACTAAAAATTATTGATGAAGAAGGTAATATTATCAAATACATATTGTGGACTTTATAGGAATGACTAGTGCCTTCGGCCAAGTGATGTGATGTGCAACTGCCTACCCAATAGTTATAATATTTTCTGTTTCTAAAGGAAATGGTAGGTTGGCATTAGCATTCAAAGACATGGTAATGGATACTCACTTAGTATGTGGTAGCATGTTAATTTCATGTAGAACAATTGATTCATGCTTATTGCATGAACCGACTCCCATGATGCTTTGATGGGAATCTAGGGCTAATAGGCATTAATGCACCTATAAATGAGATATACAATTGAGATGTTGAGATAGGAAATTTTTACAGAAGGAAAAGGAAATTTTCTAGTTTCTCTCTCTCTCTCTCTCTCTCTCTCTCTCTCTCTCTCTCTCTCTCTCTCTATATATATATATATATATATATATATATATATATATACCTCCTTGGATGGAATTTCTTTTTTAAGGGGTGCTGGTTGGGCTTCATGATCTTCTTTAGTTAGAGAATTGTAGCTAGCATTAAATGGAGGTACAGGGGCTCTATGAGAATTATGCGCGAGGAACAGAGAAACTATCATTAAACTTCCTTCATGCAACTATGTAAATATATCCATTTTTATTTTCTCAACCAACTCATTGTGGGCCTCCTCATCTTGAACTATTGGTAAACCTTTACCAAATAATTTAGGCAGAACAACATTGTGCTTATGCCCCTAACACAACTTAGGTGGTCCTTCTTATTCCCCATAGCCCTATATAGGATGTTCTCATTGGCATCAGTGTTACTTAGAGTTCTTGTACTTCTGCTTTCTTGGGTAAGAATGTCCTGCAAATTTTTAATAGAAAAACATGATCATATCATCTAATTAATTGTATAAATTTGATAGACAATTGGAACCACTTATGTGCGAGAAGTAATTTGTGTAGTAGTTTCATCTAAGAATGTTTGGCCAGTCCAGCCCACCAAATGCACCATCTTCCAAAGGATGGAGCGATCAATGGGTTCTGTAGTGCCAGTTTTCTTTTACTATTAAGCAAAACATTATAGCTAAAGAACAAAATGTATATAAATATAGTAGCAATAATTTGAAAGGGATAAATTGTCACAGATGCTTACTTCACTCTCTTTTAAAGAAAGTGTAGCCCAACCTGGACAGGTGGTGCTACATATTAGTTTTATACACCTTTTTTCCTCTTGCACTCTTTGTCTTCATATGTAATCAAGTGCAATAATCAAATGTTATATGTAATTAATTAAATGAAACATCATTTCCACATGCCTCAAATTCAGCGAATGTGCAATTCTGTACAAATGCATTCTACACATCCTAGTCAATGACATTGGAGTAAATGGTAGGCATTGTGTACAGCCTAGATAGATCGTCGACATATGGAGCTATGTAATTGTGAACAAGGTAGTTCTTTCATTTTCTCCATTGCTCACTAGCTCCTTGCGAGGCACACTTCTTCTTTTGCTTAGGCATGTCAAAGGCAATTTGCAAAGTACACATGAAATTACTATATTTGAAAATAAGGTATGTTATAAATTATATAATACATGTTATTAATGCTTACCTACCTTCACCATTTCTCATATTGAATCCTTTATCGAAGATGGCATAAATCTCCAATCATCAATTATGATAGAAACCATACTTCTTACTATGAAGCAGAGAAAACTGTTATAAGAGGCTGCATTCTCACCTATATCTTCCCCCTACTATTGTATTGGATGGTTTCATTAATTCCCTTTAGCTTAACCTTTTTCCATTGCTATTTTCCCTCTACCCTTTCTCTTTGAGTAGTGCTGATTTTGGCCTCTTGTTCATGCTCTTCATTTTGATTTTGTTCTTAATCCATCATTACTACAAACAAGAACACATTATATTAGAACAATGAGAAAAAAAAGATATGTAATCCCTTTAAAGAAAACAAACTAACATGACAGAGGTGGCAAACAACATGAAATCAAATCAGATAAAACATGCATGAAAATAGAAACTTTCTAAGTATAGATGTTTTTAAAATTAAACTTTCCCTAAACTAAACTTAAAAACTAACTAAAGTACTATTTTGAAGATGCAACAACTTTAAGCATTGAAACTTAAACTTAACATAGTGTGCAATTAAACTTATCAATGAAGGGAACCCTCTGAGACTTTTCAACAATTAAGAATGGAGAGTGGAATCCCTAGAGCATGAGTCTTAATGTAGTAAAATCATCTTTGATTTACTAAATTGTCATACATTTAGGAATGACCCTAATCTTATAAGACCATAGACAATCTACTTGATAATGATTTTGACATTCTGCTGGTGATGAAAATGTTTTTTGTCACTATTTTATGGTATTGACTTATGAAAGAATAATAGATCTTTCAAAAACAAGGGAAGTTTTATGGAGAGTCATTCAGAGGATCAAGAATATGGTTTATCAAGTAAAAAAGATCTTATGTTGCTCCTATTATATTGGTTGATCCCCTTTTCCCATTCTTTTGGGGATTGCTATCAGTCTCTTCTTAATTATTCATGATGCTTACACTTATAAATAGACTTATAATATTCCTTTACATTGCATTAGAGGTTTGTAATAACTTTTGACAATGCTATAAATGACATACAGGTGGGAGGTTCCTTTTCCTTTTGTGATCAAGATTGTACATACATCTTGTTGCAAAGAGGGGACTGATCCTTGTTTTGTTAAACTAGAACCAATATTTAGATGCTCAAAGATAATGTGTGGTGACCACCAAAGGTAAGAATTAGTTGGGGATGATTTCAGAGAAATCTAGTTGAAAATGCATTTCAGGAAATGAAACATGATCTTTAGATATTATTTTGCTAACCTTTGAATGCTTTATTTAGTAGAATAGAAACAAAAATAAAGTATCACCTAGTTGTTATTTATATCACCTGTTCAATGTTACATCTTCATAATTAGTACTGTTAGCAATGAGCCTGTGAATCTGGTGATAAAGATAATCATGGTCCCATATAGAGCGGAAAACTATTTCTTATGTCCTTGGTTTAGTTTTATGTTTGATGATTGTTTATATATTTATTTCTTTTGAGTGCTTTGATTTTGATATTGGTAATGTTATTTATTAGTTTTATTTGTCATTTGTATGCCTGTTTTCAAGTTTTCTTGTTACTGTTGGAACTAAACATAGAAACTTATTTCAAATATAAGGATGATCAAATGAACAATAAAAGTTGTTAAACTAACATAACTATGAACTACTCTCAAACTGTGACCTCTAAATATAAAATCCTCAAATATCTCTAGTCGAACCTATATTGATTCATACTCTTAAGGGTTTTCCTTCTCCTTCTTCTTTTATAGTTGAATGTAGTAGATGTATATGATATTTATGCTTAAGTGCCTAGATTTGCAAAAAAAATTACAAAATGACAAAACCAAGTGAAAAGTAAGGTTCATGGTATTTGTGTAGGAATGACAAACTACACTATGTTTCAATCCTATATTGGTGATTTTGATCCATATCACCTTATACATAAAGTGGATGAGCAATTAGACTAGTGTATCATCATTTTGGCTGCTATAGATGGATGCGCTTCTCTGTTTTATGAGCACAATACAAGGCAACATAGTGCACATGGACATTTTGGCCTTACTCTGCATGTTATATCATGAATACATTCTTGGTTGAAACATAAACCATGAGCAATAAAATTTTATGCCACCCATAAATCAAGTGATGGTTCTTCTGTCTAGAGCATTGTTGCATTACTATTCAATACCTATTGAAAAGGAAATGCTATTTGGAGAACTATTGAATATAGAAATGGATGTAAGTATGTCCAGAGAGTAACTTCCCATCATTGTTTTCAAACTGCTATAAACCAATTTCTCTTTGATCACAATGTTGACACGGGACTTGTTCTATGATGCCTAATTTACCATGCCTCTAAACTATACAATCATGAGTGTATAAATTTAGCATATGTAGCTAGTCTTAGTTCTAAGGAATTCACAGACTCTCTGATTCATATAATTGTTCTAGTTTCTTGCATTTATTTAGTGCGATTTCATAGAGAAATCTTAATATAAGGGTTGCAATGTAGCATGGTTTTTGTAGTAATAAGGAGATGGTTGCAATAGCAAAAGAACCACCCCTAAGAAGATGGCCTTTTGAACTCCAAGCAATGATGACGCCGTTCATATGATGGGGGTGTTAGGAGCTAGGGATCAAAGTTGTGTTGAACTATCCTAACAATTGATTAGTTGTAAGGGATTCAAGCTAGATTTTGTGTTTGCTATGTGTAATGCACTGATTAGTGAATCTAATCCAGGGACATCACTAAATCCTATTTGAATCTAACCTCCAAATCAAGGCATCTTTGTTGAATACATAGATTATAAAACATGTCCAAATCCTAGTGCTCCTTAAACACTCATCTTATGAAAGATCTAGATGTACACTTGAACCATAGGTAGGCTTGAAAGGAATATCTAAATGTATGCTTGAACCACAAGTATGGTTGAGGCACTCAAATCAAGATATGGGTTTTCTCAGATCCTACCTCTAGGTTAGGCTCTTTCTGCTAAGGGAGATGATCTTCTTAGATCTCTGATCCAAATAGGCATCTTCTCCATCAACAGCCTACCAACTCCAACACCAAAACCCTTTTTCTTCTCCTCACCAACGTGACACACCTTCTCCAGGGAGCAAGGCTACTCTTTGGCAAGAATGTCTGCTCCCAACTTCTCTCTTTCCTCCCTCTTCTCCCTCTCCCTCTCCTTCTTCTTCCCTTCTTCCTACTCTTCTCCATTTTTTCCCATCGTGTTTCCTTGCTTTGTGTGTGTTGGGTTGGGGAAGACAATCAATTAAGTAGGAGGGATCCCAGTATCAATTTACCACCCTCCTTACGTAAGATGACAAAATAACTCTTAAAACAAATTGGTGACTTTTAAAGTCTTTTGTTGTAAATGACTTTAAAAGATGTTAACTTTTAAAATCATTTGTTGTAAATGAATTTAAAAGTATAGACTTTTAAAGTCATTTACTATAAACAACTTTAAGAATCTAGACTTTTAAAGTTGTTTACAAGAAACAACTTTAAAATTCTATATTTTTAAAGTCATTTGCAACAAACAACTTTAAAAGTCACCTACTTTTAAAGTCATTTACACCAAGTGACTTTAAAAAATAATATATTTTCAATTCAAATATACATATTTGATTTTAGTACTTTACAATATCTTACATAAATACATAATGAAACTAATTTTTTATGATACTCAGTTTGATTCGTGCATTTTTTATACACACACACAAATATAAACAAACACGTGAACAAGAAAATCAAAGTATTATTTTATTAGATCCAATGTTACATATATCAAATATTACATATTATTAGATCTTATTAATATAATATCATGAGCAAAGAGTTAATCTGATCTTTTGCATCAAAATCTAGCCTCCTAGTATTCAATTAACACCACTATATGGGAAGAGAGAGGGCTTTATGCTGCAACTTGCACAGCCAACTTGATGGTATAACTACCACTCTTCATCAAACCCTAATTGTGGATGAGAACCACAAATTGTAATGTTCTCCCTTTCTCCAATAGTTAGGGTTAGAGAGAGAAGCAATTGTTGTTTACAATAAAAGCATGCAATTTTGTCAAAATCATGACGATCTAACACACTTCTTAAACCCATCATCTATAATGATAAAACCCATTTGATCTACAAAATGCAAATAAAGAGAGTTGGTAACAAGAAAGCAATGCACGATAAAAAGAGTTTATGGTTTACTTAGAGTATTTTTCATGCCACAAATTATCAAAATATCCAAAATGAAAAGCAAGAAGGGAAAAGGACAGAGATAAACATAAGGACCAGAGAAGGAGGCCCTCATGCCACCCATGAGAGGAAGAACATGAACACAAGATATAGGAAAAAATGAGATGATTTTGACATTTTATAGATGAACAAGGATTTTTGACATCATTTAATCATAAATGACTAGAAAAGTATAAACTTTTGAAGTTCATTGACTCAAACAACTTCAAAAGTTTATACATTTAAAGCCATTTATGAGTAAACAACTTCGAAAGTAAATCATTTTTAAAGTCGTTTAAACATAAATGACTTTAAACATATCCACTTTTAAAGTCATTTGAATCAAACATCTTTAAAAGTCCTTTCTCGCAAAAGAATTCCTCTTTGCCCTAGACTAAAGAAGTTGTTTTTGATTAAATGACTTTTAAGTCTTTCATTTTAAAGTTGTTTTTTTTCTAAATCACTTTTAAAATATTTACCAAGTCGGTAGTCAGAATAACAACTTCTTTATACTAACTTTAAAAGCCTCATATGTAGTAGTGGGAAGTCAATTTGAATTCAAATTTTAGTAATTTCCTCCTCCATTATCTTTCTTTTTATCCAAAGAATTCTAAATTAATTAAGTTTCCTAATTTTAACTTAGTTTCCTATTAGGAAACTATTTCCTCTCTCTTCATCCATTTCACTTTCCATCATTAAACATAAAATCCC
Source organism: Warburgia ugandensis (assembly GCA_035236585.1). Lineage (NCBI taxonomy): Eukaryota > Viridiplantae > Streptophyta > Magnoliopsida > Canellales > Canellaceae > Warburgia > Warburgia ugandensis. The sequence continues at coordinate 31,293,928 of CP141139.1, read as the reverse complement.
TTAGCATTCTTTATTCTCTTGTGCTCATGGTTTAGATTTGATGCTTGAGGAGTGAACTAGAGTCCTTGATTTTGATCTAGATAATCTGGATTAATCTCATATGTCCATTTTAATCTAAGGTTGATCAGAGATCTAGGATGTTGATCAGCTTGATCTAATTGCATGGATCATGATCTACCACATACAAAATAAATAAAATAACCTAATTAATATTATACATCATTTGATTTTACACATACGTACCTCAAATCATCATTTAACCTTGAAAATTTACCAAATTAATGTTAGGTTATAAATTTTTTGAATCATATATTTTTCATATAAATTTCAAAATAATTTCTTAAAAATATATCAAAAGTCATGTTAAATGAGGGTAATTTATACAATAGTTGACTCTTAACAATTTCTAAGAAATTTTATTTCAAAAAACTCGAGTCATCATAGTTTGGACCAGCATTATCATACTAGGTTGTGGAGTCTATTGATTCATCAAAGAGGATTATATGTGGACCTCTGGTTGGGTCGTATATGTGGCCCCCATCTACAAATGGGCTGGTGGCCTTTACTGTTTCATCAAGGAAGATTATATATGGTTGATCATATCTTAATGCAGGAACTAAATTTATCACTATTTGTGAAATTAGGATTATATGTAGATTATATGTAAGTAATCATATTGAATACAAGAACCGGTTTTATTGATTTGGTGAATCAAATATTGAAACTAACTTCATGTTTACAATCTGATGTGTTATAATTATATTTCCAAAGATTTTTATTTTCTATAATTTTTACTCTCACTTGTTGCATATGTGTTTTTAGAGTGTATGAAATCCAATGAGTAGTGATTAATGTATGAACTATGAGTTCACTGAGATATTGATAAAATTCCTCAGCTTAAAGGATATGGCAAAGGAAAGAAGACTTTTTTGTAGAAAAAGAGCTAGTCCGCGGAAGTACTTGTTGAAGCTAATTAGCATTAGAAGTGTCCCTTATTATTTGATTACCATTCATACCTAAGGTAGAATGTGTATACAAGGAAACACTTTAGTTTTAATTGAAGAATCATGTAATAAGTTTTTGGTATTATTTAGTGTAATGGTATCAGTCTCAAAGAGAGTTAAGTTTCACTAAATATGAAGTTTTGGACTATGTTTTGTACATATAACCTTTTCATCCTCTATAAGATTACAATAAGTATTTTGAATATTCAATATAATATGAGATCATATGCTTAATCTCATGATCAATTACCCAAGAAATAAGGGTCTTCATATGTACACATATCTATGATTCAAATAAAATTTACATGATATATTGTTTTAGTTCAAGGAATAAAACCAAGTGTGTGTGCAGGCCCCAATAGTTACTAGTGTTCCTCATAATCACAATAACTATTAGGTCAAGTAGGCCCAAGCTGCCCTTATAGTAGGTGAATATTGTTTTCTGCAAGTGTACAGGCTACTATAGTATAACTTGTGCAAGTATGAGTCAATCCCACAAGAACAACTTGAAAAGGAGGAGTTCAAATAATTTTTTAAATTACAAAAATTAACATGAATTAAAGAAATTAAAGAATAATGCACTAAAACAAACTCAATTTTAAAATTAGCTAAAAAGTACACAATTTTGACCTTAAATGATAAGGAAATAAACAAAATAACAAATCAATTCAACTTTCCTAGCTCAATTGCAACAAAATTCTTCACATCTAATTGCGTCCAAATTTATAAACCCTCACCAATCAATTATTGATGTCTTTGATCACTGATTCAATGATCCATATTATGTAAATTTTCTAAAAATATAATGATCTAGATCAGTGAAGTAACTTATGCTTTGGAATATCTTAGATTGACTGTTTGAACTTTAGATGTAAGATTAGAGGCAATAACCAACTAAGAATTAAATTTAAGTGAAGATCTAGCAGTGGATTTCAAATCACAAAAGAGATTAAGTAAGAATTAAGAGGAAACTTCTTATTAAAACTGAACCATTGATTTGATTGGGTTAAAAATAGATAGAGATTAAAACTTCATAGTTCCGGGATCTATTAAGAAGCAGACAAAATAATAAAAGATACAAAAATAGGGAAAAGGACAAAATAAGGACACATGAAATTGAATAAAAGGGACTAAGGGCATTTTTAGAATTTTTCTTAAAATTTCCTTCTTTTAACCAAAGGAGAATGATGACGTAGGGAACTATTTCTATTTGAAGCCTAAAATGAAAGGGAAAATAGAGAAATTAGGTGAAATAAAAATTGGGTTTTGATGGACGCAATTAGATGTGAAGAATTTTGCTAGAGGGAAATTGAGGGAAAATTTATTGAAAATGAGGTAAAAAACCATGAAAAATCACAGTTAGAATAGGGATTGAGAACAATAGTGAAAAGAGGAGATGCTAGAAATGATGGATTAGGAACAAAAGACTAGAAAGGGTGAAAAACTAGGAATGGCAGAGAGAGTGATGGTGAATATAGTGACAAAAAAATTGAGAACAATGGGTTTAATAGAAGAGATGGGTTGGGGATGGAAGAGAAGTGTGGGTCAAATGGTTGGGGAAGGAATAGTAAATAGGGAAAAAAGTATGGGTAGGTGGTGATGTAGAGAGAAAGAAAGCTAGGAGTGATGGGATGGAGGACTTTTCATCAAAGTCAGCCTTTCTTCCTTTGATCCTTCTTTGCTAGCTCCCCTTCTCCTTTGATTCTTTCCTCTTTACTTCTTAGATTCATTTTGGGGCCTCCCCCTTCCTTTTATGCTTTTAATCTTTCTATAGGTTTCCTTTTCTTTAGTTGGGGTTCCCTTCTCTTCAGTTCCTCCTTCTTTCCTTGCAAACTTCTTCCACGAATTCCTCCTTTTTTTCAATTAGATACAAATCCCCCTTTAGAAAACTTCCCAATTCGTCCTACGGGTTTTGTTTTGGTTCTTCAATTTTTTTAAAAGACTTCCTCTTTCTCTTCCTTTCCAAAGATGGTTTCTTGATTAGTTTGGTTTCCAGTTAGGAAATCATCTCCTATGTCCATCTTGCATTGTAAGGCCCATGTAGGGTGAGGATGATGTGGTACTAATTAACTCAATTTGAGTCATCCAATTCCATTCTAGTTGATCTATAGCACGTAAATTCAATTATAATTATCTTAACCATAATTTAATCATCTAATCAGCTTCAATGATCATTTAGCCATTAGATTTCACCAATTAATACTTAAGTGATCAATTGGGGCTAAGATTCATATTTGGTCTAATTATGCAAGATTAAGTTGTTAGATAATCTATCCAGAAGCTAAATTAAGGGTTTTTTAGCTAAAATTGAACACTCAACAGTACCCATTCAAGTATATAAATAGTCCATTAGTTCTTATGATACCTTAAGAAATTTTATGTAAAGTATTCAATTATGCATCACTTCTCCACTAGCTACAACCCTTGCGTGAATGCAAAAATATCCTCAAAAGTAAAAAGGATTGGCATGAAAGGTTAGCAAAGCACTATGGGCTTATTGATTATCAATAATTTGGAATGCGAGAGCCAACTTATTCTTTTACCTCTCCTATTATTTATATTATGATTTGTAAAGGTCCTAACTCTGCTATAGCCATTCCCAAGCCCAGATAAAGGAAGAGGGTTTTGCATTAGGTGCTAGCTGGCAAGTAAAACCCATGGCAAATCCCATGCATGGATTGATTTTTGACATTCCTCATAAGTGATGCTCCGCATAGGATCCTGAATGGAGTGAAAAATGGACAAGGGCTACTAAGGCATTCCCTCAGAAGTGATGTTCTACATTAGATGTTAGGTCATCATCATCAAGAGCTTATCATTGTGAAAAATGGGTAAGGGCTACTAGGGCATTACATTGGATGCTGGGTCATCATCATCCAAACCTTATCTCAATTAGGGGTCAGCCACATGAATCATGTTCCTCCATTCCCCTCTATTAAGTACCATGGCTTCATTTAGTCCTAAAGTTTTTAAATCTTTTCTCGCCATTCCTATCCACATTCTTTTAGGCCTTCCCCTTGCCCTTTTAGAACCCTCTACTTTCATTGTCTCACTCCTAATCAATGTCATTTGGGTCTCCTTTGGACATGTCCAAATGATATAAGTCTAATATCCCTCATCTTGTTACCTATTTGTGCTCCCTTAGGTATCTTCTAATGTATTCATTCCTTATGCTATCCTTTCTTGTCTTGTCACTCATCCATCTCAACATCCTCATTTTTATGATGTTCATCCTATGAACATGATGTTCCTTAGCTGCCCAACACTTTGATCCATAGATCATAGACACCCTTATGGCCATTCTATAAAATTTTCCTTTTAGTTTGAGTGACACCCATCGATCACACAAAACTCCAAATGCACATCTTCATTTGTTCCAACCCGCTTGGTTTATCTGGGTAATCTCCCTTCAATCTCTCCACTTTCATGAATAATTGATCCTAAGTATCGAAAGTGGTCTTTTATAGGGACTTATTGGTTATTAATCTTAGCTGGAGTTCTATTCCTACTTCTCTCCTTGCTAAAATTGCATTTCATATATTCTATCTTAGTTTGGTTGATTTTAAATTATTTAGATTCTAATGCTCCTCTCCATAACTCTAGCTTTGTGTTTACACCGTCCCTTGTTTCATTAATTAAGATTATATCATCTACAAATAGCATGCATCATGGAATCTCCTTGTGCAAATGTTTTGTTAACTTATCCATAACCAATGTGAAAAGGTGAGGGCTCAATGTCGATCCTTGGTGCAATCCTACAGTGACAGGAAAATCACCAATCTCACAACTAGTGGTCTTAATATAGACATCCATAATCATTAACCTATGTTGTGAGGTTAAACTATGACCAGGTATCACGTTACAATCCTTATACATTGATCTTTAGTTAATCCTAAGTAGAAAAGAGTCTATTTGTCTTTTATGGAGTCTACTTTTAAAGGTTATTAAGTGTTCATTCCTCTTCTTAAAAAATGTATTTGCAATGACTAAGTTATATGCCAAAGCAAAATCGAGAATAGTTTCCTCCATCTCATTTCATTCTCCTATAACATACCCTCCATGTATCCTATCATATCCTTCCTTTTCTTTTCCTACATGGCCATTTAAGTTTATTCCTATAACTATCCCCTCTGTGTTTGGGGAAACGTCCTAGCAACCCTTGCCCTTTTTTCAATGCACCTAGGATTCAATGTAGTGCGTCGCTTATAAGGGATGCCCTAGCTTGAGGGAACGTCAATTTTTTATTCATGTTATGTTAGGGTTGCCATACTTTAAGAAGCTAGAGATGATTTTCATTATCTTCTCTTGTTAGTTACAAACTAATATACAAATGCATACTCATTTGTAAGTACAAAAAAAATAACAAAATCAAAATCATCTTCAACTTTTTCCTTACCAGAGTTGAATTAGATCCTAGGTGTGGTGGGAAATAGGCAAGGGTTGTTAAAGCATTCCCTTGAAAGCAACACGCTACATCAGCACCTAGGTGCAATGGGAATTATGCATGGGTTCCCACGCCATTTGGAAAGTGCTGGAGTAAATAGGCTAGGTCAAGAGAACAAGATTTGTATAGCTACATGGAACATAGACACATTTACATATACGATTTTAGAGTTAATAGATATGATGAAATGTAGAAAAGTCAACATCGCATGTATCAAAGGAACCAACTAGAAACGGGCTGAAATTAGAGAAATAGATGGGTATAAGCTCTGGTAAGTAGGAAAGGAAAATAAAAAAAATGGAGTAGGGATAGTGATAGTGATAGATAAAGAATTAAAGGATAAAGTTGTAGTTGTTAATAGAACCAGTTGTAGAATTATACCAATAAAACTTGTTCTAGGAGAGAAGATCATAGATGTTAAAGAACTAATGTTAGAATTATACCAGTAAAACTTGTTCTAGGAGAGAAGATCATAAATGTTAAAGAACTAATGTTAGAATTATACCAGTAAAACATGTTCTAGGAGAGAAGATCATAAATGTTACAAGTGCATACGCACCACAAATAGTATTATAAGATAGAATTAAAAGATGATTTTATAAAGATATGGAGGAAGTCATGCAAGACATTCCCAAAATAGAGGGGATATTTATAAGAGCATATTTTAATGGTCATTTATGAAAAGAAAAGGAAGGATATGATAGGGTACATGGAGGGTGTGGTATTGGAGAAAGAAATGAGATGGGAAAGCTATACTTGAATTTGCCTTAGTGTATAACCTAGCTACAACAAACACATACTTTAAGAAGAGGGATAAATACTTAATAACCTTTAAAAGTGGACCACATAAAATCCAAATAGACTTTTTCTACTTAGGGATACCAAAAGATCAATGTGTAAGGATTCTAAGGTGTTTCCCAATGAGAGTCTAACCTCACAATATAGATTAATGGTTATGGATATCTATATTAAAGTATGGAAGAAAGGAAATGAACTTAATAAGGATCCCTAAATGAAGTGGTGGAACTTAAAAGGAGATAAGATAACATCATTTACAACAAGTTGATATTAAAAAGAAACTGGAACAATGAAATAGAAGCAAACACCATGCGCACTAATATGACCATGTCTATTAAGAAAGCGGCAAAGATGTCCTAGTAGTATTTAAAGGTAAAAGGCAACCAACAAAGGAAACTTGGTGGTAGAAAGAAAAATGCAAAAATTTATTAAAGAGAAAGAGGTGTTTTTTAAAGCATTGGTAGAGGACTAAAAATAATGAAAACTTTGAGCAACATAAGCAAACTAAAAAGGTTGCTAGGAGAGTAGTAAGTCAAGCTAAACTCAAAGCATATGATGATCTCTATAATAGATTAGGATCAAGATAACTTGAGAAAGATGTGTTTAAATTTGCAAAAGTAAGAGAAAAGAAGAGTAAGGATTTAGACTACATTAAGTGTATTAGAAGTGATGACCAAAGGGTACTACTCAAAGATGATGAGATCAAATAAATGTGGAAAAGTTACTTTCAAAAATTGCTAAATGACAATTACTGTGAGAATATAGAGATTGAAAGTACCATAAACCCAAAATAGTGGTGGATATTATATATATGACCATAGGATTAGAATACATGAAGTAAAAGAGGCTTTGAAAAATATGAAATCAGGAAAGACACTGGGGCTTGATGGTATACCAATAGAGGTTTAGAAGTACATAGGAGATACTAGAGTAGTTTGGTTGCCAAATTTGTTAAACAAGATTGTAAAATAGAAGAAAATGACAGATGAAAGGAGGAAGAGCTTATTATACCAATTTATAAGAATAAAGTACGTATACAGAGATGCACTGATTATTTGAGCGATTAAACTTATGAGTTATACCATGAAACTTTTGGAAAGCATGATCCAAAAAAAGCTACATCATGAGACAAATGTATTAGAGAACCAGTTTGGTTTTATGCTAGGAGGTTATGATGAAAGCTATTTTCCTACGTAGACTATTGATAGAGAAATATAGGGAGATGAGGAAGGACATCCTCGTGGTCTATATTGACTTAGAAAAATCTTATGATAGGGTCCACAAGGAGTTAATATGGTGGGTGTTGGGCAAGAAAGGGGTTTCACAGGGTATATAGATATAATTAAGGATATGTACGAGGGAGCAGTAATAAACATTAGGACCACTAGCGGAGAAATTGGTAATTTTCCTATCACTATAGGATTGCACCAAGGACTGGAATTGAGCCCATACCTTTCCACCTTGGTTATGGATGAGTTAATAAAACATCTACATGAGAACATTCCATAGTGCATGTTATTTTTGGATTATATAGTTTTGATTGATAAGACAAGGGAGGGCTTAAACCAAAGCTTGAGTTATGGAGAGATGCATTAGAATCTAAAGGATTTAAAATTAGCTGAACTAAGATAGAGTATATGGAATGTGAATTTAGTAAGGAAAGTAGTAGGAGTGGAGAACTAGTAAAGATTGATAACCAAGATGGTGAGTTGTATTCCAAGTCAAAGACTTCTGTAGGTAGCTTTCCCAGTGCAAGAGAGCGTGCATGAAAGATGAGTCCTGTTTGTCTAACACTTTCACCAGTCAGGAAGGATTCCCCCTAAAAGAAAACTTTTGATACTTGGGATCAATAATTCATGAGATCAGAGAGCTTGAGAGGAATGTTATCCAAAGAATCCAAGTGGGTTAGAACAAATGGAGATGTGCCTTTAGAGTTTTGTATGATTGGAAGGTCCCGCTCAAACTAAAAGGAAAATTCTATGGGATGGTTACAAAGCCTGCCATGCTATATGGATTAAAGTGTTGGGTAGTTAAGGAGTAACATGTATATAGGACGAGCATCACTGAAATACGAATTTTGAGATGGATGGATGGCAAGACAAGAAAGGATAGAATTATAAATAAAAACATTATAGGAAACTTACGAGTAGCATCAATGGATAAGAAGATGAGGGAGATTAGACTTAGATGGTTTGGACATGTCCAATGGAGATAAGAAATACCACCAATTAGGAGTCAGGTGACCTAAGTCAAAGGTTCTAAAAGAGCAAGAGGAAGGCCCAAAACAATATGGATAAAAGTGGTGTGAAAAGATTTAAAAACTTTGGGACTAAATGAAGCCATGACACTTAATGGAGGGGAATAGAGGAACAAGATTCATGAGACTGATCCCCAATCGGGATAAGGTCTTGATGATGATGATGATGATGATTTGTAAAGGTCCTCCTAGAGTCAGCTTGACCTCAACCTCTTTTTACCTCAATGTAATTTTAATGAAAGTAGATCAAGCTACTTGCATGCAATATTAGGAGCAAACTAAAAGCTTCTATTGCTTCTATTGTTTTTGTCACATACAACAAGAGGGCCTCTTGTCTTGTGGTTTGACTCCTATAGAATTACAATTAGATCATTTAGTTTTATGATAGAAATTTAAGACCAAGCAAACTAAGGAAGGCACATAAAATGCATATATAAAGTTAATAGGATGATATACAAAGTTCCTTTATAGATTAACATTCTTCAATGTCATTTGACATAATTGACCATGAGATACACAATTTTAGTCTAGTCAAGATTGTGTTCTTCATGGATCTTGTGCATTAGGCTAATACCACAAAAATTTTAGAATATGTTCCATATAATACGTCAAGTTGAGGCTTTATGAAACAAGTTGTTATAGGGGCCAAAGTACAGCCAGCACTCTCAATGAAAGCTTCTATTTTAGATTCTAAGGCTCCTACTTATCTAGAAGATATGATGGAGTTAGCTGAATATAAATTAGGCATGCAACTATTGGAAGAAGAAAAATATTCCAAAAATTGGAGGTTATGGTAGTGTATATGCTTGAACTACTAGTTCGACATGTATATAGTTAGAGAGAGTAAAGTGTGTCTTCTAATTCAATTAAGGATGCATCAACCAATTGAAAGAACCTAAGGTCCCATTTGAGGAACTCTTGAAAGATGGTGCAAATTATGAGTGATAGAAAAATTTGGAACTCGTGAGTCCTCTAGATAGAATGGTGAATGGTCTTGTCTTTCTTTATGCCTATCACTTCATGCTCATTTCATGTACTCAATAAGGTTTTCTTTCTCTAATAGGGATTTCTGGAACTAGAAGTTTATAAAATCACTTATGCTTAAAATTCTTACATTTTGACTGTTCCAATTCTCAAATTAGAGGTGAAACTAGTTGGGATTGATAGGTCAATTACAGTACCCCTTATCTTAGAATATGCAAGAAATTTCCTCAAATTTGTGTTAGCTACAAGAGTGAGTGTGGTAAGTAACAAATGAATGGTTAGGGAGGAGGTAAACATATAAGATTTAAATGATTGATGGGATGGTTGGCTATCAAATAGGTTTGAAAAGAGGATGTTGAGCTTTTCTCGAGACACGTTTCAAGTTATAGGAACAACATTTATTAAACATCTCAAGAGTTTGGAGAATGTTCCACTATATGGATTTTTGCATGTTTCATCATGGTTCCCATTGTTTCATATGACCCTTTGTTGACATGATTACATACCCTTGCAAGAGATAGTCCATAGTTGATCCCAATGTAGGTTGCTTTGGAAGCAGAGAGAGAAAAATAGACTTGATGATGTTGAGGTTGAATCCTTAAAGGATATTATTGCTATAACGATGTTGAGTTTGTTGAGGTAAGAAAATAGAATAACCACTTTGAAGAGAAATGAAAGGCGGAAAAGATGAATATGGAATTTTCCATTAATAAGCTTACAAAAATAGACCTCCACTAGAATTGCCAATGGGAGGTAGTGATATTAGAACATGATGAGTCCCATAAAAAAGGTGAGGGAATTGGAGAGAAAGAAGGTGAAAAGGAGAGTGAGTGTCAAGGAGACAAAGAGAGTGACAAGGAAAAAGGTGATTAAGAAGAGGGATAGGAAGGAGGAGACGATAAGGATGATGACAATGGGGATGATGAAGAGGACAATTTTGATGATGACGACGAAGGTGACAATGCTACTAAACTTGCTTCAAAGCATGAAGGCATTGGTAAGGGTAAGCAAGCTACTACTTTAGAAAGAACCATGAAAAGATAAAGAAAGAAATGACATTTGATGCACCCGCTGCTTTTGAGGCAGAGATTTGAGTGGCTTCCTTATGTTAAATAAGTAACTTGACTTGATTTTGAGGAGAAGAGGTGGAGGAGGGTTTGGAGGTGCTAGTCATGGATCAATTGGGGAGGGAATTCCCAAAGTTTCAGGAGGCTAGTTTTGCAACAGAAGTGTCATAAGCATGCAAAAGAGAGAGGAAGTAAAATAGAGTTAAGACAAGTGTTCCTACAGAGGAAGATGAGCCCATAGCCACTTCGCAAAAGAATAAACCAAAGAGGGGTGGAATATGAATGTAGGATTTAGCAAATGTTCTTTTTTTTTTTTTTTTTTTTTGTAGTTTTCTTTTTCTTTTTGAAGTTAGAAATTCATGGGATTATTTGTAAGATGAATGTTCTAGCCATTGAAATGAATATTTCATTTATCATATGAATTGCTTTCTTTTTTTACTAGGATGAATGAATATACCTTGTGAATACGTGAATGATATTTGATTTTACATAAGAGCAAGTTGAGTAAGACATACCTAGGTAAATATTTTGGGTTGAATTCATGGATAAACCTATAGTGGTATTTAATTCATAGATAAAAAAAAAAAAATGTGGTGTGACACCATCATGTAAGGAATGACCTAGTGCCACACAATGTGGAATAGAGATTTTTAATGTATGCTAATATGCTTGAGTTAATAGCTAATAGGATAATAATATCTCATTAGCATGGACCATAGAATTAAACTAGAAATGGATTCAAATTAACACTATTCCATAATTGGAATATTTAAAGAAGATTTCCATATTTCTATAAATATGTGCTATTATATTCTTGTTAGGTTCTAATAATAAATATTAGGAAGAAGAAGAGGCAACATTTGATAGATATCTTGATCATAGCTGCTAGAGCCATGGATTGGCTAAGAAATGTTAATTATGGTGTAAATGTGCAAGGATTTGAAGGAGATTAAAATCAAAAGATAGTTTCCCAAGGCAGAAATTTATTGTTAGGATTTAAAATATTATGTTTAAATTTGGCATACAAGAGATATGTCTTACAGCAGAGAACTTGAGGAAGTTAATGCGCATTAATAAGTTTAGAGGGACAGTGAAGGTTGAAAGGATAAAGGAGTACAAAAGAGACTTGGTTAGACTGCTAAGGATGGAGAATCATGCAGTTAATAGTTTCATCAAGGCTAAAGTTTTGGATAGAGAAGGAATGGAGAAAACCTATGCTTGGTATCCTAGGAAGATGGTATCCAAGAAGGCTGCAATAGCAAATTTCTTTTCTCATATGAAATGGACAAAGATCTAGACCTTGTCATTATGTGAGAGACTTTTGACGAACAACAACAACAATTTTAGAGAGGAAGGGAGGATCAAAATGCTCCCTTGAAAGATTTCCATAGAAGGTCATGGTTGCAGCACTGTGAAGAAGCATGGGTGGATTAGTTTCATGAAAGAACTAATAGCAATTGATATCAAATGGTATTGTCCCTAAATGGTGACGAAGAAGTATGTAATGAAAATGGACAAAATGATTGTGTAAGTATAAATACACTATACAAGTCCGCACTCTATCTTCCAAAAATAATTTCAAGATAATATGGAAAGATTTAGAACATAATATGGAAGAGAAGCTCACCACTAAGTTGTTTGATGGTTAAGCAAAGAGGATTATAGAAGGGAGGCATGAAGTTGAGATGACAAAAGAGGATATGCCTAGAGAATATGACAGATATGGGGTAATTAGTTTAGAATGAGGGCAAGAATTCATGGGAAAGAGATACAAGGGCTGGTTGAAAGAGAAGAAATAGGAATTGAAGAAGGTGAGAGAACAGTTGAAGAGAAAGAAAGAATAGTGGGAACATCCACATATAAGATAGATTTTGAAACAATTATATTAGTATAAGAGCTTAGACTAGAGAGAGTCAATTATAGAAAAATCAAAACTAGTTTGTAATTGTATGTAAACTGAATTAACACTATAGAAAGTGAGCTCAATACATATTGCATATACAAATGCTAATGAATCATTTTCTAGTTTTCTATTGTAATTACTTCTCTCTCTATGTGTGTTGCTTTTCTTTCTCCCCTTTTTTTTGCCCAATTTCTTGAAAGAAGATTTTTGCTAGTCCATTTCCCATATTACTCATGATGACTATATAGGTTTACCTCATGTCCAATTCTTTTTTTTTAAATAAAATGAAAAACACAGTGAAAAAATGCAATTTTTTTAATTTTTGGGGTTGGACCTAAAATCTAGGGTGCCTTTAAGTCTACCATATAGACTCATGCTTGATATAGTTCATTAACATTCTCACCACTTTGATTCAAAAGTGGTAAGAAAGTCAATCACTAATAAAAATCCTTAAGCTTATCCAAATCTGTGAATTAAGGCACTTCATACCCATCCATCTACTATAAGATTACAATAGTCCTTGTCATCATCTCCTTCACAATGTATGGTTATTCCCAAATAGCATGGAACTTGCCAAATGAATCTCAAACATATGGTTTTACTAATCATTGTGCCATATCCTAAGGTCCAATGTTATGTGGCTTCACTTTCTTTTTGAAAGCCTTCAAGCCTCTTTTCTGATAGCTCTGCATGTAATTGTAAGCCTGTTGTTACTTTTCCTCAATGACATAGAGATCATCATAACCAGAGTAGAGCTAGTTTGCCTTAGCTACAAAACTTTCTATACCCAATTAGACAGAGGATATTTGGACCAAATTGGTAACACTACTTCCATGCCGTAGACAAGTGAGAAAGGTGTTGTTCATGTATATGGAAAAATAGTAATGTGGTATCCACAAAAACCATGTTATAATTTTAAGGCCCATTGTTTACCTCATCAATGGACTTACTCATAATTCACTTCAAATTCTTGTTGGCTACTTCAACAACCTCATTAATCTATGGTCTATAGGGAGAACGGAAGTGTCTCAACACATAACTTGTCCACTTCTCCTTTAAAGTGCATGTTGTTGTCAGATAACAATTCATTGCTTACCCCAAATAAAAATATATATGCTATACTCAATAAAATCTGATACAGTTATAACATCTAAAGCCTTGAATATGTGAACTTCTGCCCACTTTGTGAAGTAATCACTATTACACATGAGGCATTTAAAGTTGGCATATAGAAGTCGTTATATTGACTGCCAACTTGGTAATTATTTTACAAGTCAGTTAGGAAAAATCAACTTTAAAAATATAGACTTAAGAATTCATTTTATCCAAAATGACTTTAAAAGTATGGCATGAAGAGGAAATTTTTTGCGGAAAGAACTTTTAAAGTCATTTAGACCTAAACAACTTTAAATGTCAATAACATTTGAAGTCAATTAAGCCGAACAACTTCAAAAGTATACACATAAGTTTGGCATGAAGATATTTTTACCACGAAAGGACTTTTAAAGTCCTTTGATATAAAGGACTTCAAAAGTTATTGACATTTAAAGTCATTGAGGTCGATAAGACCTTAAATGTCAATTAATTTTGAATTCGTTAACACTAGACAACTTTAAAAGTCAATCACTTTTGAAGTCGCTTGAATCAAACAACTTCAAAGGTCCTTTCCCACGTATACTTTTGAAGTCATTTGATTCAAGTGACTTTAAAAGTGATTGACTTTTAAAGTCATTTAGAACTAAAGGACTTCAAAAGTCTTTGTTCATTTATAAAAATATGACCTCATCTCATTTTTTCCTATATCTTGTATTCGTGTTCTTCTCACAGGTGGCATGACGGCATACTCCTCTGGTCCTTATGCTTCTCTCTTTTTCCCTTCTCGCTTTCCATTTTGGATATTTTGATTGTTTGTGTCATGAAAAACACTGTAAGTAAACTATAACTTCTTTTGATCACGAATTGCTTTCTTGTTACTAACTCCCTCTGTTTTCATTTTGTACATCAAGTGGGTTTTCTCGATATAGATGATGAGGTTAAGAAGTGTGTTAGATCCTACTAATTTTGCAAAAATTCTATGATTTCATTACAAATGACACCTACTTCTCTCTCTCTAACCCTCACTATTGGAGAAAGGGAGAACACTTAGGGTTTGATTAAGAGTGGTGGTTATACCACCACATTTTGGCTGAGGAAATTGTGGACACTCTCTCCCCCCATAGAATGGTGTCAACTAAATACTAGGAGGCTAGATTTTGATGAAAAAGAGCATATTCACTCTTTGATCTTATATTAATAAAGTATAATAACATGTAACATTTGATATATGTAACATTGGATGTTAGGAAAAAAAATAAAAATTATTTCCTTGTTCACGTGTTTGTTTACATACATACATACATACATACATACATACATACATACATACATATATTTGTGTGTGTGTGTGTGTGTGTGTGTGTGTAAAGAATGCATGGATTAATGCTGAGTATTATAAAAAATTGGTTTCATTGTGCATTATGTAAGATATTGTAATGTACAAAAATTATATATATATATATATATGAAGTGAAAATATATAAGTTTTTAAAGTGATTTTCCTTAAACGACTTTAAAGTCACAACTTTTAAAGTCATTTACAACTAATGACTTTAAATTTACAAGTCTGTTTTAAGAGTTATTTTATTGACTTTTGTTGTGCTTTTTTCGATTGTTTTGCTAATCTATACACAAAAACTAAGTCAAATTTCTATTTGACTATCCTCAACCAAATCCTAACTATGAATTGGAACTACATTCACAAATTCGGGGTCAATATCAATTTTTTGAGCGTTGGTTACTATCTCTTTATTTGTCTCATATATGTATATATGCATATTTAAAGAATTTTTGCATGGTTATAGTTAAAAACTTGCCTTTTTAAAGTTAAATTTCTTTATTATTGTATCTCTCATATTTTTCCTTTTTTTCATTATTAATTGAAAATTTTCATGTAATGTAGTTATTTCAAATACTTCTAATTCTTGTATACCTGGTGTTTGGTAAAATTCCTAACCTAACCTTTTCATGTCTAACAAGCCTCCGCACACAGGTTTGCTTCAATTTCTTATGATAATGGAAAAATATGCTTGGATGGTTGCGACAAGAACATCAAAAGAATATTAGGAGGGAATATAAAATTTCATAGAGTTCGCACTTAGGGCAGGCATTATCATAATCACATGCGTTGTCCATGCCAAAATGTGGAAACTTGAAAAAGGTAATTGTAGGGGTGTTGTGAGAACACTTGTGCTTCAATGGAATCGATGAAAGTTATCACCCATGGGTTTGCAATGGAGAAGAACTTTTGTAGTGGCCTTTGACAAGGCTTGGAAGATATGATCAAGACACTATAGTAAGTATTGTAGATAATACAATGATACTGATATTTTGAGATGCATATGATGACTTCTAGGATAACCCTGAACAATTTCATACCACATTAGAGAAATTCAATGAGCTGTTGTCCCCTGAGTGTAAAGATTATACCAAGTGGTTTGCAGTTGTAGAACTTTACAAAGTGAAATCAAGATTTGGTTTTTCAGATCAAGGTTTTACAAAAGTCTTGAAAGTAGGAGGTAAGATGCTACAAAAGGATAATAAATTGGCAAGGTCCACATGGGAGGCAAAGAAAACCCAAGATGCACTAGGGTTGAAGTATGAGAAGATACATGCTTGTCCCAATGATTGCATCTTATATAGGAAGGAGCACAAGGATAAAACTACATGCCCAACTTATGGACAATCAAGATGGAAGTTAGAGAAGAATTCAACTAAGATAGTTACAAACGTGCCTGCAAAGGTTCTATGCTACTTTGCCCCTATTCCAAGGTTCAAAAGAATGTTCCATGTAATATAAACAATGAAGAAGTTAATATGGAACGCCAAGGACAGAGTACCTAATAGTTTTTCAAACCATCTAGTAGATAGCCCAACATGAAAGGTCTACATATGGGATTAATCCTCATGGTCTAAGAGTATTAAATATAATTGTAGGCCTGTTATATTAGTTTGTTACAACTTGCCACCATCCCTATTCATGAAGAGGAAGTTCATGATGTTAACTATGTTGATATAAGGTCTAAAGAAGTCAAGGAATGACATTGACGTGTACTTGTCTCCCTTGATTGATGATC
This sequence comes from Warburgia ugandensis, assembly GCA_035236585.1. NCBI lineage: Eukaryota > Viridiplantae > Streptophyta > Magnoliopsida > Canellales > Canellaceae > Warburgia > Warburgia ugandensis. Next base: position 31,277,299 of record CP141139.1, on the reverse strand, counting down.
TTAAGACATTATGAGATGTAGGTGTTGAAGCATACGATGCATACAAGAAAGAGTCATTCACCCTAAAGGCTACACTGTTGTGGACAATAATCAACTTCCCTAAGTTTGGTAATTTGTCTAGATGCATCGTGAAGGGATACAGTGCTTGCCCTATTTTATAATGATCAAACATGCACTGTATGACTTAAAAATTGTAGGAAAATGGCATTCCTTGGCCACAGAAGATGGTTGCATAGAGACCATCCATATCATTTTAAGAAGGGAGAATTTAGCAGTAGTGTAGAGATAAGAACACCTCCAAAGATATTGACAGGGCAATAAGTATTTGAGCAGGTTGAAAACATTGATGTCTTATGGGAAAAAAATAATTCAAGTAAATGTGTAGGTGAAAGTAATTGTGGCACCCTGGGTTTTTCATGAAAATGTTTTGCATTTATTTTTAAAAGGTGGCACGCCTCTAATTTTAAAATTCAAAAATAGAAGAACATAGTTTTCTTTGAAATTCATTTTTCCAAAAACCCTGAATATCACCTCAACTCCCATACTATACATAATATAGTTTTTATAGAAGATAGACATCCATTTTATGAAACAACCAGGACCCATCCAGTAAACATAAAACATTTATAATATCTCAGCAAGCTATGCTTGGTAGGGAAGATTTAAGAAAACATGTTAATTATATATGAATTAAGCATTTTACATCAATTAGAATATTCAATTATTTGTAAGCCATTGATAAAGTAGCTATTTATAATTCTTTTTCATCATATATATATATATATATATAATAATCCTACTTTAGAGATTACACTTTACATGATATATATAATCCATTGGTGTTTTAAATATTTATCATTATCATTTTCCATATGATACTTAACTCCGCATAATAAATCTACCCATTCACTTCCTCATATGAAAACTTTTATAAAACTCCGCCCTCCAAATACATACATACATACAGGACTAAATCATATATATTGAAATTGTTAAAAGTCATACAAAGTTATGAACATAGTCCATAGGTTTTATAACTTCCATTCTTAGACTATACTAGGTCTCATACATATACCCCTTACCATACGGGGTTCATAAAATTCCAACCGCTAATGGTAACATCATAAAAGGCATCTCATCATGCCCTAGCAATACACTACCTATCATATGTGCATAATAATGCAAAATACACAAGGACTACTATGCTGCAATCTCAATCCGCACAGCACGCCCGGATAACTGCATAATAATCCACTGATACCAACTGTCGAAATAACAAAACCCATGTTCGCATGGGGGGGACCATGGCTGTCATAGTGGGGGATTTCCCATGAATGCCCCACTTGACATTTAGCCTCTCATCGGGTATGGTATCATCACATAATAAATTTTGGAGAGTGGGTGGCCAAACCCTACAACTCTCCTAGCATAGTATCCCCAGGCATATGCCTGTCTAAATCAAAACTCTCAGGCACCACGCCTAAATGTAAAATAATAAGACACAAGCATCTTTCCTGTCCATAATATATATATATATATATATATGAATATTTTATCATAATCCTAACATCCTCACTTATTAGGTGATCGTCTACCAAGGATGTAATGTAAAATCCTAGACTCATACATCACATATAATGTAAAGGTACCCATGTATCATAAATATCTTTTATCATAATAACCATTTTGATATTTTTAAGAACAGATCATGTGTATCCAATAATGTCACAGGTAGGTATCAATTATAAGCATGTCATTCATATAGCATTTCAAGTTACCAATCTTTATAATTCACAAGTAATCATTCTCATAATCACATATGTATGAAATGCATAGTTTAAATAACATAATGTTTATCATAAGCTATAAGATCATGTTTAAAACATGCATCTTAATATTAAGACATGCTTTCTTAATTCTTCACCTACCTCGTGTGGCGAGTTCATCCATTGTCCACTAGCTGATTGACCTCGTATGCTCTAATCTGTACAAGGCATAAAAATTCTTTTCTTAATACATTCACGTACATATAGATATATAGATTTAATTATGATCTAACTATCTAATCCTACATCCTCAATATTTGATTATAAACTTAGGGCCGTGATCATGTAGTTAAGGTCCATGTTTCTTATTCTATTCAGTTCATTTCAAGTCTAATTAATCCATTCTCAACCCTGGATCAATACTTTCTTATGATTTTCCCTGATTAGGACTATTAACTCTAACCAAAGATCTAACGATTACTTGGGGTTCTAATCAATCTTGGGTAGTCATAATTTTTCCTAAAATTTAAGCCTTTTGATCATAATTTTAAGAATCTGATGCAATCCAAGGCCTGGATCATCGTTATCGGATCTTTACATAAGATCAAAACTCATATGAGTTGATTAATGCTTCTGTCGATATATATCCTTATATTAGGGTTGAGATCTACGATTGGATTTATGTGAGCTTCTAAATTTAGTTTTTACCACAAGATTATAGTGACAGATCAACCGTTTATAAATGATCCACCTATTAAGATTGGCTAAAGATGGTCGAATCTACCTTTTTCAGGTGATCCGACGCTCCATATTTATTAAGAGTGGTTGAATCTACCCTTCCTGAATGATGATCCACTGTAATTGGTTAGATCTAGCTAATTTAAGAGGGCACAGTGGTTGGATGGACCACTTTCCTCCTTGGATCAATGATCGGAGCATTAATAGAGTGGCTTGAACTCTAATCCTTTACTGATCCTCACAAAAAGTGGGGAAATCAGTAAAGATTTAACGTTTTACTAGAAATTAGGGCTTGGATCTGTCGGTTATAGATGATTCGATGGTCACAACCCCTTTTAGAATGTCGGATCTATCTTCTATAGATGATCTGACGGCTAGGGTTGGTCGGCTCTGCCTATTACAGATGATCCGATAGTTAAGGCTGGTCAGATCAATGTATATTACAGTGGATTCGATGATTAGAACTCAGGTAAAGAACCCCCAGAGTTCAAATCGATCTACATGATCCTAGATCTACTCAAAATTCCTAAAAAATAATAAGCAATCAAGACAAAACAATGGATATAAGTGAGGATCTTACCTCTGTAACGTTCCCCAACTTCCCATCATCGTCGGAGAAGGCACGATTCGTCCAAACTTTTTGACAATGGCTTTGTGCACACTGATCTTGCTCCAATCCATGGTTGTGCCTCCTCCAATCATGGTAGAACCAAAGGGGTTTTGTTCCCCTCCTTGTGCAAAGTAAAATGGACGGCTGAATTAACAATCCTAGCCACCATTGTTGTCGAAAAGGAATGGGAACTCGGGAAGGGTTCGCTAGAGATGGAAGAAATCAGGGAAGGCATAGATCCAATTAGGATCTTCTCGGGGAAGAGAAGTAGAGGGGATGCGCAGCTAGGGGCTTTGCTAGAGTCCCATTATCTCCAGCGAGGACAACCCGATTTGGGTTCCCATGCCTATTGCCGAAGGAGGAGAAAATCGGGATTAGAGAGGGGACGATCTAGGAATGTTAGCAGGCCAACCTAAAGGCCTGGCCGCCCTGTGCCGTGGAGAAGAACGAAGGTTTTGGGGTATTGGGTCTCAGGCCAACCTTGGCGTGTTGAGATGGCAATGGAGAAGGAGATGATAGTGCGATCGAAAGGGGTTCCCTATCAACGCCGAAAAAATCAAGGATCTAATCAGGAAAGGGTTGCCTGCCATAGGGGAAAAAGATCAAAACACAAGGAAGGAGATTGAAGAGGTGTGGCTGAAGCTCAAGCCGCCGCATCGTGGAGGTGACTGGTTGGGGGGAGATAGATAAAGAGTAGATGAAACCCTCGTCTAGTTTCCAAGGTGATGGGGGGGTGCCAATATCAATTTGGCCCCCTCCCGTTAAGTTGTGTGTTCTCAGTGCTCTTTGGCTCATTGGATTTCATTTTCTTAGAAGTATCTAATGGTTTTAGTTTTAGTTCCAAATTATACCTCTATAAAAAGATATACCCCTTGAAAACTCATAACCTGATAATGAAATAGTAAAATTTTTGGGGTGAAATTAATCAATAATCCAATTTCACATTTTAACGTCCAGAATAGTATTTACAAAATTTGGGGTTGTTACACTAATTGCAGAAGTTGTCGGAAGAAGAAACCAATATTCTTTCAGCTTGCATATTGGAAATCACTACATCTATGCGATGTGCTTGATGTCATGAACATTAAAAAGAATGTGTGTGAAAACTTTACTGGTACCTTGCTTTATATCCCAAGAAAAATAGAGGATGGACTTGCAGCTCGAATGGATCTTATGAATATGGGTTTGAAGAGGAGGTTGCACCTAGAGGATAAGGGCAATTGAGGAACATACCTGCCTAAGGTAAATTATACGTTTGATAGAGAGGAGAGGAGAATAATGTTTAAAACCCTATTCAAGCTCAAAGACCCCGATGGCTACTATTCAAACTTCAAAAATATTATCTCCATGGAAGGGCTGAAATTGTTGAGGATGAAGTCCCATGATTGTCATTCATTGATGCAACAACTACTGTCTGTTACAATAAATTTGATATTATCAGACAAAGTTAGGAGAGCTATAACAAAATTCTAATACTTCTTTAATGCTTTGTGGAAGAAGGTAGTGAATGTTTCAAAATTATAAGAAATTCAAGGTCATTTAGTGACAACTTTATGTGAGCTTGAGACAATCTTCCCACTGTCCTTCTTTGACATCATGATACACTTAATAGTGCACCTCTTTGACGTAACACCCCTAATTTTTTGTAAGGAAATTAAATAACCCTTCAACATGATTGTAAGCGTGACAATTTCTAAATACGAATGAAAAATCTGTATTTTTCTGCATTTTTATGAATAAAAGGAAAATGAATAATTTTACAAATAACCAAGACCTAAGACATCAAAATTTAGAATGTACTCAGAAATATGAATCCAACGCCACTAAGTACGCTCAATTCTGAGGCCAGGAGAATAAAACAGATTTTTCTCCATAAAAGGGCAATATGGTCTTTTTACACCTTTGTGGGGCCCACAAGGGACCCACAAAGGGATCCAATGGCTAGAAAATAGGCCATCATTATTCAAACTACTACCACCTGCTAGTGGAGAAGGAGGTGGTAGTGGGAATCCTAAGATAATTAAATATTCAAAAGAAATCAAGTTGATAATTACAAGTCATCATGGAAAATTCAAAACACCTCTATAAATAGCTCATAAACATTCCAAAAATTTTCCTAATGTTCCTCACGAGGTCTCCTAGCATGTCCCAAAATCCCAACTCCAGAAACCTCCCCGAACTCCTCAAAATTTTCTTTCTTTTCCTCTTTCTCTCTCATTCTCTATTAGAGCGTTTGCAGACGCACCCGACACTCCAAATCTAGTGGAGACGTTGGGCACATCCCTGGATGCATCATCCCAGATGGGACTGGGTTTTCACCTTAAAACCCTATTTGAATTAGCCATCACTTTTGAACCATTAAAACTTTATCTTCAATGTTGGAGCTAGAAGTTCAAGGGTGATATACAAAAGCCCTTTGATCCCATGATGGTCCATATCCTAAATCTGTGGAAAAATCAAAATGAAATCCAATCTAGTACTATTTACTGTCTCCGGATGTTTCTTCATGTTATTCCAGCCAATTCGGCATGAAGGATGATCTTGCATCTTTGGGAGTCTTTATAATGTGGTTTTCTTCAAAAGCCTTAAGGTTTTACTCCTTCTCCGGCAATGGCGATGAAGAATCAAGCTCTGTATATGTGTTTTGGAAGCTAGGGTTTTATGTATGTTCTCTAGCATTTTTATTCTCTTTCGGTGAATCTCTCCTCACCAGACCCGCACAGGTAGGTGCATCTCACTCCCTACTTTCATTTTCAGCTATTTGTTGTAGTTTTCCAGCCACCTGGAGAACTCCCCAGCCGTTGAACCGTCAGAAATGACGGATCCGGAATGAAGGGTTGAGATCTCCTCCATCCATAGCTTAGATGCAACTTTTGAGCCATTGGATGGATTCTTGGGGCCCCAAAACCCCAGGAGATGAGATCTAGGCCACTTAAAGTCATGAACGGAGGAGATCTGGCCACAAGTGATCTGACAGTCCAGATCGGGACTATCTTGCTTGTAGTTGGTCACTTCCACCTGAACACATGGGATAAGTAGCAATGGGCATGGCTGCTATTCGTCCTGCACCTGTAAACCCAGATTTGATCTGGGTCGTTTAGTTTTGAGCAGAAACTTTATTTTTGCAATTCAGAGCTCAATATAGCTTTGATTTTAGATCTGAAACTTGCTATAGATTTCTTGTCTTTTCTAGAATTCACTGAAATTATTATATCTATGTTTTAAATTGTATTTAAATGATATATTTAGTAAAATCCGTAGTAACAGTGGTGGATCATGATCAAGATGATCCCAAAATGGAAATCTGAACAGATGGATGTGTTTAGAGGGACATAAAACCTTAAGATCATGTTCATAGTAAGATTTTTTTGTAGATAGATCAAGTAATTAAACCAAAAAAAGTAAGATTGAAATTCAGCCCTTAAAACGGGCTAAAATCTTAAAAACTCAATTTTGAACTCAATTTGACTCCAAATTGAGATCAAAAAGTTGCGTTGGATTTATATTAATGAGTGTAATCTATTGAACCAATAAAATTACATCATTAACTATTCTGAGATTAAGAAGATAATTGTACTAATATCCTTGATCTACAAGATCTAGAATGATTAGATCAATCAAACCTTGTTGGATGATGATATAATAATGTAATAACTTAAATTAGTGAGTTCTAGGTAATCTTAAGAGATCTAGCCTTAAAAGTAATAAAAAAAACCATATAAAGGGTTGGAAATCTCCTTGATCAAGGATGATTGACTATATGGATATGTGTTGATGATGATATTGAGTTAATATTATGTGGAATTGTGGAATGGATGATGAGGATTTAGGCTAGATCAAGATCTATGCTCTTAAATGGGATAAAGTAACTTAAGATCTCCTTGATTAGGTAGATCAAGGAAGATCAAATCAAGGGATGAGATACATCAATGATTTAACAATGAAATTACATCAATAAGAAATGTTGGATCTAAAATAAAATGAAGGATCAAGATCTAAACCCTAAAAAGAGGAAAAATGAATAAGGATCAATTAAGACCATTGGATCATGATAGCATGTTAGATTTCTATTTGAATTATTGAACATTATGATAATTGCCTTTCATTTCTTAGTAGAGTTAATTATAGATTTATCTATTTAATTGTTTAATTTTTCTTTTTATTTATGCTTTAATGCTTATGTAATGGAAATTTCATTGAAATTGTAATTAAATGAAATTAGAATGAAAGGACATTTACATGGAATGTATGACATGGACTTAATGATAGTAATGACCATAGTTAGTAGGATAATATAAGGAATATAAATTCCTTGGTCCAAATTAGGAGCATAATAAAACTCCATGAATGACATTTTAGTTTATGAATTTAATTAAAATCAATTAGAAAGAGTACTTAGGATTAAATGCTCATAGGAACCTTATAAAAAGTTGAGCTAGGGTCACTCTAGCGAATAATGGACATAATGCTTAAGGGGGTTCTCTAATAGAGCCTCACTCCTCCCCCACCTTCCGTTGACGTTTGTGAGGTCTAAACGCCTCCTTACATGAGGATTGAAGTAACCATTTTGTGTTCAACCATTCAACTAGTAAGCCTTAGCCAATTTGACATAAGAAGAGCTGTCTAGACTTAGGATGAAATAAGTTACCCTCAACCAATAAAACATTAGTTGGTTGTGTAATAATAATAAGAACATAAAATGTAGTAAATCATCTAACCCTAATAAAAATTGTAATCAAGATAAGGATGATCAAACTAGATCCATAGGATCTTGAATGATAAAAAACAATAAAGATACTAATGTAGTATTGTATTACATATATATATATATATATATGTAGAAATTATGTATGGGTATGTAAAAGACATAGATAGAGAATCCAAACCCTTGATCAAACATGATTCAAGGAAAGATTAGGGTATCCCTTATAGGAATACATACTTGAATAGGGAAATAACCTTATATGTATGGTTTGACAGATGGATGAATCTAGACCATGATGGACATTGTGGAAGAATACACTTGAGAAGTATGAAACAAGATACTACTTTGAGGTAGCTTGATGTACAAGAATGTATTAAGAATTCATGTGTATACATACATGATCTTAGTCTGTAATTATAAACCTTCATGATATAAGTATTCTTAGTATCTTAGCATAGTCATGATCCAACTAAGCAAACCAAACATATGATCTAACAAAGTGATCCAACCTCATAATCTAATTCAATTGATCCAATCTAAGGATCAAATCAAATGAGGTGAAGGTAATGAGATGTGAAGACTAAGGAAACCCTAAGAATAGGGCATAGAAAATATTCCAGCCTTAGTTAAACAAACTCATCGTCTGATATGTACAATGTATTTTCCATACAAGTATGGAGGCTTGTGATTTTGTTTTACATAGAGATAGAGACTGGGGATGCTATGCTAGGAAAGTTATGAGGGTTTGGCCACCCACTTCCTAAAATTTATATGATGGATACCATGCCTAAAGAGAGGCTAAACATCAATTGGGGCAATAATGGGAAGGCCCCACTGTGACAGCCATAGTCCACCCCATGAGGACATTGAGTTGATATTCCACAGTTGGTATTAGTGGCGGATTGCAATCATCTGAGTACGCTATACGGATTGAGACTGACGCATAGTAGTCCTAATGTATTTTGCATTATGATGCACATATGATAGGCATAATTTAATGCCAAGGCATGATGAGATGCCAATACATGAGTTCCTGGAAATCCCCGTATAAAGATTGGTTGGATACTGATTTCCTAAGTGGAAGTATAGCTAGGTGAAGGAACAAGTTTTGAGCAATCTTCACTATATTAACTAATTTGTCACGTACTACATAAATAATGTATATACTCTATGTGGAGAATACCCATGAATGGATAACCATGATGAAATAAGGACTAAGGTATGTATTCTTATATTGATCAAATAGTATATTTTTGTATCCCCTACCAAGCATAGCTTGTTGAGGTATTGTAAATGTTTCTATGTTTATAATACCTCAGATACAAAGGAGGGTTAGAAGCTCAAGATTGTAGAAGACTTAAGAAGATGTTAATGAATAATCAATCAAGATACATCCGCATGAAGACATGTATTTTATTTGAGGGAATTGTATTATATTGAGAGTTTTTAATGTATTGTGAGGTTTGCAAATTTTGGATTATGTAATTTGGACAGGTATTGTACTGATACCGGGCTATACTGTGAACCATTGGATGGATTTTGGAAGTTTAATAAAACTATATTCCTTCAATGGAATTTTATTTTGTATAAAAATTGTACTTATGTTATGTATGAAGTGGTGACTTGGGTTTTCAAAACAAGTTTTAAAAGAAAAGAATTTTCATCATTTTGTTTTGTGAATTTGTTTTTACTAAGGGGATGCCCTGCCTTTGAAAAATGTATTACAAAATGTGTTTTAAAAACTTGGTTCATCATAATTCATGAGGTTAGACTTTGTGAGCTAGTTTACTTGTGATGGATGTATCCATTTGAAAGGTACATGAAAATTTTAAAAGGGTATGTATGTAATCATAACTAGCTAAAGGGGTGTATAACCAAAAATTATATTGTAGAGGAAGCATTAAGTTTCTCACAAAGTACTTATCATGAGTGGATGGACTCCAACCATACATTGAGCAAGTTGATGAACTCCAACCAGGCTCATCTTTATGTGTTGGAAAATGCTGATGAACTCCAACCGTACATTAAGCAAGTTGATCATGCACTTAGGTAAAATTTAATTTATGATGGTTATATTTTCTTTGATCACTCCATTAATATGTGTATGTGTAGTGAGCGCATGGATGTCCTCAAGGCAATGAATCCAAATGACACAAAGAAATAAAAGTGGCTACAATTTGAGCATTGTCGAACATTCAATACTTAGCTCCATAAGAAGGTAAGATGAAAGAATTCACACTTAATATTAATAAACTACATTCTGTATACATGTATATATATATATATAATCTTACTTAATTGCAAAAATCATATATCCGACTTAATATGTGTATACACAAATTCAAGATCAGCGAGAAGCAGCAGGCAACGGCATATCCGAATCCTTGGATTGGATAGTGATGGGATCATGACCAGAAGTAATACAATATGCTAGATATGCCACAATGATTATCGCTTTTACATGAAAGACCATGATAACTCAAGAGTGAAACAAAATAGTGGGGTTATCTTAGTTTCCAATGCTACATTCTTTTCCAGTTCAAAGGATAACAAGCCAATAAATGGCAGATGATATTTATTATGAGATATAAGAGAGATATGAGCCTTGGATTATACTTTCAGAACTGTGGTTGTGTTTAAGTGTGATTGGGTGGAACATAACAAACACAGCATCAAAAACTGATGTCCTTGGATTGACATTGGTTGAGCTCAATAGGATCAGCTGTAAAAATGATCAATTTATTTTGTCATCTCAAGCAAAACAAGTATTTGACGGTCAAGATGGATGTGATAAGAGATGGTCAATTGTTTTATCATTCTATTTGAGGGATTTTTATGATGAAGAAGACTTGGGAGATGCTAAAATTATTACCCTTCTATTACCAAAACAAATCCATCAATTGAAGTAGTATTTTGTGAGAATGAGGATTATGTGCATGACAATGGTGAGGAGGGTGCTTAGGTTTGAAACATATATAGTTGGGGGTATATGGATTGTATTAGTGAGTTGTAATATAAGTTTTGATTTATAATTAGCTCTTTTGTCATGACCTATATGGAATGACAAGTGAGCTATATGTGACTTTATGTGTGTGTGTGTGTCTCTCTCTCTATGTATCATAAAAGAATGATAAATGAGGAGTTATTATAAAAAATAGCTTGATTTCCTTGTTCACATGTTTATATATATATATATATATATATAGATATATATATATCTATGTGTGTGTGTGCGTGTACAAAGAATGCTTGAATCAATGTTGACTATTATAAAAAATCAATTTCATTGTGTATTAATTGTTAGATATTGCAAAGTACTAACATAATGTATATATATATATATATATTGAATTGAAAAATAATTTATAAAGTCATTTAGTGTAAATGACTTTAAGAGTCTATTCTTTTGAAGTCATTTAGTGTAAACAACTTTAAAAGTCTATTATTCTTGAAGTCATTTAGTATAAATGACTTTAAAAATATAGACTTTTATAGTTTTTTAGCACTAAACAACTTTAAAATAATAGATTCTTAAAGCCATTTAGCACTAAACAACTTTAAAAGAATATACTCTTAAAGTCCTTTACATTAAACAACTTCATTGCATACAACCAAATTTAGCACCAAGAACAATCAACCAAATTTACATTAATCATTATATAACATATTTTATTTTTAAATAGCAATTTACAAAAATTTTGAATTATGTATAATCGGAGTCAAAAGAGAATAACTTTGAAATTCTCAATTTTTAGAGTTTTAGAAAGTGAAAATTTTATAGACATCAAATCAAATGTTAAAACCTTAACATTGGGATTGTACTCTAAAAATTGATTCTAAGGACACTAAGTTTGTTGAAATTAGAATTCAAATGAATAAGTTTTGACTTTTCTTAAAAAGGGCAATTTGGTAATTTCAAATAAAGGGCCCACTTGTTGATGTTTGAGATTTGAGTAGAGCTTTCATCTAATTTTTTTATTCTAATTATATAACTAAACTTTAAATAGTAGAAAACATTATAAATTTGAAGTGTAAAATTTTCAAAAATTAAATTATTAAATAACTAAAGGTGGGGGACCATTTTGATAATGGCACCCCCTCCCACTTAACTTATTGCTGGATGGAAAGCTCAACAACCCGATAGGAGGAAACCTTAGCAAAGCTAGCCAGAGAGAAGAAAGGAGAGTGAAGAGAGGAAGAGAGGAAGAGAGGAGGAGAAAGAGGGGACAATCTTGGTTGCCAGCGACATTCAATGCCTATGATGCCCAGACTAACATGTAGGAGAGAAGCTGACATTGAGAGACAAAGGGAGAGAAGACGAGGGAGAATGAGGAAGGAGAGGAGGAGAAAGAGGGGTTGACCCAGGCCGTCGGTGACATTTGATACAGATGGCGCCTAGACCTGCGTGCAGGAGAGAAAAGTCGATGGTGAGCTAAGAAAGGGGAGAAGAAGAAGAAGGGAGAGCAAGAAAGGAAGAGAGGAGGAGAAAGAGGAGAGAATCTAGGCCGCTGGCAATGTTCGACACTGAGGATGCCCAGACCTGAAGAGTATGTGTTTAGCTATACTTTTCTATTTTATCTTATTTATCTTTTTTGGCCCATTGTTTCTATATTTGCAAGTTCTGTTTATTTGCAAGTTATACATATCGGGGCTTGTATAAAGTTGTTATCTTTATGAAGGACCATGAGTAAATAGTTGCTTTGTGTTTTGAAGGTTCCATTTTGTTGTGGAGATTACTTTTAATTGACTTTGTTGTGTGATATAGTTTTAGTGGCAGATAATTCTCTTCATCTAATGCTTCAATCTTTGAAGTGGGTTGTCAATTTTCTGCTACTCTCTTGAATTTTCATCCATTGGCATTCCTAGTCTCCTATTGGTGCCTTCAAACACACACACACACAAAGAAAGAAAAAGGAACTAAAGGAAATAAGAAAAAACAACAAGGTTGGAATGCTTTACTAACTATGGCATGTCCTTTATTTGTTGTATTTAATGATTTTTAGAGGTCTGTATTAATGTGTATTCATGAATGGAAGCATCAAAGTAGAGACTTTCATGTGAAAGTGATATTTTGTATTATTTGGTACGTTCTTCTACATGTTTCTATTCCAATTTTGTTGTCATGCACTCTTTATTTTTCTAATAAATCCAGCATTTGAGGGTGATTTCCAAGTGGAGATATTACCCATTTCTTATGAGAAATTGGTTCCATTCCAATGGGAGGAGGGTGTGTGTGTTTGTCACGGAAACTTATTTCCAGCTATTTTGAACCTTGATCTGGAAAGTAGGTTTTAGGAACTTTCTTGAAGAGACCTTTGAATGTGTTGCTGCTTTCCCCTTATAGCTGTCTTGGATTCATTGATTTGGCTTACCTCATTTGGATCATTAAGAGATTGAGGCCCATGTATGAAATGTCTTCCTTGAATGATCCATGAACTATATAATGGATGGATGGATCATAAAGTAAAACATAAATAATTAAAATTAAAATTAACACACGGGAAGATTAACATTATCCGATGGAAGAGTTACCTTGTGTCTCGACTGTGGCCTAAATAAATGGCTTAGATTGATAGCCATTGGAATCCCCACAATTGCTTTTATGCAAGTCCATGTACTGATTTAAACTTCCAAAACCCATGTTACTCCTGATTATTCTGTCTTTATATCATTCATAGAGAACGGATCAAATCTGAAACTATTCCTGGTACCCAATCTGATCATAATATCATATCATAATAATAGGTTAGGTATAAATTGGATAAATTTTTCATTCTATACAAAACTCTATAAGTTAAGGTGGCTTTCTTTTCTAGAAATTTTTTATCAATCTAGTTCCATTTGTATCTGTCGCAAGTTCAAATTTGAGTAGAAAATTCTCTTTATTCCTTTGTTCATGCGTTTATGGAGTTGGATAAAATTTCATGTGATTCAGTAAACAAAATAGAATGGAAATTCCATCATTGCTAGATTGATCCACACGGTTCAATATGGTTCGATGAAGAGTGAGCCAATAATGGGATTTTTTCAATAAAGGGGAAACTTAAGATACTCCAGGATGGAAATGAGGGAATGTCTACAAGACTTGGATTTAGTCAGGTACAATTTGAGGGGTTTTGTAGGTTCATTGATCAGGGCTTGGTGGAAGAACTTCATAAGTTTTCAAAAATTGAAGATACAGATCAAGAAATTGAATTTCAATTATTTATGGACACATATCAATTGGCAGAACCCTTGATAAAAGAAAAAGATGTTGTGTATGAATCACTCACATATTCTTCTGAATTATTTGTACCTGCAGGATTAATTTGGAAAACCAGTAGAGATATGCAAGAACAAACCGTATTTGTTGGAAACATTCCTCTAATGAATTCCTTGGGAAGCTCTATAGTAAATGGAATACATAGAATTGTGATCAATCAAATATTACAAAGCTCCAGTATTTATTACCATTCAGAATTGGACCATAACGGAATTTTTGTCTATATTGGTACCATAATATCAGATTGGGGAGGAAGATCAGAATTAGAGATTGATAGAAAAGCAAGGATCAGGGCCCGTGTGAGTAGGAAACAAAAAATATCTATTCTAGTTCCATCATCAGCTATGGGTTCGAATCTCAGAGAGATTCTAGATAATGTTTGCTACCCTAAAATTTTCTTGTCTTTCTCGAATGATAAGGAGAAAAAAAAGATTGGGTCAAGGGAAAATGCCATTTTAGAATTTTATCAACAATTTGCTTGTGTAGGCAGGGATCTAGTATTTTTTGAGTCCTTATGTAAGGAATTACAAAAGAAATGTTTTCAACAAAGATGTGAATTAGGAAGGATTGGTCGATGAAATATGAACCGGAGACTAAATCTTGATATACATCAAGACAATATATTTTTGTTACCACAAGATGTATTGGCTGCTACGGATCATTTGATTGGAATGAAATTTGGAATGGGCTCCCTTAACGATATGAATCACTTGAAAAATAAACATATTCGTTCTGTAGCAGATCTGTTACAGGATCAATTCAGATTGGCTCTAGTTTGTATAGAAAATGTTGTTCGAGGAACTATATGTGGAGCAACCAGGCATAAATTGATACCGACTCCTCAAAATTTGGTAACTTCAACTCCATTCACAACTACTTATGAATCATTTTTTAGCCTACACCCTTTATCTCAAGTTTTGGATCGAACGAATCCATTGACACAAAGTGTTCATGGGCGAAAATTGAATTATTTGGATCCTGGAGGATTGACAGGGGGAACTGTTAGTTTTCAGATACGAGATATTCATCCTAGTCACTATGGACATATTTGTCCAATTGACACGTCTAAAGGAATCAATGTTGGACTTATTGGATCTTTAGCGATTCATGCGAGGATTGGTCATTCGGGGTCTATAGAGAGTCCATTTTATGAAATATCTGAGAGCTCTAAAGAGGTACATATGGTTTATTTATCACCAAATAAAGATGAATATTATATGGTAGTAGTAAAAAATTCTTTGGCATTGAATCAGGGTATTCAGGAAGAACAGGTTGTTCCTGCCCGATACTGTTAAGAATTCCTGACTATTGCATGGGAACAAATTCATCTTTGAAGCAATTTTCCTTTCCAATATTTTTCTATTGGAGCTTCCCTCATTCCTTTTATCAAGCATAATGATGCAAATCAGACTTTAATGAGTTATAATATGCAGTGTCAAGCAGTTTCGCTTTCTCGATCTGAGAAATGCATTGTTGGAACTGGGTTGGAAGGCCAAGCGGCTCTAGATTCAGGGGTTTCTGCTATAGCCGAACATGAGGGAAAGATCTTTTCTATCGATACTAATAAGATCATTATATCAAGTAATGGAGACACTACTATAAGCATTCCATTGCTTATGTATCAAAGTTCTAACAAAAATACCTATATGCACCCAAAGCCTCAGGATCAGCGGGGTAAATGCCTTAAAAAGGGACAAATTTTAGCAAACGGTGTGGCTACAGTTGGCAATGAACTCGCTTTGGGGAAAAACATATTAGTAGCTTATATGCCATGGGAAGGTTATAATTTTGAAGACACGGTACTCATTAGTGAACGTCTAGTATACGGACATATTTATACTTCTTTTCACATCCGTAAATATGAAATTTAGACTCATGTGACAAGTCAAGGCCCTGAAAGAATCACTAATGAAATACCGCATTTAGAAGCTCGTTTACTCCGCAATTTAAACATAAATGGAATTGTGAGGCTGGGATCTTGGATAGAAATAGCTGATATTTTAGTAGGTAAATTAACGCCTCATGCAGCGAAAGAATTGTCGTATGCTCAAGAGGATAGACTATTAAGAGTCATACTTGGAATTCAGGTATCCACTGCAAAGGAAACTTGTCTAAAACTACCTATAGGTGGAAGGGGGTGAGTTATTGATGTGAGATGGATCCAGAAAAAGGGGGGTTCTAGTTATAATCCAGAAACAATTGGTGTATATATTTCATAGAAACGTGAAATCAAAGTAGGTGATAAAGTAGTTGGAAGACATGGGAATAAAGGTATCATTTCTCAAATTTTGCCTAGACAAGATATGCCTTATTTGCAAGATGGAACATTGGTTGATATGGTCTTCAACCCATTAGGAGTACCTTCGCGAATGAATGTGGGATAGATATTTGAATGCTCACTCGGGTTAGCGGGAGACGTACTGGACAAACATTATAGAATAGCACCCTTTGATGAGAGATATGAGCAAGAGGCTTCGAGAAAACTAGTGTTTCCTAAATTATATTTAGTTAGGAAGCAAACAACAAATCCATGGGTATTTGAACTTGAGAATCTAGGAAAAAGTCGAATATTTGATGGAAGAACAGGAGATCCTTTTAAACAACCTATTCTAATAGGAAAGTCCTATACCCTAAAATTAATTCATTAAGGTGATGATAAAATACATGGACGTTCCAGTGGACATTATGCACATGTTACACAACAACCCCTTAGAGGAAGGGCCAAGCAAGGGGAACAATGAGTAGGAGAATGGAAGTTTGGACTCTAGAGGGGTTTGGTGTTGCTCATATTTCACAAGAGATGCTTACTTATAAATCTAATCATATTAGAGCTCGTCAGGAAGTACTTGGTACTACGCTCATTGGAGGAACAATACCTAACCCTGAGAATGCTCCAGAATCTTTTCAATTACTTGTTTGAGAACTACGATCTTTGGCTCTAGAATTGAATCATTTCCTTGTATCTGAGAAGAACTTCCAGATTCATAGGAAGGAAGCTTGATCGGAATGAATTAGAATTTTTCTTCTATGATATGATCGACCAGTATAAACATCAACAACTTCGAATTGGATCAGTTTCTCCTCAACAAATAAGTGCTTGGGCCAACAAAATACTACCTAATGGAGAGATAGTTGAGGAGGTAACAAAACCCTATACTTTTCATTACAAAACCAATAAACCGGAAAAAGATGGATTATTTTGTGAAAGAATTTCTGAACCTATAAAAAGTGGAATTTGTGCTTGTGGAAATTATCGAGTGATCGGAGATGAAAATGAAGACCTAAAATTCTGTGAATAATGCGGAGTCAAATTTGTTAATTCTCAGATACGAAAATATCAAATGGGATACATCAAACTGGCTTGTCTAGTGACTCATGTATGGTATTTGAAATGTCTTCCTAGTTATATTGCAAATCTTTTAGATAAACCCCTTAAGGAATTAGAAAGCCTAGTATACTGCGATGTGTGATTTGATCGAAATTATGATTTTACAGATTCAGAATAAGAAACTGTCATCCCATTCAATCTGATTGGGATGCCCTTGACTCTGACATGTCTCTTGGGAGAGGAAGAAGAACATGAAGCTCAGAATTATGGGTGTATTCAATACTTCCAAATGAAAGGGGAGTTGATCCATGGTCGATTTCATAAAAGATAAATAGGAATTCCTAGTTGTACCTCATGTAAAAAGATTTCTTTCATGGAATTAGCCACTCTGTTTCTTTTAGAAAGAAATTTTGTTCAAGTAAACAAATATGACATGGTTACAGGAGTCTATCCATCACATATATGCTTCAAAGGATATAATGGCATAACTGTCGAGGTGAAGTAGGGACCTGAAAGATCAAATGGAACAATACATAGACAAGTAAATCCCTTATGAGTTCCAAGAACATTGAGGCGAAAAAATGAATCCAAGTGCTAAGGAATTTAACCTTTGTCAAGGGTGTTAAGTTCACATTACTCATCCACGGGGGTGCAGAATTGTAGGTTCATAGTTGGATTTGCTAGTGGGACTCTTTTCAACACTAATTTCAAGACTCAACCTAGATGGCCCTACCTTTGAGTGATCTAACCCATTCATCTTGTTCAACATCCCCTAGGCTTCCAGCAAAAACCATGCCCATTGGATGCTCGTAGCTACCATTTTTTTAGTTGAAAATCCGTTGATCATTATTTAGAAACCCAAGGTGGCATCGCCATGAATTTTGATGTCTAGCCAAGGAGGTAATCCATTGTTTATCACTTCTTGGTTTTGCATTTTTCTAGGTTATTCTAAATTCCATGGTGGTTTTAGTGTTAGGCATGCCCATACTACTTATCTTTTTATTTGCATATTCATGAGACATGTTGAATTTTTTTTTTTAAGTTAAATGGATAAATTGTTCACATTTATTTGCATGGACTTTTATGCATAAATAATGTAGTTCATGGTATGCTTTTGCTATTCAGTTTCTTATTGAAACTTTAGATTCTTGATCTATTATCTTGTTTTTAAGGTGCTCTAGATCTAATCATATTTTCTAGACAATTATAAATTTGATATCTGACACTACTCATCTTATGGAGATATGTTATTAGAAAAGAGAGATCTGATTATTTTCTAAATCATCATCCTACTTGAGATACAAAGAAAGTAGAGGCATAAGAGAGACATACTAATTGCATGTTACAAATCATTGTAATCTCTGAGATCCAAAGACAAAGTGAGTTCTAATTATGTTTCCTATATCATCATACCTTTTAAGATCTAATGTAGAAGAGAGATCTAATTGAGATATAAGAAACCTAATTTTTAGATTTTTAGGTTTATTAAAGCATCCATAAATTAATAACCAAAGCACTACCTTAGTCCAAAATAGTACAAATCAGTAAAAGGCAAAAGATTAAGTCTGGCGAGGCTAAATTCCAAAGATAGAGTTGCTGAGAACCCTTGCACATTTGGGAGGCATTAACTATCTACAAGAAGCAGCATTTACAATGCCCTCCAAGCTAATTTCAAACAATTTGTGTAACTTAAGTATTTTCTAACAATATATGCTTAAAGTTGTTGCATCTTCAGAATAGTACTTTATTTAGTTTCTAGGTTTAGTTTTTGGTAAGTTTAATTTTACAAAGATCAATTCTAAGTAGGTTTATACTTTCATGCATCCTTTATCTGTTTTGCTTTCGGTTCATTTGCGACAAATGATAGATATTGTATATTTATGTGAATGGATAGAGATGGAGTCTTGTTTATTATTATTTAACTTAAACTATGTTTATCAGGGACATCATATTCACATGCGTAAAATACGTGAGTCCGAAAAACAAAGGAGACTCTGCAGGATCTTCAGTAGAAATGTAACACTCATTTCTCTAAAAATCTTGATCTTTAGAAAAGAAAAATGACACTCAGGATTTTTAAACACCATTGAATAACTTAAGAATTAATAACTCCATTTCATCTAGTTGTGTTTAAGAACAAAAGATGGGTGTGTGTATGTGCTTAAGGACAAGTGGTAACTAAATTCTCAAGAATTTAGATGAACTAAAAGGGACTAAAATTAAAGCAAATACATGCTAGTTTATGCAAAAAACTGATGCACTTGCAAGTATGAAAAATGATGCATGTGTATTCTAGAATGTGGAGACTTTAATGCTAGTTGCTTTGAGTTTAAGGCCCATTTGGATGGTGTTTGAAGAAATAAAAAATGCAACAATGTTTACCAGGACCTAGCTAACTAAGCAATACAAATCCTAAGGCAAAGTGACTTAAAGGTAACTTCATGAGGAGAACTAATACATGCTTTACACCCTTAGGCTAAAAGCATTACATGCTAAAGAAAATGAGTGATGCAATACTATATACAAGGAAATATAAATCCAAAATAGAAGGCATGTTATAGTTGGCCTATAGTAGACTAGAAGCATTAGCCAATCTAACTACAACTCCCAAAACAAATCAATATGTGGTCCTAGTACATGCTTGATCATTTTGATAAGAATGGTTGATGATGCATTTTTAAAAATGGGCATGAACAAGACCCAACAAGACATACATGCAAGTTTACCAGTAAATGCTTTAAGATGTATCTCTTGATTGTCGAATGGTTGTAGTTGCTTACTTAAAGCTAAATTATTTCAGTCATGTTTATAAGAGTGCAAATGAATGTGTATATACATGTGCTATGTGATGGCTAGAATCATGCAAGTTAACATTGCTTTACTTATATCCTGAGTAAACGGGAATGTGTAGTGGAATGTGAATCATTATTGCAATTGGTAAGGCTCATCGTAATTTGTGTACTATGTTAGGTTTAGGTTTCATTGCTTAAAGTTGTTGCATCTTGAGAATAGTTTAGTTATTTTCTAGGTTTAGTTTTAGGAAAGTCTAATTTTAGAAATATCTATACATTAGAAAGTTGCTATTTTCATGTATGTTTTATCTGATTTGCATTTGGTTTGTTTATCAAATATGTCATGTCGGTTTGTTTTCTTTAAATGAACTACATGGCCTTTTTTTATGTCATTGTTCTAATGTCATTATATTCTTCTTTATAGTGACGATGGAATGAGAAGAACATTGAAATGAAGATTATGGATAAAATGAAGAATATGAACAAGAGGCCAACATGAGCACTACTCAAAAAACAAAGGGCAGAGGGAAAGCAAAGATGGAATAGGTTATCAAGAGAAAGTCTAATGGAACTAAATAAAATATCCAATACAATAGTAGAGTGCAAGACATAGGTGAGTGTTCAGCCTCTTATAGTAGTTTCCTTTGCTCTAAAGTAAGAAGCATGGTTCGTACAACATTTGAGCATTGGAGACTTGTGCCATCTTCAAAAAAAGATTCAATATGGGGAATGATGAAGGTAGGTAAACATTAGTAACATATATTATATAATTTATAACATACCTTATTTTTAAATATAGTAATTTGTTATGTACTTTTTAGACAACCTTTAACGTGCCTGATGACAAGAAGATGCATGTTTTGTAAGGAATTGATGAGCAATGGAAAAAATGGAAGAACTACCTTGTTCGTAATTACATTGCTCCATATGTCAACAATCCATCAAGGATGTGCATAGTGTCTGCCATTTACTCAAACATCATTGACCAAGAGGTTTGGAATGCATTTGTACAAAATTGCACCTCCTCTAAATTTGAGGTATGTGTAGATATGATGTTTCATTTAATTAATTACATGTAATATCTAATTGTTATACTTGATCATATAAATACAAATGTGTAGGTAAACAGTGCAACTGGAAGAAAGGTGCATGAAACAAATATGCAGCACCACTTATCCAAGTTGGGATATGCACGTTTAGAAGAGCACAAAGTAAGCATCTGTGATAATTTATACCTTTCAAATTAATGCTACTATAGTTATATACATTTTGTTATCTAACTATAGTGTCTTTGCTTTACAACAAAAGATATCCTAGACTACAGAACCCATTGATCACTCCATCCTCTGGAAGATGGCAAATTCAATGGGTCATACTAGCAACAAGTTCTCGTATGAAAGTACTACACAAATTGGTTCTCACATTGTAAGTCATTACAACTGTCTATAAATTTTAGACAATTAATTAGATGACGTGATCATGTCTTTCTAATTAAATTTTGCAAGAAATTATTACCTAAGAAAGCACAACTATAAGAACTCTAAGTAGCACTGCTACCAACAAGGATATCCTGCATAGGGCTACGGTCAATAAGAAGGGCCACCATAGTTGAGTTAGGGGCATGCAATGTGGTATTATTCCTTCTAAATTCTTTAGTAAAGGATGTTTACCTAGATTTTAAGATGATGAGGAGGCTTGCAATGAGTTAGTTGAGAAAATAAAAATGGATATATTAGTTAGTTGCGTGAGGGAGGATTGATGATAGTTACTTCATCCCTTGCACATAATTCTTGTTGCACCCCTATACCTCCATCAAATGCGAGTTGCAATTCTCCAACTGAAGAAGATCATGAAGGAAATTTAGTGCCCCTCAAGAATGAAACTCCAGCTGAGGAGGTATATATATAAACAAAATTGGAAATTTTTATTGTGCTTCTATACTAATTCGCTATCTCAACCTCTCTATTGTATATTTGATTTGTAGGTGGGTCAATGCCTATTGGCCCAAGAGTCCCATCAAAACATCATGGCAGTTGGTTCATGCTATGAGCATGAATCAACCGTTTTGCACAGAATTAGTATGCCAACATACTAAGCGGGTGTCCATTACCATGGCCTTGAATGCTAAGGCATGCCTACCATTCCCTTTAGAAATGGAAAATATTATAACCATTGGGAATGCAGTTGCATATCACATAGCTTGGCCAGAGGCACTAATTGTTCTCATAGAGTCCATGGTAGGTATCTTATCATACTACCTTCCTCATCAATATTTTTTAGCTAGAAACCTCAATTTACCTATTTAATAGCTTCATACAATTAATTAGCTACAACGTGCGACATCAAGGTTGGCCACCTTTACAGTATCACCTACAGCTACTGCATCAATGGAATAGGTACTTGTATATATCTTTTTTTTTTTTTTTCCCCATCATAAATTAGGTCCTCTTAATTGATTAATATTATTTAGTTAAATTTTTTTACATCTTTTACAGCAGCCATCTAGGGAGCGTGTGGAAGTCCCACCTAACACACCATGATCCACGGTCTCATCAACAATAACATGACAATCAACCCCATACGAATCAAGGAGGGAGTGCTTACTGAGGATGTTGTTGAAGTGCCACTTATAACAAAGGACTTATTATGAGTTTACCTATGGGATCAACTTGAGCACCCTCACATTGTCTCCTACATGGTGCATATGCACATACTTGCTTATAAGATATTTGACATTTACATGTTATATTTTCATGGTATAGGTAATAACTATTTCTTTTTTATAGCTTCTTCAATGATGCAACTAGCCTTTTTAAGGGTGAGGGTACACTTTACAAATTCCTTGACCCTAGCATCATTTTTAGAGCAGAGGAGCAATAGGCAATAGAGAGGCATCTTCAAGATATTTTATTAAGCTTCTTTCACTAATCTCAAGGATAGGGCTTAAGGATTCCCTATAATAGCGGGTAAGTTTTAATTTTATTATTTTCTTGCCAACTTATTCAATACTTAAGGATTGTGAACTTTAATTACAATTCATATGATTATCTATGAAAGGCTCATTGGATGCTGCTCGTTTTAGATGTGCATGATAAGCATGCTTTCTTTTTTAATTCTTATGGATTGCACATCTGTCCCACCATCGTAGAAATTATAAATAAGTAAGCTTTTAATATTTTTCATGTGCTATATGTAGAAAAATAATTTTTTATTCATCTATAAAAAATTTGAATTTTAAATTTGTATAGTATGGTATGAACGAGCTAATATGACCGAGACTGTACAACCACCCAAACTCACTTGGAAGAATGTCAAGGATTGAAAATAGTTAATTACTCTATAAACAATAGTCTAATTGGGAGTGTAGGTACTATGTCCTAAGATACATGAGGACCCTCATATTCAATAATATTCCTGTCTCCCATTTAAGAAAGGTAAGACTCTTTTTACTTTTCATAATCTAATATTTTTCTACAATTTTTTACGGATCTAGCTAAACAATGTGACCTTAATTAAATATATTGTATTACAGGTTGCTGTACTTTCTGAGTGGGAAAACATGAAGAGTTACTCCAAAGTAAATCTTAATGAAATACAAATTGAATGGGCTGAGTATGTAATGGGTTTCAATTAGATCACTTAGAGTAACTACAGGAATGTGAAATACATAATAAAGTATTTTTTCATTCCCTTGTCTGTGTTCTTTTAGTTCTTATTATTTTCTTTGAAATATATATATATATATATATATGAAGTGAAATTGGAGCTTGTAGATGAAGTGATTATATGGCATTTGGTTTTCAATATATTCATTGAATTATATAACTTTTATGAGATGATGAATGAGAGGGTTACTTAGAGTCTAAAAGTAAATGCGAATGTGTATAGATTTACAAAAGAAGTGAATGTGGATGTTATAGAGAATGCAAGTATTGTAGTTTCTTTTATAAAGTATTTTCAAGATAGATGTGGATGGATAATGATGAGTTTGGATGTTTTGTACTCATTATGGAAGTGAATGTATTAGGTGTTATATTGTGAGAAGTATTAGGTGTATCAATAAAGATATAGATGCATGTTGTAGTGGATGTTGGTTTTTCATATTTATAAAAATTGTTTGAAGTATTAAGTGCATCAAGATAGATGTAGATGTTGTTAGTGGATGTTTTTTATTGAATGTATATAGGTGGTAGTGCTCGAATGTAAAAAATGAAAGATGTGGATGCCTATTTTAGTGGATGTTGGTTTTTCATATTTATAAAAATTGTTTGAAGTATCTGGTGTATCAAGATAGATGTGGATGTTGTAGTGGATGTTTGTTATTCAATGCATATAGGTGGTAGTGCTCGAATGTATATATATATATATATATATATATATATACTTTTGAAGTCATTTAGCCACAAATGACTTCAAAATTGTTGGACATTTGAAGTCATTTAGCCCTAAACGACTTCAAAAGTCACAAAATTTTGAAGTTGCTTAGCCTATACAACTTCAAAACTCTGACACATTTGAAGTCATTTAGGCTAAATGACTTCAACAATTTGTGAATTTTAACGTCATTTGTTTAAGCGACTTCAAGGGTCCTTGATTTTTAAAGTCATTTACCTAAATGATTTTAAAAGTTATTGACTTTTCAAGTAGGCTCGATAGAAGTCGTTTATTAAGCGACTTCTATTATCACTTTTAAACGACTTTAAAAGCCCCTTGTGTAGTAGTGAATATATTGCAACCAACATGTATTGGTGCTTATTTGATGATTTTGTGTGGATCTAACCAATAACATCAATTCCCATAAAAAAAATGGTGATAATGTAGAAAGCATGTGAAGTTCTCTTGTAATAAAATGAATTTAATAAGCACAAGTTCGACAAAACTTGCATCTCATCACCTACTCTTTACAACACTTCTTACTATTGGACCAATAATATCTTTGCCTTATTATTTACAAATCTAATAATTCACCATTTAGGTGTGGCCCCTTTTTTGAATTTGTAAAACAAATCATATAGAAGAAATATATTTACTTAATTTTTTTAAAATACTTTGGCATTATTATTCAAAACTTTCATAACAAAATACTAAACTTACATCTGAGTCATATAACATTTTATTTAATTTTAAAATAATATTAGGGTTTATTAGTCATTGTGCACTTATAAATATAAAGTTCAATAAACAAAGTACATCACTTAATACTTGAGTATATCAATAGTCAATGAAATATATATATATATATATATATACTCTAATTAGTCAAACTTTTGACTTCTTTGTTTTCTTTCTTGTTGCTAGAGTTCTAGATTCCCAGCTTCAACACTTTTTGAATTGATATGTAATGTATTGGTAGGTTGATTATATGGAGTATATATTGTAGATGGAACTAAAACTACAAACTCAAAATCTATAGGATTTGAGCATGCAAGCATACTCATGATTTGAAATCATGTTATAATGCTAGAAAAACCCACAACTAATTTCTTTAAGTAGATCCATGTAATGCATCAAGCACTTCATTGGTATACACATGCACCTATGCATACCTTTATCATTATAAGATAATTATAACAATGAGTAATATTATGCTTTATCAAATAACATCAAAATAGTGTAATGCATTAACACATCAGGCACTCTCCTGTGCCACAGAGTTTCCGACTCTCATTGGCAAGATATGCAAATATGGTCATGAGTACTCATCTAGCTACCATAATCCAGGTTCATCTTTTGAACCAACATCCTAAGCTCCAAGAGTATTAAGAAAAAAAATTCTCATGAGATCCAAATTATGCTCACAAATAACTTAATTGAATCTTGTATCTACTAGTCCCTCAAAGGGACTTCCACTACGTCCATCATAGGGCCTATGGATATTCATCAAAAGTAAGCCGTGACCACCATAATTGAAAAAATGACATTCTTTAGCTATGGATACCTACCACATCTTGTAGTTGGAGACTAGGGGACCATGTTAAGTGTTTAATTTTGGCTAAAATACCCTTAAGTAAGCATCTAGATAGAGCATCTAACCAAACAATTTTGTAATTTTTACATAAAATATTCATTTTAGCTCAAATTGATCATCCAACCATTGATTTGCAAAATTTAATAGTTAAATGATCATCAAAGCTGATCAGATGTATAAAGCACAATTCAAATTGGAATTGGACAACTGAGATAAAATAAAATGGACTAGATCAAGGAGGAAACTACTTAGAAAAAGGAGAATTTTGAAAACAATCAAGAAACATTTGATTGGATTAAATTGTTAAAATTGGATAAAGAATCACATCAAGAGAAGAGAAGTTTAGCATCTAACCAAACAATTTTGTAATTTTTACATAAAATATTCATTTTAGCTCAAATTGATCATCCAACCATTGATTTGCAAAATTTAATAGTTAAATGATCATCAAAGCTGATCAGATGTATAAAGCACAATTCAAATTGGAATTGGACAACTGAGATAAAATAAAATGGACTAGATCAAGGAGGACACTACTTAGAAAAAGGAGAAATTTGAAAACAATCAAGAAACATTTGATTGGATTAAATTGTTAAAATTGGATAAAGAATCACGTCAAGAGAAGAGAAGTTTATTTGGAATCAAATTCCAATAAAAAATCTATATAAAGATAAGATGCAGCATGGTTGATATATGAAGAATAAGTGGGTGGGATGTATTACTCTTACTCTCTCTCATTCCCTCTCTTTCTTAGTCCCCCAAACAATCTTCTCTTTCTCACTCAACCTTGCACCCATATCTCTCTAGGTTTTCTTTATCTCTATCTATCTTTGTAGGAAAAGTTGCATCCTCCTTCTCACCTGAATCTCTCTCTCTTTCACTTGAACCAGCACCTGCATATCTCTCAGGCTCTCTTTAAAGTAAGAGAACCCGCAACCATCTCCCTCTAGCTCCGTGTCTTTGTCTCTCCCTCTCTCATACTCTCTCTATTGAAGAAGAAAGAAGACAATACCTAGCACCATTCACAACCTCTTTATCTCATCCATCTTCTCCATTCCCCATTATTCTTGGTCCCTCAACGTTCCTAGTTTCCTTTCGCTCCCAAATTCCCTTTTTTCTATGTTTTTCCTATCGTTCTCTATCTCACCTGTCATTCTCAATATTTCCCTAGTCTTCCTCATCTACTTCATTCACCAGCAAAGTAATCGTTCCCCTCTATTTTCCTAGCCATAGTTATCCACTATTTTCATTGGTTTTCCCTTGATTTCTCCCTTAATTGTAACCTAGTATTGACTCAAGCAAAACCCCATTTTAATTTTCCAAATCTCCACCTTTTTCCCAAATTTTTTCTTGCTTGTGTCATCCTATCTATTGTCTGCATCATCTTCCTCTTTCCCTCTTTACGGGTTGTTGAAGGAAGTTTCAAGCAAATTCCAAATTCGCCCTCATCCTTAGTTAATTAATTCCATTCAAGTACCATTCTTGTATTTTTCCTTAATTCCTCTTTTTTTTTATCCAGATTTTGTGTTACCTAAGTTTTATGCTATTCTCAAATTATTCTAGGAATTAAATAAACGGTTAATATTTTATCAAAACCCAACGAAATCAACAATTTAACTTTAACCAGCAAGATTAGTTTAGTTTTTAATCTTTTCCATCTTAGATTCCAAATCAATTCTTAGATATTTATCTTTGGATATTTCCTAACTTATCCACTGGTATTGATCCTCAATCTATCATCAAGAAATTTGATCTAAACCATCCGAACCATAAACTCTTTCCATAGTCAAGGTACTCAAAATTTTAGAAAATCTAAATAATCTGACCATTGAATCCTTAATCAAAGATATGAGTGAGTGATTAACAAAGGTCGATCAACTTTGATGTTACCATATTTGAAGAAATTTACCATGATCAAGATAAGGAAGTTCATTTTTTTAGTTTTTAATTCATTTATTTTTTATCTTTTTAGCTCAAAATTTTGTACTTTTCATTCATTCAATAGATTTGAATTTTCAATCCATTATTATTTAATTTATATTAATTCTTTTAATTTATGGACAATCAAATTGTGTTTAAACTTCAATTTCTTCAAGTCATCCTAGTGGGATCAACTTGTACTTACGTAAGCTTTGCTAAAATAGACCATGTGCTTGCGAAAAACACAAACAAGTTTTTGACACCATTGCTAGGCATTAAACCTGGGTCACCCACATGACAAGTGGGAATACTCCCCACTATACCATTGTAACCTGGAAGTTGAGGTAGAATGTAAATGATCCCACCCTTGTACGAGAAGACTTTATCCAAGACCCGTTGTGAGCAATCCTAACTCCTTAAAATTCTTGGATTAGGATTTTCTTATTTGAATAATTTTGCATTGTTTGGTAGTGTATTAGCATATAGATAGCATACTTGATAATTATTGCATTTAAGGATTTGCATTAGTTTATTATTTTTAATTGTATTTTAGGGCATGTTTATCACTTTACAATGATTTATATGTTGATCAAACTGCCATGGAGTGTGGAAATTAATTAGTAAGGGAACTTTACCCCACAAGATCATGGGTGGATTTAATTATTACCTCTTGGCCCACTTAAGATAATCACTACAAGCACATAACTCATCCTTCCAAATTAATTTAAAACTCCTAGGACCCTCTTGGAAGGAGGCAACCTAGTGGCCATGTCTAACTGACTACACTGGTATTTAAATGACTAGCTCTACCAACACATTCGATAACTTAGACTACCTACTACTAGTTGAGAAGGGTGTCAAGTGGTTGGTTAGATTAGGATCTAACTGGTATGTGGTGGGACAAGTTTGAAAGAGAGGATGAGTGTTTGATTAAGCTAATCTAAATGCTTCTCCCCTACACAAATTAAAGAAAATCAAAATATTTTTGCTTGTTAGTATTAGGGATTATTTAGTTATGTCCTTTTTTTGTGTATCATTCTAGGCATTTAGGTTGCATCATTTAGGATAGTTCTTCCCATTTAAAAAAAGTTAAAAACACACAAATAAAGAGTTAAAAAACACACACACAAAATCTTTCATTATATGCACTTTTGGATACGCAACAAAATAGGGAGGTTAATCAAGTACGACCAAAATGACATATAATCATATCAGTTACCACCAATGACTAATCAACAATCTAGGGGTAACTCACCCCATGGGAGTAATAGAGTTGATCAAGGCACTTCACTCATCATGAATGAGGGACCACCACCTCTCATTGATGATGAATGTCAACCTCCACCAAGGAGGAATAATCATCCACATATGTAAAGATATTGGAGAAGGTATGGAAACACAAAGTAGGACCAATAGAGTGACCATCTTGACAATGATTTCAATCAAAATCTTCATGGAAGAGCTTTAAGAGATTACCTTCAACCTACAGACAGCAATATACCATCTTGCACATTCTTCCTCAGAATGCTAGTGCATTAGAATTGAAAATGAGACTAATCCAACTACTTTCCAAATTCCATGTGTTAGATAGTGAAAGTCCTTACTTGGACCTTAAAGAGTTTGATGAAGTATGTAGTACCCAATGAACAGAGAACATTGGTTTAGATACTGTAATGCTATTTCCTTTCTCTTTAAATGTAGAGATAACATGTGGTTTAATGCACTACCAGCAGGTTCCATAAGGACCTAGAATGAAATGACTAGAGAATTCTTGAAAAAAAAAATTCCCTATACATAAAACAAATACACTTCACCATAAGATAATGAACTTTACCTAGAAGGATAAAGAGTCATTCTATCAATGCTAGGAGAACTTTAAAGATCTATCACTCACATGCCCACATCATGGCTACAAACCATGGCACATCATTAGTTTCTTTTATAAAGGACTTAATTATGACATGTGCCATTTTGTAGAGATGATATGCAATGGCAACTTTTTGAACAACCAACCATTTGAGGTGAAAGAGTATTTGGAGTGGCTACCTAAAAGTGCACACACATGGGATGATTCAAAAAGAGTAGAACATCTAGATAAACCTAAGCCCTTCACCACATCTGCTAGGGGAGGCATGTATGCTATGTCTAAAAAAGATGAACTAAATGCCAAAGTAGTATCCCTAGCCCGAAAATTAGAGGCCATATAAGTGGGTAAGAATATCTTTAAAAAGGATGAACAAGTATGCAGCATTTGTGAAAGTACTACACATCTTACTAAGAAATGTGACACCATTCTAGCACTTCAAGAGGTACTTCATGATCATGTCAATGCTTTGAATATGTATAAAAGACCTTTCTCCCCATACATAGAGACATATAATCCCAATTGTAGAAACCACCCAAATTCCAGTTGGAGAAATGGACCCACTGCCAATGTCTCACAACCAACCCATACCAGCCTCACCAACAAAACTAAGGACACATACCAAAATCATGAACCTCCTGCTCCTAGACTTTACTTGCCTCGATCCAAAAGGCCTATAGAGGATAGTATACATAAACTTATCGAAGATCAAGAGAGGAAAACTTCACAATTAGAAGTTTAGTTAAAACAAACCACCTAGTCTATGAATGGGATGAGAAATATGATGAGTCAAATGATGCAAAATATGGAAAAAAGAAAGTTTCTAGATCAACCACAAGCAAACCCTAAGGGTGTACATGTGGTTGGCAATAATGCACATAATGTAGGCAATTGCATGGGACAGACTAAGGCTATCACAATTCTCATGAGTGGTAAAATAATTGAAAAAAATGAGGCCTAAAAGAATAATAAGGTGGACAAACCCACTGAAAATAAAAATTCTAAAGGAAGGAACCCCACTCCACCTATTGAATTATGTCTTATTCATAATACATTCCCTCAGAGGTTGTGTCAAGTCACAAATAGTACAAATGATGAGATTATGGAGATATTCAAGCAACCCATGATCAACATACTAATCTTAAATGTAAGAAAACAAATCCCATCACTAGCTAAATTTTTAAAGGATTTATGCACAATCAAAAGGAAATTGAATGTGCAAAAGAAGGAATTTCTAACTAAATAAGTAAGTTCAATTCTTCAGCACCATAAACCCCAAAATACAAGGATTGAGGTTGCCACACTCTGACTTGCATCATTTGTAACCATAAGATTAAGTAGGCCTTATTAGATCTAAGATCTAGTGTTAATATGTTACCATACATAGTCTATGTTCAGCAAGGACTAAAAGACCCCAAGCTAACATTTACCATACTTTAGTTAGTTGATAGATCAGTGGTAATACTGAGGGGCATAATAGAAGATGTGTTAGTCCAAATAGAATAATTCTTTTTTCTAGTTGATTTATTAATCTTTGAGACACAAGCAGTACTGAATGAGCAGAAAGAAATTTCTATTGTCCTTGGTCGTCCATTTTTTACTACATCTAATGCCTTAATAAACTATAGAAATGGTGTCATTAAGCTATCAATTGGCAATATGATACTATAATTGAACATCTTTGATATCTATAAGCAACTAGGAGAATCTTGGATGACTTGCACTATGTCAATATGATAAAGGCAGTCATGTAAGATCATTTCATAATCTCTTCCTTGTTGGACTCACTTGAGGCATGTTTAGCCCACTTCAATGAATTTAATGAGGATGCATTAAAAGAGGAAGTTAATGCTTTCCTTAATTCTGTGTTTCCTATGGACACAAAAAGATGAAAACCTCATTTTGAGGAACTCCCAAGAAGGGAGTCCACTCCCATTCCATCCTCAACTGGACCTCCTAAGCTAGATTTAAAACCACTATATTTTGAATTCAAATACGTCTATATAGGAGATGAAATTTTTTTTCCTATTACAATTGACTATCAATTGGAAAAATCTCAAGAGGACAGTCAATTAAAGCCCTTATGGAACATAAAAGTGCAATAGGATGGACCTTAGCAAACATTAAAGGTATTGGCCTTTTAATATGTAGCATTGAATCTACTTAGAGGATGATGCTAAAACATGTTGTTAGTTGCAAAGAAGGTTAAATCCTAATATAAAAGATGAGGTTAGAATAGAAATCCTTAAATTACTTGATGTGACAATCATCTATCCAATTAGTGATAGCAAATGTGTGAGTTCAAATCAAGTAGTTCCAAAGAAGTCTAGAGTGATAGTCACTAATGCTAATAACGAATTAACTCCTACTAGAGTTACCACTAGTTGGCATATGTTCATTGACTATAGAAAAGTGAATGTCGTCGCTAGAAAGGATCATTTTTCTTTACCTTTTGTTGGTCAAATGTTAGAAAGGGTAAGAAGACGCCAATATTACTGTTTTCTAGATGGTTACTCAGGGTATAACCAAAAGGAAATTGCACCTAAGGATCAGGAAAAGACCACCTTTACGTGTCCTTTAGGCACTTTTGTTATAAAACAATGTCATTTGGATTATGTAATGCTCCTGCCAAATTTCAATGCTGCATGTTGATCATTTTCAGTGATATGGTAGAGAGAATTTTTGAGGTTTTCATGGATGACTTTTTTGTTCTTGGTGATTCCTTTGACACATGCCTTTTAAATCTAAGAAAAGTCTTAAGTCATTATGAAGAGAAAAACCTAGAGCTTAGTTGGGAGAAGTGTCATTTCATGGTTTTGAAGGGAATTGTCCTTGGCCACATAGTGTCACCAAAGGTATAGAGGTAGATAGAGCCAAAGTTGATTTGATTACCAATCTACCCATACCTAAAATTTTTAGGGTCATTTACTCATTCCTACATCATGCAGGATTCTATATGAGGTTTATTAAAGATTTCACTCCCATATCCAGACCATTGTGTCACCTCCTTAAAAAGGATAACCCTTTTGAGTGGACTAATGATTATTAGGAACTTCTATAAAGCTAAAACACAAGTTAACCACTGCATCTATCATGCAGCCACATGATTGGAGTCTACCCTTTGAAATAATGTGGGATGCTAATGATTATGTTATAGGAGTAGTGTTAGGATAGAGAAAAGAGAAAAAGCTATATGTCATCTACAATGCAAGTAGGACCCTAAATAGCACCCAAATGAATTATTCCACTGTAGAGAAAGAAGTCTTAGCATTTGTCTTCACTTTAGATAAGTTTAGGTCTTACTTGGTTGGTTATAGAATAGTTATATTCACTAATTTTTTAGCCCTTAAGGATCTTCTTTCTAAGTAGGATGCTAAGCCTAGACTATTAGATGGATTCTTTTACTCCAAGAGTTTGACATTGAGATAAAAGATAAAAAAGGAGTAGACAATGTTGTAGCTAACCATCTATCTCTCATAGTCCTAAAAAGGACTAGAAGGATGAATAACTTTGCAACCTAAAAATGAATGAATTAAACTTAGAAACTACTAATCTAAATATGTAAACTAAACAACTAATTAACCATGCTCAATGATCAACATCTAATCTAACACTTAAATTACATTTAAATCATCCAAAAAATTGTGTGCATGAAAGCATAAGGCAATTGTATGGAACAAATATTCATTTATTGAATGAAACTTATTACAAGATTGGTGTGACTAATCCATGAACATAAAAACAAGAATTTTTTACTCCAAACTCAAGTTGAATGCTACCCAGCAAGGCTCATGCCTATGAACCAAGGAGAGAATTACATTAGAGGATGAAATCAAGATAAGAATGAATCCAAAAGAGAGTCAAAGAAAGAACAAGAAATAAGTGGAAGGGCAACATACTAGAGGAAAACAAGGAACTAATAACTTCATCCAAAGGCTACTCTTTCTTGACTATCAATACAAGAGATTGATAGCCCTTTGGATACAAGGATCTAGAGAAAAAATTGGATCAAACAATAAGGAAAAGAAACTAGGAGACTATGTACATGGATCAAACTAAATAAGACTTGTAAAATAAAGAAACTATAGCAAAGGAAACTTAGCTTTGAATATGACAAGATGCATGGGACACCTTCAAGGCAAGATGCGTAGAGAAGATCCAAAGAAAGATGCATTGAAGAACCACAAATAGAGGGAGGTGTGGTGTAGCATGGAAGGGAGAATGGATGGCTAGAACATGGCATGGAGAACTAGGGCTGGAGCATGGGGAACCAACCCATGTAGGGGAGTGATTCTCCTTAAGGGTAGATGGTGAAGATGGTGTTCTATTTGTAGGTAATCTCCTCCTTCCTACAAAATATGATTTAATAAGATTCTATCCTAGGTGAGATAAGAAAGAGAGGAATAAGATAAGGTTAAGATTTAGAAAGTGGGAACTATGACTTGGAAAGTGGAATGGGGAATTGAAAGTGTGAAATTGTGGAGGGCTTTTGGAAAGTAGCTTGGACAGCTGGAATGGAAGGAAGCAAGATGGAGGTGTGATGAACTAAAGAAGGAGATGTTGAACCCTAGAGAAAACACCAAGAGGGAGGCACTACTATTTTAGGAAAAGAGGCATCTCTACCCTCTATGTTCCATGTGTGAATAACCCTAGATGAAGGTTGAGAGATAAGTAGGAAAAAATGGATAGAAAAAAATGGGCAATGGATGAGGAAAAGAGGGAAAGTTGGATATGGGAATCTATCCTCTCATTGGTCCACATATGCATGCAACTTACGCATGATGATAATCACTAAGTTTTCCTTCTAATACTCCATTTGAAAATCCACAATTTTTGCATGGGATAATTGCATAAAACCTCCTCCAATTGTGTGGTGTCATATGGCCTTCATTAAGATGGCTTTAGTGGCTTGCTTCCTTGGATCTATAGCTCACATGGCTTGTTCTCTCCTAGCATGGATCATGTGCCTTAGGTGGCTTGCAGGGCTCCAATATCATGCAAAGTTTTGGCATAGGCCCGTTCTAGTCACCTTTGATTCTTTCAATTGCTTTCTTGAACTCTTCTGCTTTCATTGGAATAGTCCTAAACCTTGCTTGATCTTTGGAATGATGAAAATTGATCTAGCTCTCTGATTTGATCTTGATCTTCGATTCTCATCTAAAGTAATCTCAACTATTGGATCATCCTTTCAATACTTATAAAAGATCAAAAATCCTAATTAATTACTAAAAAATTATGAAAATTCACATATTACTCTAGATTAGCTTATGAACTTGAAAATTATCAAACTTTTGAATCATTAACTCAGAAATGCATGTATCATGAATTTTAGAAATTTTCTAGGATAATGCCCTATAATTTATAACACATGAGCTACTAATTAGGTACTTTTTTATGCAAAATTGATTACTTATCACTTGACTCCTCAGCCCTATTGATCCTAGGGTAATTTTTTTGGTTAGTAGTCTCCTTTAGTCAAGTAATACCACACTTTGTAGAACCAATCATCTATGCCAGAATAATTGGGCACAACATCAATTGGACAGACAAAAGCAAGTTCATGTATCTTTTCAATCTATATTAGTTTGACCATGATCCCATCAAGTGTAAATGTTGTAATGGCAGCTAGTGCATCAAAATATCTATTGCTTTCTTGACATAGGTAATTGCTAGCAATTTCTTCAAACTTGTCCGCCTTGTAAATCAATGACACCAATACAATAGCAATTTGTCCTTCGTTTCATAGTCTTTATCAACCTAAATCACCACTAACTTCAATCACTATAGACATCCACCACTCTTAATCCTAGACCTAACGATGCATCAAGTCCTATTATACAATCTTCATACTTGGGCATATTGTTTGGAGAAGAGAAGTGCGATTGAAATTGGGATATACCTTTGTTGCAAATACATCAACATAATGCCCAAACCTTTACCCATAGCATTGAAAGCTCCATCAAACTACATGGACCATTTGTCACTCTTCTGTTCAACATAAAAATATGACTTCATCAGGGAATTAACTATTACACTATCAATGGGTCATCTGTTGATTTGTCATCTAGATCTACTAGTGCTTTTCCTTCAATTAATTTTTCAGTGTAACAAGAATGCCCATTATGACAAACAATCCACAACCTTTGGATTTTGAAAGATATTGTAATGCGTCCATTTTCAAAATGAGATGGATCTTATATTAAAGCATGTGTTGCCACAATATTTGCATTTCCCACACAGTAGCCAAACACGTGTTTCTAAAGGGGTTAATATTTAGTTTCATAATCAAACTGTTTCTTGCTTAGGAAATATATTGATCTATCCCCTTTATCATCAATCTATTATACCAACAAACACCCCATTGTATCCACGTTTGTGGTGAGGAATAGTATTAGGAGTTTCTGTAAAATTGGAGGAATAAAATTTGGCAGCTTAGACAAATATTCGTTAAAAACATTCAAAGCCTCCTAGAACTTCTTAATCCATTTCATTGAAGAATCTTTTGACAACAACTTGATAATCATTCTACACTTCTCTAATAGCTAATCAATGAATCTACTCAAGTGTTGTAACCTTCCTAAAAATCCTTGGATCTCTTTATATGTGTATAAAGGTGGAGGGATACGCCTTGAGACCCCATTGGCTTATGAACCCAAAAGCCATATAATGTGACCCTAAAGACACATTTCTAGGAATTAAGAAAAAAATTATACCTTAAGATCCTTTAAAAAGAATTTTATAAGGCAGCACATGTTGAATTCCTAGTTTTACTTTACAATCATGTGATCCACATTGAGCTCTATCTCCTCATGGATCATATCATGCAAGAGAGTATTTGCAACTTGCTAACAAGTAGCACTTGCATTTTTCAACTTGAAAGGCATAGTCCTATTCTTATACATTTCCCATGGGGTTATGAAAGTAGTAAGTGATATGTAAACTCAACCATCTTTATTTGATTATAACCCAAGAATCCATGTGTAAACAACAACAATAACACATACCCTGTTAAGTTATCAACCAACATGTCAATATGTGTAAAGGGAAATTGTCCTTTGAGTTAGGTTTGTTGAATTCTCAATAATCAACATAAATAGAAACTCTGTTATCCATCTTTATTATTGGCACATTGTTAACTACCCATTGTGAATGGGAACAAATATCAATGAGATTTGGATATAACAACTTCATCACCTATGTTTGTTTGCATATCAGGCTTCATGGTTCTTAACTTCTTTTTTAGTAGTGTCATCCCCTTTTTTGAGGGCAATTGTTCTCTACAATGGTTGGGTCAAGGCCTGTAATAACCCCAATTTTTGTAAATTGATTGAGAAAATCAATAAAGTTTGAGTTTTTAGAAATTCTAGGATGAAATATTAGGTTATTAGAAATTCATTTTTTATAGAGATTAAAACATGATTTAAAACTTAAAAATTATGAATGTACTCAAAAACCCGATTGAAATGACCCTAAGTACATTCAATTTCAAGTTAAAATGAATTCCCTAATTTTCTTCATAAAAGGGTAAAATGGTAGTTTTACCCATAACTGAGATCTAAGACATCAATATTTAAAATGTACTCAGAAATACAATTCCAACTTTACTAAGTACGCTCAATTTTGAGTTCGGGAGAATAAAATGGATTTTTCTCCATAAAAAGGCAAAATGGTCCTTTCACACCTCGTGGGGCCCACAAAAGAATCCAACCAAAAAACTCATAATGAGTGGTCAAACCACTACCATCTGCTAGTGGAGGAGGCGGTAGTGGAGGATCCAATGTTAATTTAATATTTAAAAGAGTTAAAACATAATTATAACATGTAATTATGAAAAATGAAAAACACCTAAAAATACCCCCTAAAAATCCTTCAAAAATGTTCATTAAAATTCTCACAAAATTATCTTGCTTACTCTGAAAAACTAGATCTAGATTCCTTCCCAAAATTTCAAAACTCCCAAAAATCTCCCTTCTTACACTTTCTCTCTCCTTTCTTTAATTGGAACAAGAGACCTAAATTCAATTAGGAACTCTGTTCCAAGTTGGATCTCACAAATCGTACCATGCATACAATCCTAGACTACCTTATCTACAAAACCCCCAAATCAATTTGAAGATCCAACGGCGCAATCAACCGAAAATTACAAAAGAAGGGACTATCGAGCTATCTTATCATCAAAGGGTATTTATTTCAAATTGGGCATCAAATCTACATTTTTTCTCCAATCAGGTAGGTGGAACCACTTCTTATATTATTTCATGTTGTTTTATGCAATTTTTATTTTTCTATAATTAGTTTTAGGTTAAAATTTATAAAAATAAAGTAAGGATCAGAACCCTTCAATTCTAGATGATAGAGGGCTCAGATAGAAAATCTGAGCCATCCAATCCATCTAGAAGGGTCCAAAGCCCCTGGGGTAGAAATTGCAAGAATTTTTATTAAATTTTGAGGCCTTAACTGTAAAGGAATTGATTGGATAGTCCAAAACGAACTATCTGATCTCCAAAATCGGATCGGTTCCCAGAATGCTGTGTGAAATGCCACACGAAAATGCACCACACAATAGCGTTTCCACGTGCGCATGCACGTGTGAGATCATCCCTACAGGACGACCATGCAACAACGTCGATCCTAGGCGAATCGCATCATGCTTATGTCCTAGTGACGAGTGTGCACTGACCCTTTTGCCTGACTAGCCCGCTCTGCCCAAGCGATCTAGGACATTTGTTCCCATGGGCCCAAATCAAATCTGGACCTTAGGAATGATTGTGAACTTCACAGTTCAATTGTGAAGTCATCTGAACTCCAAATTGAGATAGGAAAGAAGCTATGGAAAGCTTATAACATCTATTTTCTTTTGAAACCATAATATTGATAAAAACATTCCAAAAACTTTTTGTTTTCAAGAATTTAGTTTCTAATGTTGAAATCAAGTGATATCCATGATTGATTTGGATAGATCTATGATAAATTGAGGGATCTACCCTTTATGGGAGAAAACCCCTAAAAATACAAAGGGACCCATTTGATCAATAAAATCAAGTATGATCAGAATCTTGGGATGGATTGAATAAATGATATTATGATGGAATCCAATGAGATCATGGATTGAATATAACAATAGCAAGTTGATTAGGCCTTTGGATCTTGATGGAGTAAAAGCCCCAAAATTAATTAAAACCCTTGATTAAAAGGAAAAGATCTAAGATCTAATGGTTGGATCATAAGTAAAGGTTTCTAATAATCTTAATCTAATTAATTTCATTGTCTTTTATTTGATAACAGTATTGTAAATGTGATTTATGTTATAAAGCATGATAGTTCTTAAATTTAGCATGCTATGTTCTACATGTTATTAGATTGTTATAGTTTGATAGATTTAATTATTTTAGGACCATGTGGGTATGATTTCATGCAATTGTAACTTAGGACCATGCTAGGATTTCATGTTAAATTAGACTATGGTATGAGATGGTACCTTAGGTCCATGATAGTTTAATTTGAGTTTATAAGATAAAGTACATTAGTTAGAAATCATGCTAGTGTAATCTTAAGTGCCTTGTACCATTATCATTAGGTTACTCAATTATGTAGTTTTATGCTTTAAAGTTATAATTCATTTATGGTTAAATTTTATAAGACTTAATTGTTAAAGTAGTTATGAGATAAAGAGCATAAAACACCAAAAATGAAATTTGATGAGAAAGTAGAGTTTCATGATACAAATAAGAGTGAATTATTTGATTTGGACTTAATTAGTAAGGGCTATAGTTAGTAGGACAATATAAGGATTATCAAATCATTAGCCCAAACTAGGAGAATAATAAACTTCATGAATGACATTTTAAATATTCATGGACTTAATTAAAATCAATTAGAAAGAGTACTTAGGGTTAACATGCTCATAGGAACCTTATGAAAGGTTGAGTTAAGGTCACTCTAGTGAATGTTGAACATGGTGGTTAAGGCAATTTTTTAATAGAGCCTCACTCTTCCCCTACCTTCCATTGACATTTGTGGGGTCTAAACGCCTCCTTACATGAGGATTGAAGTAACCACTTTGTGTTCACCCATTTAGCTAGTAAGCCTTAGCCAATTGAAAATAAGAGGAGCAGTTTAGACTTAAACTGAAATAAGTTATCTTCAACCAGTAAAACATTAACTACTTGAATAATAATAATAAGAGCATAAAAGGTTAGTAAATTATCTAACCCTAATAAAAATTGTAAGTAAGATAAGGATGATCAAACAAGATCCATTAGATATTGAATGATCAAGAACAATAAAAAGAAATAAATACTTCTTGATGATCCTTAGGGATGATCAAATAACTAAACTTAGATTAAAGAAGAACTAGATGATAGAAGATCTAAGCC
Organism: Warburgia ugandensis; assembly: GCA_035236585.1. Taxonomy (NCBI): domain Eukaryota; kingdom Viridiplantae; phylum Streptophyta; class Magnoliopsida; order Canellales; family Canellaceae; genus Warburgia; species Warburgia ugandensis. The sequence goes on along the minus strand of CP141139.1, from coordinate 31,236,970 downwards.
CTTGATCTTTATCAAGTATAAATTGTTGATCAAAGGATCTATGAAAGATCATGATCAAAGAAAGGAATACACAAAGACTTAGAATGGAAAATACTTAGTTCTAAAAGATTAGAAGATTATTCTAACCATCAGATCTATTGATCAATAGTATTATTTAGATTGTATATATATTGACAGTATGTATGGATTTACAGATTACATACATCAGCAGGATTATGGAAGATCTGAAGAGATGGATCACTACTTAAAGGTAGGAGGATTTTATGAATGCATCTACATGGGATGTACATGTTGAACCCATGACCTTAAGTTGACAAGTGTAATGTTAATACCTATATTAAATCACCTGAAACCCTTATGATCCAACCAAACACATATGAAATGGTTAAGTTAGAACTGAAGACTAGACTCCAAGTGAATATGGAACTAGAAGATATTCCAACCCTAAGTAAATAGATAGATTGTCTAATACGTATGAAACCTATTTTACATACAAGCATGGAGGCTTGTGGTTTTGTTTTAAATAGGCATAAGTGTGGGGGATGCTATGTTAGGGGAGTTATGAGGGTTTGGTCACCTGCTTTCCGAAATTTGATGATACCTTGCCTTATGAGAGGCTAAAAGTAGGGTAGGGCAATTATGGGAAGGCCACCACTGTGAAAGTCTTGTCTCCCCATATGGGCAATGACACAATATTTTTCACTGTGGTATCAATGGTGAGTAGGGGAGTTATCCAAGCTCACTAGTACGAATCAGATTGCGGTATGGTAGTCCTTTAATTATTTTGCACTATGATGCATATGAGATAGGCATAGTGAAATGCCTTATGTTTTGGCATGATGAAATACCAGGAAATTGTATATTACCAGTATTTCCCAAGAAGTGAAATTCCTAGTATAAGACTAACTAAAATACTAATTTCTCACAGTGGAAAAAATTGATTAGCTTAGTTGGGAATGATATTTGACTACTTTCATAAATTTTATGGATATATTCATGTACAATATGTATGTATAAGGATGTACATAAATTTGTGTTAATGGATTTGGGCTATATTGTGAACCACGAAATGGATTCTAGGATTTAATAAAAATATATTCCTTCAATGGAATTTTATCTTGTACAAAAATTCTACGTATGTTATGTATGAAGTGATGACTTGGGTTTTTCAAAACAAGTTCTAAAGAAAAGAATTTCCACTGCTTTGTTTTGTGAAAAAAATTTACTACTATGGGCCCTGCCTTTGAAAATATGCTACAAAAACCAGGGTCGTCACAAGGCTAGCCATGCCCTTGTATGATTGGGAAAACACTTCTTGGAATTTGATGAGCATTGTCTTCAATTCCATATTTCATCAGGTGCTAGTGACTTTCCAATTGTTAACTCTTTCTTTTTAGTTTCCATTTGTTATGCAATACTTGTTATGATTTCCAAAGAGTTATACACACTAGTCAAGTTAAAACTTGAACCCTCAGAAGGTAGCCCATGTGAAAAGTATCATATAATAAGATTTTCACTTAGAGATACTAATTTACACTCTTTACACTGATTCTTTACTCAAAAAAATTTACACACTTTCTCCTGCTCATACAAGGATCAAAGTATCCTCTTTTCTTAAATATGCCAATCTTCATGGGTGATATCTATTTCACAATCATCAATATCCCCATATGAGTTACCTCTGTAACTCAAATTAGGTTAGTTAATAATCAAAATTTCTCATATTTAGGTAATCAAGTCACTCATTAGAATGTATCTAACTTGTGGACTTATTAGAGTGGTTGTGATGGAGTAGACTGACTCTGATACCAAGCTGTGATGCCCCCAGTTTAACTCATCATATAAACACAAAATTTTCAAAAGTCAAGATCCTTGGTTAAATTTTACATTTTTAAAAATTGATTGAAAATAAAAACGTTGAATGAAAGGTTCTCATTTTATAGCCAAGGAGTCATATGACCCAAAAAACCATGGATTTAAGTTTGAAATGATCTTCTCATTTCTATAAAAAAAAATGATGGGCATGTTTCTGTGTTTTGGACATTTGCATCTAACGCATGTGATGTGATAAGTACCTGATAGACACAGTAAACCATAAACACATAATAAGGAGACTCAGCCTCCATAACCATTCAACCTGATTATTTAAAAGTTTTGACTAAACCATATACATCAGTAATGAGAACAAATTGAGAAAATGGCATTAACATGAGGTCTATCCAACCATAGCCATCACATCCAACATAAACATGTCCATACATCCAAGTAATAAAAGAGCAAATAATCAAGTACATATGGTACATTTAAAATGTTCAAACATAAATTCCTAACAATTCACATACATAGTTGAAATGTCCTCTGAAATCTTGCTGACTATCACCAACTCCCTCACCTACTCTAAGTATATTTGCCTTTCCTACTGTCTCTCTTAGTATCTGAGGCATTGCAAAGCCTCATAGTGCCTCAGCAAGCTATGCTTGTGTTGGTAATGATAAAAATAATAATAATAATTCAAAAATATTTAATGTAATATGAATAGTTATTTATCAAGTCTCAAGGCATGCAATAAATAACTTTCTCATGGAAAATAGCTCTACCATGATCTTAATAATAAGTGTAAATACTAGTGAAGAAGAGTATGAATAGCATGTGAAACCAACCAGATTGACTTGGAATAAATTAAAGCATCAGAGCTCATAAAACTATGGAAAACTGGGCATTACAACCATGCTATCTATGTGTTACCAAAATAGGCTGAGTAGACTGATCTTCAAAGGCTCGTGACAATGCCAATCTCAAGTCAATGCAACTCATGCTGCATGTAAGGCTCATAAGTATGCCAAAACCACATTAATGCAGAGTGTAAAAAGCCTAAAGAATATCTCAAGCATATGCATGTCACCAATAAGGGCACCCTCACATATGTGTCTTGTGAGTTTCCCACACACTCAAATGTTTGGTAATGAGTACTCATACCACTCTTCCATGCATCATTAAGTCGTGGGTACATGTTCATATGCCCATCTTGGAGCACTCACAATACTATATGAAAACACAAATTAAACCATATAGACTGACCATGCTGCAGTGATAACCAACTCATAGGTTTATCCACTATCACTTCTTGTTGACACTAGAATGGGATACTAAATGTCCATTGTGCATTGGGGGGATCAGACTCATAGTGTGGACTACCCATGACACTCCCTACGAAGTTGTGCCCTTCTATGGGGTAGGTGTTTATCATCTCACAAAGTCAAAGGGCATGTGGTCAACCTTAAAATCCCTCATATCATAGCATTCATTAGGTAGAAACATCTATCAAAAAATTTGTAAAACATAAAAATCATTCGACATTTTAAAGTCTAAGAAATAGAAACCCAAGAGCACATGTGGCTCACTATCCCAAGACATTGCCCCTCTCTTGGAGTTAACCTCTCAAGGACCAACCACTAAGCCTCTGCAACTAAGTCTATGGAGAAATAAGCAATGAAACAAGGCATCCATGCATCTCAATATACAATAAAAAATATAATCATCATTTGATGACTTCCACAGGACATGAACTTGTACACAAAAATTGTATGCTTTCATTATTGAATATAAAATGTTGCTGATCATAGGAAAATCATGCATTCCATGGAAAATGATAATCAATGCAATCATGCATATGTGCATTACTCATAGATAAGATAGATGTCTCAATAAGGATCATAGGGTAATAATATATACAACATGTTCATTCATAATATTGAGTTGAAGCAATAACAATCTATAATTTCAAAAACAAAAATATACCTATTATTAAATGTCGTCACCTAACCCTCATGAAGAACCACTAGTCTACACCTCCCAAGTCGGAGATGAACTCAACTCTAGGATTTGGTACTCCTTAATCCTACTACCTGGATGCACATCACATCCAAGTCTAATTGAGAATGCAAGTTATTCATCTAAGTTAGATTCTTGGTTATAAGGTAAATATTTTTCTTTTAGTTCTCAATTTATTGTATTTCAACATGATCTAAGGGTTCACAACCATGGGATCTCAAGCTAAAGGCCCTAGGATTGTGGAAAATCTAGATGACACCAAACTAATCCCATTAATAGCTATCAAATCTAAATATTATTCACATCATAATGTATTCCATAATCATCATGATACTACTAAGTTAATTTCAAGCATTTCATCATTTAAGCAACTAATCAAGCACATTTATATGCAACTCATACTCAATTCTAGCTAATGACAACCAAATTGGTAAACTTGAAGGGTTAGGATGGTAATCCTATCACTCATAGGTCAATCTAAAAGATATCTAGCTACCTATGTCACCAGATCAGAAACTGATTATTGTGAAGGTGCTCAACTAGAGTATCTATAGTGATCTAGCATATTTCATGACCTGGTCTTCCCAGATCAAAGAATATGCTAGTGTACCTAATTAAGTAATCTTAATGAACCAATTGAATAGTGTGGATCATTGAATTGAATCCAATTTCATACTTGTATCCTTGGTTGGTCTCTATTATTGATCAACATCGACCAGATGGCCACAACACTACTTTTGATCAAAGATATTTGTTATGGTCTCAATCTACATGTAACACAGATTACAATGAATGGATCAAATCATGATGAGTAGTCAAATTGATCACAGATCTCTAGGGTTCGATTGACGAGCTGATCATGATCAATGGTCGGATCTTCCTTGATCAATGGATGGAGTGATGGACTTTGTTCCTTGTGTTGCAAGGATCTCGATCGTTAACTCAAATTTGTGAGGGCCTTCATGGATTAGGCATAGGAAGAGATCGAAATTCTACAGTGATTGCTAGTTACGGAGCCCACCCTATGTCAACTCAGTAGGAAAGAGAGGGAGGGTAAGTGGGGGTAGTGGTGGCCAACGGTGGATCTAGTATAGTCACTGTGTGGAGCCCAGCCACAAGGAAAATGGAATTGGGAAGGGGAGTTTTCTTGACTATTCTCATCGAAGGAGGGGGGGGGGCCTATGTAATCGATGCACTGGCGTCGAGCCAACTGCCTTGGAGGAAAAACCAATGGGAAAGAGAAGGGGGAAAATGGAAGCTAGCATGATTGACTAAATCTGGTGTTGTTTTGGTTGGATTGTGCCAAGGGGGAAAGGAAACAAGGGAGGGAAAACAATAAAAGGAGGGTTATACCAGCCAGCTCTAGTGGGCACTCAGGCTACAATGGGAGAAGGTTTTCTATGCACATCATTGGAGGAGAATGGTTTCTGCGCCTATAGTGGGAAGGAGATCGGGCAAGTGGGGTGTTTTCTATACAGTGTCATTCAATGAAAAAATGCAATTAGAAAGGAGCTTGCTATGCTGGTGGAGAGGTTTGATTGGAGGGGATGAGTGGTTGCTGATTTTTTTTTCTTTCCTAGCCCGTCTCCCTCTCATTTTGTTGTGTTTTTTGTAGCCTCCCAACACAGGGGAGCCAAGTAGACACATGGGGGGTTGACCGACCGTGTGTGGCACCCTCCTCACTTGGCATATCTAGCTGCAATCCACAAACAAACAAAAATGGGGGTGCCGTTACCAATTTTGGCCCCTCCCAAATCAATAAAATTTGGGGGGGTTTTCCACCCCAATCTTTGTTCAGGGCAAATCAGTGTCATTGGAATTGTCTCAATGCATGCATTCCACTTTTGATAGTTTCAAGCTCAAATTTTGAGTTTCCAAAGAGGTCAATTCCATGGAATTCAATTTTTTTGGAATTTAATTCCTACTTCCTATTTCAATTAAAATATAATACAAATACATGGAAAAGAACTCCAGATTGAGAGTTGTATAGTGCTTCTATAAAACACATGTTTTAGCACTCCAATGGACCAATTAAGTGGACCGTTTTAAATGTTAAAAATGTCAAGATGGTCAACCTTTCTTTATATTTCTTAAGAGAGGAAGGAAAACATGTTTTGGATGGCTAAGATACATGCCTAAAAAGGTATTTTCTTGCAAGTTTAAGATACCTAAGAATCAAAGTTTTAAAAGTCTCTAAAGGAGACATTATACAAATGTGTATTGAAAGTTTTGACATGCCAAATTATAAGGCAAGATTTTAATTCTAAAAAAGGACACTAAATATATCAGTATTGGTATAAGGTGATGCCTTAAGAATTCATATTTTAAGGTATAGTTTGAATGATGCATTAGCACATGGTTTTTTAGCTTCAAATAAGCTATTATATGCATATCTTTGATGAGATTTTAAAATGAAAGATATTGGGTATACTAATACCCAAGATATATGTTTTAGACAAGCTAAAATGTCTATTGAGAGCTATGTTAGGAGGTAGTATGTGGTGGCCCCTCAAACTCTAACTACACTAGTGGTAGGTATCCATGTTCAAATAGGCACTGGTTTTTCTCAACTACTATGGTAAGAACAACCAATGGAGGTGATCATGAAGCCCTTTTGCGATATATCCATATAGCTCCATGAGGATACAGTAGTAGTCCCTCTTAAATACTAGAGGCACACAATTCAACTGAGCTATTTGTGAGTAAAGTGAGGCCCCATGAGTTTTTTTTTTTCTTTAGCTCCTAGAGAGCTAGATTGTTGATTTTGAGATGGAATATTAGGTGGTCCTTAGATGAGTTCTCACAACCAATTGGTAAACGTGCTTGCCAAGGTGCCAAAGCACATGAGATATTTTTTCTACTTAAGAGTGCCAATGCCATGTTTTAATTAAGCTACTACTATAAGATTTTGATAATATCAATTTAATTAAATTATAAAATGTACTTAACTATTTATGTGAATTGAGATATGGAAATGTATATGAATGCTTGTGATGCACCACATGGTACCACTAAACTAATATAGTAATCTGATATGTTATTAAAAAACATGTTTTCAAATCATGTCTATGTAGGATGCCAATATTTTTTATGTTGTATTCTTAGATTTATCCACTGGGTATAGTTGTATAGTAAACCTGATAACAATACAAATCATCATGGAAATTCCATAAGCAAGAAGTAGGAGACCTCGCTAACAAACTTAGTAACCAAAAGTGAGGAGTTGCTCAATTTAGAGTTATTTTCAAATTTTTAGTTGATTTTCATGTGATAAGGCATGTAATGCTAAAAATTTATTCATTAGTTGATTATACTAGTAATTTGGGTTGTGACCAATACTTTTTGGAAACTTTGTTATGGAGATGTGATATAACTTAAAGGGGATCATATGTGAGTTTGCTTTTGCAAATGAGGAAATATTTTGAAAAAAAATACTCTAGGTCTTAGAAAACAATTTTCAAGTAAAAAGATTCTTCTAATGTTTTTTTTTTATAGGTGAGATTTTTTTAAAAGATATTGAGTTCGCATTTGAAAAAGAATTTGAAAAAAAATAAAAATCATGTTTTAAAACCCCAAGTTGTCATGCATGATTTTGGGTGACTTCAAGTATCTTCAAGAAGCAGCTATAAACATGACAATAAGCTCTATCAAATTCAAGTTTTATAATAATTCTAACAATTTGAAGATATATTCTCTCTATGGATTGTTTGATCTTAGCAATTAGTGGAGGTATGAGTCTCTTTACCTTAACATGGTGAGGTCTAATAGGCCAATGATTCATATCTCCTAGCTTTTAAGTTCTTTGATTAATCTCTTTCAATGCGTGAAATTCCATGATATTGTTTTTGACGATATATAGAATTTTTTATAAGATATTTAGTGAATTTAATTTCATTCAGTTCAGATTTTTATGTACTCTTTCTTGCTTTTAAATAATAGGGAAGAAATTAGAATTGCTATTTTCTAAGGCTCAAAATGATAAAATCAAAGCATGTTTTCCTCCAAATTATTCTGGTTTTTTGTATCAGTAATTCAAGAGAATAAAATTTTACTACTTACTAAGTGTTGGACAATTTCAGAAAATTAGATTTCAAGGATTTCTCAATGAAAATTAAACAAGTTTGTTTCATGTGATAAATTTACAATATAATTTCATCATGTAATAAGTTATTTATTATCTCATGATTTGAATGTGAAAAGAGTTTCACATATTTAATAATCAGGTGTAGTTTTTATGGGAAAGATATTTCTTAAGGATTTAAGACTTGCTATATAATTAAATATTTAAAATCAAGCTAAGAGAATTAATTTACGAGATGCTGAAGAACTAAGTGCTGGATTCTTTGATGAATGAAAATGGAAACAAAACACATTTGAAAAATGCCAAATTGAGAGTAGTCATAGGTTGAATTCTTTCACAAAAGTTGGGTTGAATTGATTCTAGACATGATGTATTATTTTGGCATATTTTCTAATAAGAAAGACTATAGTTTGAGACTCATGTACGAGGCACAAGTTTGTGATTACAAATAAGAGTAGTTCAAGTTGTACAAAATAGTAGGGACTAGAAGTATGGGGGTTCTTATGGAAGGTTCTAGAGCTATTAAATTACATCTATGATGGTCGAAGAACTTAAGGTTCTTCTTTTGAAAAAAATGTTATGACCTTAATGTGATAACAACATATGCTAATTTTGGTGTCAAGAATTGGTTTTACTCTTTATGAGGTTCAAATGATGTTTTCATATGAAAATTTGGACACAATAGCACAGCAAGGTGATAAAGGCTAGAAAAGGTAATTATGTGGTTTAATGGAAAGTCAATCGGCAAAAATTGGAAATGTGGTTTGCTCAGATGATCAATGATTCTTTTCTATTTTACTTAATAGTAAGTGGATCATGTAGTTTACATGGCCACAAAGATTCTAAGGTGGTATACCAAGGAACTAGTTAAACTTTTGTTGGCTACTCTCTTGCTTACAAAACTTAAAGATACCTAAATTTAAAATTTTGTGAAAACAAATAATGTACTTTTGTCAAGAGTTCATTTCCTACCAAAACTTGTCAAAATGTTGCTAAATAAATTTATTCATCCACTAAAAGGACAAATTCTTTAGGAACTAATATTATTGTGTATTATGAAGCCAAAAATGAAGCAAAAGAAAATGATTTTGATATGAGTCTGAATCCTGCTTTATAGAAGATGAACCCTCCACATTTGTACAAACATTGATTGAACAGATCATGAATTACATGGAACAAATTTGATGCAATTAGTTTTGAGTTAAATTGAGAACTTATTTAGGATATAGACCAACTATGACAAACAAGTGAGATTTGCAATTTTGAAAATGAAAAATTCACTATTGGAGATTAAATCTCACAATTTATGACACAGACAGGTTCATCAATTTAGGATGTTAAACTTTGTGAGTTCAAATTGGCCTTATCTGTAATAAGGCATGTTCACATACTCAACATGGAATGCTACAAATTATATCCATCATCAAAATTGCAATCAAATAATGAGATGGATCCATTTATTAGTTTAGTTGTTCTCTAGTTACATGAGTTCAAATGTAGTACTACAAACTCAATTTCAATGAGTTCAAATAGTGAAATTTGGTAAAGGCATATGGGAAAGAAACGTGAAATCATTTCAAACATTTAAGGTTGATTTATATATTGTTATATGATCAATAATTGATTGGGAAGCTGATCCTCATAGACGAAGATCAAGACATAGAAATCTGATTCATGAAACATTTAAAAATATTTTAAAAGAATAATGCACCTTTATTTGAAAGTGTAGAGATATCTAACAATTGTCACATTGCAACTAAATAGAGAATTAAATTTGGGATGTGGAATAACTAATTTTGCTTTCACTTATATTGATTGCAAGTTCTAGAAATTCTAAATTTGAAAATTTTACATCCAAGTAAGGCTATGGAAGTATTGGAAGGTGTACATATAGGAAGAAATCTCAAAACAAAATTTTCAAGAAAAGGGCTCTATTTTTGGATTACTATAATAAAATGGTTTTTCCTTTACAATGCATTTATTTTAGCTACTACTACTGCTGCTAAGTATAGTGGTTATGTGATTACTAGACATTAGGTTCAAGCAAATATATAAGGTTGTTAACCAATGGTTATTGGTTGGTCAAGATCATTAAAATAGTTTGATCAATTTTATGATTGTTCATATGGCATTAGTGAACAAAGTCTACAAAGCCATCTATAATACCTAATTAAAGGTTGTAATAATCCTAGACATAATGGATTGTGACATACACAAATGATGCTTTGACCCATTTTGATCTATGAATTTGGGGGAAACTGATGTGATCCATGGAATCAATACTATGAAAGAAAATAATGGATAAATTGTGTAACTACTATTTAAATATTCTCAAAGGATGTAGTCAATTTGACTCATCACAAACATAGTGACTATTTTGAGTGGAATGTTGTTCAAGTATATTGAAAGCTTGTTTATATAGCTTGAGTACTAAAAGTGTGTGGTAGTTTTATATGTTGGAAATGTATGCCTTGCAAATCCATCATATGACATTTAGTGTGATCTTTCATTGATTGTTTCAATGACCAATACACTTTATCTAATCTTGATATTCCAATACTACATGATAGGGCAAGAAGAATATAATTTAATCATAAGATGACAACACGCTTATATAGTCATTGATGATCTCTAGAACCTTAGGCAACATATTTGGAGTTCTATAAAATGATGGTTGAAAAACATAGGGATGAGAAGTAGAATTCAATTTCTATGTTAATCTAAAGTAGTCCTCTAGTAAGAATGAAAATGAGAAACTCATTTCTGTGATATTTGTCAAATGGGATGTTTCCATAAATTGGCGATGATCATTTCTCAAGTCATCTACGATAGAGACCCTGAAAATAGACAAAGGGTATGAAACTCTTTTATGCATAGGACATTACATTACCTATCTAAAATGCAAGTGTTACTAGAAATACATAACTATGGCTGCTCATGGACTTGAGGAATCTATATTCCTAATATTTTCTTATGACACATTTTCTGTTGAAATATATTCAAGGTTGATTTTAAGTTCACACTAGGAGATTTATATACTCACAAGGATATAGGATATCCAATATGGGATACACTCTCTTATATAGAGTAAGATATTTATTATGGCTAGTCTTGTAAATGAACTTGATAAAATACAAGGCCTTGGTGATCTTTGATAAAAGATATGCAAATTGATTTTTTATGTACAAGTATTTAATATATAATATCTTCAAAAGAAGTTGTTGAAGGATATTTGAAGTTCATTAATATAGGGCCCCTTATACTTAATTGTGCAAAGGTGATATCCATTAGGGTACATGAGTTCAGACGCCCTATATTGGTGTCAGAGATGAATATAGTTAAGTGAGCTCATATAATGGTAATTTACTCATAAGGCTACCTATGTAATTAATCTTCTAATGTGGGCCTTGTGTGATTATTCATAAGTGAACTCACTTGATACTAGATCATCATCTCTAGCATGAAGAAAATGGCCCTCAGATTTTGAGAGAGTTTGATTCAAATTAGGAAAGTGGTTTCTTGAATGAAAATCTAGAGAGATATCATACTTAGGAGGGTCCTACAAGGTTACACCTAAAAGGCTAATTGGAGTCAAACTAAGGAAGTAGTTTCCTAACTTGAGAATAAATTGGGGAAGACTCTTCTACTCTATAGGAGTAAAGCAGGAGAGAGATACAGAGAGCTATATATATATGCCCCTTTTAGAGAGTTTATTAAGAGCCTAGGACCCTCTTCCTATATTTGGTAGTTAAGAGTTAGGAGATGGCTTCACCTCTATGAGAAGAAGAAGAAGCTTATGTGCTTATTTTTACTTAGTGTTGGACCAACAAGAAGAATTACACTTTGGATCCTAAATAAGGTATGATTTCTCTTTGAGATAATGTTTGAATGTAGAAATTCACATAATTGAAGGTTGACTATAACTAGTTTTTAAAGTTCTAATTTCAAATATAGAAAAGTTATTGACCCTTCCATGTTTTTGAACTTGATAATGATTCTACAATGTCTGATAAAAGTTAAGTAATTAATCAACTGATAAGAATTAGATAATTCTTTTATGATAAGACATGTTATACTACGATAAGACTTAGATGAACTGAATAAAAGATATCATGAATTTTTCACCAAATTGATAGGTGACCCATAAAAATGGGAAGCCATGACTATCAACTTCAAAGATGAACATGCATATGAGACTTTGCTATAAGTAGAGTTTTATTGGAAAGACCAAAATAACCACCTAATTTTGGATTAATAGAATGTGATGTTTACCTAATTTTATTTGGTGGAGTGTGATGACATCCTTAACAAATAGTTCAGATGAGCCTCATTTGAGAAGGGCTTTATTTAGGAATTAGACTCATCAAACTAGTTAAAATCCTCTGGTAGATGTATCATTATGCAAAGTCAAGGCACAATTTATTTGTTCATCTTAGTGTGGCCTAGGAAGAGAGTTGGCGGCTGAGACATAGAGGGGAATGGGATTAAAGACCTATCTTAGATTAGTATTGGTAACCTACCTATTATCCTGACCAAGTTCCGAGTGAAATATAAACTATCTAGATCCATCAAATGTACTACAATTGATTATGAATAAAATTAATTTTGATTGCTATGGTGTATGCAATATGACCTATAGTCGTATGGATGACCTATAGATCTACCTCTTTTTAGATTGTGGAGTATAAAGGTAGACCATTTATGGACTCACATATTCTAGTAGTGAGGTTTTGGTCTCCTCTTATGTGACTTAGGTTTGTCGCTATAGCACTTAACCAATTATGGGTTTGTGCATGGCCAATAACAAAAGCACCTAATTTAAGTACAATTGTCTCTTTAAGAGAAGTGCATATTATAATTTTTACAATGGGGAAGTAGCTCAAAATTTAATTCACTAGTTGCCTTGATACTTCTTTAATTGTATATACTATGAGAAAGTTCACCTCTCATCACTTTTTCTAATGCATTGATCTTGTTGAATTCTTAAAGTATTTTACTATTTTTTGTTGTTTTCTGTTTTTAATTTCAAATAAGTGGGAGAATGTTGTCTAAGTTATTTTCACTTTAAATCCTATGGGGGTTGTTAAAATTTTGTTTTTGAGTTAAATGAAAAATATAATTGCCTCTCCTCAATTTTTATATAATAAAAATAACTTATGGGTGAGTGTGAGAAAGTCCAAATGTCATTACAGAGATCGTCCAGTGCTACAAGGCCCATCGATTGGTGCATAGAAAAAGAACTAGGGAAATTTGAAGAGACATGAGGGCCAAGTTGAGTGCCTTGCCTATTAAGTAAGGCAACTTGCCTTGAGGGCCAAGCTGAGTGCCTTGTCTACCAAGCAAGGCAGCTTAACTTGAGGGCCAAGCTACAACTTGATGCCTAAGCGTCCCCACCTATATAAAGGGGTCACTCCTTGTTGTGTGTTTTAATTACTCACAAGTGCATGGATCTATTGTAGTAGATGCACACAAGTGAGATCGATCCCATGAGGAATCTCACAGTGGTGTATGTTAGGTGGATCTTATTTAAATCATCTAACCTAGCCAAAAGTGATGATTTTGACCTAATATAAGGAATTAAATAAACATGGAAACCAAAAATACATGAATTAGAAACTTTCTAAAGTTAGAACTTTCTAACCCTAAATATGGAAACTTCCAATGATGACAAATACCTAAACATTACCTGATCTAAGAAATTAAAGTAAGTAAATCTAACAAGAAATGCATGATTTAAACATAAAATTTGCATGGAATAAATTAAACTAAGATGCATGAATGGAACATGGATTTATGTATAAACTAGGATGCAATTTAATCTAACATAAAATTCTTAAAATTAATCAACTAATGCATGGAAACCTAAACTAAGCAAGCAATCTAAAGACTTGACAACCAATTAAGATGCACGAATTAAAGGTAAGAATGAAAAGCATGGTGTTGATGTTTTCTGCAAGTGCACGGGCTATTGTAGTATAGCTATGCAAATACGGGTCGATCCCACGAGGATTTGATTTAAAATGATGGAGTTTTAAATAAAATTCAATTAATAAAAGAATAAAACTAAAGAATATACCAGAAATAAACTAACAATAAAATAAAATCCAGATTTACTCAACTGTTGTAATTTACAGAATTATTTACTCCAAAGAAAACAGAAAATGCAACTAAATAAGCTGTACTGGATAAGCCTGTCCTTAGATAGACAAAATAAGGATAAAACAAAACCAGAATAGCACAGGGACACAGTTGGTATAAAAATGAGGATAAATTTGGAATTCCACAGATCTGACAAGGGTAGACTTGAAAATTTTCTAGATTTCTGGTTTTAATCGAAAACCAAGAAAACTCGTTGAGGGAAAAACTAGAGGAGATGGGGAAGAAGGAAGAAGGAAGAAGGAAGAAGAGGGAGAAGAGGAAGGAGGGAAAGAGAGGAAGAAGGGATGAGAGAAAACTCAATATGGGATTTCTCTCCCTAGGCCGGCTAGTGGAAATGATGGGGAGCAGAGGATGATGATTGGTGTTGTCCCCAGCTGCACTAGGTGTTGAAGGACTGGCTCATGCCTGGCCGGTGAAGATGGACGGTTGGAAGCAGAAAAATGATGCCTTTTTTGGGCCTCACATGTTTGGTGCCATCGGCTTGATAGAGGCAGGGGCTGATGATGCTTGAAAGGTGGAGCTAAAGTGCGTGTTTGGCTTGGGAAACTAGTGGCTCATTGGGTGGAACAATCAAGCGCTGATGGAAGGTGATGTGAACATAGGAGTGGAAATGAGAGGGGAAAAAGTGATGCGGTGACTGGTTTGCTTGGCTGGGAATGGTGGTAGTTAAATGGACTAAGCAGACTACCAGTGATCGGGCCGTTGGAGTGGTAAAGTGGGACTGAGCTGATGAAGATCTAGGCGTGATGGAGAAGTAGGGAGATCTAGTGCAGTAGATGATGCGGTAAAAAAAATTGGAAATTGAGAACAAAGAGGGTGAAACAAGGAAGGTGCGGTTGAATGGAAACAAAGTGAAAGAAACAAAGCTAAGAAAATAACTACAACTCCCCTCCCTCCATACGGTTTCCCCTCTTTATAGATTTTGCATCTCCTTGTTTTTCTCCACTCCTTCCTTATCTTCCTCAACTCCTTCCTTGAAGAGATAACTCCCTTTTAGGAAACTTTATCCTCTCTAAATTTAGGACTCTTCTCATTAGTAATTCTTATCCAATTTGGACTCTTCTCATCTTGATTTGCACCATTGATCATAGATTTGAGCTATCCGACCCTCCTTTAGTTGATCTGCAAAAATAAAGACTAAATTAGAATAATCAAACCACACATTAATCCTTTAATAAGCTCGAATGATCATCTAACCATTGATTATTGAAATTTAGACAATTAGATGATGTAATTGAATGCTAAACTAGGGGTCTTTTAGCCAAAATTAAGCACTTAACACACCCCCCAACCAGCATTTTGCTAGTCCTGAGCAAAACATGCAGACAACTATTTTATACAAAACTGGTACAAGGTGTCACTTTCGTAGGTACTCACGATTGCATTTAGCACATGCAATAAGCCCTTGAACCCCTAAGTTACCCCTAGTGGACGAGTTAGGCCTCGTGAGGCTTTGTAGTGAATATACCCACAAAATTTAGTAAAGTCAAGTTCCCTATTTTTTCTCAGAGAATCCTCATTCATTAGTAAATTGACTAATTTTTCACAACTTAATGAAGAAGATTTGACAATTTTACACACCATACACATATTAAAGACATTTTATTTGAGTTATTTCTTAGAGAGCATATGTGTGTGTACAGTCACATAAATCTTGACTTCTAATTGGATATGCTTACATTCCATTGGAAATATGCTTTGACCTCAAATCCTCACAAGTATACGCTTAGAAATACAACTCTCAGATAAGGGGTTAAACATATTTCTCTCATTATGTGACTGAATCCAACCAGCTAATGGGTCACATAATTCTTTTCAATGCTCATGAGACAAAGGAAAGTGATCCCTAAGAGTGGATGTTAACACCAAGAATATTAGGGTTTTTTTTACCTTAATTCTTTCTTTTTATCTCATCTTTGAGGATATGTCCACCTAAGATCAATAGGTCTTTAACGAGGATGAAATGTAGGCTTAGGATAGGTTTAGGAAAGAAAGGTATAGAGAATTCAAAGGTTCAAAGCTGAGTAGATTTCTTCAATGAATATCTGCTATGACAACTTTTATTTTAGGTTTGTACTTGAAGTGAATTTCTCTTTCAACTTTTGGTCTTTCTTTTTCATTTCTTTTTTCAAGTTCATATTCTTCTTTGGAAGAAAGACAACGAATTTTTTCTCACTTCTTTGACTTTTTGTCCTATTTTTGAACTTTTTCTACTCTACTCATTTTGAAGATGGGTAATGGTTATTTATTTTAATGGGTTATTCTAGGTTAAGGTGAATGGGTTTAAGAAAGAAAAGGCTTAATAACATGCTTAAAAGGCTAACCAGTAGTATATTATATTGGGTAGGCTTTATGTCTCTAGGCTGAGCAAGGATGGCCTATATCATTTCCTAGGTTTCCTACAAGCTATTAGACTCAATAAATTTCTAGAATTAAAGTTATTACTCCTCTTTATTCTTGATGTTTAACCAAAACAAGGATAACAGGATCACACTAATGTATGTACGTTAAAGAAATTATGTAATTACTTATAACCCTCTCAAAGAAGATAGTCTCAAACTCTCACTAGGTTATAGGTTTCCACTGATTTTCTCAAGGTCTCTAAGTCATACCTCTATATTAGTCTTGATTATGTGCTGTGTGTAAATGGTTTCCGAGAATTAACTTTCATAAAATGCTTCTATACATGCATGATATGAAAAACTAATCATATGCATTCCCATTAAGAGGTAAAAACAATATATTTACTAAATTCTGAACATCTAGTTCTCATCACAGTAAGGGAACTCTCCTTTTTTCCTTTTTTCCAAAAAAAGATTTCAATTTTTTTTTTTTTTATCTCAAGAAAATTCAAAATCTCTATGTGTATCTACACCCCCCAACTTGAATGAAACATTGTCCCTAATGTTTGAAAACATAGGATTCTATAAGAAAGTGGAGTGATGTAGACACTAAAGCACTTGGGTTGCCTCCCAATAAGCGCTAAGTTTAATGTCTTCAGCCAGACATAATGATGAGTGCAATGATGATATGCTGTAAGGCTCCTGGAATGGTAATTTAAGGTGGATCATGATACTCGGGTACCTGTAAAAGTGTCTCATCAATTTCAAGATTAAGCAGTTCAAGGAAAGGTTTTAACCTTTGACCATTGACCTTTTGGATTTCTCCATCCTTTTCAATCTTGATGGCCCCATGAGGATAGATTGTGCGTATTCTATATGGTCTGGTCCATCTAGATCTAAGTTTTCCTGGGAATAGATGTAATTGAGAATTATACAGTAAGACCTTTTGACCTGGTGTGAAGGATTTTCTTAAAATATGCTAATCATGTATAGCCTTCATTCGATCTTTGTACAAATGTGCAAACTCATATGCATCTTTCCTCAATTCCTCCAACTCATTGAGTTGGAGTTTTCTGTGGGTTCCAGCAGAATCTAAGTCAAAATTTAGCTTTTTTACAGCCCAATATGCCTTGTACATTAACTCTACTGGTAAGTGGTAGGACTTTCCATAGACCAAGCGGTAAGGTGACATTCCTATAAGGGTTTTATATGCTGTGCGATAAGCCCATAAAGCATCAATAAGTCGCAAAGATTAGTCTTTCCTATTTGGATTGACTGTCTTTTCTAGAATTCACTTTATTTCCCTATTGGATACCTCTACTTGACCACTAGTTTGAGGGTAGTATGGGGTAGCTATCCTACGATTGACACCATACGTTTTCATTAAATTCTCAAATACCTTATTACATAAGTGTTTCCCCCTATCACTTATTATAGCTCTTGAAGTACCAAACAGTGCAAAAATATTTTCTTTTAAAAACTTTACCACAACCTTGTGGTCATTGGTTTTGTAGGGTATAGCCTCTACCCACTTGGACACGTAGTCCACTCCCACGAGGATGTATAGATTTCCAAAAGAATTAGGAAAAGGTCCCATAAAATCTATGCCCCATACATCAAAGGGCTCTATGACAAGGATTGGGTTTAAGGGCATCATGTGTCGTCTTCCTAAACTTCCTAACCTTTGACACCATGCACATGCTTTGTAGTAAGCATGAGCATCCTTAAATATGGTAGGCCAATAAAATCCACATTGCAAAATTTTTGCAGCTGTCTTTTTAGAGCTGAAATGACCCCCACATGCATGATCATGACAAAAGGAGATGATTTGATTATGTTCACTATCGGGTATGCTCCTCCTAATTACTTGGTCAGGACAGTACTTGAATAAGTACGGGTCATCCCAAGTAAAATATCTAACCTCGGTTAAAAATCTCTTTTTATATTGTGTAGTCCAATGATTAGGCATTTGTCCTGTAACAAGATAATTAACAATATCTCCATACTAAGGTAATTGGGAAACATACAATAAATGTTCATCTAGGAATGACTTAGTTATAGGCCCTTGATCGCTAGTGTGGTCCACACTAATCTGGATAATTGATCTGCTACGACATTTTCTGAACCTTTCTGGTCTCGAATTTCTAAGTCAAATTCTTGTAGCAGTAGTATCCAATGGATCAACCTAAGTTTTGCATCCTTTTTAGAAAGGAGGTATTTTAAAGCTGCATGATCCAAGTATACTATAACTGTAGACCCTAATAGGTAAGATCTAAACTTATCCAAAGCAAACACTACAGCTAACAACTCTTTCTCAGTGGTGGAATAGTTGAGTTACGCATCATTTAGTGTTTTACTAACATAATATATCACATGGGGAAGTTTATCAATGCGCTGCCCCAAAATAGCTCCAATGGCATAATCTAACACATCACACATTATTTCAAATGGTGTGCTCCAATCTGATGGTCAAATAATAGGTGCATAAGTCAATTCAGCCTTGAGTCGCTCAAATGCCTTCTTACAGTCCTCATCAAAGTCAAAAGTGGCCTCCTTTGTAAGTAAATTACATAGGGGCTTGGCAATTTTGCTAAAATCTTTGATGAATTGTCTATAAAAGCCAGCATGTCCTAAAAAGGAGCAAATTTCTTTGACCATCCTTGGTGGAGGAAGGTTGGTTATTAAATCCACTTTTCCCTTATCGACTTCTATCCCATTGGGTGATATTATGTGGCCTAATACAATCCCACTCTGTACCATAGAATGACACTTTTCCCAATTTAAGACCAGATTCTTCTCCTGACACCTTACAAGTACCAACTTCAAGTGGTGCAGGGACTCATCAAATGATGACCCAAATACTGAGAAGTCATCCATAAACACCTCAAGGAATCTTTCTACCATGTCGGAGAAAATGCTCAACATACATCTTTGAAATGTAGCTAAAGCGTTACAAAGCCCAAAAGGCATACGTTTGTAGGCAAAGGTTCCTAAAGGGTAGGTGAATGTGGTCTTCTCCTGATCCTCTGGTGCTATAGGAATTTGGTTGTAACTGGAATATCCATCCAGAAAACAGTAATAGCTATGCCTGGCTAACCTCTCTAGCATTTGGTCAATGAAAGGTAGAGGAAAATGATCTTTCCTTGTGACCCTATTCAACTTTCGATAGTCAATACAAACTCTCCACCCAGTGGTCATGCGGGTGGGGACTAGCTCGTTATCCTCATTTTTTACTACCATGACCCCAAATTTTTTAGGTACATCCTGAACGGGGCTGACCCAAGTACTATCAAAGATAGCATATATGACGCCAACATCTAAGAGTTTTAGGACTTCATCTCTAACCACATCCTTCATGTGGGGGTTCAGTAGCCTTTGAGTCTCCCTAGAAGTTTTTGCATTTTCTTCTAGATGTATCGTATGCATGCATAAGGCTGGACTTATCCCTTTTATGTCTGTTATTGTCCACCCTAGAGCAGTTTTATGTTCCTGAAGAGCATCTAAAAGCTTACCCTCCTGTTCTTTATCTAAGTTTGATGCTATTATTACAGGTAAGGTTTCATCTGGGCCTAAATATGAATATTTCAAGTTATTAGGCAAAGGTTTTAAGTCCAGAGACGGTGGGTGCTCTATTGAGGGTATGGGGACAGATTTAGACGGTGGGGGTTGTTCCACATAAGGACCCCACTTAGAGGTATCCATGAGTGATGCAGCATCTAAAAGATTGTTTACCTCCTCAATAGACTTGTCTATATCAAATTCTCCATTAAAATGCATCAGACAAGCCTCTAGTGGGTCTGAGATGGACAATGGTGAATGACTCTCATTAATTGGACTCTCAATCAAGTTGACATCACAAGGATCATCGAGGTCTAAATGTTGCTGATCGACATTAAAAACATTAAGATTAACCTTCATGTTGCTGAATGAGAGTTTCATTACATCATTCCTATAATTAATAATGGTGTTGGACGTTGCCAAGAATGGACGCCCAAGGATGACTGGGATTTGACTACTAGGGTTAGATACAAGTTGGGTGTCTAGCACAATGAAATCAACCGAGTAATAAAACTTATCCACTTGTATCAAGACATCTTCAACCAAACCACGAGGTATCTTGATAGATCTATCAACTAATTGCAGCGTGGTAGTGGTTGGTTTCAACTCACCAAGTTTTATTTACTCATAGATAGAGTATGGCAACAAGTTAACACTAGCCCCTAAGTCTAGATGTGCCCTATCTATGACATGATCTCCAATGACACAAGTGATTGTAGGACATCCTGGAACTCTAAATTTTGGTGCGGTCTTGTGTTGAATCAAAGAACTCACTTATTCGACGAGGAAGGCTTTCTTTTGCACATTAAGCTTTTGCTTTGTTGTGCAGAGCTCTTTTAAGAATTTGGCATAAGCCAAGATGTCTTTATATGCATTGAGCAATGGTATATTGATTTGTACGTGTTTAAATACTTCCATTAACTCATTGAAGTTTGATCCCTTCCTATCTTTATTCAATAATTGGGGAAAAAGGGCTTTAGGCACATAGGGTGCCTCCACTATAGGTTCTACAGGGTTGGTATGTATTTTCCCTTTTTCCTCTATAATTTCCTTAGCCTGCGCTTCTTTGTTATCAATTTGACGACCATTTCTAAGGGTGATTATGAATTTGGCATGCCCATGAGGGTTATGGTTTTGAGAACTTGACCTTATCTCAAATTGACCCTTAGGGTTAGAGATGGGGTGACTAGGAAACTGACCCTTTCCTCTATTATGTAATTTAGCACACAATTGACTTATTTGTACCTCTAACTTAGCTATGGCTTGAGAGTTGACATTAGCTAAATGTCTACTTTCATTTTGCAATTGGTGTAAGGCCTTTTTAGTGTAATCATTATCTTTTGCAAATTGGTCCACCATGGTGTGTATATTTTCCTCTAAATATGGTTTCTCTTGTTGTAGAGGTTGTTGAAAGCCAGGTGGCGAATGGGGAACTGTAGTTCTAAGAGGAAAGTTTTGGATAGGGGGATTCACACATGGCCCCCCTTTTTTGTTATTCTTTGACCAAGACAAATTGGGATTCTTAGCCCATATAGGGTTTTAGGTATCAAAATATGGGTTGTTGCTAGGTTGACAATATGCATTCAATGCATTTGCTTGGTCTACAAGATATTCAGGGAATACTTTATTAGATGGACATGCTGAGGTTAAATGGGTTGGACTAGAACAGGTAGTGCATACCTCTTGTGGAGGTTTTTGGGATAATGTAACAGCCATGAAAGAGTAAAACATAGTTTCAAGCTTGTCCATTCTTCCATCTAATTTTTTAGATACAGAGTCCAGCTTATCAAATAGATCAGTATGTGCTCCTATCTCGTAGATACCTCCTTTCTTAGTGGGCTAGTTAGTTCTTTGTCTCCTATTTGAATAATCCCATTGCTGAGAATTATCAGCTATAGTTTGAAAGAATTCCCAAGCCTCACTTTCATCTTTTAACATGAGGATCCCTCCACTCGCCGCATCTATCATTTATCTATTTTGAGGTGTTAATGCCTTATATAAGTATTGAACTTGCTGCCATTTCTCAAATCCATGGTGAGGGCATTTTTGCAGCAGTTCAATCCACCATTCCCAACATTCATAATATTGTTCATCATCCCTTCATTGGAAATTTATAATTTCACAACGCAGGGCATTTGTTTTGTGAATAGGGAAGAACTTGTTCAGGAACTTCTTAGACAATTGGTCCCATGTATGTATAGAACCTACCTTCAAGGAATTAAGCCATGACTTGGCTTTGTCCTTTAGTGAAAATGAGAATAACCTTAGCCTAATCGAATCATCCAAAACATTTTGGAACCTAAATGTGGCACAAATATCAAGGAACTCTTTGATATGTAGGTATGGGTTTTCTCGGTCTCGACCATAAAACATAGGGAGTAACTGAATTACTCCCGACTTTAACTCAAAGTGGTTAGCATTAGTTGGAGGTAATGCTATGCAGGAGGGGGTATTAAGTTGGAGCGATGCATAAAAATCTCTAATAGTCTTACGCTCAATCTCTATTGGTGGTTCAGCCATAGGGATAGGAACTAGGGTTCTTTCCCCTTGGTTTTGGATGCGTTGAATCTCTAGGTTTAACGGTAGTAGCTCAGGGTTCTGAGATTCACACCCTTGCATGAACTATTCCTAATCTAAAATGTCCTACTTCTAAATGCTAACTCTAACTCTATGTGATGCAAGCAAAAAGGCACAGTCAAACACCTTAGGCTAATAAGCAATATATTGATTTTCTTGAATATGTGTAGGGACAATGCTTTTAATTAGCCTAATCTAGCACTCCTCCTCTCCTTTAGACTTGATTATTGCTTACCAGTTAGGTTCTTCGCAAGGTGGTTAATACAACCCTCGTGTAAGGAGGCGTTTATACCTCACAAATGTCAATAGGAGGTGAGGGAAGAGCGAGGCTCTATTAGACAACCCTCAATAACCATAGTGGTCCAAAGCCACTAGAGTGATAATAAATCGAGTCTTAGTAAGAGGGTCCTACAAGCATGTGACAGCCTTATAGGCCTCTTTGGATTGATTTTAATTTGAATTGAAGGCTAGGGTAGCGCACTTGAGGTGATTATCCTAGGTGGGCCAAGGAGTGGTGATGAAATCCACCCTTGATCTTATGGGTGTAGGGTGCCCTTACTAATTAATTCCATACTCCATCATATTTCGATCATCATATATATCACCTTAAAGCATTAACCGTGTCCTAAGATGCAAATAAAAGCGATAAACTAATGCAAAACCTAAAAATGCAATAATTATAAAAGGATGCTTTATATATGATTTATCCTACCAAACAATGCAAATTTACTCTAAATACATATCCTAATCTAGGAATTTAAATGAGTGAGGAGACTTACAGTGGGGTTTTTGATGAAGATCAAGTGTGGGCCACCTTATACCACACTTGCCATGTATTATTACAACCCTTTAAAATGAAAATAGAAATTGCAATTTACAAAGATCCTCACTACAAGCTTCACTCAAAAGGAGAAAAAAATCTAAATCTAAGAAAGTAGGGAAATTTCCATGTTGATGAAGATTTTCTTCCCAATTTTCTCCACTTTCCTGTTTTCCCTGAAAAAGAAATTTTAGAAATAAGTACAAATTTTAGGAAATTAGGTGATTATGCACAAAATAAAAATAAAAATATGCACTTAAAAATGCCTAAAATGCAAATCCTAATATTTTTTATTTTTTATTTTTTTGAATTAAAATTTATAAAAGCTCCTTTGCAAGTCCCTGGCAACTACGTCGAAAACTTGTTAATGTTTTCTGCAAGTGCACGGGCTATTGTAGTATAGCGATGCAAATACGGGTCCATCCCACAAGGACTTGATTTCAAATGATAGAGTTTTAAATAAAATTCAATTAATAAAAGAATAAAACTAAAGAATATACTAGAAATAAACTAACAATAAAATAAAATCCAGATTTATTCAATTGTTGCAATTTACAAAATTATTTATTCCAAAGAAAACAGAAAATGCAACTAAATAAGCTGTCCTGGATAAGCCTGTCCCTAGATAGACAAAATAAGGATCAGATGAAACCAGAATAGCATAGGGACATAGTTGGTATTAAAATGAGGACACATTTGGAATTCCACAGATCTGGCAAGGGTGAACTTGGAAATTTTCCAGGTTTCTGGTTTTAATCGAAAACCAGGAAAACTTGTTGAGGGAAAAATCAGAGGAGACGAGGAAGAAGGAAGAAGGAGGGAGAGGAAGGAGGGAGAGGGAAAGAGGGAAAGAGAAGAAGAAGGGATGACTGGGTTTTCTCTCCCTGGGCCAGTTGGTGGAAACGATGAGGAGCAGAGGATGATGATTGACGTCGTCCCCAGTCGCACTGGGTGTTGAAGGACTAGCTTGTGCCTGGCCGGTGAAGATGGACAGTTGGAAACAGAAAAATGATGCCTTTTCTGGCCCTCGCACGTCTAGTGCCATCGGCTTGATAGAGGCAAGGGCCGGTGATGCCTGGAAGGTGGAGCTAAAGTGCGTGTTTGGCTTGGGAAACTGAAGGCTTATTGGGTGGAACGATCAAGCGCTGATGGAAGGTGATGTGAACATAGGAGTGGAAACGAGAGGGGAAAAAGTGATGCGGTGACTGGTTTGCTTGGATGGAATGGTGGTTGTTAAACGGACTGAGTAGACTACCAGTGATTGGGCCATTGGAGTGGTGAAGTGGGATTGAGCTAAAGAAGATCTAGGCGTGATGGAGAAGTAGGGAGGTCTAGTGCAGTAGATGATGCGGTTAAAAAATTTGGAAATTGAGAACAAAGAGGGTGAAATAAGGAAGGTGCGGTTGAATGGAAAGAAAGTGAAAGAAACAAAGCTAAGAAAATAACTACAACTCCCCTCCCTCTATACGGTTTCCCCTCTTTATAGCTTTTGCATCTCCTTGTTTTTCTCCACTCCTTCCTCATCTTCCTTAACTCCTTCCTTGAAGAGATAACTCCCTTTTAGGAAACTTTATCCTCTCCAAATTTAGGACTCTTCTCATTAGTAATTCTTATTCAATTTGGACTCTTCTCATCTTGATCTGCACTGTTGATTATAGATCTGAGCCATCCGACCCTCCTTTAGTTGATCTGCAAAAATAAAGACTAAATTAGAATAATCAAACCACACATTAATCCTTTAATAAGATCGAATGATCAGCTAACCATTGATTAAGGTCTAGATGGTTAATCAAGCTAAAATTTGAAATTTGGACGATTAGATGATCTAATTGAATGATAAACTAGGAGTCTTTTAGCCAAAATTAATCACTTAACACATGGTGCACATGATTATGAGACCTAAAGGCATGAAACTAAGATGCAAACTAACCTGTATGGAATGCATAAATGGATCTTTAACTAAGCACATGAGCATACACAAAACAATCTAAAAATCTGAGGGGTCACACATCAAGATCATATGCATGACTCATGGGGTTGTGTGCATGATTCAAGTGTGTGATTCACTTTAAATTTAAATGAAACTACTTCTACAATGAAACATAAGGAATCTAAGAATGGAAAGGACATCTAACATCCATGAAATTTTAAAGTAAAAACAACCAAAAGGACCATGAACTGTAAGCAACTAACATGAATCATAAACTTGCAATGACTGAAGTAGCATAAGTACAAGGATGGTGCGCACCCTTTATGGGATGTGCACAACCTACTTAAAATCAATTACAACTTCAAAATTAACTTCTAATCTATCTTTAATAATCTAAACATCAAGCAATAGTAAGCATGCATGTAAACCAAGAGAGAGATCTAATGAAAAGCAAGCTAGAAAAGATAGGAAAGAGGGCATCGGATGACAAGAAACTTTAAGGAAAAGATGGGCAATGAACATGACTTAATGGCTATGCTCTCTTGGCTATCCCTACACTAGAGTTATAGCCTTTAGATGCAAGAATCTAAGGAACAAAATAAGGGGCAACAATCAAAGGAAACAAGATAATAAATATAGGAAACTAAAACATGGAATCAAAGATCAAAACAAAGCAATAAATCAAAGGAAAAGAAACAAAAACTAAGAGGAGAACTAACCTTCACTTCGAAGAGAAAATTAAGTAAGAAAATGCCTCAAGAGGGAGGCATGGAAGGTATGGAAGAAGGCTGCTACCAATGGAGAAATTCGTTGGGAACTTGGGAGATAAAAAGAGTGGAGATGCCTACTTCTTAATATGGGTGTGCTCCCCTTCTCCGAGAGATCTTCTTTTTTTGTAGAACTTACCTAGATGTTTTATATTGTTTGGGAACATTCTAAAGGCAACTATTGCATATGGTTAGGTGGAATATAGAGAGTGGTTAACACTAGGACAACGAAGAGGACACCTAAGGTGGGCATAAGGTGGCAACAAGGTGGGAGACTTTGGGAAAGTGGGGGATGCCACCTTCTAAGGAGGGTGCATCCCTAGGTTTTGGAAAATAGAAAGAGAGATGGGATAGAGACAAAGTTGGAGAGAGAAGAAGAGACAAGAGAAATAGAAAGTAGATTGGTCTAGGCCAGAATGGGACTTTAGGAAACTAGGAGGCACCACCTTCTTAGGAAGTGGCATCTCCCCCTAAGTGGAAGTCATGGAATGCCTTAGGATGAGTTGGAGAGAGGGAGAAGGATGGGAAATAAATTGGAATAAGGAAAAATAGAGGTGGGTTCTTCCTATTGATCCACATCCATTTTTACCCAATTTTATTTTCACTCAAATATCCCCTAATTATCCTCTTAAAACCCACTTTTCTCTTATGATATTGAGTGAAATTCTTCTCCAATCATGGCTTTCTATGTACCTTGGATTAAGTGACTTCAAAGGCTTGCTTTGAAGGCTCATTTGGCTTGGCTTCATGTCTTAACACCCTTTTATTTGATGCCTTGGCTTGACTCCTTAGCATGTCACCTTCTCTCATGGTTCCCCATGGAAAGGTGGTGGAAATGCATTGCTTATGCACTGGCCCATTTTAAGCACCTTTAGCTCTTTCAATTTCATCCCTTAGCCTTTGAATGTGCAAAATATCAAACTTTTGACTTATTAGGTCAGAAATGCATGTGTTACAAAAATTTCAAAAAAACCCTAGAATTAACACTATATCGTGTAACACATGGCTATTAGTTGGGTACTTTTTATGCAAATTTAAACACTCATTACACCCCAAACTAGCATTTTGATAGGAAAAATATGCAAAAAATTATTTTACAAAATTGATGCAAATTGCTACTTTCATAGGTACTCATGATTGCATTTAGCATATGCAATAAGCCCTTAAACTCCTAGGTTGCCTGTAGTCGATGAGTTAAGCCTTGTGAAGGTTTGCAGTGAATATACCCACAAAATTTTTAATGAAAGACCATCTTTCATCTAAGAAAATTTTCTCCTAATCATATAAAATACCTAACTTTAGCATGCTAATAAAGAGAACAAAATGGTTCAAAATCCTATCCTTATGCTAAAAATATCCTATTATTTCATTAAACTCCAAAATGTGAGTGTATTTTATAGCTAATAAGTATAAGTAGTAGTTTTTAGGTTCAACTTAACCTAAATTACCATCCAAATGTATGATTTTAGTAGAATGTGTACAAATCTCTCATTAATATGTGAGTAGAATGTTGGCCATCAAGTCCAAAAATCTCACATAATTCATGGAAAAGAATGATAACTTAGAAAGAATGGTAATGGTCTCATGAAAGGATATCAATTACTAAGAATGTTACACTCTACCAAATTCCCTACTCATTCATAATTATATCCAAGCCTTACTTCTCCTAAGATCAAGTTAGGACCTCTATTAGCATGAAACATAGGCTTATGTAAGGTTTATCAAAAGAATGGGCATATAGGTAAACAAAGTTTGTCTTGAAAATATGTAAAGGTCTTCTATTAGTGTATTCACAACTTTTTCATTTTTACTCACAAGAGTGAACATTCTTCTTTTCATTGGCTATCTTTACCTTTTTTTATTTTTCACTTGACTTTATATATAGACTTTGTGAACTTTTTGTTATTTTTGACCTTTTTATGTTCATCTCTTGAACTATATTGTTCATACTTTTTCTAGAAATGTTCTTCAATACATATTTCCAAAACAAATGGGTAATGGATATATATATAGGGGTTCAATATAGGTAAAGGTAATTTGGCTAACAAATAAAAAGCTAATATTTTAAAGGCTCAATGTGCTAACAAGTGAAAAATAACACGGGGAAGGTTAAAGGCTCTAGGATAAATACTGATGGCCTTTATCATTTCCTAGGTTTCATACGATTTAAAATATGATCATAAACTTAAGATATATATGGTGTAGTCTCATATGATTTCCCAATAGTTGATAAGATGAAGAATAATGAGACCAATTACGAACTAATGTCTACTAAAGAAAAATTTGAATATATGTAAAACCCTCAAAAAAGGAAGAATGGCTCTAAACTCACTTGGGTTATAATTCTCCAAAAACCTTCTTTAGGATCTCTAAGTTATATTTTCTCTTCAAATTAAACTATATATATAACCATTTTGTGCAATTAATATTTTGAATTTAACTTTTCACAAAATACTTGAGAAAAAGAATAAAATAGTGAAGTAATTGCATGCATCTCTATTAATAAGCTAAAGTTAAAAAGATAGCTAAATATTTAGAACACTTGAATTCTCATCTTTGTAAAGGACTTATCATAAAAAATAAAAAATTTCCAAAACTGTAAGAAAAGCTTAGAAACCTCATGCATATCTACACCCCCAACTTAAACTAAACATTGTCCTCAATGTTTTGAAATGTAGGACATCTATATGATGAATAGGTAATGCAAAAGAATAAGAATTTTTTTTTAAAAAACCTAGGTTGCCCCTGAGTGAGTGCTAAGTTTAACATCTTCAGCTAAAGAAGGCCTATAACTAGACTAATGTATGCTAGTCTAGACCTTACTAGTTTAACCTAATTTTTCCTAAACATAACCCAAATAACAAAATGGGAACATTTTCTTGCCATTTTAGAATCTCATAGTTGTCTATATACATTTGCCACTTGAAATTTTTGGTGGTGATAACATTAGGACACAATAAACCATCACAATTTTGGAGTTGGTGGGACCACATTAATGTTAATGTTCCCCAATTTTTAGAATTTCACAATAGTTAATATAATTCCTCCACCTTGAAATATAAGGTAGTAGTAATTTGATAGCATAAAAGACCATCATGAAGTTTGTTTGACTATATTGAAATGAATGGTCCCCCTTTTCAACAAATTGAGGGATAATGGGGCCCGTAGCAATCAATACATGTTTTTCCTCCTTCTCCCTTACATTTTCCTAAAACTAGGCTATAAGCTAACTCTGGACTTCCCTAAAAGGTTGTTCTTTATCTAATGGAGGTAAAGATATGGTGGGGCTTAAACCCTTGGTGTCTTCTAATGTGTACCCTAGAGTTGTATGATGTAGGGTTAGTACATTAGTGGACTCTTCTTCTTCCCATTCTTCAAGAATAGGTTAAGTTTCAGGGAGACCTATATTGCTATCTAGAGTTTGATCAAATAAGGTCTGTAAGTCTCAATTGGGTACTTCTTCTACACTTTATGGTTCAAATTGAATTTTAGGATATGTAGGAAGTTCTACTCGGTCATGCCATTAAGAAGTGTTCACTAATGGTGTGGTATCAAATAAATCATTCACTTCATTAATGGATGTGTCTTCATCAAATTCATAAAAATCATAAGGCACAACTCGAGTAGATTTGGGGTGGTGGAGGATCATAAGGATGGTTTTGGATTGTGTGGCTTAGAATGATCATAAGATATGTCCATCCTAATGTCAATAATAATGGGAAGGGATGGTGAAAAACTTAGAGGCTCAGCATTAATAGATGATAATTCCCACCTCCCTCATTTGTTCATCCCCAATTTTTAACTATAGTAAGATTTTGATCCATTATTTTACTAAGTCACATACTTTCTAGATTTTGAATATTTTCTAATGATTGTTCCTCCTGTTGTAGAGGAAACGACTCATGGCTAGTATTGCTATAGCATTGGGGCTCTAAGAAAGGGCTAAGCAGGTTGAACCCGTGATGCTTGTCCCAAATAATCTAAATAGTTTTGATAGGCTAGATCAAGGTGAGACCATGATGGTTCTCCTTGGTATTGGTTTTCCTGAGACCATTGTTGTTCATGATGCCTAACCCATCCATTATAATCTTGATAGTTCGTCTCAAGATAATTATCATTGCTGTGAAAAGTGAATGTAAGAGAATCCACGCTTCCGCCAGGGAGTTCGGTTGGCTTGGCTAAGAGGGGCCTCCCATTAGCCCTATTAGCCCTTATTAGTAAATGATGCTTGCTGGTTTTCTCCTGCAGCTTTCCTTTATTCTTTCAGATGGCCCTGCTACGTCTGCCCACTACAGAGCAGGCCTGACTCCCGCAGGTACGCTGGCTCTTACTTAGTACGGCTTTACTCCTCCGATTCGGCATGATAACAACTCGAACTCCTCTTTCAAGAGAAGGCACCGAGATCCCGCGTAAGCGTCGTTTGCCCGTTGCCAATACAATAAGAGTTCGTGTCCGCCGGTCTTGCTCCGTTGCCAATAGGATCGACTTGGGTAGTAAGATCCATTGACTCCTGATAATATTCATTATATGTAACAGCCCGAGGGCCTACACCCTACAATGATATTGTCCGTGTCCATACACCCCGCATGGTTTTTGTTCTTCCCCAATTGCCCAGGGAAAAGGCCTCGTTGCAAGGGAAGTCCTCATTATTCTTATCAAGAGCTCAGTAACTCTCCCCCTAGTGATGTGGGACTAACTCTCAGTCTCTCACCTTGCCTAGAAGCCTGCCAGCCCTCTTGGCCCACCCTCATCGGCCAAGGCTTCACAACCTCTCCCCCCTAGGGGACACGCGTCCCCGCGTGTCTTACCACACGCGAGTGCCCACGTGTGGCTAGCCACCCACACTAGGTTGGGGTCTGGCTCTGATACCACTTATAACAACTCGAGGGCCCACACCCTGCAACGGTATTGTCCGTACCGAAGTGCCCATACACCCCGCATGGTTTTTGTTCTTCCCTAGTTGCCCAAGGAAAAGGCCTCATTGCAAGGGAAGTCCTCATCACTCTTATCAAGAGCCCAGTAACTTTCCTCCTAACGATGTGGGATTAACTCTCAATCTCTCACCTTGCCTAGAAGCCTGCCAACCCTCTTGGCTTGCCCTCATTGGCCAAGGCTTCACATTATAGTTGTAGCTCGATGGCCATGAGTGGGAGGATAAGGAGTCTTGAAAGAGGCATAGTCATTATACCTAGGTTGTCGATGTGACTTAGTATAATAATTCTCATAATAAGGTTGTTGGTATGACTCAACATAGGAATTATCTACTAGGGTTGTTGATATGCCTTAGTAAAGAACCTATTCATTAGACTTCCCATCCTTTCTTGATAGGCCATTGTACTCAACTTTATATACAACAAAACTAATCATTGTTTACAATAAATGTTTACTACTTTTTTATGTGATTTTTAATGAAAAATCCTAACTATATGATGCAACCTAAATGCTAGTCCTAAGCTAAATGATGCACAACCAATCCTAATAGCTTACTAATAAGCTCATTAGATGAGCTTTGATAATGTGTGGTGTGGTAGTTTTTTGACCTATATATAGATAGCTCTTTTTATCCATACTCGACTATAGTTTACTAGTTAGGCTATACTCTAAAGTGGTTAATATGTTAGGAGGCATTTAGACCTCAACCAATGACAACAGACGGCATGGGAAAATCAATTAGATTTTGTATATCCATTATAACCACGACACTCAAAAGCCACTAGAGTGATAATAGATCCAACCCTTCAAAAAGGTTCCCACGAGCTCGATAACCCTAAGTCTCTTGCTACTTAATTTTAAATTATGCTTAAGGGATGGAATCACAAACATACAAGGAAATTAATTGATTTACTTAGGTGAGCCAAGGATTTGGTGGTGAAATCCAGTCTTATCTTATGAGGTTCTTGTGGGGCCCTTACTAACATTGTGATCCATTCCCCTCTTAAACATGCAATGCAATATAAAGAAAGTAAACTAATGCTTACCTATATGCTATCTAACAAAATTCAAGCACCAAAAAGGCTTCTATAGCCATGTAACTTATGCCTTAGTTATAGTCGAGCTGTAATGATCCAAACATTTTATACTCTTTTTACTAAATTTGAAAATTAATATATGGAATTAATGATATTAAATGTTTTAATTTATTTAAAATATGAAATAAAGGAATTTGTGAGAAATCTTTATGTCATTAAATTCTACTCTCGAAATGGAATCCAACACCTCAAAGAACACTGAAAATGGAGTTCGTATGAAGAAGTTATAAGCGTTTAAAGATGGAGGGCAAAGTTGTAATTTGACAGCAAAATGGAAAAGACCCAAGAACGCAGGGGTCGTTTTGATAATGACACCCCCCCTACGTCATCTTCCCCCTGTGTCATCTTCCTCAGGCTGGCGGTGCACAGCTCCACCATACCCGTATAGCACCGCAAAGAATGGCGGCACCGCCATTCCCATCCTATAAAACCCCCCACTTCCCCCTTTTCCATCACTGTGTTTCTTAGCTCAAATCCGGTTCACATCCATCTCCGACAAGGAGGTTTTTAGCTAGCATTCAACGAGTGCAACAAACTCCATCTCGGGTTCCCAGGTAAGATTCTCCTCTCCTCTCCTTCTCTTCTTTCCCTTCATTTTCCCCAAAATCCGATCAGATCTAGTGTTTCCCAGAACCCTAGACCCGATGACCAGGGCTTCTGGTAGGGGAGAGGGAGTCGAACCCACCAACAAGGGTACCATTTTAGGATGCCCAGGTAAGTCTTCATCTTCCCGTCTCCTTCCCAGCCTAGATCCCTGCCTGATCTGGCATTCTTCTGGTCGAAAACCGTCAGATTTCTGTGGAAGGAAGCTAGATGGATGAAAACCCATCCAAGCCAACTCATCCCAGGGGTGTGGGCGTCCCAGGGGTTTAGCTGTCCCAGCAGCGCATGAGCGTAGCACGCACCAGGGTCGAGCTCCTTGGGGCGACGTCACACACATGCCACTTGCGAATAGATTCCCAACTCGACCAAGACGCACGGGCATCCTAGGAGCCAAGACGTTCGGGCAACCGTGCCTAAGATGCATCTTCGTGATGCCGTCCAGGATGCGCACCCTGACGCACCATTCGTACGTGTGCACGCGTACGATTTGGACGTATGAACACGAGCCAATGTGGTTTTGATACGACCAGGTTACACACGCATCCTAGAACCGGTGGCACGTAGGGCCCTAAGCGACACATTTAGGTTATCCATTAAGGTGTGACACTAAAAACCCAATTAAGAAGGCTATATAACTCCGTTCAACAATCCAAAAGACCCATTGTGTTCGTAATGATGACGCGGACCTAGTGCGACTATAAAAGTTAGGATTTGAGAACTATTTAGTATGACTATAGCTTGAAAACTATAGAGATCTTCTAGATCTACCAGATCAAAGATGATAAAAAGGGCAGATCTATCCGTTAATCTAGAAATCTAAATAGTGATCTATAAATGTATAGAAAATGAT
Source organism: Warburgia ugandensis (assembly GCA_035236585.1). Taxonomy (NCBI): domain Eukaryota; kingdom Viridiplantae; phylum Streptophyta; class Magnoliopsida; order Canellales; family Canellaceae; genus Warburgia; species Warburgia ugandensis. The sequence continues at coordinate 31,203,423 of CP141139.1, read as the reverse complement.
ATTTGAATCCTTGTTGTCAAACAATATACAGGGTTTTACGAAGGTAACTTAGGGTCAAATAAGGAAGAGATACGGTCTAAGTGACGACGATCAAGGTAGGTAGTCTAATACTGCTATGTTTTAATGCATTTTCACATATACTTGATTTGTAGGTAGTCTGATACTACTAAGTTTTTAAATGTATCTTAAACTCTGACTTGCTTTTATTGCTATTTTTAGCATGTTTTTGAGATATGATGTTCTTATGCGAGTATGCGGACTTGTCTTCATGATTTATGTCCTTGAAGCATGTGAATCTATCACCATATGTAGCATGCTTTTTGAGATGTGATGTTTTTATACAAGCATGTGGAATTGTCTTCATGTTTTATGGCTTTGAATGCGATATTAGCATGAACTAATTTTATGCATTGCTTGCATGGCTGAAAAGAAATGCATAAATTGCATGATTTCAATGATTGGGATTTGGATTTATATATATATATATATATGCTTTTTGGGCTGTTGAGCCTAGTGGGCACTATGTTGAGAGGTTGTGATGATGTACGGGGTTGGCCTCTCGGCCTCTACCACCAAAAAGGCAGATGGTATCACTGCCAAAAATAGCATTGTCCCTTCCTTGACTACTATGGTAAACAGGGACAACCACTAGAGGTGTTCACGGCACCCTTTCGAGGACATATCTATAGTCATTGTGGAGGCTATGGTGGATAGGTCTCTAAATACCCAAGACACACAATTTAGAGGTGTTCTGGTCATGAGCATAGTTGGCCCTATGATTTCGGTTGTATTGATATGTATATAGCATTGAGATGGTCGTATACGAGTACTCGTGACCAATTGGTTTGAGATGTTTACCGACCCATCAACTTGAGTTCCAAGTGGGCAGATCGCCGAATGAGGCAACCTGCGATGGGGACAAAACCCAAAGACCATGTGCATGATTTGATAGTGATGCCAGCATCTGCTTTGAAAGATGACTATTTTAAGATTTTCATGATTAGTATATTTGACTCGTGATTTGATATGTTTGCCGAGATTTTTCATAAATGAATCTATGGGTTTCTACTCTATGATTTGTGGCCAAATCCATTTCTTTGAAGAATAGATCTCGGTAAAAGATTTCATGGTTGAATTTGCATCCATGAGCTTACTTTTATGCACAAATATGCATGTTTACACAAAAAGGAATCACTGATATTTTACATGACAAAGCGCCTTGAATCATGCATGTTGCCTATCATGTTTTCAAAATAGTAGTATCAGATGACCTACTGAGTATGAGAAATACTCACCCTAATCTATTATTTTTCCAAATTAACTCCACATAGAATTAGAAGAAGCATCAGAACATGTTAGTGCTATGATTAAGTGAATGAAGAGAAGACAAGCGTGAATGTAAGTAAACACGCTCCCTTTTGGACATGTATCTGTATTTATTTATAGTTGGGCTATAAGCTGTGACTGGATAGACCTGAGAAAGACATTTATGATTACAGTAATTTTTAGAACTATTTTTATTATTGTGAAAGCAAATGACACTAGAGTTTTTTAAAACGTGTTTAAAACAAAAGATTTTTTTGCTGCATTGCATTATTTTTCTGAAAATGTTTTCAAATAGGGATGCATCCCACCTTAGGAATTAGATATTGCCTTTAAAAATGCACGGGAAAACCCAGGTTATCACACGAGCTCAAGCTAACATATATCAAATAGGTGCTCACTGATGCAATAGTCCTAAATAAAATGCAGTAAGTATAATGGATGATCCTAATCTATATGATTTACACTACCATCAAAAAATGCATTTTACTCTAAGTGCACTTATGCTATAAAATTAAAATAGAGTGAAAGTTGCTTATAGTGGGGGTTTTGATGATGATCAAGTGTGGACTTCCATACCCCACACTTGTCCTATATTTTACAACCCATTTAAATACTAAATAAAATGCACATTAGAATGGGCCTCACTACAAATTTCACTCAAATCCTAATCTAAGAAAGCAATGAAACCCTAATCTAAGTTGATAAAGCTTTGACCCATAAGATCACCAGCACTCCTTTGAAAATTTTATCTTCCCAAAATCAAACAAAATATGGTCAACTATGAGGAATTAGTAACAAAAACCTAACCTAATGTAACATAAACCTAGACTAAAGGTAAATAATCTAAGTTAAGATCCACTGCACAATTCCACTATGATTCCCTGACAACGGCACCAAAAACCTATTGTGTGTTTCTAGTACTCGTAAGCATAGGAATCTATTGTAGTAGATGTACATGAGTGAGGTTGATCCCATGAGGAATCGACCTAGTCTAAGGAATTAAATTAACATGGAAACAAAAAATACATCAATTAGAAACTTTCTACAGTTAGAACTTTCTAAACCTAAATATGGAAACTTGCTAAAGTGCCTCTAACATGAAAATTAATATAGACAATGATCAACTAATACCTAAACATGACCTAATCTAAGAAATTAAAGTAAACCTAACATGAAATGCATGATTTAAACTTAAAAAGTGCATCGAATAAATTAAACTAAGATGCATGAATGGAACATGGATTTATGTATAAACTTGGATACAATTTATTCTAACATAGAATGCTTGAAATTAATCAACTAAATGAAAATCTAAAATAAACAAGCAATCTAAAGACTTAACAGCCAACTAAGATGCTTGAATTAAAGGTAAGAATGAAAAGCATGGTGCACATGATTAGGAGATCTAAAGGTATGAAACTAAGATACAAACTAACCTATATGGAATACATGAATGGATCTTTAACTAAGCATGTAAGCATACACAAAAAAATTTAAAAATATGAGGAGTCACACATCAAGATCATGGGCATGACCCATGGGGTTGTGCGCATGATTCATGTGTGTAATTTACTTGGAATTTAAATGAAACTGCTTCTAGAATGAAATATAATGAATCCAAGCATTGAAAACACATCTAACAGTCATGAAAATGTAAATTAAAAACAACCAAAAGAACCATGACTAGTAAGCAACTAACATGAATCATAAACTTGCATTGATTGAAGTAGCATAAGTACAAGGATGGTGCCTACCCTTCATGGGATGTACGCACCTTACTTAAAATCAATTACAACTTTAAAATAAACTTCTAATCTAGTTTCAGTAATCCAAACATCAAGCAACAATAAACATGCATATAAACTAAGATAGAGATCTAATGAAAAGCAAGTTGGAAAAGATAGGAAAGAAGGCATGGGATGATAAGGAGCTTTAAGGAAACGATGGGCAATGAACTTGATCTAATGGTTAGACTATCTTGGCTATCACTACAAGAGAGTTATAACCTTTAGATTCAAGGATCTAAGGAACAAAATAAGAGGCAACAATCAAAGGAAACAAGATAATAAATCTAGGAAACTAAAGAACAGAATCAAAGATCAAAAGAAAGCAATAAATCAAAGGAAAATAAACAAAAAACTAAGAGGAGAAATAACCTTAACTTCAAGGAGAAAATCAAGGATGAAAACATCCCAAGAGGGAGTCATGGAAAGGCTGGAATAAGCCAATACCCAATGGAGAAAGTCATTAGGAACTCAGGAGAGAAAAAAGGTGGAGATGCCTCTTGTTAAGAGGTGGTATTTGCCCCTTCTCCAAGAGATTTTTTTTTTTTAATGTGGAACTCACCTAGATGCTTTGCATGGTTTGGGAACTTTCTAAAACCAACCTATTTGGTTTTGAAGTAGAAGGTTAAGTGGCATGTAGAGAGTGGTTGATATAGGACAACTAAGAGTACACCTAAGGTGGCCACAAGGTGGGAGACTTTAGGAAAGTGGGGGACGTTACCTTCTTTGAATCTCCCACTTTGAAGAAATCATGGCTGGGTTTTGGAAAATAGAAAGAAATACTGGATATAGACAAAGTTGGAGAGAGAAGAAGAGATAAGAGTAATAGAAAGTAGATTGGTTTAGGCTAGAATGGGACTTTAGGAAACTGGGAGGGGACACCTTCTTAGTGAGGTGTGTCTCCCCCTAAGTGGAAGTCATGGAATGCCTTAGGATGAGATGGAGAGGGAGAGAAAGATAGGAAATAAAATGGAAAAAGGAAAAATAAAGGTGGGTTCTTCCTATTAATCCACATGCATGCTTATCCAATTTGATTTTCACTCAAATATCATATAATTATCCTTTTAAAATACCACTTTTAGCTTAGGATATTGAGTGAAATTCTCCTCCAATCGTGGCCTTCTATGTAGCTTGGCTTAAGTGGCTTCAATGGCTTGCTTTGAGAGTTCATTTGGCTTGGCTTCATTGCTCGACCCTCTTATCTTTGATGCCTTGGCATGACTCCTTAGCATATCACCTTCTCTCATGGCTTACATGGCCAAGATGGCTTGAATGGCTCCCCTACAAAGGTGGTGGAAATGCATGTGACCATTTTAAGCACCTTTAGCTCTTCCAATTTCATCATTTGTTTCCCTTAAGGTGATCTTGATCCTTGATTACACTTTGGATTGATGAAATTTAGGCCTTGGTATGATCTTTTGATGTTGATTTTCAATTCTTATCTCAATCGATCTCAGCCATCCAATCATCATCTTAATTCCTACAAAAAGTAAAAACCTTTAATTAACTCTTAGAAAAATATGATTATTTATATACTTACTCTGAATTAGCTTTTAAACCTACAAAATATCAAACTTTTGACTTATTAAGTCAGAAATGCATGTGTTACAAAATTCTGTAAAAGCCTTAGATATAATACTATATTGTGTAACACATGGCTACTAGTTGGGTACTTTTTATGCAAATTTGAACACTCATCACTCCTAGCCCTTTACATTAAGCTTTTCTCTGCTCTCTCTTTAAGAGTTTTGGAATTGTCTACTAGGGTTGCTTAGGTGTTCCTCTCACATTTTCTCTCTCTCTTTCTCTCTTTGACATCACTCATATCACTCTCAAGATCATAGGTCTTAATTGTTTGAAGTCCAACTGTCCCTAGTTATTAAGATCACAACCTTGACCAGTTGTCTAGGATCAGTTTTGGAGGGTGTTTTTGCTATATTTAGGTTTAGAACTTGTTGTGCTTTTACCAAAAGCAATGTAATTTCACTATTATGGATCTATTATTATGATTATTTTAGGGAATTCAGTAGAGAGATTAAAGTACAAACCTATGCAAATCAGTTAAGGTACATATTAAGTCTAACTTGGTTGAATCTCAGAGATAAAGCTACCATATCCATTGCACAATTTTGAGAGGCTTACATTATCTTCAAAAATTGATATATGAATGTCTCCAAGCTAAGTTTCATCAAATTTTTTTGTGCAAGATTTCTAAGACATTTTACAATTGAAGAAAAAACAAAGAAAAGGCATTTTCTATGTTATACTGCCAATTTTACTACTTAAAAGCTCAACAAACAATTAGGTTAGGATCATTGAATGGATGAGATTGTGTAAGATTTCTAACATATTAAACTTTTGAAGAAACCTAAATAGTAAGGCATTTTCTATGTTTTACCACCAATTTTTGTACTTCAAAATCATCAAATTAGTTTGTGCATGATTTCTAACATATTTAGCTATTGAAAGAACCCAAATAAAAGAGCATTTTCTATGTTATACAACCAATTTTACTACTTAATAGCTCAGCAACCAAATAGGTTAGAATTATTGAATGGATGCCATTTTCAGAATATCCGAGGTAAGAAGATGAATGCATGGTCCAAGCACTCAAACATGGGTTCAAATGCGTGTTCTCAAAAAAATATAGTCACATCTCATTTGCATCCAAATGTGGGCTCACATCCAGCTTCAATTGAAAATTTCATTACACATAGTGAATAATCTGTGTGTGTGTGTGTGTGTGTGTGTGTGTGTGTGTGTGTGTGTGTGTGTGTGTGTGTGTGTGAATACTATGATATCCAACAAATCTCAATTAGTGAACATCCTAACCCTTTGTTCTTTTGAGCTTATATTTGAACAATAAGCATCTTGATCAATTCTTAAACTTAAAAAAAAAAAGAATGGGATTATTTGATTGATTGGGGACAAGGCTTGTTATGGATGACATACTTCTTTAGAGAAATGATATTCAAACTAACTCTAGTAGTCCATGCACCTAGCACCTTATTTTGGATGCCCTAACTCAATCATCTTGTTTAGCCTCTCCTATTTGGGATATCTAGAAAAAAAGAAAAAGAAAAAAAAGGCTATTAGATGCTTTTAGTACTAGTTTTCCCCATAGAAGAATCCAATAGCCATGATAAAAACATAAAAAGGCATAATTAAACTCATCTTGTTGATTGTTTTCCGCAACTACATAGGCTATTGTAATACAGCTTATGTAAGTATGGGTTGATCTCACGAAGACAACTTAAAGAAATTGGAGTTTAAATAAAATTTAATCTACCACAAATTAACAAAAATTATAAAAATAAATAAATAATAATGAACTAAAAACTTAGATATATTGAAATAACAAAAATTACATATTCTATGATTAAAAGACTATGAATCAAACAAAATATTGAAATCCACTTCCCTATCTTGATCATAGCAAAATTCTTTAACTCTAGCCACAGGTGAGTTAATCAACCTTCATTAAACCATCCCTCGAGTATGTGATTAAAGATTCAATGGTTAGATTATGCAGATCTTTCATATATCTGATGATGTGAACTAAGAAAATAATTTGAGATTTGGATGGCTTAGATCAAATTTCTGGAGTGTAAATGAAAGATCATATCCCTAGATTAGCTAGGAATTGTGTTCATATGAGTACTTGAGAATTGATTGAAATAAAAAAACAAAAATATCAGAAATTAAGATGGTGATGTTAATTAAAGCTAAACCAATCCATTGATTTGGTTAGGCTTTAATCAAATAGGGATAAGATTAAGTAATTCTAGGATTAACCACAAATAGAACAAAGCTTGGATAAGGCAAAATAGGAATAAAAAAAGACAAAATAAGGATAAAATAGAATGGGGAAAAGACAAAATAGGGATGTGGCTGGAATTAAATAAATAAGTCTAAGGGAAAAATTGCAATGTGCCCTAAAACTTCCTTTCTTTTATTGTAATTGAGAGGAGGAAGAGAATGATGATGCAGGCATAGGTGAAGATGACATAGGTAGGGAGATCGATGAAAATGAAGGGAAATGTGAGGAATTTGGGGAAACCCAAATTGGGTTTTCTCCATAATAGTGAAAGGTAGAGAAAACCTTAGAGAGAAGCTAGAGGTTGTACGATCCTTGACAATAACTAGAGCAAGAAGGAGAGCAATGGGAGAAGAGAGGCAACTTGGGAATGACCACCTTTCTTCTATGGTAAAACTCCTTGGGTTTCTTCGGGTTGCCCTCTCTCCTATAATGCTACAGTTCGTCTCCCCTTCTTATCGTGAAGCTTTCCCTATTATAGTCCTACAGAGGAGAGGTTTCATTGCTTAGAAGAAGCTCCTTTAGATTTTCCCACATGGAGCTTTGGAAGCTCCACTGTGAAAAAGTTTTCCTTCTCTTCTATCATAAATAGAATTGGCCTCTACAAATCTACCTTGGTGTTGAGAGAGAGAGCTGGCCCGAGAGAGAGGAGTCAAAGAAATCCAGGAATGGTCTCCTCTCCTTATAAAGCTTTACCCTTTAGTTTTCTTTTTAGTTTTTTAGGAATTTTCATTTTCAAGTTCTTATTTCCTTTGAAGCTTTTCTTCACATTCCTCTTTTATGTTTTCCTCTTCTTCTTAGATAGAAACAAAATATCCAAGCCTTCAATCTTTCCTCCATACATCTACTTAATGATCTACAGGATTTCTTTCTCATTTCCTTAGGCATCTCCATTTTATATCACTTGAACCATGTGGCCTTTTATTTCTTGATGGTGATTTAGTCTGTTGGTTCAATTTAGGTCATTCAATGTCCAATCTAGTTCATCTACACCATATATAACTCAATTAAATTCCTTGATCATACTTTTATCCTCTAATTAGCTCATAATGATCATTTGACCATTAAATTTTGCAAATCAATAATTGGATGATTAATTATAGCTAAAATGTAAGTTTAAGCTAAAATTTGCAAAATTGAGTGTTCAAATAATCTAATTAAATGCTAAATTAGGGATTTTTAAAGTGACATTAAACACTTAACACACCCCCCAACTAGTAATTTGGTAGTCCCAAGCAAACATTGAAAAACCAAATTACAAAATTGATACAAATTGTCATTTTTGTAAGTACTTAAGATTGCATTTAGCATATGCAACAACACCTTAAACCCCTAAGTTACCTCTAGTGGACAAGTTAAGCCTTGTGATGGTGTTTGTAGTGAATATACCCACAAAATTCTAAAAATCATTTTCAAGTTAATTCCACCTTTTCTTTCAAAAATTATCTTCAATAAACCTATCAACTTTAGCATATTAAGAAAAATGAATAAAAATTTCAAAATCCTACTCATATGTTAAATACATTTCAATTGAGCTTAGATCTCAAACTGTGTGTGTACAATCTACATATACAATAATCCTTATCTCTAAATTGATTTCTAACTTTTGACTCCTTCCAAAATATGTCTTAACCTCAATCCTCACTAATAGATATTCACTTAGATATAAAACTCTTAGATAAAGGGTTCAAATCATATCTCTTTGTTTTTATGTGAATAGAGTTAATAAAAGTAAATTTATCTCACATATATTCCTAAAAGAATAGGTGTTACTATGGAATTTAATTTTTGATCCCTTTAGAAAAGATAAGATGGCATTACCTTAGAACATTTAAACATATTACTCTTTAAATCATATCCATTCATATCCTCATCAAAATTATATTTCTCCTAGAATCAATGGGTCTTATACTAGGACAAAACATAGGCTTAGGACAGGGTTATGAAAAGAAAGGGCATAGGGTATTCCAAATTCTTCAAAAATAAGTAGTGGTCTTCTATTAAAGTTGACAATTATTTCTTTGATTTGTATTGAAGTGATTATTTCTTTTTCCACTTTTTTGCATTTCACATTCTTTTTAACTTTTTCTCCCTTTTCAACTCTTTTGAGTCTCTTTGAAGAATAATTTTTTTATATTAACTTTTCTACTTTTATTGCAACTAAAAGGTATTTCCTCATTCATCTCTAACTTATCTTTCAAAGAAAATAGTTAATGGATAACTTACACCAGGTTAATATGGGTAAGGGGTAATTTGGGTAAGAAAAGAAAAAGCTTATACAAGGCTCAAAATTGGCTAACTAATGGTAAAAATATTTTTAGGTAGGATTTATGTCTCTAGGTTAACAATAATGATGGCCTAGATCATTTTCTATGTTTCATATAACCTATCAGATTTGATGAACTTCCTGAATTTTAAAGGTAGTACTATAATAATTCAAGTAATTGACCAAATTTAAATGTTGATGGGATCAAATTTAGATTAAGCATGCTGAAGAAAATGTTGGAATATTTATAACCTCTCAAGAAGAATGAATGGCTCTAAGATTCTCTTAGGTTATTAGTTTCCACTAAATTTCTTTAGGATTTAAAAGTTATTAATTATCAATTTAGACTATGTATATGTCACTATGTGTACAAATGTAATCTAAGATGTTGCTTTCATGGAATACTTTAGAAAATGAGTAAAATTGTAAATTAATCATGTGCAACTCTATTAACAAGCTAAAATTAGCTAGACTATACTTCAGAAAATCCCATTCTCATTATAGTATATAAATTGACCTAAAATTTTCTTTTTAAATATATTTTTAATTTTTTATTTCTTTCTCTTGTTTTAAAAGAAAGAAATTGTAACAGCTCCACACACAACAATATTGTCCACTTTGGAGACTGGGGCCCATATCACCCAGCCACCTCACAGCTTTGATCTTCCCTTATGGGAAAAGGCCTTGTTGCATGTAAAGTCACTCCTAACTCCTATCAACAGCCCAATAACTTTCCTCTTAGAGATGTAGGACTAACTCTCAGTGCTACCAGCCACCTACTTAACGATGCCCTACCCATCTTAAGGAACACGTGTCCTTGTGTGTTGACAGCCACACATAACCTAGGAACCACATGCCTGCTAGCCCACACTAGGTCAAGGGTTGGCTTTGATACCATTGTAACAGCCTAGTCTCCTCTCCCCAGGCGATGTGGGACTAACTCTCTGTCCTTCACCTAGCCTAGAAGACTCCCAGCCTTCTCTTGGCCACCCTCATCAACCCAGGGCATCACATCTTCCCCCCTTAGGGAACACGTGTCCCCGCATGATAGCCACCACCAGGCACCCGCATGTGGCTAGCCACCACACCACGAGGGGAACTAGCTCTGATACCATTTGTAACACTTCGGGGTTCCAACAGTCATAATATTGTCCACTTTGGGGTGCCCATACATCCCTCATAGCTTTGTTCTTCCACAATTTTCCAGGGAAAATGCATTGTTCCATGGGTAGAGTGCATAGTGGATACAATATTGTACTCTTTGGGTCCCTCACCCCTCATGGGCTTCACCCCTCAAGGTTTTTCTCCCTTAAGTCCCTCACCCCTCAAGATACGTTATGACCGTTAAAGTTTCTTGAACTCTTATAAACAACCTAGTTTCCTCTCCAGGTGATCTGGGACTAACTCTCAATACCTCACCAGTCCTTTGATTCATCCCTCAAGGCTTCACATCTTCCCCCTTAGGGAACACACGTCCCCACGTGATAGCCATGACCAGGCACCTGCGTATAGCTAACCACTACACCACGAGGGGAAGTAGCTCTGATACCATTTGTAATTGCCGAGAGTGGCCAAAATACGAGGATGTGTGTTACCTAAGGTGGGTAGGGCACTGTTAAGCAGTAGCTAGCAGCGCTGAGAGTTAGTCCCACATCACTAAGGGAAAAGTGACTAGGCTGTTGATAAGAGTTAGGAGGACTTAACATGTAACAAGGCCTTCTCCCACAAGGGATGAACAAAGCCATGAGGAGGCTAGGTGATATAGGCCTCAGTCTCCAAAGTGGATAATATTGTTGTGTGTGGGGCCCTCGGGCTGCTACAGAAATCCCATTCTCATCTATAAGCCTTTTGGGTGGGCATAAGTAAGGTCCAGGAGCAGAAGGCCCATGAGTTTGGTGGTATGGGCATGAAATAGGGTGTCCTTAATTTTGTTGGTATGGGCCTAGAGCAATGTGTCCTTAATTTTCCTAGTGAGGCTGGTATAAGCCAAGTTATGAGATATTTGCAGTTGGTCCATTTCTCCAATTGAAATTTGGATGGTTTCTCTAGTTGGGATTATATGACTCTAAGTTTGAAGAGAAAGGTCTTTTATAAGTATTAAGAGCATTGGCCTTATCATGAAGTACCTCTTAAAATGCTAGAATGGTGGGACATTTTTGAGTAAGTTGCGCAGTACTTTCACAAATGCTACATACTTGTTCATCCTTTTTAGAATTATTCTTCCTCATTTCTATGGCCTCTATTTTTTTAGCTAGGGATGCTACTCTGGCATTAAGTTCATCTTTGTTAGAAAATGGCATACATGCCTCCCCTAGCAAATGTGGTAATGGGCTTGGGTCTATTTGGATGTTCGAATCTTTCTGAATCAGCCTAAGTCTATGCACTTTCAGCTAGCCATTCCAAATACTCATCCACCTTATCTGGTTATTCATTTAAAAAGTTGACATTGCACATCATCTCTACAAACTAGCATATGCCAGAATTAAGTCCCTAATAGAAGAAGGTAATGATGCACCATGGCTCATAGCCATGATGTGGGCATGTGAGTAATAGATCATTGAACATTTCCAAACATTAGTAGAATGACTCTTTGTCCTTCTAGGTAACGTTCATTATCTTAACCACAAAATTTGGGCAGTAATTTGATTACTCCTATTTTTATGTAATACCCCGAGCAATTTACGCTATTAAATTGGGCATTCTATAGGAAATGAACTGTGTTGAATGTTTTACTTTATTTAAAATAGTAAATAAAGGAATTTGTAAGTAAACTTGATACCATTATATTCTAATCAAAAAATTGAATCCAATGCCTCAAAGAACGCTGAAAACGGAGTTCTTATGAAGAAGTTAAGGCTGTTTAAAGATTAGGGGCATTTCTGTAATTGAAACAAAAAACGAAAAAAGACAGAAAACACAGGGGGCCATTTTGATAACGGCACCCCATTGTCTTCTTCATCTAGACAGAGGTTTCTGCCACCTCCATTGGCAACACCGCCATAGCAAGGCTATAAAAAGCCCTATCTCCCCCTCTCCAAAATACGATTTTTCTGGTCATTTGGGACTGAGGTTTCCAGCAAAAATTGGAAACCTAGTTTCCCTGCAATTTTCGGCAATGGCCAGGCCCGAGTTAGGCTGGCCATTCTCCCCATTCCCCACTCTTCTCTTTTCCGGTCTTGCTCGACATTAGGGATGTTCCTCTTCCTCACGATTTTTGGGGAAATGGGGTTTTCAGACGGAAAGAGGGAGCCGCACCACCCAAAGGAGGGCATCCCCAGCTACCCAAGTAAGCCCCTCTTTCCCTTTCTCTTCGTTTCACTTCCCCCAGCCTAGATCCATGCCAGATTTGGTCTTTTCCCAGCCAGTTTTTCCCGCCGGAGAAGACGAAGCCAGTTCCAATAGGCCCTGTACGAACCAGGCGTCCAAGGGACACCATGCTCCACTTGCGCCTGGGACAAGGTCCCTGGGATGGGTTACAGGCATACAACAATGTGTACACTATCCCTGGTGAGGCCTTCAGGTGCACGCGCGACGCGGGGCACGGGCCTGGCTCGACCGGGATGCATGGGGTGCCTTGGGAGCTGAGACGCCCCATACTACACCAAAGGTGCGTCTGTGCGATGCCATCTAGGATGCATGTCATAGCGCGTCGCTTGAGCATGCATGTGTGCGCACAAAACGTGGTCCCTGGCAAGGCCTTTGGGCGCACACGCACTTGAGGCGGTCGCAATTCAACCAGGATGCACGGGTGTCCTAGGAACTGGGACACGTGGACCTAGTAAGACTATAAAGTTAGGATTAGAGGACAATTTACAGAGTTAACCATTGAATAGTAGATCCACATCATAGGATCTAGCCTGACAATGAATTAGGCAAGGACCCATGGACCCTAAAAGGCAAATCTAGCTATCTAATTTCTTAAAATAGATCGAAATTGATAAGGACTCCTTGTATCCATTCATATCCAGGAGTTTATAAATGAGACCCAGGGACAGGTTGAGTGATGAAGAACGTGACCCCAGGAGACTTCGAGGTAGGTGCTCTATCACTACTAGACTTTTTAAAAGAGCCATGATTGTTTTGAGAATGCATGTTTTAAATATAAGTATATGACTTGTTTAGCATGACTTAATTTTATTCAGCGTGCATATGATAAATACATTATGCATAGACATGCTTTGCAAATAATTGCATAAATTGCATGATTTGTGGTTATTGAGTTTTGAAAAATTGCATGTCCTTGAGGGTTACCAAAAGATGCTAGGTAGGTAGTTGTGAGGGCTAGGCAGTTGTGAGGAACCCAAAGAGGATAGGTTTTGAAAAAGAGGTTTTTGCTTGTTTGATTGTATATGATTTGGGCTAGTAAGCTTATGGGCACTATGCCTAGAGGTCTAGGGTGGCCTCCTAGCCTCTACCACTATTAGGTGGAATGGGTACCATGCCCAAAAAGGGCATGTCCCTGCTTCGACTGCATGTGGTACAAGGGGCTACCACTGGTGTCACGGCACTAGGTCAAAGTCTCATATGCCCCGTGGAGGCTATGACCCTGTGTCCCTAGGTACCCAGGGACCACACGGCGGTGAGGTCGTGGGCGTAGTAGGCCCTATGGTTTGAGGATTTACTTGCATTGCATATGGCATGACATGAGGTTGGTCGACCATACCATATATCCATGAGTTGGATTCAGTTGAGCATTTGATGCATATTATTATGTTTATGATATATATGATACTTTCGACTTGGATTATGCGATTCTTTAAGTCGTTAGTATTCCAATTTGACAATTGTTTTTGATATCGATATTGAACATGAGTGTTCAAACATGCACATGTTTTAAAGAGCATATGATTTTAAACATAGCGTGCATTGTAAAACTAGTAGTGATAGACTCCTACTGAGTATAGTATATACTCACCCAATCCTTAACAGTTTTTAGGACAGCCTCATTCACGAGTAGAAGATGCCTTAGGAAATGTTAGTGCTACGAGCAAGAAAAATCAAGGGGAGACAATTATACATGTAAGTAAACCCTCTACCCTTTGGACATGTATTTGTATTTATTTACAGTTGGGTTGTGTGCTGTGACTGGATAGACCTGGGGAAAAACATTTATGATTTCTGAAGTGTTTCAAAAACTGCTTTGATTATTGTGAAAGCAAATGACACTCAGGGTTTTCAAAATGAGTTTAAAACTAAAGATTTTTTGGTACATTGCATGGTTTTTATAAAATGGTTTTCAAATAGGGATGCATCCCACCTTAGGAATTAGATGTTGCATTTAAAAATGCATGGGAAAACCCAGGTCGTCACAATTGGTATCGAAGCCCAGGTTTTATCCTTTCACAGCCAATCCAGCATGTCTAAGGGTCATAGACAATAGAGAAAATCAAGAAGTAGTATAAATAGTAGTAGAGATGACTATTTCCATTTGAGGATTACAATATTAATGCTCAAGGCATTTCACCATAAACAAATAGGTGAAAAAGGAGACGGGTCTAGCAAATACTTAGATATTGGATAGCTTGAATCCTATCAAAATCATAGGAAATAAGGATTATTGTACAGTAGTGCAAACAGGGAAACTCATATATGAATTAGATTATGACGAGAATGATGAATGAAGATGTTAGTGAACTTATTGGTAGATAGTTCTGACCTGTAAGAGATCAATCTCACCAAAGATGAGAACATCGAAGAACCTAGGTGGCTATCTTACCATCATAAAGAATATCAGAATATGAGAACACTATCGCAAGGGATATGCTATGGGATGTAAAAGGCAGACTTTGAGAAAATTTTGATGATAATCTAAGAGGGATGAGAATGCAAGATGATATTAGGAGATAACTATGACTCGTACTAGGTCACAAAGGTATGGATCCTGAAGGACTTAACTCAATTTTGGATACCTGAATTGGAGTCTTATGAAGAGTAAAGTGCTATCGAATAATAATTACCTGAGTATTATGGAGGAAATCAGAAGAGGTATAGAAGTGACAGATTATGTGAATAAGAGAAACATAACACGAATATGATAGGGAAATGAATTCGACCGAGTTATCAAAAGATTTGGACAATAATATTAGGGATGATAGATCTGTGAATAATAGATTGATCCTAACATGAACTTATAAGAGAAGTATAGCATGACCAAAAGATCAATGACATTATTAAGACATTGTATGAATTTTATTGAGGCTACATGCAATTAAGGATTTCAATGATCTTAAGACAATTTAGAATTTCTAAGAAGCATTCAGTTTATCATATCTATTAAGTAAAGGAGTAGATGCAATATCGATTATATGCAACAAAGCATATGAAGACATTGATCTAGGTAGACAAAAATGAGGATTTTGAAGAAAAGAAAGAAAGAGAGAGATGTAACTATCAGTATTCAATGAATATTGAATATTCAAAAGAAGAAGATCATGACTTTATGGAGATACATACAATTCTTTCATCTTGAATCCTATAGGAAGGTCGACCAAACAAATGCAAAGGAATAATACTAGTTGAGTTGGTGATCTTATTGTAAAAGAGTATAAAAGAAAGAAAGCATATGGGGTTTAAGACTTTGAGTAGAGTATAGAATTTCAGGAGATTATGCGACAAGAAATTTCCGAAGAAGAATGGTGACCAACTAGAAATTAAATTCTACAAATTGTTTGATGTCTATATCAATTATTGTAATTAGAATCTTATTAGACCCATTAGTTTATGGGGAACACCAATGGATATAATCCATAAAAAGGAAAATTTGGTGATATCCCACCTTGCCAATAAAATATATTGAAAAAGGAATTAAGCCGAGACAGTGACTTAGCAAGTAGGGTACCATCAAGGATCAAATTGAGGTCTTGCTATCATAGATTGGAAAACCAAAAATCTTAAGACCATTATTTAGTCATTACCTTTAGAGTACTATTGACTAAATAAAGGTATCCCACCCTATTTAATCAAATATGTTAGTAGTCGAAGTTATATGCTCAGAGGGATGTTATAAGTCTTTAGACTTGAGTTTTCCTTGAAAGAAGTACTTGTTAGACTAAGTCAATTGAGGGTATGAGGTCAGTTGATGAGGATAGTTGCAACTGAGACAGAAGCAAAAATAAGGAGCGATCTCCACCAGTGAGACAGATTTTTCCAAACCTAAATAGATACCATGACAAACCATAGAAATCACTGTGGGTCTGAAAGATGCTGCTGACTTGGATTGAAAAGAAAGGTAGATAAGTACCGATCACTTTAGAGACCCTTGAGCTTATGACAAAGATATATCTGGAAAGAGATCAATAAGTAATCAAATAAAGCCTTTCTATATGTCTGCGAAAATGTTTTATGCTTACCTAAGTGTTTTTCAAATTTGATGATTTAACAACTTCAGCATAACTTGATGTAGTAGCTATTGAACGAGAACTGCTATTATAAGCTAAGTATGAGGAGGCACTTGAAAGATAAAATTTGAGGAATTAAGAAAATCACTACTTATGAGGATACCTCTTGACAATACAGACTGCATGGTTGATGATAAAGCATTAATAAAAGATTGAACAGCATATTGATATAAGGAATGGAAGGAGAAAAGTTGAGGTGGCCAGCACAATATAAGGTGAGATTTGATGTTACGTTGCCTTTAGACAAAAAAATAGTTGTTATGTGCATATACCAATTACAAAAAAAAAAATCAATTAAAGGAATTTCCTAAGGACTGACTCTACTGGATTGAGTATAGAACTTTTGGACTAAAAGATTACAAAGAAAACCATTAAGCAAAGAAAGGACAAAGAGGATGATGACAAAGGATTCAACCATGACCTAGTAAGGGTAATCGATTATGAATAAGAGACTTTTTGCTTTGCATAAATAGGAACATTGTTGAAAATCCTAATGACAAATTGATGTGAATAGTGAGATAGGAATCTGGACGAGAACATTTGACCCATGATGATGAATCAACCATTAACATTTGACATGAGTTTGGATAAAATCTTCACAGAGAAAAGTGTTTAATGAATTCAATAATTATGAAACTGGATATAGAGTTAGGACATTTTACTTTCAGTATATGATAAGGTCCTCGATGGACGATGCTACTAATTGGCTTTCATGATTTTGTTTTAAATGTAACTTTGAGGAATCAAGTCACATGTGGAAAATGACAAATAGTCAAAATTCGAAGTTAATCAAGGGTTTGGCTGTAGAGCACATGATACCATATCAGTGATTGAAGTATCTTAGGGATAAATATAAAAGATAAGAAACAAAGTTAGACACAATAGAAAGAAGGTAATTTTTTGGACTCTGACTAATGACATATAACCAACCATTAGAAGGAGATGTGGATGATGAAGAGATCACTAGATGAAAGATAAGAAGAAAAAGGGATTATCCTATGATATCCAAAATAAAATAGGAGAAATAAGATCATATGATCTCAAAGAAGTATGGAGTAATTTATACATGAATAAAGAAGCATGATCCTATGAGGAAACTATCCTATACATGATGAGAAAAGTATAGGCATCTAAGGATTTCGAGATAGATGAATTATAGCTAGAAACTACTATTATTAAACTAGCACGTATGGGAGTATGCATCAGAGTACGCAGCGAAAGCGGCCCTTATAGGTAAGGCCATGTAGAAGGAACAATAAAAATGATAAATTGAGGTTGAGCCTAGATTTGATCCCTAAGGGGGGAATGCATTCACCAAGAAGTTATCTAAGAGACAAAATACCTTGAAGATGATAATTTATGGAATTTTGAGGACGAAATTCTTTTAAGGGGGTAATAATGTAATACCCCGAGCAATTTACGCTATTAAATTGGGCATTCTATAGGAAATGAACTGTGTTGAATGTTTTACTTTATTTAAAATAGTAAACAAAGGAATTTTTAAGGAAACTTGGTACCATTAGATTCTACTCGAGAAATGGAATCCAACGCCTCAAAGAACGCTGAAAACAGAGTTCGTATGAAGAAGTTAAGGCCGTTTAAAGATTAGGGGCATTTCTGTAATTTAAACAAAAAACGAAAAAGACAGAAAATGCAGGGGGCATTTTGATAACGGCACCCCATCATCTTCTTCCTCTAGACTTCTCCAAAAACCCTGTTTCTAGAGGTTTCTGCCACTGTAAATGGCAGCACCGCCATTGGTAGCACCGCCATAGCAAGGCTATAAAAAGCGCTATCTCCCCCTCTCCAAACCATGATTTTTTCGGTCATTTGGAAATGGGGTTTCCAGAAAAAATCAAAAACCCAGTTTCCCTATGATTTCTGGCAACGGCCAGGCCCGAGTTAGGCCGGCCATTCTCCCCATTCCCCTCTCTTCTCTTTTCCGGTCTTGCTCGACATTAGGGATGTTCCTCTTCCTCACGATTTCCGGCAAAATGGGGTTTTTAGACGGAAAGAGGGAGCTGCACCACCCGAAGGAGGGCGTCCCCAGCTACCCAGGTAAGCCCCTCTTTCCCTTTCTCTCTATTTCACTTCCCCCAGGCCAGATCCATGCCGGATCTGGTCTTTTCCCAGCAAGTTTTTCCAGCCGAAGAAGACGAAACCAGTTCCAATAGGCCCTGTACGAACCAAGCATCCCAGGGACGCCATGCTCCACATGCGCCTGGGACAGGGTCCCTGGGATGGGTTCTAGGCATACGACAGTGAGTACACTATCCCTGGTGCGGCCTTCGGGTGCGCGTGACGTGGGCCATGGGTCCTGGCTCAACCGGGATGCACAGGGTGCCCTGCGAGCTGAGATGCCCCATGCTACACCAAAGGTGCATCTGTGCGATACCATCCAGGATGCATGTCATAGCGCGTCGCTTGAGCATGCATGTGTGCATGCAAAATGTTGTCCCTGGCCGGCCTTTGGGTGCACACGCACGTGAGGTGTTCGCGGTTCAACCAGGATTCACGGGTGTCCTGGGAACTAGGACACACGGACCTAATAAGACTATAAAGTTAGGATTAGAGGACAATTTACAGAGTTAACCATTGAATAGTAGATCCACATCATAGGATCTAGTCTGACAATGAATTAGGCAAGGACCCATGGACCTTAAAAAGCAAATCTAGCGATCTAATTTCTAAAAATAGATCAAAATTGATAAGGACTCCTTGTTTCCATTCATATCCAGGAGTTTATAAATGAGACCCAGGGACGAGTTGAGTGATGAAGAACGCGACTCTAGGAGACTTCGAGGTAGGTGCTCTATCGCTACTAGACTTTTAAAAGAGCCATGATTGTTTTGAGAATGCATGTTTTAAATATAAGTATATGACTTGTTTAGCATGACTTAATTTTATTTAGCGTGCATATGATAAATACATTATGCATAGACATGCTTTGCAAATAATTGCATAAATTGCATGATTTGTGGTTATTGAGTTTTGAAAAATTGCATGTCCTTGAGGGTTACCAAAAGACGCTGAGTAGGCAATTGTGAGGGCCAGGCAGTTGTGAGGGACCCAAAGAGGACAAGTTTTGAAAAAGAGGTTTTTGCTTGTTTGATTGTAATATGATTTGGGCTAGTAAGCTCGTGGGCTCTATGCCGAGAGGTCTAGGGTGGCCTCCCAGCCTCTACAACTATTAAGTGGAATGGGTACCATGCCCAAAAAGGGCATGTCCCTGGTTCGACTGCATGTGGTACAGGGGGCTACCACTGGTGTCACGGCATTGGGTCGAAGTGTCATATGCCCCATGGAGGCTATGACCTTGTGTCCCTAGGTACCCGGGGACCACACAGTGGCGAGGTCGTGGGCATAGTGGGCCCTATGGTTTGAGGATTTACTTGCATTGCATATGGCATGACATGAGGTTGGTCGACCATACCATATATCCATGAGTTGGATTCAGTTGAGCATTTGATGCATATTATTATGTTTATGATATATATGATACTTTCGACTTGGATTATGCGATTCTTTAAGTCGTTAGTATTCCAATTTGATAATGGTTTTTGATATCGATATTGAATATGAGTGTTCAAACATGCACATGTTTTAAAGAGCATATGATTTTAAACATAGCGTGCATTGTAAAAATAGTAGTGATAGACTCCTACTGAGTATAGTATATACTCACCCAATCCTTAACATTTTTTAGGATAGCCTCATTCACGAGTAGAAGATGCCTCAGGAAATGTTAGTGCTACGAGCAAGAAAAATCAAGAGGAGACAATTATACATGTAAGTAAACCCTCTACCCTTTGGACATGTATTTGTATTTATTTACAATTGGGCTGTGTGCTTTGACTAGATAGACTTGGGGAAAAACATTTATGATTTCTAAAGTTTTTCAAAAACTACTTTGGTTATTGTGAAAGCAAATGACACTCGGGGTTGTCAAAATGAGTTTAAAACTAAAGATTTTCTGCTGCATTGCATGGTTTTTATAAAATGGTTTTCAAATAGGGATGCATCTCGCCTTAGGAATTAGATCTTGCACATCATCTCTACAAACTAGCATATGTCAGAATTAAGTCCCTAATAGAAGAAGGTAATGATGCACCATGGCTCATAGCCATGATGTGGGCATGTGAGTAATAGATCATTGAACATTTCCAAAAATTAGTAGAATGACTCTTTGTCCTTCTAGGTAAAGTTCATTATCTTAACCACAAAATTTGGGTAGTAATTTAATTACTCCTATTTTTAATTCCAATGCACCAGGATTCTGGGGAAGAATAATATAGGATGGTGTAATGGTGCATGTAGGTTGCAGGTAATCTTTTAAAGCTCCATGATGAAAGTTTTGATATAAATCATTATCCCATATTTACTTTGTTGGTTGCACTCCCTATTATTATTCCTTCTCCAATCTCTGTTAGCTAAATGACTATTCCTCCTTTGTGGAGGTAGATATTCATCATCCAATAGATATGGTGGGTCCACATTCACGATGAGTGGAAGGCCTTGATCACCTCTAATACTACCCTAGGGTGAGTTATCCCTTGTTTGTTAATCAGTCTTTGACTGTGATTGATTTAGTTGCATGTCATTTTGGTCATACTTGACTAACCTTTTGGGTTTTGTTGCATATCTAAAAGTGCACACAACGAAAGACTTTTTTTTTCTTCTATTTTTGCTTTTTTTTTTTGAATGGGAAAAAAGTACCCTAGCTAATGCAACCTAACTGCTAATGATGGACAATGATAGAGAACAAAATTCAAACAACCTTAAGGCTAGTAAGCAGATAATTTGATTGTCTTGAATTTATGTTGGTGAGAAGCTTTTAGATTAGCCTAATCTAATGCTCCTCCTCTCTTTTAGACTTGCCCCACTACTTACTAGTTAGATCCTAACCTAACTAACCACTTCACACCCTCCTCAGCTAGTTGTAGGTTGTCTAAGTCATAAAATGTAGTGCAGAGCTAGTCATTTAAATATCATAGCAGTTAGTTAGACAACAGCCCCTGGAGTAGCAATAGGTCACCTCCTTCCAAGAGGGTCCTACGAGAATGTGATGGCCTCTATAAGTCTTTTTTAATTGATTTTAAATTAATTTTGAAGGTTAGGTTACCCATTTGTGGTGATTAAATCCACTTTGATCTTATAAGGTCAAGTTCTCTTACTAATTGATTTCCACACTTCATGGCAGCTCAATCAACTTATAAATCACCTTAAAGCAATAAACATGCCTTAAAATGGAATTAAAAACAATAAGCTAATGTTAGTGGGTCCTGGATAAGATCTTCTCGTATAAGAGTGGGACCATGTACATTCCACCTCCACCTCCAGGTCATGATGGTCCACCCTTGACCTATATTATTGCAACCCTTTTAAATAAATTAGAATTAAAAAAATATAATGTGCCCTTACTACAATTCACTCATAATTAAAACTTTGACTATCTTAATTAAGATCCTCATTGAAATCTTCTTTTTCTAAATTCCTATAAAATAAAACATAGCAATAAGTACTAAATTTAGGAAATAAAGTGATTATGGACTAAGAAAAATTGAAAATGCACCTTAAAATGACTAAAATACTACATTGATGTAAAAAAATTATTTTTTTAAAGTCTTTTATTTTTTAATTAAATTTTATGAAACTCCATTGCAGGTCCCTGACGATGGTACCAAAAACTTATTGATTGTTTTTTGCAAGTGCACGGGCTATTATAATATAGCTTATGCAAGTATGGGTTGATCCCATGGGGAATCAACTTAAAGAAATTGGAGTTTAGGTAAAATTTCCTTTGCCACAAATTAAGGAAAATTATAAAAACTAAATAAAATGAATTAAAAACTCATATCCATTGAATTCCAAGTTCAAAAGATAGAGAATCAGACTATTTATCAAGTAAGTTCCACTTCCTTAGCTTGATTATAGCAACATTCTTCAATTTTGGCCACACCATTAACGTTAAGGCTATGCCATCCTAAGGTGCTGCTAAATGGAATGATCTTATCAATGTCCATGAATGAGAAATCATAGATCGAACTGCCGAATCGGAAAAATTGGGTGCTATCATATACCTTTGTCTCGGCTAAGGTCACGAGCTGGAGATAAGCGGACTCAAACCGCTGACATCTGCCACAGGGTAAACCACTGCCTCTCAGGCCTCCCCGACTAATTCTACCATAGAGGGCAATGATAGACAATAACTCCCCCCCCGAACACAGCTTACAACTTTCATCGTACTGTGCTCTCCAAAGAATAACTCTTCTCAAAATCTCAAAAGGTGCTGAGTTGAATCCCATTCTAAAGATTCTTGCGTGGAGGATTCAGCTACAGAAGAACCAGGACAGAAAAAAAAGTTTTGGGAGGGACCGCTCTTCTCATCCCTTATTTATGATACCCCAGTGAGAACCTACAATATCACCGTTATGCCGCCCTTTGATTCACTGTATCGAAAAGAATGCATTGCATTCTATTCTCCCATGATACTTCACAGAGCACTCTATCGCAAAACAAGTCTATCGACTCATTATCCTAAAGCTAGCTTCGCTAACAGTAGTTCTCATTTAAGAGTGGAATGACCGCCCTTGTCTAGGGAATGGAGAAAAAGAAGTTCTCATCGATTGATAGAAATGGAAAGCCAGTTCTTATCCCTAGCTAGAGTGAGAAAGCATCTTTATGTCAATAAAACTGATCAAGAAGGATTGGTGGGAAACTCTCCCTTGTTGAATCAGGTGAAGTTTTTAAGGCATAACTATTGATTGAATCCTCATCTGGCAATAGTTTTTACGTGGCAAATTTTTCTTTCAAAAGAAAAGAATAACGTAGGTAGACTAGAAGGATGAGTTGCAGGCTTAAGGCATAGTAGCTCTCTTGCAGCTACCTTTGCTATGTCATCTGATGTTGTTCACAAAGCTATAGACCTGGCTATCTCCGAGTTGAAATCGATCCTAGGAATCTTATTTTTATTCTTAATAGAACCCGTCCTCCCATTAACAAGGGGCTTAAGGGAAAGGCCTTTTTATCTCCAATCGATCCTGGTGAGAAAAAGGGTTCTTTACCTAGAATCCATAGAAGAAGAACAGGCATAGGTTCTAGTTATTCCTTTTCAAAAGTCTGAAGCTGAGTGAGGGGCCGAGGAAAATAAGAAGGAATAGGGATTATTCACTATGCCAATTGCCAGTGGGGTTTTCTCTTTTAAAAGGAACCTTCAAAGCAAAGGTGTAACTCCAAGGCAGTTTGACAACTACCAAGATAAAACTCCTAGTTGCTCAGGGCAAGGACTGAGCAGAGGTGGAACAGGACTGGGTTTCCCCCAAGGAAAGAACTAGTAAGGATTTCTCTCTGCCTTTAGCTATCCCAAAGGACCTTGAAAGAGGGAGAGACCCAAGTAAAAGATGATTTTTTCTCTTTGCTTGGTCCCAAGGGGCTGGCAAAAGGGAAGAATCGAAAATTCCTTCCTTATAGAAGCATTGGATCTTGGTAGCTTCAAGTTAAGATTTTCCTTTCTGTGACTCTTGCAACGGACTTAAGAGCTAGATTGACATACCCCAAGTATGGATGGATAGAAAGAAGAGGACCAAAGGTCCTAAGTTACATGCGAAAAAAGGCATTCCCAAGGGCAAGAGGATCTATGGTCGTATGGCATTTGGACTAAGAAGAGAAAGGTACCAAAGAGTGTATTGACCTATGAACTTAAAATTGTGCTTGAAACATGCCCTTATCCGGATTGAAGGCCTTAGCCAAGTCTTGGAAGTTAAGCTCCTGCCGACCTTACTTTGGAATTGCATCCATTCCGAGTGGAAGTGAGGGACAAGCTCTGGGAAAGATGGTGGCCATGAGGTTACAAAGGTTGTGAACTTAACTTGGTGATTATGTTCACCCCATCTTGATTCGGGCTAGCTATCAGATGACAAAAGGATGCCGGACCTTGTTTTAGAAGTGGGAAGGTGAGTCATGGCATTGACTCGAATGATCTAGCCAATCATTTCTCCTAGTAGGCTATTATTCATCGCTCTTCGCTTTACCTAAGTTTCGGCTTATTTAGGAAGAAAGAATTGTTAACAAGTCTATGAGCTTCTTCTAGGGCATGCTGCCCTTCCTTGAGGTTAAGACCTGGTTGGCATGGAAGGCATTAGCTACGTCCCCTAAGCTCACTCCGGCCAGACACCTTACATCTATTTCTATATAATAGAGGTCTACATTGTGTCGTAACAAAGGCTTCGTATTGAGACCTGATCTTCTTCCTGGGTCGATTGCTTTGTCTTCATTCATGACACCACCATCTTTCCCCACCGATTGGGGTGGTGTTCAGTATCATCATCTTTCCTTAAGGCGATCTTCTATCTATTTACCTAAACTCCAAAGCGATTAGAAGAAACTTTCAGGTTTCTTTCCACGAAAGATAATTGAACTCTGACTTCTTCTTCACTGTCCTGCTATCTGAACTTGAAGATTCAGTTTGTGTTCCATGAACTCAATAACCACTTATTTTAAATGCTATAGCAGATGTAGTTGAATTGGGACCAAGACAAAGGAAAGTGCTTCTATCGAAGAGGCCCACGCTTCTTGTGTTGAAGTAAGTAAACCGGTAACATATTATAAGATCAATGGTCTTCTTCCTTCTTATGTTCAGGATAAACATCCGAACTCTTTTTGTACTAGCTGCCCAGCTTACCAATAGGTAGCAAGCATACTATAA
The DNA here is from genome assembly GCA_035236585.1 of Warburgia ugandensis. NCBI lineage: Eukaryota > Viridiplantae > Streptophyta > Magnoliopsida > Canellales > Canellaceae > Warburgia > Warburgia ugandensis. Next base: position 31,178,129 of record CP141139.1, on the reverse strand, counting down.
AAAAAAGCTTTCTTTTTTTTTTAAGCCGAAGAGAAGAATATAATTCAACTCAAGAGGGGCACTCCTCATTCTTCAGTTGTTATCCCTTTTTCCTATGGGTTGGACGGTGTGGAACGAAGGGCCCCGAAGGTGAGCTATCAAATAGCTTAGCTTGAGCCATTAACAGATAAGGCAACCCTTGTTGAGCTCATATGGGCGGGCCGCCGGCCCTACTATTGGAGCTCAGTACCACTATCTCAAGCTCAGCTCTTCGTCCTTACTAATAGGGGCCCCGTCACGCCCTATTAGCACCCCTATTAGCCCTTATTAATATAGTGCTATACTAATAAAAAGAGGGTGCCCCCTCATATATTCTATGAAAGTAGTTTACGCTTTCTTTACTTCTTTACTGAGTCAGATGGTCAGATACTGTCTCATTCGTATACAAATGAGCAGGTTCGCTCCAAATTGAGGATAAGATATGAGAGTAATTCAGAAGCACTTTTGATTTCTTATTGTAGCAGACAGAATTCCATTGGTCTAATTAGGGACTCCTAATGCATCTTTACTATTCACCCTACTAAAAAATGCCAACACTGAATCAGTCCTTAGATTTATTTGTGGCCATCGAGGAGCCGTATGAGGTGAAAATCTCATGTACGATTCTGGAATAGCGATGGGAACAGTGATGTTATCATCGACTATGATTATCTAACAGTTCAAGTACTATTGATATAGTTGAGGCACAGTCCAAATATGGGTTTTGGGGGTGGAATCTGTGGCGTCAACCTATAGGGTTTATAGTTTTTCTAATTTCTTCCCTAGCAGAATGTGAGAGATTACCCTTTGATTCATCATGACAGGAGTCAAAAGCATGTCGAACGACCACACACACCAAAGTCAACAAATCCTATCCTCTCTCTGTGATGGTCCAAGTAAATCCTTGGATAGTGGGAACAGACCTATTTATTGCCTTGGGTGATAGCTCGGCATAAATATTGAAGGAAAAGAAAAAGCCTTCTGCTAAGTCAAACAAAGGAAAGGAAAGACAAAGCTTTCAGTTCACCATCTTTATTGGCACTTCATAAATGAATAAAAGTAGCAATGTGCCCTTCTGTCCTTTCTTTGATTTGGAGCTAGCCTAGGTTGAGGTGGCATCTCTCGAATAAGAGTAGTAGTGGGGAAGACATAGATTGATGGAATGAGGGGCAAAGCTATTCGACCAATTAGATTAGGGAGAGGGAGGGAAGAAAGAAAGAGAACCGCACCTTATTAAATTAAGCCGAGGGGAATCTCATAAGGGATTAATCTCATTGAATCTTCCTCTTTCAAGGAGAGGCGCGAAAAACTGCTCCATTATAAAGGATAGGAGCACAGAATAAGTAGCAAAATGGAATCTGTAAGAGCTCTATCCTATGCTAGACCTAATCAAAGACTGTCAAGCGCCAGTAGAGAAAGGAAAGGTGAATAGGGGCTGGCCCTAGCTTTATCAAACCTATCAATTATCAAACCTGTCATAAGGAAAGAAGAAGATTCTTGCGCAGAGGATCCATCTACAGGAGACCCTATGCTATGTTCCTGTTTTGAGGCAAGTCTGCTATCTTCGTCTCGTGGTCTGCCTTTACTTAGTCTTTCTTTCCTTGACAAGATAACTGATATCCTTCCCTTAGGGTTTCTTCAGAAAGATAAAAAAAGAATTAATCCACTGAGGGACTTTCATTTACCACTCTTTACTTTACTTGATGGGATCAGCTATTTTCTTATAAATTGGCCCAGGGAATCTCACTTTCAAAAGATAAAAAACTTCTTCTTTGAGAGAGTGTGTTAGTACTCTTTGTACTAAGGGAAAGGTGCAATATTTAGAGGTAGTACACCTGTACTAATAGTCTTGGTTCATCGTCTTGCTGCAAGTATTGTCATTCGGTTGAGCGAGGAAGCAAGGCCCAAGTACTCATAGAGTCGGGTATGATTGCTTAAGTTCCTGTGTGACTATACTTCTCAAAAATGGATATACCTTGCGTGTCAAGCGAAAGATTAGAATAGATAAGGCGATATGGCCAATGTGCTTTCAACAATAGGCCAAACTCAATGTGCGTGGCTGTTGATCGTCGGTCACTAGTAGTCGTTTTAAGATCCACTCACTCTCTTGATGAGCAAGAAACCAAGATAACTTCCTTCATGTACGAGGGAGTGGTAACTAGCGTGAGGACAATTGGTGGTGAGAAACATGAGTTTCCAGTGTCAAAAGACAGACATCAATGGTTAGCCCAAGAGGAAATTCCTATGTATTAATAAGGGCGCGCCTTCTGATTTAGCAAACAAACAAGCAACGGGTTTGCTTTAACAGGTAAAGAAAGGGCTAGAACATCGACTAATAAATAATAAATAAAGGCTTTCTCCTTATATTTTTTTATTTATATAGTTCTCTAACTAAAATTAACTGACAAAGCATCCGTTCACATCAAGAATAGAGGTTGATTGTGAATGTAATTGCTTGTAGTTTGATTTTCGAGATTGGGTTGGTGTTCAGTGTACATTACTGTATTGAAAAGAATGCATTGCATTCTATTCTCCCATCATACTTTTCTTGAGTGATTCCTCAATGAACCGCGTAGAGCTATAAGTAGGCTCAGCAATCTGTCAAACCTCATCAATCCATTCCTCAGGTCTCTGATTAAAGATTCAATGGTTGGATTATGTAGATCTTTCAAAAATCTGATGACCTGAACTAAGGAAAAAATTTCAAATTTAGGTGGCTTAGATCAAATTTTTGGATTATAATGAAAGTTCATATCTACAAGATTAGCTAGGAATTGTGTGTAGATGAATATCTAAGAATTGATTCAAAATTAAAAAAGAAAAAGATAAGAAATTAAGATGGTGTTGTTAATTAAAGCTAAACTATTGATTCGGTTAAGCTTTAGTCTATCAAGGATGAGATTAAGTAATTCTTGTATTAACCATGTACAGAACAAAGCTTGGATAAGGCAAAATAGGAATAAAAGTAAGACAAAATGATGATAAAATAGTATAGGGATAAGATAAAATAGGGATGTGGTTGGAATTAAATTTATAAGCCTATGGGCAAAATTGCAATATGCCCTAAAGCTTCCTTTCTTTTACCGTAACTGAGAGGAGGAAGAGGAAGATGATGCAGGTGTAGGTGTAGGTGAAGACGACGCATGTAGGGAGATCAATGAATATGAAGGGAAAGGAGAGGAATTTGGGGAAAACTCGAATTGGGTTTTCTTATAATAGTGAGAGGTAGACAAAGGCTGAGAGAGAAGTTGGAGGTTGTGTGATCTCCGACAACAACTGGAGTTGGAAGGAGAGTAGTGAGAGAACAGAGACTGCTTGGGAATGACCTCCTTCCTCCTATGATGAAGCTCCTTTGGCTTCTTTGGGTTGCTCTCTATCCTATAATGCCACTATTTAGCTCCCCTCTTACAGTGAAGTTTTCCCCTATTACAGTCCTAAGGTGGAAATGTTTCATGGCTTAGAAGAAGCTCCTTTTAATTTTTCCATAGTGGAGCTCTGATAGCTCTATGGTGAAATAGTTTTCCTGCCCTTCTACCATAAAGAGAATCAGTCTTGACAAATCTACCTTGGTGCTGAGAGAGAGAGCCGGCCCGTGAGAGAGGAGTCAGAGAAATCTGAGACTGGTCTCCTCTCCTTATAAAGCTTTTCCCTTCATTTTTCTTTCAAGGTTCCTTTTTAGTTTTTCAAGCATTTCCTTTTGAAGCTTTTCTTCACCTTCCTCTTTCATGGTTTCCTCTTCTTCTTAGAAAGAAAGAAAATATTCAAGCCTTCAATCTTTCCTTCATTAGTCTTTGTAACAATCTTCAAGATTTCTTTCTTATTTCCTCGAGCATCTCCATCTTGTATCGTGGGACCCATTTGGCCTTTTGTTCTGATCTAGTTGATCTACACCATACAAAACTCAATTAGATTCATTTTGATCATACTTTAAGCCTTTGATTAGCTCCTAATGATCATTTAACCATTAAATTTTGCAAATTGATTGTTGGATGATTAATTGGAGCTACAATGTAAATTTAAGAAAAAAATTACAAATTTGAGTGCATGAATCATCTAATTAAATGCTAGATTAGTGGTTTTTAAAGTAAAATTAAACACTTAACACATCCAACACATAACATCTAGCCAAACTAAGGGAAGCTAAAATAAGATGGAAGGACCAGATCATCCAAAGGTGGGGTTTCGTTGAGCAAGGCACTTGAGTCAGTACAGAAACTTAGTTCAGATAGCATATCTATTGTTTTTTAGGTATCTACTGTGTATTATCAATGTGGTCACTCAAGAAGCACGTGTTAGGTCCTGATTTTAGTGATCCAACCATCAAACTGCTTGCCTGTCTTAGGTAAGTATGCCCCAATATTTTAAACCCTTGGACAATCCTGACCATTTCTTTCCAATGTCGAATGTACTAATGTTTATTTACAACTCAAAAAGAGGTTCAAAATGCAAAGGTATGATTAACCAATGACAGATTTTTAGATCATGGCCAACTAGTATAGGTATCAAATAAAAAATTGTTTGGATCATTGAAAGGAAGGATGTGTATGTCTTCCCAAACATACTATAGTAATAAAATTTGGGTTTTATTGGTTCTCCAAATGGATTTGCTACTACTAATAACTCTTTATTGCTCTTATTCTAACTTTCATACTTGTAATATATAGTCCTACTAAGAGTACATGCTCTATAGGAGAGGAAGATGTACACACCCCTTCTCTAATTCATCATAAGAATATTTTTGTCGATCTAAGCCATTAATCATCTTAGAAATGGCATAAATGGTCTATACATTGAATTTCATTCCCATTAGATGGTTTTAGCCAATTTATCTTATGTAAAAATGATGTCCATTAATTTTTGGAAAGACCCAAAACAAGTAGTTAAGATTGTCCAAACACATTAATTTTTCATGGTTTACCTTTTTTATATTTTGAATATGAAGAACTGCTTAGATCTACAAAAATATTTTAGTATGCATGGAAAAAGTGGCTTATATACCTTCCTCTCCTCTAGAGCATGTACTCTTTGTAGGAGTCTAAAAATTAAAAAGGCAAAAAGAAAGCTAAATGATGAATGTTTTCACAAGAATAGCAAATGCATTTATGGCAATGGCAAAACCCTATTATATATCATAGTTTTAATACTCAAGAGTTGACTTAGAAAACTCATTCGAGTTACTCATTTTGTAGCAAATTAAGTAACTCGACGAGTCAAATTTCTGCATAACAAAAATATTTTTAAGTGCACCAATATTTGAAATGGACCTTTTCAACCACAATAACATTCAGGTGAAAATTTAAGTTACACTGCATGGCATCAATTTTATTAAAAAATTTGTTTCAATATTTTATAATAGTCCATGAATGGCTTTGAGTTAACTCAGCTAGCCTCACTATCAAATTGAGTCAATTTTTTTGAGCTTCCTAAAGTATGCTACACTAAATCTCATATATACAATCAAACTCAACTAGTTTATCTCTTTATGATTTAGGGTTGCACATTAGCTTATGAAAATTCCATCAATTAGATTACGTAGAAATAGGTGATAATCTATATTAAGTTGTATCTTATAACTTAAATATCTTAGAAACACATAATTTGAGTACAAAAATTTAAGTCAATATAGCCCATTGGTTAGGCTAAGGAACGTCTCCCATAATTAGATCAGGTGTTTGAGGCAGTGCATTGCATCCCTTTATGGGATTTAGCAAAGGGTGTCTGCACATGGAGGTGGTGTCCTAATGATACATTTTGGAAGGGTGTATGTATATAGACATATGGGGTATGTGAGTTACTAGTTGAAAAAATATTAAAAGATTAAAACAAAATATTCATATATTATTTAAGAAAGTGACAAAAGGAAGGCACTAGTTGTTCTAGCCACTCACCCGAATTTTATAAATGATATAGGTTTGGACATCTCCATTTCATATAGACTCCTAGCACCTTAGCTTAGGGGTGCAACAACTTCCAACTATTATTCTAAAGTTAAGAAGCTTAGGATTTCTTTATCAAGAAGAACTACATTAGCAAAGTGCACTAGTTTTTTCTATTAAATCATGTTTTAAGTGATTGATGAGAATATTTTTTGAACAATGTCAAGATCATTGTCAATTAGGAAAGGTGTGGATATGGAAACCAACCCCTAGAATTCAATGGTTTGGTTAGTTAGTAGGCTAGGGGAAGGCTTTAATAGTGGATAATTTAATGGCTTAAGGGTTGAATCTAGCCAATAAGTGAGTTGTTTGTTTCTCAAACTTGGAGGACATACATCATCTTCTAGTCCATTGCCTCAAGATTTACAAAATTTTGTGTTCAATTCCAAACCATCATTGAAGGTGATTTAAATATGGCAATCAAGTTGATTAAGCAACCTTCCTTTGGTTGATGGGAGAAATCATGGACGGAATTCAAGAATCCTTGCCAAGGATATTTTATATCAACTAAATTTTGAGATCCACTAATGGTAAAGTGGGTGAACTAGAAAAAATGGGTGCTTGGTCAAGGAATGGTCATTGAAGTGACAAAGCTTAGGTACAGTGTTAACACTAGATCTGTATAAGTATAATACTTCTAGTGACACATGCCTACCATTATTGTAATTTTTGTGCTCTCAAGTAGTTGCCTATTAACCACTATTTGGCAATGGATCTCATGGTTTAGTCTTTCTTGTAGCCAAGTACATCCAATGGACTTCTTGCTAGTTCTAAAAGAAGATGCCTTCAGCTTTCTTCTTGCTTAATGATTAGTCTTTGCTGTAGATTTGTGATATGCTTGATCACATTTTATTAATGAAATTATTTTTCCTCCCAAAATAAAAAAAGTCAAGCACAATTGGTTGTAGACAACCCTCCCCTAAAATATGCTTGGTCATAGGTTCAAGTCACTGCTTTCCCCTTTGATCAAGTAGTGTAAGAGTGATTTGCTTTTGAAGTCTTGTACTAAAAGAAAATAACAATAAGAGGAAGAAAGAAACAATGATATATCAAGAAAGATGTAAAAGAAGAAAATTAGTACTATATGTGAAAAGGTAGGTAATTCATGGCAACTTATAAATTTTCATACATTATACATATGTAATCAAGAACATAGTTCTAAAACTTTGGAGTCAACTTGAAAATCTCATCCAAGTTACTCTCTACCAAATTGAGTAACTTAACAAGTTAACTTATTGCATAGAAAAAATATTTTATTTTTTCTAGAATTTGAACCTACATCCTCCCACACATCAATAAAACATCTTAAACAAGTCACCTAACTCTTACATATGTGTTGAAAACTTCAAATGTAACTGTATGCTATTAAAAATTCCACAAGAGTAATTTCAAGTCCTGCAAGTTGGGTCGTGTTAACTTACTCCATATTTGAGTCATGTTTTTGAGTTTTTAAACTATGATTATGAGGGGTTACAGATAATTGTATCTTGCAGCCATGCTTTAGTATGAATAACTCATGGCAACCAAAATTTGAAGCCATGTTAAAGAGGGGAATGGAGGAACAAGATTCATGTGATTGACCCTTAATCAAGATAAGGTCTTGCTGATGATGATGATGGTGTTATTGTAACAAGGCCAATGCTTTAAGCAGAAGGTTAAAAAAAAGAGAGAGAATAAGATAGACTAGTGATAAGAGATCTCCACTATCCTATTAGCCCCATGCTGATTATTTGAAGTTTTTCCCTCTTCCATTCAGTAAATTGTTCATGGTCTTAGTATCACTTTTACTAATGGAAAAAAAAAAAAAAAATCTCACTCACTCTATCTCTCTCCCTCATCTTGAAGAAACCTTTGCAAAAACCTCAATTCCTACTCCTTGAGAGCCAATTTTCCTATTATTTGGCAATCTAAGGTATGTGCTAGAGAAATCTTGTATCCATCAAATTCCAAGTTTTGATATTATATATATATATATATATATATGTATGTATGTATGTATGTATGTATCAAATTGTTTGACATTTGCTACCAAATTAGAGGAAACGAACTTGATTTTTTGGATTTTTAAAATATTTTCCACATCTCATGGATTTGTTCTTCATGTGTCTTCAGAGCCCTTCTCCAATTTATTAAATTTGAGAAAATTCTTCTTGAGCTAGAGGGGAAATTTGTTTTCTGTTAAGTTCATCAACTTTTTGCCAATTTTTTCTTGATAAAATCTATTATTAAGCAATCTAAGGTTTGTAATAGATAAATCTTGTATCCATCAAATTCCAAGTTTTGATATTATATATATATATATATATATCTTCTTTTTTTTACATTTGCTGCCAAAATAGAGGAAAAGAACCTAATTTTTTTTTTATGTTTAAAAGATTTTGCATATCTCATGGATTTGTTCTTCATGTGTCTTCAGAGCCTTTCTGCAATTTATTAAATTTGAGGAAATTCTTCTTGAGCTAGAAGGGAGATTTGTTTTCTGTTGAGTTCATCAATTTTTTGCCAATTTTTGCTTGATAAAATCTATTAATCTTTTGCTTTCTAAGTGATTGACCAAAGTGCTTCCATTTGAGGGACTTGAATATAGTCAAGGTTTGGTATTTAGGAAAGTTGCTTTTTATATTTCTCTCATTTCATGCCTCGAAAGAGATTTTTTTTTTTTTTTTTTTCTTGCCAAGTTAGAAAAGCACTCTTTAGTGAAGGTATCAATATTTGTTTGACAATGGTGAGAAACACTGGCAGGTAGAGAGAGAGAGAACATCAATGTAGTCCATGATACAGTGGATGAATAACATTGTCAGATAGCTCATCCAAGAGCTAATAAAACATTTATGTAGCAGACTTGCTCTATGGTTACCTTGATACAAGATGGTAAGTTATTGTGGGGCTTTATATCCTCCTTCAATGCTATGCCTTTGTTGTCAATATATTGGTTGTGTTGCTTCTACTTCATTTTTGGTGTTCTCTTCTACCATGGCACCCATCAATCTATAATTCATAGATCATTTTGATGTGGCTTTCATACCACTTAAACTAGATTGAAGATAGAGACTAGCATTCAACAGCTTCACTAACCCAAAATATTCCAATTATCGCTAGAAAGATATGCAAAACTTTGTAAAACTTGTTTATTTTCGTTTATCTTTGAAATATAAAATAAACTACTTATCTTTAGCCATAGTTGTATGTTGATGTATAACTTGAATCTCCAATATTCATGTTTTGATGGAGAAATCTTTTAGCCTTTAACAAATCCTTATGGAAGGGATGATGGAACCCTAAGCTCTAGTTTCATTGTAAGGTTAAGGTTTTTGCCTTTATACACATGCTACCATCAAGTATGTACATATGTTTTTTTGGAAGACTTTGAGAAACTTTAAGGAAAAGTCTTTCATATGATATTACCATTATAACTAGGAGGAATATAAGAAAGTTACTTTAATCATTTTATTTTCTCATTACAACTTTAGGCTTTTAAAATAAAGTAAATTTCTAGAGTACAAATATGAAGAAAATGATTTGGTAATGTGGGCTACATTATGGATTTGATTTTAAAAATCTAACAAACTAATTTCCTCACAAAGAAGAAGAAATATAGAAATTTTTTCTTATTGATGAATAGTAGACATGACCACTCACTCATGAATATTGAAATCCTTGGAGATTGTTGATAAGATGTTTTAATTTAAGTATACTTAAATAATAACAAAATGTACTCCTAAAAGATTAGGTTTCAAAAGCATAAACAAAAATTGAGCTAGAACAATCTAAGCTAAAAGCTTCCGAGACCCAAATCTTTTAGGCTTTGGCAAGTCCAACAATCCACTTGCCAAAAGTTAAAGTTTGACTTTGACCTTAACATAGCAAAAAACCTAGTCTAGTCTGCCACTAATGCAACAACTACTAATTACTAGACTTCCTTAATACAATCAATAAGAGACTTAAAATGTTGACTCAAGGCCACTTGACTTCAATTCATCTAAAATGTCATCTTGATCCAATAGCCATATTAGGAAATATTGGCCCACATATAGACCCTATTTTCTAGATCTATATGTCCACTATATCTATCTTCCTTTATGATTATTTCCTCTTATTTTGAAGTTCATCTATTGAAATAATGCATGCCCTAGGGCTGTGGTAAAGTGTATTTCTCTTACCCAATTACACTTCAAGGATTGGAGATTTTCAACTATAACATGTAGCTATATGGTCTAGATAAAAGGAGGGAAAAGTTAAATTTCTATTCTCTATACCAAGCAGATGGATAGAAACTAAATGCATGCATAGAAAAATGACTAATAAGCCAAAGACATATTAGCCTAGTTGTTTGATTCAACAACTACTTTTTTTCTTTTCTAGTGAATAAATTCTACTAGTTTAATACCCGCTATAGTCAACTAATGGACAAATTTGTATGTGAATATTTTTTATATAGCTCACCTAGTCAACAATTTTGCTAAAAGTAGTCGATTAGTCAAACTGAAGTTGATTTCTTGAATCTACTAGTTGACAAACAAACCAAACTAGTTCAAGGGTGATTGTCTAAAGAAGTGACTAGGTGACTAAATTTGGGCATAACGAGTTAAGGAAGACTTCAAATATGTTTTATTTTTTAATTATATTCAACTAATCAACCAATGTTGTTGAAACTGAAAAGTTAGTTGACTAATTTGCAAAGTAGTCCACTATCAAATTACAGTTGTCTTCCAACTATATTCCCAATGGGAAAATGGAGGTAGCAATGGGAAGATTCCATTTCTAACAAAATCATTTCATTTTCTAGTGGCTCTTTGATTATGAAGCCTATATATTACAGGGGTTTTCTGAGTACTATAATCAAGAATAGCAAAGAATTATCATCGAGTAGAGAACTAGTCAAGCTTACGAGCTCTTTTTTACATTCATCTTCAATTTCCAAGCTTAATTTTTATCAATATTTTGAGTTATAAAACTCTATTTTTCTCTATCTTTCTATTATATGACCTTGTATTTTTTAGAGAGAACTTTTGTCCTTATTCTTTTTATTTTTGTGTATTGCTTTAGAAAAGGCTTTTCTCATTAGAACTTGCATTGGGCCCTGGCAGAGTATCTGGGCCCCTAATTAATAGCCTTCATCCAAGATCATCATATCACATAGAACTCTAGATCTACTAGAGATTATTGCGTTAAAAACTTACCTTCAAAACTATGAAAGATCTCATTAATTCACCCTTGTTGTGACCATAAGCTTCTTTAAACTCAAGAACTTCTACTTCACATCAAGGTGGCTCCAATCTTGAAGAGAAAACACATAAACAAGAAAGCACCAACTCCAAGTATGAGAGGATAACAACAAAGATAGAGATGACCAAGGTGAGACATTTCACATTACATTGGCTCTATGGTATCATTGATTTGTTTTTTAGTTTGAAACGCTTGCAAGTGTAAAAGATCAATTTTACTAGGGTAAGTATGAAGGGTTGTCAAATCACAAGGATGGAATGAATTATCTACCAAATTAAAGAAGCTTTTCTTTTGAATTAAAACTAAAACTGAAATGAAAGCAAATTGAAGGAAACATAAGATAATGGGGAATAATTTAGGAATTATGAATTTACCAATTAAATTATTCTAGCATCTCTTATAACTCAATCTAATGTATGGACTTAGAAGCTCTTGGCTACAAGCTAGAACTTCTCCAAAGAAGGCATAGATAGTCTCATGTCAAGTACTATCTTGATTTAGTACGAAACATCTACAAACCATAGGCATGACTCAAATAATCTCAGTATAACTCATCTAATAAATTAATCATTCACACATTAAGCAATTTCAATAATCATCTCTTTTAAACTATAGGTATTAGAATCAATATGATTTAAAACATTAAAATCATTCCTATAAGGAACCTCCTATCATGAAATTGTTGTACAACAAATTGCAAAATAAAAAGATCTATAACATGAATGAGAAAAAAAAGATCAACCATGAAAAGTTCATTACAAATGAGTACTTATGTTTTCTCATTCATGTTATAGATCTTTTTATTTTGCAATTTGTTGTACAACAATTTCATGCTTATAGGGATGATATATATATATATATATATATTCAATGGAAAGATCAAGTCTTCCACCACTAATTATGTTACATGGAACAAAAATTAATGAAATTATATTCTTGACCTTTCATTTTCAAGTTATTACCTTTTTAGTTATTTTAGTAAGTTGCCCTCCTAAATTTTCATATTTACTTGTGTATTTATGGTACACGTGGGTTAAGTTTTATTGGATGCCCTAAATGCATGAGCTCATATATGCCCTATCATTTATCAATGACTCTACTATTCAATTTGATAAACTCTTTTACCAAATATCATGCTTACATTTTTCATGTATACTTCATAATGGGCCCTAACTAAATATCTTTTCCATGAGGTTGTAGGTCTCATGTTGAGCATCTCCCACTCTTTATGAATCTAATATATATTCCAAAGTATCTATGTATCATTTTAATTTATATTCACCTCTTAATAGCTCAAGAAGAAATACTAGGCTAGTACATTGAACTCTTGACTCTCAGGGCACAAATGGGTATGTTGTGTCTCAAACATTCCTTCAATCATGGTTACCAAGTGCTCCAAATTGTTGACACTACACTACTACACAGGAGGCTTTTAAAGTTGGTAAAAAATGATAATAGAAGTCTATTAAAAATGACTTCTATCGAGCTGACCCCAAAAATTGCTAACTTTTAAGTATCTTTTTTTTTTTTCACATTGCAATCACTACCTATATTTCTACATTCAATGGAACACCTGATACAATTTTCTCACAATCTTTATACATATGAAAAACAAACATACAATTCACTTCCACATTGGTTACAAAACATCCAAATTCATCATTATCCATCCACATCTACCTTGAAAATACTTTATTAAAGAAACCTCAACACATGCATTCACTACAACATCTACATTCACTTCATTTGTAAGCCTATACACACTCACATTTACTTTCACACTTTAAGTTCCTCTCATTCACCATCCCATAAAAGTTATATAATGCAATGAATATAATGAAAACCAACCCCCATATTCACTTCAATTACATGCTCCAAATTCACTTCACCCATACTTACTCATTTACTCCCACACTCCAAGTTTCCACACATAAATTGCTTAAAAAATATATATAGTTCAAAAAAATAATGAAAACCATACAAGTGAATGAAAAAATACTTTATTATGTATTTTACATTCATGTAGTTACTCCAAGTGTTCTAATTGAAACTCATTACATACTCAACCCATTCACTTCATATTTCATTGAGGTCTACTCTAGAGTAACTCTTCTTGTTTGCTCACTCCAACAGCATAGTAACCTGTAATATAGCATATTTAATTCAAGTCATATTCTTTTAGCTGGATCCATAAAAAATTGTGAAAAATATAAGATTATGAAAAGTAAAAAGTGTCTTCCCTTTCCTAATTAGGAGACACCAACATCATCATATTATGTACCTCAACACATAGTACCCGCACTCCCACTTAGACTATTGTCTAAGGTACTGTGCAACAAGGACAATAAAAAGAATCCATAAATATTATTTGTAATATTGTAAGTATAATTAGGGGTAAAATAGAGTAATTAACAATTTTCTACACCTTGACATTCTTCTAAGTGAGTTTCAATGGTTGTACAATTTTGGTCATATTAGCCCATGATAACTATGCTCTACAAATTGAAATTTCAAATGCATTATAGATGAATAACAAATTATTTATCTATACATAATACATGAAAAGAATAAAAGCTTACTTATTTATAATTTCTACGATGTAGGATGAATGTACAATCCACAAGAATCATAAAAGGAAGCTTGCCCACCGTGCACATCCAAAATGAGTAGCATTTAATGAGCCCTATATAGACAATCATATGAATTGTAATTGAAGTTAACAATCCTTAAGTATAGAATAAGTTGGCAAGAAAATAAGAAAATTAAAACTTACCCACTATTGCAAGGAATTATTAGCCCTGTCCCTTAGAGTACCAAAAGAAGCCTAGTAAAATATCATCAACACGCTTATCTATTGACCATTGCTCTGATGCTCCACAAATGATGTCAAGGTTAAGGAATTGGTATAGCATATCCTCAATCTCAAAAAGGCTAGTTGCATCATTCTAGAAGCCTCATAAAAGAAATAATCATTACCTATACCATGAAAATATAACATGTAATGTCAAATATTTTTATAAGCAAATATGTGCATATACCTCATGTAGGAGACAATATGAGGGTGCTCGAGTTGATCCTATAGGCAAACTCATAATAAGTCCTCAGCCGTAAGTGCACTTCAACAATGTCTTCAGCAAGCACTCCCTCCTTGATTCATACGGGGATGATTGCCCTATCTTCGTTGATGAGACTTTAGATTAACCTTAGGGATCAAGGAAGGTTAGGTGGGACTTCCACATAATCCTTGGACAACTATTGTAAAAGATGTAAAAATAAAATTAGCTAAATAATATTAATCAATGAAGAGGATCTAATTTATGATGAAAAAAGCAAATACATACACAAGTACCTTAACCATTAATGCAACAATAGGTGATAATGCAGTGGTGAATGACCTCAATGGTGCATATTGTTGCTGATTAACTATATAAAGTTAATAAACAATTAAATTGACGTCTCTAGCTAAAAATTATTGATGACTAAGGTAGTATGATAAGATATATACCATGGACTCTATGGGAATCACTGGTGCCTTCCGCCAAGCAAAGTGATATGTGACTGCCTGCCCAATGGTCATAATATTTTTCATTTCTAAAGGGAATCATAGGTTGGCATTAGCATCCAAAGTGATAGTAATGGACACTTGCTTAGTATGTGGTGACATACTAATTCCATGAAAAATGATTAATTGATGCTCATAGAATAAACCAACTACCATGATGTTTTGATAGGAATCGAGGTCCAATAGGAATTGACCCACTTGCAAATTAGATATACAATAGAGAGGTTGTAATAGAGAATTATTATAGAAGGACAATGAAACATTTTAGTTTTTTCTATATTTATTCCTCCTTGCTTGGAAATTATTTTTTTAGGGGTCCTGATTGTGCTTCATGAACTTCTTCAATTGGAGAATTATAGCTAGCATTTGATGGAGGTATAGCAGCATTACGAGATTTATATGTAGAGGATTGAGAAACTATCATCTAAACTCATTCACGTAACTAGCTAAATGTATCCTTTTTTATTTTCTCAACCAACTCATTGTAGGCCTCCTGATCTTCTACTGTAGTAAATTTTTACCAAAGAATTTAAAAGGAACAATATCACTCCCCATGCCCCTAACTCGACTAGAGAGGTCTTCTTATTGCCCATAACCCTACATAGGATGGCATCATTGGTAGTAGTGCTACTTAGATTTTTTGTACATGTGCTTTCTAGGGTAAGATTGTCCTATAAATTTTGATTAGAAAGACATGATCATGTCATTTAATTAATTGTGATAGATAGGTGGAACCACTTATGATGAGAGAAGCAATTTGTGCAGTAGTTTCATCTTACAACATTTGTCCAATACAACGGAATGCGTTATCTTTTAGACGACGGAGCAATCAATGGATTCCATGGTCCTAGCTTTCTTTTGCTATCAAGAAAGACCCTACAGAGAACAAAATGTATATAATTGTAGTAACATTAATTTGAAAGGAATAAATTATTGCATATGCTTACTTTGTGCTCTTCTAAACAAACGTAGCCCAACCTAGGCAAATGGTGCTACATATTAGTTTCATGCATCTTTCTTCCTCTTACACTCTTTGCCTGCACATTTGTACATATGTAATCAAGTGCAATAATTGGATGTTACATGTAATTAATTAAATGAAACATTGTTCCTACACATACCTCAAATTCAACGAATGTGCAATTCTATACAAATGCATTCCACATGCGTAATAAATGGCAGGCATTATGTATAGCCTCAAAGGATCATTGGCATATGGAGCTACATAATTTCAAACAAGTTAGTTCTTCCATTTCTCCATTGCTCACCAACTCCTTATAAAGCACATATTTTCTTCTACTCAAGTATGTCAAAGGTAGTCTGGAAAGTACATAGCAAATTACTATGTTTGAAAATAAGGTATGTTATAAATTATATAATACATGTTATTAATGTTTACCTACCTTCACCATTTCCCTTATTGAATCTTTTTTCGAGGATAACACAAGTCACTAATAATCAATTGTAATAGGAATTGTGCTTCATACTATGGAGCAAATAACATTGCTATAAGAGGCTGCATTCTCACGTATCTCTTGCCCCTACTATTGTATTGGATAGTTTCTTTAATTCTCTTCAAATTTCTCTTGATAACCTTTTCCATTGGTTTTCAACCCCTGCCCTTTCTCTTTTGAGTAGTGCTCATGTTAGCCTCTTGTTCATGCTCTTCATTTTTCCCATATTCTTCATTTTGATATAATTCTTATTCTATATTTACTACAAATAAAAACATAATGATATTAGAATAATGAGATAAAAAAAAGGCCATGTAATCCATTTAAAGGAAACAAACCGACATGACATAGGTGGCAAACAAATCAAAAGCAAATTAGATAAAACATGCATGAAAATAGAAATTTTCTAATTATAGATATTTTTAAAATTAAACTTTCCTAAAACTAACTCTGGAAACTAACCAAATTATTCTAAAGATGCAACAACTTTAAGTAATTAAACCTAAACCTAACATAGCATGCAATTAAAATAATCAATGAAGGGCAACCTTTAAATATGTACTAACAATATAAATAAAACATGCAATTAAAACTTAAGAGGAGTGCACATGATGCATGTATCATAGAAAATGACAAATCTCACGTAATTTTGAAGTTCAAAGCACAACATAAAAGCACCATCATTTATGTCCATTCATACAAACATCAACACAATTTACAACAAACCTTACCCATTGCAATAATCATTCACATTTCACCACACATCCCCATTTACCCAAAGCACAACATACAAGGACCACCTATTGATTAGTTTTGGGAGTTTTAGGTAGATTGGCTTATGCTACTAGTCTTCTCTAGGCCAAGTGTAACATGCCTTTTATTTGCATTTATATTCCCTTAGGTGCAATATTGCTTCACTCATTTTCTGTAGCATATAATGCCTTTAGCTTAAGGGTGTAAGGTCATTTATTAGTTCTCCTCATGAAGTTACCTTTATGTCGCTTTTCCTTAGGATTTGTATTGCTTAACTAGGAATGGTCACCTTTGTTTGCATTTTTCTCATGCCCTAATCTTAAAATTTTCAGGGTATCTTTACTAAATAAAGTTCAAGGTACATAATGATGGCATTTAATCATCGATCAGATATTTCTAGGTCCCTACTCCTTTGCTAGGATAAGGTACATCATAGTGCATATGACTCGTTTAACATGCCAATTCAAAACCATCTTTAGAATAATATGAACCTCAATCAATGTTTCTAGGAAACTTATAAAATTTTGATGAAAAACTCTATCAAAATGTACAGAAAACATTTCTTCAATTACATTTATGCTTTTTTCTACACCTAAGTCTAAATGTTTTAATTCTTTCCTTTGTGTGATGACTTCTCTCTCCCTCTCTCTCTCTTTCAAACATACATTTTTATTATATTTCCTTTTTAAGTTATCTATATGTTATCTATAATGTCTTCACATTTCTCATTTCATGTAAAAATTTTATGTAATTTTGTTTCATGTACAATTTCTAGAGTACTTTCCATGTTCAAATAACTATGAGCTAGTCTACCAAACACTCTTAGAGTATCATTGATCAATTTGAGCTTACTCAGCTTTCAAGTTCTTGTCATCGCTTACACTTATAATACATTAGTTAATTAAAGGTTCAATTACATATGAATATTCTAATTTGCAGTGGACACAAAAGATTAACTGTTTTCCTGAGACTCTAACAATCTCTATATGTTACAAAGGCAGGTTTTAAATTTAATAGTAGAACTTCCATAATTGTCTAAAATTTCATTAGAATGACTTTCTACCCAAGAGTTTATAATAGGCTTGCGAGTAATAACTAAAGGAGGATTTTACTTCAAAAAACTGTAGTTGATGGTTATTAGAGATAGGGATATATTGAGATACAAATTCCTATAAGTTGTATACTTGTGCGCCTTCTCATAGTTGAACTAAATTTGCTTATATAATGTATGCAATATTAGTTAAATAGTACAGTTACTTGCATGTCCTAAGTAATATGACTTATTGATGGAAAAATCTCACAAATTTATAGTGAGACTCTCTTAGCTTTGTTGTGCGTTGATTTCCTAATTTACAGTGAAACCCTCTTAGCTTTGTCATGCATTGATTTCCTCTTCTATTTGTAGTCAAGAAGTGCACAAATTGCTCCTATACCTTGGGGTTTTGATTCGTGCTTATGTGCTAAGTGATATGTTTGGCTTGAATTAGTGATCTGAGTTAGCATCATCTTTGGAGATGGCCTACAACTCTAGTAGCCGAACCCCACACTGGTGCCTTCCTCAACATGATAGGTCCTCTCCAGCAATGTCTTCCTCCCCTCTTTCTCCTCTTTTCTCTTCCTCTCCTTCTCCCCCTTCTTCTTCTTCCTCCTTTTATTCTCCTCTTTATTCTCTTCCTGTTAGGTTTTCTCTTATTTTGTTGGGTTTGGGAACTAACCTAGGTCTGTTCTCCGATACACTTAAGTGGGAGGGGGTGCCATTATCAAAATGGGCCCCTCTAGTTATTTAATAGTTTCTTTTATTAAAATTTTAAATTTATAAATATAATATTTTTACTATTTTGTACATCATAATTATAGTAAAAAAGAGATGAATGCAACTAAAATCTTGAATTTTTGCTAGTGAGATTCATTCGGTGAAATTATTAAATTATCCTTTTTAAGAAAAATCAAATCTTATTGGGTCAAATTTTGATTTGAATAAACTTAGTGTCATTAGAATTCATTTTTTGAGCACAGTCCTAGTATTGAGGTATTAATACTTGATTTGATGTCTCTAAAAGTTTTGCTTTCTAGAACTCCAAAAATTGAAAATTTCTCACTCTAATTTTATATAATTCAAAATTTTATAAATTGCTATTTAAAAATCAAAGATGTTACATTATAATCAGTGTAATGTTGATTGATCATTCTTAGCAGTTAAATCCACGCTTTTCTTAGCATCCACTGTTCAAATCATGGATTAGGCATCACAAGGTTACTGTTTTATCTATGACAGATCATACCACGATGTCGTGACCTTAAGGCACAAAGTCGTGGTTTAATATAATCAAACATAGTAAATGGCTCAAGCAAAACCTACATAGCTTTTTTTTTATATGACATCGGAAGTATCAAAAGAGTTAGATGCTCTTGTACTATGCAAGTCATGGTTTTGACAATAGAAATTTAAATACTTAATTCTACCAAAATTTTGGCAGTCTCCTCTATTTTTTAGACATGCATTTAATGCACATTATGTGATTCAACTAATAAACATTATCGTAGTCTTAAAATTTCTATATGAGATTCAGTCTTCACACAATTCACCACATTAAATTTACTACAATTCTTGTTTTTCTAACTTGAAGTTCTAACTGAAACTCATGCACACACCATCAACTTGAAAATATACAGAATGTAGAAACATATGCATAAGGTTACTGATCAGATAATATAGCGCAACTCATGTTCATCACCAACATACATATACAATACAAAATATGACAACATCAACTAGTTAGGCTTATTCATTTCCAACAAGTGCCTTCCCTTTGTCAACTTGACTAGTACCTAAAAAATAATAATATGAGTTGTGAAGCCCAGTAAGGAAAAAGATCTGAACCCATGCATATCCTGCCATTCTTATTGCACTTAGCTCAACTCCCCATTCATGTGCAACCACCAAACATTCATTTCCATTTCAACAGATAATTAATGAAGTCATGAAGATGTAATATTAGGTATAATGTACTTACATCTACCAAAATTACATTTTATTCCAAATTCAAACTATAAGACAATAAGCATAGCATTCACATAAAATCGTACAGGTATGTATTTCATTTAATTATTTCCTCAATAATAATAAATAAGTATGATATCATCACACCAATCAAGTAATCATCTCCCTCAAGGTTTACCATCTTGGGTGGACCATTATGAGTATCATACATAAGCAACTAGACTCTTAAGATTTACCATATTGGGTGTCTCCACCATGATTCCAAAGAACTAGGTAGACCTTTCCCTTAACGTTTACCATCTTGGGCAGCTCCAATGTCAGGGTCCCTCAGGATTTACCATCTTGCATGGTTCTACCATACAATAACCAACTAGGTAGACCTTTTCCTCAAGGTTTATCATCTTAGGAGAATCAATGTTTGATAGCTCATCCCTCAGGATTTGCCATCTTTGGTGGCTTTACAATGAACCCAAAAGACTAGGTAGCCCTTTCCCTTAGGGTTTACTATCTTGGGAGGCTTGATACCTGACAGCTCATCCCTTAGGGCTTACCATCTTGGGCAACTCCACCATGATCTCAAAGAATCAAGTAGCCTTTCCTTTAGGGTTTACCATCTTGGGAGGCTCAATAACTAATAATCCATTCCTTAGAATTTACCATCTTAAGCAACTTCAACTTAATTGCAATCAACCAGGTAGCCCTTTCCCTCAGGGTTTACCATCTTGGAAGGTGTCATCATAGTTTACTGAGAGGGCATCAGGGCTTATTATCTTGGGATTGAAACATTTTATCACAATTAACATCATCATAACAGTTAAGCATGGTTAGTTAGAATATCACATGATAATTTTAATAAGTAATTGCAATTCATATTATCCATTCAACCAATATGATAATCTATATGTGCTTCACATCCATAGTGTCAACTACAAAGTGAACAAATTAACAAGAATTTAAGGATAAAGAAGGGTTTAGGGATCTTACATGAGTTCTAAGTACAACTCACAAATCAATATCCAATACCTTTCAAATCATATTAAAAAACTACATTAAGAACACAAGTTCTCAGTAAATTTTAGAATTCTACGCAATTTACTATAATTACTTCAAGATCTCTAAGCATAATGTCATTGATCTGACCTCTGATATCTAGATTGATGATCAGGGCACCAATTGATTGCTATCAACTAGATTAGCACCATTGGCCACTAATCTATTGTCTAGATCAATGCACGTATCTTTAGAGGTTTTAGTTCACATTATTTAGGTGATTTATTTAGCAATTTGATAATTTTTAACCATAATACATGGTCTAATCATCTTTTCTAACATTCGATCATCACTGATCTAGTTTTGAATGGTTAGATCGAACCTTGCATTAACTAGTCCATAATTGGTTAGTCATTTCTTTCACAATTCATTATTGATATTTAATTGAAGTCACATTTTACACAGATCTACCTTCCAATTGTGTTTTTAACGATAGGATGCTAAGGTCTCCATTTTTCCCTATGCACTACCAATTTTTTATCAAAAATTTAAGAATTAATTGACTCCTGATTGATGATCCATATTTATGGATGAAAAGATTATGTGTGATTAATCAAAATAAAAAAAAACTCCATTTTTCCCAATTTTTAGGGGTTCGTCGAAAAAGGTCACAATCATCGAAAAAGGTCACTAATAGTTAACTAAATTGGGTTCCATTATCAGTTATGACCCCCTCTTTTCATTTGTAAAATTTTTAGATTTTTGGATTCCAGTCTCTATTTCATGCGTTCTTAGTATTGTTAGAAAGCTCTCATCAACCAAAATCCAATAATCAACCTTTCATCATCAAATTTCAATATTTTTTATTTATTTTTGAATTTATTTTACAAATACTTGATTTATGATAAAATTTTCATTTTAAGATAAAATTACTTGAAATTTGCTATGAATTTAGAATTGTATTTTAAGTCATTTAATCCTTAACAAGATACACAATTTAATAAGTTCTAAGGATTCAAATTTTACCTAAAATTACATTTGATTGATGATTACTTGTGCGAGGCCCACCTACTCAATCATGCCTTGGTTGCCTTGTTTCACCAAATTTTAGAAGATTAACAAGTTAATTCATCTTTAACCTAATTTTAGGACATGGGTGTGATATGCAAAAATCATCTAATCTATTTCATTACTAGAGCATAAATTTTTGATCCATTCTATATCAATTTTGGATCAAGGAACTTACTAATAGCATCTGATCATTGATTAGGAATCACCGATAATGTTTCCACAATTTTTGCCTCACCATAACCATGTAAAAATTCTTCAAACATGCATATATATATATATGAGACAAAAAAGAGTTACTAACCAACACTCAAAAATTTATATTGACCGTGAATATATGAATGTAGTTCCAATTCATATTTAGGATTTTGTAGCTAATAAACACAATTCAGAGAAGAAATTTTAAAGTTGTTTACTATAAACAACTTTAAATGTCTAGACGATACTAACAAACACTCAAAAATAGATATTGACTGCAAATATGTGAATGTAATTCCAATTCATAGTTAGGATTTAGTTGAGCATAGACACAATTCATAGAAGAAATTTTAAAATTGTTTACTATAAACAATCTAAATGTCTAAACTTTTAAAGTTGTTTAGTGTAAATGACTTTAAAAGTAAAAGTTTTTAAAGTCATTTCCACTAAATGACTTTAAAATTCAAATTTTTTAAAGTCATTTTTTCAAAGTCACTTTATATTAGTACTTTACAATATATACAATGAAATTGATTTTTTACCATAGTTAACGTTGATTCATGCATTTTTTGCACACACAGACACATATAAAGTAACATGTAAATAAGAAAATCAAAGTATTTTTTTAAATAACTCCTCACTAATAAAATCCATATAGCCCCCTTATATATTGTTTTCAACCAAAGCACCCTCCTCACTACTATCATGCACATAATTGTCATTCCAACCATGTACTTCGATTGATGGGATTATTTTGGTTGGACAAGATGATAAAATAGTTGATCATCTCCTATCACATCCTTTTTATGTGTAAAATACTTGTTTTTCTTGATATGCCAAAATAAATTGATCATTTTTATAGTCAATCTTGTTGAGGCTAACCAATGTCCATCCAAAGGCATCAGTTTTAATGTTGCCTTTGTTGTGTTCCCCCCAATCACACTTAAACACAATCACAATTTTGCAAGTATAATCCAAGGCCTATAGCTCTCTTATAACCCTATAATAAATATCGTCGACCATTATTGGCATGTTATCCTTTGAACTACAAAAGAATGTAGCACTGGCAACTAAGCTAACCCCACTATTCTATTGCAATCTTAAGTTATTATGGCCTTTTTATAAAAAGCTATAACCATTGATGGCATATCCAACATATTTTATTACTCCTGGTCGTAGTCTCATTCCCATCTAGCCCAAGGATTCAGATATACAATTGCCTACTACTTTTCACTAATCTTGATTTTGTGTATACACATATTAAGTACGATATAATAGTTGCAAATAAGATTTTATATATATATATATATATATATAGAGAGAGAGAGAGGGAGAGAGAGAGAGAGAGAACGTAATTTATTAAGTGTGAATTCTTTCATTCTACCTTCTAATAGAGCCAGACTTGTGACAATGCTCAAATAGTAGACACTTCTGTTTCTTTACTTAACTTGAATTATTTGCATTGAGAACATCTGTGGGCTCACTACACAAACAAATCATTGGAGAGATCAAAGAAAATATAATCATTAATAATTAATTTTTACCTAAGAGCATGTGGAACTTACTTAATGTCTAGTTGTGAGTTAATCAACATTTCCATGCAAAAATTCTTCAACATGCATATGTATACATACACACACACAAATGAGATAAACAAAGAGATACTAACAAGACTAAAAATTCAATATTGATCGTGGATATGTGAATGTAGTTCCAATTCACAGTTGGGATTTAGTGAGGATAGCCACAATTCAGAGTAGAAATCTTAAAGTCATTTAATGTAAAAAACTTTAAATGTCAATTACTTTTAAAGTCATTTAGTGTAAATGACTTTAAAAGTAACTAACATTTAAGGGCATTTACATTAAACAACTTTTAAAGTATAGACTTTTAAAGTCATTTTTTTTAAGTGACTTTAAAACTCACAATTTTTAAAGTCATTTTTTCAAAATTAATATATTTTCACTTCAGACATATATTTTTTGTATTATTACTTTACAATATCTTACATAAATACATAGCGAAACCAATTTTTTTATGATAGTCAGCATTGATTCAAGCATTCTCTGCACACACACTCACATACACACATATATAAACAAATACGTGAACAAGGAAATCAAAATATTTTTTGGAATAACTGCTCATTTATCATCCATTTATTATAGATATCAAATGTTACATTTTATTAGATCTTATTAATATAAGATCATGATCAAATATCTAATCTGAAATGATTTCATCAAAATTTGGTCCCTTAGTATTCAGTTGACACCACTCTAGGGGGAGAGAGGGTAAAGCTTTAAGTTGCAACTTCCTCGACCAACTTGATGGCACCATTTCTCTTCATCCCTAATTTTCGATGAGAACCACAATCGTAATGTTCTCCCTTGCTCTAATGGTGAGAGCTAAAGAGAGAAACAGTTGTTGTTTGTAAAGAAATCATATGATTTTGTCGAAATCACAACAAACTAACATACTTCTTAACCCCACCATCTGCAATGATAAAACCCACTTAATCTACAAAATACAAATAGAGAGAGTTGGCAACAAAAATGTCATGCATGATAAAAAGAGGTTTTGGTTCACTTATATTGTTTTTCATGCCACAAAAAATAAAAATATCTAAAATGAAAAGCAAGAAGGGAAACAGGACAGAGAGAGACATAACAACCAAAGGAAGAGGCCATCATGCCAACCGTGAGATGAAGAACATGAATAGGGGATTCAAGAAACATGAGATGACTTCGGTCTTTTATAGATGAAGGACTTTTAAAGCCATATTCAGAAAAATGACTTTAAAAGTTAAAACTTTTGAAGTCATTTCTTAGAAAATGACTTTAAAAGTTAAAACTTTTGAAGTCATTTCTTAGAAAATGACTTTAAAAGTTAAAACTTTTGAAGTCATTTCTTAGAAAATGACTTTAAAAGTCCTTACACTGATTTTTTTCATGACTTTAAATTCACTAATTAATGAGACAACAAATATGTTTGTCACAAATTAGTGTTGAATCACGCATTCTATACATAGTAAATACAAGATTATAGAAAAGACCTATGTTGTGGAAAACCTCTTCAAACATACATATATATAGTATATGAGACAAACAAAAGAGATACTAATCAAGGCTAAAAAATCAATATTTACCTAGAATATATAACTATAAATCCAATTCACATATGTGATTTGATACATCAACAATGAAAATTGACATATATATATATGAGCTTCAACTTGTGCGTAGATGAAGATAGTAGGAAAAAAACAAACTAAAAGTTGATGAAAAATTTATGAAAATAAAGTATTACTTTTATAACTTTTAAAGTCATTTAAAAGAAAAATAACTTCTTTAGTCTAGCATGGAGAGAAAATTTTAAGAGGAAAGGAATTTTAAAGTAGTTTGGTTCAAATAAAAACGACTTTAAAAGTCTAAAAGTTTTAAAGTCATTTTGTTCTAAATGACTTCAAAAGTTAAGATTTTTAAAGTCATTTGACCAAACAACTTTAAAAGTTTTAGACTTTTAAAAGTCATTTAGAAAGAAATGACTTTAAAAGTCTTCACTTTTGAAGTCATTTGATTCAAGCGACTTTAAAGTCCTTTCTCGTGTAAAATTTTCTCTTCTCACTAGACTAAAGAAGTTGTTTTTCTATTAAATGATTCTTAAAGCATAGACTTTTAAAGTCATTTTTTTCTAAATGAATTGTAAAATATATATGAAGTCGGCAATAGAAATAACAACTTTATACCAACTTTAAGAGCCTCATGTAGTAGTGGTATGTCATATATACAAATATACTTATGTATACCTTAACGCATGCCTTGAGCCTGTACCTAGATAATTGAGAATGATTTTCTTGATTCTTATTGTCAGTATTACAATTATCAAAGTATTCCTAAATGTAGATTACTAGTTTCATTCTTACTTGAATACATATTTTGGATTGAAGAGATCCAAAATTTCCCTTGTCTTCATCTTGTGAATTTACATGACCTTGGCATAGGCTTGGTTTATATATATTATATAAATACAAAGTGGAACCCATGTCATATAATTAGCATACCAGTGAACCTTATTCATCACATTAGCATTCAATAAATGAATTAAAGTTTATTTCTTGGCTTGTGAGGGCACACATTCCAAACAACTTGTTGTTCTATTATCATAAAAAAGTTCTTTTGTAAATGCACTTTGCCTTGGTTTATGACTAGCATTGCATCAGCTTAGATTTCTAAAATCTTGTAGGATTAGTGTGACTCAAAGTGGGAATAGCTTTGAGAGAGGAAGTAGGTGCCTTGATTGGCTAGCCGAAGCCCCATAACTCCTTGAGTTCTTTATTGCTTTCTTTGTTTTTGTTTTGTATCCTGTGATAGATTGGGATTTCAAAAACTATTCAAAGTCTTCTAAGGTTTTGATTTGAATATTTGACCAAAACTTAATTCATTTTCAAAAAGGCTCCATTCACTCGCCTTCCCTCTTGGGGCCAACATTTTTATTGCTAAATATCATTCTCTCTCAATGCATATTGCAAAAGCCAAATATTAGGCTTTTTAGTGAATGGAACTAGAGTAGGAAATTGTCACAATGATCTCAAAATTGCTTCAACCATTCATTTAAGCTAACGCCTTCTAGCGCAATGGTGTTTGAAGGAGCTCCTTCTATGGTAAGTCATGGATTTGAGGCCTTTTAAAGTAGAAACATTCATTTATTTGCTCTGATAATTAGAAGAAAAGGAGAAAAGATATTAGTAACTTCCTACCATATATCAATTTCTAGATTGCTATTATTGGAGCTACCCATTTGAACAAGATGACTAAAATTTTACACAAAATTTTAAATTTTAAAAATAATTAAAAAGGAGAAAAAACATCTAAAAATGTTTAAACAAAAAATGCAAAAACTAGGATGACATAAAAAGAATACCTACCACAATGAAAAAACACCTTGTCAAATCCCTAAAAAATTATAAAGAAAGTCAAGAAAATAAGCAAAACAAAAAACAACCATACCTAAAAGAATAAAAAATATAAATATAATAGAAAAAAGAGAATCATTTTGTTTTGGCATAAAGCTTACCTTGTTTATTTTACAGAAAATTTTTGAGTTTGAAGTGATTAGTAGTTAGCTTATGAGTGTAGATGTAGAGTTTATGATAGTAAACTCACAAACTTCAACAAATCTTCATCAATAAGGTCATTTTGTCCCTTATTTTTTCCAATCATCAAAATTTACTAAAACAATTAATTGTTACCTGATTTAAAGTCTTCTTCTTCATGTAGGTTAGGTTTGTTATAGTATCTTTAGGAGAATTCTCATAAACAAATAAGTGTTTTGATGGATAAACCTTCCCAATTGACTACAATGGTGGATTTGCACAAAGAACATGGTTGTCAGCCTTAGATAAGCCATTTCTAAAGGTAAAGTCTAAAAAAAAAAGGTTAAAGTTTGATATTACACCTTTATTGGAGTATTTCTTAAAACTCCAACGTTGACCAACTTAACTAGTAATTAAATTAACTTATTTGATACCATTTTCTCAAATAAAATCTAAGATACTAAAGTTTTACCAACTAGCAAAATAGTGTTTATAACTTAAGTACCAAGTTCATAATCTACTAAGTGATTGCATTAACTCACAAGGACAATCAGATAGCTAACTTGACATTATACTTTTCAAGTATTTTATGCAAGTTTTATTAATTTATGTTTTGAGCTAGCACTAATATATCTTACCGCATTGTATGTATCCAAGATAGTTGGATATCTTGGCAATAAATAAATAATTTGATTTGTATTCTTTGACTTGCTACTATAATTTACTAAACGGAGCACTATTGTGGTTAAAATGGCTCAACATTTTGTAGTTGCTATTATGAAAACTTGGTCTCCACTCTAGAGTTTATAACTCCTGTCCCCACCTTAAAAATAGATGGTTATTTTGAAAGGATTTGTAGGGTACATATATATCATTAAAACAAAGTATATGGATTAATGATGGCTAAATTTGGGTCTAATGTACCTTTTCACCAAGCCTTTACATTTGCAAATGATGCTACATTATTTTTTGACTAATAGGATAGTCTAGGGACCTTTATGAATCACATGTACATGTATCTTCTATAGAGACCATCAGCCATGCATCATGAAGGAGGTCTATCACTCTAGATGCTCTCCCTCTAAAAAGGTGGAAGACAAAGCCAAAATGTGATTGCATCCATTTGTTCTTCTATCAACAACTAAGTATACTTATGGAGGTCTACAATGAAGATGGAAATGGGCACATGTCGAGAGGAATTGAAGATTAATGTATTAAGCATTGTTTGTGAAACCAAAAATCAATGACTATAATATTGGAAAACGAGCCATGGCTGCCTAAGATCAATTTTTGAAATATTCATGATTGATTCATGGTTGAATGGATGTAGAGAAATGGAAAACTCATATAGACTTTCTCTTTGAAATGAAAAACCCTTAAAAAATAAGCTTTCAAAGAGATGTGAAAAGATTTATAAAGTAGTATCTTTTTTTTTTAGATTTTTTTTATTTATACATGAAAAAATTTATAAAGAAAATCACTCACATTACTCTCACACACACTACTAAATCTATTCCCAGCCAAAGGGGAAAGTGGCAACTCAAACCTGCTACCAAGGGTACTCCAAGGGAGATGCCAAGTTATCTACAACCAATTGCTCTAGACATTTGTTGACAAGGTATAAGTTAGTTAGGGTTATAAATATCACTTTGTAGTTTTTGTGATAAGCAATAATAATTAGATGGGGTTTGTCTCTCATGATCATTTTTGAGAAATTCCTAAGATTGGGGCAGATCAGGTGCACTTGTGTGTGTATGGGAGAGAGAGAGAGAGAGAGAGTGAGAGAGAGAGAGAGAGAGAGAGAGAGAGAGAGAGAGAGAGAGAGAGAGAGAGAGAGAGAGAGAGAGAGAGATTATCATAATACATTTTTTTATTGGCATTCTTTGTAACTTTAGTGGTGGAATTCAACTAGTAAAAAAAGCAATTTTCTATGATAATTGCATATTAAAGTACTGCCAAAATATTCCTTTTTTAAATACCTTTCACTTTTTCTTATTTGTGAATTTTTCAATAGTTTTATTATTTCCAAAATACCCTCTACATATTTCCAAAACCTTCTCGCCTATTTTGGGCTTTCAAACTTAGATATATTCCATTATCTACACTATGTCTAAAAGAAACTGCCCGGGACACTCATGGATAACCAACTTCATGGAAGTCTATCGATATCCTACATTAGAAGGTACTTTTAAATAGAGCGGATATCTCCATGTCCATATTTGATAGGAGCATTGGTGGTTTTGTCTATTAGCTAGTTTGATGCATTGTTTTTGTAAATAGAGGCTTCATCTCACTTAGTTCTAGAAAAAATAAATAAATTCAATAAAAAATGAGAAAGTGTAACAAAGGGAAAGAGGAACATGCAACAAAATGCATTGATTTGGTTTGTAGTTGGTCATTGTTGGTGGTAAATTATTAATGATCAATTTCTAATTATATACATCATGCTCAAAGGCTTTTATATGATCATGGGATAGATCTTCTATGAAGACATATGATTTTGTTTTACATATTTTGTACTTGAAAAAGATTTAATTGCTTTCTAGGTTTGTCGGCTAAGTGTTTTGGTGGTATTTGTTTGAGGATGTTTAAATGGTTTAGAGTTTGGAGTTTTCTGGGACTCTATGTATATATTGTTAAAAAGGGGTTCATACATTTTAAATTTTTTGGTAAACCATATATTATCTTTATTTTGATTAATTGTTATTTTGTCTCCACATTTGAAATAAATTGATTAGATTCTTTGTTCTTCATTTCCTTAATGACTTTCATGATGCATTCTCTATCCTCTTATTTTTTTACTAAACCCAACTTCTATGTCCTTTTATTTTCCCATGCTTCTATCTTGGTGTTTCGTGTAATAATGGAAATATAATTAATTCCCCACCAAAGTAGAAGTTTTCTACACCTTCAGCTCATATTTACCCCACCCTATGGTTTATGCTAACTAAAGCATGTTTCCTTCACTGTTAACCACACATGTTAGCAAGAACAAGCACCAGTCACTAGATATCCTCCACCATTTCTAGAACCAGTGTACAACATGGCTCTCTTAAAAACCATTGACTAACGATTTAGTCATGTTCCATCACTACCCAACAAGTACCTTCTAACCCAAGCCAAGTGAAAACTATAAACAACTCCTAAAATAGAAACCCTAACCCTAAAAGCCTCAATTCCTTTTTCTCATATCAAATTCATGCAGCCTTTCCTCAATTCAATCTTCCATGATATAGTCATCACGAAGAAGTAGCAAACACAATGATTGGCTACAAACCCAAACTAAGGTCCTTTTGCTGCAAGTTCCTATTTCTCTTTCTCTTTTTTGTTCTTTACCCTTTCTCCTTATTTTAATTTAACATGTTTATTTATTGACATTTAAGTGTAGGGATGTACCTGTTTACAATCCCAGCTCATCAAATTTAGTAAAAAAACAAAAATATTCACATACCTATCAAACATGAGGCTCCCATTTTAAAAATAGCTAAAAGAATATTTGAGCATAATATACTATGGTGGTAAGATCTATAAATATTAGGAGCTAGAAGGATATTCAGAAGAAAAAAAAAAAAATTAGTGGCATAAGAACATTATAAAAATGGTAATTCTTACAGAACCCAGTAAAATCAGCCAAATCAAAAATTCTAGTAAGTTCAACCACTTCCATTACTAGTTTCCTTACATTTCCTCTCCTTCCCTCTTTGAACATCTCTCACACATCATCATCTTGCAAATAACATTTCTTGTAAATCTAAGAAGCTCTCCATAAATTATGTACTTTGAGTTTGGACCCTATTTTTTATAAGGACACCACTAGTCTTTGTGTCTCTTCTTGTCTGATGGATAGAAGTTGATCGAGTATCCTCTTGCCAAGAAGCTTAGTCATGTAGAGCTTCTTCATGAATTTCCAATAGGACCCATATGGGCAAAGGAGAAATTTGTTGAGTCATAGATTATGTGATGGATGCTGGAGGATATATGGCAAGATGTGAAGGACATCTCTTGAGTTTTGAGAAATTATTCTATGAATGTAGCACTAGAAGTGAGTTAGTAGGGGATTGAGCCAAAATGGAGGTGGATTAAGGGGCTATAATGGGTGGAGAGTTTGTGGAAGGTTTGGTGGGGGATGGGAGATGAAGGTGGCCAATAATTGGAAGGTGGGCCTGGAGGAAGATGTGGTCTATATCTACTTTTTGAGAACAAAATTCCAAGGGTGGTGGTGGAAGTGAGCTAGATTAAGAAGATGAAGGTGAAGTATTGGAGGTCTATCATGGCTCATGGCAATAGAATGTGATTGAGGAGTAACACCTTACATGGGGCATATTTATCAAATATTTTTAAGAGTTGGCAACAGTTGAGTTGTTGCTATGTGACCTGGAGGTCATGACTTCGCAGCTGTGAAACATCATATTGCAAAAATGCAAGGTAGGTAAGACAGCATACTATAGAGCCTTCATGGTTTGCCCCTTCCTCAAACACTACATGCCCAGGAGCTTTGTGCACTAGACAACCTTCTTTTAGGTGGCAACAGCTAACAAGCAAACTTAACCTGCTTTACAAAGAAGTGACTAAAATGTTATGCACATACTAATCCCAACTTCCATGCCCTTTCATTTTCCCATGCTTCTATCTTATTGTTTCATGTAATAATAGAAATAGAATTCATTTCCCACCAAAGTAGATGTTTTTTGAGCCTTTAGCTCACATTTACCCACCCATGGTTTATGCTAACTGTAGCTTGATTCCTTCACTGTTAACCACATATGTTAGCAAGAACAAGCACTGGCCACTAGCATATCCTCCACCATTCCTAGAACTAGCTCTAGGTGCAGCATGGCTCTCTTGAAAACCATTGACAGATGCTTTAGTTGTCATGTTCCATCACTCCCCAACAAGTACCTTCCAACCTAAGCCAAGTAAAAACTATACACAATTCCTAAAATAGAAATCTTGACCCTAAAAGCCTCAATTCCTTTTTCTCATATCAAATTCATGTAGTCTTCCCTCAATTCAATCTTCCATGATCTAGTCATCACGAAGAAGTACGAAACACAATGATTAGCTAGAAACCCAAACCAAGGTAGTTTTGTTGCAAGTTCCTATTTCTCTTTTTCTTCTTAATTCTTTAGCCTTTCTACTTCTTTTAATTAACACATTTATTTATTGACATTTAAGTGTGTGGATGTATCTATTTACAATCCCAACCAATCAAATCTAGTAAAAAAACAAAACTATTCAGATACCTGTCAAACATGGGGCTCCCATTTTAAAAATAGCTAGAAGGGTATTTGAGAATAATAGACTATGGTGGTAACATACATACATACATACATACATACATACATACATACATACATAAGGAGCCAAAAGAATATTTAGAAAATAAAAATTTCAATGGCACAAGATTGCAATAAAAATGGCAATTACAATAGAAAAATGACTTGTAATGCCTCACAAATTAGAGATATGTGTAGAGTATAGATAATAGATAGATACTATACTATACTATAAATAGATGGAACTAAATCTATATTACTATATTAAGTGAATACCCCCTCCTACTTTGAGGGGAGGGGTGTTGGATCTATCTTGTCTCAAGATATATTTTATTTCAACCAGAACTCTAATGGATTCAATTTCTTTGTTAAGTGTAGTTCATTTTAATTCATTCAAAAAAATCATATTAGTTAGAGTAACTAACACATTTCATCTATTCTTAGGACTTTTCTTCAAATTTAAAGAAAAAACAAATCCATTTGTGTCAAAAAGATAAAAGGTTTCCTAACTATTCCCACTTCTCTTTAACGTTCCAATATATCTAAAAGTGGGTTACCTTCCTATTTCTAAGGGTAGTGAATCAATATATAATCATTTAAAGTTTTATTGGGACTATCTCCTTTTTTTTTCTCTTACTATCCTAATCTAAAAGATTTAGCTTATTTTTCCGACAAAAAAAATAAAATAGAGCAGTTAAGAAATCACCTCCTATGTCTAACACCTTTTTCACTTTTCCCATATTAACAAAAGCCTAAGATTTCCTTTATGTTCAGTTTATTTTTTACGGATTCTTATTGTCTTTGTGAGTAGCTTCATCGTTAGATGAGGCAGTTGCTGTTAACTCTCTCTCTCTCTCTCTCTCTCTCCGTACGTATACACATTACAAAGGCTAGCTTTTGAATTTGTTTCATTTATTATGAATCGTAAAATATGGAAACACTTTTATAGATACTAATCCTTGAGATAAATGATTGGGTTTTTCTTTGATGTAATGTTTCCGACTAATTTTAGGGTCAATTTTATTTTCCTTTTGTGTTGACCGAACATTGTTTTCTATGTAGGATTTGTTGATGTTGCCTACTTTCCTTTGAAGTTTTGTTGATATACTCATTTCTTAATCCCTACAGGTATTTGATTAGAATAATAGAGGAAAAAACAAAAAACTAAACTATTTTTCTCTTTGCAAGCACCGTTGTTGTTTGGTCTCTGTTAGAAAATATTTGCATTCACTTATAATTAGTCGGTTATTAGGTATGTCTCTCTATGCATACTTGCACACTTCAACAATGTCTTCTCTCTTTATTATTATCTAATTTATAATTTATGATTTGTTATGTTACAAGTAGCTTTATCAAACAAATCAAGTCTGCTCTTGTCAAAAGAAGTTATTTGTCCAAAGATGGCAATTCATTTACCAAAGATGTATAAATACTGTGGTCCCTTTTTTCTCCTATTTCCTTCTCCCAGTTTTATGCACGCTCAAGGTCAAAATAGTATATTACCTAATAATAATAAGCTGTGATTCAGTACTGTCGAAAGTAAAGTACCCGTAAGCTAAGCGATCTGGCCGTCAATGTGAACCTACGGTCCCTGTCTCTGTCGCGACACCCTCGACGGGCTCGTATTGCCGGACGATGGCCCTCGAATTCGCTAGTCAGACCCTAACGGTCATATGCCCCCCAAAAACGGTTCGAATATCGTGTCGTCGGGTCACGTACGCCATTAAGTCGTCATTGCTCAGCACTCGCTGGAGTTTTCCCCGTAAGCATTGTAACGGCTTAGGAGTTGAGAGCTTCAACCCTTGGCATGCACATGCCGATAAAGCTTGGCTTCTCTCACAGAATAGGAGGAAGAAGAGAGGGAAGGAAAGAAAGAAAGACGCCGACCGGATGAAAGACGAATCTTACTATACAGGTATCTTTCAAACCCTAAAACTTCCTAAGGCACTGTACCGAACGATTCTGCGATACAAAAATCATGTCAGTTTGAGTATTCGGGAGAAGATTCTGAGAATTTTAACTGATAAAGGTTCACAGTTCTGTTGAAACAATCAATAGATTTCTCAGAGATGAAGATGCCTTGGGAGGTTGGAACAATGAGAAAAAAAAAGAAATGCAGTACTGACCTTTGATGGAGCAATGAGAAGTTTGTTGGAAAGGAAGGAAAGAAGAAACAGAGGCTGCAGAGGAAGAACGTAATACATTAGGAAGGATGATGAAAGCGTATTTTAAGTATCCCCTAGGTTAAAATAGTTTTAGTTTACTTCTGTGATATTGAATTCCTTTTATGCATGCACAGGGGAATGCTTCAAGCCATTAATCACATAAAAGCTCCTGTAAAATATATTTTCCATTTTAGGGAACAACCTACAAAAGTGCGAGGGAATTCGGTTCCTATCATGTCTTGATGTGGAGAACTCTCATTGCGTCATTCATTTCAAGACCTTCCATGTAGGGGTGAAGCAGGATTCAGAAGTTAATTTGAAGAATTTGTTATCTTTTCTATTTGACAAGAAAACTAGAACAGTGACTACTAAGAGGGACGGAAGAAACACTTAAAATAGAAAATTGCTTGCCAGCTAGACATTATCAACTTGCTATTAGTACGTACTAGATAGTCAAGAAGTAAAATATTCCCATGGAATTTGTTCTCCCATGTTTATTTTTACTGATCAGTTAAGGGTTCTATTAGGGACACCCACTGATCTCTATGCTGGTTCACATATATGATGGAGAGATTGAATTTTAGTAGTGTCTTGATCAAGGTCATCTAATGATATAGTCTTATTCAAAGATGGTAGAACAGGAAACAATAACAAGGGAAGGAAACTTATTCTCTTTTGTTTAATTAAACTGGATTCCATCATGATATATGAAATGCTCTGAATTTCCTTGTCGTGAAGTTTTATCTGCTTACTTTTTGTAGTAAAGTTTGGAAAAAGGCTCACATGTTGTGCATTTTATGCTCATATCTTGACTCATCAACTGTTTCAGCTACAAACCATATGGGTTGACCATCTTGCCTTTTTTGGAACTGGCTGGTCCAAATTGATTGTTTCATCAACATACATCTTATCAGTTACAAGTCTCCAAGTCCTTAGGTGACCACCAGTAATATTGAGCCTTTTTGAATATAGAGCATACTAGTGGAATAATTTTGCTTAGTACCACCTCCCACTAAATGTTCCTTTGTTTGGGTCATGACTCAATGCGGTTTGACCTTTTTGTAATAATCACAAATAGTTTTTTTATGTTCTAACCACTTGATATTGACCTATGTTAGCTTGGATTAGTTAATTAAGGGGAAAATGAAAAATGTAATATAAGAAGGTCCAAACTCATTTTTGAAAAATGGGAACTAAATGTTTGAATAACAATTGTTATTGCTTCTTTCCATAACCCCCTAATATATTTCCAAATACCATTTCATATTTAGAACCTTATGTACAAGGTACCTCATCGTACTCACTCCCTGAATCTTCCTTTGATATGGGTCATGACTCAACTTGATTTGACCTTTCTGTAGTTTACACAGTTTGCTCCAATGAACTTGACACAAAACTTGGATAAGCTAATATTTAAATACTAGATTTAATCTTTTTATAGTATACACAAATTATTTTACTCCAATGACATGGGACAAACCCTTGGTAAGCTAATACTAGATTTAGTGAAATGCCCCATAAGGAGATCCAAGCTTATTTTCTTATTTAACAATTGAAATGCAAAAATACCACCAAAATATGAATCTACAATATCTCCTCTAGTTCCACACCTAAGATGAAAGCAAAATGGTTGGCTCATACTATAGAATTGCATGTAGTAAGTGAATCTAGGCTGAAGCATAAATTATGGCCATAATAAGCTATTTTGACCTTTG
Organism: Warburgia ugandensis; assembly: GCA_035236585.1. Classification (NCBI taxonomy): domain Eukaryota; kingdom Viridiplantae; phylum Streptophyta; class Magnoliopsida; order Canellales; family Canellaceae; genus Warburgia; species Warburgia ugandensis. The sequence goes on along the minus strand of CP141139.1, from coordinate 31,141,672 downwards.
GCTTATAGTTCTTAGAAAAAAATAAAGCATCATCAATATGAAGTAAAATAAGGTTTATAAATTAAACCCTCTTCAGCTTAGTTGTCAGTGCAGCTTTGATATTGGGGAAATTCTAAAATTTTGGGTTTTAGTTGGAAAACTAATGTATAGGGAAAGTGTTGTGTGTCAAGTTTGATATTGGTGTTATGATTAGTTATTTAGCTTTATTGAGCCAGAGTGGATTGGTAATACTCAAACATGGTTTTCTATGCTTTTTCTTATTTTCTCTTTGGAGTAGAAGTAATCATCTAGCAAGAAGATATGGAAAATACAATGCACATTTTGCAAGAAGTCATTTTACGAGGGAAGGCTTACTAGACTTGATGAACATTTGGGCAAGAGACAAAAATAGAGGGGAAAAGAGGCAAAAATACTAGAACTAATAGGAATGGTTGATTTGTCTTGTGTTGTAGAGGGTGGAGGAAGTCCAAGACATAAAGGAAGGAGATGGGAAAATATTTATTAGCCCCTAGAAGACAAGGGGAAGCACATCAGTTGTAAAAACCTAGAAGATAAGGGGAAGCATATCTGTTTAAAAACTAGGAGGATGAAGGTTTGCTTCATATTTTGCCCCATATAGCACTATAGAAACACAACTTGGATTAAAAATGTCCTTGAGTTATAAACAAGATCAAGGAAAAGGCATATTTAGCTAATGCCAATGTAGTGGTATGATACATGTACCGGTTTTTTATGTTGTAAAGCTTTTAGTCTTACTATCCTAAGATGAATGAGATACATGACATTAAACTATGGTACAACTCTTCATTTTACCATATCACCAAGGTAAGTTGTTGTAACTGAAAGTGGATTTTGGGTGTAAGTTTGCAGATGGTGAGAGTGCAATTGAGAGTCATAGGCTACTCATTTATGGGTAATAAATGAATGGATAAGAAGTAGCATTAGCTGATTATTTCTACATAGCAACCTAAAAGTGCCTGTTACTAAAATATGGACATCGGTTGTAGGGTGAGACTATCAAAACATTGTTTATTATCTTTCAAGTAGTCTTCAATAAAGTAAGTCTAAAAGTTGTTGTGCAATTCATTAGTGATAAGAGCCTAATCACACGATCCCATGTTGCATATCACATTAATCACATGCTTCCCACACCCCTTTCGGACTAATTCCATATCAGCATTTGGGGTTTTGTGTTATTTTCACCCAAGGAACCACCTTTTAGATAATCTAAACCATTCATGCTCATTACCTTGTTATAGATGAGCCTAGCCAAAAAAATACACGGTTTAGATGATCTTACCATTGTTTTTCTGAGCAATTGTTTTGAGTACTAAAATGGACAACAATAATACCAACGGTCCTCAAATCACTATAAGATTCTCAATGGAAAAATCTTCCAAAGCAATTGCATTCAAGGATGATCCATATATAGCAAGATGGTTAAGATGGATGATTCAGGTCATAAAAAATGATCTTTTTTAAATCCTACTTGTACTTTTGTCATAAAACCTAAATGAGGGTGTGGCATTGTTCCAACAATGGTGTATATCACTTCTTGTAATGAAACAACAATGAAAATAAATGCAATTATGAAATAAGTCTAAATCCAAGCATGGATTTGCTACCTAATGGGGTCAAAGTTACTACTAGTTTCTTAGTATCCAAAGCTTCCTAGTACTTAAGATTGCTCTGAATGAAATGGTTGTTCCCCTAACTTTACTAAGAAAAAATGTGTGGTAAATCTTAATGATGTGGCTTTGGATATGATTAAGATCTTATTGGATAGTGTATTTTGGTTCAATTGGTATATGATGTATACTATAGCGACGTGGACGCATTGGATAGGTACACAATGGTTTTACCTACATGAGGTGATAAACAAAATGAACGAGAATATCATTCATAAGTTAAAGGAGAAGATGCAAGAGTTCCAGCTTATTTGAGAATTTTACATGGAAGTTGAAGTTAGAAGTTGCTTGAATCCATGCAGTGGTTAGAAGTTAAATCTACTTGGTTGTTTCTCCTTGTGCTTCCAAATAATGAAATCCATGAAGGAATGATAAGTACACCAAAGGGATAGAATTGTTTGGCTTATAATGGTATGAGTTGCCACCAACTTATTACTATGTAGAGCCTCCTAACACATATGAATGCTCTCAAGGAAAATGGTTACACCCCTAAGCTTACTTAGAGCAAATATGTGAGATGTTTTAATGATGTGGCTCTGGGTGTGATTAAGATCTTGTTGGATAGTGTATTTTGGTGCAACTACAAGATCTTATATAATTTTAGTGAGGATGGCAGATGCATTTGATATGCATGCAATGATTTTACATATAAATGAGGTCATAGATAGAGTGACCAAAAATATCATCAGTAAACTAATGGAGAAGGTGCAAGAGTTTCCTCATATTTGGAAGTTATTGATGGAAACTGGAATACTAAGTTGCCTAAATCCCTCCACCCATGGGTTGGTACTCATTTATTTCCTTGTTCCTTATCATGCATTCTCAAAACATGATGAGGTCTATAAGAGAATGACAAAACCACTAAGAGGTTTATACCAAACTATAAGGACCAGATACAATTGAACTTTTAGCTATCGTATACCACAATTGTAAGGTAGATAGGCTCTAGAATGATAAAGGCCATGTACAACAAATTGAGCCTAAGTAGACCTAATTTGTCTTGTACACATCAATTATACTGTGGGTGCCCTTGTAGTTGATTGCTGACCTAATGTATTTGGTTATTATCATGGAATCAATTCAAGATTAGTGATCTTGAATTGCAAAGCTTAGCTGTCTACATGCTTCGCCAATATCTATGGAACTAGTGCAGTTTCAAGAACATTCATTTGCCCAATGATATTTTTCTTCATTCGCTATAAATATCAAATGATTAGCAAAATTTTACATCTCCTACATCTAATGTAATGTAAGAGTTCCTTTTATGTTGGGTTACAAGTTCTACCAATATAAAGGGGCATTGAAAGGAAGACCTCAACTCTTACATACTAAAACTCTTTAGACAACTTTGACCTTTCAAGTGATTGGGTAGAGAAAAATCTCGTATTGACCATTGATGATCTTGGTTGGTAGATAATTGTGGTTGACCAAGCATATGGAGCCAGGGAGGACCCAATCCAATTTTCATGAAATGCTTGATTGACATCCTCCAACATCATGTATTGTGTTGCTATGTGACTTAGATTGCTTCTTACCACTTATATCCACTAGAATTGTTACAAGTGCTTCATTCAAATGTTTATCTTTTAATTTAGTAATCAATTGTACTTCAACCAAAATACTTTTACTTTGATGGAAATGTTGTTTTTTAGACCTCTTTAGTGATGGAATGAATTGTTTGCATTTCTACTCTCTCTCTTTTTCCAAATTATACAGAGTTCTTTTGATTATTTGGTTTCAATTAAGAATAAAAGAGGAAAAATATGAGAAAAAGAAAATGACAATGTGGAAGTCAACTAGGTTTCTCAACTTCTCACTATCTATTTTATGTATACAGTCAAAATGATCAGAGCATGGCCATGATAGTGAATATGTTAGCCCTTCAACTTGTTGAATTCATGCATGGCATGGGCATGTTCTTACTCATAATATTATCTCTAACAAAATAATAGTCGACTTCAATGTTCTTGGTCCTTTCATGGAAAATGGGATTCTTAGTTATATAAATAGTTGCTTGATTATCATAGTGCACAATTGTATCTTTATTAAGATTGAAACCAAAGTATTGTATGCAAGTTTTGACCCAGATCAACTCACATGTTGTATGGGCTATATGTGTTATGGAGTGAAAAGTTAAGAGGATCTTTAGCCCCTGTCTTGGAGAAAATAGAGGATTTGGGATGTAGAAGTTAGCCCATGAGCAAGGATGCTTGTGCTCCTTAGCCCCTAAGCTTGAAGATTTAGCCTAAGGGGTTAGGCCCTCATTGGAGAATCTGTTGAGTTGGCTCGAAGAGTTAGGCTTGCTTAGAGAGGCCCGTGGTGCATGGCCTGACTCTAGAAGGCATGTGTTCTGAAATGTGTGTAAAATGATTCTTGAAAATATGTAAGTCTCGATAATTCTAAAGGGATGTTTAGAATGCTATGGAAGTAGAAATATTTAGTGGGAGTATTCTAAAGAAGGATCTTAGCCATTGAATTGGTGAAAAGTGTAATAATTTGGACCATTCATTAAGGAGGTAAAGGTCTATATATGGGGTAGAGCTGCTCGTTTGTAAATTAGACTTCATAATGTAGTGAGTGTTAGTGTCGAGGCACAAGAGGCTTGGGTTCAACATGGCCATGGAGCTAATCAAGTAAAAGTGGCTTAGGAGGGATATTTTGGTCAATGTGTGTCAGGCTCTCCTCACTAGGGGAATGGTGCGGGAGATCATCCAAAGCTCAACAAGGATGCCCATAGGCTAGATGGAAAAAGGAATGTTGAGATCGAGTGGCATTTTCAATTTGTGATGAAAAGCATTGTGTGTGTGCTTAACCAAAGTGGGCAGCACATGGCACGGTTCAACTTGAGGAGATGGGAATGCAAAAGTCTTTGTGGCACTACAGTTGGTGCATTGACGAGGGCTTTAACATGATGAGGTGGTGGAGAATGTCATGGAGTGATTAGTTAGAGGCTTTCCTAGTCACTCACTTGGAGTGGATTGAGGATTTGGGCTATGAAAGTCAGCCCATGAAGAAGGAGACTTGTGGGCTAAGGAGTTAGTTAGTTAACCTTATAGATTTGGCATAAGGAGTTATGCTTGCATTAGAGGACTTGTGGAGTTGGCCCGAGGAGTTAGGGTCTCATTGGTAGCATTGTGGGGTTGGCTCGAGGAGTTGGGCCTGTCTAGAGATGTAATGACCCATTCCATATAGGGGCCTTTTCCAAATATGGATGCACCATTCCCAGCAAGCATAGAGGTCAAGGTGAAGCATTCATTCATCATTCTAATTATGAAGGTAATGCAATCATATAATGAGACCTTGGTCTCTTAACAGCTTCTATAACCAAATTAGTAAAATCCATACATACAATGTTTCATCAAATGGAAGTTAATTACGTAACAAGTACTTAAAATGTTCCAATATAACCCCAACCCCAATGATGTAAGATGGAAAAGTTCAAAGCTAAAGATGAAGACATCGACATATTTAATCTGGTGTGCTCTTGACTTTGGATTTGGAGTACATCACTAAGAGGACTTCATTGGCTTACTTGTTCTCAGATAAGTGAGTTTGGAGTGAGTTACAAGTTCATTGGGTTTTCCAATTGACAATTGGTGATTCAGGTTAGGTGTACACACTATGCATGCAAACAAGATCAAGTATTTAATTCACCACATATCTGTATTTAACATGTTTTTCAAATTCCATTCAATCTACATTTACAATTACCACTTACAATATAGCACAAATCATTGTCACACCATGATAGAACTACAAAACCACATTCTTTTATTCACTACAAAGCATAATCCCAACACTTGAATCAAAGAGAGGAATATCCCACCCTTACTAATCCCTTCAACTCCCATCAAAACCTTAACAAATAGCACTTGAATCAAATAACAAGGGTGTTCTTATCACCTCATTGCTGTCACTCTGATGAATCACCCTCCTAGAGCTATAGAGTGAAAATCTACAAATATATCTCACTCACTCTAAGGAATCGCCATTTCATAGCTAATACTCTCATTTTGAAATCAACTTTCCAATGCTACCATGAAAGGATTCCACATAGGATTCATCCATCTCAAAGTTACACCCCTCACTCTAGTACTTTACCACCTATAGTTATAATGGAAGAACCTCCATGTGTGTGTGTGTGTGTGTGTCTAGAATCATCCTCTCCAAGCTTACTCTTGAATCAATCATCCAGAGCTATTATGGAAGGACCCACATATGATATCAATTCCCTCACTCCAGAAACATTCCTTTCAAAGCTACATCTTCACATCACAAGTTAGGTAACAACTCATGTGTATATCTCTTTACTAGGAACACACTTCCCATAATCATTATCACTCCATAAGATAACCATACACTTAGCAAAGTAACAATTCACATTATTGGTACTATCTTAAATACATTTAATCAAATCACAATTATAAGTTTCCATCAAAGATGAACCACCAACATTCGATGAGTATGCATTATTACATGTTTCAAGAATAACTGAATATAACCATTCACCCAAAAACCTTAGCTATGGGTAAAAATGTAGATGGTTACATAAGCAAGACTAATCATTAAAAAGTGAGATGAGATGGCCACGACACATTTATATACCCAACTGTGAAAGTGGTCCATTCGAAACCTTTTCATATTCAAATGTTTGACTTATTTGAATGTCAAAGTTTGGTAACCTAACTTCACTGATGCTGGTCCTAAGATTGGATAAAAGAGGAGGGTTTTGCATTAGGTGCCATCCGACAAGTAAAACGTTTGGAAGAAGATGATTTTATTTATACATATGTATATTTGTTTGTAAGTACTAAGAGAAAATGACAAAAATCATCTTTAGCTTCTTCACTTATGGAAAACCTACCATGACATGAATCGATCATTAACATTTCCTCAAGCTAGGGCATCCCCCATAAGCGACGCACTACATTGGATCACGAGTGTAGGGGAAAATGGGCAAGGGATACTAGGACATTCCTTTGAAAGAGACATGCTACATTGGATCCCAGGTGTAGCAAAAAGTAGGCAAGGGCTGCTAGAGCATTCCCTTAGAAGTAACGCACTGCATCAAAACCCAAGTGTAGTCGAACGTAGGCATGGTTCATATCATGGGGGCTGAGAAGTGCATGGGTGAATAAGATTTGTATCACCACATGGAATATAAGCACATTGGTTGGTAAGGTTTGGAGTTAGTAGATAAGATGAGACACAGGAGAGACAACACCGCTTGCATCCAAGTAACCAAGTGGAAAGGGTCTAAAACTACATAAATTGATGGGCATAAGCTTTGGAACGTCGAAAAGGACAATAATAGAAATGGTGTAGGGATAGTAGTGGATAAGGAATTAAAAGATGGAAGAAATGAAATGAACTTAATAGGTGTTCAAAAACTTAGTGGTGGAACATAAAAGGGGAAAGAATAATGTCACTCACAAACAAGTTGGTGGTAGAAGGAAATTGGAACAATGAAATAAAAGTAAACACCATCTGGATTAATATTGTTGAGTCCATTAAGAAAGTGGTAAAAAATGTCCTAGGAGTATCATAAAGGTTAAAGGCAATCAGTGCAAAAAGTTATTAACGAAAAACAGGTGTGTTTTAAAGCATGGTAGAGGACTAGAAATAATGAAGATGTTGAGAAATATAAGAATGCTAAAAACATTGCTAAGTGAATAGTAAGTGAAGCTAAACTCAAGGCATATGATGATCTCTATAATAGATTAGGATCAAGGGAAGGTGAGAAAGATGTGTTTAAACTTGCAAAAATAAAAGAATAGAAGGATAGGGACTTAGATCGCATTAAGTGCATTAGAAGTGATGACCAAAGGGCACTAGTTAAAGATGATAAGATCAAATAAAGGTGGGATAGTTACTTTGAAAAATTGCAAAATGACCATTTACCTAAGAATGATTGAAAATATCGTAAACCTAAATCATATTGGATATTATAGATATAACAGTAGGATTAGAATATCTAAAGTGAAAGAGGCCTTGAAAAAGATGAAATTAAGAAAGTTCCTGGGCCTTATAGTATACCAATAGAGTTTTGGAAGCATATGGGAGATACTGGAGTAGTTTAGTTGACAAAGTTGTTTAATGGGATTGGAAAATCAAAGAAAATACCGAATGAATAGAGGAAGAGATCTATTATACCAATTTATAAGAATAAAGGAGACATATAGAGTTAGACTAATTACTGGGGGATCAAACTTATGAGCCACATTGTGAAATTTCTTGAAAGAGCGATTGAGAAGAGGCTACAGCATGAGACGAGTGTATTGGAGAACTAGTTTGGTTTCATGCCTGGGAGGTCTACCATGAAAGCTATTTTCCTACTTAGACAATTGATAGAGAAATATAAGGAGAGGAGGAAGGTCCTCCACATGGTCTTTATTGATTTAGAAAAAAGCTTATGATAGGGTCCCTAGAGAGTTAATATGGTGGGTGTTGAGGGGGTATATAGACATAAATAAAGATATCTATGAGGGAGCAGTAACAAATGTTAGGACCACTAGTGGAGACAACGGTAATTTTCCAATCGTTGTAGGATTGCAGCAATAATTATCATTGCGACTGTACCTTTTCATGTTGGTCATGGATGAGTTAACTACATCTGCACGAGGAGATTCCATGGTGCATGTTATTTATAGATGATATAATTTTAATTGATGAGATAAGGGAGTGTGTAAATACAAAGCTAAAATTTGGAGAGAAGTATTAGAATCTAAAGGATTTAAAATCAACCGAACTAAGACAGAGTATAATTAATACAATTTTAGTAAGGTGAGTAGTGGGAGTGGAGCACAAATAAAGATTGATAACCAAGAAGTCCCCCTAAAAGACCACTATCGGTACTTAGGATTGATAATTCAAGAGAGTGGAGAGATTGAGAGGGAGGTTACCCAGAGAATCTAAGTGGGTTGAAATAAATGGAGATGCACCACTGAAGCTTTGTATGATATGCAGTTGCTACTCAAAACTTTAAGGAAAATTCTATAGGATGGCTATAAGGTCGGCCATGCTCTATGGATAAGAGTGTTGGGTAGTTAAGGAATATCATGTACATAGGATGAATGTAGCCGAAATGAGGATGTTGAGATCGATAAGTGGCAAGACAAGAAAGGATAGAATTAGGAATGAAAACATTAGAGGAATCTTAGGAGTAGCACCTATGGGTAACAATATAAGGGATGTTAGACTTAGATGGTTTGAACATGTCCAACATAGATAAAAAATGGCACCTGTTAGGAGTGAGGCAATGTAAATTGAAAGTTCTAAAAGGGCAAGGGGAAGGCCCAAGAGAATATAGATAAAAGTGGTGAGAAAAGATTTAAGAACTTTGGTACTAAATGAAGCCATGATACTTAATAGAGTGGAATGGAGGAGCAAGATTCATGCGGCTTGCCCATAATTAGGATAAGGTTTTGATGATGAAGATGGTGATGGAGGTTTGGTAACCTATGTAAGGATCAAAGCAAATCACTACATTAAATGTACTAAAGGTGTTTCAATTCTAGAGTAAGTCACCCAATTTCTCCAACTCTCAAATAGAACCATTAGAGCAAGGATAGTAACCCAACCAACCCTTTTTCTTGCAAAGAAATCACTATTTCACTCTCTTTCTAAGACTAATCAGCCATATCATATTTAAGATAGCTCACACCTTAATGGCCTAATCCAAGAAACATCCTAAATGAGTACATATAAGACAATACATGGAAGCCCTTTCTATTTTGCTAATTTCATAATCTAATGTAAAAATCACATGCCTTTAACCCAAATTATGAGTTTAAAAGGAATTTACATAAAACATGATATCAAGAAGAGAGAGTGAAGTTACAAACCAATTTCAACCCCTACTTTGTCTACAATCATTTTTCACTGGCAAATTTACATGGAAAATAAAATTAGCTATCATGTATCAAGGGAAGAAAAAATTCCATGATGAGGGAGATTGGACTTGGATGGTTTGGACATGTCGACCAGAGACCAAAAATGATACTAGTTAGGAGAGACTATTCAAGTTGAAGTTTTGAAAAGGGAAAGGGGAAGGCCCAAAAGAACATGGATAGAAATGGTGAGAAAATATTTAAAAACTTTGGGACTAAATGAAGGCATGACCCTTAGTAGAGTGGAATGCAAGAACAAGATTCATGTGGCCAACCCCTAATCAGGATAAGGTCTTGATGATTATGATCCATTTCAATTAAAGGACATCATTCTCGCTAAATGTACTTGAAAATCCAACTCAAATGGTTGCCCTTAATGAATTCATTTAAAATTTTCAATTCAAAGAAGAATCCACTTCGATATTCATCTCATTGGCATTTCATATGAAGAAAACTAACAATCAAGTGAACCCATTTCATTTGAGGAGAAAAACATGAACCATTCAATTAAAGTCCTACAGGCTAAATTCACCCCCTTATGAGTTTCAAGTCAAATTTTACACAAATTGAAAATTGATATAGTGAAATCACTTCCCTAGCATAATTCATGGAGCAAAGTATGAGACCTAACCCATTCCAATTACCTTCCAATTATTTCATTAAAACCATGAAAAATACATTAATAATGTTCATTTGCTATAGTTTTCAAACCAAAATCCACTCAAATTGAAAAGCCACAATGGAAATCCATCCCCTAACACATTCCAAGTAGAAAATTAGCAGGATTTGCCTCCAATTTTCCTACCCATAATCAATTTATCAATTAAATAGAGAAAACCAACATATGAAAATTGTCTCCATGAATTTCCTATCATAAATACCTTCCCATCATGGATTTTCATCCTCTTTCCCCACTTTCTACCCCAATTAATCTAAATCATATCAAAGTATAGAGAAAACTCACTTTCAAACACTTTAATGGCCACTTCCTTTGCCCACTTGAGCTTTTCCCTTCTCTACCCTTCTTCCCAAGCTCTAACAAGTCCCAACAAGTAGTTTGATCTTGATCTGAGATGGGACTTTAGTTAAATTTAGAAGTTGGTTGTAGTATAGAATGAAAGAGAGACATGAAGTGACTAAAAGGAGAAAGAGAGTGTAGCCTCCTCAAAGGAACCTTCTTTTCTCTCTCTTAGATGGGACGTCCCCACAAGGCATAAGTAATATTCTAATGGACATTTTTAACCCTAGCAATTTGCACTACATGTAATAAAATGCCCACTATGTTCCCAGCCCAATCATTTTAAGTGTTTTCTTTTCTTAATATTTTTTTGGATTTGGGTCTATCCAATTAATGTCCAATCCCAAAATTCTAAGTTTGAAACATCCTTTCAGTTCCTTCTCATGGGATTAATGGATTGCTTTATTTTTAGAAATGGATGGGAGGCATCAATTAGGAACTAAATTGAAGGGATTTAAGCTGGGCCTTACATTTTTACCCTTCTTTAAAAGAATTTAATGAGCTAAATTTATGTACCATTATAATTTAAAAGATGTTAAAACTGTGCTTGCATGTATAACTTGCCCACCCAAGTTGCTTCCTACATCTTGTTTTGCTTTAGATACATTTTAATCTAGAATCCACATTTTATGCTCCTTAGTTGACAAGTTCTCTCACAATTAAATAGGCTAGACTTCAAGATGTGAGGGGGATCCATGATACACTTCATCAAGGTCGAAAAGTGGAAGACATTGTGAATCCTTGCCAACTCCAATGGTAGTGCTAATTGGAATGCCATTTAATGTACTAGCTCTAAAATCTCATAAGGTCCTATGAACTTGGGTCTCAACCTCCCTTTTCATCCAATTCTCACTACCCCCTTCCAAGGAGATACCTTTAAAAATATTTCCTCTTCAACCTAAAACTCATGACTCTTCCATTGTTGGTCTATATAGTTTCTCTATCAACCATGAACCTTTGGAAGGTGTCATCTGATGAGTCAAATTCAATCTGCAGTTTTTTTAATCAGCTCCCCGAGAATCCTCATCTCACAAACCTTGTTCCTAATATGTAGGAGTTCGGCATCTATATCCATACAACATCTCAAACAGTGCTATGTCTAAGGATGCTTGGAAACTATTATCATGGGCAAACTCCATCAATGGAAGGTATGTGTCCCGTCTACCATGGAAACTCAAGATGCTCGTCTGCACATATCCTTCAGGGTCTAGATGTTCTTCTCTGATTGTCCATCCTTCTGTGGGTGAAATATGATTCTCAATGTGATCCTTTCCCTATTCAATCAAAATCAATGAACTTTATTGGCAACAAATCAACCTCCAATGATCCCTCGTCCAAACTCACCACACAATTCTAGAAAAAATTACTCACAACTACATCTTCTCTCTCTACAAGGAGTCTCCACAACTAATGCATGCAACAACAATACCCTTGTGAATTAGAGATATTTTGTAGGAGGATTCTAAAGGATGATCTAAGCCATTAAATCAATATCCACTGTAATAATCTTGATTACCCATTGAGGAGATGGGGGTCTATATATAGGGTAGAGCTTCTCATTTTGAAATCAGACTCCTAAATCAATATAAATTTCTCTCTCTCATGGGGGATAATCCTTCAATAAATGGATCATTATGTGCCTTCAATAAATGGATCATTATGTGCCTCAATTGTTGTTGATCCTCAAAAGTAAAATTATCATATGCCAAAAGGAAAAATGAAATATGTTTCTATATTCATGGACAATCCATACATTAATAGAAGAACATTAAATTACTCTTTTGCACCTAGGTAGTAGTTGAGAGGATAAGCACAATCATCAACATGAATAATTTCCTTACCATTCTCCTCATCATGAGGTGTTGAACAAGATCTACGACTAATAGGAAGCACAATCATGTTTTCACACACAATTCTAGAAAACATTACTCACAACTATGTCCTCTCTACAAGGGGTCTGCACAACCAATGCATGCAACAACAATACCTGTGTGAATTAGAGATATTTGTAGGAGGATTCTAAAGGATGATCTAAGCCATTAAATAAGTGTCCTCTTTAATAATCTTGACTACCCATTGAGGAGATGGGGATTGATATATAGGGTAAGGCTTCTCATTTGGAAATTAGACTCCTAAATCAATATAGATATCTCTCTCTCTCTCTCTCTCTCTCTCTCTCTCTCTCTCTCTCTCTCTCTCTCTCTCTCTCTCTCTCATGGGGCATAATCATTTAATAAATAGATCACTATGTGCCTTAGTTGTTGTTGATCCTCAAAAGTAAGGTTATCATATGCAAAAAGGAAAAATGAAATATGTTTCTACATTCATGGCAAATCCATACTTTAATAATAGAAGAACATTACATAACTCTTCGCACCTAGGTAGTAATTGAGAGGATGTGCACAATCATCAACATGAATAATTTCCTTAGCTTTCTCCTCATCATGAGGTGCTAAACAAGATCTATGACTAATAGGAAGCACAATCACCTTTTCACATGGTGTAGATTCTCCTCATTGTTCCCATTTTGAACAAACTGAGACTAGAATCTTCCTTGAACATTAGTTTTTCATCCTTATCCCCATGGTGATTCATCATGAACTGTTTTGCTTTTCTTTGCTTTTCTTATATTGACCCATTTCACCACATCTAAACCACTACGTTGATGCCCTACTAAATAGTAGTATGTCATCAAGCATTTCTCATGTCTTTAGTGCATAAATACCCCTTTTATGATATATATTTTCTACTAAGTTGTTTCTCATGTTTTGCCCAAAAATTTTGAAGTGTCAATTTGTCTATTAGATTCCTAGGTTATTCTTGTTTTGTAGCTTTTATGCCCTAGGATACATGGGAAACATTTCATAAGTCCTGTTAGTATGGAAACTCCTATATGCTAGGTCATAGCCCAAAGATGTAATGGCTTGTTTTTTGTTTTTTGTCTTCCTTCAACCCACTCCTAGCAACAGATCCACAAAAAAATGGCTTAAAGGATTCATCAATAGTTCTCCCCCCTTTTTAACAATTTCATGGGCTTTGTGACCTGGTTGGCATGACATTGTAGGTGAGAAAAGCTTCCCTCATTTTCTTTCACATTCCCTCCCATTCATGAATCTTCAACTTCCCTTATCTCATCATCGTCATCATCAAGATCTTATCCAGATTAGGGGTCAGACATATGAATATTGTTCCCCCATTCCCCTCTATTAAGTGGCATGGCTTCATTTAGTCTCAAAGTTTTCAAATCTTTTCTCACCACTTCTATCCATGTTCTATTGGGCCTTCCCCTTACCCTTTTAGAACCTTCGACCTAGATTACCTCATTCCTTCTAACTAGTGTTGTTTTTAGTCTCTGTTGAATATGTCTAAACCATCTAAGTCTAATCTCCCTTATCTAGTTACCTATTAGTGCTACTCCTAAGATTCCTCCAATGTTTTCATTTCTAATTCTATCCTTTCTTGTCTTACCACTCATCCATCTCAAGATCCATATTTTGAAGATGCTCATCCTATGTACATGTTGTTTCTTAATTACACTACACTTTGATCCATAGAGCATGGCTGGCCTTAATAACCATTTTATAGAATTTTTCTTTTAGTTTGAGTGGCACCTTCCAATGACACAAAACTCCAAAGGTGCATCTTCATTTGTTCCAACCAGCTTGAATTCTTTGGGTAACCTCCCTGTAATGACTCCAATTTTGTAATATTGAAATTCCAAGTTTAGCAATGAAAAGTTTAGTTTTTAAAGAAAAGGGCATTTTAGTCATTTCACCATTCACCTTGACTGAACCCAGAAATTTGGTCCAAAAATTGGTTTCATTAGATGCGTCTCAGAAAAAGGAATCCAACGAGACCAAAATCACCCAAAACGGAGTTAAAATGAGCAAGATATGGACCTTTGAAGTTCAGGGGCAAAACTATAAATTTTACAAAAACGACTTAACCTGAAAAACACAGGGGCCCGTTTTGATACGGGCACCCCGTCGTCTTCAACCTCTAGAGGGTTATAGAATGGTGGTGATTTGAGGAGAAATCATCGCCATTCTGGAGGTTTCTCCACCGCCATTCAAAGGCGGTGAGAGCCCCCTCCAGAACCCTCTCTTAGATCTATAAATAGAGCTCTTGGGTGCCTCTAATGGCAACCCAAAGCCTTGGAGAAAACCCATCGTGGAGCAGTGACCTAGAGGGGAAAATGAGGAGAAAAACCCAGCAACGAGCCAGGTATGTCCGAGATCGCTCAAAACCCATCTCCCCCCATAGTTCCAAGGTCAATTTCCCTAAGTTTTTGCTTGAAAAACCATGCAAAACGGAGCCCAGGAGAGCCACCAAGGACCCAGGGACGTTCCCTGGGCCGCACTGGTTCGACATGGGTCGAACCAGGGTGTCCTGAGGATGCCCCGGTCCCCCAAACGTCGGAACGTTCCAGTTGGAACGTTCCACGTCGTCTCCGTTTGAAAAACCAAATGGGCGCGTCCAGGGACGCTCCCGCTAAAGAGAAAGACGGGCGAAGTGTACCGTGCATCTACAGATGCGCCCGCTGAGGCGCACGCCCCAAACGCGCAACGCGCTAGCAGAACATCGACTTTTGGTTACTTAAGGAAGCTGGGGCGCACGTCGTAGACGCGCAATGCCCTAGCATTCCGTTTTTTTGTCTTTAAGACTCTATGTACATACGACACTAAAACGCTTATAACTTGAGATCTAGAGCTCCGATTGAGGCGCTGCAAAAGGCGTTGTGCCTGTGTCGATGACGTGGACACATCCAAACTATAAAATCCCTGATCAAGGCCCAATCAAAGGTGGGCATGACCCTTAGAATAGGAGGGTGGCGTGTGACCACTAGAACGTTGGAAAACTAAGGATACCAAGGCCCAATTAGGACCTTAGGACACCCATAGGCATAGGGATGAACCCCCAATGCCTAAGTAATAAGACCAATTACTCTAAAACCCATAAAGGATAGGCCAAACTAACCTTGATTCCCCAAACCATGATCAGGAGCGTCCGAGGACAAAAGGGTTAGCGCGATCTAGCCAGGTAGGTGCTCTATCACTATTAGATTCTTTTAAAAGAACTATTATTATTTTGAGAACATATGTTTTAAATATATGACTTGATTTGCATGACTTAATTCAGCATGCATGATAAATGCTTTGTACACAGCCATGTTTTGAAATGATTGCATATACATTATGCACATATATGGGTTGCAAACGAGTGCATTCATTACATGATTTAAGTACTTGCAAAGATTGCATGTCCTTGAGGGTTGCCAAAAGACACTGGAGTGCCGAGGGCCAGGCAGTTGTGAGGGACCCAAAGAGGACAAGTTTTAACAAGAGGTTTTGGCTTCTTTAATCTTATGTTATTTGGGCAAGTAAGCCTGTGGGTGCTATGCCGAGGGGTCTGGGTTGGCTACCTAGCCTCTACCACTATTAGGTGGATGGGTACCACGCCCAAAAAGAGGCAGGTCCCTACGTCGACTGCATGTGGTACAAGAGGCTACCACTGTTGTCACGGCACTAGGTCGACGTGTCATAGGCCCTGTGGAGGCTATGACCGAGTGTCCTCAAGTACCCGGGGAGCACACGGCGAGGAGGTCGTGGGCATAGTGGACCCTATGATTTGATGACTTATGTGCATTTCATATAGCATGATACGAGGTTGGTCGACCATACCATACTAGAGATCTATGAGTTGGACTCCATAAAGCATCTATTGCATATCATGATGTCATCATATATATATATGATACTTTCAATTTTGGATTATGTGATCTTTTAAGTCATGAGTATTTCAGTTTGATCATGGATTCTTATACTGATATTGAACTCAAGTATTCAAACATACACATGTTTTGAATGAGCATATGATTTTAAAACATCTCATGCATTTATAAAAACTAGTAGTGATAGGCTCCTACTGAGTATGGTATATACTCACCCAATCCTCAACATTTTTCAGATACAAAATAAATACTTAAGGGCAAGGAACGTTTGTACTAGGAGACACAGACCAAGTACAAGTAAGTAAACCCCTATCTTATCTTTCAATGTTACTTGATTGTAGTTACTCTCGAATAGTGAAATGTGACTAACACTTTCTTGGGAATAATATTGATTTAAACTTTGCCATGGCTAAATAAATTGAGCATGTGTTTGACACTCGGGGTTTTTATGAAAGGTTGTTTTTCAAATGAGAAAGATTTTCATGCATTTCATATTTATAAAACAAGAGATCTCGCCTTTTTATCAAAATTGCATCATATAAAAACCCGGGTCATGGTACTCCCTCTCATTTTAGAGGGACTTTTTGGTTATAAATCTTCACTGGTGCTCCACTCCCACTATTCTCCTTGCTAATATTATATTTCATATGCTCTATCTTAGTTTGGCTAATTTTAAATCCTTTAGATACTAATGCATCTCTTCATAACTCTAACTTTGTGTTTATGCCCTCCCTTGTCTTATAAATCAAAACCGTATCATCGACAAATCACATGCACCATGGAATCTACTCATGTAAATGTTTAGTTGACTCATCCATAACCAAGGTGAAAAGGTACAAGCTCAATGATGATCCTTGGTGTAATCATGTACTGATATGAAAATTACCTATTTCTCCACTAATGGTCATAATGTTTGTTGCGACTTCCTCATACTTATCCTTAATTATGTATATATACCCCTGTGAAATTCCTTTCTTGCCCAACACCCACCATATTGACTCTCTAAGGACCCTATATCATAATCTTTTTCTAAGTCAATGAAGACCATGTGGAGGTCCTTCCTCATCTCCCTATATTTCTCTATCAATTGTCTAAGCAGAAAAATTGCTTCCATGATAGACCTCTCAGGAATAAAACCAAACTGGTTCTTCAATATACTCATCTCATGTTGTAGCCTTGTCTCAATCACTCTTTCAAAAAATTTCATTGTATGGCTCATAAGTTTGATCTCCCGATAACTAGTGCAACTTTGTATGTCTCCTTTATTCGTATAAATTGGTACAATAGACCTCTTCCTTCATTCATGTGGCATTTTCTTCGATTACACAATCATGTTAAACAACTTTGTCAACCAAAGTAGTATCTCTCTTATCTCTTGTTTGTGAAAGTAATATGATCCCACCATCTGGAGGCTCTTCCCTTGAGTTTGATTCCAACATGCGTAACCTTTTTTTTCTTCTCTTCCCCAGTAAAATCTCCAACCAACTAATGGATTTCTATCTTAAGACTATTTTCTCTTTGTTTACATTAATAGCAATCAAGGGACTAACTTGGTTGAGGTGCTCTTTCTACATGAATGGAGTCATCATCATTATAATACCTAACGCATGATAATTTGAGTGAAAGCAATGATGATGATGAGGCTGCTGGCTAAGCAGAAGAGGTCGGTGATGTTGGAAACCCATGGTACGTTGACATAAAGAACTTCAACTAATAGGAATATTTCTTAGATTATGTAGCTAAAGTAGGTAGAAAGAACGTTCAATAGCTGACTACAAGCTATGTGCTCAACACCTTGTCCTCACATTTGAGATCATGTTGAGAATGTGGTTTTAGATACACATCATGCTAAGCTAAGATTTTGATATGGACATAAAGCTTGGTCTAGACCCAGGCCCATCAAGTCTAGTCTAAGTTCAAGCCCAACCTAGGTCCAGACCCACCTGGGCCCTTTAACTGAACTAAATCCAAGATGAGCCAAACCCAGATCAAATAAGTTTTCAAGGCTACATTTGATAATTATGGGGTTTTAAGTAATTTGATTTGTTTCCTTAGTTATTAGGATCTTCTTCTTTTTTTATTACGTAATCTGTTTGATTTATTTCCTTTGTTACTAGAATCTTTTTTATTATGTGATCTCTCCAAATAAGATTCCTTTAAATAAGGACAAGATTTGTATCTTATATATATATATATATATCTTCGTAATCTTTAAGCCTTGGAATCTCCCTAATTCTTGGGAGATATTCCATTCTTATATCTTGGGTATACAATCTAAGGAGAGCAATCAACGTTGAATAAAAATTTCAGTTTCATTGTTATTCTTGTGTTGAATTAAGAAGGCCTCTTAAAATGGAGGGTCTCGGGGAATGCTGACTTCCCTTCACTGGTGTTTTCTAATGTTGCTCCATAAAGACGAACTTTTGCCACTCTAAAGGTGGAGATCTTGTCCCTTGGCATAAAGTGGGTAGGTTTCTTATTCCTACTTCAATTGTTTAATGCTACCTTTAATGCCTTTTGAATGAACTAGCCTCCTATATCTCTTTGAACAAACTAGCCTACTTTCCCCCTCTATTTTGGCCTTTTGTATGCATTCGTAACTATAAGTTTTGGTTGTCCTATGTACGTTAACGATGGAAGGGTTTCTAGAGGATGGGTAGTAGGTTTAACGTGTTAAGTTTAACCCAAATCGAAGAAGATTAATTAGGGCTAGATACCTCCTAATTAATGTTCTAGTAAATCTCAAGAGTATTTAATTGGGCTGAATATTTTAATTACTTGCTAAAATCATGCCAAAGGCTAATCCTAGATCCCTCCTGCATCATAATTGGTATCAGAGCTATGGAGATTGGCCCTAAGTCTCTAATTGCATTCTAATTAGGTTTTTGCATTAGGGTTTATTATCAACAATTTTATTTCTATGTAATTATATACATAGAGTAGTGCGCACAAACATTACGCCTGTAACTCAGGCTTTTTACATGTTTCCCTTACTATTTATGCATATTAGTTTTGCATTGTTTTTCAAACTTTTTTAGTTGTACAACTTGTTCTATTCGAGTGTACCCTTAGTTGTGGACTGATTAACCATACATGCCCAGCAGGACAGGAGACGATTACTATCCTAAAATGGATCAATGTGAGGTCATGTAGATGCCTGGGCTTTCCACTAAATTCTATTTGGTAGAGGATCTTTCAATTAAGATTGAGGATTGTATGGTAGGTCAACAAGTTCTTTCTGATAAAATCACTACCTTAGAGCAAAAAGTTGCTAGCCCATCGAATAACACTTGCCCATCTAATGACACTGACCTTCCTAGGGTCACTAAAACACCTCCTTTTGATAGGCAGTTTGGCCAAAATCAGTATATTCCCCACCCATATCCCTTGGATCCTAACCAGCAAGCCCTCAAGACCCTTAGACATGAAGCCTCTACATTTGATGGTAGTTGTGACCCTATGGTGTTCCTAGATTAGCTTAAAAGAATGGACCTATTTTTGGACTGGCATGACCTGTCAGCCAACTATTGAGCCCTTTTTGCTAAAATGAAATTGATAGGGGACAATGGGAACTTTTGGATTGGGGTTGAGCTTGATTTTGAAAGACATCAAGAACCCCCAGTTTCAGATTGGGAAGAAATGAAAGAGATCCTCTAGTGAAATTATTTACTCGAGTCCTATCGTCAAGATCTCTTAGATGAGTGGTAGTCACTTAAGCAACCTTTCAGTTGATGAATATATCTCTATTTTCTCCACCTACCAACTCAGGTGTAACGTGACTAAAGAGCCCGCTCTAACCCTAGCCAGGTTTGGAGCCGGTGTGACTACCTAGGTTTTCTCATGCATTTTTAAATGCAATATCTAATTCCCAAGGCAGGATGCATCCCTATTTGAAAACTATTGTATAAAAGCCATGCAATGCAGCAGAAAATCTTTTGTTTTGAACTCATTTTGAAAACCCCAAGTGTCATTTGCTTTCACAACAACCAAAGTAGTTTTTGAAAAACTTCAGAAATCATAAATGTTTTTCCAGGTCTATCCAATCACAGCTCATAGCCCAACTGTAAATAAATACAACTACATGTCCAAAGGGTAGAGTGTTTACTTACATGTATAATTGTCTCTTTTTGATTTACTTGCTCATAGCACTAACATCTCCTGAGGCATCTTCTGTCATGTGCGTATCCTGTCCTTAAGTGCTTACTTATGTCTGAAAAATATTAAGGATTGGGTGAGTATATACTATACTCAGTAGGAGTCTATCACTACTAGTTTTACAATGCATGCTATGTTTAAAATCATATGCTCTTTAAAACATGTGCATGTTCGAACGCTCATGTTCAATGTTGATATTAAAAACCATTGTCGAATTGGAATAATGACGACTTAAAGAATCGCATAATCCAAGTCAAAAGTATCATATATATATATCATAAACATAATGATATGCATAAGATGCTCCACTAAATCCAACTCATGGATATATGGTATGGTCGACCAATCTCATGTCATGCCATATGCAATGCAAGTAAATCCTCAAACCATAGGGCCCAACTATGCCCACAACCTCGCCGCCGTGTGGTCCCCAGGTACCTAGGGACACAGGGTCATATGCCTCCATGGGACATATGACACTTCGACCCAGTGTCGCGACACCAGTGGTAGCCCCCTGTACCACATGCAATCGAAGCAGGAACATGCCCTTTTTGGGCGTGGTACCCATTCCACCTAATAGTGGTAGAGGCTGGGAGGCCACCCCAAACCTCTCGGCATAGCGCCCACGAGCTTATTAGCCCAAATCATATACGATCAAACAAGCAAAAACCTCTTTTTCAAAACCTGTCCTATTTGGGTACCTCACAACTGCCTACCCAGCGTCTTTTGGGCACTCTAGCGTCTTTTGGTAAGCCTCAAGGACATGCAATTTTTCAAGAACTCAATGCTCACAAATCATGCAATATATGCAATTGTTTGCAAAACATATCTATGCATAATGTATTTATCATATGCATGCTGAATTCATTTATATGCTAAACAAGTCATAAAATAAGTCATGCTAAACAAGTCATATACTTGTACTTAAAACATGCATTCTCAAAACGATCATGGCTCTTTTAAAAAGTCTAGTAGCGATAGAGCACCTACCTCGAAGTCTTCTGGAGTTGCATCCTTCATCACTCAACCTGTCCCTGAGTCTCATTTATAAACTCCTGGGTACGAATGGATACAAGGAGTCCTTATCAATTTCAATTTATTTAGACATTAGATCACTAGATCTGCCTTTTAGGGTCCATGGTCCTTGCCTAATTCATTGTCAGGCTAGATCCTATGACGTGAATCTACTATTCCATGGTTAACTCTGTAAATTGTCCTCTAATCCTAACTTTATAGTCTTTTTAGGTCCGCATGTCCCAGCTCCCAGGACACCTATGCATCCTGGTTGAACCGCGACCACCTCACGTGCGTGCGCGCCCAAAGGCCATGCCAGGGACCGCATTTTGCATGTGCACATGCATGCTCAAGCGATGCGCTATGATGTGCATCCTGGATGGCATCGTACGGATGCACCTTTGGTGTAGCATGGCGTGTCTCAGCTTCCAGGGCAGCCTGTGCATCCTGGTTGAGCCAGGACTCGTGCCCCACGTCGCGCATGCACCTGAAGGCCGCACGAGGGACAGTGTACGCACTGTCATACGTCTAGAACCCATCCCAGGGACCCTATCCCAGGCGTACGTGGAGCATGGCGTCCCTGGGACGCCTTGTTCATGTAGAGCTGGCTGGAACCGGCTTGGGATGTTTTTCAGCCAGGAAATCTGGCTGGGAAAAGACCAGATCCGGCATGGATCTTGGCTTGGGGGAAGTGAAACAGAGAGAAGGGAAGGAGGGGCTTACCTGGGTAGACAGGGACGCCCTCCTTCGGGTGGTGTGGCTCCCTCTTTCCGCCTGAAAACCTTATGTTGCTGGAACTCGTGAAGCGGAAAAACTCCAATGTCAAAACCAGACAAGAGAAGAGAGGGGAATGGGGAGACGGGAATGGCCGGTCTGACTCGGGCCTGGCCGTTGCCGAAGATCGCAGAGAACTGGGTTTCCGATTTTTGCTGGAAAGCCCAGTCCTAAATGACCGAAAAATCGTGATTTGGAGAGAAGGGTTGTAGGGTATTTATAGAGGGAAGAAGGCGATGCCCCTTAATGGCGGTGCCGCCATTTCCCCTGATGTGTTTTGGAAAAATCGGGAGAAAAGGGTTTCTGGAGAAATCGAGAGGAGGAAGACGACAGGGGGTGCCGTTATCAAAATGGCCCCCTGCGTTTTCGTTCTTTTTCGTTTTTTGTTTAATTTACAAAAATACCCCTAATCTTTAAACGGTCGTAACTTCTTCATACGAACTCTGTTTTCAGCGTTCTTTGAGGCGTTTGATTCCATTTTTCAAGTAGAATCTAATGGTACTAAGTTTTTCTTACAAATTCCTTCATTTACTATTTTAAATAAAGTAAAACATTTAACACAGTTTATTTCCCATAAAATGTCCAATTTTTGTTAAAAATAGCATAAATTGCTCAAGCATTATAGCTGGTCTTAGATTAGATGTACAGAGAGAATTAATAACTCATCCAATTTTTGGCCTTCAGTAAGTTTTTGAAAGGGTTAGGGCTTTAGAAAAGTACATTTGGACCCCTTTGGCCTAGCTTACTGAATCCTGAGGACCTTCCTCTTAATCTAATTCTCGTATTCCTCCTAAGTCCACTTCTAATGGGCTTAAGCTTAACTCCACCCCAACCCCATTCCTTGGTCAGGGCAAGGGTAAAACCCCTTTAGTCGATAAAACCAATGGGCAAAATCTCATCTAGTGCTTCACATGTTTATGGTCTCAGTCATGTGGAAGCCATGTGCCCCACCAAGGAGTCTGTTTGGACTCTCTTGCTAGGAGAGGAACCTAACAAAGACCTAGTGGTTGAGAAAACTGAGGATGGCCTTGAGGTTGTTGACTATCATTTCACTGACCTACCTAGTGTTGAGGAGAGTACCCCCAGTGGCCCACATATTGCCATCTTAGAGAGGTCTCCTTATCTTCCTTCAAACCTTCTTTGGGGGTTAGATGTGCCATCACCTAGTAGGCTATAGGTGATTGGCATAGGACTTCCATATTTTGTACTTTTGTTACATGTGGAGAGAAGGCATGTAAACTCATTGTTAATAGTGGAAGTTGCACCAATGTGGTCTATTCCCACATTGTTGGCCATTTAGGGCTGAAACCTGAGCCCCACCCTAATTGATACAATGTAGCCTGGGTTAATTCTACTTCCATTCTGGTCACCCAGCATTGCAAGGTCCCTATAAAGGTTTTAGCATATGAGGACCAAGTGTGGCGTGATGTAGTGCCAATGGATGTAGGGCACATTATACCAGGGAGGCCTTGGATTTATGACCTTGATGTGGCCACCACCTCTAGTAGGGCCAACATTTGGAGTTTTAATTTTAACGGGAAAAAGATTAGACTTCAACCCTCTCCTCCTAGTGAGAAAAAGGTTGTAGATTTACCTTCTAACCCTAATGGTAAGAAAGACCCTAAAGCACTACACATTATAGGGATTAAGGAGTTTGAGGGAGAGGTTGTGGAAGAGGATATTATTTATGCTTTGGTTGCTAAGGAGTCCTCCCAAAGATCTCTGAAGTAATTGTTAAGAAGGTAGAGCCCCTCCGAAAATTTTAGGATGTGTTCCCTCATGAGCTTCCTCCCTTGTGTGACATCCATTACAATATAGACCTGGTTCCTTGTGCTACTCTCCCAGACCTGCCCCATTACTGAATGAACCTAGTAGACCATGTTGAATTAAAATGGTAGGTGGATGAACTCTTGGCGAAGGGGTTCATCCAAGAGAGTTTGAGTCCCTTCACCATGCCTACTCTTCTTGCACCAAAGAAAGATGGTAGTTGGAGGATGTGTGTGGATAGTAGGGCAATTAATAGAATCACAGTGAAGTATAGATTTCCCATCCCCCTCCTGGAAGATATGTTGGATATGATGAATCAGACCTAGGGATGAGTGAAAGACAACCTTTAAGACCTAGGATGGTTTGTACGAGTGGTAGTCATGCCCTTCGGTTTGACCAATGCACCCACTACTTCTATAAGGGTTATGACTCAAGTGCTACTCCCCTTTATGGGAAAATTCGTAGTTGTGTATTTTGATGACATCTTAATTTATAGGAAAACTAGGGATGGACACTTAAACCACTTGAGATTGGTTTTCCAGACCCTAAGGAGAGAAAAGTTGTTCACCAACTCAAAGAAGTGTGCCTTTCTTACATCTCAAGTAATCTTCTTAGGGTTTACTGTTTCCTCACAAGGAATGAAGCCAGATATAACTAAGATAAAAGCCATTGTGGACTGGCCTGAATGCAAAAATATTCATGAAGTATAGAGTTTTCATGGCCTGACTACTTTTTGCTACTATTTCATCCATGGCATTAGCTCAATTGTGGGCCCCATCACTAATTATATAAAAATGGGTAAATTCAAATGGAGCAAGAGCACATCCAAGGCATTCAAGAAACTTAAGTCTAGAATGGTGGAAGTTCCCATCATACACCTCCATGATTTTTTCAAAGTTTTTAAGGTTGCATGTGATGCCTCTAACATAGGCATAGGTGGAATCCTAAGTCAAGAAGGGCATCACGTGCTTATTTCAATATAAAACTTAATGATGCATAGAGAAAATACTCCACATATAATAAATAATTATATGCAGTAGTCCAGGCCTTGCGATACTGGAGACATTACCTCCTACCGCAGAAATTCCTTCTATTCTTTGACCTTGAGGCCTTGAAGTACCTCAATTCACAGAAGCATCTAAATTCTAAGCACACAAACTTTGTCCAATTCCTATAGGACTACACCTTTGTCCTAAGACATAAAACTGGGTTAGAAAAAAAGTTTGCAAATGTGCTAAGTTGGAAAGTCAAGCTAGGTTCGAGAAGGTTGAGGACTATCCTTCTTGTCCTGACATTGGTGACATTTATAAAGCTCTAGATTCTACCCCATGCCAATCCATGAGGGAGTTTACACTTGACGTCCTTAGACTTCATTGTGTTTCTTATTTAGGAGCTCCATCCAGGCAGAATAGTGAGGTGTTTTGGTCACGAGAAGTCTATTCCTTGATGGAGGATAGATTTTACTGGCCTACCTTATGAAAGGATGTGGCCGAGACACTCAAGCAATGTCACACCTACTAGATGGCCAAGCAACAGAAGTAGGACAGTGGACTTTGTACTCCATTGTTGATGCCATGTGCTTCGTGGCAGGATATTAGTATGGACTTTGTGCTTGGCCTCCCTCTTATAGTTAGAAAGCACAACTCCATCTTTGTGGTAGTGGACCATTTTTCCAAAACGGCCCCACTTCATTCCTTGTACCAAGACTTCTAATTCCTCAAAGATGGCAGGGATTTTCTTTTCAGAAGTGGTTCACCTCCATGATTTGCCCAAAAACATAGTGTCTAACTATGATCTTAGATTCACCAATTATTTCAGGAATACATTGTGGCATTGGATGGGCACTAGGCTTCAATTGTCGACTGCTTATCACCCTCAAACTGATGGACAAAATGAAGTAGTTAATCAAAGTCTTGGTACTTTGTTGAGGTACTTAGTTGTAGAGAGTGTGTGCAATTGGAATTAGGTCCTTCCTATAGCTAAGTTTGCATATAATAGTTCAGTTAATAGGAATGCAGGAAAGAGTCTATTTAAAATAGTTACAGGCTATAAACCAAGGACACTTATTAACCTTGTCCCAGTGGACATTGCATAGAGGCCATTTGAGTTTGCATTATCATTTGCACAACACATTCATTCATTGCATCCAAATATTTGGAACAAAATTAATGTAAGTAATTCAAAATATAAAGCCCTTGTTGATGCCTATCTAAGAGTCAAAAACATTAAGATTGGAGATTACATGATGGTCAAGATTAAGCTGGAACATTTTTCATCACATGCAGCCAAACTATGGGCTTGAGGTGTTGATCCCTATAAGATCCTCCAAAAATATGGAGACAATGCTTACGAGTTGAACCTTCCCAACTTTAATGTAGAGGACTTTGGTACCAGCCTTGGACCCCACAGTTGCAGCATCTCCTCCTATCCCTTTTTCATCAGTCCCTACTCCCTCCCATGTATCTATTCTCTCTATCCCACTACCACCTATCCCTACTACACCCATAGCTAGAGATGAGGTTGAGACTATTATGGATAAACAATAGGTCTCAACTTGACATGGCGGAGTTTAGAAATAGTTGGTGAAGTGGAAGGGGGGTCCCCTGGACGACTGTACTTGGATGACCGAGATGGAGCTATAGAAAGTTAAACCAAATATTTTGGAATATTATTGCACATTCATTGTAGGTATTGCTTCTTCATTAGCTACAGTAGATAGGAGACAATTTGCATTAGGGTGATGACAACGTGGACCAACAACATTACCTACACTTTGGTCTCTTTAGTTTGATGACAGTTGTGTACTAGTGCTACTAGTAAATGCTGAGCAGCAACTTTTGACCTTTCCTAACTCGTGGTCGAGTTTTACCTCAGCTAGGGAGAGTGATGTGGATATCAGGCTTGGTCTTGACTTAGGCCCATCAAGTCTGGTCTAGGCCCACACCCAACCTAGGTCTGGGCCCACCTAGGCCCTTTTACTTAACTAAATTCAAGATGGGTCAGACCCATGTCCACCTAGGCCCTTTTACTGGACTAAATTCAAGATGGGCCAGATCCATGTCAAATAAGTTTTTAAGGCTATATTTGACAATTGTGGGGCTTTAAGAAATTTGATTTGTTTCCTTGGTTATTAGGATAAATTTTTTTATTACGTAATATGTTTGATTTGTTCCCTTTGTTACTGGGATCCTCTCCAAATAACATTCCTTTAAATAAGGAGAGGATTTGTTTCTTATATATATATATATATATATGTTTGTAATCGTCAAGATTTGGAATCTCCATAATTCTTGTAAGATCTTCCTTTTTTATACCTTGGGTATATCACCCAAGGAGAGCAGTGAACATTAAATAAAATTTCTAGTTTCTTTGTTATTTTTGTGTTGAATCAAGAAGACCTCTAAAGATGGAGTGTCCAGGAGGATGCTGACTTCCATTAGCTGGTGTTTTCTGATGTTGCTCCATAGGGATGAACTTAGGCCAATCCAAAGTGGGTGGGTTTCTTATTCCTTGTTTCAATTGTTTAATGCTACCTTTAACGCCCTTTGAGTGAACCAGCCTACTATATTGCTTTGAGAAAATCAGCCTACTTTTCCCCTCTATTTTGCCCATTCATGTACAGCCATAACTGTAAGTTCTAGCTGTTCACTATACATTAACAATGGAGGGGTTGCTAGAGGATGGACTATATGTTGGGCGAATTAGTTTTGACCAAAACAAAAGAAGATTAATTAAGGCTAGATACCTCCTTATTAATGTTCTAGGATTCCTCAAGAGTATCTATTTTGTGCTGAATATTTTAATTACACGTTAAAATCATACCAAGGGCTAATTCTCGATCTCTCCTACTTCAAATTTCAACCTTTGTTCTAATATCTTGTATAGTAGCATTTACGTGTTGATCATTGACCAACTCATGTAAGGGCTTTGGTGTTGATGGTCCAATTTGAAGTATACTTCTCGACCATATCTTGCTAGCTTTAGGAGAGAGGTACTCTCTTGATCGACCATATAAAGTACCTAGCTTGGAGCTAGTGTTGTTATACCAACCAATCCCACAAAGAAAATATAGGATAAGAGAGAGAGATTTACTAGAAATCTAAAGCAAGCTTTATTAATATGTAATCATAGGAGGAAATAAGCAAGATCAACATGATAGAACCTCACAACACTTAGGGAAAGAAAGGCGAGAAAAAGGTCTCCTAAATAGCTTCAATATTCTACAAAAACTAGCCTCCAAACAAGCTTACTATCCTCTCAATGAGAAGGTTAGAGTGACATGTAAGACTAACAATCTCAACCAGTCACTTCTACTCAAACCTAAAGGCCAATGTTGTAAGTAGATATAATATAAGAAGAAAAGATAGAAATGGCCCTACACACTTAAGTGAACTAAAATAAAGATAAGTAAAGCAAAAGGAACCAAAAGTGTTCCTACATAAGCATTAACATGCTTTTGATATACGGATCATCTAAGCTAGATAAAAGTGACAAGCTATGGGCCATCACGAGCCTCTGGTGTGTCTCTAAGTTTCTTTCGATGTTCTTCTAAATACAAGAATTCTTCTATGGGCAATGCATAAAAAACCAATTTGGAAGTTTCTCATGAAGATGTCATAATGTTAGGCAAACAAACATGATTGTAGGGAGGGTCATTGGAACCAACCTGGAAAATGCCTTACAAAGGTGTCATGCTGCAACAATTTTATATTGTTAAAGAATGAGTCTTTCACTCGATGAGATTATGGTCTAATATCATAGTTTTAGAATGAGCATAGGTGTAATAACCTCAAATTGAAAATGTTTTCTAGACCATGATGATTAAATTTCAAATCTAAGTTAATAGAAGAAGTGTCTTATTCAACATTCTCAATTCACTAATTCTTGGAGGGATTAATCAACTTCCGTACAAGACATAGTTGTTAGAGCTTGAAGTAACTACCATAAGCATTCTAAAGAATGAGGGTACTAATTAGGAATGGCACAGAGTTGGGTTAGGGCCAACATTTTGGTTGTTAAGGTAGGGCCAAGGTAAAAAACATTGGCACTAATTTTTATAAGGGCCAAGCTTGGTTCACTGACCAAAAAGTTAGGGCCTTATGTGTGTGTGTGTGTGTGTTTATTTTGTAAGTAGTGGTTTTAGCAATTAATGATTTAGAGCTTTATGCTTTATCTTTTCTTTTCTTTTTTCATAATTACTACCCCATCTCTCGAATGTTTTGATTGGTTTACATGAGGTGTTAATGAGGAAATGTATATTTACATGATAATTGTTAGCAATCAAAATTTTCAAATGTTAAAAAAATTTAGATATAAGTATATAGTCAATAAGGGGCCCCAATCTACATTAATTTGAATAGTGCTAGGTTCAAAAAATTATGACCTAAACACTATTAGGTTCAGGGTTAGTGTTAGAATGAAAACATCAAGGGCAGGGTCAAGGTGTGACATCTTGTATTTTTATAACACTTTACACAAAATCTTTTACAATTGTGAGGTCCCGAGTTTGGAAGACTATTTGGAAAACAATAGCGAAAAAAAAAATTTGTGAGAAAACTTTAAAAATCCCTAGTGTTACTTTTCTTTTCTAAAAATCAGGATTTTCAGAGAAATGAGCGCTACATTTCTACCAAAAATTTGGCAGTCTCCCATGCTTTTCAGACATGCGCATTTTATGCATGCGAGTGCAATGTATCTAATAGACATAATTAAATCAAATAGATAATAAAGGATACTCGTCTCCATTTATTTGCATAAACACACAATGTTTAAAAGGATATATTAAAAAGTTAAGTTCTACTGAACTGAAAAAAAAGTTCATGACCCAGATCAATCCAATCACAACCGTACAACCATAATTTCATCTTACATGTCCACAAGTAAATAAACCAATGTTATAATATACTAAATTATTACATTAGTCCACAAAATCATCAACTATATTGTAAACCTGGTTGATATATCTTTTATATCCTTCTCTCGAGATCCTTCGCTCCATTTCTCTACTTATTTCTTCTGACTGACATTTTAAATAATTTATAATATCTCAACAAGCTTGTTGTTGTGTAGGTAATTTTATCATTGAATATGAAAGTTTATACAATCTTAAATCTAAAAAGATTCTATAATTGCATGTCATGCAGTTCTATAAAATATGAAGCATAATAAGCAGCAAACTGTAACATTAGAAGTCTAACTTTTTCTTTACAAATTAGTGTAATGCCAAACCAATTCAATTTATCAATTTCAATATCCATGCATGTTATTTCAAGAGCAATAACAATAACAACCTTTGCAAGGTAAAAGGGGCAGCCCTGGTGCACAAAGCTCCTGCCTATGTGGGGTCCGGGGAAGGGGCGGGCCACAATGGCCTAAAGTAGGCAACCTTACCTTGCATTTTTGCAAGAGGCTAATTCCACGCCTTGAACCCTTGACCTCAAGGTCACATGACAACAACTTTTACCTTTGCAAGGTGTTTTACAAAATATTAATAGTTATCATGACTTGTGTTATGCATTGCCTCAAAGGCATACACATACGTACTAAATAATGAATCATCAAATCAATATATGAAAAGCTTAAATACAATGAACATATCTCGATAAGTATATATATATATATATATATATATATAACATCATTTGAACCTCCTTGAGGTTTAGCATGTAGTACCCATTCGAAATCCAACTATTGCCATTGGTCATGAGTACTCATTATAGACCTAAAATTCCTAGGGTACCATGCACCTACGATATCGCGTTATATACATATGAATCTCCAAATAATGGACACTTTGTATGTGAACAAGACCCAATATAAGTCCATAGCTATCATGCCAATACTAAGACGGATAGACTCCCTGCACCGTGCACACACGATATGCAAGGCCATGACCTACCCATGATGTCATTTGCCTAAATTCAGCCTTTTGGGGCTAGGTATCATATTTATAAAGTTTCAGAGGGGGGATTATCAATTCTCAACCCTTCTACATGGTGTCTATCAAGCCACCATATGCTCTCCATAACATTATAATACTAGGCATCATTACATGCCGTCATAACATATAAAACCATAGAATTCCATGCACTAGTGAAATTATGCAAATCAATCTCATGATATAATATAACCATGTAAAAGCAACCCTCACAAGGGTTGAGTCTAAGGATTCCTCATTCCTCATCATTTCATAAATCACAAACTTTGTACAATTTCAAATACATTTTCACGTACACGTTTTCAATTTAATGAATAAATCAACATGGTCTTCCAAAGTGACAAGTTGCATGAAATACAAATATACTCACTATATAAATCAGAAATCTCCAAAAATCTTGATTTTAACTATTTTCAAATATGATAGAATAGTAATTAATAGTTTTCATATTCACAAAAGCATATCAAAGTTAAAACTACCTGCCTCCTTGGCAAATTTTTCACAAGTTCTTCCCTTTTAGGTTTTTCTTTAAACTTAACTTCAATTTGGTCAAACTGCGCCTGAAACCGTGTAGCACAACCAAAATTCTAATCCCCACATCAACATAGAATCATATAAGCATCTAAATCATGCTTAAATATAGATAGTCTCTAAAATTTGCTTTTAACACTCTTTTAAGGTTGCATTTACATCATCATTGGGGACTTCATCTCTGAGTGTCCCTCACCATTTGTATATTAGATTATTCATCTAAACATAATCCCATAGTTCAGATTACCCAAAATTATGGAACCTTTAGATTTCATACAATCCATCACTCCTAACTATGTGATCTCAGCCACTTAGGCTGTTTATCTACTTTCTACATCATGGATCATTGATCAATTATCCATTAGATGCTAGTATCTCACATCTACAGGGCTGATTCCCTATCAACGGTCCAAATAAACTCATTCATAGTTGCAATTACTTATTCGCATCATTACAACTTATTGGCTTTTGTAGATTGACCATCCTAATCACTAATCAACTATCTGGTTGATACTTTAAACCATTAGATTCATGGTTATTCTATTTCAACCATTGGATGGTGGTCTGATTATGATTCGTAGATTATTGACTGACGATGAGGACTCATCTAAGGCCATTAGAGTTCTAATCAGACATTCACCAATGATTGATCATTGATCAGATGTGAGGAATAGTGTCAAATAGCCCTTTGATCTACTATTCATTCTTTAGATCGGTGATCCGACGGCTAAAAGTGGTCAGATCTTGATCTTAGCATGTTATTAGTCATTTTTAGCTGCTAGATCAGGTTCTAATATGTCAAAAACAAAAATTATCCCCTTGTTACTGATCAGCAATCAAAACTCAGCCAAAGTAGTTAAAGTTCTAATCAACCACTAAGGAGGATCATGATCAGTGAAATTTAGCTCATCCTCTATCAATTTGGGGTTTAGGAATGCAATGGGGACATCTGATCGTCGATCCTACAGCTAAACCTAACATTTCACTATATCTGATCGGACAATTAGAATTGTTCAATTGATCTTAGGCTTTGATCGATGAATTTTGCCCGATCTGAGCTACTGTGGGTCTGTGTTCATGCATTTCTATTCATAGTTTAAGAAATCAATGGTTAGATCTTCCAAAAGAACTAGATCTAGCATGGCTTTTGCAAACTTTTGTTGAAAAATTGAATTCCAAGAGTTGGGTTTAATAGATCTTACTTGTTTCTAATATTTTCAGCTGTTAACATTGCCAGAGGAAGTGATTTTCAATGTCAAACGGTCCACAGTCATTGGGCATTGTCAATCTCTTCCAAAACCCTAATGAAAATCCCCGATCGTGAAATCTCCAAGGGTCTTTTGATCTTTTGGATGCACCGTTGAAGATGACTAGCTTGGATCAACAATCTAAACCGTCATTGTCTCTGGCAAATACTTGCGATTTAGGCAATCTGTAAGCCCTCATTTTCTTCCCCTCGCCATGTGACGTGTTTTCTCTGACAAGTACGGCTTCTTTTCCCTTCTCTCTTTCCTCTGCCTTCTTCCCTCATTTCACTCTCTCTTAGTCGATTGAGCTTGGGAATAAACTTGTGGTCTGTTTTGTTTTGTTTTAAGTGGGGAGGGGTGCCAATATATCAATTTGCGCCCCCCCCCGGTCATTTAGTAATGTTTTCTTTTACTAAAATACCCTTTTGATTCATTAGGTCATATCTTTTCCATCCTAACTCTGATTTTTGCTCTCCTTGTATAGTTGAAGGCATTTTTCCGAGTATAACTCAAATTTTTAGCTTTTGGGGTTCAATTAGGTGTCTTTCTAAAGGTAAATTTATTTGTAACCTAAACATAAACATTTTCCAATTTGCATTTATCAAAAGTAACTCATATTCTTTTGAAATGGAATTTAAAAATTAGGGTTCTTACATTCATCTCACCTTATCAGAATTTCGTCCTCAAAATTCTTCTTTCCTTAAAAAAGTTTGGGATGTGTCCGTCACATTTGCTCCTCCATCTCCCATGTTGCCACTCCCACTGAATGATGTTGCCAAGGAACCTTGACCAATTTGGAATAATTTACTTCCCAGGTCCTACTCCTTATAATCTAAAATCTATACAGCTCTTTCCTCAAAGGTTAGATCTGGTTGTAGCTCTGTAGGCATCTGCTCTAGTATGTGGAAAGGGTCTACTATATATTTTCTCAACATTGATATATGAAAACATCATGGACATCTGCCAGTTGGTGGTAAGGCTAGCTGGTAGGCTATGGGTCCAACCCTTTTCAAGATCTTGAATGATCTAATGAACTAGGCACTCTAACTTCCTTTTTAACTCCAAATCTCATCACACCTTTCATTGGGAAAATCTTCAAAAAGACATAATCTCCAACTGCAAACTCTACATGCCTCCAGCCCCTATCAGTTTAGCCCTTCTGGCAACTATGAGTCATCAAAAGTCGCTTTCGAATTAACCGAACTTTCTCTACACACTATTCAACTAGCCCAGACTTCAACAATTGTCTCTCGCCTACGTCACTCCCAACACAGAGGTGATCGGCATGGTCTTCATAGAGTGCCTCAATAAGAGCCATGCCAATACTTGCATGAAAGCTATTGTTGTATGCGAACTCCACTAGTGGTAGGTGCTCGTCCCAACTACCCTTCCAATCGATGGTGCATGCCCTCAGCATGTCCTCTATAGTCTGGATGGTCCTCTCTGACCGACCATTTGTCTATGGGTGAAAAGCAGTGTTGAATCTCAATGTCAATCCCAATGCTTCCTAAACATTGCTAATACTTTTATGTGAATTTATTGTCCCTGTCAGAGATAATAGTTAGAGGAATACTGTGCAAGCTCACAATCTCCTTAACATACAACTTCGCCAAGCTATCAACAGACTGAGTCTATTGGATGGGAAGGAAATGGGCAGTCTTCGTCAACCTATCCACAATCACCCATATCATATCATGCCCACTCGCTGTCCTAGGCAAACCCACAATGAAATCCATGTTGATATGGTCCCACTTCCACTCAGGAAGCACTAAGGTCTATGACATGCCTGCTAGCCTCTGATGCTCGACCTTGACTTGCTGACAGGTCAAACATCGTGCTACACATTCATCGATATCTGTCTTTATCCCATTCCACCAAAAATGTCATCTCAAGTCCTGGTACATCTTTGTACCTCCAGGACGAATAGTGAATCATGACTAGTGTGCCTCCTGAAGTAGCTCCTACCTCAGGCCATCAACTATTGGCCCCACTAATTTGCCTTGGAAACATACACTTGTATGTTGTTCTTTGGCAAAACCTACCTTACTACACAAGGCCTTGGTTTTCAAATCCTCTACTTATGCTCATATAACTCTATCAATGAACATTGACTTAACTAATAGATTGGCAACCACTAACCTTGACTTCCTACTCAGGACATCAACCACCACATTGGCTTGCCTTGGATGGTACCATATCTTGAAGTTATAATCCTTAAGATACTCCATCCACCTCCACTATCTCATATTCAAATCATTCTAGGTGAAGAAATATTTAAGGCTCTTATGATCAAAGAAAACCTCAAATTTCTCTCCATAAAGATAGTGCCACCATATCTTCAATGCAAAGACCACTACCGCTAACTCCAAACCATATGTAGGGTAATTTACCTCATGTGTTTTCCACTGTCATGACGCATAGGCAATCACGCTATCGTGCTGCATCAGCACTAATCCAAGTCCCCCACCAAATGCATGACAATATACTACAAAACCACCAGTGCTTGCTGGTAAGGTCAATACTGGTGCAGAGGTAAGTCTCCTCTTGAGCTCCTGAAAGCTCATCTCACTTGCATCAGTCCATACAAACTTCATGTCCTTCTAGTCAATGTGGTTAGAGGAAAGGCAATTCTAAACCTATGGTAGTAGCCTACAAGACCAAGAAAACTACGAATCTCGGTCACCGTTTTGGCCAATCCCAGCCCATCACTGCCTCAATCTTCACAGAGCCAACTGCCACTCCATTCATTGAGATAATGTGGCCAAGGAAATTCACCTGCTCCAACCACAACTCACACTTACTAAACTTTGCAAACAACAGATGAGTCCGCAAGGTACCCAAAACAATGTGCAAGTGCTCCCTGTGCTCTTTCCTGCTTGTAGAGTATACAAGAATGTCGTCTACGAACAAAATCACGAACTTATCCAAGTAAGCTTGGAAGACCTAGTTCATGAGATCCATCAAAACTGTAGGTGCATTTGTCAGGCTAAACGGCATCACTAAAAACTCATAATGGCCATAACGCATCTTGAATGCCATCTTAAAGACTCCTCTCGAATTCTCAACTAGTGGTACCTTGACCTCAAATCGATCTGGACTAAAGTTGATCAAAGAGGTCGTCAATCCTAGGCAATGGGTATCTATTCTTCACTGTCACACTATTCAATATGTGATAGTCAATTCAAATCCACATTGATCTGTCCTTCTTCTTCACAAAGAGGACTGGTGCTCCCCAAGGTGATCCACTTAGTCTAATTAATCTCTTATCAAGCAACTCTTGGAGTTGTCTTGAGCTCTCTTAGCTCGATTGGAGCCATTCTATATGGAACTATTGCAATAGGAGCATGCTTGGCATTAATTCAATGGTGAAGTCAATCTCTCTCTGAGGCGATAGTGCTGGGATCTCGTTAAGAAAGACATCTTGGAACTCCCTAACCACGTCTAGCTCCTCAATTCAAGGTCCTTTTGCTTCCACTATCATCACACTGGCCAGAAATGCTTGACATCCCTTCCAAATATGTTTGGCTTCCTTCAAGGCTAAAAAGAAATGCGTTCCCATCGTATCTTATCTCCACTGAAATGCGACTACAAGACGCCCTAGTGAGAAGAAAGAAATCCTCTTCTTGTGACAGTCCAACATTGCCCAATATTTTGACAACTAATCCATCCCTACGATGACATTAAAATTCACCATGTCAATGAGGATAAGGTCAGCGTCCATCCTTTCACACATGATCATGATAGGCACCTCCCGAATAAATTGTCTCACTAGAATCATCACATCCAACCCAATCCCCATAGCATGCATATGCAATTCCACACATGAAGCAAACAAACATGAAATAAAAGAATGCGTAGATCTTGTGTCAAATAAGATCTTTGCATGTCTATTCACAACAAGAAATGTACCTTCAACTAATGTGTCTGATATTTTGCTTGATCTGAAGTGATAGCATATACATGCCCCTAACTGGGAGGAGCTACGTCTATCCTAGTCCCACTGTCATTTGGTCTGTCCTTTGGCTTCCTGAGATAGTTTTTGGACATGTGCCCAATCTCATTTAGGAATAACATCGTAAAGGTGGTCTCTGCTGTCGATGCTAATGCTGGTGTTGTGATGGCCCCTGTCCTGGCCTAGGGCAACTCTCACCAAAATGGTGTCTCCTACACCTCTGACAAAATCTTCTAATTAAACCATTGTCTTGTTTGGTGGGCTCCTGCCGTGCTTAGGGCCTCTGCATCAATGTGGAGGAGAAGGGTCTCTTCCCCTTGCCGGGGTATTTAGAACCACTAACATTCTATGCAATCTCCTTCTTTTTTGCTTTACCCCTTGTAAGATCTTGCTCCATAATAGTAGCAATCTCAACTGTCTTGGCCACAGTGGTTGGTTGTGTCAAAAACACTTGATTTCTCAACATTGGAGTCAGACTGTGAACAAATCTATCAGCTATCTGAGAGTTAGTCATGCCCGCATTGAGAACAAATATCCTTAATTGAGTGAACCGCTGCTCATATTGTTGAACTGTAAGGTTTCCATGTTTCAATTCCATAAATTCCATCTCCTTCACCTTTTGCACATGGAGGAGGAAATACTTGTCATTGAATACCTTTCTGAAGTCTTCCCATGAAATCGTAATAAGTCCTCTCAGCTATCTTCCACCAAAACCTAGCTTTCCTTGTCAGTTATATGTCGCAACCCATACCTGCTTGTCTGCGGGCACTTCCATGGCCTTAAAGGCCTTTTCTACTACAAAAGTCCATCTTTCAGTAGCCTCTACTTCACCCTCACTAGAGAATGCCAACACCATACGTTGGAATGCTTTAGTAGCTTGTCTACATTTCTAAAACCCTCTCCTCAGCTAGCATCAACAGTGCTCAGTATAGCTATCATCGGTGCCTGCTCAGATATCTGAAATGATGTCTCTACTAGTACCGTGGCTGGTGTCGCTATCGATATCTGACCTGGTGCCTAAGCCACTACTGGTACTGGTGCTTGTTGTTGCTGTAAATGAGGTGTAAAGCTCTGAATGACTTGGGCCACAATCTTTGCCACCTGATAATTTGTCCTTGAGGACTCAGCAAATGTAGTGGCAGGTGCAGCAGTAGACCTCATCCACCTCTTGGGAGCCATTTGTTCAAGGTTGACCAAATGGACGTTAGCTTCCCTTCCTCCTTCTATTAAAACTATGCATGATTCTTGAACATGTTAAACTTGTTGTGAAAGGATTAACTAGGCTTTGATACCAACTGTGACATCTCAGGTTTCTATAACACTTTTACATAATCTTTTACAACTATGGGGCATCAAGTTTGGAAAACTATTTGGAAAACAATAGCGGAAAACAATTTTTGTAAGAAAACTTTTAAAAATCTCGAGTGTCATTTTTCTTTTATAAAAATCAGGATTTTCAAGAAATAACCATGACATTTCTATCGAAAATTTGGTAGAGTCACCCCTGTTTTTCGAACTTATGCATTTTACACATGTGAGTGCGATGTACCTAATAGACATAGTTAACTCAAATAGATAATAAAGGAGACCCTATCTCCATTCATTCACATAAACACATAATGTCTAAAAGGATATATCAAAAAGTCAAGTTCTACTAAACTAAAAAAAAAAACATCAAGACCCGAATCAATCCAGTAATAGCCATACAACCATAATTTCATCTTACATGTCCATATGTCCATAAACCAATGTCATAATATACTAAATTATTACATTAGTCCACAAAATCATCAACTATATTGCAAACCTAGTTGATATACCTTTTATATCCTTCTCGCAAGACCCTTCTTTCCCTTTCTTTGCTTATTTCTTCTGACCTGAGACATTATAAACAATTTCCAATGTCTTAGCAAGCTTACGGTTGTGTGGGTGGTTTTATCATTGAATATGAAAGTTTATACAATCTTAAATCCAAAAGGATTCTATAATCGCATGTCATGTAGTCCTGTAAAAAATAAGGCACAATAAGCAGCAAAATGTATCATCAGAAGTCTAACTTTTTCTTTACAAATCAGTGTAATGCAAACCAATTCAATTTATCAGTTTCAATATCCATGCATGTTATTTCAAGAGCAATAATAATAACAACCTTCACAAGGTGTTTTACAAAATATGAATAGTTATCACAACTTGTGTTATGCATTACCTCAAAGGCACACACATACAAACTAAATAATGGATCATCATCAAAATCAATAAATGAAAAGCATTTAAATCATGAAATCCTTAAATACAGTCAATGTATCTCAATAAGTATATATATATATATATATATAACACCAGCTGAACCTCCTCGAGGTTTTGCACATATTACCAGTTGAAATTCGACTGTTGCTGTTGGTCATGAGTACTCATTATAGACTAGAAATTCCTAGGGTGCCACGTACCCTTGCGATCATGCTATATACATATGAATCTCAAAATAATGGACCCTCTGTGCACATACAAGACCCAATCAAGTTCGTAGCTATCACACTAATGCCAAGGCAGATAGACTCCCTGCACCATGCACATGAGAAACACAGTGCACAAGGCCATGACCTACCCATGATATCATTGACCTAAATTTAGCCTTTTGCTGCCAGGTATCATATATATAAAGTTTCAAAAGGGGGATGATCAGTCCTCAATCCCCTCCTAGCACAGCATCCATCAAGCCACCATATGCCCTCTATAACATAATAATACTAGGCATCATTACATGGCGTCATAACATATAAAACCATAGAATTCCGTGCACTAGAGAAATCATGCAAATCAATCTCATGATATAATATAACCATGTAGAAGCAAACCTCACAAGGGTTGAGTATGAGGATTCCTCACTCATTATTTCATAAGTCACAAACTCTATGCAATTTCAAATACATTTTCATGTACATGTTTTCTATTTAATGAATAAATCAACATGGTCTTCCAGAGTGACAAGTTGTATGAAATACAGTTATAGTCACTATATAAATCAGAAATCTCCACAACTCTCGATTTTAACTATTTTCAAACATGATAGAATAATCATTCATAGTTTTTATGTTTCACAAAAGCATATTGAAGTTAAAACTACCTACCTCCTTAGTGAATTTTCCACAAGTTCTTCCCTTTTAGGTTTAACTTTAAACTTAACTTTAATTTGGTCAAACTACACTTGAAACTATGTAGCACATCCAACGTCTAAATCCCCACATCAATATAGAATCATATAAGCATCTAAATTATGCTTAAATCTAGGTAGTGTATAAAATTTGCTTTTAACACTCTTTTCAGGTTGCATTTACATCATAGTTGGGGACTTCATGTCTGAGTGTCCCTTTCCATTTGTATATTAGATTATTCATCTAAACATAATCCCATAGTTCAAATTATCAAAAATTATGAAACCGTCAGATTTCATACAATTCATCACTCCTAACTATATGATCTCAGCCACTTAGGCTGTTGGTCACTTTCCACATCATGGATCGTCAATCAATTATCCATTGGATGCTAGTTTCTCACATCTACACTGTTGATTCCCTATCAATGGTCTAGATTAACTCATTCATAATTACAATTATTGATTTGCATCATTACAACTAGTTGGTTTTTGTAGATTGACCATCCTAATCACTAATCAATTGTTTGGTTAATACTTAGAACCATTAAATTCAGGTTATTCTATTTCAACAATTGGATGGTGGTCTGATTATGATTCTTCAATTATTGACCGATGATGAGGACTCATCTAAGGCCATTAGAGTTCTAATCAGTCATTCACCAGTGATTGATCATTGATCATATGTGAGAAACAGTGTCAAATCGCCATTTGATCTATTGTTCATTCTCTAGATTGGTGATTCGACAGCCAGAAGTGGTTGTATCTTGATCTTAATTATTATTAGACATTTTTAGCTAATGGATCAGGTTTTGATTTGTCAAAAAAAAATTTCTCCTTGTGACTAATTAGTGAACAAAACTCAACCAAAGCAAGTAGAGTTCAGATCAACTGCTAGGGAGGATCAAGATTAGTGAAATTTAGCTCATCCTATGTCAATTTGGGGTTTAGGAGATCGTCAATGCTTCCGCCTAACCTAACATTTCATTGTATCTTAACGGACGATCAGAATTGTTTGATTGATCTTAGGCTTGGATCGATGATTTTTGGTCAATCCGAGCTACTATGTGTCTGTGTTCATGCATTTTTTATTAATAGATTAAGAAATCAATGGCTGGATCTTCTAAAAGAACTAGATCAAGCATGCCTTTTGCAAACTTTTGTTCAAAAATTGAATTCCAAGAGTTGGGTTTAATAAATCTTACCTAGTTTGAAACTTTTCAGTTGCTGATGTTGCTAGAGGAGGTGATTTTCAATGTTAGACAGTCCACAGTCCTTGTACTTTGTCAATCTCTCCCAAAACCCTAGTGAAAATGCCCCGATCATGAAATCTTGAAGGGGCTTTTGTTCTTCTGGATGCACTGTTAAAGATGACAGGCTTAGATCAATGGTCCAAGCCATCGTTGTCTCCAATGAACACCTGCGAGGGTTTTCTTCTCCTCACCAGCGTGATGCTTTTTGTCTAGCAAGTATGACTTCTTTTCCCTTCTTGCTTTCCTCCCTCTTCTTCACCTTCCTTATTCTCTTCTCCTTCTTACCTTGTTTCACTCTCTCAGATGGTCGAGCTTGGAGAAACAAACCTACGGTCTATGTCGTTTGCTTAAGTGGGGAGGGGTGTCGATATCAATTTGCCCCCTCCCCTCTTGTTTATTAACATTTTCTTACTAAAATACCCTTGTGATTCATTAAGTCATATCTTTTCCATCCTAACTTCGATTTTTGTGTTCTTTGTGTTGTTAGAATCACTTCCTGGGTACAATTCAAATTTTGAGGTTTTGGGGTTCAATTAGGTGTATTTTTAAAGGTAAATTCATGTATAACCTAAACATGAACATTTTTCAATTTGCATTTATGAAAAGTAATTCATAATCATTTGAAATGAAATTTAAAAATTAGGGTTCTTACACGGGGTTAGCCAAAACTTTGGCCAACTCAACCCATTCCCATCCCTAGAACTATATAGGGAGGAAGCAAGAAAAGCACTCAAAATACAAAATGTTCTTGTAGTGGGTGGAGAATTGAAAATGAATATGAAGGTTGGGCAAGCAGGTATTCGTGTAGGTTAAGGTCATAAGTGTTGAGGACCGTTTCTTGGTTCATAGTGATAAAAGTTTTAACTTCAAGGCACTAAATGGTACTAATTAGTAAAGTGAAACAGTATTTCTAAGAAAGAATATACAAAATGGTAATGTGGTGGGTAGAGAATTAAAAATGAATATGAAGGTTGGGCAAGGAGGTATTCTTGTAGGTTAAGGTCATAAGTGTTGAGGACCGTTTCATGGTTCATAGTGTCAAAGGTTTTAACTTCAAGGCACTAAAATAGTACTAATTAGTAAAGTGAAATTAGCATTTCTGAGAAAGAATGCTTTTGTGATAGATGACGAAGTTTGAATCAAAATTAAAATCTTTTTTATTTCTCCTACTAATCTCAGACTCTAAATTGGTGGCTTCCACCTGACAGGATGGCATCTCCCATGGCACAGACTAGTAGGAACAATTGATTTAGGCCTTCTCATTTGCAAAGCATGGGTGGTGGTTTGCCTCT
Source organism: Warburgia ugandensis (assembly GCA_035236585.1). NCBI lineage: Eukaryota > Viridiplantae > Streptophyta > Magnoliopsida > Canellales > Canellaceae > Warburgia > Warburgia ugandensis. Next base: position 31,099,273 of record CP141139.1, on the reverse strand, counting down.
TGACCTTCAAGACTCTTTAAAAAATGCTTGCTACATGAAACTATATTTCTTTTGAAATATATAAGCTTAGTTTCACACATAAGCGCACATAATAGTTTTCTTCATTTGTTCCATTTTCAAAGTCTGTTAGCTCAAGTTAACGATAGCCATGCACCACTTGTGTCTACATTCTTGAAGGCACCCGTCTATTTCAAGAGGATTCATGGCATGTCAAGCACTGGTAAGGTTCTTTTCTTTGCATCAAATTAAACCACATGCTCACCCTTCCTACTTCAATGAAAAAGGGGGAATCACTATTTTACAACTGCCCCTCTAATTGTACCTTTCACCCAACATAATTCCTAATGCAAATAGAGATCTTTGGCAAATACATGAAAATAAGGCTTGACTAGTACGATCCCTTTATCAACCCAGAATGAAGGGGTGATCCTACTCATGACAGAATATCAAGTGTCAAGGTGCATATCTCATTTAGTGAAGAAAATAAGGGACTACCTTTGCTTCAATACATGAAGCACCTCCAACTTGACATGTAGCAGCTCCATCCCATTCATCATTGCTTTCTAGTTCAAAAGATTAGCATTCTGGACCAATACCAGTAGCAAGGCCAACCACCACATATGGTAGGGAAGCCAAACCAACCTATTGTTGTCTTTTGTAAAGAGACCCACCTGGAAACAATTCTCCTTTGTGTTGGGGTTGGGATACTAAAATGGAACTTCAAAGCTAAGCAATGGTAGTTCTAAAGATCCCTAGTAAAAAATAGAGATGTCTCTTATGTTACTTGTAATATTTTGGAAGTATTGGTGTAATCTCATAGAGTTAATTGATTTAAATGTTACATGAAGATTGGCAAAGAAAGTTTGTCCATCAATAGCCCAATCTTTTAGACTAGTTTGATTCGTGGTTGGCTTGTAAATTTCTTAGTCATAAAGGTAGGCAGGGTATATTGAATCCTTACTTTAGGATTGTATTAGAGAGCTCAGGGCCTAGTTGAGGAGTAGAGTCAATATGCTAAGAGGAAGAAACTTATAATATCATTGCTGCTATTGGTTACTTTGGTTGATTGATCTTCCAATATGCTAGTTTCTACAATTCTTGTTCCCTACACATCTTCCTAGTAGAGGGAAAAAGAATTTGGCTTTCACAGTATGCTTTTTTCTTCTAACCAACTTAAGGATCTCTAACTTAATGACCAAGATATGAACTAGTTGGAGCTTATGTTATCTCAAACCTTAACTATGTACTAGAGCATTTTCCTCATCATCTTGGCCCTAAGCATCGCCCCTTGTAATGAATTAAATGTAACCCATTTTCTTGTTTTAGCATGTGTACCTATTGCCTTGTATGTGTTTATCTTCTTTCTTGTTTTGAAAGATGACACTTCCAAAAGAATAATATGTATGTATTTCACCACATCCAACAAGGCTTTTGTGATGAACTAATGCATGAAGCCATGTATTAGAGGTTGTTCTCCTCAATAAAGGAGAAAGGTGGATGAGTAATTTCATTTTCCAACTTCCAATAGGGTATTATTCTTGAGAAGATAACTTTTCAAATTCTTAGAAATAGCCAAAGCCTTTGCAAAATAGTACTAAAAACATCCGCCATTTGAGCTCTAATTGCCTCTTGTTCTAGATATTATACCAAACCTAAATGTTTGAAATAGAATCTACAAAAAATATTAACCAACCAACTTTGATTGCTTTGCATAATATGGTGGAAAAACTAAAGCCTGACTAATGAAAACCACACTTAGATTACTTTGAAGCTAAGAAATGGTAGTTCTAAAGATCCCCAGTGAAAAATAGAGATGTCTCTTACATTAGTAATATGTGGAAGTAGAAATGTTATCTCATAGAGTCAATCAATCTAAATGCTACATGAAGAATGGCAAAGAAAGTTTGTTCGCCGATAGCTCAATCTTTTGGACTAGTTTCATTCATGGTCAGCTTGTAGATTGCTGGGTCACTACGGCAAGATTTATTAAATCCTCACTTTAGGATCAAATTAGAGACTCGGGGGCGTAGTTGAGGAGTTGAGTTGATACGCTAAGAGGAAGAAACTTATAATATCATTGTTGCTCATAGTTATTTTGGCCGATTGATCTTCCAATATGCTACTTTCAACAATTCTCGATCCCTACACATCTTCTTAGTAGAGGGAAAAAGAATTTGGTTTCGAAGTATGCTTTTTCTTGTAACCAAGTTATGGATTTCTTAATGAACAAGATATGTACTAGTTGGAAGTTATGTTATTTAAAACCTTAACTATATACTAGGGCATTTTGCTCATCATCTCGGCCCTAAGAATTCTCCCCTTGTAATGAATTAAATGTAACCCCTATTCTCGTTTTAGCATGTGTACCTATTGCCTTGTATTTATTTATCTTCTTTCTTGTTTTGAAAGATGACACTTCCAAAAGAATCATGTCATATATTTGACCAAATTTAACAAAGCTTTTGCGATGAACTAGTGCATGAAGCCATGTATTAGAGGTTGTTTTCCTCGATAAAGGAGAAAGATGAGCAATTGCATTTTCCAACTTCTAATAGGGTATTGTGCTTGAGAAGACAATATTTCAAATTCTTAGAAATAGCTAGCCTTTTCAAAATAATATTAAAAATATCCACCATTTGAGCTGAAATCGCCTCTTGTTCTAGATCTTGTACCAAACCTACATGTCTAAAATAGAATCTACAAAAATACTAACTGACCAACTCTGATTGCTTAGCACGGTATGGTGGAAAATCTAAAGCACGAATAATGAAAACCACACTTAGGTTACTTTGATGCTAAGTAGTGGTGGTTCTAAAGATCACCAATGAAAAATTGAGATGTTGCTTATGTTACTCGTAGTGTGTGGAAGTATCTACGTAGTCTCATAGAGTAAATTGACCTGAATGCTATCTTAAGAACGGCAAAGAAGTTTGTCTATCAATAGCTCAATCTTTTGGACTAGTTCAATTCTTGGTTGGCTTGTAGATTGCTGAGTTATTATGGCAAGGTTTATTAAATCCTTACTTTAGTATCGCATTAGAGAGCTCAGGGCCTAGTTGAGGTGTCGAGTCGATATGCTAAGAGGAAAAAACTTGTAATATCATTTTGCTACTCATGGTTATTTTGGCCAATTGATCTTCCAATATGCTAGTTTCTGCAATTCTCATTCCCTACACGTCTTCCTATAGAGGGAAAAAGAATTTGGCTTTCACAGTATGCTTTTTCTTTTAACCAAGTTAAGGATCTCTAAATGACCAAGATGTGAACTAGTTGAAGGTTATGTTATCTCAAACCTTAACCATTTGCTGGGTCATTTTCCTCATCATCTTGGACCTAAGAATTCCCCCTTTGTAATGAATTAAATGTGACCCCTTTTCTCGTATAAGCATGTATACCTACTGCCTTGTATGTATTTATCTTCTTTCTTGACACTTCCAAAAGAATAATATGTCATATATTTCACCAAATCCAACAAAGCTTTTGTGATGAAGTAATGTATGAAGCCATGTATTAGAGGTTGTTGTCCTCAATAAAGGAGAAAGGTAGACAATCAATTGTATTTTCCAACTTCCAATAGGGTATTGTGCTTGACAAAATAACTTTTCAAATTCTTAGACATAGCCAAAGCCTTTGCAAAAATAATATTAAAAGCATCCACCATTTGAGCTCTATTTGCCACTTGTTCTAGATCTTGTACCAAACCTAAATGTTTCAAATAGAATCTACAAAAATTACTTACCAACTAACCCTGATTGCTTTGCATGGTATGGTGGAAAAACTAAAACACAAATAATGAAGACCACACTTGTAACAATGTCCTTAAAATCCTACATATATAAGTTGTGGTAGTCCTATAAGAGAGAAACTTAGCTACAATATTGTTAGAACTAGGTTTGCAAGAATTTGGCAAGGGGTAAATGGTTTACATCAAATTCAAGCAATGACTCGAATCTTTCAGCCAAGATTAGTTAACCTTGTTTGGAAATGTAGAGTATTTTTATTTTCCTATGATAATTGGAATATGTAAATTTGTTGGGGTCAGCTTTTAGGATTAGTTTGGCCGTTCATGCCAACCACGTGAGCATACATTAGTATGTGTTTGTACGATTTAATGGATTTCAATTAAACTATTGGATTTGGCAAATATAATTTGTATGTGATTTGCAATGATGATGCTCGACATATTTTATTAAGGTTTTTGAATCCAGGATACTAGGTTTGTGAAATTGGTGATAGCATAGGTGGACTTGATCCCTAGTCTCTTTTCAGAAATACTATCTTTGGAATTCGTTTCTCATTGAAACATATGAATGGTGATTTTGAATAGTACTTCTAATGAAATGTTGAACTCGATTAATATCTGAATTTAGGAGTTTGTTTTTACCTTTATCCTTTCCTCTTTCATTTGTTTTCTTGCTTTTATCTTTTAATTGAGTTCTTCACATTGATAGTTACCAGTTGAAAGTCGGAAAGCTAGTCACAGGAAGGATAAAGATACAATAGCTGGATTTAAGATTTGCATTACAGACTTTGATGATGTCTAAGACATGTTAAGATAAGGTCTGCCATTGGGCTTATCAAAATACTTGGATTACCTGATGTGGTGTTTGTGTAAAATCAAATCACTTTGGTGAGAAAGTTGATTATTAGGCACTAGAATACTAAATAAGTTTACTTACCAAAAAACAAACCCAACATAGGTTTACTAAAAGTCCATTTATTTGTTGGTCCTGTTAATAGATAGTTGATTTCACATGGTTCTTTCTTGGTCCTACAAAATAATTAATGTTAACAGTAATGTCCATGTCAGTTGAAAATTGATTAGAGCTGTGCTTGCTTTTATTAGCCACATATATGGTTAATCGTGACAGCCATATTCAATAATGATGGCGAGTATGATTTTATCATGTGTTTCACTTTTCAAGATTAATATACTCACCAGTTCTGTCCACAAATCCTGGTCCACAATAGTAGCATCCTCAACTATTTTACATCTTGATTCTGAATGTTGAATAGTTTCCCAAACCATTGTCCCAACTTGATGATCCCTTTCTACATAGATGTTCCTTTACTTAAATATTCATTCCCTAGCCTTAAACATAAAGTGTACACAACTAATATCTGCTCAAAGATTACATATTTCTTGACGTCAGGAATAGAGTGATACTTGTTCCTACTCATGTTATATGACCTTGTGTAAATATTGGCAAAGAGATATTACGTCCACTTGTGTATGTATGACTTGAATCAGTGTTTGATAGTGTTTCACTTAGTAATGGGTTTTATATCCCTCAAAATGAAAGATTGGAAATTTTCAAAGCCCATCAAATTTCAGTGAAGAAGCAAACATTAGTAATATATTTACCCTCCAATTTTGAGGGGATTGGTCAAGCTAGCTCTGAATGATTCTTCTCACTTTCTTTCTTTATGTTCTAATTACTCTTTCAAGTGTAGGCCAGGATTTGCTCTTGACATGAGAATTAACTTTTACATAGAAAAACTGAAACCATATGGTAATAACCATTGTGAGGATAAGTTGAGTAATTTTAGCACAATATCTAATGAAGACCTTGTTCTTACTGATTGCTTGTTACTTTGGAAGGATATGAAATGAGATTCCCTTTTGGTGGTTTAGATCTTATCAACTGAGATTGGTAGATTGTTTACAGCTGATATGAATAGGAAGATTTTAATCTCTGTCTGTTGATAATGTATTGAACAATTTTCTCATAAAGTTTCACACTGGCTGTAATGATGTAGTTAAGTGAGAATCCAAATCAGAAAAGAGTTTATTTAACTCTATCATGGTTTCCCAACACTTTCATCATTCAGATAATTTTGGGGGTTTTCACTAGATTTGCTATCAGTATTTTCATGGTGTATGTAATATAAAAAGTAATGTCACTTTAAAAGAAGTGCTATTATATGTGATGTTTGCTAAATAGATTTATGGGTGAGTCTAGAAGTTGCTCTCAAATGTTGCTTTGCTAATGTCTTTCTCTTGATGTTCTGATGTTTGAATGGTTTTCATGTAAATGTAGCTTTCGAGTATACCTCTTCTCATCCTATCTTCCTTAACTATATTTGAATAATCTCTCTTACAATATTTTTGTTCCTCTTTCCTTTATTAGGTTTTGACTCTACCATCCTTACTTTTGAAGCCTTTGTTTCTCAGCTTGGGGATTTTGCTGGAGACCTATGTTTCACTAGTTTACATCCATTTCGAAGCATAAACATGCATCTCTTGCTCATGTTCCATTAGTTTCTTCAAAATTCTGTTTGTTTTATTATTTTTGTATATTTTTTAATGGAACACTGTGTGTTTACTTTTTTTATGTTCTTTTTCCTTTTCCTTTCTGAATAGAATATATACCTGAGTTAAGCTTTTAAGGACCTTCGTTAATGATGACACTTGTCGGCTGGACCTGTGGGAGAGGACTGAAGGTTAATAATATCATGTTAATTGCAGTGAAAGTGATACACCCTCTACGTGGAAGAGCTATAATTCAGTACCTAACTGAGGTCAATGGGAAAGAATTTATGAGCATCACATAATTTAGTGAGTTGATCAAGAGGAATATGCCAATTGGGATCTGGACTCAACTACTCATGTAAAAGGGAGAGTTAGGTTTATGACAGTTTATATTGATAACTCCCATCTAGCATATGGGGAGGTCTCCAATTTGTCATTTGCCTCAAGGCCCACTAGCATTGTAGTCAAATCACTTTCTTATCCTTCTTGAGGTGCATTCTAAAGGGCAGACCCCGAAATTGTGATATAGATTTCAAAGAGCTGAAAGGTCTGGGGAACATTTGTGAGGCCATGTCGTGAAGGATCCCAAAGAATTTGTTAAACACACAGGAAAACAAAAAGGATTGTTGTGTGAGATATTGCTTGCTTTTGTTGCTCTGGATACCAAAGAGGGGGCTTATCAGAGAGGTTTAAGAAGTAAACAGGGAGCATATTGGGAGTGAAGGAGACATTTAATGTACAAGACTTCAGCTGCTGGGAACTTAGTGACGGTGGAAGTGGTTGACTAAACTGTCAAAGTTCTTGTCATTGAAGGGAGAAGATATATTTGATTTTCTTTTTCTGTAAGATGGCATAGCAGAGGGAAAGAAAGAGTGTAATATTATTTTAGGAGCTAGTGGAGGATAGTTCTTTTTCTGTAAGATGCAAAGTTCTGTTATGACATGAACTTCTACTCCTTGAAATGGAATTCAGGCCTAGTAGTGGCAATAAGTGCTTGGATTCTCCCTATTGAGGATGGCTAGCATTTGGAAAATGAAACTTTACAGAAAAGAGAGTCAGAGAAGCAATGTTTGTCGACAGATGGAGATGTGGCCTAGTATTGGTCAGTTGATATGGACTTTTTGCTGAAATGTGAGAGCCAGCGAATTAAATCTGATATGGTCTTTTATGGAGGCAGACAAATTTTGGGTGGTTTGTTACAGTTAACTATTGTCTGCAGCAACGGAAGAGTGACACAGAAGTGTTTTAGGAAGAATTGATGTGGAAAAGCTCATGATCTAGCAAATTTTTGTGGAACTTACGTAGTGAGATGAGTTTTGGAGTCAGATTGAAGTGGATGATATATTGTACCTCTCCAACTTCATGAATTCTATTTAATCATAGTGAACAGTACCATAATGGAATCGTTTAAGAGCATTATTGAGTACTTTACATTGATTGTCTTGTACATTGTGCAATTTAATATGTTTCATGGAGGACTTTGTCTCATTCCAGATTTTAGTGAATGACATCCTCAATGGAATTTTTAAAAATAACTAAAGACTTTGCATCAATAGATTCCCTTTTGTCCTATATTTAATGGTGAAGGCATTATGCTAGTTCATGTGTAGCGTTTGAGTACAGGTTTGACTGGAGAGATTTGTTTTCTGGAAGGACTGCAGGTTTTTATTGATTTCTCACCTTTAATCTGTGGATAGTACTACTGTTTTTTTTCCTCTGTCCGAGGAGTGACTGCCAAAACATTAGCATTTCATCAATAATTTGAAAGGCTGTCTAGTTTGCTTGATTGCAGAATCGTGCAGACATGATTGCAATTTGCAAGAAATAAGTCTTCTGACTTCAATCTTTGACACTGGCCTTCAAAGTGAATAAACTCAGATCTTCACAATCAACTCACACACACACAGCCATACCATTTAACAATTTATTCAATGTGCATGCATATACTTGTGCAAGTATTTGATTGTAACTCAGTAACCAGCCTCCCCTAAAAGACTTGACTTGATGCTAGGCTCGGTGGCCTGTAGGACATGTTAACCTTGCAGAGGGTAGTGTATTCTTCCACGTTCAGGCCTTCCAATGAAGAGCTCAGTCTCCACCTCAGGAGCTTGGGTACTGTGGTCATAAGGAACTATTTCTCTCTCACTGGTTGATTGTCGTTGTGACTGCATCTCACACTGAAAATGATGACATGCAAATTCGTTTATTTTTACTTTATGATGTTAGGACATGTGGAGAGATACATAGGAATAAAAAGGATCACCTTCTTGTATAGCATTGCATTTTCCGCTGTCAGATTTCTCATCTGAATTTAATGAAAATGGCAGTTAGAATTTCTAACAGAAAGTTATTTATCTGGAAATGTCCTTCTGAATGATACTTTTGATTATGTCTTTACTAAAATCATGTCATTTAAAACTTGTGAAAGGACACATTTAATACCATGTACTTTATCCTTACCTTTTCTTTTAGTTGTTCAAGCTGCTCCATAAAGAGTTGATTCTAGTGAAGAACAAAAGCATCATTGTTGAATGTCAGTGGAATTAGGTATTATATGCATGTTTGCAGAATGATTTATTGAGAGATCAGATAGACAATCTGTGATTTACCTTTCTTCCTCTGATGTTGCTTAGACTTTGCTCCAGCTGATTCTCTATCTGTTGCAGCTCCTCTATTGAACATGATCCGATATTTTCTCCCAGAAGCTTCCTGCGAAAGGTTAATGAAAACAGCATCATGATGGAATGTGGAGATTTTGAGTCTGGTCTGAAGATAAAATTTCCAAGATAATACTTGTACCTCTTAGACACTTCAAGAAGTTCAATTTTCTTTGCCATTTCTGCAGCTTCTAACTTCCAGTGCTGCATGCCAAAAGAGTGTTTGTGAGAGTTGTTGAGAAACAATAAATAGGTACAAAATTTACGGACAATTGTTTCAAGTCTCTTTGATATTATGAACTGGAGTTGAACCAAAGCAAAATTCTCATGAGGTTCATTTCTAGTCTATTACAGCTTTTCACGTTCTTTTGGAGTTTCTTTTACTTTCAAGAATACTTCATAGAGTCATAGGAAACCCAGCTGTTTCAGAAGCCTGTGGAAAAGGTACTTCTTGAAGTTCAAATTCATGAACAGAAGGAATTAGCCGTCATATTACTGCAAAAAGAAAGAATGTATGCTGGGAGCCCCTGGATTTCTCGCTATTGCTAATCCAGTGAAGATCTTCACTCAGACATGATCAGTCAACTGAAAATAAAAAGGAAAAAAAAAGAGCCAAACTATTTAGCTTCCTTCCCCCCACCCTCCTTCTCCTTTTGTTTAATTTTATTCTACAACACTATCACTTTGTTGTCACATATCTTTCATTGGAAACTTCTGTAATTATGTTGACTGTGAGCGAAATGGTGTTATACTTTGCTAAATTTGATATTTTTCATTTCTTCTTTGTCTGGCCATGTATTCTGTCTGAACAGAGTAGGAATTTTCTCCTTAACTCGATTCTGTAACGAGCCTATGGTTTGTTAACAGGTAATAGAGTGAAAATAATAAAGTGATGCGGATTTTTAATTAAAGCTCGCAAAAAAATAGATGCTGTCATCCTCTGAAACAGAGAAAGTTTTTGCCATGGATCATTCTCTTATTCATGGAGAATTGTCTCTAACAAGTTTGCGTCTTGTTTGCTGCAAGTATTATCTAGATGTGATTCTTATTACAGGTTGCAAATAAATGAACTTATGTCTTCTTCGAAACAGAGAAGTTACTGCACGATCATTCTCTTATTCATGAGGACTCTTTACCATGTTACATCTTAAAGTAGTGATTCAGTCTGTGTGAGAGCAGTGAAATTAATAGCCTGCCTGGACTGTTTCCAAATGAGGAACATTTTTAGAAGAACTATAACAAACAACCATTCATTTGAAAGAGATATCAGGTGCTGCAGTTAAAGTATAGGTATCATGCAATGGAACATTTGAGGTTCTTGGCATCTTGCTACTCAAATAGACTGTTAGTAAAGAGGTAAAATGAAATAAGATACTTATCTCGTTTTGCTGCTATGTATCCCTAAATGTGCCATCTTCTACTGCGTGGTGATTTTAGTATGATTGAATCTGTTGGACCGTCCTTGTGATGTAGTAGCAATGCTAGAGGAACAAAATTTGATTCCCTCAGAAGTGCTGTTGGAAGAAACTCTGTTGTATGCTACTGCATGCTCATAAGTTTTTACGTTTAGTCGTTTTTCCCACTAGATTGTTAATTTTGTTATTGGAAGATCATCCGGCAAAAGGAGACAGTCTCATGTTGCTAGTGCTCTCATATGTTTCATGGAAGCTGTGCCTACTACAGTCTGAGGTGGTCTATGTTCTCTAGGAATCTCTGTTTCTCTGTGTCTCTATATCTGTCTCTCTCATTTATACTGTTGATTTTTTGTTCAATTCCACATATCTCAGTTATTATTGACTTTATCTGTTTACGATATACGAAGGGGAGCCTTGGCACAGCGGTAGAGTTATCGTGGTGTGACCTTGAGGTCACGGGTTCAAGGCGTGTAAACAGCACAGCCTCTTGTAAAATACAAGGTAAGAATGCATATTATTGACCCTTGTGGTCTGCCCCTTCCCAAGACCCTGCAGATACGGGAGCTTCGTGCATTGGGGCTGCCCTTTTTTTGTTTACAATATACATGTATTTATAATTCCACGATGCTTGTTTACCTGTGGGACAAATTATACTCATTATGTTTTACATAAGTCTATCTATAATTTGGTTTTAACCTTGCTATTGGTTATTGGTTTGTTGAAACCTTCTCTCCCTATGCTATCGTCCATAGTGGCTTCCATTACTTCCGTTGGATCCTTCTGCCATTTTCTGGACTGTAGCTGGCCTAAGACTCCCTGATAATAAGACTCATTGAGTTCTTTCCACTTATTCCTCTTGGGTATAGGTGGTCTAGCCCTTTTGTTCGTGACTGTCAACCACAAGTATTATGAGGTCTATAATGCATTTGTTCTGTATCATACCCCATCTTGGTAAATTGCCTTAACCCTTAGAAGGGGCTTAGATATGATAACCCTCGTCCTGTTACTTGTTTGTACTAACCATTGACACTATCATCTTTGATTAAAAATTTTACTCTAGTGCCGTGAGCTTCTGAGAATTTCAGAAATCAACCAGAAGTTCTAGATCTAATCTAGGCAGATAATCTCCTCACCCTCCATAAGTTCCTTTTTTTTTTTTCTCTCTCTCTCTCTCTCTTTTATGAATGTTGAACACACAGCCATGAGAACCTTAAATCCCTGACTTATTACATACCATGGAAGGGGCCCTTCTTACATCACTATACTAGAAGGAATTTGCTCCTCTCTTTGAATCCTTGAAATTTTGATATGATATTTTCATATAACCTTTACCACAATCAACAAGAGGCTCTAACTAGTAAGGCTGCGCATATTCATGAAGACATTTTGGTCCAAAAATATCTTGGTTTTCATGCTCAACAAAATATCCAAGAGATGGGATATGGGGTTTGTCTTGGATAGATTTCAGGGGCGATTGGCTTCTTGGTAACAGCAGAAAAATAACTGGTAAACCACACAATTCAATCAATGTGTCAAGATACTCCAAAGTATCCCATGAGTATAATGCATGTCCTTCATTCTCTTCTATGTAACTAAAAGGGCTGGACCATAAGGGTTTACATTAAGGAGTCTTACCTTGCATTTTTGCAAGAGGTTGTTTCAACACTTTGAACTTGCGACCTCAAGGTCACATGACGACAACTCTACTGTTGCACTAAGACTCTCCTTCTTGCGATTACATCAGGTGTCATCATATCAAGACCTTATCCCAATTAGGAGTCGGTCACATGAATCTTGTTCCTCCATTGTCATCTATTAAGTGTCATAACTTCATTTAGTTCCAAAGTTTTTAAATCTTTTCTTACCACTTTTGTCCACGTTCTTTTGGGTCTTCTCCATACCCTTTTCGAACCTTCGACTTGGATCAATACACTCCTAACCAATGCCATTTTTTGTCTCTGTTGGATATGTCCAAACTATCTAAGTCTAATCTCCCTCATCTTGTTATCTATTGGTACTATTCCTAAGTTTCCTCTTATGTTTTCATTTCTAATTCTATCCTTTCTTGTCTTGCTACTCATTCATGTCAATATTCGCATTTAGGCAGCACTTATCCTATGTATATGTTGTTCCTTAATTGCCCAACACTTTAATTCATAGAGCATGGTCAGCCTTGTAGCCATCCTATAGAATTTTGCTTTTAGTTTGAGTGGCACCTTCTATCACGCAAAGCTCCAAATACACATCTCCATTTGTTCCAACTTGTTTGAATTCTTTGGGCAACCTCCCTCTCATTCTCTCCGCCTACATGAATTATCAATCCAAGTATGAGAAGTGTTCTTTTAGGGGGACTTCTTGGTTATCAATCTTTATTGGTGCTCTACTTTTACTTCTCTCCTTTCTAAAATTGTATTCCATATACTCTGTCTTAATTCAGCTAATTTTAAATCCTTTAGATTTTAATTCATCTCTTCATAACTCTTAACTTTGTATCCATGCCCTTCATTATCTTATTAATCAAAGATATATCATCTACAAATAACATGCACCATGGAATCTCCTTGTACAAATGTTTTATTAACTCATTCATAACGAAAGTGAAAAGGTACAGGCTCAATGCCGATCTTTGGTGTAATCCTATAGTGATAGGAAAATCATTGGTTTCTCCACTGGTGGTCCCAACGTTTGTTATTGCTCCCTCATACATATCCTTAATTATGTCTATATACCCCCGTGAAACTCTTTTCTTACCAACACCCACCATATTAACTCTCTAGGGACCCTATCATAAGCCTTTTCTATGTCAATAATGACCATATAGAGCAGAAAAATAGCTTCCATGGTAAACCTCCCAGGCATGAAACCAAACTTGTTCTCCTATACACTCTTCTCATGGTACACCTCTTAGGTATGAACTTGTAAATTCAATGGAGTTTTTATGGCCTCTGATAATCTCCTGTCATAAAAATTGCATCATATCATGGCAACCATTCAGGTGACATTTTCCTTAATCAATCTGGATTAAGTGTTCCTAGTGGAGTTGCCAAAAGATATGTAGCGTCCATGATGTACCTGTTTGGGTAGCAACCATGTGTGAGAGATGCCCTTGAGAAATTGGTATTTGGGTCCTAGGATATGCCAAGTAAATTCGTAACTTGTTTATGAGACCTCATCCAATTAGGGGATTGGGCTCTGATTATTTAAGGATAAAGGAAGAGCATATAAACATAAGTCCTAGAAACCAAAAATCGCATGTACTAGATCTCTTACACAGAAACATGTATCTTCAGTTGTAGACCTCAAGAGTTTAGGAATTGGAAATAAGATAAAACCAAAGAAGAGAGATCTCAAAGATTCTCTAAAATTTAGAGAACATTCTCTTTACTCTCTGAAACGTATGTGAAGCTTTCCTAAATCACCAACTCAATTCTCACAAGAATGGACTATAAACGTCCCTTTATATATAATGATGCATCTCCACTAGGACTATCACAACGTATCTTGTGTAATAGGTAAACTGTCTTAGTGCGTTGGACATTATGTCCTGGCTCAAGAGACTTCATGCAATGGCCTGGCAGTGTGCTAGTGCCACTGGCTTCGGTACAATGGCTCTTTTGCCAAGCTACAATCCGTGCAACAAACCTTTTACCTAGTGCAACAGCCAACTGTAGGAATATAGTTCTGGTCATATTAATTTTAAAAACTATTCCAATATTGTATTGTTGTTGATATTGGTTTTGTTCTTGGATTTTCCATTTTTCTTATGTGACCCTTTAGAACTCATCCTCTTGAGTTATTCTTGGTTGTTATAACTACAAGTTAATGTTGCAGCTTCATTGGCGAGTAAGCCTTACATCTTGTAATCAACCTATCAAGTTCCTTGAAGCTAACGGGATCCACTAAGTGTGAATAAAAACACAACTCCTTATATTGAGGACTAGACGCTGGTCCTTCAAGGCCTCTTTTTTGAATCTGCTGGTCGATTGCGGCAAGTTAATCCATGATGTTCTTAATCATGTTGAAATAATAGAAACAGTATCTTAGCCAAAGTCTAGGAGTAGCTTAGTTCTTCTAAGCAAGACCCTTGCCTAGAGCTTCCCTAAAGCAAATAGCACCTTTGAGAAGAAGCACATATGGACCCCAATATATAATTTAGATGTGGCGAGATAATGTTTCTTCAGTGATAGAAGTGGAAACACCAAAAAACAGATTTGGACGCAGAGAACTTGATTGGCAGCTGCAAAGCAGCATTAATTGTGATGAAGTATAGTGATGATCCACATGAAGAAAGTGTTGAGATCGGAGATGCCCGTGGTGGAAGAAGTTTTTTTTATAACCAATCATCAAGGAAGCTAGAGAGGATTCACGGAAATTTAGTAAGATTTTGGACAATCAAAAGAGTGGCATTGCATTGATCTCAAGGGTATACATATCACGTGTAAAAACCCAATCGTAGGATATGATAAGTGGCTAATACTTGCACCTTGATGCGAGGGCATCTGCCCACGATAAGAGGCCTTTCACAATTAGAAGCCTTCTAAACAAGGACTATCACTTGACATCTAAGATGAAGGATATTATCATGACCTCCTATGTCAGATAATAATAATTATAGTGAGTACTCAATCTCCTAGCACTATTTTACTTCCTCATCATCACTATTGGCATGCTTGCACTAAGACTGTGATCACCTTTTAACATGGGTTGCTCATCACCATTTTAATATTTGTCCATTATTAGTTGCTTGTTTTCCAATTGATTTGTTCTCCTAAAGTTGGAAGAAAGATGGCCTATTTCATCACAATTGAAATACTTTATTGCATTAATGTTTTCCTACGACTAGGGCACTAGGAGTCACCCTTATTGATCGTGTTTCCTACTAGATGGCTCATCATCATCAAGACCTTATCCCAATTAGTAGTCGGCCACATGAATCTTATTCCTCCATTCCTCTCTATTAAGTATCATGGATTCATTTAGTCCCAAAATTTTTAAATCTTTCCTCGCCACTTTTATCCACGTTCTTTTGGGCCTTCCCCTTGCCCTTTCAGAACCTTCTACTTGCATTGCCTCACTCCTTCTAACCGGTGTCATTTTTTGTCTCCTTTGGACATGTCCAAACCATCTAAGTCTAATCTCCCTCATCTTGTTACTTACTGGTACTATGCCAAAATTTCCTCTAATATTTTAATTCCTAATTCTATCCTTTCTTGTCTTACCATTCATCCATTTCAGCATCCTCATTTCTGTGACACACATCCTATAAGCATGATGTTCCTTAACTGCCCAACACTCTAATCCATAGAGCATGGTCGGTCTTATGGCCATCCTATAGAATTTTTCTTTTAGTTTGAGTGACACCCACCGATCACACAAAACTCTAAATGCACATCTCTATTTATTCCAACCTGCTTAGATTCTCTAGGTAACCTCCCTCTCAATCTCTCCACTCTCATGAATCATTGATCCTACGTATCAAAAGTGGTCTTTTACTGGGACTTCTTGGCTATTAATTTTGACTAGTGTTCCACTCCTACTCCTCTCCTTATTAAAATTGCATTTCATATATTCTGTCTTAGTTTAACTAATTTTAAATCCTTTAGATTCTAATGCTTCTCTCTATAACTCTAGCTTTGTGTTTACACCTTCCCTTGTCTCATGAAGTAATACTATATTATCTGCAAATAGCATGCACTAGGGAATCTCCTTACGCAGATGTTTTGTTAACTCATCTATAACCAACATGAAAAGGTATGGGCTCAATGCCGATCCTTGGTGCGATCTTATAGTGACAAGAAAATCACTAGTCTCACCACTAGTGGTCTTAACATTTGTTACAACTCCCTCATACATATATTTAATTATGTCTATATACCCCCGCGAAACCCTTTTCTCACCCAACACTCTCCATGTTAACTTTCTAGCAACTCTATCATATGCTTTTTCTAAGTCGTTAAAGACCATGTGGAGGCCTTTCCTCCTCTCCCTATATTTCTCTACCAATTGTTTTAGTAAGAAAATAGCTTCCATGGTAGACCTCCCAGGCATGAAACCAGCTATTTGGGTCAAATCCATGAAATTGATTTCTATCAACTCTATCTTTCAAATTTAGAATTTCTAGCCCCTTTGCCATGTCCTAAGATGATGTGCTTCTCTATATTTTTTGTGCATTAGGATGCTTGGGAAAAATATTCCAATGATCCTATTTCATTTAGGACATCATGGATGTATAATATGTTTTTCCTTGAAACATGGTGAGTTGTCTTTCGCTACTTCATTCAATCCATTTCTTACAAACAAGTTCATCAAATTCCTCTATGTAGTCGTTCATGGTCTTGCTTATTTTGAGAAGTTCTTTGTTCTTTGTAAAATGATATGCAGTGTAGTTTTTGGGACGAAAATGTTAGGAATGTATGCTCACCTAAGCAAATAGTTAATTTATGTTTGTATAGTGAATAAGATTCGTTAATATGTCAATTTTGTTTCATGATACTACCTTATAGTTATATTTTAATGTTACACTTATTGGTTAGTCATGTGATGATGATTGGACCTTTATGAAACATTGTAAGAATTCCTTGTAAAGGTGACAAAGATTCACAGGATGATAAGAAATAGAATTACAGATTGTTATAAACCTAAAGGGAGAATAGGATTGGCAATCCACATTTAAAAACAGTAGCTAAATGTGTTATTGCTAGTAAGATTGAAGGCGACTATCAATCAACTAGCTAGCTACTCAGGGCATAGATCTTGGAATGCGAAAGTGTATTTGTACATATGACATGAATATGACTCCACATGTGTGGTTTTATAATCTCATGGTCGAACCCAAGCCCTAGTAAAGGAAGAGGATTTTATCAGGTTGCCAGTCAATATAAAATCTTCTCACAAATCCTATGACATGAATATGACTACAACATTCCCTAGGCTAGGGCATTCCCCATAAACGACACATTGCATTGGAGCCTAGATACAATGGAAAATAGGCAAGGGCTGCTAGGGCATGGCCACATAAGCAATGCACTGCATCAAATCCTAGGTGTAGTAGAAAATTGTCAAGAGCTACTAGAGCGTTCTCTTAGAAGTGATGCACAATGATAGAACATAGGTGTAGTGAGAAGCACGAATGGGTTCCTACATTGTTCTAGATGTGTGTGGGTAAAGATACTAGCTCAGGAGAATAAGATTCATACCACAGCATGAAATATAGACATATCGACATGCAAGAGTATGAAGTTAGTATATATGATGAAATATAGGAGAGTCAACATAACTTATGTTCAAGAAACCAAGTGAAAATGTCTAAAAACTAGAGAAATCGATGGGTATAAGTTGTGGTATGCAGGAAAAGACAACAGTAGAAATAGCCTAGGGATAGTGTTGGATAAAGAATTAAAGGATAAAGTTGTACACGTTAGAAGAACCAGTGATTGATTCTACTAATAAAACTTGTTTTGCAAGAAAAGATCATAAATATTATAAGTGCATTCCACACATGGGTAGAGTTAAAAGACAGAATCAATAGATATTTGTAAGAAGATAAGGAGAGAGTAATGCAAGAAATTCCCAACACGTGGGGATATTTATAGGAACAAACTTTAAAGAAAAAAGGATAGCCTGGTGAACGAAGGTCCTCATATGTGAGGTCTGGGGAAGGGGCATACCACAAGGACTCATAGTACATAGCCTTACCTTGCATTTTTTTGTAATGTTTCGACGCCTTGAATTTATGACGTCAAGGTCACACAACGACAACTCTATTATTGTGCCAAGGCTCCCCTTAATGGTCATGTAAAGAAAGAAAAATAAAGGATGTGATAGAGTACACGGAAGGTATGGTGCTGGAGAAAAAAATGAGATGAGGGAGGTTATCCTCAATTTTGCTTTGACATATAACCTAGTTCTAGCAAATACATACTTTAAGAAAAGGGATAAACACGTGCTAACCTCTAAAAGTGGATCATATAAAAACCAAACAGAAATTTTTGCTTTTACCTAGGAATACCAAAAGATCAATGAAGGGGAGCCTTGGCGCAATGGCAGAGTTGTCGTCATGTGACCTTGAGGTCATGGGTTCAAGGCATGGAAGCAGCCTCTTGCAAAATGTAAGGTAAGGCTGTGTACTATTGACCCTTGCAATCTGCCCCTTCCCTGGACCCTGCATATGTGAGAGCTTTGTGCATTGGGGCTGCCTTTTTTTTAATACCAAAAGATCAATGTGTAAGGATTGTAAGGTGATATCTGGTGAGAGTTTAACCGAACAATATAGGTTAATGGTTATGGAAATTTACATTAAGAAATGGAAGAAATAAATTAACTTAATAAGTGTCCAAAAACTAAGTGATGGAACTTTAAAGGAGAGAGATAACATCATCACAAACAAGTTGATGGTAGATGGAAAGTGGAACAATGAAACAGAAGTAAATACCATGTGGACTAATATTGTTGAGTCCATTAAGAAAGTGTCAAAAAATGTTTTAAAGGAAACTTGGTAGTGGAGTGAAAAAGCAAAAGGAGAAATAGGTATTTTAAAGCATGGCAGAAGACTAAAAGCAAAAATTTTGACCAATATAAAAATGCTAAAAAAGTACCTAAGATAGTAGTAAGTGATACTAAACTCAAGTTATATGATGATCTCTATAATGGATTAGGATCAACAAAAGGTTAGAAAGATGTGTTCATATTTGCAAAAATATGAGAATAGAAAAGTAAGAATTTAGACCACATTAAATGCATTATAAGTGATGACAAAAGGATACTAGTCAAAGATGACACAATCAATCAAAGGTGAGAAAGTTACTTTCAAAGGTTGCTAAATGACAATTATCCTAAGAATATAGAAATTGAAAGAACTGTAAACCTAAATAATGTTGGACTATAAAGATACAACCATAAGATTAGGATGCCTAAAGTGAAAGAAGCCTTGAAAAAGATGAAATTCTGAAAGGCTCTTGGGCATGATGATATACTAGTATTGGTTTGAAAGTATATAGGAGATGTTGGATTAGTTTGGTTGACAAAGTTGTTTAACAATATTGTAAAATCAAAGAAAATACCAGATAAATGGAGGAAAAGCTCTATCATACCAATTTATAAAAATAAAGAGAAATATAGAGTTGCACTAATTATTGTAGGATCAAACTTATGAGCCATAGCATGAGACTTTGGAAAAGAGTGATTGAGAAGATGTGATGATATGAGATGAGAGGGAGGTGTACCATGGGAGCTATTTTCCTACTTAGAGAATTAATGGAGAAATATAGGGGGAGAAAAAAAGACCTCCATATAGTCTTTATTGATTTAGAAAAAGCTTATGATAGGATACCTAAAGAGTTATTCAGTAGGTGTTAGGCAAGAAAAAGGTTTCTTGGGGTATATAGATATAATTATGTATATATAGGAGGGAGCAATAACAAATGTTAGGACAACTAGTGGAGAGAAGGTTGATATCCCTATCACTATGGGATTGCACCAAGGATGGGCACTGAGCCTATATTTTTTCACATTGGTTATGGATGAATTAACAAAACATCTACATAAGCTATAGTTGTGGAGACATATTGTAGAGTCTAAAAGATTTAAAATTAGCCGAACTAAGACTAAATATATGAAATGCAATTTTAGCAATGAGAGGAGTGAAATTGAAGCTCTAGTAAAGATTGATAAGGAAGAAGTCTCACATGAAAAAGACTACTTTCTATAATTGAGATCGATAATCTATAAGAGTAGAGAGATTGAGAGGGACGTTACCTAGAGCATCCAAGTAGTTTGGAACAAATGAAGATGTGCCTTTGGAGTCTTGTGTGATCAGAGTGTGCTACTCAAAATGGAACAAATATTTTATAGGATGGTTGTAAGGCCAGCCATACTCTATAGATGAGAGTGTTGAGCAGCTAAGGAACATGTACATGGGATGAGAGTAGCTAAAATGAGGATGATGAGATGGATGAGTGGCAAGATAATAAAGGATATAATTAGAAATAAAAACATCATAGGAAACTTAATAGTACCAATAGGTAACAAGATGAAGAGGGTAGACGTGACGGTATGAACATATCCAATGGAGACCAAAAATAGCATCGGATAGAAGGAGTGAATCGATGCAATTCGAAGACTCTAAAAGGGTAAGGGGAAGGCCCAAAAGGACATTAATAGAAATGGTGAGAAAAGATTTAAAAACTTTTGTCTAAATGAAGGCGTGACACGTGATAAAGGGGAATGGAGGAATAAGATTTGTGTAGCCAACCACTAATCGAGATAAGGCCTTGATGATGATGATGATGATGAGGATGAGGATGAGGATGACAACACAATCTTGATTTGTCAAAATATTTGATAAACATGAGAGAAACAATGTTTTAGATAGAGCATAACTATTTGTGTTCATAGACTTGAGAGATCCATAGTATAAAGTAGGCTTCAAATTTATTCTTGAGGCATTAAGAGCTAATCTAATTTTAGATTATATACAAATACTTTAGAATAAAAATTACACTCAAGAGTATAAGATGCTCAATACATGACCAACATCCTCAAGGAAAAGAGATCTAAGTAAGCCCCAAAGTGATCCATGCATGGCATTTGATAAAAGAGTATACAGTTGATGCAGTAAAGTCACTAATAAATGATGTGACCCACATTGGCATAAGCATGGACATTTAGTAAAATGTAATCCACATGTGCCACATTAGATAAATAAGTGAATATGAAAATGTAGGAGGGCTATTTGGTAAAATGACTCAAAAGATAATAGCTGCACCATTTATGATCAAGATTTTAACTTTCTTAATCGGTAGGGTGACCCCTTTAATAATCTAGCAACAAAGTGTAATGTTGAGTCAAACTTTAACTAGAGTTACTATATCTAAGTTATGTTAGGATAGACCCATTTCGACTAAATTAGCAAGAAATAGATCACCCACAACTTGAAAACCTACCACATCTTAACTTGTTATAGCTAAAAAAAGGTAAAAGGACGAGAAGAGAGTCAACATAGTTTCCTATTTATATATGAAATAAATTAGGAAAGTATAATATGGAGTTTCCATATTGGAAATTTACCTAAAGTACTATTAGTGGGTGCTACTTAAAGTCATTTCAAAAGAAGCACCCTCCCTCGGTTTGAATCTCCTTTTTTCATGGTTTGAAGTTTGGTGCTTTCTAGTTCATGTGTTTTCTCTTCTAGTTGGATCCACCTCTATATAAAGAAAAATATCAAAGATTTTAGAAGGTAAGTTTTTTTGTATAATAATCTCTAGTTTAATCTAAGGGTTCTATGTGATATGATAATCTTAGATGGAGAAAATTGAAATTGATAATAGATCTTCAATTTCTCTGCTAAGGTCTACATATTCTACTAGGTCCTACTAGTGGTATCAAAATTAAAAATTTTGATTTTCAAAGATTATTGGTTTTAGGGTTAACTTGTAAAATCTAAATATGTTTTGTTCGAAGAATTTTGGATGAAATCCTATGTAAGAATGTGACTTTACACAAGCAATCCAGGAAAAAATAATTTTCTGATTTTCTGAAAAATTATTTATGAAAAATAATTTAGTTATTAAAAATTATGAATTATATAAGGACATGAGTACCCTAAATATTTTTCTAGCAGAAAATAAGCACACATACATATATATAATTTGTTATATACAAGTGCATTTACAAAAGAAATTTTAACTTAACTTAATCTCTATGCATGTGATGGATGAAACTAAATCCACCAGTGCCGGTCCCAAGCCCGGATGAAAAAGGAGGGTTTTGTGTCAAGTGCCAGCTGGCAAGGGAGAAGTTGAAGATGATTTTCTTATTTCTTTCTTACAAATAAATATGCATTTGTATATTAGTTTGTGAGGAATAATGAATGATCTATATGTAAGGATTGTAAGGTGATACCTGGTGAGAGTTTAACATCACAACATAGGTTAATGGTTATGGATATTCATATCAAAAGATGGAGTAAAAGAATTGAACTTAATAAACATAAAAAAAACTAAGCAGCGGAACTTAAAAGGAAAGAAAATAACTTCATTAAAAAATAAGTAGATGGTAGAAGGAAATTGGACCTATGAAATAGAAGTAAATACCATGTGGACTAATATGACTGAGTCCATTAAGAAAGTGGCAAAAGATGTCTTAGGAGTATCTAAAGGTAAATGGCTATTAACAAAGGAAACATGGTGGTGGAATAAAACAATGCAGAAAAGCTATTAAAAAAAAAAACGAATGCATTTTAAAGCATGGCAGAAGATTAGAAATAATGAAAACTATGAACAATATAAGAATGCTAAAAAGGTTGCTAAGAGAATAGTAAGTGAGGCTAAACTTAAAGCATATGATGAGTTCTATAATAGACTAGGAACAAGAGAAGGTGAGAAAGATGTGTTTAAACTTGCAAAAGTAGGAGAACAAAAGGGTAAGGACTTAGAGCATGTTAGGTGCATTAGAAGCGATGGTTAAAGGGTATTAGTCAAAGATGATGAGATAAAACAAAGGTGGGAAATATACTTTCAAGAAAGGCCATGGGGCCTGATGGTATACGAATAGAGGTTTGGAAGCATATGGGAGATATTAGGGTAGTTTGGTTGACCAAGTTGTTTAACAAGATTATAAAATCAAAGAAAATGCCTGATGAGTGGAGGAAAAGCTCTATTGTACCAATCTATAAGAATAAAGGAGACATTCAGAACTGCACTAATTATCGAGGGATCAAACTTATGTGCCACACCATGAAACTTTTTGAAAGAGTGATTGGGAAGAGGCTACGACATAAAACACGTGTATCGGAGAATTAGTTTGGTTTCATGCCTAGGAGGTCTACCATGGAAGCTATTTTCTTACTAAGACAATTAGTAGAGAAATATAGGGAGAGGAGAAAAGACCTCCACATGGTCTTTATCGAGTTAGAGAAAGCTTATGATAGAGTCCGTAGAGAGTTAATATGGAGGGTGTTGGGTGGTAAAGGGGTTTCTCAGAGGTATATAGACATAATTAAATATATGTATGAGGGAGTGGTAACAAATGTTAAGACCACTAGTGGCGTGACTGGTGATTTTTCTGTCATTGTTGGATTGCACTAAGGATCGGCATTGAGCTCATACCTTTTCACATTAGTTATGGATGAGTTAACAAAACATCTGCATGAGGAGATTCCCTGGTGCATGCTATTTGCAGACGATATAGTCCTACTTGATGAGACAAGGGAGGGTGTAAACATAAAGCTAGAGTTATGGAGAGAAGCATTAGAATATGAAGGATTTAAAATTAGCCGAACTAAGACAGAATATATGGAATGTAGTTTTAGCAAGGAGAGTAAGAGTGGAACACCAGTCAATATTGATAACCAAGAGGTCCCTGTGAAAGACCACTTTTGATACTTAGGATCATTGATCCATGAGAGTGGAGAGATTGAGAGGGAGGTTACCCAGAGAATCCAAGCGGGTTGGAACAAATGGAGATGTGCATCAGGTGTTTTATGTGATTGGAGAAAATTTAGGGGTAGCACCAATGGGTAACAAGATGAGATAGATTAGACTTAGATGGTTTGGACATGTTCAAAGGAGACCAACAACGGCACCAGTTAGAAGGAGAGAGGCAATACAAGTAGAAGGTTCTAAAAGGACAAGGGGAAGGCCCAAAAGAACGTGGATAGAAGTGGTGAGGAAAGATTTAAAAACTTTGGGAGTAAATGAAGCCATGGTATTTAATAGAGTGGAATGGAGGAATAAGATTTATGGGGTCGACCCCTAATTAGGACAAGGTCTTGACGATGATGATGGTTTTAGTTTGTGAGAAAGAAATGAAAATCATCTCCAGCTTCTTAAAATATGGCCACCTTTGCGTTAGGTAGCCAACTGGCAAGGGTGAAGCTGAAGATGATTTTGTTATTTCTCTTTTGATTACAAATGAATATGCATTTGTATATTAGTTTGTAAGGAAGAAATGAAAATCATCTTCAACTTTTTTAAAACTATAGCAACCCAAACATGACATGAATCGAAAACTAACATTCCCTCAAGCTAGGGCGTTCCCCATAAGCGACGTGCTGCATTGGATCTCAGGTGCGGTGAAAAATAGGCAAGGGTTGCTAGGGTGTTCTCCCAGAAGCGACGCGCTACATAGGATCCTGCGTGTAGTGAAAAATGGGCAAAGGCTTCTAGAGTGTCCCCTCGGAAGCAACGCGCTGCATGAGAACCTAGGCGTAGTGAAAAGTGGACATGGGTTCATGCCATGGAGGTCAAGAAAGGCAATAGTAAATAGGATATCTCCAAAACATAAGATTCGTATTGCCACATGGAATATATGAAACCCTGAACCCTGACATTGAGAGGTAAAAGTTTGGAGTTAGTAGATGCGATGAAACATGGGAGAGTCAACATCACTTGTATCTAAGAAACCAAGTGGAAAGGGGCTAAGGCTAGAGAAATAGATGGGTATAAATTATGGTACGTAGGAAAGGAAAATAACATAAATGGTGTAGGAATAATAGTGGATAAGGAATTAAAGGATAAAGTTGTGGATGTTAAAAGAATTAGTGATAGAATTATAATAAAGCTTGTTCTAGGAGAGCAGATTATAAATGTATAAGTGCATACGCACTACAAGTAGGGTTGCAAGATATAATCAAGAGACAGTTTTGAAAAGATATGGAGGGGGTCATGTAGGA
This sequence comes from Warburgia ugandensis, assembly GCA_035236585.1. Taxonomy (NCBI): domain Eukaryota; kingdom Viridiplantae; phylum Streptophyta; class Magnoliopsida; order Canellales; family Canellaceae; genus Warburgia; species Warburgia ugandensis. The sequence continues at coordinate 31,074,280 of CP141139.1, read as the reverse complement.
AATTCCCAACACTGAGGGGATATTTATTGGAGCAAACTTAAATGGCTATGTAGGAGAAGATAAGGAAGGATATGATAAAATATATGGAGGGTAAGGTATAGGTGAACGAAATGAGATGGGGAAGAATATCCTCAATTTTGCTTTATCATATAACCTGTCCATTACAAATACACTCTTTAAGAAGAGGGATGAGCACTTAATAACCTTTAAAAGTGGACTTTATAAAAGCCAAATAGACTTTTTACTACTTAGGAATAACGAACAATCTATATGTAAGGATTGCAAGGTGATACCCGGTGAGAGTTTAACCTCACAACATAGGTTAATGGTTATAGATATCCATATCAAAAGATGGAAGAAAGAAATGAACTTAATAGGTATCCAACAATTAAGTGGTGGAACTTAAAAGGAGAGAAAATAACCTCATTCACAAATAAGTTGATGGCAGAAGGAATTTGGAATTATAAAACAGAAGTAAATACCATGTGGATTAATATTGCTGAGTCCATAAAAAAAGTGGCAAAAGATGTCGTAGGAGTATCTAAAGGTAAAAGGCAATTAGTAAAGGAAACATGGTGGTGGAGTGAAACAATGCAAAAAGTTATTAAAAAAAACGGATGCATTTTAAGGCATAGCAAAAGATTAGAAATAATGAAAACTATGAACAATATAAGAATGCTAAAAAGGTTGCTAAGAGAATAGTAAGTGAGGCTAAACTTAAAGCATATGATGAGCTCTATAATAGACTAGGAACAAGAGAAGGTGAGAAAGATGTGTTTAAACTTACAAAGTAAGAGAACAGAAGGGTAAGGACTTAGATCATGTTTGGTGCATTAGAAGCGATGATCAAAGGGTATTAGTCAAAGATGATGAGATCAAACAAAGGTGGGAAACATACTTTCAAAAATTGTTAAATGACAATGGCTCTGAGAATATGGGGATTGAAAATACTATAAATCTAAATAACAATGGATATTATAGATATGAACATAGGATTAGAGTACTCGAAGTAAAAGAGGCCTTGAAAAAGATAAAATCAGGAAAGGCCATGGGGCCTGATGGTATTCCAATAGAGGTTTGGAAGCATATGGGAGATATTGGGGTAGTTTGGTTGATCAAGTTGTTTAACAAGATTATAAAATCAAAGAAAATGCCTGATGAGTGGAGGAAAAGCTCTATTGTACCAATCTATAAAAATAAAGGAGACATTCAAAGCTGCACTAATTATTGAGGGATCAAACTTATGAGCCATACTATGAAACTTTTTGAAAGAGTGATTGAGAAGAGGCTACGATATGAAACAAGTGTATCGGAGAATCAGTTTAGTTTCATGCCTGGGAGGTCTACCATGGAAGCTATTTTCTTACTAAGACAATTAGTAGAGAAATATAGGGAGAGGAGGAAAGACCTCCACATGGTCCTTATCGACTTAGAGAAAGCTTATGATAGAGTCCCTAGAAAGTTAATATGGAGCGTGTTGGGTGATAAAGGGGTTTCTCAGGGGTATATAGACATAATTAAAGATATGTATAAGGGAGCAGTAATAAATGTTAAGACCACTAGTGGCATGACTGGTGATTTCTCAGTCACTATAGGATTGCACTAAGGATCGGCATTGAGCTCATACCTTTTTACATTGGTTATGGATGAGTTAACAAAACATTTGCATGAGGAGATTCCCTAGTGCATGCTATTTGCAGATGATATAGTCTTACTTGATGAGACAAGGGAGGGTGTAAACATAAAGTTAGAGTTATGGAGAGAAGCATTAGAATCTAAAGGATTTAAAAATAGCCAAACTATGACAGAATATATGGAACAAATGGAGATGTGCATCTGGAGTTTTGTGTGATCGGCAGGTGCCACTCAAACTAAAAGGAAAATTCTATAGGATGGCCATATGGCCGGCCATGCTCTATAGATCAGAGTGTTGGGCAGTTAAAGATGTTGAGATGGATGAGTGGTAAGACAAGGATAGAATTAGTCATGAAAATATTGGAGGAAATTTAGGGGTAGCACCAATAGGTAACAAGATGAGGGAGATTAGACTTAGATGGTTTGGACATGTTCAAAGGAGACCAACAATGGCACTGGTTAGGAGTGAGGCAATACAAGTAGAAGGTTCTAAAAGGCCAAGGGGAAGGCCCAAAAGAACGTGGATAGAAGTGGTGAGGAAAGATTTAAAAATTTTGGGACTAAATAAAGCCATGGTATTTAATAGAGTAGAATGGAGGAATAAGATTCATGTGGCCGACCCCTAATTGGGATAAGGTCTTGATGATGATGATGATGATGATGATGATGGATGAAACTATTTGGTGGCAATGATTTTTGTAATGTTTTTGGAATGCTCAAGAATCATATGATGATTCTTATTTGAGTAAATCATATGGACATGAATTTATTTAATTAACCCACATATTTTTAATCATATTGGCCTAATGATAGATTTTATATTTGTTAAAATTACAAATAATTTTCAAGGGTCCCATGCATGACATTTGAGTGGTTTAAAAGGACTTTTGGAAGGTGAAATTTTAGCTTTGATGATTTTGCAATTCATTCTTATACTATGCTCTTATATAAGGAAAATTCAATACATGATATAAAAAAGGGTAGCCTAATGCACAAAGCTCCCTCATATGTAGAGTCCAGGGAAGGGGCAGACCACAAAAGGTTAATAGTGCCCAGCCTTACCTTGCATTGTAAAGGCTTTTTCCATGGCTCAAACCTATGGCCTCAAGGTCACATAATGAAAACTCTACTGTTACGCCAAGACTCCCCTCTTCAATAATTCATGATAAATAAGATTTATTGTGAAATTGCTCAATCGAAGAGGCCTAATATAAATTTTAGATTTTGTGTAGATTGATTATAGTTTCCTAAATATTTGGAAATTTGGAATGGTCCTAATATGTATAAATCAATTTATTTTGAAATTATACATAATTTAAGATAAATTGAAGAAATTTGTTTTAGGTATTGTTTGTCAAATTTGAACAATATAACATATTGATCCAAAGCATTGTATTAAAGATTTTCATAGAGAATCTTGGTAGAATACTAATAGCTTTAGAATCACCTTGATTGAATATAGGCTAATTTTGTGGAATGGTGTGTACAATGAATTAAAGTGGAGTATGATAATTATGGATCAACATTTATATTTGTGGATGAATGGCTATGTAAGAATGTGATTCATGGCATGGAATGTGAATGACTATGTATGGAATAATGATTTATTTAATTCCTCTCCCTCCCTCTTTCTCTCTCTATTTAAACATTTGTATTCTACTTGAGATTAAATAATTTCTTTTAATCATATGGTTGTTATTATTTTAGATTGGAAGATTTAAATAGATGAGTAAATGATGTTCGTATGGTGATACGACATGGAGATGAAGCCCAAAGGTAATTGATGGAGAGGATCCTACTTTTCAATGGGTGATTGTTTTGATCCACATGCATAGAATTAAAAGAAATCATCATTATTCATGGAAGTGTACCATATATAATGTTATATGATTGACTTTATGATAAAATGTCCATAATCGTCATAGAAAAATTATATTCTACTTTGCATTCACCTTACTCTTGCCTCCTTCTGGTTTGTTGGATATTATCAGCTATAAAGTGTTGACTTTTGTAGTAAAAAACCATAAAAGCAACTATAAAGGCCCAAAACACCCAGCGGGGTATAGGAGTAAGGTGAATGGAAGGGGTAAGAATATCATTTCTTGTCATCATGTTAGGTATAAGTTTTATTTGTATGCTTTGATTCGTGTAATGAATGGCGAAGGGGAGCCTTGGTGCAACAGTAAAAGTTGTCATCATATGACCTTGAGGTCATGGGTTCAAGGCATGGAAAGAGCCTCTTGTAAAAATACAAGGTAAGGCTGCGTACTAGAGGCCCTGGTGGTCCGTCCCTTCCCCGGACCCCGCATAGGCCAGAGCTTCGTGCACTGGGGCTGCCCTTTGATTCGTGTGATGAATGGTGGACTAGATGGTTATATATATATATGACTATTACCCTTAAAAATATTAAGATAGAGGCCTTCGATTAAAATTCAAGTGCAATTGATGGGATTATTAGAGCAATGTATCTATGGAACCTATCTATCATACATTCAAATGTAATTGTAATTGCTAGGATCCAACTTAACTAAGAGAGGTCATGATCATCTCAAAAGAGTTAGTCTCCATGTGGTGGCTTAGAGATATCAAGGGTTAGGTACATGATAGTAATCATAAATAGAGAGTTATTTTCCTTATTTAGATAGTTATATGCTGATAGTAAAATTTGTCAGCATAAATAGTGACATGTTAGAGTAGAAAGTACTATCACAATAAGGATAAAGTCTTTGACTATTCATTTAGATCCAATAAGGCTATTGAAAAAAGAAAAATGAGTGGTCCTATCATGATTAAAACCTTAACATGATGGATATGTGGAATTGACATTTGATGTGTCCATTTTTTCGTGGTTATTTCTTATTTTTTAATTAAATGCAGGTGAAAATTTTATTCAACCATCTATCTAAGCTCCTTATTTGAAAGAAGTTGACTAACCTTAACTATGAAGATTGGTTTTTAACCTCATGTTAGTCTTGATTTTATAGAAAGTGCCTCATGTCCTTGAAGGGAAAATTTGATAGTACATTGGGGATGAAGGTACAAAGGAATAACATGCATAGTATTTGAAGTGGAATGAAAATGATGGTTTGCACAGGTACTATATTATAGGTTCGAAGGCAAAAATGTTCTATACTGAGTTCAAAGATGCTTCAGAGAGTATACAACATATTAAACCTTAATTGCCAATACTGGTGTCGTACCGGTCAATACACTAGGATTTTTTATTTTAATCAGAGTATCTATATGGAAAACACACAACACTAGTCTTGGAAAACTACTAGCTCATACCAGTTATCTTGTGTGATGCCATTCGTACCAACCGAAATTGTCATTTCAAACTGATATTTTAAATTGAACTGTTTTTAAGTTTCTTTCTTTTTTTTTTTGGCTTAATAACTAAAATGTAATGGTATTGTAGTCAAGACAGCATCCCACTAAGCAGAATCTAATTGACAAAAAACTTATTTCCCCCTTCTTTCTTCTTCATTCTTATTTTTACTCTCTAGCAGTAACCAGGCTAAGAAGATGATCTAGATATTGAAGAGAACTCCATCTTTTTTCTATAAAATCTAGAATGGAAAGTTTGACATGTAAAGACAACCAGGACCTATTTGATTTTCCTTACGTTTGCTTGGGTTTTTAAGAGTTAGTTAAAATTTCTCCTCTGCAATTGGTATGACATTTCCAACTAGGAAAATGAAGTGGGTTTTCCTTGATCTTGTCATTTTTAAGAAAAGAACAGCTGAAAGGAATTTTAGGCATGAAAATATTCCTTTGTTTGTAGTGTTTTGGCATGATTTGGATGAACTTTTGGAGATATTACAAGTTCTTTGGAGTTTACACTTGCAAATCCCTAATCTAGCAAAGAACATGACCCTACAAGATCAAAATCCTAGATTATTTGCCAAAGAGATAAAATCATACAATATAACCACTGTTTTTGTTAAGATTGACTCATGTTTTCTAGATTATTTGTTGGATATTTGCTGTTTAAAATAGTTTTGCATACTATTAGCTCTATGTGATGCAGTTGCATTATTTTTCAGCACTTGAATATTGTTGAATCATCATCAAAAGCTGACCCCGATTAGGGCTCGGTCACATCAATCTTGCTCCCCCATTGCCTTCTATTAAATGTCATAGCTTCATTTAATCCCAAAGTTTCTAAATCTTTTCTCAATACTTCTATATATGATCTTTTGGGCCTTCCCCTTGCCCTTCTAGAACATTCGACTTGGATCACCTCACTCCTAATTGGTACCCTTTTTGGTCTATATTGAACATGTTCAAACCATCTAAGTCTAATTTCCCTCATCTTGTTACCTATTGGCGTTACTCCTAAGTTTCCTCTAATATTTTTTATTTTTAATTCTATCCTTTCTTGTCTTGGAAGGGGAGCCTTGGCACAATGGTAAAAGTTGTTGTCGTGTGATCTTGAGGTCACGAGTTCAAGGCGTGAAAACAGCCTCTTGTAAAATGCAAGGTAAGGCTATGTACTTTAGGCCCTTGTGGCCCGCCCCTTCCTTGGACCTCGCATAGGTGGGAGCTTCGTGCACCGGGGCTGCCCTTTTTATCCTTTCTTGTCTTGCCACTCATCCATCTCAATATCTGCATTTCAGCAACACTCATCCCATTTGCATGTTGTTCCTTAACTGCCCAACACTCTGATCCATAGAACATGACCAGCCTTACAGCCATCCTATGGAATTTTCCTTTTAGCTTGAGTGGCACCCGTTGATCACACAAAACTCCAAAGGCACATCTCAATTTGTTCCAACCGCTTTGATTCTCTGGGTAACCTTCCTCTCAATCTCTCCATTTTCATGAATTATCGATCCCAAGTATCAAGTGTTCTTCTCGGGGGATTTCCTAGTTATCAATCTTACTGGTGCTCTTCTCCAATTCCTCTGCTTACTAAAGTTGCATTCCATATACTCTGTCTTAGTTCGACTAATTTTAAATCTTTTAGATTCTAATGCATCTCTTCATAACTCTAGCTTTGTTTTTATGCCCTCCCAACATGCACCATGGAATCTACTCATGTAAAGATGTTGTTAACTCATCTATAACCAACGTGAAAAGGTATGAGCTCAATGCCAATCCTTGTTGCAATCCTATAGTAATAGGAAAATCACCGATCTCTTCGCTACTGATCTTAACGTTTGTTACTACCCCTTCATACATATCCTTAATTATTCTATATGCCCTTGTGAAACCCCTTTCTCACCCAACACTTGCCATATTCACTCTCTAAGGACCCTATCATAAGCCTTTTCTAAGTCAATGAAGACCATGTGGAGGTCCTTCCTCATCTTCCTATATTTCTCTATCAATTTTCTAATCAAGAAAATAGCTTTCATGGTAAGCTCTGCTTATGTGGTTTTAGTTCTATATGGATTTATCACAGTCGGTCCCAAGCCCAAATAAAGGAGGGTTTTGCATCAGGTGTCAGTTGGCAAGGAAAGCCCATAGCAAACCCCATGCATGAATTGACTTATGACATTCCCTCAGGCTAAGGCATTCCTCGTAAGTGACACACTAACATTGGATCTTGAATGCAGTGGAAAATGGATAAGGGTTACTAGGGTGTTCCCTTGGAGGCGATGCTCTGCATGGGATCTTAGGTGTAGTGAAAAATAGGCAAGGGCTACTAAAGCATTCCATCGGAAGCAACACGTTGCATTAGAACCCAGATGCAGTGAAAAGTATGGATGGGTTCCTGCGCCGTTCAAGAAGTGTGTGTGTGTGTGTGTGTGTGTGTGTGTAAATAGGCTAGGTTAAGAGAACAAGATTCGTAATTGTAGGCACATTGACATTTAACAGTTTAGAGTTAGTAGATACGATAAAACATAGGAGAGTCAATGTCGCTTGTATCTAAGAAACCAAGTGGAAATAGACTAAAACTATCAAAATCGATTGGTATAAACTCTGGTGCGTAGGAAAGGATTAATAGAAATGGAGGGATAATAATAGATAAAGAATTAAAGGATAAAGTTGTAAACTTTAAAAGAACAAGTGATAGAATTATACTACTAAAACTTGTTTTAGGAGAGAAGATCATAAATTTTATTCGTGCATACACACCACAAGAAGAGTTAAAGGATAGAATCAAGAGACAAGTTTGGGAAGACATGGAGGGAGTCATGCAAGACTGTCCCAACACATAGGGGATACAGGAGCCGATTTTAATGGTCAGGTAGCCAAAGAAAAAGAAGGATATGAAAGGGTACATGGGCGGTATGGTATTGAAAAAAGAAATGAGATGGAAGAAGTTATACTTGATTTTGCCTTAGCATATAACCTAGCTATAGCAAACATATACTTTAAGAAAAGGGATGAATACTTACTAACCTATAAAAGTGGACCATATAAAAGCCAAATGGACTTTTTCCTACTTAAAAATGCTAAAAGATCAACGTGTAAGTATTGTAAGGTGGTACTGGTGAGAGTCTAACCTCGCAACATAGGTTAATGGTTATGGATATCTACATTAAAGTGTCGAAGAAAGAAAATGAACTTAATAAGTTTCCATAAACTAAGTAGTGGAACTTAAAAGGAGACAAGATAACATCATTTACGAACAAGTTGATAGTAGAAGGAAATTGGAAAAATGAAACAAAAGTAAACACAATATGGACTAATATGGTCATGTCCACTATGAAAGTGGTAAAAGATGTCCTAGGAGTATCTAAGGTAAAAGGCAACCAACAAAAGAAACTTGGTGGTGTAGTGAAAAAGTGCAAGAAGAGAAGCGTGTGTGTTTTAAAGCATGGCAAAGGACTAAAAATAATAAAAACTTTGAGCAATATAAGAATGTTAAAAAGCTTGGTAAGAGAGTTGTGAGGGTAAACTCAAGGCATATATGATGATCTCTATATTAGAATAGGGAGTAGTCAGTTGACGTTGTTTGATTTGACATTGGGTTTAAGGATTACATTTCACTCATTCAATAGTATTTGTTCATATATTTATATTTATATGTTTTTCTTATTTTTTATATTTTTTAGCAAAAATTTGGGATTTCTTTTTTTTATTTTTAATTAATTTTTGTGCCTAATCCATCTAGGCACAAGTTGCACCCTTTGTGCTTGGATGGGCATTGTGCCAGTGACTGCATAGCCAAATATGTTGGGATTAAACTCGCTTGGTAGAGGGATGAGGAAGAGAGTTCAAGGGATGAAAGTTGTTCTCTTAATGTCAAACACTAACAACGGAAACTATATTGTTATAATACTTAAGTGACCATGAATTTTCATAGAATTGGCTTCTAAACAATGAAGCACAAGGCCAAATTTATATGCTACAACTCTAATCCGAATTCAACATAATTAGTGACTTTCCTTATCTCCTAAGCAACACCTAGACGTTGGCCAATGTAAACAACATATGAACTAAGGAAATATATAATGCATAAAACACTAATAAAGAGATACTTAAAAATAGAAGACATACATTGAATGTTCCAATATTCATTCATTCCAAAAGATGAATCTTTCGAAGGGTGATTGAGTATTCAATTGCTTCTAGCTAATCTGCACCACTAGGAGTTGTTAGTCTAGTTTAGACTTCAATAGCCCCACATAAGCTAGACTTCTACCACATTGATCTAGATTAAATTCAACACCCTTCTTAAGCTAGATAGCCACATACAGAGTGATATATTTAGAAACATGACATGTAATAGCTCTATATTTAGTAGTTCCTAACCCTCAAGTTCACCTAAATATCACTAATTACATTTATTTCACATTTTGTAGGATTAGGGTGTAAGTGAAAAAAATGATATTTTTAGCATTCAAAAACCCTAAAATAGAGCAAGAACACTGTCTAAGCAATGTCATGGGCCCACATGCCATAAACCACGAAGTCCTAAAGTTCATAATGTTATGTGGGCGTTGTTATCAAAGTCAAAGCAGCCAAAAGCCCTAAGTGAAAGATAGACCTTATCCATATTAAAGAGGGTGTTCTTAAGTTGTCCCACCAGCAATTCTTTACACTGAACCACCCATTGAAGATCTCTCCTAGTATATACTAGGCACTATTTTGTAAATTGGAGAAAAAGTGTAACTAGTTCCATTACTTGTATATCAAAAGTAAAGGTGATAGAACTTCCCATGCATGTTTACAGGTAGTCCACCGCCTAGGGAAGCTTCTAAGTGAAGTACAAATCACATAAAATGGATATAAGTATATATAAGAGCTTTTTCTATAACAAAATAAGTTGGAGATCGGGGCTCATATAAAGACTTATTTCATTCATACTCTCTCTTATTCAACCAAATGAGGTGACCATACCAAGGATTACATGATTTTTCTCATGCAAGGTGGTGTACCCCCCTTTATTCCACATTTTTACATGAAGGAAATAAGGAAGAAATAAGGACAAAATAAAGGAGGTGAGAAGAGAGACAATTTAGGACAAATCTATGGTCAATAATCATCCTTACTTTTGAAGTATTCAAAGGCCAACATCTATTCGCATTTGTAGATAGCCTAAGCAACAAATGAGAACTTACTCAAACATGGATGGACCAATGAGAAAGAAGATTGCATGGAACACTAGACCGAACCCATCTGAGAGAGATTTTTTCAGTGGGCTATCCACCTTATTTTCAAGAAAAAAACATCCCACTCTACTAGGGGAGATGTCTTTCACTACTTGAAGCCCATTGGCTAAAGATAAAAATGGTGGGCTGGGGAAGAAATAAGGAGGAGACCAAGAGTGTAAAAGAAAATCTCAATGAAATTTAAGCCATTCATTCTAAGGTATGCTAATCCAATAGTTGATGATAGAGGAGCTACAAAATGTGATCTTTTGGACAAAGAAACTTCAAACCAATCACATCCACTCATCCCTAAGTGAAGTATATCCAAGGGTGAAGAAATGAAGAGGAGCTAAAGCTCAACCTTAGCCGTTATCCCACATTCCATACAAGAGGATAAAACATGGTCAACACATTTAGCAAGAAACAAGGGAGCAGACTTTTTTTTTCCAATAGCAATGCCATTTGATTTTGAGATAGAAATTGGAGAAATCTTTCGTAAGAATGATATGATCTTCATCCTTTCATCTCCACCATCCAAGGAAGAAAGACAAGCATCTAACCATCCATCCAAAATAGCCCATTCAGTCTATCCCCACTTAAGGAGATCCTATCATATCCCTTTCTATTCCCTTTTATCTCCATTATTCTTTCTTCCCATCTCATCCCTTCAATCCTATCTTTCCTTCTTATCCTCATCTAAATCCCAAGCTCTATCCTTCTTCTATTATTTCTTTTTGATCCTTATCTATTTCCCCTCTACTTTAACCCCTTTTCTTGTCATCCTAATCCACCATCCACTCCTTACATAGTCTACCATGCACCCCGCTCCCCCTTCCACCCTACCACTCCCCATCCTAGCCTTCCATTCATCATCCCCTTAGCTATGGTCAATCTCCACCATTCACTTGCCTAGGCTCCTCAAAAAAATTATAAATAGAGGTGAAGGAGAAGGAGAAAGGCTATCTTTCAACCTTCCATAGAGCTCAGAGCTATACATAAGAGGAATATAGGGAGGGAGATTACTCTCGTCATCTCTCCCACATTTTCACACACCTAGACCCTATGAGTAGAGGTAAGAGTATTCAAATCAATCCATAAAACCATTCATAATTCTCAACTAAGGCATCATGTTGAAGATTAACAAGACTTCCGGGTTGGTACCTAGTTCTTTCATCATCTCCTTAAGCTAGAATTTGGTGAGTCCTAAGCCAAGGTCTACTATCTCCTCTCTCTATGGCTAACCCTCACTATAGGTTGACTAACTTCTATCTCCTATTGCTCTCTCCTAAGAAAAGCTACCCTCTTCTATGGAGTTTCCAGCTAAGGAGAAGCACATATTTATTTTCTTTTTCCCACTTGACCTCTTCTATTTTCTTCTATTAAATGTGGTGGTCTTTTAGCAAAAGTAGTTAAGCACCTCTTTTCTATGGCTGCCCTAACACTTCATTCTCAAGGATCTTTAGAATTGTATTTGAGCATAAACAAAGGAAAAGTGGCATGTTAGGGTGACTGCCCTCTTCGCTTGTTAGCTATATTTCATGTGCCTGAATGAGTAAATGACATGGAATTGAGGATAAGGATGTAATTTAGTATAACTTGGGTAAAAAACAAGTGTACAAGCTCCTGTTAAGTGACACATCAAGAGAGCCGTAAAGAGAAATTCAGGCCTGAAAAAAGGAAGTGGACATGTAATGATCCCAGTAGGGTGACACAACTAAGGAATCCTATAACAGTTATTTCAAGAGAGTTTCTACTTTATTTGCTTGTTTGATTCTTTCTTATTACACTATTTCCATTGTAATTAGTTTCTATTAATGGAAGTAGTTTTCAATTCCTTAGTTAATTGGCTTTAATTTTGTTTACTTGCTTTATTTCCTTGCTTTGATCTATTTGTTTTATTTTAGTGCTTAGAGTTATTTACTTTCTTTAATCATTAGCTAGGTTAAGCTAAGATAGCTAAAATTTTGAATTGAATTTGTTTATCAAAGAGTTTGTGTGGGTTCAACCTACATTTTCCATGTTTATGCTATAGCTGACCCATGCACTTACGGTATAATTAAAATTCACATCACATTTTTGGTGTTATTGTAGGCAACTCACAGCGGAGTTTTAATTAAGATCTAGGTTATAATAATTTACCACTAGTTGTAGTTTTTAGGGATGCATATCGAATAATTGCATTTTTTCCTTATTCCTATAGATTTTGATACTTCTTTCTATTTTTTATTTGTGTAGGAATCTATAAAGAACTTGGAAGAAGACTTGGTATAGTTTCATTTTATTTTGAGTGAATTGTAGTGAGGTTGTGAATGTACCTTTTTATATTGCAATTCGTTTAAATTGAAAAAGGTTGTAATAATACAAGTCAATGGTGGGTCATCTTAACTTGGAAGAGGAGGTGGCATATAAATGGACACACCCTTGTACGGCAAGACTTAATGTAAGAAGCCACTGTGAGGAGGTGGCATATAAATGGACACACCATTGCATCATAGGGCACATTTATAGCTTTAAGGTGTATATATGTTGACGGAATTGTTGTATAAATGCTAAATCATTACTCAGGGCAATCACCCCTATAAGATCAGGGGTGGATTTCATCAACATCTCTTGGCCTACTTAGATTAAACAGCATCTGATGTACCCCAACTTCTACAAATTAATTAAAATCAATTAGAAGAACTTATAGTGGGCCACAAACTCACATGACCCTCTTGAAAAGAGGTAGATTACTGTCACTCTAATAGCCCTATCTGATAAAATGTGTTTGTATTTTAACGACTAGCTGTGCCAACACATTTAACAACTTAGATCAACTATGTCTAACTGATGAGAGTGTGAAGTGTTGATTACGATAAAGGTCTAACTGGTAAGCAATAAGCCATGTCTGAAGGAGAGGAGGAGCTACCTAAGTTAGAAATAATCTAAAAGCCTATCCCAGAAAGAAATTTTAGAAAAATAATCAGCTTGTTTGCCATAGGGTTAAGATTATTGTGTGTCCTTTATTTGTTTGGACATACATCATTTGTATATAGGTTGTGTTTATCTAGTTTAAGACTCCTAGGACTAACAAAAAAAAAAGGACTCTTTCATTATATATAACGATTTCTTTTCATTGTATGTAAGGTTGAGCACACAACACCAACTTCTGGTGTAGGAACGGAATCCAGATCTATCATGTTTAGACCAGGAGACCGAATGAACCGTTAGGAAAGTGTTAAGGAATCAAGAAGACATCAATAATCCTAAAGAAGACATGGCCAATGAAGTAGGGAATAAAAGGGCACTTTCTTACTATTTTACTCTACAATCCCTTAATTATGAAGATGTGCATGATATAAAGGATGCTTCTAGTCTATTCTATGCAATAGATAAATTGGCAAGTAGGATAGATAGAGTCGATAGTGAATTTTATAAATTGGATGCTTTACTGCAAGTTAACAAGTCATCAAGTCAACCTTGGTATGAGGATTATTTTACCTATTCTAGATCAGCACATCCTATTACTTCGTGCCCATCAAGCTCTGTATACCCTGAATATTTTTTTGAACCAGTGAGTGCAACAAGTGCATTTACATACCCTAGCAATTATCCATGTGCTGAGACCAATTATCATGGATGGGCAACGCATCCCAATCAAACGTGGTCTTAGGATCATCAGGGAGAGCCATCTTGGTTCCACCCTACTCAATGCTTCCCAAGTACCCCATTTCCTTAGCAATATGAGCCATACTAGCCATTTCCTCCAAAACTAAGGGAACAATCATTGGGAAAGATCCTTATTTTGTTTATGCAAAGCACTCACAATCTATTGCATAGTTTGATTTTCATACAGGTTGATTATCTGCTGAAGCAGTAGAGGATGTTGATGACTATAAGAGGCTCGTCAACAACTATATAAGGATAATAATATTAGAGTTTGAAGATTCTTTCAAGATAGAGAGTCCAATAAATACACCCTCCATAAACAATAATCCACTAGGGGCATGTGTCCCTTATTTTAATTTTTATACAGACACTTATTGATGAAGTAAAAGGTTCACTGGATATAGCAACATTAATGGACACATCTCAATGGACAGCCAGAGTATGACCTTCTATAGTTCTTGAGACTCTAGTTGAGCTATATAGTGAAGAAGTTCCTGAGTTGGACCTATAACTTTTACCAGATAGTTCACCATGTGAATGTTTATGTTTATCTAAAGCCTTACTTGTGAGTGTAGAACAAGAAGTAGAGAATTGATGTTCTGGCCAAATATCAAGAAGCTATATAGTGTACATTAGAGGACACGTCAGGATTAAGCCCCACAATTTCTCTACAATAAGAGGAAAATGAGCATGTAGTATGGGAGATGCAGAGCTAGCTTAAACCTGTTGTTCGGGACAATGTAAAGAGGAGGAATATTTTAAACTTTTTTATGTTGGCTTATTCTATCCTCAAATTAACAAAACTTGAGACAATTCACCTCGAGTTGGTCCTAAGTCATTTACATTCACAATGGTCTACCATGTTCTTATGCTACCACCATCTCTAATTACTAGGTTGAGGATATATATCAACTACCATGAGATTTCAAAATGGAGTGAGTTATTCTAAAAACTACTTCATAGTCTAGGTATAAGTTTAGTAGATTATTTAGTTAATCTGGTTTGTAGTATCACATAGTTGCATTTTGCATGTGCATTGTATATTTTGCAATATTGGTCACATCAATAGATTCATGCACCCTCTAACATGTAAGTGCTATTCTTATAGCCCTTCTCACTTCAATTATTTATTTTAAAATATCATAGATAATGTTTAATTTAAGTTGGGGATAGAGTATTTCAAATTTGATGTGTCTAGAGTCTTTTCTATATAATATATATATATATATATATATTAAAATTTTCAAAATCTTTTGAAAAGTTCATAAGGATAAGAATTGAAATTTTTTGAATATATGGTATACCTTTGAACTTTAGTTTATTCATAGATTTGTATACAATTAGTTTATTATTTTATCCTTTTTCTAAAGTTTTTCATAAAACAGATTAAACTCAAAATAATTATTACACAAATAAATAAATAAATATATATATACATAGTTTAAGTCAAAGAGTAATTATAACTTAGAGATCCTATAAAAGATTTGTAGGGACTTATAATTCATGCGAGATTAGAGTAATTCCTTTTTGAGGGTTAACATAAATTCCAATTTTCTTCAACAGACATAAAGTCTTATTTGGTCTCATTATTCTTGTCTTCATCAATAATTGAGAAATTATATTAAAAGATTATACCATATATCTCTTGAATTTATTGTCATTTTTAAATCATATGAATCTAGGAAATGATAGAGGACATCTTAGATTAACCTAGAGCCTTTAGCCTTCCTTATTTTATTTTTGGCTAGTTAGTTCATTGACCCTTTATATTAAGCATTTTCTTTGATAGACAGTTTATAATTACCCTTGTTTAAGCCTATAATATATCAACTACTAAGTTGTTTTGGAAAATATCAAGAGATGGTTGAAGAATATCTTGGGTAAAAAAGTATGAATAATACAGTACAAGAGATGAATATCAAAAGGTTAAAAATAAGAAGAATTCAAAAAGATTGTATTCAAAAGTCAAGGGTAAGTGTAAAGAAAAAAAATAGAAAAAGATAGCCAATGAAAAGAGAATGTTCACTCTCATTTGGAAAGAAGGTTGTGAATATTATAGTATAAGACCTTTACATATTCTTTCAAACACCTTTGTTTATCCGTATACAACTTTGTTTGACAACCCTATCCTAAGCCCCTGTTTCTTCCTAATAGAACTCCTAACTTAATCTTAGGAATAGTATGCCTTGGATGTCGTTACAAATAAGTAGGGATTTTGTTAAAGTAAAACATTCTTAAAAAGTTGATATCCTTTTCATGAGACCATTATTAGATTTTTTTTTCTTTTTCTTTTTTTAACTTATCATTCTTTTGTGTGAAATATATGCGAATTTAGCTTTGATATACATTATTCTATTTACATATTGAAAAGAGATTTACCAATATCTGAGTAACTTCATTCTAAGTGACAAGATATCCTGTGAGATTTGAAGTCAAAGCATACTTTTGGACAATAATTTAGGTTATGATTTACTTGGAGACTAACAATTATGTATACATTGGCTATATCCACACACTTATACTCCGTGGTTGATGAAATAATGGAATATATTTAGCATATGGGTAGACTTTTTAAATTTTGTTCATTTTTATTAGCATGCTAAAGTAAAGAGTTTAATGAAGGCTGAATAGAAGAAAATTCTCTCTAGATAAATGAAGGACTTTCATAAAAGTTTGAAATGTTTCTCATTAGTATTCATGTAAACCCTTACGAGACCATAAGTCGTTGGCTAAGGGTTACCCAGGGGTTCAAAGGCTTTCTACATATGCTAAATGCATATCATAGTACTTGCAAAAGTCGTGAGGATTTTTTTAGGTTCCTTATTTTTAATTTTGTAGTTTTGATCGATGACTAGCAAAATGTAAGTAGGGGTATTTGATATATTTAGAAATATGACATACAATACCTTCATACTTAGTAATTTTGAAGCCTAAAGTTCACCTACATATCACTAATTAGGGTTTATTTTATATTTTGCATGACTAGCATACAATTGAAAACATATTATTTTTAGCATTCAAAAACCATAAAAAAGAGCAAGACCACTATCCAAGTAATGTTATGGGCCCACATGTCATAAAGCATGAAGTCCTGAAGTTCAATGTGAGTGTTGTTATCAAAGTCAAAGTAGTCACAAACCCTAAGTGAAAGACAAACCTTATCCGTACTGAAGTGACGGAACTTCCAAGGCATTTATGCAAGTATTCTACTACATTGGGAAGCTTGTAAGTGAAGCTTAAACCACATACAAAGGATACAAATATATAAGAGCTTTTTCTAAAAGAAAATAAGTTTGAGATCGAGGACCATATGAAGACTTATTTCATTCACTCTCTCTTTTATTCAAACAAATGAGGGGATCAAACTAAAGCTTACATGATTTTCTCATACAAGGTGGTGTACCCCCCTTGATTCCATGTTATTACATGAGAAAAATAAGAAGAAAAAAGGAGAAAATAAAGGAGGTGAGGAGAGAGATAAATTACAGGAAATCTACAATAAAAAATTATCCTTACTTTTGAAGTGTTCAAAGGCCAAGATCTATCCTTCTTTTATGGATATCCTAAGCAACCATTGAGAACTTACTCAAACAAGGATGGACCAATAAGAAAGTAGAGTACAAGCAAGACCAGACTAGAACCCCATTGGGGGAGATCTTTTTTGTGAATTGTCTACCTTATTTTTAGGAGAAAAATGTCCCATGCTAAGGGAGAGACATCCTCCACTACTTGAAAGGCATTTGCTAGGGATAAAAGTGGTGGGCTAAGAGAGAAATAAAGAGGAGACTTAGAGTGGATAAAGAAATCTCAATGGAATCTAAGGCATCCATATTAAGTCATGCTAATCCAATAGTTGGGAATAAATGAGCTACAAAACATGAACTTTTCGACAAGAAAACTTCAAAGGAATCACATCCACTCAATCCTAAGTGAAGTATGATCCAAGGGTGAAGAAATGAAGAGAAGCTAAAGCTCAACCTTAGCCATTATCCCATATTTCATACAAGGAGATGCAACATAGTTAACACATTTAGCAAGAAACAAGGAGGCATTTTTTTCTAATGGAATGTCATTTGATTCTGAGATTGAAATTAGAGGAAACTTTCCTAGGAATGATATGATCTTCATCCTTCCATCTCCACCATCCAAGGAAGAAGGACAAACATCCAACCATCCATCCAAAACAGCCCATTCAACCTTTTCCAACTCAAGGATATCCTATCCTATACCTTTCCATTCTCCTTTGTCTCCCTTATTCTTTCTTCCTACCTTTCCTTCTTATCCTCATCTAAATCAATTGCTCCATCCTTCTTCTATTCTTTCCTCACTTCTTTCCTTTATCTCCTTATTTCTTTTCCTTTCACTTTATCCTCTTTACTTCTCATTCAAATCCACCATCCACTCCTTCCATAGTCTACCATGCACCCCCATCCTAGCCTTCCAATCATCATCCCCTTAGCTATGGTTAAGCTCCACCATTCACCTGCCAAGGCTCTTCCTTAGAAAAATTATAAATAGAGGTGAAGGAGAATGAGAAAGGTTATCTCTCAACTTTTCCGAGGGCTCAGAGTTATACATAGGAATAGTGAGGGAGATCACTCTTATCATCTCTCCCACATTATCACATGTCCAAACCCTAGGAACAGATATAAGAGTATTCAAATCAATTCATAAAGTCATTCATAATTCTCAACCAAGGCATCATGCCGAAGAGTAGCAAGACTTCCATGTAAGTACCTAGTTCCTTCATCATTTCCTTAAGCTAGAATTTGGTAAGTCTTAAGTGAAGGTCCATTCTCTCCACTTCTTTTTTTCTTTTTTTTTACTCTTCTACTTCTTCATTATGGTGGAGCAACTATCTCTATTCCTAACCCTCACCTTAGGTTGACTAACTTTTATCTCCTCTTGCTCTGTCTTAAGAAAATCTATCCTCTTCCATAGAGTTTTTAACTAAGGAGAAGCACACATTTATTCTCTATTTCCTACTCCATCTTTTCTCTTTTCTTCTATTAAGGGTGATGATCTTTTAGGAAAAGTAGTTTGGCACCTCATTTCCATGACTGTCCTAACACTTCATTATTAAAGGTCTTTGTATTTGGATTTGGGCATAAACAAAGGGAAAGATGCATATTAGGATGACTGCCCTCTTTGTTTGTTGGCTACACTTGATGTGCCTAAATAAATAAATGGAGTCGAATTGAGGATGACAACTTGGATGTAATTTATTCTAATTTTAGTTAAAAAGAAATGTACAAGCTTATGTTGAGTGACACAACAAGAGTGCCCTATAGTGGAATCCAAGCCCAAATAAAGGAAGCAAACATGTTAAGATATTAATAGAGTGACCCAATTAAGGGATCCTAAAGCAAACACTTCAAAGGAGTTTTTACTTTATTTGCTTGTTCCATTCTTTCTTTGTTGTACTAATTTACTAGTTTTCAATTCTTTTGATAGTTTGCTTTAATTTTGTTTACATGCTTTATTTCATTGCTTTGGTCTATTTGTTTTATTTTAGTGCTTAGAGTTATTTACTTTCTTTAATCATTGGCTAGGTTAGGGTAAAATAAGTTAGAATTTTAATTGAATTTGTTTATCAAAGAGTCTCTTTGGGGTTGACCCTTATTTGTTGTGTTTATGATATAGTAGACCCATGCACTTACAATATAATAAAAAGTCACATCAAGTTCTAGGTTATAATACTTTATCACTAGTCGTAGTTTTTTGGGCTGCAAATAGAATAATTGCATTTTTTTTCTCATTCTTGAAGATTTTGATACTTCTTTCTATTTTTATTTATGCAAGAATTTAGTAAGGACTTGGAAGAAGACTTAGGATAACTATATTTTTATTTTGAGTGAATTGTAGTGAGGCCGTGAACTTTTTTATATCATGATTCATTTAAATTTAAAAAGGTTGTAATAATAAATCTCAAGAGTGGGTGATCTTAACCAAGAAGAGGAGGTGGCATATACATGGACCCACCCTTATTTGAGATGACTAATTCAAGGATTCCATTGTGAATACCTTATTCCAATTCTTGGAGTAGGAATGCATTAATAGTTTAATTCTGCATTGTGGATGGTAGTGTAAAACATATAGAAAGCATTTTATTAATTGATGCATTCTAGGTTTTTGCTTATATTTGTAACTTTAACTTTCATGATAAGGTATGTTTACTGCTTTAAGGTGTATATATATTGGCCAAACTATTGTGTGAATGCTAAAACATTAGTAAGGGCAATCACCCTTATGAGATTAGGGGTAAATTTCATCACATCCCTTGACCCACCTAAATTAAGAAGCACCTAATGTACCCCAACCTCTACAAATTAATTAAAATCAATTAGGAGAGACCTATAGCGGCCCACAAACTCATAGGATCCTCTCAGAAAGAGGCAAATTACTTTCATTCCAATAGGCCTATCGGATCAAATGCGTTCATATTTTAACGATTAGCTCTATCAACACATCCAATGACTTAGATCAACTATGGTTAACTGAGGAAGATGTGAAGCATTGATTACTACCAGTATCTAGCTGGTAAGTAGTAAGACAAGTCTGAAAGAGATGAGGAGCAAACCTAGGGTAGAAATAATCTAAAAGCCTATTCCAAAAAGAATTCAAGAAAAATAAACCTTTCAACTTGTTTGCCACAGGGTTAAGATTATTATGTGTCCTATGTTTGTTTGGATGTACATCATTTGCATTATCTAGTTTAGGACTTTCTATACTATAAAAAGAGAGAGAGAGTACCCTTTCATTATTTATAACGATTTCTTTTCATTGTATGTTATGTTGAGCACACTCCACCAACTTTTGGTGTGGGCACGGCTGTCAATCTGTGAATCCAAATCTAGCACTTTTAGATCGAAGATCGAATAGACTGTTAGGCAAGGGTTAAGTAATCAAGTAGATGTCAATAATCTTGAAGAAGACATGGCCAATGAAGTAGGGAATAAAGGACCACTTTCTTACTATTTTACTCCACGACCCCTTAATGATGAAGATGTGTAAGAGATAGGGGATACCCCTGATCTATCCTACGCAATAGATAGATTGTCAGGCAGGATAGATAGAGTAGATAGTGAATTTTATAAATTAGATGCTTTAATGCAGCCTAGCGAGTCATCAAGGCAACCTTGGTATGAGAATTGTTTTACCTATTCTAGACCAACACATCTTATTACTTTGTATCCATCAAGCTCTGTATAACCTAAATATTTGTTAGAGTTAGTGAGTGCAACAAATGCATTCATATACCCTAATAATTATTCCTATGCTGCGACCAATTATCCTAGATGAGCTGGGCATCCCAATTAGACATGGTCTTAGGATTATCAAGGAGAACCATCTTGGTTCTACCTTACTCAACCCTTCCCCAGCAATATAAGCCATACCAATAGTTTCCTCCACAATAGAGGGAACAATCATTAGAAGAGACCCATAGTTTGTATACGCAAAGCACTCTTAATTTCCAAACTGATGTAAAAGAAAATATGGAGACCCACTCATAATCTATTACACAGTTAGAGTTCCATATGGCTCAAATAAAGGACAGCCTCGTGCATGAAGCTTGAGTGTATGCGGGTTTCAGAGAAGGGATAGACCACCAAGGTCTATAATAATAATATCTACTAAATTTTTAGAAAAGGAAGAGGAAATGGAGTAAGTTGAAGACTATGAGAGGCCCATGAACAACTATACAAGGATAGTAATAATATCAAACTCTGAAGATTTTTTCGAGATAGAGAGTCCAGTGTCCTTACCCTTCGCTAATAATAATCCACTCGAGGCATGTCTCACTTATTTTAACTCTAATACAGACACTTGCATTGATGAAGTAAAAAGTTTACTGAATACTGCGTCATTCATAAACATTTGTCAATGGATAGCCCAAGTAGGACCCTTTACAGTTCTCGAGACTCTATTTGAACCATATAGTGGAGAAGCACATGATTTAGACCTACAACCTTTACTAGATAGTTCACTAGGAAGTAGAGAAAATTGATGTTCTATCCAAACATCAACGAGCTCTATGGTGTAAGTTAGAGGATACTAAGGATTTAAGTCCCATGATTTCTCTACATCAATAGGAAAATGAACATCCCATATTGAAGATACAGAGCTAGCTTAACCTTGCCATTTAGGACGATGTAAGAGAGGAGGAATATTTCAAATATTTGGATGTTGGCTTATTATATCCTCAATTTCACAAAACTTGGGACAATTCACCTCATGTTTGTTCCAAGTTATTTAGATTTATGGTAGTTTAACATGTTCTTATACTACCACTATCTTAAATCCCTGTTTGGAGGATGTATATCGATTACTATGAGATTTTGAAATGAAATGACTTAATCTAGAAACTCCTTCATAGTTAGTTTAGGTTTTACGTTTAGTAGATTAGTTAGGTAATCTAGTTTGCAATATCGTATAGTTGCATTTTGCATCTATACTATTTCTACATTATTGGCCACATCAACAGATTCATGCACCATCTCTGACATGCAGGTACTATCTTTCTAACCCTTCTCTCTCCACTTAGTTATTTTATTTCTCCATAAAACATTATGGACAATGTTTCATTTAAGTTTAGACTAAGGTATTTCAAATTTTGATGTGTCCAAAGTCTTTTTAGTTACTTTTAGAGTCCTTTCTCTCTCTCTCTCTCTCTCTCTCTCTCTCTCTCTCTCTCTCTCTCTCTCTCTCTCTCTCTCTCTCACTATATATATATATATATATATATATATATTTAAAAAATTTATGAAAAGTTTCTTTACAAGGATGAAAAATCACTATACCTTTAAATTGAGCTTATTCATTCATTTGCATACAATTAATTCATTATTTTATCTTTTTTCAAAAAAATTGTATGAAATATTTTAAACTCAATAATTTATTATAATTTAAGATGAAGAGTAATTATAACTTAGAGATCCTAAAAATGATATGTAGAAACCTATAACCTATTTGAGATTAGATCAATTCCTTTTTGAGGGTTATATGTCAATCTGATTTTTCTTCAACAAGTATAAATTCTTAGTTAGTCTCATTTTTCTTATCTTGGTCAACTACTGAGAAATCAAATTGAAAGATTATACCATATATCCCTTGAATTTATTGCCATTTTTAAGTTATATGAAACCTAGAAATGATAGAGGCCATCTTTAATTGACCTTGAGCCTTTAACCTTATGTTATTTTTTTGCTAGTTAGACCCTTAAGCCTTTTCTTCGATTATCAATTTACCATTACCCTTATTTAACCCTATAATATATCTATTACTAAATTATTTTGGAAAACAAGTAGATATGGTTATAGAATATCTTGAGAAAAGAGTATGAACAATACCATTCAAGAGTTGAATATCAAAAGGGTGAAAAGAAGAAGAATTTAAAAAGGCTATATTCAAAAGTCAAGGGTAAAGTAAAAATAAAAAAAGATAGCCAATGAAAAGAGAATGTTAACTCTTATGTGAAAAGATGATTGTGAATGCTATAGTATAAGACCTTTACATGTACTTCCAACCACCTTTGTTTACCATTATACCACTTTGTATGATAACCCTATCCTACGCCCATGTTTGGTCCTAATAGAACTCCTAACTTTATCTTAGGAATAGTATGACTTAGATGTAGTTATGAATAAGTAGTGATTTTGGTAAAGTAAAACATTATTATAAAGTTGATATCCTTTTCATAAGACCATTAGCACGTTTTTTCTAAGTTATCATTGTTTTCTATGAAATATGAGAGAATTTGGCTTTAATATATATTATTCTTCTCACATATTGAAGAGAGATTTACTCATATATGGTGACTTCTTTCTGAGTGGTAAGAATATTCTATGAGATTTGAAGTCAAAGCATACTTTTGTAGGGTAACTTAGGTTATAATATACTTGGAGACAAATAATTATATATATATATATATATTGGCTATATTTACCACTTACACTCTGAGGTTGATAAAATAATAGAATATGTTTTGCATATGGGTAAACTTTTTAACTTTTATTCATTTTTATTAGCATGCTAAACTTAGGAGTTTAATAAAGATAAAGGGCAGCCCCAGTGCACGAAGCTCCCACCTATGCGGGGTCCAGGGAAGGGGCGGGCCACAATGGCCAAAAGTAGGCAGCCTTACCTTGCATTTTTGCAAGAGGCTGATTCCACGCCTTGAACCCGTGACCTCAAGGTCACATGATGATGGAAGAAAATTCTCTTAGATTAATGAAGGACTTTCATAAAATTTTTGAAATATTTAAGGGTATCATTCCAAGAAACCCTTATGAGACTAAACTTGTCTAAGAAATTGCGAAAGTGATTAAGATTTTTAATTTTAATTTTAATTATTTCTTTTGTAGTTTTGATCAATGACTAGCAAAATGTAAGTAGGGTGTATTTGATATTTTTAGAAATATGACATGTAGTACCTCTAAAAAATATTACTTTAACATTAAAAAATCCTAAAGAAGAGGAAGACCACTATCCAAGCAATGTAATGGGCCCACATTTCATAAACCATGAACTCATGAAGTTCAAAATGCTATGTGGGTGTTATTATCAAAGTCAAAGTAGTCAAAAACCCTACTTGAAAGACATACCTTATCCATACTAAAAAGGGTGTTCTTATCAAAAGTAAAGGTGTCAGAACTTCCATGCATGCATGCAAGTATTCTACCACCTTGGAAGCTTCTAAGGGAAGCTCAAATCATATGCAATGGATACAAATATATAAGAGTTCTTTTTTAAACTAAACAAGTCAGAGACTGATTCCACATTTTTAAATGAGATAATAAGATGAAAGTAAGGGAGGTGAGGAGAGAGACAATTTAAGGAAAATCTATTATCAACAATCATCCTTACTCTTTTGGAGATGGCTTAGGAAATCAAGAAAGCTGTAAAAAAAGGCATACTACAAGGGAGGCAATGATGGCCTAATCTTTGAACTTCGCAAAGCCATTTGGGATACAAAACAGGGAGATTCTCATATCACTACATATTTCAATAAATTAATGAAAATGTAGCTGAAGTTGGATCATTATCAAACTCTAGCCTACAATTCTAGTAAGATGCCTGTGGAATGGAGAAAATTTAGTGAGAGAGATAGGATTTGATAGTTTCTTGTAAGTTTGAATCTAGAATGTGGCTAGACATATTCTTTAATGTTTGGAAGATGGAGAAAATTTAGTGAGAGAGATAGGATTTGATAGTTTCTTGTAAGTTTGAATCTAGAATGTGGCTAGACATATTCTTTAATGTTTGGAAGAAGTGTCCTCCCACCCTTGGATGAAGTGTTTTCAATTGTGCGCAATGAAGAAACTAGGTAGGTAGCAATGATGAGTAACATGTCCCAAGATTTGGTTACGGTAAGTTAAAAGGAGTATTACCCAAACAATAAGAAAAAGAAAGACCTGAAAGATTATCTATGTTGTGAGAAGTGCAAAAAAAGGCATCATACCATTGATTCCTAAAGGGAGATTCATAGAATGTCAAGATAAAATAAAAGTAAAGGAGATAAGACTGGTAAAGATCAAGTGGCCAAGGCACCTGTGAGGAGAAGTGGACCAAACATTGTTTTGTGCTGTGCAGATTGCAGAGCTCAAATGCATGTTATTTTATAAACCTTCAAAGACACATGAAGCCAAAAATGGTAACTACTTACTACATTGCTACTCATATATGACACTACATGCATTCCTTGTTTCATAGATTCTAAACCCACTCACCATATGACAAATGATCTGATACTATTTATCACACACACACACACACACACACACACACACATATATATATATATATATATATATATCAGTTTTTGAATCTTAGAAAGCATTGCAGATGGGCCAAAACTATTAGTGGCTGGGAAAGGCACCATCAAAGTTTCATCTAACCTTACTTTTGAATCTGTATTACATGTTCCAAAATTACCTGTGAATATGATCTCAGTAAACCAACTAGTGAAAAATCTAAATGGTTTGATGTCTTCTTCTACAACTAGATGTTTCTTTTAGGATCAAGATACAATGAAGAGGATTGGGCTTATTGCGAAAAGAGGTGGATTGTACTACATCAGACAAGGAAGAGAAACACTAGGGAGCTATCACAACGGACAAACAAGAGACAAAGATATCTACCTATGGCATTGTCAGTAGGGTCATTCTTCACTTTTTTTCTTAAGAAAATGTTTCCTAACCTTTGTTATGGTCTAGATGAGTCAAATTTAAATTATAGTGTATGTGAAATGGCTAAACACCATCACATCCAATACCTAATCAGTATAAATAAAGCATCTACTCCATTTGGGGTCCTCGTGTTGCAAATGTCTTTGGCCATAAATGGTATTTTACATTCATTGAAGAATACTCTGGTTTAACTTGCGTCTATTTAATGAAAGAGAAATATGAAGTGAGTCACTTGTTTATCAACTTCCATTCTACGATCCTTATTCAGTTCAAGATGCAAATCAAAACAGTGCACACTGACCATTGGGTGAATACTGACCAAGTTCATTACAACAATTCTTTGTAGAAAAGGGTTTTCTTCACACCAAATCATGTGTAAACACTCTGGCACAAAATTGGATTGTAGAAAGGAAGAATCATCTTGTTTTAGAAGTCACTTGACATCTTTTTTTCTAAATCCTTTTAGGGTGATGTAGTTCGTACAACCACTTATCTAACTAATAGAACTGCATCTTGGGTCATGGCTCACAAATCAGTGCTTCAAGTTTTTCAGGACTCGTGTCCCACTTCCTATCAAATAAATGAGCTCCCTCTGTGTTTATTGTTGTGTCTCCTATGTCCATCTCGAGGGAGCCAGGAAACTTAAACCTTAGGCCTTGAAATGTCTCTTCCTAAGTACTCGAGCAATCAAAAAGGTTACATGTACTTTTGTCCTTCCACTCGCTTTAGTCGTGATGTCACATTCCATGAGCATACTCCCTATTACTCCACCCTTAGTAGACAAGGGGAGAATTCTAATGACCTTAGCCAGATGTAGAGCCTACTTCCTTTAGATAATCTCCAATCCGAGGCACCAATAACACATACATATGAAACTTAGGAGGAATCATGGACTTGAGATGATTATAAAGTTTAAGAGGTTTCATACTAGCAACCTAAAATACTAACCTTTTACAAGTATCTTAGAGGTGGAGATGACCAGCTGAGACACAATAAAATGAACTTGAGACACCCACATCTAACTCTCAGGTCCAATTTGAAACATATGAAGTGCGATCACCTAAAAGTTTATATTCAAGTAAAGAATTCACTATTGCATCTATTTTAGATTGTGATCTACCCATTGCATTGGGAAAAGGGGTCAGATCATGTACTAAGCATCCAATAGGGAATTACATGTTAGTACATTGGTTAAATCCCAATTTTAGAGCATTTATTGTGAATATGTCTCAATTAAGTTCCCAAGAATGTTCAAGAAGCCATGCAACATGAAGATTGGCAAAAAGCTATTCATGAAGAACTACAAGCTCCACATAATAATCAAACATGGGCCATGGTTGCTTTACCAAGATGAAAAAAACTAGCAGGATGCAAATGGGTATTCATGGTAAAATATAAGGCAGATGGGATAGTGGAAAGGTATAAGAAAAGTTTAGTTGCAAAAGGATATACACAAAGTCTTGGACTAGATTACTTAGAAACATTTGATCCTGTTGTAAAGATGAACACCATCATGGTTTCGCTATTTATTACTTCAAACCAAGATTGGAAATAGTATCAACATGATGTGAGAAAAATGCATTTTTCAATGGGAAATTGGAGGAGGAAGTGTACATAGAGATTCCTCAAGGCCTAGGACAAGAGAGTGTGCAAGTTACAGAAATCACTGCATAGACTCAAACATATGCCAGGAGTAGCCATAGACAAAACAAGGAGACTGTGCCTTATCCATCAAAAACATCCCCGAGGATAAACTATCAGCACTACTTGTTTGTGTTTATAATATTATTGTGGCAGGTAATGATGAAATGGAGATGGAGAGTCTAAAGCAGAAGATAGCTCAAGAGTTTGAGATAAAAAATCTTAGAAACTCGAGGAACTTTCTTAGCATAGAGATAGCACACTCAAAGTAAGGGATCTTCATCTGTCAAAGAAAGTACATTATAGATCTCCTAAAGGAAACAAGACTCCTTGGTTGCAAACTAACTACAACCCCTATTGACGTGAATATTAAACTCTAGGCTACAAAGGAAAGTTGTGATGGACAAACCAAACTAGAGTATCAATGAATGGTCCACATATTGACATACATGTCACTCACTCGACCTAACATAGCTTATGTAGTAAGCTTAGTGAGTCAATTTATGCATGACCCAGAAGAGGAGCATAGGGAGGTTGCACTTAGAATTTTGAGATACCTAATGTCTTGTCCTAGAAAAGGTCTATTATTCTCTAAGAAAGGTATGATAGGGGTGGACGCATATACAGATACTGATTAGGCAGGGTTTCTCATTTACAAACAACCTGCTACTAGATATTACACCTTAGTGGAAGCCAACTTGGTGACTACTGTCACGGGCTGAGATTTTCAAACACCCGTATGGCACTTAGTCTTGTAATGCACTCAAGGCACCAAGGCTAAGTTCAGCCTTTAATCCCCAAACTCTCACTTGCTAGGGCTACACCTACTCAAGCAATGAGAGGAACTCAAGAGAACTCAAAAAGGAAACCTCTCAATGTATTGACCTTAACTGAGTTGAACTAACCTGAGCTGAGCTTTGAGCTGGTTACAAGTGAGGAGTTTACACCTATTTATACTCGTTCTCCCCCATCCACCTCCTCAATGGATGGTCCGGATTATTATAAATGTCAGCCATCAAATGGTTAAGGACTATTCTAGAGCTCTCTCTAGAAAACTCTACACAACTCCCTAACCTTCCCTCTTTCTAAATATTTACATAGAGTCTTCTAGAACCCAGGCCTTCTAGAATCAGACCATCTTCTATGGGTCTTCAACGACGGGCTTAAGTCCCTTAGACCATGTCCATGCTCTAAGGAAGCCTTCCCTAGAGCCTGCAAGCTTTGGTCACGAGCTTTGCAATGTAAGTCCGTGACACTAGGCAAAATAAGAAGTAAGATGTGGTGACTTGGTCAAGTACAAAGGTAGAATTTAGAGCCATGGCCACTAGTATATGTGAACTAATATGGAACTAGATCATTCTTAGGCACTCTATATTGTGGTAATAAGTTAGGTATGGCAACTGTTCCACAATCCCACATAGCATTATTAGACAAAGCATGTGGAGGATGATCGAAATATTACTAGGGAACAACTAGAATCCAAAAAGCTATGCATTCCCCATATTCCAACCAAAGAGCAGCTAGAAGATGTGTTCATAAAGAGTCTTGATTGCAAGACTTATGGCATCATTATCAGCAAGTTGGAAATGATAGATATTTATTCACCAATTTGACAAGAAGAATTGAATTGTAAGGAGATACCATTCCTGATATGCCACCCTAATTACTAGTCTAGATTGATTTCATTGACATGTAACTAAGGAAATATTAGGAAACCCAGTTATGTAGGTAAGTAGCAAATTAGAAGACCTAGGTAGTTTGGTCTCATAGCGACTCCTTTCTTTTTCCTGAGAGAAAGATACCCCTCACCTTGGAAGGAGAAGAGTCTTTTGTATATAAATTTGACCCTTTGGTCTATTAATAAGCATACAATTTCTAATCTCATTTTCAACTAGATCATCAACTAATAGTACAGGTTAGACTTTTGAAGGTGTTGAGAAACTAGAATATTGCCTTTCCCCATATGAAAAAGTTGCAACTAGATTTGGTTTATGTGGACCTCATTGATAACTCAAAAAGCATGCAACCATGAATTCTACTTGTATTCTAGAACTTTTCTATACAATTTTAGCAAGTTCTATTGCCTAAGACTCTGGATAATCTGCTTGCTACTCTTCGTTGGTTTTACTGCAAACTTTGATAATGATTTAATAAAAAATTGTTGAATTCTACTGGAGAGTTCATTGCTTGAACTTGCTACATTGCGATTTTGATCTCTACTAAGTTCAAGTTGTCTCACATATTCAATCTCTATTTCTATAGTTCTACTGAAAAGTTCAATGGCATATACTATGCACTTCATCTATGTTGCGCCATCTGCTTAGATGATGTAAATATCATGGTTACCTAGATGAATTGCTACCTTTTTGAAGCTCTTTTTTGGTTTAAGTGTTTGCCATTGCTTATGCTATTGGTGATGTACTTTAGGTCCTGTTGTTGATCAACTCGATGAATATTAGTAGGCTCTTTTGTATTCTCCTTTTATTTGAATACAAAACCACCATTTCAAAAACAAGTAGCAAGAAGTTCAAAGGTTGCATCTTTAGAATTTGGATAGCTAAAAAAGGTTTCTTCTGGGAATCCTTCTTTTCTTTTCTTTTCTTTTTCTTTTTTTTTTGTTGTTGAATAAATGGCTAGTAATGGTCTTCCCTCCTAATTAGTTCTAAGTATTATCATGTTATCATCCTAAGAACGTAATGACCAATGATAAATCTTTGTAAAGCTTACTATCAACTTCTTCATTCCTTATATGAGAACCTGAGTCACAAGTAGTTGTAGTGCCAACTGATACTCATTTTGTCAAATTTTTAATCTTATTAGGATCCTTTGGACATTTAAAATTCCACTGATAAAAAAAATAAAAAAGTTGTTTCATTTTTTTATAGGTTATCATGTCTACAGCAAGGATGTGTAGGATATGCATTGACATCCTCTTAATCTATCTTGTGTCATGCATGGGTTAATGGCATTCACATACATAGTATTGATGCTAGGATCATCAGGTCTATTGAAAGATGATTTTCTAGTTAGTTGAGAGAGAATCATGTAGTTACAATCCAGTTTGTTAAGAGATGTAATTAGAATCCAATCTGTTGAGAGATAATTGCAGAAAATTAGGTAGTTACAAGCTAGGGGTACATGGTTGAGGAGGTTGGAGATGAAGATAAAAGGGAGGGAATTGGCAAGGAAGAGGGGGGGAAAAAACTGGGTAAGTGGGAAGTGCTGGGAGGAACTACGGTTCCTAGTCCTCTTGATTCTTTCCTTAATTCTGTTCCTAGTTCTATTGTCCATTGATCCTTTGTAATTCAAACGTTCATTCAATAAACATAGCTTCATTTTCCTTCTTACTTGGTTTACCACCGAAGTTCGAACTAGTAGATCCATCATGTTCCTTAACAGCCCAACACTCTAATCTATAGAGCATGCCCGGCTGTATGGCACTAAATTTTCCTTTTAGTTTGAGTGGTACCCGCCAGTCACACAAAACTCCAGATGCACATATCCATTTTCTCCAACCCGCTTGGATTATCTAGTTTACCTCCCTCTCAATCCCTCCACTCTCATGAATCAATGATCCTAAGTATTGAAAGTGGTCATTTACAAGGACTTCTTAGTTATCAATCTTTACTGATGCTCCACTCCCACTCCTCTCCTTATTAAAATTGCATTCCATATACTCTTTCTCAGTTTGGCTGATTTTAAATCCATTTGGGTTCATAGGCTAACACCCAGGACATATTATGGATATGGGCTGCAAAATGCTTGCCCAGTAAATTTCAAATAACTTTCAAATAAGTTAGAGAGCCACAAATTTGGGTTGCAAAATGTGCACCCAAATTCAAGAGAGAGAGAATGGAGAATGTATCAATTGGACAAAATATAGAAAGCCAGAAGCCTGAGAGCATTGGGGAAAGAGAGGACTCAGTGCATGGAATGGACTAGGGTGTCATCCCCTTATATAGAAGTTCCTCTCGTCTAATCCCTTTTTCATAAGAAATGTGAGACTATTAGTCCTAACTTGAAACAAAGCCAACATTGTGGGACTACAAGTCCCTTTAACTTAAAAAACAAAACAAATAATACCCCACTTGCTCTTAAGTTAAAAATAACTCAAAATACCCTCACTTGTTTAAATTTTAAAAGCAGCAAAACAAATAAAAGGAAATCTTCCTTTGTAGTAAGATAAGTAGTTTTAGTAGTAACCCTTAAGGAGTAACCTTTCACTAATTTGTAATGCATTTCTAGTGAGACAAACTCAAACATGCTAGGTTGTCTCTATAATAACAAGCCAACCAACTATACATCTCTTACAAATACTTCCATATAGTTGAGGCCATCCACTTGGATAGATGTAGAAAAAGATGAAACAACAAGAAGAAAACAAAAATAATAGCAGACATAGTAAAGATCTCAATAGAAAATTACGCATTCAACAAGAAAAAAACATAACATGCACTTCTATCAAAAGAGATAGGTGTACTTAAGCTGGAGGCTTTTAATAATAGCCATGTGCTAATCCCATAATTCACTTAGTACTTTAGAGACAACCTTGAGACCCATAGGAGGCAACTAAACCCCCAGAACTAGAACAGGTAAGTCCATCAATGTCACGCTTATGCACACCAATATCCAAAATTGGTGAGAGGCAAGTATACTTAAACTGGGTGCTTTTGCTAATAGCCACGTGCTAGATCCGTAAGTCATCGAGTGCTATTGAAACCAACCCAATCCCCATAGGAGGCGGCCAAACCCCCACACTGGGAATAGGTGAGTCCATCAATGGTGCACATGTATACACCACAATCCATAAGTGGCGAATCTATACACTCATTAAAATGTAAGCCATATTTAATACTACAGGTCGTACCACATATACCATAAGAATGGGAATGAGATAAATTACAGTACATCAATAGATCCAGATAGCTTGTTTATCTCTTGGAACCTGATCAATAACAGTAGGTAGGGTTGTTGCTGCTTGTCAATTATAGGTTTTTAAGCCTATTTCCATTGTTAGCATATCTGCTAGCACACTTCCTAAGCCTTTCGAGGGAGGGTTGGATAGATTTTGCCTCAATTACACAAAGTAGGTACATCTACCAAAACACATTCTAGCCAATCTAAGGAGTATAGCTCCTAAATAAAACTCTTTCAAAATATAGCATATCAAGGCAACCAATTGAGTTTAGTCAAAAATGGAATCTAACTCTTATATCAAGGTCTCCAAAAGAGGATCTCCTCATTTTGCTGTTATGAAGGTTTTCACATTCCACCAACTAAAATTTTCATGTGGCTATCACAATCCAACAATAGAAATTCTACTGAGAGCAAATTCTCATATGAATGGTTATTCTAAATTTACCACTCATGCTTCATAGTTTTCCTAAGCCAGCTCTTGGGTGACAATCCATGTTTTGTTGTCGACTTAGGTCATCCCAAGTCTTAAAGCTCGTAGATTTAAATCATCGAAGACAATTGACAATTCTCATAAAACTACCCAGCATACACCACTCGAATTAAGTACTCAATTTTAATACGCGGTTACAGAATTGTTGTGCATTAGACCCTCATTTACTCAAAGTACTTAATGCAAAATAAACGGGCTCTCAACTATGCTTTGACAGCATTTCATGCAAACAATCAAGTTGTCTTTCATAAGTCAAACTAATTGATATCTACCGAGACTCGTCTATAGTAGCTAAACAGTGAAAGAACTAGCTATATAGATTCCCAAAATCACAATAGTCATGACCAGCCACATGTATCAAAGTATTCCGTATCAAAGAAGCAAATCCTTCCCAATGATCAAAATATTTTTTTTGCATAAGGTCACAGCCCATTATGCCTATTCTCCACTAAAGTATCGGCATCATCTAGTTTATATGGCCCCAAGTCTCAATTTTAAGCAGTTGTCACAAAATGCAATCCATATTTGATTGGGATAGAATTGGCCAAAAGAAATATTCCAGTGTTATAGATGTCTGTACACATCTTATCCATAGATGCTATGTAAACACCACACAACAATGTTGGCTAATTAGAAATAATATATAACTATATGTTAATAGCCTTGTCAATTTGTGTAAAACCCAGCATCCAAAAACCATGAAACCAATGTGCTCCTTAATAGCATAAAATATTTGTTCCCTATAGCTTTTGATTGCATTGTAAGAATAAAAACATTTCATTCCTCGAACCTTACATATGTGGGAGCTACGTACACCAGACTACCCTTTTTTAATCTAAAATATAATATTTAATATTAAAGACCTTTTCTTTCAACTCTGCCTAGCTCAACAAAATCAGATTGGAGAATTCTTCATCAGTTTTAGTCTTTCAATATTTTCACAACTTTATTTGCATAAGGAGTTTCCAAATTTACAATTTGTGGCACTCACAGTTGTTGTCAATGAAAGTAAAATCGATTATTCGACATCCCATAGTTGATTCTCTTACCTGTGTCATTACATGTTTAAGGTACCCTCACAATTTCAAAATCAGTGGCACAATGCTTTTTTGAATTATTTCAAATTACTCTTAAAGCAAACTAACGTTTCATAGTGGTTCTTTTGTGAAGGCCAAGCATTCCAATCAGTTCAGGTCTTCAATAGTTTGATCAGATTTTGAAATCATGTCAAACACGAGTGTTTAGAAATAATTCATACTTTACTGAATGTCACTATTTAAACTCATGTTTACTAAATCTATAGTAGCACAATTAAACACAAGTAACCAAAGTACATGTAATTAGATATTCGGTCCCATTTCATTCTTTACGTGTAGTTTGATGTTGAATATGATTCTTAGTACTTTTTGTTGATATTTTACTTCTATGTATATTCATAAAGCCAATTGAACTTATGAAGTTTGACATAGCAAATTGATGTGCCCTATTGCTCTCAAAAGGTAAAAAAATAATTTCAAAAGAGAATTTTCCTATTCAAATCCATTGATTTCTCATATCTGCCGTCAAACTCTCATAGTTTGTATCTAAGTGAGTACTTAGCTTAGACTCAAATATACTTATCAATTTTGTCATGTACTTCTCCATTTGTCAGTTCATTGCATCTACAAATATCAAGAGATCTTCTTCTGCCATAATACTATAAAATCAGATCATGAAGAAATCATCCTTTGATTGGATGAAAGAATTTCTTTCACTTGGACTAGATGCCAGATGAATCCTTATAATAGATGAACAAATTGTTTCTTCTTCATTTTAACCAATTTGGAAGAAAATGAACTCTAGACAAAATTGACATCAACGGTTTCTACAAAATTTTCAAATTTGAACATCTGCAAGCCCCACATGTTAGATGGTAACAAATAAGTGAAACATGTTCCTCATTATACCACCAAAAATCTTAATAGCCAAGTAAATGATATGACCTTCTTACTATTCACAATAAAATTATTACTCCTTTAAGTAGGCCATTTCTTTGGCTTCAGCTACTTGTTCTTACATAATATAGTTTAGTAGTTCCATTTAGCCTCTACTATTTAGCTATATAGGTACATCCTAGTTTCCTCATTTGAGAGGATGAAAACTATCCTTACATTAGAATCTATGAAATTTAGCATATATACTCACCACTTTATTTTCAATCACTAAACCTTAGATTGTTGAAATATAGTAGCCGGAACCAAGTTCCTTCAAAATTTCAATAACAACCTTTATTGTTCTAACCCCCACCGCTATGTACATCAGAATAGTATTGGCCTGCTATCACATAATGGCACAAAATAATACCAAGATTGATCAATTATCTCACAAAGTCATATTTCACACGTAGTTCGTAATATTTTCATTTTAGCATTCATTGTACACCTATTATGGTAGTAATGTTGACGAGCATAAAAGGTCATGCAAGTCGTCAACATCTTCATCATCATGACCTTATCCCAATTAGCTGTCATCCACATGAATCTTGCTACTCCATTCCCCTTTAATAAGTACAATGACCTCATTTAGTCCCAAAGTTTCCAGATCTTTTCTCACCACTTTTATCCACGTTCTTTCGGGCCTTCCCCTTGCCCTTTGAGAACCTTCTACTTGCATTGTCTCACTCCTAATTGGTGTTGTTTTCGGTCTTCTTTGGACATATCCAAACCATCTAAGTCTAATCTCCCTCATCTTGTTACATGTTTATGCTACCCCCAAGTTTCCTCCAATGTTTTCATTCCTAATTCTGCACTTTCTTGTCTTACCACTCATCCATTTCATCATCTTCATTTCTACGACGTTCAACCTATGAACATGATGTTCCTTAACTTCCCAACACACTGATCCATAGAGCATAGTCGGCCTTATGGCCATCGCTAGAATTTTTCATTTAGTTTGAGTGGCACCTATTAGTCATACAAAACTCTAGATGCACATCTCCATTTGTTCCAACCCACTTGGATTCTTTGGGTAACCTCCCTCTCAATCTCTCCACTCTTATGAATCATTGATCCTAAGTATCGATAGTGGCCTTTTGGGGGACTTCTTGGTTATCAATCATTATTGGTGCTCCACTCCTGCTCCTCTCCTTATTAAAATTGCATTCCATATACTCTTTCTTAGTTCGACTAATTTTAAATATGCTTAGGTTCTAATGCTTTTATCCATAACTCTAGCTTTATGTCTATGCCCTCCCTTATCTCATCAATTAAAACTATATCATCTGCAAATAGCATGCATTATGGAATCTCATTATGTAGATGTTTTGTTGACTCATCCATAACTAACATAAAAAGGTACAACTCAATGCCGATTCTTAGTACAATCCTACAGTGATAGGCAAATCACCAGTCAGTCGTTAGTGGTATTAACATTTGTTATCACTCCCTCATACATATCTTTAAATATTTCTATATACCGTCACGAAACCCCATTCTCACCCAACACCTTCCATATTAACTCTCTAGTGACCCTATCACAAGCTTTCTCTATGTCAAAAAAGACCATGTGGAGGTCCTTCCTCCTCTCCTATATTTCTCTATCAATTGTCTTAATAAGAAAATAGGTTGCATGGTAAACCTCCTAGGCATGAAACCAAATTGATTCTTTGATACATTTGTCTTAGCCTCTTCTCATTCACTCTTTCAAAAAGTTTCATAATGTGGTTCATAAATTTGATCCCCTAATAATGTGCAGCTCTATATGTCTCCTTTATTCTTATAAATTGGTACAAACAACTTCGTCAATCAAACTACTCCAGTATCTCCCATATGCTTCCAAACCTCTATTGGTATACCGTAGAGCTTTAAGCCCTTTCTTGATTTCATCTTTTCCAATGCCTCTTTCACTTTAGGTATTCTAATCCCATAGTTGTATCTATAATGTCCCATGTAATTTAGGTTTACACTACTTTCAATCCCTATATTCTCAAGGCAATTGTCTTTAACAAATTTTTGAAAGTAACTTTCCACATATGTTTGATCTTGTCATCTTTGAGTACCCTTTGATCATCCCTTCTAATGAATTTAATGTGGTCAAAGTTCTTACTATTCTATTCTCTTATTTTTTGCAAGTTTAAACACATTTTTCTCCCCTTCTTATGATCCTAGTCCATTATAGAGATCATCATATTCCTTGAGTTTAGCCTCACTTCATATTCTCTAGCAACCTTTTTAGCATTCTTATACTATTCATAGTTCTCATTGTTTCTACTCTTTGTCATGCTTTAAAACACACCCATTTTTCTTTGATAACTTTCTACACTATTTCACTCCACCATCATGTTTCCTTTACGAATTGTCTTTTACCTTTAGATAATCCTAAGATATCTTTTGCCACTTTCTTAATTAACTTAGCATATTAGTCCACGTGGTGTTTACTTTTATTTAATAGTTCTAGTTTCCTTCTACCACAAACTTATTTGTGAATGAGGTTATTTTCTCTCCTTTTTAAGTTCCACCACTTAGTTTTTGAATACCTATTAAGTTCATTTCCTTTCGTCCATCTTTTAATATAGATATCCATAACTATTAACCTATATTGTGTGGTTAAACTATCATCGGGTATCACCTTACAATCCTTACACATTGATCTTTCAGTATTTCTAAGTAGAAAAAAGTCTATTTGGCATTTTATAATATTAACAAAATATCATATATACATGCAATCTACAACTATTCAATAGCATATAAAACTTGTTAGATAGCTAAATTTCACTAAGAAAATTCCAACAGAATCACCCTTCCAAACCAATGCCTTTGCTTCGAAGGATGTATAGCTAAAAATACAGCAAACTTGCACAAAATTGATATGATGAACCATAGCTTTGAGACACATGTCAAAATGAAAATCTTGAAGGTAGCACAATAAGTACAAGGGACAAGGCAGTTCTATCTATGGGATTCAACCAAACCATACCCAATATCTACCTCAATTGATTTGCAAGATCAAAATCAATTTATACTTTAGTCTCCTGAATTTGAATGCCTGCATAACATTGTAAATCACAAATGTATCACAAAGCCCAATATACATGAAATATATGCCAAAGCCCAGGAGAGATTGAGGATATGGATTGCAAAATGTACACCCAATAAATATCAACAAACTTTAACCAAGTAAAGAGCCCTCAACTCAGGCTACAAAAAGCACATCCAACATTTGAAGCCTAATGCCCAGAAGATATTCTGGATATGGGCTGCAAAATGCTTGCCAAGTAAATATCTAACAACTTTCAAATAAGTTAAAGGGCCTTAAATTCGAGTTGCAAAATTGGCATCAAATAAACTTTTAAAGCCTATCAGCCAAAAGAGAATAGTGTGTGTAATGCACCAAGCTAGGAAATTCAAAAGAGAGAGAGAGAGAGAGAGAGAGAGAGAGAGAGAGAGAGAGAGAGAGAGAGAGAGAGAGAGAGAGAGAATGTCTCAGTTGAACAGGCTATAGAAAACTAGAGACTTGAGAGCTTTGGGAAAACAGAGGATTCAGTGCAAGGAATGGACTAGGGTGTCATCCCCTTATATAGAGGTACCTCTCATCTAATCGCTCTTTCATGAGAAATGTTGGACTATTAGTCCTTCTAACTTGAAACATAACCAACAATGTGGGACCATTAGTACCTTTAACTTAAAAAACAAAACAAATAATTTCCCACTTGCTCTTAAGTTAAAAATAACTCAAAATATCCTCACTTGTTTAAAATTTTAAAAACAACAAAACAAATAAAAGGAAATCTTCCTTTGCAATAAGATAAGTACCTTTAACTTAAAAAACAAAACAAATAATTTCCCACTTGCTCTTAAGTTAAAAATAACTCAAAATATCCTCACTTGTTTAAAATTTTAAAAACAACAAAACAAATAAAAGGAAATCTTCCTTTGCAATAAGATAAGTAGTTTCAGTAGTAACCCCCAAGAAGTCACCTTTCACTAATTTGTAATGGATTTCTGGTGAGATAAGTGCAAACATGCTAGGTTATCTTTGTAATAACAGGCCAACCATGTATACATCTCTTACAAATACTTCCATCTAGTTGAGGCCATCAGCTTGGATAGACCAAGATATGGCCAATTTTCAAGAGTTAATAAGATGAAAAAACAAGAAGAAAACAAAAATAATATAGACATACTAAAGATCTCAGTAGCCATGAGCTAAGTGTACTTAAACTGGATGCTTTTAATAATAGCCATGAGCTAATCCCATAATTCATTGAGTACATTAGAGACCAACCTGAGCCCCATAGGAGGTAGCCAAACCCCCACAACTGGAATAAGTCCAATAGTGCCATGCTTATACACACCAATATCCAAAATTAGTGAGAGGTAGGTATGTTTAAACTGGGTGCTTTTACTAATAGCCACGTGCTAGTCCTGTAATTCACCAAGTGCTATAGAAACCAACTTGAGCCCCATAGGAGGTAGCCAAACCCCCACACCGGGAACAAGTGAGTCCATCAATGGAACACATGTATGCACCAAAATACGTAATTGGTGAATCTATACACATTAAAATGTAAGTCATCTTTAATACTACAGGCCATACTACATATACCATAGGAATGGGAATGAGATAAATTGCAATACATCTATTGATTCAAGTAGCTTGTTTGTCTCTTGGAACCTGATCAATGACACTAGGTAGGGTTGTTGCTACAAGTTAATTACAGGTTTTTAAGCCTATTTCCATTAATGTCATATCCACTAGCTCACTTCCTAGGCCTTTGGAGGGAGTGTTAGGTAGATTTTTCCTAGATTACACAGGTGGTACATCTACCAAAATGCATTCTAGCAAAACTAAGGAGTATAGCTCCTAAATAAAATACTTCCCAAATATGGCATATCAAGGCAACCAATTGAGTCTGGTCTAAAATGGAATCTAACTCTTATATCAAGGGCTCCAAAAGAGGAGCTCATCATTTTGTTGTTATGAAGTTTTCACACTCCACCAACTAAAATTTTCATGTGGTTATCACAATCTAGCAATATAATTTCTACTGACAACAGATTCTCATACGCATCTTTATTCTGAATTTACGACTCATGCTTCATAGTTTTCCTGAGCCAGCTCTTGGGTAGATTTTTCCTAGATTACACAGGTGGTACATCTACCAAAATGCATTCTAGCAAAACTAAGGAGTATAGCTCCTAAATAAAATACTTCCCAAATATGGCATATCAAGGCAACCAATTGAGTCTGGTCTAAAATGGAATCTAACTCTTATATCAAGGGCTCCAAAAGAGGAGCTCATCATTTTGTTGTTATGAAGTTTTCACACTCCACCAACTAAAATTTTCATGTGGTTATCACAATCTAGCAATATAATTTCTACTGACAACAGATTCTCATACGCATCTTTATTCTGAATTTACGACTCATGCTTCATAGTTTTCCTGAGCCAGCTCTTGGGTGACAATCCATGTTGTTGTTGACTTAGGTCATCCCAAGTCTTAAAGCCCATATTTTTAAATCATTAAAGACAGTTGATAGTTCACCACTCAGATTAAGTACTCAATTGTAATATGTGATTACATAATTGTTATGTATTAGACCCCCCATGTACTCGAAGTACTTTTTGCAAAATAAACAAGCTCTAAACTATGCTTTGAAAGCATTTCATTCAAACAATCAAGGTGTCTTTCATAGGTCAAACTAATTTATATCTGCTGAGAATCTTCTATGGTAGCTAAACAGTGAAAGAACTAGCTATATTGATACCCAAAATCAAAATAGTCACAACCAGCCACATGTATCAAACTATTCTATATCATAGAAGCAAATCCTTCCCAAGGATCAAATATTTTTGCAGATGCAATAAACTAGCAAACGAAGAAATACATGACAAAATTGCTAAGTATATTTGAGTCTAAGCTAAGTACTCACTTAGATACAGACTATGAGAGTTTGATGGCAGATATGAGAAATCTACGGATTTGAATAGGTAAATTCTATTTTGAAAATATTTTTTTGCCTTTTGAGAGCAATAGCTCACATCACACATTAGGAGTGAGACAATGCAAGTAGAAGGTTCTAAAAGGGCAAGGGGAAGGCCCAAAAAACATGGATAGAAGTGGTAAGAAAAGATCTGAAAACTTTGGAACTAACTGAGGCCATAGTACTTAATAGAGGAGAATGGAGGAATAAGATTCATGTGGCTGACACCTAATTGGTATAAGGTCTTGATGATGATGATGTTGTTGACTTGCATTGCCTTTTATGTGCAACAACATTCCTACCATAATAGGGTGTACAACGAATTCTAAAATGAAAATAATACCAACTATGTGTGGAATATGACTTTGTGAGATAATTGATCTATGTTGGTGTTATTTTGAACCATTATGTGATAGCAGGCAAATACTATTCCGATGAACATAATGGTGGGGGTTAGAACAATAAAGGTTGTTATTGAAATTTTGAAGGAACTTGGTTATGGCTACTATATTTCGACAATCTAAGGTTTAGAGATTGACAATAAAGTGGTGACTATATATGCTAATTACATAGATTCTAGTATCAAAGATAGTTTTTCATCATTTCAAATGAGGAAACTAGGACATACCAATATAGCTAAATAATAGAGGCTAAATGGAATTACTAAACTATATTATGGAAGAACAAATAGTTGAAGCCAAAGAGATGGAAGACTTAAAGGAGTAATAATTTTTTTTTTTCTTGAATAGTAAGAAGGTGATATGATTTACTTGGCTATTCAGATTTTTGGTGGCATAATGAGGAACATGTTTCACTTATTTGCTACCATCTAACATGTGGGGCTTGCAAATATTCAAATTTGAAAATTTTGTAGAAACAGTTAATGTCAACTTTGTCGAGAGTTCATTTTCTTCCAAATTGGTTAAAATTATGAAGAAGTAATTTATTCATCTATTATAAGGATTCATCTAGCATTTGCTCCAAGCAAAAGAAATTCTTTCATCCAATCAAAGGATGATTTCTTCATGATTTGATTTTACTATATTACAGCAGAAGAAGATCTCATAATATTTGTAGATGCAATGAACTGACAAATGAAAAATTACATGACAAAATTGATAAGTATATTTGAGTCTAAGCTAAGTACACGCTTAGATACAAACTATGAGAGTTTGATACTGGATATGAGAAATCTATGGATCTGAATAGGAAAATTCTCTTTTGGAATTATTTTTTTGCTTTTGTGAGCAATAGGGTACATAAATTTGATGTGTCAAACTTCACAAGTTCAATTGGCTTGATGCATATACATATAAGTAAAAAATCGATAGAAAGTACTATAATCATATTCAACATCAAAGTACTATTAAAGAATGAAATGGGACCGACTATCTGATTACCTGTACTCTGGTTACTTGTGTTTAGTTGTGCTACTATAGATTCAGTCAACATGAGTTTAAACAGTGACATTGAGTAAAGTATGAATTATTTCTAAACACTCATGTTTGACATGATTTCGAAATTTTATCAAACCATTAAAGACTTGAACTGATTGGCATGCTGAGCTTTCACAAAAGAACAACTACGACATGTAAGTCTACTTTAAGAGAAATTTGAAATACTTCAAAAAAGTATTGTGCCATTGATTATGAAATTGTGAGGGTACCTTAAACATCTAATGACATAGGCAAGAGAATCAATTATGGGATGTCGAATAACTGATTTTACTTTCATTGACAACAACTATGAGTGCCACAAATTGTAAATTTGGAAACTCCTCGTGCAAATAAAGTTGTGAAAATATTGAAAGACTAAAAATTGATGAATAATTCTACAATCTGATTTTGTTGAGCCAAGCAGAGTTGAAAGAAAAGGTCTTTAATATTAAATATTCTATTTTAGATTAAAAAAAGGCAGCCCAGTGCACATAGCTCCCACGTATGTAGGGTCTAAGGAATAAAATGTTTTTATTCTTACAATGCAATCAAAAGCTGCAGGGAACAAATATTTTATGCTATTAAGGAGCACATTGGTTTCATGGTTTTTGGACATTGGGTTTTACACAAATTGACAAGGCTATTAACAGATAGTTATATATTATTTCTAATTAGCCAACATTGTTGTGTGGTGTTTACATAGCATCTATGGATAAGGTTTGTATAGACATCTATAACGCATGTATATTTCTTTTGGCCAATTATTTCAAAGTCAAATATGGATTGCATTTCATGACAACTGCTTAAAATTGAGAATTGGGACCATATAATCTCAATGAGGCAGATACTTGAGTGTACAACAAGCATAATGGGTTGCAACCTTATGTAAACATGGGATCTTCTTCTACCATAATACAGTAAAATCAGATCATGAAGAAATCATCCTTTGATTGGATGAAAGAATTTCTTTCGCTTGGACAAGATGCTAGATGAATCCTTATAATAGATGACCAAATTGATTCTTCTTCATTTTAACCAATTTGGAAGAAAATGAACTCTCAACATCAATTGTTTCTACAAAATTTTCAAA
This sequence comes from Warburgia ugandensis, assembly GCA_035236585.1. Lineage (NCBI taxonomy): Eukaryota > Viridiplantae > Streptophyta > Magnoliopsida > Canellales > Canellaceae > Warburgia > Warburgia ugandensis. Next base: position 31,030,727 of record CP141139.1, on the reverse strand, counting down.
TTTGAACATCTGAAGCCCCACAAGTCAGATGGCAGTGAATAAGTGCAACATGTTCCACATTATGCTACCAAAACTCTTAATAGCGATGTAAATAATATGACCTTACCATTCTAAAAAAAAATTAGTACTCCTTTAAATCGGCCACCTCTTTATCTTCAGCTATTTGTTCTTCCATAATATAGTTTCATAATGTCATTTAGCCTACATTATTTAGCTATATAGGTATGTCCTATTTTCCTCATTTGCAAGGATGTAAGCTATTTTTTATACTAGAATCTATGTAATTAGCACATATACTCACCACTTTATTGTCAATCCCTAAACATTAGATCTTTGAAATATAGCCACCATAACCTAAATCCTTCAAAATTTCAATAACAACCTTTATTGTTCTAACCTCCACTGTTATGTACATCGGAATAGTATTTGTCTACTACACATAGTAGCTCAAAATAAAACCAAGATAGATCAATTATCTCACAAAGTCATATTTTGCACCTAGATGGTAAGACTTTCACTGTAACATTAGCTATACACCTTATTATGGTAGTACTTTGATACAACCTAAGCTATTCTCATATCTATGTACTAAAAATAAGAATGAAATGATAGAAGATGAAATTTCTGGTAAGGTATTTTGTATTGAAATTTGGAAAAAAAAAAAAAAGGAAGAAAGAACAGCAATGCATAAAATGAACAAAGTAGTGTAGTTTTCTGGTTTCAAGGAACCAGTGCCTCCCCTGCCTAGGCAATTCTTCTCCTCTCTTTTTTCGTTTGCCACTCCCTCACCCCCTTAATCATGCATGCATAATGGCCTGAGTCTCTTAGCCATCCTCTAGCAGCCACGTGTCATGCCTCTCCCCTCTGTGGCATGTGTCTTTTGCCTTCTAGAATAGGTATGACATATCGGTGGTGCATTATTATCCTCCCTTATCAGTTTCACCTTGTCTTCAAGGTGAAAAGATGGAAACTGAGCATCTAGAACTGCATATAGTTCCCAAGTATTATCACATTTAGGCAATTCCTTCCACTTAACCAAAACCTCCATCTGATCATTTAGCAACTCCCTAACCCATCTGATAGCTTCAGGTTGAACAACAAGCTCCAATTCATCGGTTAAGCAGGAAGGTAGAGGCTGAGAATGAATAGAGTCTGCTAAGGATTGTTTAAGTTGGGGAACATGGAAGACGGGATGAATTCTAGTAGTAGCTGGCACCAAACGATATGCAACCTCTCCCACCCGCTCCAACATAGAAAAAGGACCATAGAACCTGGGACTAAGCTTCTCATTTGGTCTCTGTCAACTTCTTAAACTTAAATGGCTATAATTTAAGAAAAACCAGGTCACCAACTGCAAACTGAGCATCCCTACACTTCTTGTTTGCCTACGACTTCATTCTAGCTTGAGCAACCAGTAAATGATCCTTCAATTCTTGTAAGAAGACATTTTTCACCATAAGTTGTTGATTTACTACTTCCACAATAGAGCCTCCATCAGTGAGACGTAGTAAAATAGGGGGTTCATGTCCATAAAGAGCCTTGAATGGAGTCATTCCGATAGCACTCTAGTACGTAGTATTAAACCATAATTCGGCCCATGAAATCCACTTAGGCCATTGCTTAGGATGAGTAGAAGTGAAACAACGTAAGTAGGTCTCTAAACAACAATTAACAACTTCAGTTTGCCCATCTGTCTGCGAGTGGTAGGCAGTGCTCATCTTTAGAACCATTCCAGCTAGTTTGAATAATTTCGTCCAAAACTGATTAATGAAAAGGCAGTCCCCATTAGATACAATAGAACGGGGATAACCATATAGCCTGACTATCTTTTAGCAAAGAGAGAAGTAATATCCTGAGCAGTAAATGGATGTCCAAGGACAATGAAATGGCTATATTTTGTAAGATGGTCCACTACTACAAGAATCGTATCCACTCCTTTTGACTTGGGTAGGCCCCCAATGAAATCCATTGACAAATCATCTCAAGCTTGATGCAGAATGGGCCAAGGTTGAAGAAGTCCTTGGGGTTTCAATGCTTCATATTTATTCCTTTGACATACATCGCAAGTGGCAACAAATTTCTAAATATCCTTCCTCATCCCATCCCAAAACACTATACTCAAGGGCTTCTTAAAAGTAGGAAAAACCAAAATGTCCCCCAATCTGAGTTGAATGGAATTTTGTAACTAGAATAGGAATTCTATACGAAGTTTTAGGGATAATTAACCTGCCTTGAAAAAGTAGACAACCATTTCTCAATGAAAAACCCGTATGACTGTCAAGATCAACCAAGAGGTCCTATACAATGGATTTGAGCCGACCATCTTGCTAGATTTCCTCTTCCAATCCTAACAATCCCATTATAGTGGATGGTAGACAGAGATTAGATCGCAATCTATAGTAGCATCAGAATCTGTAGGTGAATTTACTTGAAAGGTTGGAGAAATTACAGGATATATCAACTTCAGCCTTCCTGGAAAGAGTGTCTACTACTCTGTTCTAACTCCTTGGCTTATATTCAAACGAAAATCCCAACAACTTATTCACCCACTTCTATTGCCCCTCAAATAATAATTTCAGGTCTATTAGGAACTTGAGACTCTTTTGATTAGTATGGATAATGGAATTATGCATAGCCAAGACTATTGCCATAAGCTCCCTCCCATGGACTGATTTCAGCTGGGCCTTCTCTGACAAGTGTTGACTAAAAAACGCAATGGGAAGTCCTTCCTGCATAAGAACTGCCCCAATCCCACTACTTAAAGCATAAGATTCCACCACAAATGGCTGAGAAAAATCTGGCATAGCAAAAACAGGGACAGAAGTCATGGCTGCCTTCAAAAATTCAAAAGCTTTATGAGCATCAGAATCCCAATGGTAAGCATTTTTCTTTAACAGCCTAGACAAAGGTACCGTAATCTTGCCATACCCCTGTACAAATCTTCTATAATACCCTGTAAGCACCAAAACCCCCGTCAAACTATTAATATCCAGAGAGATAGGCCAATCAATAATAGCAAAAGTCTTAGAAGGATCTGTAGCAACCCCATGGGAAGAAATGATATGACCAAGATACTCCAACCTTTTTTGGCCAAAAAACATTTCTTTTTATTAGTTGTTAACATATTATCAGCTAACACTTCAATACAATGTGTAAATGCCATAAATGAGTATGCAAATCATTGTTGTAAACTAAAATATCATCCAAAAATACCAAGATAAACTGCCTCAAATAAGGTAAAAAAATATGATTCACAAGGGACTGAAAAGAAGCTGGGGCATTTGATAATACAAAAAGGCATAACTAAAAATTCATAGCAACCCTCATGTGTACGAAAAGCAGTCTTATGTGTATACTCATCTCTCACATGGATCTGGTGGTAACAAGATTTTAAATCTAGTTTGGCAAAAATAGTAGCACCATGCAACTCATCAATAGCAGGGATAGGAAACTTATCTGGAATTGTAATGCGATTCAAGGCCCAGTAGTTGATACAAAAACGCCACCATCCATCCTTTTTCTTAACCAAAAGGATTGGAATAGAGAAAGGACTAACACTTAGTTTAATAATCCTGACCAACAGCATCTCTCTAACAATCTTCTCAATCAGATTTTTTTTATAGTGAGGATAACAGTAAGGGCGAAGGTTTGGGGGTCGAGTACCTTCATTTAAACAAATGGAGCGATCATGCTGCCGGCTCACATGTAATCCCAGTGGTTGCTAAAAAACCTCCCCATAATCGGCCAGAAGCTTTTGCAATTCAAGCTCTTCTACCTCTTGTTCTGTTTCCTTATTCAACTGAGAATTCTTAGGCTCACTCAAATAGCCACACATACTGCCACGTAAGGTTTTGATTATTGACTTAAGAGAACATGACAATTTAGAATGTGAAGGATGCCTTTGCAACGTCACCTATTTGTCATTAATTTCAAATCTCATGGTTTGATTCTTGTAATTGGCAAAGACGTCCCCTAAGGTTCCCAGCCATGAAATCCCTTACACCATATCAATGTCCTCTAACCTGAAGGCATAATAATCTTGTACTAATAGTAACCCCTGCAAATTAATGGGAACCGCAGGACAAAATCCCTCCCCTCTGAGATGAATACCTCCCCCCGCCTTGGCCCCAAATTTCTTACTAACATTAGTAGAGATCTTCAGGTCCTACACTAACTCCCTAGAGATGAAGTTCTGTGAGGCCCTAGAATTCATTAGTACTATAACTTCTCTATTTCCCAACAACACTACAAGTTTCATCATGTCCAGTGCAATAAAACCCATCATAGAATACATAGATAAATGTAATTGTTCTTGCTCTACATGTTCTCACTCACAAGAGTTTCCCGCTAGCATGGTGTGTTCTTCTTCCTCCAAGGGTTCATCAATAATCAACAAGATTTGAAGAGATCAATTTTTACAACAATGTCCCAAAGAAAACTTATCATCACACTTGTAGCAAAGCCCACCTTCTCAAACAATCATCAGTAAGGGTCTCACTGATAGGTCATCTTCGGCATTGTCGCAACCAACTCCTTTAGTCGATACAAATAGCATGACGGCTTAGGTGTCTTCAAACCGCCGAAACCAGCGCCCTTATTTTCATCTACATGAATCATAGCCCTCAGGAGTGTATTGTGCCCAAAACATCTTAAGGCTCCTCCCCTGGGCCCTCTCCACTTATTCTCTCACGCCCGGTCCAATAACCAAAGCTTCTCCTCAGTGTCTTGGGCCAGTTCTATCATCTCCTCCAAAGCCACCGGCCCACTAGTTCTCAACTCAACCTACATTTCTTCATTCAGACCGTTGAGGAAAAACTCCATCAAGAGCTCCTCCAATGCATCGCGTAAGGGAGCAGAGAGCAACTCAAATTTCTCCCAATACCCCCACAGTACCCACTTACTGCAAGTTCATCAGAGCCCCATAGCCCGTCCTCACCATTGGTGATCGAAAACGAACTAGAAGGGCTTCTTTGAGGGCGTTCCAAGTTCAAATGGTTCTCCGAATCTCTATCCTCAAGAACTAGTCAAGAGCTCGACCTTCAAAACTGACAAAAGCGATTACAACCTTGTTTTCCTCAGCTGTCTGGTTCAACCAAAAGTAGCGATCGACTCTAAAAATCCACCCATTTGGATCCTCCCCACTAAAAATCAGAAACTTTAACCATGGTTGTCGCAGTTCCACTCTCCCCATCTCAGGTTCTCCAATTCCACTAGATGGATTACTCCCATCACCTAACGATCCATCTTTGAAGACTCCCTTACCTCCATTCTTGGCATATTTTCCCTCATTTCAAGTGGAATTTCCTGCATAGCACTAAAATCCACCTTACGCCCTTCAACCTCCCTCTCTAAACTCTTTGTCCAATTCTCCATTTCTAAACCGTAACAAGTTTTTACCATTACCCAAGAACCAAGCTCTAATACCAATTGATGCAACCTGAGCTATTCTCAGAGCTATTTACTGAAATAGAAGGATGCAATGATAGAAGATGATAATATTGGTAAGGTATTTTGTATTGAAATTTGGAAAAAAAAAAAAAAAAAACAGCAATGCATAAAATTAACAATGGAATGTAGTTTTCTGGTTTTTAAGGAACCAATGCCTCCCTTGTCCAGGTAATTCATCTCCTCTCTTTTCTTGTTTCCTACCCCTACACCCCCTAAACATGCATGTATAACGACATAATAGCCTGAGTCTCTTAGCCATCCTCTAGTAGCCACGTACCACACCTCGCTCCCCTGTGCCAAGTGTCTTTTGCCTCCTAAAATAGGTATGACATATCAGTGGTGCATCAACTGTTGTCACACATAAAAGGTAATGCAAGTCATCAACATCATCATAATCAAGACCTTATCCCAATTAGGGGTTGGCCACATGAATCTTGTTCCTCCATTGCCCTCTATTAAGTACTATAGCCTCATTTAGTCCCAAAGTTTTTAGATCTTTTCACACCACTTTTAACCATGTTCTTTTGGGGCTTCCCCTTGCCCTTTTAAAACCTTCTACTTGCATTGTCTCACTCCTAACCGGTGCTATTTTCAGTCTCCATTTGACATATACAAACCATCTAAGTCTAATCTCCCTTATATTGTTACCTATTTGTACTACCCCTAAGTTTCCTCTTATGTTTTCATTATGGGACTGTTAGTTCATCTAACATAAAAAACAAAACAAATAATGCCCCACTTGCTCTTCTATTAAAAATAACTCATAATATCCCTACTTGTCTAAAATTTTAAAAACAACAAAACAAATAAAAGGAAATCTTCCTTTGCAATAAGATAAGCAATTTCAGTACTAACCCTCAAGGAGTCACATTTCACTAATTTGTAATGGATTTCTGGTGAGATAAGCTCAAAGACGCTAGTTTATCTCTGCAATAACAAGCGAACCAACTATACATCTCTTACAAATACTACCATCCAGTTGAGGTCATCCACTTGAATAGACCTAGATTTGGCCAATTTTCAAAAGTTAAGAAGATGAAACAACAAGAAGAAAACAAAATTATAGTAGACATAGTAAAGATCCCTGTAGAAAATTACACATTCAACAAGAAAAAATTGTAACATGCATTTCTATCGAAAGAGATGGGTGTACTTAAACTGGATGCTTTTAATAATAGCCACGTGCTAGTCCCATAATTCATTAAGTAATTTAAAGACCAACTTGAGCCCCATAGGAGGCAGCCCATCCCCCACAACTAGAATAGGTAAGTCCATCAATGTCAAGCTTCTACATACCAATATCCAAAATTAATGAGAGGTAGGTGTACTTAAATTGGGTGGCTTTTACAAATAGCCACGTGATAGGCCTGTAATTCACCGAGTGCCATAGAAACCAACCTGAACCCCATAAGTGGCAACCCCACACTGGAAATAGGTGAGTCTATCAATGGTGCACATGTATGCACCTCCATAATCGGTGAATCAATACACTCATTAAAATGTAAGACATCTTTAAAAATATAGGTCATACCACATATACCATGGGAATGAGAATGAGATAAATTGCAGTACATCAGTAGATCCAGATAGCTTGACTGTCTCTCGGAACCTTATCAATGACACTAGGTAGGGTTGCCAATACTAGTCAATTATTGGTTTTTAAGCCTATTCCCATTAATGTCATACTCGCCAGCTCACTTCCTAGGGCTTTCGAGGGAGGGTTAGATAGATTTTGCCTCAATTACACAAAGTTGGTACATCTAACAAAATGCATTCTAGCTAATCTAAGGAGTATAGCTCCAAAATAAAACTCTTTCCAAATATGGCATATCAAGGAAACCAGTTGGGTCTAGTCCGAAATGGAATCTAACTCTTATATCAAGGTCTCCAAAAGAGGAGCTCATCATTTTGTTGTTATGAAGGTTTTCACACTCCACCAACTAAAATTTTCACATGGTTATTACAATCCAGCAATATAATTTCTACTAACAGCAGATTTTCATACCCATGGTTATTCTGAATTTACCATTTATGCTTCATAGTTTTCCTGAGCCAACTCTTGGGTGACAATCCATGTTGTCGTTGGCTCAGGTCATCCCGAGTCGTAAAGCTAGTAGTTTTAAATCATTGAAGATAGTTGACAATTCTCATAAAACTATGCAGCATACACCACTCCAATTAAGTACTCAATTTTAATACGTGATTGCAAAATTGTTGTGTATTAGATCACCCATTTACTTTAGGTACTTGCAAAATAAACAAGCTCTCCACTCTGCTTTGACAGCATTCCATTCAAACAATCAAGGTGTCTTTCATAAGTCAAACTAATTCATATCTACTGAGAATCTTCTATAGTAGCTAATTAGAGAAAGAGCTAGCCATATTGATACCCAGAATCACAATAGTCACAACCAGGCATATGTATCAAACTATTCCATATTAAAGAAGCAAATCCTTCCCAATGATCAAAATATCATTTGCATAAGGTCACAACCCATTATGCCCATTATTCACTCAAGTATCCACATCATCTAGTGTATATGGTCCCAAGTCTCAAATTTAAGCAGTTGTCATGAAATGCAATACATATTTGACTTTAACAGAATTGGCCAAAAGAAATATTCTAGTGTTATATATGTCTATACAAACCTTATCCATAGATGCTATGTAAACACCATACAACAATTTTGGCTGATTAGAAAAAATATATAACTATCTGTTAATAACCTCGTTAATTTGGGTAAAACCTAGTATCCAAAAACCATCTAACCAATGTGTTCATTAATAGCATAAAATAGTCGTTCCCTGTAGCTTTCAATTGCATCATAAGAATTAAAACATTTTATTCCTCAAACCTTACATATGTGGGAGTTACATGCACCAGGATGGCCTTTTTAATCTAAAACATCATATTTAAGATTAAAGTCCTTTTCTTTCAACTCTACCTGGCTCAACAAAATCATATTGGAAATTTCTTCATCAATTTTTAGTCATTCAATATTTTCACAGCCTTATTTGGACGAAGAGTTTCCAAATTTACAATTTGAGGCACTCACAGTCGTTGTCAATGCAAGTAAAATCAGTTATTTCGACATCCCATAGTTGATTCTCTTACCTGTGTCATTACATGTTTAAAGTACCCTCACAATTTCAAAATTAGTGGCACAATACTTTTTTGAAGTATTTCAAATTTCTCTTAAATCAGACTTACATGTCATAGTTGTTCTTCTGTGAAATCTCAACATGCCAATTAGTTCAGGTCTTCACTAGCTTGATCAAATTTCAAAATCATGTCAAATACAAGTGCTTAGAAATAATTAATATTTTACTCAATGTCATTATTTAAACTCATGTTGACCGAATCTATAGTAGCACAACTAGACACAAGTAACCAGAGTACAGGAAATCAGATATTCAGTCCCATTTCATTCTTTAATTGTAGTTTAATGTTGAATGTGATTCATAGTACTTTCTATCCATTTTTTACTTGTATGTATATACAAAAAGTTAACTGAACTTACGAAGTTTGACATAGCAAATTGATGTGCCCTATTGCTCACAAAAGGCAAAAAAATAAATTCAAAAGAGAATTTTCTAATGCAAATCCATAGATTTCTCATATCCACCATCAAACTCGCATAACTTGTATCTAATTGAGTACTTAGACTCAAATATACTTATCAATTTTGTCACGTATTTCTTCATTTGTTAGTTCATTGCATCTGCAAATATCATGGGATCTTCTTCTACCATAATACGGTAAAATCAGTTCATGAAGAAATCACCCTTTTATTGGATGAAAGAATTTCTTTTGTTGTAACCAGTTGCTAGATAAATCCTTATAATAGATGGACAAATTATGTCTTCTTCATTTTAACCAATTTGGAAGAAAATGAACTCTTGACAAAATTGACATCAATTGTTTCTACAAAATTTTCAAATTTCAACGCCTGCAAGCTCCACAAGTCAAATGGTAGTGAATAAGTGCAACATGTTCCTCATTATGACACCAAAAATCTTAATAACCAAGTAAATGATATGTCCTTCTTACTATTTGAAAAAAAATTATTACTTCTTTAAGTCGGTCATCTCTTTAGCTTCAGTTATTTGTTCTTCCATAATATAGTTTCATAATGCCATTTAGCCACTATTATTTAGCTAAATAGGTATTTCCTAGTTTTCTATGTAATTAGCATATATAATCACCACTTTATTGTCAATCTCTAAACCTTAGATTGTTGAAATATAGTAGCCGTAACCGAGTTCCTTCAATATTTCAATAACAACCTTTATTATTCTAACCCCCACCGTTATGTACATTGGAATACTATTTGCCTGCTATCACATAGTGGTTCAAAATAATACCAAGATAGATCAATTATCTCAAAAAGTCATATTCCATAAGTAGTTGGTAATATTTTCATTTTAGCATTTGTGATACACCTTATTATGGTAGTATTTTTGTCACACATAAAAGGTAATGCAAGTCATCATCATCAAGACCTGATCCCTATTAGGGGTCGGTCACATGAATCACGTTCCTCCATTCCCCTTTATTAAGTACTACGGCCTCATTTAGTCCCAAAGTTTTCAGATCCTTTCTCACCACTTCTATCCACATTCTTTTGGGCCTTCTACTTGCCCTTTTTAAACCTTCTACTTGCATTGTCTCACTCCTAACTGGTGATGTTCCTGGTCTTTGTTGGACATATCCAAACCATCTAAGTCTAATCCTCTCATCCTGTTACCTGTTTGTGCTGCCCCTAAGTTTCCTCTAATGTTTTCATTCCTAGTTCTATACTTTCTTGTCTTGCCACTTATCCATTTCATCGTCCTCATTTCCATGATGCTCATCCTATGAACATGATGTTCCTTAATTGCTCAACACACTGATCCATAGAGCATGGCTTGCCTTATTGCCATCGTACGGAATTTTCCTTTTAGTTTGAGTGGCACCCGCTAGTGTTACAAAACTCTAGATGCACATCTCCATTTATTCCAGCCCACTTAGATTCTTTTGGGTAACCTCCCTCTCAATCTCTCCACTCTTATGAATCATTGTTCCTAAGTATTGAAAGTGGTCATTTAAGGGCACTTCTTGGTAATCAATCTTTACTAATGGTCCACCCAGACTCCTCCCCTTGCTAAAATTGCATTCCATATACTCTGTCTTAGTTGGGAAGATTTTAAATGCTTATAAGTTCTAATGCTTCTCTCCATAACTCTAGCTTTATGTTTATGCCCTCCCTTGTCACATCAATTAAAACTATATCATTTGCAAATAGCATTCACTATGGAGTCTCATCATGCAGATGTTTTGTCAACTCATCCATAACTAATGTAAAAAGGTAAGGCTCAATAGAGTTCCTTGGTGCAGTCCTACTATGACAGGAAAATTACTAATCAACCTGCAGTGGTCTTAATATTTGTCATCACTCCCTCATACATATCTGTAATTATGTCCATATAGCCCCGCGAAACCCCATTCTCGCCCAACACCCTCCATATTAACTCTCTAGTGACCCTATCATGAGCTTCCTCTAAGTCAATAAAGACCATGTGGAGGTCCTTCCTCCTCTCCGATATTTCTCTATCAATTGTCTTAATAAGAAAATAGGTTCCATGGTAAACCTCCTAGGCATGAAACCGACTAATTCTCCAATACACTTGTCTCATGCCATAGCCTCTTCTTAATCACTCTTTCAAAAAGTTTCATAATGTGGTTCATAAATTTGATCCCCCAATAATGCATAGCTCTATATGTCTCCTTTATTCTTATAAATTGGTACAAATGAGCTCTTCCTCCATTCACCCAGCATTTTCTTAGATTTTATAATTTTTTTAAACAACTTTGTCAATCAAACTAGTCCAATATCTCCCATATACTTCCAAACCTCTATTCATATACCATCAAGCCATAGGGCCTTTCCTAATTTCATCTTTTCCAATGCCTCTTTCACTTCAGGTATTCTAATCCCACAATCATATCTATAATGTTCCATGTTATTTAAGTTTATAGTACTTTGAATTCCTATATTTTCAAGGCAATTGTCATTAAGTAATTTTTTAAAGTAACTTTCCCACCTTTAACTCTGCCAATGCCAGTCCCAAGCCCGGATGAAAAAGGAGGAGGGTCTTGCATTAGGTGCCAGCCGACAAGGGAGAAGTTGAAGATGATTTTGTTATTTCTTTCTTACAAATGAATATGCATTTCTATATTAGTTTGTGAGGAAGAAATGAAAATCATCTCAGCTTCTTAAAATATGGCAACCCTTGCGTCAAGTAGCCAGCCAGCAATGGTGAAACTGAAGATGGTTTTGTTATTTCTTTTTCGCTTGCAAATGAATAAGCATTTGTATCATAGTTTGTAAAGAAGAAATGAAAATCGTGTTCAGCTTTTTAAAACTACAGCAACCCCAACTATGACATGAATCAAAAACAGACATTCCCTTAAGCTATGGCTTTCCCTATAAGCAACGCACAGCATGGGACCCCGGGTGCTCTGAAAAATAGGCAAGGGTTGCTAGGGCGTTCTCCCAGAAGCGACGCGCTACATCGGATCCTAGGTATAGTGAAAAATGGGCAAGGGCTACTAAAGCGTCCCCTTGAAAGTGACACGCTGCATCAAAACCCAGGTGCAGTGAAAAATGGACATGGGTTCATACCATGGAGGTCGAGAAAGGCGATAATAAATAGGGTATCTCTAGAACATAAGATTCGTATCGCCACATGGAATATACAAATGCCCAGAACATATTATCGATACTTGCCCATTAAATATCTAACAACCTTCAAAAAAGTTGAGATTTAAATTCAGGTTGCAAAATGTGCACCCAATAAACTTTTATAGCTTGTCAGCCAAAAGAGAATAGTGTAATGCACAAAGCTAGCAAATTTGAGAGAGAGAGAGAGAGAGAGAGAGAGAGAGAGAGAGAGAGAGAGAGAGAGAGAGAGAGAGAGAGAGAGAGAGAGAGAGTGGAGAATGTCTCAATTGGACAAACTATAGAAAACCAGAGACTTAAGAGCTTTGGGGAAAGAGACGATTCAGCGCAAGGAATGGACTAGGGGGTCATCACCGTATATAGAAATGCCTCTTATCTAATCCCTCTTTCATAAGAAAAGTGGGACCATTAGTCCTTCTAACTTGAAACAAAACCAACATTGTGGGACTATTAGTTTCTCTAACATAAAAAACAAAACAAATAATGCCCCACATGCTCTTATTTTAAAAATAACTCAAAATATCCCTATTTGTTTAAAATTTTAAAAACAACAAAACAAATAAAAGGAAATCATCCTTTGCAGTAAGATAAGTAGTTTCAGTAGTAACCCTCAAGAAGTCACCTTTCACAAATTTGTAATGGATTTCTAATGAGATAGGCTCAAACATGCCAGGTTGTCTCTTCAATAACAAGCCAACCATCTATACATCTCTTATAAATACTTCCATCTAATTGAGGCCATCCACTTGGATAGACCTAGATTTGGCCAATTTTCAAGAGTTACAAAAATGAAACAACAACAAGAAAACAAAAATAATAGTAGACATAGTAAAGATCTCCGTAGAAAATTATGCATTCAACAAGAAAAAAACATAACATGCACTTCTATCAAAAGAGATAGGTGTACTTAAGCTGGATGCTTTTAATAATAGCCATGCGCTAATCCCATAATTCACTGAGAACTTTAGAGACAACACTGAGACCGATAGGAGGCAACTAAACCCCCAAAATTGGAACAGGTAAGTCCATCAATGTCATGCTTATACACACCAATATCCAAAATTGGTGAGAGGTAGGTATACTTAAAGTGGGTGCTTTTGCTAATAGCCACGTGATAGTCCTGTAATTCACTGAGTGCTATAGAAAACAACCTGATCCCCAGAGGAGGCAGCCAAACCCCCCCACTGGGAATAGGTGAGTCCATCAAAGGTGCACATGTATGCACCACAATCCATAATTGGTGAATCTATACACTCATTAAAACGTTAGTGATCTTTAATGATACAAGTCATACTACATATATTAGAAGAATGGGAATCGGATATATTGTAGTACATTAGTAGATCCAAATAGCTTGTTTGTCTCTTGGAAACTGATCAATGACACTAGGTAGGGTTGCCGCTACAAGTCAATTATAGGTTTTTAAGCCTATTCCCATTGATGTCATCTCCACTAGTTCACTTCCTAAACCTTTGAAGGGAGGGTTAGATAGATTTTGCTGGGATTCCACAAAGTTGGTAAATCTACCAAAATGCATCCTAGCCAATCTAAGGGGTATAGTTTGAAAATAAAACTCTTCCCAAATATGGCATATCAAGGCAACCAATTGAGTCTAGTCCTAAGTGTAATCTTACTCTTATATCAAGGTCTCCAAAAGAGGATCTCATCATTTTGTTGTTATGAAGGTTTTCACACTCTACCAACTAAAATTTTCACGTGGTTATCACAATCCAGCAATATAATTTCTACCGACAGCAGATTCTCATACACATGGTTATTCTGAATTTACCATTCATGCTTCATAGTTTTCCTGAGCAAACTCTTGGGTGACAATCCATGTCTTTGTTGACTTAGGCCATCCGGAGTTTAAAAGTCCATAGTTTAAAATCATCGAAGATAGTTGATAGTTCTCATAAAACTACCCAGTATACACCACTGGGATTAAGTACTCAATTTAAATCCATGATTAAAAAATTGTTCTATATTAGGCCCAATATTTACCCAGAGTACATTTTGCAAAATAAACGAGCTCTCCACTCTACTTTGATAGCATTCCATTCAAACAATCAAAGTGTCTTTCATAAGTCAGACTAATTGATATCTAGTGAGAATTGTCTATAGTAGCTAAACAGAGAAAGCATTGGCTATATTGATACCCAAAATCACAATAGTCACAACCAAGTGCATCTATCAAACTATTATATATCAAAGAAGCAAATCCTTCCCAATTATCAAAATATCATTTGCAAAAGGTCACAACCCATTATGCCTATTATACAGTTAAGCATCTGCATCATCTAGTTTATATGATCCCAAGTCTCAATTTTAAGTAGTTCTTATGAAAAGCAATCCATATTTGACTTTGACAGAATTGACCAAAAGAAATATTCCGGTGTTGTAGATGTCTATACAAACCTTATCCATAGATTCTATGTAAACACCACACAACAATGTTGGCTAATTAGAAATAATATATAACTATCTATTAATAGCATTTCAATTTGTGTAAAACCCAATATCCAAAAACCATGTAACCAATGTGCGCATTAATAGCATAAAATAGTTGTTCCCTATATTTTTCAATTGCATTGTAAGAATAAAAACATTTTATTCCTCAGACCCTACATCCGTGGGAGCTACATGCACTAGGCTGCCCTTTTTAATCTAAAATATCATATTTAAGATTAGAGTCCTTTTCTTTCAACTCTGCCTGGCTCAACAAAATTAGATTGGATATTTCTTCATCGATTTTTAGGATTTGAATATTTTCACAACTTTATTTGGATAAGAAGTTTCCAAATTTACAATTTGTGGAACCAATAGTTGTTCCTAATGAAAGTAAAATCGGTTATACAGCATTTCATAGTTGATTCTCTTACCTATGTCATTATATGTTTAAGGTACCCTCACAATTTCAAAATTAGTGGCACAATACTCTTCTAAAGTAATTCAAATTTCTCTTAAATCAAACTTACATGTCATAGTTGTTCTTCTGTGAAAGACTAGCATGCCAATCAATTCAGGTCTTCAATGGTTTGATCAGATTTCAAAATCATGTCTAACACAAGTGTTTAGAAATAATTCATATTTTACTAAATCTCACTGTTTAAACTCATGTTGACTGAATCTATAGTAGCACAACTAAACACAAGTAACTAGAGTAGAGGTAATCAGATATTCGGTCCTATTTCATTCTTTAATTGTAGTTTAATGTTGAATGTGATTCATAGTACTTTCTATCCATTTTTTACTTGTATGTATATACATAAAGCCAACTGAACTTATGAAGTTTGACATAGCAAATTGATGTGCCCTATTGCTCACAAAAGGAAAATAAATAAATTCAAAAGAGAATTTTCCAATTCAAATCCATAGATTTCTCATATCCACCGTCAAACATTCATAGTTTCTATCTAAGTGAGTACTTAGCTTAGACTCAAATATACTTATCAATTTTGTCATGTATTTTGTCATTTGTTAATTCATTGCATCAGTAAATATCATGGGGTCTTCTTCTACCATAATACAATAGAATCAGTTCATGAAAAAATCATCCTTTTATTGGATGAAAGAATTTCTTTCACTTGGTCAAGATGCTAGATGAATCCTTATAATAGACGAACAAATTGCTTCTTCTTTATTTTAACCAATTTGAAAGAAAATGAACTCTCGACAAAATTGACATCAATTGTTTCTACAAGAATTTCAAATTTGAACATCTGCAAGCCCCACAAGTCAAATGGTAGCGAATAAGTGCAACATGTTCCTCATTATGGCACCAACAATCTTAATAGTCAAGTAAATGATATGAGCTTCTTACTATTCAAAAAAAATTATTACTCCTTTAAGTCAGCCATCTCTTTGGCTTCAGCTATTTGTTCTTGCATAATATAGTTTTGTAATGCCATTTAGCCTCTATTATTTAGCTATATAGGTACGTCTTAGTTTCCTAATTTGGAAGGATGAAAACTATCTTTGATACTAGACTATATGTAATTAGTATATATACTCACCACTTTATTGTCAATCCCTAAACCTTAGATTGTTGAAATATAGTAGCCGTAAACAAGTTCCTTAAAAATTTCAATAACAACCTTTATTGTTCTAACCCCACCGTTATGTACATCAGGACAGTATTTGCCTGCTATCACATAATGGTTCAAACTAATACCAAGATAGATCACATAGTCATATTTTCACACGTAGTTTGTTATATTTTCATTTTAGCATTCACTATACACCTTATTATGGAGTACTGTTGTCATGCATAAAAGGTAGTGCAAGTCATCAACATCATTATCATCAAGACCTTACCTCAATTAGAGGTCGGCCACATGAATCTTGTTCCTACATTCCCCTCTATTCAGTACTATGGCCTCATTTAGTCCCAAAATTTTCAGATCATTTCTCACCACTTCTATCCACATTCTTTTGAGCCTTCCCCTTGCCCTTTTAGAACCTTCTACTTGCATTGTCACACTTCTAACAGGTGCTATTTTCGATCTTTGATGGACATATCCAAACCATCTCAATCTAATCTCCCTCATCTTGTTACCTATTTGTGCTACCCCTATGTTTCCTCCAATGTTTTCATTCCTAATTCTATCCTTTCTTATCTTGCCACTTATCCATCTCAACATCCTCATTTCCGTAATGCTCATCCTATGACCATGACAATCCATAACTGCCCAACACTCGGATCCATAAATCATGGTCAGCCTTATGGCCATCCTATAGAATTTTCCTTTTACTTTAAGTGGCACTTGCTGGTTACACAAAACTCTAGATGCACATCTCTATTTGCTCTAACCCGCTTGGATTCTTTGGGTTGCCTCCCTTTCAATCTCTCCACTTATGAATTATTGATCCTAAGTATCGAAAGTGGTCATTTACGGGGACTTCTTGGTTATCAATCTCTACTGGTGCTCTAGTCCCACTCTTCTCCTTGTTAAAATTGCATTCCATATATTCTATCTCAGTTCAGCAGATTTTAAATCCTTTTAGGTTCTAATGCTTCTCTCCATAACTCTAGTTTTATGTTTACGCCCTCCCTTGTCTTATCAATTAAAACTATATCATCTAAAAATAGTATGCACTATGGAATCTCTTCGTGCAGATGTTTTGTTGACTCATCCATAATTAACATAAAAAGGTGCGGTTCAATGTTGATCCTTGGTGCAATTCTATAGTGATAAGAAAATCACCAGCTAGTCCTCTAGTGGTCTTAACATTTATTACTACTTCCTCATACATATCTTTACTTATGTCTATATACCCCCACAAAAACCCTTTCTCGCCTAACACACTCTATATTAACTCTCTAGTGACCCTATCATAAGCTTTCTCTAAGTTAATAAAGATCATGTGGAGGTCCTTCCTCCTCTCCCTATATTTCTCTATCAATTATTTTAATAAGAAAATAGCTTCCCTGGTAAACCTCCCATGCATGAAACCAAATTGATTCTCCAATACACTTCTCTCATGCCGTAGCCTCTTCTCAGTCACTCTTTCCAAAGGTTTCATAGTGTGGCTCATAAATTTGATCCCCCTGTTAAAGTAGAGCCAAGAGAGAGAGATATAGAGAGAAACCCTTAGAATGGGTGAATGTGTGTTGGTGATTTTACACCTCACCCTCAACACATATATACTAAACAAGGATAGTTACATGCTCCCAACTGTACAATGTGGGACTAAAAATAAAACAAAACTAAGGCTAAGGCTAAGTAAAGTTATACAATACTATGCTATATTCAACACTCCCTCTCAAGCTGGAGCCTATAAGTCATATGCACCAAGCTTATGAATTTAATTTGAGGTCCTCAGAGAGATTTTGTGAAGATGTTTGCTAGTTGATCATTTGAATTGACGAAGCTAGTAGCAATACATCCCGACAAGATCTTTTCTCTAATAAAATGACAAACCACTTCTATGTATTTGGTCCTTTCATGGAAAATTAGATTAGATGCAATATGTAAGGCTGCTTGATTATCACATATAAGCTTCATACTTCCATCCTCTCCGAATTTTATCTCTTGTAGTAGTTGTTTCAGACAAATAAGTTCAAATTTTGCCATAGCCATGGCCCGATACTCAGCTTCTGCACTTAATCTGGAAACTACATTTTGTTTCTTGCTTTTTCAAGATACTAAGTTACCTCCAACAAAAACACAATATTCGGAGGTAGAATGCCTGTCTGAAGGAAAACCAGCCCAGTCAGCATCTGTGTACCCAACAATTTGAGTGTGGCCTTTATCTTCTTATAACACACCTTGACCTAGTGCTCTATTAATATATCTAAGAATGCGAACCACAATATCCCAATGACTATCACACGGTGACTGTAGAAATTGATTAACTACTGATAGCAAAAGAGATATCTGGTTGAGTAATGGTGGGATAATTCAGTTTACCCATAAGATGCCGATATCTTCCAGAGTCTACTAGAGGCCCCCCTGTCCTGGTACAAGCTTAACATTCGGGTCCATGGGCGTGTCCACGGGCTTACAATCTAACATGCTAGTCTCTTCTAAGATGTCTAAAGCATATTTTCTTTGTGAAATGGCAATACCTGTACTAGACTGAGCTACCTCAATTCCCAGAAAATACTTCAGTTTTCCTAGGTCTTTAGTCTGAAAGTGATGGAAGAGATGTTGTTTAAGTCTCTAAATGCCATCCTGATCACTGCCTGTAATGACAATGTCATGCACATAGACCACTAGATAGATACACTGACCCGAGGAGTTGTGCTGATAAAAAACAGAATGATCTACTTCATTGCAAAGCATTCCAAATTCCTGAATAACAGAGATAAATCGTCCAAACCATGCTCAAGGAGATTGTTTTAAACCGTATAGAGAACGGCGCAATTTGCACACTAAACCAGACTCCCCCTGAGCAACAAAGCCAGGCAGTTGCTCCATATAAACTTCCTCTGCTAAATCACCATGAAGGAAAGCATTTTTAATGTCCAACTAGTAAAGAGGCCAATGCTACATAGCAGCCATGTTGAGGAATAATCAAATAGAGGCACCTTCGCAACTGGGGAAAAGGTATCACCGTAGTCAAGACCATAAATCTAAGTATAGCCCTTAGTAACTAGACGGGCTTTAAGTCGATCAATTTGTCCATCAGGACCCATCTTAACAGTATATATCCAACTACAACCCACTATAGTTTTACTAGGTGGCAAAGGAACCAAGTCCCAAGTTCCATTCATACAGTCATTTCATTGACCATGGCCTATCTTCACCCAGCATGTGAAAGAGCCTCACTAGTGCTTTTGGGAGCAGAAATAGAGGACAAGGAGGAAATAAAGGCATAATAGGGTGAAGATAATTGATGGAAACTCAAAAAATTATAGATAGGATGAGGATTACGCGTAGATTGATCACCTTTTCGAAGAGCAATAGGCAAGCTATCAAACGAATGCGGGGCTGAAGTAGGTGAAGCCGGTGGGACAGGGAGATTGTCATCAGGGACTTCAGTGGAACCTGCAACAGCTTCAAGAGGAGGCTGGCAATGATAAACTTGAAGAGGACGAGAGACACCATCTGCAGGCGTGGAAATATAGAGAAGAGGTAAAATTTTAGAAATGGACAGTGGCTCAACAGTGGACCAGAAGAATGGTGACTGCTCAAAGAAAGTTACAGCGGCTGAGAGAAGATATCGATTAGTGTCAAGAGAATAACAACAATACCCCTTTTGAAACCTAGAATATCCCAAAAAGATGCATTTTATGGCCTTAACAGAAAGCTTATCTTGCCCAGGTGTAAGGTTGTGTAACACAGAAGAAGAATGGAATAGGGAATTTGATCATGCAACACAGAAGAAGGCATACTATTAATTAAGTAGCAAGCAGTGAGAACAGCATCCCCCTAGAAACGAAAAGGAACATGACTGTGAAGAAGTAAAGTGCAGGCTGTCTCTATGAGATGAGGATTTTTGTGTTTAGCTACTCCATTTTGTTGAGGAGTGTGGGCATATGATGGCTGGTGAAGAATTCATTGTTGAGACATAAAAGAAGAAAAAGGTACAGAAAAATATTCTCATGCATTGTCACTACGTAAAATACGGATACCAACATTAAATTGAGTTTGAATTTCAGCACAAAATTTCTTAAAAATTGAGAATAATTCATATCAATTTTTCATAAGAAATAACCAAGTACATCAAGAATAATCGTCAATAAAAGTTACAAAGTACTGAAAACCTAAACTAGAAATAGTATGACTAGGACCCCAAACATCAGTGTGGACAAGGTCAAAGGGGGACATAGCCCAATTATTGAGACGCATTGGAAACAAAACACGAGTATGTTTTCCAAGCTGTCAAGACCCACACTCAAGAGACAACAAAGTAGAAAAATGAGGGATCATCTTTTGAAGTTTGGAGAGACTAGGATGGCCCAAACGATTGTGAATAAAAGTAGGAGAATCTGTGGAGATGCAAGTGGCAGGAGTGGCAGGTGATGTGAGATGGTAAAGACCTTGAGACTCACGCCTTGTACCAATCGGCTTCCCTGTACTCCAGTCCTGCAAGATTACAGTTTAATCAGAAAAAGTGAGAGAGCAATTAAGAGTGCAAGTCATTTTACTAATGGAAATAAGATTAAATGGGCACTCAGGCACATAAAGTACAGAGGTGAGAGGAAGAGTAGGAAGGGGATGAGCCAAACCAATTCCTTTAGCTACAGTTTTGGAACCGTTGGCTAGAGTGATAGTAGGTAAAGTAGAAGAACAAGTAATATAGGAGAAAAGGTGTTTGTTACCAGATATGTGATCAGAAGCTCCAGAGTCTAGAATCCACGGGGCAATAGAAGAAGACTGTGTAAAGCACATACTGGGATTACCAGTCTGAGCGACGAAAGAAACGGAAGATGACTTAGCTGCCTAATTCTAGAGGTACGCATCATAGTCAATACCAGTCAGGGTAATATTCTGAGATGTGGAACCCTCATATGAGTCAGGTAACTGGGTGTTGGATGATTGGAAGACGTTAGCAGTGCAAGGAGGTCACCCGTGTTGTTGGTAACACCGATCTTGAGTGTGTCCAATCTTATTACAGTATGTGCACTAAGGACGCTGTCCTCGGTTACGACCACCACCACAGCCACCTCTAATGTTTGCCTGAGAAGCCAAAACTGAGGAATCTGAAGGCCCATCAAAAGTAACTGCCTAAGTAGAGGAGATACACAACAAGCAAGCAAATACTTCATCCAATGAGGGCACCGAAGGGCTAGCCAGAATTTGATCTCTGACGGATTCAAGGTCAGGTCAGAGCCCAACGAGAGTCAACACCATGAAAAACTTATCGGTCTATGTTTGTTGGGCTTCTACATCATTAGTAGGAGGCATTAGAGACAAGAACTCCTCCTTAAGGGATGCAATTTTTCCGATGGAAGTAGAAAGATCCATGTCCTGTTGTCTAACATGAACAATGTCAAAAACAACTTTGTAAAAACATTGAATATCATTCCTGTATAAGCTCGTGGCCTGGGTCCAAAATTTGAAACATGTTTTATGGGTGTGAAGATGATGTAAAACTTTGGGATCCATGGATTTTCATAATAGGCTGCATAATTGTGCATCAATCTTTTTCCATTGCACTTTGTCTGCAACAAAAATATCTTCCTCTTTCTTGACCAAATGGTCTTCATAACCTTGACCCATAAACCATAATTCCGTAGAGGCAGACCAAGAAAGATAATTTTCACTACCAATTAATTTCTCCAACTTAATAAGAGGAGATCCAGAAATTACAGAAGTGAAAATACCATTTTTAGAAACCATGATTACTTATCTGGGTGATCTGGGGCGAAGATCAGCAGCAACAACAATCTGGTTGCAGTAGCGGCGATCTTGGAACGCTAGAGATGACAGAGTGGTGATCGGTAAAGAAGCATGGTCGCCAAAGGAATTGCCGGAATGGATACACAGCCAAACCAAAAGAAAAAAAAAAAAAGAGAAGGTAAATAATTAGGGTTTCTCTTATGGCTCTGATACCATGTTAAAGTAGAGAGAGAGAGAGAGAGAGAGAGAGAGAGAGAGAGAGAGAGAGAGAGAGAGAGAGAGAGAAACCCTTAGAATGGGTGAATGTGTGTTGGTGATTTTGCACCTCACAATTAACACACACACACACACACACACACACACACACACATATATACTAAACAAGGATAGTTACATGCTCCTAACTGTACAATGTGGGACTAAAAATAAAACAAAACTAAGACTAAGGCTAAGTAAAGTTATACATTACTATGCTATATTCAACACCCCCAATAATGTGAAGCTCTGTATGTCTCCTTTATTCTTATAAATTGGTACAATAAAGCTCTTCCTCCATTCATTCAACATTTTCTTTGATATTATAATCTTGTTAAACAACTTTGTTAATCAAACTACTCCAGTATCTCCCATATGTTTCCAAACCTCTATTGGTCTACCATCGAGCCCCAGGTCCTTTCCTAATTTTGTTATTTCTAATGCCTCTATCACTTCAGGTAATCTAATCCCACAGATGTCCAATGTTATTTAGGTTTGCAGTACTTTCAATCCCTATATTCTTAGGGCAATTGTCATTTAGCAATTTTGAAAGTAACTTTCTCACCTTTGTTTGATCTCATCATCTTTGATTAGTGCCCTTTAATCATCACTTCTAATGCACTTAACGTGGTCTAAGTCATTACCATTCTATTCCCTTATTTTTGCAAGTTTAAACACATCTCTCTCCCTTTCTCTTAATCCTAGTCCATTATAGAGATCATCGTATGCCTTGAGTTTAGCCTCACTTAATATTCTCTTGGCAACCTTTTAGCATTCTTATACTACTCAGAGTTTTATTATTTTTATGAAAGAATGTACTCACAAATCAAGTACTTGGTATCTTTGCTTTCGTTAGTTAAATAGTTCAATCAAACCTTCTATCTTTTTGCAAAGTAATGTTCTATTCGTCAAAATAGATTCTAAACATCAAGAACCATTTGACAGATAAAAACTTATGTTTACATTAAAGAAGTAATCTTGAAAGCATTCTCAATTCACGTCTTGTATCAAAGAGTCTCATATATTTTCTCATTATGAATCTGACTCCTTGTGTCCAAAGTGTGGTAATGATTCTTCTGAATCCCATTAAATTTTTCCTTATCAATTCTACTCTATATGTGAGATTTTTGAAAATTACAAAATTATCATCACGTTAATCACAAGAAAGAAATTTCCATTTTAAGCTTTTAATTAAAAACTACATTTTAAGGCTTTTTACAAGATGAAGCACCTTTCTTTATAGAAACTTTCCTCTATGATATCTGCCTTTATCATCATTGACATGAGAGTGTCTCTTTATCAAAAAGCCAATTACAGATCAATAAAGGACAAGATAGATCATCAAGAATTAAACATCTTAGATCATCAAATTTTAGACATCATAAATCCATAGGAAGTGGATGTCTTGGATCAACACATCTTGAACATTGTAGAATAGCCAAGAGTGAATGTCCTATGGTCTGACTCCAGCATTTTCCTTTGTCAAAATGTGTTCTTGTAGTTTCCCTCTAGTAAAAAATGTGTTTATTTATTAAGATCTTACATCACTCAAAATTAGGAAATTGCTTGAATGGGAAATTAGGAAACCTAGGAAACTTCTTGCATGCAAATTATCTAAATGGGAATTGCTTGTAGGAGTTTAGGAAACTACCCAAAGCTATGAAATCACTATTTAGTAAGCACCCAAGTTTGGCAAACTCATTATTTAGGAAACTACGTAAGTCTTAGAAGCCATTACCTAGTTTAGTAACATATTATTGAGGAAATTGCTTTTAGTCTTTATCAGTGTCAAAAACTCTGGGATGGTGGTTCCCTAGCTACTTAAACACTCTTGCAACATGAATGAGAGTAGTTCTAGACTTCTTTTTTAAACTAGAGAAGCCTAAGAATTTTCTGCTTTCTTTGTCTTGTGTATCTATAGGAAAGACCCTAGAGTGGTGAGATGCCTAACCCTATTTCTTTAAGGTCATGGTTCTCCTATAGCCTTAATGTGGTGAGCTAATTATATTTTTTGGCCTTGTATCTTTATGGTGGCAGTTCTCCTATAACCTTAGATTGCTAATATATTTTCATCTATCATATTAAAAATGAAAAAAATTAGAGGAAACTTAGGAGTAGAACCAATAGGTAACAAGATAAGAAAGATTAGACTTAGAATGTATAGACATGTTCAATGAAGACCAAAAATAGCATCTATTAGGAGTGAGGCAATCCAAGTCAAAGGTAGCAAAAGGTCAAGGGGAAGGACTAAAAGAATGTGGATAGAAGTGGTGAGAAAAGATTTTAAAAATTTGGGACTAAATGAAGCCATAACACTCAATAAAGAGGAATGGAGGAACAAGATTCAAGTGACCGACCCCTAACCATGATTCTACCATTTTATAGCATATCAAATTGGTATTAGAGCATTGTTGTGATGGCATTTTGAGCATGATGTGTAAATACTTCTAACAAAAATGTATGTCACTTGGACATGGACGATCTAAGGAGACAACTTGAATGACTCCAAGATCATTTTGAGCAATGTGAACAACTAAACAGCCATGCTGATTGAGGAGATGAAAAGTTAGATGTTGATTCCTCCAAGAATGGCTTAGGCGACTCTTACTATTCTCTTGTAGTAAGTCATGGTTTTGATAGGAGATTGTCATCACTCAACAATGTCCCTACTAGGCATTGTGATTTTTTATTTTTCAGATGTGAAAGTGGATGCTTTTGAGTCTAAAGGAAGAATACAACATGATGAATTTCTGAACTAGCTTCATACTATTGAATGTGTTATTTAAATTCAAGAAATTCCCAGAGGACATTATGTTAAAGTAGGTTGTTTTTAAACTTAGAAAATATGCTTCTTTATGGGAGAAGGAAAAAAAGAAAAAAAGGTGAAGGAAGAAGTAAGAAGTAAGACTAGGAGTTGGGAAAAGATGAAAAAAGAGTTAAAAAGAAAATTTTTACTTTAAAACTACTGTATGCATATGATTTAGAAATTCAAATTTTAAAGAAAGAAAACATGGGTATTGAGGACTATACTACTGAATTTGAACACCTCATATTGGAGTGCTATGTGGTAAAGCTAGAGGAGCAAACTATTGCCTGTTATCCGGGTTATCCAGAAAAGGAGATTGGAGATGCAGTATGTGTACAACAGTACTGGTCTTTCAATGATGTTAGGAAGCACACTTTGATTGTACAAAAACAACATAAAGAGGTGTTTTTAAATCTTTTATTATAGAAATTCTTCCAATCAAGGGAGTGTTCATCTTCTAAAACAACGTTTAGTACAAAGTTTCAGAAATCTCCATCCAAGGGTGACGATATTAACAAGTAATCTGTTCCATCAGGTTCAAGTACAAGATGTTTCAAATGCCAATCTTATGGACATATTACCTTCGAATGTCCAACCCGCGAGGTGATCACATTAGTGGAGGAATATTTCAAACTTAAAGATGAAGAAGAATCTCAAACATGCTATGACGAGGAAGAAGATGTCACTTATGCAAATGAAGGTGATATATTGGTGGTGGAAAGTAGCTTAACTTGTTCATGAAGATGATGATGACTGGCTACACCACACCATCTTTCACACTAGATGCATGTCCAATGGTAAGGTATGTGACATCATCACAATAGTGGTGCATGTAAGAATGTTACTTCTACTAAATTGATGAACAAACAAAAGTTTAAAATAGAACCTTATCATCAACCTAACAAGCTTAAGTGGTTAGACAAGGGATATCAATTCAAAGTAACTTGATCATGCCTTACCTCTTTCACTATTAGTAGAAGGTATAAAGATGAATTTTGGTGTGATGTAATTCCTATGGATGCTTTACTATTGAGACATCCTAGGGAACATGATAGGAGAGTCCAACACAATGGTTTTAGAAACACTGATTCTTTTGTTTTTAATGGTGAGGAAATTGTTTTAGTACCATTAAAATCGAAGATTAGTTCTAAAACATTCGAGGTCGTTCATTTGAATAGCAAACATGCACTTAATTCATTTACTAAACTTTTGAGTGCAACATACTCTATTAATTTATTAGATGATAATTCTGAAAAAAAGTACATTCCTAGACTATACACCCTCTACTTTCCAAATTTGAAGATGGCTTTCAGAAGAGATTCCTAACAGCTAACCTCCTATGAGAGATATTTAGCATTATTTGATTTTATCTCTAGAGCTATCCTTCCTAACAATGTTGCATATAGAATGGGTCTTAATAGCATGAAGAATTACCAAGGCAAATCGATGATTTGATTGCTAAGGGTTTGGTTTGAGAAAGTAAATGCCCTTGTGCAAAACCTGCCCTTCTTTTCCCAAAGAAGGATAAAACATTGAGGATATTTATTAACAATAAATAGGTGAACGAAATTACAATAAGTTATTGTTTCCCTATACCTCATCTTAATGATCTACTAGATCAACTCCATGAAGCTACTACCTTATCAAAGATTGACCTTCATAGTAGCTACCATCAAATTCGAACGAGACCAAGTGATGAATATGGAAGACATCTTTGAAAAGCAAAGATGGACTCTATGAGTGGTTGGTTGTGTCTTTTGGCTTATCTAATGCTCCTAGCACTTTTATGTGTTTGATGAGTCATGTTTCTAAAGCTTTAAGTATAAAATTTCTTGTTATCTATTTTGATGACATTCTCATCCATAATAAAGATCAAAAGGAGCACTTGAATCGTCTTTAGCGAGTACTACAAACTTTATGAGAACAAAAACTGTTTAGGAACTTAGAGAATTGTGAATTTTTCACCGATAGCCTTATCTTTTTGGGCTATGTTAGCTTAGTTGATGGTGAGAAGATGGATCCTAGTAAAGTGGATGCTATTCTTAGTTGGCCAATTCCTCAATATCTTTATGACATCAGAAGCTTTCATGGCCTTACTTCATTTTATTGAAGATTCATAAAAAATTGCTGCAGTATCATTGCTCCTATTCTAGAATGTTTGAAAGGTGAAATTTTCAAGTAGATAGAGGAAGCACAAAGGAGCTTTGAACTCATCAAAAAGAAGGTAATCAATGCTCCTATTCTTTTTTACCAAATTTCAATTATACATTTGAAGTTGAATGTGATGCTTCCAATGTGGGAATCGGTGCAATCCTTGGCCAAAAAGAAAAATCACAGCCTTCTTTAGCAAAATACTCGGTGATTCTGACAGAAATTACTCCATTTACGATAAGGAGTTCTATGCTATCCTGAGGGTGATAGAACAATGGAATATTTATTTCTACAAACATTTATGCTCTTCTCAGATCATGAAGCTCAAAGATTTCTTCAGAATCCACAAAAACTAAGTACAAGACATGCCACGGGCTGAATTAATCCAATCCTTTAGCTTTGTGATAAAGCACAAATGAGAAACTTAGAACTTAGAAGCTAACACCTTGGGTACGAGATACTCTTTGTTAACTATTTTGAATGCCAAAGTTGTTGGTTTTGAAATAATGAAGGAGCCTTATGCGTGTGAATCTTAATTTCAGCAAATATGGAGCAATTGTAAGCATCATCTTTATCAATGATTAATGACGAAAGATGGGTTTCTTTTCAAGAGAAATCTCTTATGTATTTCCGAATACTCTCTTAGAGAAGCAATTATCTTTGAGGCTCAAGATGGAGGCCTTGCTAAACACTACGAGAGAGATAAAACTCTTGCACTCATCAAAGACAAGATCTTTTGGCCAAAAATGGCAAGAGACATTTCTAGGCATGTGCAACAGTGTAGAACATTCCATCTAGAAAAAAAATCTGATTTCAAAACATAGGTTTATATACTCCAATGTTTGTTCCCTAACTCTCCATGAGAAAAACTAAGCATGGATTTCATCATTGAACTGCTGAGAATGCAAACAATAAAGATTCATTCATGGTCATTGTTGATCATTTCTCCAAAATGACACATTTCATGGCATGCGCTAAGATCATTGATGCTTCACATGTGGATGACTTGTACATTGGAGAAATCATTAAACTCCACGGCATTCCCAAAACCATCACTTTGGATTAATATCCCAATTTTATGAGCACTTCTGGCATACTTTGTGAAAAAAGCTAGGAGCTCAGTTGCAATTCAGTTCGTCTTGTCATCTACAAATCGGTGGGCAAACTAAAGTTGTAAATAGCAATTTAGGAAATATGTTATGAAGTTTTGTGGGAATGAATATCTGCTAATGGGATTTTTTGTTAGTTTAATTTTAATTTTCTTCCAACAACTCCTATAACCAAATTACATGGTATAGTCCTTTTGAAGCTGTGTATGGAAAGAATGCTTCAAGTCCGATGGATTTAGCACCCCTCTTGTTAGCCAACAATTTTAGTGAAGAAGCTGAAAACTAGCGAAGTAAATCAGGAATTTGCAAGAATAGATTCAAGAAAAAAATTGACAGGCAAAATGAAAGTACAAAGAGCAAGCAGACAAAGACAAAAAATATACTAAATTTCAAGGAGGTGATTTAGTTTGGGTCCACCTTAAAAGGAACAATTTCTTCAAGGACAACATTCTAGGCTCAAGCTAAGAGCAGCAAGTTCTTTCTAAATTTTGAAGAAAATTGGTGAAAATGCATACAAATTCGACCACTTCTTTCCAACTCAAGGAGATTGACATCAGAACATCTCTTTTTCAAAAATCCAATTATGGGTCAAGGAAGGACAAGATCAATCATCAAGAATTGGACATCTTAGATCATCACACTTTGGATGTTTTAGATCTACAAAATATGGACGTCTTGGATCAACATGTCTTACATGTTTTAGATCAACCAAGAGGGAGTGTCCTATGGTCCATCTTCAACACTTTCCTTTATCCTTGGTCAAAACATATTCTTGAAGTTTCCCCTAGTCCAAAACATGTTTACTTGTCAAGATATCACATCAGTCAAAATTAGAGAATTGCTTGAATGGGAAACTAGGAAACTGCTTATATGTAAATTGTCTGAATGGGAATTGCTTGTATGAGTTTAGCAAACTATAATAAGGCTTAGAAATTACCATTTTAGGGAACAACCAAGTTTAAGAAATTATTATTTAGGAACTACCTCATGTCTTAGAGGCTACTACTAAGAAACTATTATTTAGGAAACTACCTTAAGTCTTAGAAACTATTACCTAGTTTAGGATACTATTGCTTAGGAAATTGCTTTTAGTCTTTATTCAATCTTGGAAACTGCTTATGCGTAGGGTCTGAGGAAGGGATAGACCAAAAGGGTCTATAGTATGCAGCCTTACCTTGCATTTTTGCAAGAGGCTATTTCCACACCTAGAACCCATGACCTAAAGTTCACATGACAACAACTTCACAATTTCCCTTCATGATGAACCTTGGGCAATCCTCAAAATGTGCTTCTTGAATATATTTGAAGCCTCAAAATAAATGTAAGGAATATGACAACTCTCTTTTGGTGACCAACCAAGCCAAACTCAATCTATAACTCAACTAATTTGCATGATCCAAATCCATTCATACTTTAGTCTCCTGAACTTTAATGGCTTTAAATAATCTTTATAAATCACAAATGCATAGTAAAGTTTGATAGATATGAAATATAGGTCAACACCCAAGAGAGATTATGGATATGGACTCTAGAATGCTCACCCAGAAAATATCAAATAAACTGCAGCTAAGCTAAAGAGGCCTCAAACTAGGGCTGCAAAATGTGCATGCAATAAACCTCTAAAGCCTAACAACCAGAAGAGATTATGATATGGACTGTAAAAGGCACACCAAACAAATATTCAATCTGAAGAGGCCTCAAACTCATGCTACAAAATGTGCACCCCATAAAACCTCTAAAAATTGACACTCAGAAGAGAACAGAGTAACTCTGAAAGTGGGAGAGAAAAAATAGAGAATGTCTAGGTTGGATAGATTGTAGAAAGCTAGAGGGCTGGACAGCTCTTAGGAAGAGAGAATTTGGTGTAAGTAATGGACTAGGGTGTCACTCCCTTATATAGAAGTTCCTCCCCTCTAACCCCTTTGGGAGTATTAGTCTCTTTAAATTAAAACACGACCAACAATCATAATTTCATAAACAATGTATAACTATTAGTCCCCTTAACCAAAAAAGAAAAGGACCAACAAGTGTGACTTGAGTCTAATTAATAGTATGTTCCTTTGGAAGATCTATATTCCATGAGATGATCCAATGTGAGGCAAGAAATAGTCTGCATTAAGTTTCTTTTTTTAACAAACAGTCTAAAATTTTAGAAAAAGTAACCTCCAAAGTGTTATGGCTGTAGTACATGTCCAAACATAACATGAGTCCCATTTCTTGCCAAAAATCTAGTCAACAGAAGAAGATGTAAAGCAAGAAGAGGTAGACCAGAAGGTTTTCCATGGTTGACTCGATCATTGTAATCTAACCTCTCAAATAGAGATGTGACTTTTCCACATGACAAGTTATTTCTAGAATCTCTCAATGACTAATATCCATAAGGCTTTGGAGAGCTTGCCAACTGTTAAAGAACGATTGAGATACTAAAAAGGGTTCGATCCAATGTTGCAATTTAGAACTCTCAAAATTTGATCAATGTCAATTCCATCCATTTTGATGCTGAAGATTGAAAATTTATGCCAATTGATTTTTTGCCTTATAACGGTTTGATAAGCCCTAAAAATACATTTAATAGGGATACTTAGTTCTTTGATATTTTCTTCTACACAAGTGTACCCTTGGCATATTGAATGTGCAAAATGATCACATGCAATTTAGGAAGAAAACAATTAGTTCGTGCTTAAAAAGAGGAATGGCTAATTAGAGAGAAAATTCCAAAAACAATGGCAAAATGGAAAGGCGAGATTGGGTTGCCTCGTCAAAGCCCATAGGTCCTACTTAAAAAATCCTTCTTGGGATCCATTAATTAAACCCAAATATGATATCAACCACAAGCATTCTTAAACCTAGCCCCTCCATCAATTCAAGGAGTTCATGGCTTCTAGAGTCTTGTTCATTGAATTCCATTTCACACAATCATATGCTTTCTGTGTATCAATTTTGTACAAGGACGTCTATTTCTAATTTGGTCATGATATCAATACATATGTTAAGAATACAAGAGAGGACTATCAAGGATATCTATGAATTCCATTTCATGCAATCATATGCTCCTTTTACTTATCAAATTTTCCCAAGAATCTACCTCTTTCGCTAGAATTATGTTTTGCCAAAAGCTTATATCCACTTGACAACAAACTAATTGGCAGAAATCCCCCAACTCCATGGTACCTTACTTCTTACAGATAAGTGCAATAGATGAAGCGCCTACATGCATGTTAATCTTTATACCGCTTTGAAATCCAAAGATGAAAGTGAAAACATCATTAATAATAAATCTCCAATATACATAAAAGAATTTTAGTGAAAAACTATCTTGACTAGGCCTTTGTATGTAATCACAAGAGATGAAAACATCCTTTAATTCCTCCATGGTGAATAAGTGGTCAAGTTTATCTTGGTCATACTATTGAACCTTCTTAAATTGTAAGTTTGTAAGGAAAGGTTTTTGAGCTCTATTAGATTGAGAGAGCAAAAAGAAAGAAAGAAAGATACAATTCTATTTAAGATTTGATAATTAATTTGATTAGTTCTAGGATGGGCATTTACCATTGATGAAAGTTGGATGTGTTACGATCTTTGACTTCAAGCCACCTAACTCTTAACCTTTGATATCATTTGATTTGTTCGTGCAACTCATTTGACCTAATGCTTTCTGCTACTTAAGCCG
This sequence comes from Warburgia ugandensis, assembly GCA_035236585.1. Taxonomy (NCBI): domain Eukaryota; kingdom Viridiplantae; phylum Streptophyta; class Magnoliopsida; order Canellales; family Canellaceae; genus Warburgia; species Warburgia ugandensis. Next base: position 30,998,778 of record CP141139.1, on the reverse strand, counting down.
AAAGAGCCAATCCTTGGTCCAAAAAGAAATGCCCTTCTTCAATGAAGTTTAGCAATTTCACCTTTGGCTTCATACATGAATCTCTTACTCTTCTTGTCTAAACCAACCAAACCATCTTTTACCTTTCATGAACTTTAGTTTTAAGGCTAAAGTAATATAAGCATTTTTTACTAGATTAGAATTGCCCATGGTGTTTGATAAGTTTGGTAAGTCTTTCTCAATGAACGAATCATCCTCAATCAAAATGAGAGTGGTCCTCATGCACTGATATCTACTTTGAGGATGATTGAAAATTTTATTCTTCTTATCTATACCAACCACAATGTCTTTTAGTTTTCCTTTCATGAACTTTAGTTTTAAGGCTAAAGTAATATATGCATTTTTCACCAGATTAAAATTGCCCATGGTGGTTAATAATATTGATAAGTCTTTCTCAAGGAAAGAACCATCCTCAATCAAAATGGGAGAGTCCTCAAGCATTGATATCTACTTTGAGGATGACTGAATGATGGTTCAACCGATTGTTTAAAAAATGCTAGCATTACTCCCTAAGAATTCATAGATCCAATGGTTGTATGTGAAATTTCTCTGTCTTGTTCATGATTCCATTGTTTGGTAGTTCAACCATATGAAGGACACACATTGTAAAATAAATATTGATTAATATGTTGCAATTAATGAAAGAGTAGAAGGCATCCATCACTGGGGTTGCCACCTTGGTTGTATTTCTATCTTCAACAAATTGAATAACATTGAAATCACCTCCTAAGGCTTAAGGTCTTCACTATCTTCTGTGAGCTCAAAGCAAAGAATGTCCCTCTACTCATCACAATTAGACCCATAAACAATAGACATCAAGCCCATTTGATCATAGTAATTTGAATTCAACTTATGTAAAATCAAATTAACCTTCCAAAAGTAGCTAAACCTCATTGGTAGAAGCAATCCCATGCTGTTCCCATAGCATTAGGATGGATATAGTCAACCATCTTTTGAATGCTAATAGATCTTGGCCTAAAGATATCCCAATCTTGGAGACTTGTTTTCTAAAGAATAAGAAATAAGGATTAAACTCGAAAGTTAGTCTTTAAATATGAGCTCTTTTCGGAAGGATCAAAGCCTCACATTTCATGATATAATAAGCACGGTGAAACTCCACCATGATTGTATCGATGGACAGCATCCCTTGGACAATTTGAATTGAAGGCCTTAGGGAACTTTCTAGGCAGATCTCTCCTTTCACATTTGATCTCCTCTTCATCTGTTTTATTGGCTTATTGAAAAATGATTAGTTTCCCTTCCTAATTTTGATCTTATCTTCAAAAGGAGGATTGTTAAAAACTTGAACAATAAGTGTTACTTCTTTTGTCTAGCTATGCATTGATTCAACCATATTAAGGTCACCATAGAGTTTCACGATGTTGCCATAGGTATTGTCATCCCACATGGTGAGGAAACCTATAACTAGTAAGATAAAACCCATCCTAATAGAACAAAAGCTTGAGATCTCCACAAGCATAGTGATATGAACAACCATCTTGTTTAAGATTCCACATTGGAGGGTATTTTGAACTTTCCTTTTATACGACAAACCAAAAAGGACTCCATGATGATTCCCAGACATCCAAACTTTGACTTTCCTATACAAATGTCACTTGGATTCCACCTATTTGAGAATTCAACTTTCCATCATTAGATAAGAAACCTCCTAATAACTACTTGATTAGGATCAATAACACTAGTGTCATCTTTTATTTAGAGGTTGGGGGTAACCACTAGCTTTTCATAGGATTCCATGAGAACTTCCTTAAAACACTTGCATTCTTCATTAATCTTTTTGTGTTAGGGATGAAGTTAGTGGAATTTCTTTTTATTTGGCCTAAGAGTTAAATGGTGTACTTTCCTCATGCAATTTGAAATATAAATGGTGTGCTTTCGATCATTTTTTATTTTAATTGGTTGAAGACCACCCGTGAGAAGTAGCTTGGAGGCATTCACTTTTTTTGCTTTTGGTATAAAGGTTCATTCTTTCAATAATAACTTTGGTTTGTCCTTGCCTACAAGATCTCTAAGATAAGAAAACAGGTTTTAGTTTATTTATTTATATTCCGGACATGACATTTAAAAAGAAAACTTGCAATGCTATAGGAAGAAGGTTCAATCAAGCTAACAAGTTAGTGAAAAGGACAAAACTTGAAGTGCACATAAAGCCATGCAGAGTTTACCCACATGTCCCACTTGGCAAAGTTTGCTAAGAGCAAGCCCCTAAACTGTTAAGTGGGTGGATCAGGTTGTAAAAGTTTGTCCTAGACTATAATGGGTTTTATAACCTTTTACCTATGAAGGGCCATGCAGGTTAGGGTTGGGATACATCCGAAGTGGGTTGGGCATGTGATGGCCCAAATTGGCTCCAAATGATGCCATTGCCATTGAGGGCCATATCATATGACCTTTTGAAGGTTTGCACAATAAGGTAGTAAAGCTAAGCTAAGAAATGACCCCTAAAGACAGTTTTGAAATGACCAATTTTCACATTACAAGACTTTGCATACTTTTGCCAAATAGGAGGTTTTCTCCACTATGGTAGAAAATGACTCTTCCAAGATTCAAGACTTACACCTAGTCATTAATCATGTCCTAATAAAGCTTCATATTAAAACAAGACAAATACCTCTATTTATTTAGAAGTCATGATGTGGATGCATAGTACACACTATACTATTATACTAAGAAACCTCTTACTCTTATTCCAAGGAGAGTTATGCACTTGAATTTCATATTAAAAATTTCATTGAGAGTCCTATTTTCAATCAAATATTTTGTAACTGAAATTCTTATTTAATTTAGAAAAATCTCTTAGTTAGAATCCTAAAGCATCTCTACTAGAGTGAGGTAACTTGAGGTAAGATGGCCATATCGATGCTAGTGGTTAGTGAGATGTGATGAGACGAGATAAAGACATATCTACTCATCTTACTACTAGTAGTGCTTGAGATGAGTTGCTATGAAAATCATTTCATCTTAACTTACCATTAAAATGAATTTTTAGTCATCTCACACCACCTCACACAAAATTAAGATTATCTCAAGCCAGATCTCATCCCAACCCAGCTCACTTCATCCCAAAGACCAAAGACCATGTAATACCATACTAAGAGAATGCTACTACTTTTGGGGGATAAGTTTGATTTCAAGTCCTATTACATTTTTCTCTCAATATTACTCAATTACTCGAAATAATTGCCTTCCCTCTTTCAGAAATGAACACAAAGTGTAGCTGAATGAAAAGACAGGTTGAAACTAACTAACTATTATAGAAATTAAAAATTACGATGAAACAAATATCTGCATCTCATTTTCTCTAACTTCTCTTTCTCACTCTCTCCAATGTGTATGGATGCACTAACACCCTTCTCTCTCTCTCTCTCTCTCTCTCTCTCTCTCTCTCTCTCTCTCTCTCTCTCTTGCACATACATTATAAGCTATTGGTTTTCTTTCTTTCATTTTTTTTAGTAATTTCCTTTTTCTTTTAGTAATCTCAATTTTCTTATGTATGTGCTTTAGGCTTTAAAATAAAATCACAAACACTATAATCAATCTATATTTTGTTTTGAGATTATTTTAAAGAAATGGCCTACATATAAACTCACATCTAAACGATATCTCTAAGGTCCTCATTTTTAGGCTCCTTTTGATTGAAAAGTAGTTGGTGTTTCAAAAGAGAGCACTCCATTTTTATGGGGAGGGTGTGGTTAGGGATCGGGGGAAGCAATGTAACCTTAGATCTATGATTTTTAATACTTGGACCATCTAGGTCAGGCCAAATAAGATAATAATTTGACCATGCGAGTCAGTTCAATTTACTCTTCTCCAAATGTCCAATTCTTACACAGTGATTAAAGACCTAATAAGTCCAATGTTGGTTCCTTTAGATATATCAGTTGGCTAAATATGTCCACGGTGATTAGGATGGGTATCTCATACATAGAACTAGATGTTCACTCCACCAATCCTTTAAGGCCCAAATAATTTGATTTTTGCCCATAAACTATTTGTGTGAATGGCATCTTTCTCTCTAAGTGCATGCACTAGTCTTTCTTTCATTTTAAGTGGATTTTTCTTTACAAGCACATTTAAATTCATATTTTCCATCCAGTAATAATGAAACTTATACCTTGCTAATTTTTCTGTTAAATGTTTCTTGTTCTTTCTTTGACATCAACTTGAATCTTTCCTTTCAATCTTACATGCACGTTCCTCTATTAATATTTGGTTATGCTTTCATTAAAGAATTCCACATCAACGAAAACTAACCCCACATCACCTTAGAGTCAACCGCCCTTTCATTGTCATATCATTTTCCTAGTAACTAATACCACCCAAGTTATCCCAGTATCCAGCCGCAGTGTCGGAGTCCACTCATTTTTGTCGTGTCTGATTTTTGCCCGCTTTGTCTCGTTTCCTTCTATTACCTTCTAGAAAAAACACACTGAAACCACAATCTGATTCTGACGTCTCTTTTGCTGTCTCTTTTTGCTGTCGTTATTGGATAGTGACTTTCGTTTGGAATAAAAGGTGTGATTATAAGGCAAAGACTCCTAACTTTTCAGAGCATTTAGCTCCATCTGTATGCCTATACAAAGGGGACAAATGAAAAAGGATTCTCTCTGGCACTCAGCTTTTCCTATTTGAAACTTTCAGATGAGGATAAAAATCCCACACATATGAAAAAGAGTAAATAAAAGATAAGGGGAAAGGTCTACAGAAACCAACCAGGCCAAGGGAGTGCAGTTATCACAACTGGTGCATTATGTCGAGAAGCATTGGGAATTTATCTTCCAGCTTCGGAGGTAATGCTGGCCATGATTTTCTCGAGGTCAGACTGTATACCAGCATTAGACGGTCTGCTCTGGGCAACTGTTGCCCAGGTATCTGTCCATTTTACACTTTCACATTATACCAAGTTAAAACCGTACCACAAACACAAAGCAGGGCCCATCATAAACTAAGATTGTAAACTATAAATTATGATGGCCTATCTTTGTTATTCTCTTCACTAATTTCATGCCAATCACCAATCAGGTTCCTTACTATCTCTCTATCTTTGTTCTTTAACCACAAATTTCTTAGTTTGTCGCTCAGGATAAACTTTTTCAGCATAATCAAGGTTTAAAATCTCTGATTCATGGGAACTGCTACTTGCTTTCGTTTTTAATGATTGATTCAAATTCCATCTTCCTTATAGGTCTCGTCGCCATTCACCAAATAGAGAAGAGAGCAGGTGATCTGCCTGGACTTGTAATGATTGCTGTAAGTTCGGCAAAGCATCACCATGGCATGGGATCAGCTTAGATTGTGCTTCTATAGAAACACATCTCGTAATTAAAATGAAACATATCCCCTAGTTCAGATGTGGTTTTGAATATCAGTACGAGTACGTAGGTGGATCTGAGGCTTAAAACTTCAAAAGCTTACTGATAGCATGCCTAAAACAATTACCTGAAGTTAGTCGACATATACCCCAACGGGTAAGGAAGTTGGTTGGAGTCATGGGTTTGCTCCACAAAGACTAACCTGATGTACATTCAAATCCCACTCCCAGAGTAACCAGGTGTACATGGTTTCCTTGTGATGGTGCATATCAGTAGGTATTAGTCTAAAACCACAAAAGAGGCGTAGGGCACACCCTATGATATCAAAAGATACAATTACACAGCAGGTATACCTTTTCTGGAGGAGTCGGATCCATAATATGGGAGATCCAAATATTTCGACGGTTCATTCTCTATTTATTTATTTTCTTTTTTTAACAGCATAATGTTATGAGGCAAATTACCTAGAATTTATTATCCTAATTTCTAAAGATACTTGAAATCTCCCTAAGAAGGTAAGTGCCACCTTGAACTTCCAACCATACATAAAGAGGAGATGTGTCATGTTGTACGGCTTTTCAGCTTTCTTATTCTGTTCAATTTATGCTTCTCTCTTAATCTTAAAAGTAATATGGGACTGCCTTAAGACAGAGGTGGCATTGATTTCATCATTAGACCGTCATCCCTAGTTCAGATGTGAGTTTATGCAGTACGGTAGTAGATCACAAGCTGGTCCTAGTTTCCAAATTCCTTTTGAGGTCCAATTCTGTATTCAATTTCTCTTTCTTTTATGCTACAAATTTTCTAACCTGAACTCTTACCCTTGGAAGCTGCATATTCGTTCCAGATGTTTTATCAAGAATTCTAAGTTCAAACAAACACTTTCCTATGAAAAAGGGTGCATTTATTAAATGGACAGAAGCATTTTGTTAAGTTCTCGACTACACATTTTCCATGATTAATCAACAATAAATCTAGAAGGACTAAGGCTCCATATATACATCCTAGAAACGTAGTTTTGTAATGCTTGGTTAAAGTTTTTTTTTTTTCTGTGCAAATTTGTAACAAATCATTAAGCCAGGTGAACTCGCAGTATAATTCTTAGAAGGGGCTCTACCATGTAATTCAATTATAATAAAAAGCATGAGATCTAATTATGGACTAAAAAAAGTAGAGAAAGGACTGACCTGCATGTTTTGTTCTACTGCTTTGTTGTTGATGTTAACATCTTTTGCGTACCTCTGATAGCGTTCTATCATCTTTTGCATGCTAATACATTTCAAAACACAAGATAAAATCAAATTTCTAGTAGTGTTATGGTTAATAAAGCAAGCATTCTGTAACATTCACTCTGGGCAGATTTGTATATTCTTTGCGTTCTTTTTTGGTGGCTAGGCATTCTGTTTACCATAATGACCATGTGTTTTTCTTTTAGGGTAGATATGGTAATCAGGATAATCCCAACTAACATAAATCACTAAGTTAATTCGGCTAAATTCATATCACTGAGCTTATGCTTCTCATTCAAAATTGGAAGCACTTCCTCATAAATAAATAAAATCAGAAAATGGCTCCACACAGACTAATAATAAAAGCATTTGAGAATCATGAAGATAATCGTGCAAGCTTGATCTTTCAATGAGATGTCATCTTTTTATTTGAATATTGAGAATTCAATGACATATCATCTGAGACTCATGTACAACAATTGATGTAATCTTAATGCACAGGTATCATCTACTAATAAAGAATTTTCAGTCAAGAATTAACCACTTTACTAGCTTTATACTGCAAAAAAGCACCCTATCCATATTCACACAAGATCCTAACCAGTACAGGGCTACATTTTCTTGCTAAATCATAACATAGATTTCACTTAAATCAGTAAACATATGAGTAAGGAAATTTTCTGAACACCAGAGATGATGACAATGGCTGCCGGGAGGGAGGGCTTTGTTTGTCTTGACTATTCTTTATTCTGACTCAGTATCACAAACTAAGCATGCCCGAATACTGACAAATGAAATAATGCCCAACAGTAATGACTGTGATATTGAGCTCCATTCGCTGATTAGAATAGCTTCCTTGGAAAAGCTTCAATTGTCAATTCGATCATCATAGAGCCTTACCCCGAAGAGAAATCTTCTGGAAACAAAGATACCAAGTTAAATGGCTTCAATTAACACTAATACTTCCTCGTTATGCCATCAAACACAAGATGCATCAATTCACTGCACTCGATCATTATGGACGAATTGAAATTCACTGAACTCCAAAATACAGCTTTAAAACCACATTCAAAATAAACAATGAATTGAAATTTGTGATTCATATTACTTCTCATTCCATTTAAAAGAATCAGTGATAAGGGGAATGGGATCCGACAAACCCTCTGGATTGATGATGACTATATTTGATTAGAAGGAAAAGGAAAAAGGAGGGAAATACAATAGGAAAAAGGGATGTGCATGGTTTCAGCACCATGGTAACTGAAGTAAATAGTTTTAACTGTGACGCCTTCTCAAAGCAAATATTGCTTACCCATTGAAGGCATCAGTAACTGCATTATCCATTCTTGCTGGTCTGTTAAAAGATGTTACCCCACCTATTTCCTTTCCAAATTAGTATATCATCCTCATAGTGAACGAGTTTTTGCTAGGTAGGATGCTCAAAGTGTTCTCCGTAAGATGCAAACACAAGAATATCTACCCACACTATAACATAGGACAGTTTAAATCTAAGCAGTAACTGAACTTTTCAATCAAACAAATTTTCAAAATAATTCTTATGACATCTTCCTTATAACCTTCTCATTTGGGGATGCCTACCAAATCATTAGCAGCAGTAACAATGCTGCGAAATAGACTTGAATGTAGCAAGACCTACTTCAGACTATTTAATTTAGGTGTAATTGCTCAAGGTATGATGAAACTGCCCTTCTTGTTCCATTGCACTGGGTAGAAACACCTGGGAGGCTTCATCATTCATGACAAGCATCTTGAGATGTCACAATGTCCACATTCTGATCTAGAACAATATTTATACGGACTAAGCATATCACCTCTAACGGTCTTCAGCAGACCAAAGGCAATGTCTCTATGAATTCAATCCCATCACATGAGAAGAGCCATCTAACTAAGCAGACTTCATACCATTTAACGAACTTCTCCTTGAAAAAGATCCAAGGGATACAATAAGCAGAAACAGATAAAAAATAAACATGGGGAATATGTGACTGCTCTTTATAAACAGTGGCTTTTGCACACCATTCATAGCACTGAATTCAACAAAGTGAATTAGCTGATCAATGGCTGTGGGTAAAAGACAATGAACTCCCTAACAAACAGAATAAAAGATAAACATGGGGAATATGTGATTGCTCTATATAAACAGTGGCTTTGCACTCCATTCGCAGCACCAAATTTGACAAAGTGAATTAGCTGATCGATGGTTGTGGGTAAATGAAAAATGAACTCCCATTTGGGATGTCACTAATTTTCGCTACGGTTGCCCCCAATCCCCATGGAATCTCAAATGGAAGCTCCTTATAGCAATTTTCAAGATTTTCAGGTGGCTAATAAGAAGACAAGACCCAACCATTCAACATAACCATCTTATTTGTCCTGAATTAGAGTAAATTGTTCCAAGATAAAAGCTTCTTCCCTTCAAGAAGGTCATGGAGCACATCAGAACTTTTTGGGAGGCCTCAAAAAAAAACACTGAACGATTGATGAAGGCATGAGTCTTCAATTGAGTGAAGTTACACAGGATTGACTCTTGGGAGACTGAGAAATAGTTATCTTAATCCTGAATCCAGTGTAAAGAGATCTATGAAGATGTACAAAATAGATGAGCTATGCTCAATGAGCACGATCATGAAGTAGATACATAGACAAATTGAGATCCAAAAAAAAGCATACAATGCCCGCAAAGGCTTTCAAGCGTAGTGGTGCAATAAGGGCCTCTCCCATGCTAGGTCATGGGTAAAAGCTGCTCCTGGGTACAGTATGTTAAACATTCAGGGAATGAAAGAAAATACAAAAAATAAAATAAATAAAAGCAGATAAACAAACAAACTATAACCAGCCCAATTTAATGATTTCAAGCCACATCAATCTATTATGAAACCTTTGGACAGAAAATATCAAGCTGTATTTATAACACAAGAACCAACTTTTATACTTTTCGGCCTTCACCAAGTCAGAACAACACAAAGTTCACGCTTCTACAATGATAAGGAAAACAAATGCCATCCTAAATGGCTATTATGTTGTCTTATTGTTCTCTTTATCCATTGACCTTCATAGAGAATAGTTAATCTTTCTACTCCAAACAGGATCAACAATCTCCACTTAAAGAAAATTGGAGCTTGTTTCCTTCCATAAATTATAATTCACCAAAACAAAGATTACAGAAAAGGCTCTCCAGGAATTCGCGTGATAGCTAATGTGTTTATGATGAATAAGTTTTGATGAATAAAATCTTATGCATTTTGAACTTACTATCCAATATGTGTAAAATGCCTTATTCTGTGACTTCGGTCTTATATCTGATAACATCTTCAAAAGGATCACCCAAGTCCATGAAGAGGTTATTAAACTATTACATTGGAAAGAAGCATGGTTAATTACAAGAAGCAATACCATCTGCTTTACAGTAATGAAGGATTCACTTGATATACGATGGCTCTTCTCTTGAACCCATAGATTCCAGGTCCAAAGGATATATTACAAGTTTCCCACGTCTCACCAATTTTCCCTTTCAAGTCAGACTAGACTGATATCTTTTTCTGACCTCCAATCATGATGATTCCATTCCCGTAAACAAGTTCATTTTTATTTCATTTATAATATGGAGCACATTGTATAACCAATTAATGAAAGAAAGCTAACAAATTGAACATCAAGAAGATTATTTGAACATGTGACCCCTTAATACCCTCTTTACTGATGCTTTTATTTTGAAACTACACTCCAAATTCATCTAATCAGATACTAGCCAAACGATGGGCATGAGTTTGGCAAAGGAGACATAACATTAACTACCATAATGAAATAATCTTGAATTACAAAGCAAACTTAGGGGAAATTTTTAAGGAAAGCTGAAGGCTTTGTCCACACTTAATTAGAACCTAGCTTATTCGAAATGCTGGCAAGTGCCACAATTAGTAAAAGTTCTATTTCACTGGAAATTTTAGTTCCTTATTATGACTCTTCCCAAACAAAATGTGGGCTATGATCACAATGCTGCTAAAATTAAACTTATTGAAATGGGAAGGTTAAATAAAAGACTGATTTGATCCCTAATGCTCTTTTTCTTGAGAGAAGTATGAAAATTTTATTAAAAGACGAGCCAACCGATCAAGGTGATCAGATGGCTCAGGGAGTACAAACAGTAAGCAAACGATGAAAAAATAACAGATTATAAGCTAGATCGTTGAGCCTCTTCTGAAGCGACATCAATTCTTAAACCAAAGACTTTGATACTTTCTTTAGCAAGCTTGTTGGCTAGGTCATTAGCCTCTCTAAGAATGTGCTTAAACAAAACACTACAATCTTTGAGAATCTGCAAAACTTAATTAATGGTATTAGCAAAATGCCATCCAACTAAATCCTGACTTTAAAACCATCCCACAACCGCTTTTAAGCTGCCTTCAATATACACATCACAATTTCTAAACCAATCTGCTATAAGAATACCAATCTTCACCTAAGTAATCTCTGCCTCTATAGCATCTTTAAGACTAATGCGACCTGCATATTCACTGACCACATCACCCTGATCATCTAGGATCACACCCCCATCCTAGCTAAACCATTCTCACCTCTACTAGAACCATCAAAGTTAAGTTTAATAGCACTAAAGGTGGAGATTCCCACTTAGCAACAACTTTCCTCTTATTGGTTGTATCTTCTTTAACAGATATCAAGGATCAAAGGATATCTAAAGTACCCAAAAAAATCTGAGTCCACAACAGCCCAAGAAGCTACCATTTCTTTTTACTTAAGCAGAGACTCTTTCGTAATTAGAGGCAACTCCACAATAAAGGCTGTTATTCTACTCTTTCCATAACAACCAAAGCTTGGCAAAGAGACACCCTCTCCAAAGTTTCCTAAACTTTTTCAATTTAATATGCCACCACCAAGTAAAGATCTATAATGGATTGTGGCATTGCCCAACCAAGACCAAAACATTCTAAACTTGGTCCCAAATCCTAAAGGACAAAGCACAATGAAGAAGCGCGTGTTATCTACGGTAGCACTGTAACAAAGATAGCATCTAGTTGCAGTCATCCAACCTCTTTTTTGAAGCATATCTTGAGTAAGACAACTCCGCCGCTGCGAATCCCAAGCCATAATAAAAAGTAGAGTTCCTTTACGTCAAGTGCCAATAGGTAAAGCAAAACCCATGCATGAATCAATTTTTGACGCTCAAGCTAGGGCACTTCCCGTAAGCAAAGCACTACATTGGATTTCAAATGTAATGGAAAATGGATAGGGCTACTAGGGCGTTATCTTGGAAGCGACGCTGCATCAGATCCTGGTTGCAATGAAAAATAAGCAAGTGTTGCTGGAGCACTCCCTTGGAAGCGACGTGCTGCATCAAAACCCAGGTGCAATGGGAAGTATACATGGGTTCCCAAGCTGTTTGGGAAGTGCACGGGTAAATAGGCTAGGAAAAGAGAACAAAATTCATATCATCAATTGAAATACAGCACATTAACATGTACGAGTATGGAGTTAATAGATACTATGATACGCATGAGAGTCAACATCACTTATATCCAAGAAACCAAGTGGAAAGGGGATAAAACTAGAGAAACTGATGGGTATAAACTGTGGTACATAGGAAAGGACAGTAATAAAAATGACAAAGGAATAGTGGTAAATAAAGAATTAGATGATAAAGTTGTATACATTAAAAGAACCAGTGATAAAATTATACTAATAAAGCTTGTTCTAAGAGAGAAGATTATAAATGTTGTAAGTGCATACACACCACAAGGTTAGAAGATAGAATTAAGAGACAATTCTAGGAAGATATGGAGGGAGTCATGCAAGAAACTTACAACACAAAGAGTATTAATTTATAAGAGCAAAATTAATTGGTCGTGTAGGAAAGGAAAAGGAAAAGGAAACAGCCTCTTGCCAAAATTCAAGGTAAGGCTGCACACTATAAACCCTTTGTCGTCCACCCCTTCCTTGAACCCCATATATGTGGGAGCTTCACGCACCGAGCTACCCTTTAGGAAAGGAAAAGGAAGGATATGATAGGTACATAAAGGGTATATGGTATTAGAGAAAGAAATGAGATAGGGTAAGTTATTCTCAATTTTGCTTTGGCATATAACCTAACTATAGCAAAAACATACTTTAAGAAGAGGGATGAATACTTATTAACCTTTAAAAGTGGATCATATAATATCTAAATAGACTTTTTTCTACTTAAAAACACCAAAAGATCAATAAGGATTGTAAGGTGATACTTGTTAAGTATCTAACCTTATAACATAAGTCAATGGTTATGGATATCTACATTAAATATGGAATAAAGGAAATGAACTTAATAGGTGTCCAAAAACTAAGTTGTGAAACTTCAAAGGAGAGAAGATACCATCATTTACAAATAAGTTGATGGTAAAAGGAAACTAAAATAATGAAACAAAAGTAAACACCATGTGGACTAATATGGGTGAGTCCATTAAGAAAGTGGCAACAGATGTCCTAAGTGTATCTAAAGGTAAAAGGCAACAACAAAGGAAACTTGGAGAAGTGAAAAAGTGCAAAATGTTATTAAAGAGAAATGCATGTATCTTAAAACATGGTAGAGGACTAAAAATAATGAAAACTTTGAGCAATATAAGAATGCTAAAAAAGTTGCTAAGAGAGTCATAAGTGAGGCTAAACTTAAGGCATATGAAGATCTCTATAATAGATTAGGGGAGAAAGATGTGTTTAAACTTGCAAAAGCAAGAGAAAAGAAAAGTAAGGACTTACACCACATTATGTGTACTAGAAGATGGAGAGATCAAACAAAGGTGGGAAAGTTACTTTCAAAAATTGTTAAATGACAATTATATTGAGCATATAGCGATTAGAAGTACCAAAAACCCAAGTAGCATTGGGCATTATAGATACAAAATAATAAAAGTTAGAATACCAAAAGTGAAAGAGGCCTTAAAAAAGATAAAATCAGAAAAGGCCTTGGACTCTATGGTATACCAATAGAGGTTTCGAAGTATATAGGAGATGCTAGAGTAGTTTGGGTAACAAAGTTGTTTAACAAGATTGTAAAATTGAAGAATATGTCAATTGAATGGAGGAAGAGCACTATTAATCAACTTATAAGAATAAAAGAGACATAGAGTTGCACTATCAACTTATGAGCCATAGCATTATACTTTTTGAAAGAGTGATTGAGAAGAGGCTATGGCATGAGACTAGTGCATCAGATAACCAATTTGGTTTTATGCCTGGGAGGTCTACTATGGAAGCTATTGTCCTGATTAGAAAATTGATAGAGAAATATAGGGAGATGAGAAAGGACCTCAACATGGTCTTTATTGACTTAGAAAAAGCTTATAATAGGGTCCCCAAAGAGTTAATATGGTGAGTGTTGGGCGGGAAAGGGATTTCACAGAAGTATATAGACATTATAAAGGATATGTATGATCTTTAGGACCGCTAATGGAGAGACGGCGATTTTCCTATCACTATAAGATTACACCAAGCATCAGCATTGAGCCCGTAGCTTGTCCTTTTGGTTATAGATGAGTTAACAAAACATTTGGACGAAGAGATTTCATGGTGCATATTATTTGTAGATGATGTAGTTTTGATTAATAAGACTAGGGTGAGCGTACACACAAGGCTAGAGTTATGGATAAATGCATTAGAATCTAAAGGATTTAAAAATAGCCGAACTAGGACAGAGCATATGGTATGCAATTTAGCAAGGAGATGGGTAGAAGTGGAGCACTAGTAAAGATCGATAGCTAAGAAGTCCCCTTAAGAGAACACTTCTAATACTTGTGGTTGATAATTCATGAGAGCGGAGAGATTGAGAGGGAGGTTACATAGAGAATCCAAGTGAGTTCGAACAGATGGAGATGCAACTTTGGAGTTTTATGTGATCGACAGGTTCCACTAAAAATGAAAGGAAAGTTCTATAGGATGGCAGTAAGGCTGGCCATTCTCTATGGATCAGAGCATTGGGCAGTTAAGAAATAACATATAAATAGGATGCGAGTTGTTGAAATGCAGATGTTGAGATGGATGAGTGGCAAGACAAGAAAGGATAGAATTAGAAATGAAAACATTAGAGGAAACTTAGGAGTAGCACCAATATGTAACAAGTCGAGTGAGATTAGACTTAGATGGTTTGGACATGTCCAACAAAGACCAAAAACAACACCAATGAGGAGTGAGGTTATCTAAGTCGAAGGTTCTAAAAGGGCATGGGAAAGACACAAAATCATGCACATCAAGGAGTTGTGGGAGAAGGTGAGAAAAGTTAGTACTATCCTTATAGTTATAAGATGGTGGACATGACTCATTCCTACCTTTCCAATATGCGGAGAAAATAACATTAAACAAATCCTTGTAAAGATGAAAAATTAACTTCAGTATTATGGGAAGAAATTGATAGCTATGGAGCCGATAATGAAGTATCTTCTTTATAAGGCACATTTGACTTAATAGAAGAATGAAATGAAGGAACATCAGAAATAGAGAAGAGAGAATACTAATATAAACTAATTGAAGAACCTGACAAGGATTGAAGACTTGAATGGGACCTATTTGAGTTTAAATTAGAAGCATTTGGGTGGCTATCACCTTGTGAACACAATTTCTCATGGCAATTCACTCCATCACCATTGGCCTTATTAATGCATTGACATTGAGAATTTTAACCATTACTACTCCTTACCATTGGCAAAACAGTTGCCATCAAAGCTTCCTTGTGAATGTGCAAAGGACAAGGCTAGGAGTCGGAGAGATTCTAGAATTTACCCTATTTTCATTCTCATCAAATAATGGATCATCCCTATCATCTCTTCCAATTCTTGTTTCTATTAAAGCTAGGAATTCTGTGGCCTTTAGTTCTTACTGGATCTGAACCTTTGCCAAAACTAAATCACAGGCATAGATAACATGAACAAAATTAGGGAGAGTTGACCGTTTGCAAGTATCAAATGTGTCCTTCCAAAACTAACTTGCCAAAGGAACAAGAAGGGTCTATCAATAACACCTTTCCAAATTCAAAAGCCGCAAGTTGATAACATTTTATATCCCATATGTGAAGGGTAATCCAAAGATGACTATCCAAAAAAGCCTTTAACCTTTGTTATGATGATCCTCCACCTTGTGAGGTTCACAAAGAATCCTTCTGATAGGGAACACTTCCCTTCGAGGATTTGATCAACCTCAATTTCAGAATTAAAAACTACTTGTTCACACCTTAGCCGAAGTACTCAAATGAGTCTTAATCCATTTCTCTAGAAGATATACTACAGCCTTCATATTGATAACCTCTTCAAAGATGCACTTTTTAAGGAAGTGCCTTTGTCAAAGACTTCTTCTGCAAGATGACTAAAGAACAAATGGGCTCAAAAATCATCTAAGAAGGTAAGGAGCAGGGTGGATCAACATAAAACTCAAAGGCTAAAATGTAAAATGGTGATTCTTTAAAAGAATCCGAGGCACTAGTGTGTGAAGGTGGTACATTAGGGGAATAAGAAGCTGATGAGTTTTTCCTATTCCAAGAAAGGGGGTCAAAAGAAGGAACATGGATATCTCTTTGGGACCATACCTTGCTGCATATGTTACAAAGAAGTATAAAATTAACACTTGCACTACATGCACTTCTAGTCAAAAAGCCCTATTCCCTTGCTTAAGCTTTTTGTCTTCATCACTAACTTCTACCTCTTAGAATAATATGTGTTCCATGTACTAGATCCTCTGATACATCTCTCCTAAGAAGATGGAGTGGCATAAGTTCTTGCCATGCTCATAATGAAGAAAAACAAGATGGCTGAAACATATTAGCAAGGAAAAAGAAAAATGACCAAACAAATTAGACAAAAAGAGAACAAAAAGACCAACTCAAAAAACAAAGAAGAGAATCAAAAATCGATAGAGGTCTAAAAGACATCTATAGTCGCTATATTCAACTAACTATGCAAGAAAGGGAAAGGTCAAAAGAGAAATTGTAGCTGTTCAATGTGCAGTTCATCCATTCCTATAGATCGCAATGGAAGTTGTTGTTTTGAGTGAAAGTTTGATAATAAAAAAACTAGATATGCCTTTTGTTTCTTCATGGATACAACCCCTAAAGCCTTTTTTCCTAATTAAAAAGTTCCCAATGTACTACTATCTATTGCCACATACAAAATTGTATGTTGAAATAATTTCAACACTACAATTGCTTATGTGACATTATCTACACTATACATAAAAGAAACTCCCCAAATACTATGAAGAAAAATTTTAGGGGGAGTTACTTGTGATGAAAATGTCTACTGCTTGAGGTTTGTCCTAAAACAAAAGAGAAAAATGATTCATCCCTATGAAAGGGCATGATGGGTAAAATAAAAATAAAGAAAGACTATTTCAGGTAATAGGAAAAATGTGGAAAGTCAAAGTATCTATATTCCTCCAACATTTACGCCACCAATTCTCTCACTCTCTCTCCTGATCATATTTTTTAACATCTAGTTCTCTCATCCTACAAAATATTGTCGCCACTTGAAGATTTTCCATCTCTTTTTTGAATAAACATCATGATCACTTCAAAATTTCCAATTTTAGGTCCTAATCATCGCCAACATTCCACTATCAATTATGAAATACCTACTACTACCACAAATGCTCCAATAGGATTGCAAATTTAACTTACAAATCAAACTAGGTTTGCTAATTTTACCATAGGTACCACTTGATCACCTTAATCCAACTATTCTATGAGTGTTACTCATCGGTACAAACATTAAAAACATGAAGCCTGAACTATATCCTATGCGCGGATATATCACTTGTACAAGGAATCTATATGAAGCTGAGCCATCAAAGATTTTCATGCATTGTCAACATTTCTCCGTTGCAATAGAAGATGTAGCTTCTCTCAAGAAGTTCCAATTGGAATCTTCTGCTGCTTTGACCATACTAAGACATATACTTGTCATGGGGTCTACACAATCAAACAAAAGAAAGATGACTCAATTGTCAAATGATATCTGACAGGGATCACAGCACGCATCATCAATTTTATCCATAGAAAAGGGGTGTTGTAATCAATTAGGAGTCTTACATTATATTATGCTGAAGTAATTAGTTGAAGCTCATAAGTATTAACATTAGAGTTAAGTGAAGAAAAATAACTTATGATTGAAGCAACCCTTAATCTATTACAAGTTTATTTTATGATGCAATGAATAAAATAGATGATGACCCTAATCTAATTGTTCTCAATGGATTATTCATATATACAAACATTGGAAAGATGAGGCCTAAACTAAATCATATACACGTATACATCACTTGTATCAGAAATCCATAAGGGGCTGAGCCATCAAAGACTTTCATGCACCATCAATATACATTCATTTCGACAGAAGATGTAGTTTCTCTTAAGCAAGTTCCACTTGGAATATTTAGCCATTTTTAACATACTAGGACATATATGTGTCATGGGGCCTACACAACAAAACTAAAGACATATCTCTCAATTGTCAAAAGATAACTGATGGGGACCATCACACACATCTTCAATTTTATATAAAGGGATGATGTTATCAATTAGGAGGCCTACATTATATTTTGCTTAAGTTATTAGCTAAAGCTCATATGTTTTAACTTTAGACTTAAGTGAAGAAAATTAACTTATGAGTGAAGAAACCCTTAATCTATTACAACTTGTTTATGTTATGATGCAATGAATAAAACAGATGATGACCGTAATCCAACTATTCCCTAAGCATACTCATCAATACAAAAACTAAATCATATTCACATATATATCACTTGTATAGGAAATCCATAAGAGGCTAAGCCATCAAAGGTTTTTATGCATTATAAACATACATTCATTTCACCAGAAGATGTAGGTTCTCTCAAGCAAGTTCCACTTGGAATATTTTGCCACTTTGACCATGCTAGGACACGTGTCATGGGGCCAACACAACAAAACAAAAGAAATATGAGTCAATTGTCAAAAGATACTTGATAGGGATCATCACACAAAAGTTTATGTTACGAGGCAATTGATAAAGCAGATGATGTCCCTAATCCAACTGTTCTCTGAGGCAAACTCATCGATACAAACATTGGAAAGATGAGGCCCAAACTAAATCATATGCAAGTGTATACCACTTGTACAAGAAATCAACAAGGGGCTGAGCCATCAAAGACTTTCATGAATTATCAACATCCATTCATTTTGATAGAAGATGTAGCTTCTCTCAAGCAAGTTCCACTTGGAATATTTCATCACTTTGACCATACTATGACACATATATGTCATGGGGCATACACAACCAAACTAAAGAAAGATGAATCAATTGTTAAAGGATACCCTATGGGGATCATCATAGCACCTTCAATTTTATCCATAATAAGGGGTGTTGTTAACAATTAGGTGCCTTAGATTATATATTGCTTAAGTTATTAGCTAATGCTCATATGTTTTAAGATTAGAGTTAAAGGGCAGTCCCATTGCACGAAGCGCCCACATATGCAGGGTTTGGGGAACGGGCAAACCACAAGGGTCAATAGTATTCAACCTTATCTTGCATTTTGCAAGAGGCTGTTTCTATGCCTTGAACCCGTGATCTCAAGGTCACACGACAACAACTCTACCGTTGCGCCAAGGCTCCCTTTCATTTTAATTTTAGAGTAAGTTGAGGAAAATTACTTATGAGTAAAGTAACACTAAATCTATTATGGCAAGTTTATGTTATGATGCAATGAATAAAACACATGATACCCTTAATCAAACTACTCTTTGAGACATTCATCAATACATTCATTGGATATATGAAGCCCAAACTATATCTTATGCACGTATGTGTCACTTATATAAGAAATCCATAGAGGCTGAGCCATCAACAACTTTCATGCATCATCAAAACTTGTTTGTTGCCAGAGAAGAGGTAGCTTCTCTCAAGCAAGTTCCATTTGTAATCTTTTGCCTACCATACTAGGACATATAAGTGTCATGGGATATCCAACCAAACTAAAGATAGATGACTCAATTGTTAAAAGATACCTGATTGGGATCATCACTCGCATCTAAAATTTTATCCCTAGAAAAGGGGTGGTGTTATGGATTAGGAATCTTATATTATTTTTCTTAAGTTATTAGCTAAAGCTCATATGTTTTAACTTTAGAACTAAGTGAATAAAATTAACTTTTGAGTGAAGCAACTCTTAATCTATTACATCCTTATTTATGTTATGATGCAATGAATAAAACAGAAGATGACGGTAATCCAACTATTCTCTAAGGCTTACTCATTGATACAAACATTGGAAAGATGTGGCCCAAACTAAATCGTATGCACGTATATATCACCTGTATAAGAAATCCATAAGAGGAAGCATCAAAGACTTTCATGCATCATCAACATACATTCATTTCGACAGAAGATGTAGCTTCTCTTAAGCAAGTTCCACTTGGAATATTTTGCCACATTGACCATACAAGGAGATATATGGGTCATGGGGCCTACACAACCAAACTAAAGAAAGAGGACTCAATTGTCAAAAGATACCTAATGAAGATCATCACACACATCTCAAATTTTATCCATAGTAAAGGGGTCTTGTTATAAATTATAAGTCTTATACTGTATTTTGCTTAAGTTATTAGCTGAAGCTCATATGATTTAAGTTTAGAGTCAGGTGAAGAAAATTAATTATGAGTAAAGTAACCCTCAATCTATTTCAACAAGTTTATGTTATGATGCAATGAATAAAAAATATGATGACCTTAATCCAACTATTCTTTGAGACTTATTCTTCCATATAAACATTGGAATATGAAGCCCAAACTATATCCTATGCACGTATATTTCACTTGTAGAAGAAATCTGTAGAGGCTGAGCCATCAACGACTTTCATGCATTCACTGCAAGATAAGATGTAGCTTCTCTCAAGCAAGTTACACTTGGAATCTTTCGCTGATCATACAAGAACATATAGGTTTCATAGGGCTTACACAACCAAACTAAAGAAAGAATACTCAATTGTCAAAAGATACCTCATGGGGACCATCACACACATCTTCAATTTTATCCATAGTAAAGGGATGGTGTTATCTAGTAGGAGTCTTACATTATATTTTACTTAAGTTATTAGCTAAAGCTCATATGTTTTAACTTTAGAATTAAAAAAAGAAAATTAATTTCTGAGTGAAGCAACCCTTAATCTATTCCAACAAGTTTATGTTACGATGCAATGAACAAAACAAATGATGACCCTAATCCAGTTGTTCTCTGAGGCATACTCATCTCTACTAACATTGGAAAGATGAGGCCCAAACTAAATCACATGCACATATATATCACTTGAACAAGAAATCTATAAGATGCTGAGCCATAAAAGACTTTCATGAATAATCAACATACATCCATTTTGATAGAAGATGTAGCTTCTCTTAAGCAAGTTCCACTAGGAATATTTTGGCACTTTGACCATAATAGGACACATATGTGCCATGGGGCCTACACAACTGAACTAAAGAAAGATGACTCAATTGTCAAAAGATACTTGATGAGGATCATCACACGCATCTTCAATTTTATCCATAATAAGAGGTGTTGTTATCAATTAGGAGGCTTATATTATATTTTTCTTAAATTATTAGCTGATGCTCACATGTTTTAAAGTTTAGAGTTATGTGATGAAATTACTTATGAGTAAAGTAACCCTCAATCTATTGTGGCAAGTTTAAGTTATGATGCAACAAATAAAACACAAGATGACCTTAATCCAACTATTCTCTAAGACTTACTCATTGATACAAACATTGGAAATATAGAGACCAAACCACATCCTATGCATGTATATATCACTTGTAGAAGAAATCTATAGAGGCTTAGCCATCCACGACTTTCATGCATCATCAACATTTGTTCATAGCAATAGAAGATGTTGCTTCTCGCAAGCAAGTTCCGCTTGGAATCTTACCTCGAACATACTAGGATATATAGGCGTTATGACATATCCAACCAAACTATAGATAGATGACAAAATTGTCAAAAGACACCTGATGGGGGTCATCACATGCATTTGAAATTTTGTCCATAATAAAGGGGTGGTGTTATGAATTAGGAGTCTTATAATATATTTTGCTTAAGTTATCAGTAGACACTCATATGTTTTAAGTTTAGAGTTAAGTAAGGAAAACTACTTGTAAGTGAAGTAACCCGTAATCAATTGCAACAATTTTGTGTTAAGATCATCATCATCGTCATCATCAAGACCTTATCCCAATTAGGTTGCTGCCACATGAATCTTATTCCTCCATTCCTCTCTATTAAGTACCATGGCTTCATTTAATCCCAAAGTTTTTAAATCTTTTCAAACAACTTCTATCCACATTCTTTTGCACCTTCCACATGCCCTTTTAGAACCTTTTATGTGCATTGCCTCACTCCTTCTAGCTGTTTTCGATCTCCTTTGGACATGCCCAAACCATCCAACTCCAACCTCTCTCATCTTGTTACCTATTGGTGCTACCCCTATATGCGATGGGGATCATAGGGCATTTGAATGCCCAAAGAAGAAAGACACTCAATCCATTATTGGTTGACTAGGAGACCCATCATGAGGAGCCAAAGATGGGATCACTTAGACTCCTCAATTAGACAAGCCTATCATCCAGACAGTAAAAGAGTTAATGCATGTAGAAGTCTACATTAATGGCAAAGGCACACGAGCTATGATAGATACCAAAACCACTCACAACTTGATCTCAGGTGTAGAGGTCAAGAGGTTAAATTCAAGTTGGAAAAGGATACAAGATAGGACGAAGGTAGTTTACTTTGAAGCTAAACTGATGCTTGGAGTTGTCAAAGGACTACCCATTAATGTTGGGAGTGGGAAGGTACTATCAACTTGACCGAGATCTCTGGCTATTTACTTTAGAATTTCACTCCAAAGTTAATGAAGGGGCACGCTTAGATTATTAGGAAAAGCACTTTCATGAGGTCACGGATTCAGTTCCTACTGCACAACAGTTAGAACGAAGTGCTTCGTTTCAGATCAATTCTTCTCTGCAATGCTTCTATCCACCCCGTCAGTGAAAAACCATAATACGCCCTGAGGAATTCTACAGCACCTAAGGATGACTTCAAAGTCACCCTTGAGATAAGTTTAGCTAAGGCCATCCCAATGCCATACCTTAGAATACTAAGCTTCCTCAATGAGAAGGTACCCTACGTGATCCCAGTTTTGAAGGATGGTAAGAAAGAAGGGGAGCATTTATCGACTATGCAATTAGTAAAGGGTCTAAAAAAAGGGGAAGAGACATTCTTGACCACTCTAACGGAAGAAAGAAACGAAGACGATATGCATATGCCGCAAGAGGTTGAGGATGTCCTTAACGAGTTTAAGGATTTGATGCCACCTGAGCTACCTAAGATATTGCCACCAACAAGGGAGGTCGACCACCAAATTAAGCTAGAGCCTGGATCAAAATCCCCTGTATTGGCCCTTTATTGAACGTGACCACTTGAATTGGAGGAGTTGCAAAGGCAAGCAAGAGAATTGTTGGATGCTGGGTTCATCCGACCATCGAAAGCCCCTTACGAAGCCCCAGTGCTATCCCAAAAGAAACACAATGGAAGTCTCCAGATGTGCATTGACTATAGAGCACTCCACAAGGTAACTATAAAGAATAAGTATCCAATTCCACTCATTGTTGACTTGTTCGATCGGCTGGCTGAGGCAAGGTACATTAGCAAACGTGTCCTAAGATTGGGGTACCACCAATTGTGTATTGCTGAAGCAGATGAACCTAAGACACTTGTGCCACCAGGTACGGGGCTTATGAGTTCTTAGTCATGCCCTTTGGCTTGACTAACGCCCTGCCACCTTTTGTACTTTGATGAACAAGATATTTCATCCTTATTTGAATCGTTTTGTAGTAGTCTATGTAGATGTTATTGTGGTCTATAGCTAGACATTGGAGGAACACTTAGCCTACCTACGAGCCATATTCTAAGTATTGAAAAAAAAAAAAAACTCTCTTTATGGCAAAAGGGAAAAGTGTTCCTTTGCCCTACACGAGGTATCATTTCTTGGGCATTGGATTGGAGGGGGGCAGATATGGATAGATAAGACCAAGATTCAATCAATTTTAGAATAGGAAGTACCCACGAAAGTTATCAAGTTGTGTAGTTTCTTAGGTCTTGTTAAATCTTATTGGAGGTTCATAGCGGGGAACTCACAACATGCTGCTCCACTAACAAATTTGCCAAAAAAGAATAACCTGTGGAAGTGGATGGAATAATGCCAAAAGGCCTTTGAGAGACTTAAGGTTGCAGTGACAGCTAAACCAATTCTCAAGCTAGTAGATCACGTCAAACCCTTTGAGTTACACACTGATGCTTCTGATTTTGAA
This sequence comes from Warburgia ugandensis, assembly GCA_035236585.1. NCBI lineage: Eukaryota > Viridiplantae > Streptophyta > Magnoliopsida > Canellales > Canellaceae > Warburgia > Warburgia ugandensis. The sequence goes on along the minus strand of CP141139.1, from coordinate 30,974,782 downwards.
ATTGGAGTCATAAAGAAGGAAGTGAACCTATTACTTACAAAAGCTAGAAGCTAAACGAGACAGAAAGAAAGTATACTGTCCAAGAAAAGGAAATGATGGCAGTGGTACACTGTTTAAGGATGTTGTGGCACTACCTGCTTGGCTCACGGTTTAGTTAAGACAAACAATGTTGCACAGGCTAATTTTAGACTCAAAAGAAGTTGGGTGCAAAGTAGGCTCGTTGGCAAGACTTCTTGGTTGAGTTTGACATGGTCATGGAATACAAGCCTGGACGGATCAACCAAGTTGCTGATGCACTAAGTTAGAAGGCAGAGCTTGCAGCCTTGAAGATTAAACAACTTACATTAGTAAGTAAACTAAATGAAACCCTGCCGATCATACACGAGAAGGACTTAGCAAGGATGATGTGATTAGAGGCATCATCTAAGCTATTAAAGATGGGTAAACAAGGAGATTCTGGTTAGAGGAAGGACTTCTCTACACCAAGGACTTCTCTAATGTTTTTATTCCTAATTCCAGCTTTTTTTATCTTGCTACTCATCCATCTCAACATCCTCATTTCTACGACACTCATCTTATGAACAAGATGTTCCTTAACTGCCTAACACTCTGATCCATAGAGCATGGCCGACCTTATGGCTATCCTATAGAATTTTCCTTTTAGTTTGAGTGGCGCACCTCGATCACACAAAACTCCAGATGCATCTTCATTTGTTCCAACCCGCTTGGATTAGCTAGGTAACCTCCCTCATTAATCTCTTCCCTCTCATAAATCATTGATCCTAAGTACCGAAAGTAGTCTTTTATGGGGACTTCTCGGTTATCAATCTTAACTGATGTTCCACTCCTACTCTCCTTGCTAAAATTGCATTCCATATATTCTGTCTTAGTTCAACTGATTTTAAATCCTTTAGATTCTAATGCTTCTCTCCATAACTCTAGCTTTGTGTTTATGCCCTCCTTTGTCTCATCAAGTAAGACTATATCATCTACAAATAGCATGCACCATGGAATCTTCTGGTGCAGATATTTTGTTAACTCATCCATAACCAACGTGAAAAGGTATGGGCTTAATGCCGATCCTTCATGCAATCCTATAGTGATAAGAAAATCACCGGTCTCGCCACTAGTGGTCTTAACATTTGTTATCACTCCCTCATACTACCTTTAATTATATTTATATACCCCTGTGAAACCCTTCTCACCCAACACCCTTCATATTAACTCTATAGGACTCTATCATAAGCTTTCTCTAAGTTGATAAAGACAATGTGGAGATCTTTCCTAAAGGGCAGCCCCAGCGCACAAAGCTCCTTCCTGTGCAAGGTCCGAGAACGGGGTGAATCTCAAGGGCCTATAGTACGCAGCCTTGAACCCGTGACCTCAAGTTCACATGACGAAAACTTTTACCATTGCGCCAAGGCTCCCCTTCATGTGGAGGTGTTTCCTTCTCTCCTTATATTTCTCTACCAATTGTCTAAGAAAATAGCTTCCATGGTAGACCTCCTAGGATGAAACCAAACTTGTTATGATGTAATGAACAAAACAAATGATGACCTTAATCCAACTGTCCCCTGAGACTTACTCATGGATACAAGCATTACAAATATGAAGACCAAGTTATATCCTATGCACGTATGTAACACTTGTATACGAAATCCATAAGAGGCTGTGCCATCAAAGACTTATGCATCATCAACATTCGTACATTGCAACAAAAGATGTAGCTTCGCCAAAGCAAGTTCCGCTTCAAATCTTTCATTGACCATATAAGAACATATAGGTTTCATAGGGCTTACAAAACCTAACTAAAGAAAGATGAATCAATTGTCAAAAGTTGCCTAATGGGGACCACAAGCGCATCTTCAACTTTATCCATAGTAAATGGATGGTGTTATCAATTAGGGGGCTTAAATTATAATTTTGTTAATTTATTAGCTGAAGCTCATATGTTTGAACTTTAGACTTAAGTGAAGAAATTTAACTTCTGAGTGAAGCAACCCTAAATCTATTACAACAAGTTTATGTTATGATGTAATGAATTAAACAGATAACGATCGTAATCCAACTCTTCTATGAGGCTTACTCATCGATACAAACATTGGAAAGATGAGGTCCAAATCATATGCACATACATATCAATTGTATAAGAAATCCATAAGAGACTGAGCCATCAAAGACCTTTAGGCATCATCACCATACATTCATTTCAAGAAGACGTAGCTTCTCTCAAGCAAGTTCCACTTGAAACAATTCACCACTTTGACCATACCAAGACAAATATGTGCCATGGGGCCATTACAACCAAACCAAAGAAAGATGAATCAATTGTCAAAAGATACCTGATGGGGATCATCACATGCATCTTAAATTTTAACCATAATAAAGGGGTGTTGTTATCAATTATGAGTATTACATTATATTTTGCTTATGTTATTAGCAGAAGCTCATATCTTTTTAAGTTTAGAGTTAAGTGAGGAAATTTACTTCTGAGTGAAGTGACCCTTAATCTATTGCAGCAAGTTTATTTTGTGATGCAATGAATGAAACACATGATGACCTCAATCCAACTATTCTATAAGACATTCATTGATACAAACATTGGAAATAGGAAGCCCAAACAATATCCCACACACTTATATATTACTTGTAGTAGAAATCCATAGAGGCTGAGTCACCAACGACTTTCATGCATCATCAACACTTGTTCATTACAAGAGAAGATGTAGCTTCTCTGAAGCAAGTTCCGCTTGAAATCTTTCACCGATCATTCTAGGACATATAGGCGTCATGGCATCCACACAACCAAACTAAAGAAGGCTGACTCAAATGTCAAAAGATACCTAATGGGGATCATCACATGCATCTCCAATTTTATCCATAGTAAAGAGGTGGTGTTATGAATTTGGAGTCTTATATTATATTTTGCTTATGTTGTTAGCTAAGGTTCATATCTTTTAAGTTTAGAGATAAGTGATGTGGACCATCACAGGCATCTCCTATTTTATCCATAGTAAAGAGGTGGTGTTATGAATTAGGAGTCTTATATTATATTTTGCTTATGTTATTAGCTGAAGCTCATATGTTTTAAGTTTAGAGATAAGTGAAGAAAATTACTTATGAGGAAAGTAACCCTTAATCAGTGGCAGCAATTTTTGTGTTATGATGTAATGAATAAAATAGATGATGACCTTAAGCCAATAGTTCTCTAAGACTTATATATACAAAAATTAGAAATAAGAAGCCCCAACTGTATTCTATGCACGTACATATCACTCGTATAAGGAATCCATACGAGCTTGATCCATCAAAAACACTCATGCATAATCAACATTTGTTCCTTGCAACAAAAGATGTAACTTCTCCCAAGCAAGTTCCACCTAGAATCTTTTCCCAACCCTAAAAGAACATATATGTGACATTGGGCCCTCACAAACAAAATAAATAAAGGATATCAATTACCAAAAGATACCTGATGGGCACCATCACACACATCTTCAATTTTAACCATAGTAACGAGATAGTCACATGACGACAACTTTTACCGTTGCACCAAGTCTCCCCTTCCCCGGCCCCCTCATAGGCGGGAGTTTCATGCACCGGGGCTGCCCCCTTTTTTCATTATATTTTGCTTAAGTTATTAGCTGAAGGTCATATGTTTTAACTTCAGAATTAAAAAAAGAAAATTAATTTCTGAGTGAAGCAAAATGCAATTAATAAAACAGATAATGACCATAATTGAGCTGTTCTCTGAGGCATGCTCATCCCTATTAACATTGGAAAGATGAAGCCCAAACTAAATCACAGGCACATATACATCACTCGAACAAGAAATCTATAAGAGGCTAAGCCATAAAAGACTTTCATGAATCATCAACATACATCCATTTTGATAGAAATGTAGCTTCTCTTAAGCAAGTTCCACTAGGAAGATTTCGGCACTTTGACCATACTAGGACACATATGTGTCATGGGGCCTACAAAACAAAACTAAAGAAAGATGACTCAATTGTCAAAAGATACCTGATAAGGATCATCACACTCATCTTCAATTTTATCCATAATGAGAGGTGTTGTTGTCAATTAAGAGTCGTGTGAGGAAAACTACATATGAGTATAGTAACCCTCAATCTATTGCGACAAGTTCATGTTATGATGCAACGAATAAAACACAAGATAACCTTAATCCAACTGTTCTCTAAGACTTACTCATTGATACATACATTGGAAATATAAGGACCAAACAACATCCTTTGCACGTATATATCACTTGTAGAAGAAATCCATAAAGGTTGAGCCATCCACAACTTTCATGCATCATCAACATTTGTTCATTATAAGAGAAGATGTAGCTTCTCTCAAGCAAGTTCCACCTAGAATCTTTCGTCGAACATACAAGGACATATAGGCGTCATGACATATCCAACCAAACTAAAGATAGACAACTCAATTGTCAAAGGATACCTGATGGGAGTCATCACACCCATCTGAAAGTTTATCCATAATAAAGGGTGGTTTTATGAATTAGGAGTCTTATATTATATATTGCTTAAGTTATTAGTAGAAGCTCATATGTTTAAGTTTAGAGTTAAGTGAGGAAAATTTCTTGTGAGTGAAGTTACCCGTAATCAATTGCAACAATTTTGTGTTATGATCATCATCATCATCATCATCAAGACCTTATCCCAATTGGGGATATGCCACTTGAATCTTATTCCTCCATTCCTCTCCATTCAGTACCATTTAGTCCCAATGTTTTTAAATCCATTCTCACTTCTATCCACATTCTTTTGGGCCTTCCCCTTGCCCTTTTAGAACCTTTTATATGCATTGCCTCACTCCTTCTAACTAGTGCCATTTTCAGTCTCCTTTGGACATGCCCAAACCATCTAAGTCTAACCTCTCTCATCTTGCTACCTATTGGTGCTACCCCTAAGTTTCCTCTAATGTCTTCATTCTTCATTCTATCCTTTCTTGTCTTACCACTCATCCATCTCAACATCCTCATTTTGGTGAAGCTCATACAATGAACATGATGTTCCTTAACTACCCAACACTCTAATCCATAGAGCATAGCCAGCCTCATGGCTATCCTATAGAATTTTTATTTTAGTTTGAGTAGCACCCGCCGATCACACAAACCGCCAGATGCACATCTCCATTTGTTCCAACCCACTTGGATTTTTGGGTAACCTCCCTCTCAATTTCTCCACTCTCATGAATCATTGATCCTAAGTACTGAAAGTGGTCTTTTACAAGGACTTCTTGGTTATCAATCTTAAGTGGTGTTCCACTCCTACTCCTCTCCTTGCTAAAATTGCATTCTACATATTCTTTCATAGTTCAGCTGATTTTAAATCCTTTAAATTCTAATGCTTCTCTCCATAACTCTAACTTTTTGTTTATGGCCTCCCTTCTCTCATCAAGTATGACTATATCATCTACAAATAGCATGCACATGGAATCTCCTCGTGCAAAGAAGAGGATTGCAAGACTTAACTATAGCACCCTCAACTACAGAAAAAAGTCCACCAAGAAAGCAGAGCGCATGAGCAAGGACGAGATAGGCAAAGCAAATCAAAGGAAAGGTGGGGGAGACAAATCTAAGAGATATAAGGAGGAAAACAACAAAACTTGTTATGACCCAAAAGACAAAGTTAAGTTTGTCCCTCGCCGCTCTGATTGCCCTATATGCAATGGGGGTTATAGGGAATTTGAATGCCCAAAGAAGAAAGACAATCAATGCATTATTGGTTCACAACGAGACCCATCAAGAGAAGCCTAAGATGGGGCCACTTAGACTCCTCAATGTGAAGAGGTAGGATTTCGTAGACAAGCCTATATCCAAACAGTAAAGGAGTTTATGCATGTAGAAGTGTGCCTTAATGGCAAAGGCACATGAGCTATGATAGATACTGAAACCACTCACCACTTCATCTCGAGTGAAGAGGTTAGGAGGTTAAATCTCAAGTTGGAAAAGGATAAGAGATAGGATGAAGGTATTTTACTTTGAAGCTAAACTAGTGCTTGGAGTTGTCAAAGGACTACCAATTAATGTTAGAGAGTGGGAAGGTACTATCAACTTGACCGAGACCTCTTGCTATTTACTTTAGAATTTCACTTCAAAGGCAATGTAGGGACACGTTTAGATTATTAGGAAAAGCACCCCCATGAGGTCGCGGATTCAAGTTCCTACCACACAGCAGTTGAATTGAAGTGCGTTGTTTCAGATTAATTTTTATTTGCAATCGCTTTGATCTACCCCGACAGTGAAAAACTGTACTATGCCCTGAGGAATTCTGCAATACCTATGGATGACTTCAAAGTTATCCTTGGGATAAGTTGGCTAAGGCCATCCAATTGCCATACCTTGGAATATTAAGTTTCCTCAGTGAGAAGGAACCCTGCGTGATCCCAATTTTGAAGGATGGTAAGAAACAAGGTGAGCTTTTATCAGCAATGCAGTTAGTAACGGCTATAAAGAAAGGGGAAGAGACATTCTTGACCACTTTAACAGAAAAAAGAAATGAAGAAGATATGCATATGCATATGCATATGCCGTAAGTGGTTGAGGAAGTCCTTAACGAGCTTAATGATGAGATGCCACCTGAGCTACCTAAGAAATTGCCACCAAGGTAGGATGACCACCAAATTGAGTTGGAGCCTGGATCAAAATCCCCTGCATTGGCCCTTTATCAAATGTCACCACTTGAATTGTGGGATTTGTGAAGGAGACTACGAGAATTGTTAGATGTTGAGTTCATCCGACCACCGAAAGCCCCTTACGGAGCCCCAGTGCTATTCTAGAAGAAACACAATGGAAGTCCCCGAATGTGCATTGACTATAAAGCACTCAGCAAGGTAACTATAAAGAAAAAATATCCAATTCCACTCATTGCTGACTTGTTCGATTGGCTAGCCGAGACAAGGTGCTTTAGCAGACTTGACGTAAGACTGAGGCACTAGCAAGTGTGTATTGCTGAAGGAGATGAACCTAAGACACTTGTGTCACCAAGTACGGTGCTTATGAGTTCTTAGTCATGCCCTTTGGCTTGACCAACACCCTTGCCACCTTTTGCACTTTGATGAACAAGATATTTCATCCTTATTTGAATCAGTTCATAGTACTCTACTTAGATGATATTGTGGTCTATGGCCAAATGTTGGAGGAACATTTAGACCACCTACGAGCCGTATTCTAAGTAATGAGAAAAACTTTCTTTATGAAAAAAGGGAAAAGTGCTCCTCTGCCCTATAAGAGGTATCGTTCCTTGGGCATTGGATTGGAGGGGGACGGATATGGATAGATAAGACCAAGATCCAAGCTATTGCATAATGGGAAGTACCCATGAAAGTTATCAAGTTGCGTAGTTTCTTAGGTCTTGTTAACTATTATTGGAGGTTCATAGTGGGGAACTCACAACGTGCTACTCCACTAACAAATTTGCCAAAAAAGACTAACCCATAGTAGTGGGAAAAATAATGCCAAAAGGCCTTTGAGGAACTTAAGGTTGTGGTGACAGCTAAACGAGTACTCAAGCTGGTAGATCACACCAAATACTTTGAGGCACACTAATGCTTCTGATTTTGCAATTGGAGTCTTAAAACAAGAAGGTGGTCCTAGTACCTACAAAAGTTAGAAGCTAAACGAGATAGAAAGAAAGTATACTATACAAGAAAAGGAAATGATGACAATGGTCCACTATTTAAGGATGTTGAGGTAGTACTTGCTTGGCTCATAGTTCCTAGTTAAGACAAACAATGTTGACACCAACTACTTTTAAACTCAAAAGAAGTTGAGTGAAAAGCAAGCTCGTTGGCATGACTTCTTGGCTGAGTTTGACATGGTCATGGAGTACAAGCCTGGAAGGGTCAACAAGGTTGCTGATGCACTAAGTTAGAAAGCAGAGCTTGCAGCCTTGAAGATTAAACACCTTACAACAATAAGTAGACTAAACAAGACCCTGCCTGACCATATATGAGAAGGACTTAGCAAGAATGATGTGGTCATAGGCATTGTCTAAGCTATTAAGGATGGGAAAACAAGATCCTGGTTAGAGGAAGGACTTCTCTAAACCAAGGACTACTCTAATGTTTTCATTCCTAATTATATTCTTTTTTGTCTTGCCACTCACCTATCTCAACATCCTCATTTCAACAACGCTCATCCTATGAACACGATATTCCTTAACTGCACCAAACTTTGATCCATAAAGCATGGCCAGCCTTATGGCTATCCTATCAAATTTTCCTTTTAGTTTGAGTGGCACCCATCGTTCAGGCAAAACTCTAGATGCAACATCTCCATTTGTTCCAGCCCACTTGGATTATCTAGGTAACCTCCTTCTCAACCTCTCTACTCTCATGAATTATTGATCCTATGCACCAAAAGTGGCCCTTTGCAAGGACTCCTTGGTTATCAATCTTAACTGATGTTCCACTCCTACTAGTCTCCTTGCTAAAATTGATTTCCGTATATTCTGTCTTAATTCGACTTATTTTAAATCCTTTAGATTATAATGCTTCTCTCCACAACTCTAGCTTTGTGTTTACACTTGTCTCATTAAGTAAGACATATCATCTACAAATAGCATGCACCATAGAATCTTCTCCTACAAATGTTTTGTTATCATCCAAAACTAACGTGAAAAGGTATGAGCTCAGTGCCGGTCCTTGATGCAATCCTATAGTGATAGGAAAATTACCAGTCTCACCATTAGTGGTCTTAACATTTGTTATCTCCCTCATACATATCTTTAATTATGTTTATATACCCCTGCGAAACCCCTTTCTCACCCAACACCCTCCATGTTAACTCTCTAAGGACTCTATCATAAGCTTTCTCTAAGTCGATAAAGACCATGTAGAGTTGTTTCCTCCTCTCCCTATATTTCTCTACCAATTGTCCTAAGAAGAAAATAGCTTCCATGGCAGACCTCTTAGGCATGAAACCAAACTTGTTATGATGTAACGAATAAAACAAATGATGACCTTGATCCAACTATTCCCTGAGACTTACTCATGGATACAAGCATTACAAATATGAAGACCAAGCTATATCCTATGCACATATATAGCACTTGTATATGGAATCCATAAGAGGCTGCACCATCAAAGACTCTAATGCATCATCAACATTAATTCATTGCAACAAAAGATGTAGCTTCTCCAAAGCAAGTTCGGCTTCAAATCTTTCATCAACCATACAAGAACATATAGGTTTCATCAACCTAACTAAAGAAAGATGAATCAATTGTCAAAAGTTGCCTGATGGGAACCACAAGCGCATCTTCAACTTTATCCATAGTAAAGGGATGGTGTTATCAATTAGGGGCCTTAAATTATAATTTTCTTAATTTATTAGCTGAAGCTCATATGTTTGAACTTTAGACTTAAGTGAAGAAATTTAACTTATGAGTGAAGCAACCCTAAATATATTACAAGTTTATGTTATGATGTAATGAATTAAGCAAATGATGATCGTAATCCAACTCTTCTATGAGGCGTACTCATCGATACAAACATTGGAAAGATGAGGTCCAAACTAAATCATGTGCACGTACATATCAATTGTATAAGAAATCCATAGGAGGCTGAGCCATCAAAGACCTTTAGGCATCATCACCATACATTCATTTCAATAGAAGATATAGCTTCTCTCAAGCAAGTTCCCCTTGGAACAATTCACCACTTTGACCATACTAGGACATATATGTGCCAAGGGGCCAATACAACCAAAACAAAGAAAGATGAATCAATTGTCAAAAGATACCTGATGGGGATCATCACATGCATCTCAAATTTTAACCATAATAAAGGGGTGTTGTTATCAATTAGGGCAGCCCTCATGCACGAAGCTCCTGCCTATGCAGGGTCCAGGGAAGGGGTGGACCACAAGGGCCTAAAGTACACAGCCTTACCTTAAATTTTGCATGAGGCTGTTTCCATGCCTTGAACCTGTGACCTCAAGGTCACATAATGACAACTTTTACCATTGCACTAAGGCTCCCCTTCGGTGTTGTTATCAATTATGAGTATTATACGATATTTTGCTTATGTTATTAGCAAAAGCTCATATCTTTTAAGTTTACAGGCTTCTGAGTGAAGTGACTGTTAATCTATTGCAGTAAGTTTGTTTTATGATGCAATGAATGAAACACATGATGACCTTAATCCAGCTGTTCTCTAAGACATATTCATTGATACAAACAAGGGAAATAGGATGCCCAAAGTATATCCCACATACGTATATATCACTTGTAGTAGAAATCCATAGAGGCTAAGCCACTAACGGCTTTCATGCATCATCAACACTTGTTCATTACAAGAGAAGATGTAGCTTCTCTCAAGCAAGCTCCACTTGAAATCTTTCACTGATCATTCTAGGACATATAGGCATCATGGCATCTACACAACCAAACTAAAGAAGGCTGACTCAAATGTCAAAAGATACTTGATGAGGATCATCACATGCATCTCCAATTTTATCCATAGTAAGGAAGTGGTGTTATGAATTAGGAGTCTTATATGATATTTTGCTTATGTTATTAGCTGAAGCACATATGTTTTAAGTTTAGAGATAAGTGATGGGGATCATCACACACATCTCCAATTTTATCCATAGTAAAGAGGAGGTGATATGAATTAGGAGTCTTATATTATATTTTGCTTATGTTATTAGCTGAAGCTCATGTGTTTTAAGTTTAGAGATAAGTGAAGAAAATTACATATGAGGTAAGTAACCCTTGATCAATTGCAGCAATTTTTGTGTTATGATGTAATGAATAAAATAGATGATGACCTTAAGCCAACTATTCTCTGAGACTTACTCATAGATACAAAAATTAGAAATATGAAGCCGCAACTATATTCTATGCATGTACATATCACTCGTATAAGGAATCCATAAGAGGTTGATCCATCAAAGACACTCATGCATAATCAACATTTCTTCCTTGCAACAAAAGATGTAGCTTCTCCCAAGCAAGTTCCACCTAGAATCTTTCATCAACTATACAAGAACATATAGGTGACATAGGGTCCCCACAAACAAACTAAAGAAAGAATACTCAATTACCAAAAGATACCTGATGGGCACCATCACACACATCTTCAATTTTATCCATAGTAAAAGGATGGTGTTATCAATTAGGAGTGTTACATTATATTTTGCTTTAGTTATTAAATGAAGCTCATTTGTTTTAAAATTAGAATTAAGTGAAAAAAATTAACTTATGAGTGAAGCAACCCTTAATCTATTACAATAAGTTTATGTTACGATTCAATGAATAAAACAGATGATGACCCTAATCCAATTGTTCTTTGAGGCATACTCATCACTGCAAACCTTGAACAGATGAGGGCCAAACTAAATTATATGCACGTATATATCACTTGTAAAAGAAATTCATAAGACGCTGAGCCATCAAAGCCACTCATGCATCATCAACATACATTAGTTTCCACAAAAGATGTACTTCTCTCGAGCAAATTCCACTTGGAATATTTCGCCACTTTGACCATACTAGGACACATGTGCCATGGGGCCTACACAACCAAACTAAAGAAAGAAGACTCAATTGTCAAAAGATACCTGATGGGGATCATCACACGCATCTTTTATTTTATCCATAATCAAGGGTGTTGTTATCAATTAGAAGTCTTACAATATATATTGCTTAAGTTATTAGCAGATGCTCATATGTTTTAAGTTTAGAGTCCGATGAAGAAAATTACTTATGAGTAAAGTAATCCTCAATCTATTGCAACAAGTTTATATTATGATGCAATGAATAAACACATGATGACCTTAATCTAACTATTCTTTGAGACTTATTCATCGATACAAACATTGGAAATATGAAGCCCAAACTATATCCTATGCACATATATATCACTTGTGGAAAAAATCCATAGAGGTCGAGCCATCAACGACTTTCATGCATCATCAACACTCGTTTGCTGCAAGAGAAGATGTAGCTTCTCTCAAGCAAGTTCCACTTGTAATCTTTTGCTGACCATACTAGGACATATTGGTGTCATGGCATCTGCACAACCAAACTAGAGAAAGATGACTCAATAAGGATCATCACACTCATCATCAACTATTTTGCCTAAGTTATTAGCTGAAGCTCATATGTTTTAAGTTTAGCATTGAAGTGCGAAAAATTACTTATCAGTGAGGTTACCCTTAATCAATTGCACCAATTTTGTGTTATGATGTAACAAATAAAACAAATGATGACCTTTATCCAACTATTCTCTGAGACATACTCATGAATACAAACATTACAAATATGAAGGCCAAGCTACATCCTATGTACATATATAACACTTGTATAAGGAACCCATAATAGGCTAAGCCATCAAAGACTCCCATGCATCATCAACATTTGTTCATTGCAACAGAAGATGTAGCTTCACCAAAGCAAGTTCAACTTTGAATCTTTCACCAACAATACAAGAACATGTAGGTTTCATTGGGCTTACACAACCAAGCTAAAGAAAGATGACTCAATTCTCAAAAGTTATTGAATGGGTTTATCACATGCATCTTCAACTTTATCCATAATCAAGGGTTGGTGTTATCAATTAGGAGCCTTAAATTATAATTTGCTTAAGTTATTAGCTGAAGCTCATATGTTTGAACTTTAGACTTAAGAAATTTAACTTATGAGTGAAGCAACACTAAATCTATTACAACAAGATTATGTTATGATGCAATCAATAAAAAGGATGATAATCATAATCCAACTGTTCTCTGAGGCTTACTCATAGATACAAACATTGGAAAGATGAGGCCCAAACTAAATCATATGCACGTACACATTAATTGTACAAGAAATCCATAAGAGACTAAGCCATCCAAGACTTTTAAGCATCATCAACATATATTCATTTCAATAGAAGATGTAGCTTCTCTCAAGCAACTTCCACTTGGAATAATTCACCACTTTGACCATACTAGGACATATATGTGCCATGGGGCCAATACAACCAAACAAAAGAATTTGAATCAATTTTCAAAAAGATACTTGATGGGGAACATGACACGCATCTTCAATTTTAACGATAATAAAGGGGTGTCATTATCAATTAGGAGTATTATATTATTTTTTGCTTAGGTTATTAGCAGAAGCTCATATATTTTTAAGTTTAGAGTTAAGTCAGGAAATTTACTAATGAGTGAAGTGGCCCTTAATCTATTGTGGCAAGTTTATGTAATGATGCAATGAATAAAACACATGATGACCTTAATCCAACTATCCTCTAAGACTTATTCATTGATACAAACATTGGAACTTCAAGCCCAAGCTATATCCAATGCACGTACACATCACTTGTAAAAGAAATCCATAGAGGCTAAGCCATCAATGACTTTCATGCATCATCAACACTTGTTAGTTACAAGAGAAGATGTAGCTTCGCTCAAGCAAGTTCCACTTGGAATTTTTCTCTGACCATACTAGGACATGTAGGCTTCATGGCATATCCGACCAAACTAAGATAGATGACTCCATTGTCAAAAGATACCTAATGGGGATCATCACACGCATCTCAAACTTTATCCATAGTAAAGTGGTGGTGTTACAAATTAGGAGTCTTATATTATATTTTGCTTAAGTTATTAGCTGAAGCTCATATGTTTTAAGTTTAATTAAAAATAGAAAATTACTTATTAGTGAAGTAACCCTTAATCAATTGCCAAAGTATTATTTTAGGATGCAAGGCATAAAATAGATAATGACCATAATCCAACAATTCTCTAAGACTTACTCATCAATACAAACATTAGAAATTTGGAGCCCAAACTATATCCCATGCACATATACATCACTTGTATAAGGAATGTATAAGAGACTGAGCCATCAAAGACACTCATGCATCATCAACATTTGTTCATTGTAACGAAAGATGTTGCTTCTCTCAAGCAAGCTCCACTTGGAATCTTTTTCCGACCATACTAGAACATATGGGTTTCATAGGGCCTCCACAACCAAACTAATGAAAGACGACTCAATTGTCAAAGATACCTGATGGGTACCTTCACACACATCTTCAATTTTATCCATAGTAATGGGATGGTGTTACCAATTAGGAGTCTTACATTATATTTTGCTTAAGTTATTAGCTGAAGCTCATATGTTTTAACTTTAGACTTAAGTGAAGAAAATTAACCTCTGAGTGAAGCAACTCTTAATCTACTACAACATGTTAATGTTATGATGCAATGAATAAAACAAATGATGATTGTAATCCAACTATACTCTAAGGCTTACTCATCGTTACAAACATCGAAAAGATCAGGCCTAAACTAAATCATATGCACATATATATCACTTGTATAAGAAAATCCATAAGAAGCTGATCCATCAAAGACTTTCATGAATCATCAACATACATTCATTTTGACAGAAGATGTAGCTTCTCTCAAGCAAGCTCCACTTGGAATGTTTCTCTACTTTGACCATACAAGGAGATATATGTGTCATGGGGCCTACACAAACAAACTAAAGAAAGATGACTCAATTGTCAAAAGATACCTGATGAGGATCATAACACGCATCTTCAATTTTATCCAGAGTAAAGGGATGGTGTTATTGATTAGGACTCTTACATTATATTTTGCTTATATTAGCTGAAGCCCAAATGTTTTAACTTTAGACTTAAGTGAAAAAAATTAACTTATGAGTGAAGCCACTCTTAATCTATTACAATATGTTTATGTCATGATGCAATGAATAAAACTTATGATTACTGTAATCCAACTGTTCTGTGAGGCTTAGTCATTGATACAAACATTGGAAAGATCAGGCCCAAACTAAATTATATGCTTGTATATATCACTTGTATAAGAAATCCCTAAAAGACTAAGTCATCAAAGACTTTCATTAATCATCAACATACATTCATTTCAACACAAGATGTAGCTTCTCTCAAGCAAGTTCCACTTGGAATATTTCACCACTTTGACCATACTAGGACACATATGTGCCGTGGGGCCTACACAACCAAACTAAAGAAAGAAGATTCAATTGTCAAAAGATACCTGATGGGGATCATCACACGCACCTTTAATTTTATCCATAGTAAAGGGGTGTTGTTATCAATTATAAGTCTTATATTATATTTTGCTTAAGTTATTAGCTAAAGCTCATATGTTTTAAGTTTAGCATAAAGTGAAGAAAATTACTTATACTTGAAGTAACCTTTTATCTATTGCAGCAAGTTTATGTCATGATGCAATGAATAAGACAGATGATGAGCTTAATACAACTATTCTAAGACATACTCATCTATACAAACATTGGAAATATGACTCCCAAACTATATCCTATGCACATGTATATATCACTTGTATGAGGAATTCATAAGAGGCTAAGCCATTAAAGACCATCATGCATCATCAAGATTTGTTCATTACAACAAAAGATGTAGCTTCTCGCAAGCAAGTTCCACTTGGAATGTTTCGCCAACCATAAAAGGACATATAGGTGTCATAGGTCCTTCACAACCAAATTAAATGAAGATGACTCAATTGTCAAAATACACATGACGGGGATCATCACACATCTTCAATTTTATCCATAGTAAAGGGGTGTTATTATTAATTAGGAGTTTTATATTGTATCTTGCTTTAAGTTGTTAGCTAAAATCTCATGTGGTTTAAGTTGAGACTTACGTGAAGAAAATTACTTATGAGTGAAGTAGCCCCTAATCTATTGCATCAAGTTTATGTTATGATGCAATGAATAAGATAGATGATGACATTGATCCAACTATACAGTCATCAACGAAAACATTGGAAATATGAAGCTCAAACTATATCCTATTCACGTATAAGGAATCCACAAGAGGCTAAGCCATCAAACACTATCTTGCATCATCAACCTTTGTTCATTGCAACGAAAAGATGTAGCTTCTCTCAAGCAGGATCCACTTGGAATGTTTTGCCAACAATACAAGGACATATGGGTGGCTTAGGTCTGACACAACCAAACTAAAGAAAGATGACTTGATTTTCAAAAGATATCTGACGGGAATCATCACATGCATCTTCAATTTTATACATAGTAAAGTGGTGTTCTTATCAAATTGGAGTCATATATTATATTTTGCTTTAGTTATTAGCTGAAGCTCATATGTTTTATGTTTAAAGTGAAGAAAATTTACTCATGAGTGAGGTAACCCTTGATCTATTGCAACAAGTTTATGTTATGATACAATGAATAAAACATATGATAACATTAGTCCAACTACTATTTGGGACTTACTCGTTGATACATACATTGCAAAGATGAAGTTCAAACTACATCCTATGCATGAATATTTCACTTGTATAGAGAATCCATAAGATGTTGAGCCCTCAAAGACTTTCATTTGTTCGTTCAATAGAAGACTTACCTTCGCTCAAGCAAGTTCCACTTGGAATCTTTCACCACTTTGACCATACTAGGACATATAGGTGTCATGGGGTCTACACAACCAAACTAAAGAAAGATGCCTCAATTGTCAAAAGATACGCAATGGTAATCATCACACACATCTTTAATTTATATTTAGCAAAGGGGTGTTGTTGTCAATTAGGAGTCTTACATTACATTTTATTTAAGTTACTAGATGAAGCTCATATGTTTTAACTTTAGACTTAAGTGAAGAAAATTTACCTAAGAGTGAAGTAACCCTTAGTCTATTGTAACAAATTTATGTTATGATGCAATGAACAAAACAAACGCTGACTTTAATCAAACTGTCCTTTGAGACTTACTCATTGATACAAACATTGTAAAGATGAAGCCCAAACTATATCCTATGTATGTATATAAGAATTTCATAAGAGGTTGAGGCATCAAAGACTTTCATGCATCATCAACATTTGTCCGTTGCAACAAAAGATGCAGCTTCTCTCAAGCTTGTTCCACTTGGAATCTTTTGCCAACCATATGGAGACATATAAGCATCATCGAGTCTACGCAACCAAGCTAAAGAAAGATGACTCAATTGTCAAAAAATACCTAATGGGGATCATCATGTGCATCTTCAATTTTATCCATGGTAAAGGGGTGTTGTTATCAATTAAAAGTCTTATATTATATTTTGCTTAGGTTATTAGCTGAAGCTCATATGTTTTAAGCTTAGAGTTAAGAGAAGAAAATTTACTTATGAGTGAAGTAGCCCTAAATCTATTGCAACTACTTTATCTTGTGATGCAATATATAAACATATGATGACATTGATACAACTATTTTCTAAGACTTACTCATCAATACAAACATTGGAAAGATGAAGCCCAAACTATATCCTATGCACACGCACACACACACACACACACACATATCACCTGTATAATGAATCCATAAGAGGCTGAGCCATCAAAGACTTTCATGCATCATCGCCATTTATTCATTGCAACAAAAGATGTAGCTTCTCTCAAGCGAGTTCCACTTATAATCTTCTGCCGCTTTGACCATACTAGGACATATAGGTGTCATGGGGCCTACACAACCAAACTAAGGAAAGATGACTCAATTGTCAAAACATACCTGATGGGATCATCACCTACATCTTCAATTTTATCCATAGTAAAGCAGTGTTGTTATCAACTAGGAGTCTTGTATTATATTTTGTTTAAGTTATTAGCTGAAGCTGATATGTTTTCAGTTAAGAGTTAAGTGAACAAAATTTAGTTATGAGTGAAGTAACACTTAATCTATTGCAATAAGTTTACGTTATGATGCGACAAATAAAACATATGATTACCTTATTCCAAATGTTCTTTGAGACTTACTCATCAATACAAACATTTCACCTCTTTGATCATACTTGGACATATAGGTGCCATGGGGTCTACACAACCAAACTAAAGAAAGATGACTCAACTGTAAAAGAATACCTGGGAATCACCACACGCACCTTCAATTTTATCCATAGTAATGGGGTGTTGTTGTCAATTAGGAGTCTTACATTACATTTTCCATAAGCTATGAGCTGAAGCTCATGTGCTTTAAGTTTAGAGTTAAGTGAAGAAAATTTACTTATGAGTGAAGTAACCCTTAATCTATTGCAACAAGTT
This sequence comes from Warburgia ugandensis, assembly GCA_035236585.1. NCBI lineage: Eukaryota > Viridiplantae > Streptophyta > Magnoliopsida > Canellales > Canellaceae > Warburgia > Warburgia ugandensis. Next base: position 30,956,709 of record CP141139.1, on the reverse strand, counting down.
TAAGTCATGATGTAATCAATAAAACAGATGATGACTGTCCTTCGAGACTTACTCATATATACAAACATTGTAAAGATGAAGCACAAACTATATCCTATGCACTTATGTAAGAAATCTAAAAGAGGCTGAAGCATCAAAGACTTTCATGCATCATCAACATTTGTTTGTTGCAACAGAAGATGTAGCTTCTCTCAAGCAAGTTCTACTTGGAAGCTCTCACTGACCATACTAGGACAAATAGGCATCATGGGGTCTACACAACCAAACTAAAGAAAGATGACTCAATTGTCAAAAGATACCTGATCAGGATCATCACGCGCATCTTCAATTTTATCCATAGTAAAGGGCTGTTGCTTCCAATTAGAAGTCTTATATTATATTTTTCTTAAGTTATTAGCTAAAGCTCATATGTTTTAAATTTAGAGTTAAGTGAAGAAAATTACTTGCGAGTGAAGTTATCGTTAATCTATTAGGATAAGTTTATGTCATGATGCAATGAATAATACAGAGGATGACCTTAATACATCTATTCTCTGAGACTTACTCATCGATACAAACATTGGAAATATGAAGCCCAAAACTATATCCTATATTCCTATGCACACACACACACACATAGCTTGTATAAGGAATCCATAAGAGGCTGAGCTATCAAAGAATTTCATGCATCATCAACATTTGTTCATTGCAACAAAAGTTGTAGCTTCTCTCGAGCACGTTCCACTTGGAATCTTTACCCAACCATACCAGGACGTGTAGGTGACATAGGCCACAGAACCAAACTAAAGAAAGATGACTCAATTGTCAAAAGATACTTGATACGGATCACACATATCTTCAATTTTGTCCATAGTAAAGGGGTGATGTTATCAATTAGGAGTCTTATATTATATTTTGCTTAAGTTATCAGCTGCAGCTCTTACGTATGAAATTTAGAGTCATGCGAAGAAAATTTACTTATGAGTGAAGCAATCGTTAATATATTACAACAAGTTTATGTTATGATGCAATGAATAAAACAAATAATGATCTTAAACCAACTATTCACTGAGGCTCACTCATCAATACAATCACTGAAAAGATGAAGGCCAAACTATATTCTATGCACGTATATATCACTTGCATAAGAAATCCATAGGAGGGTGAGCCATCAAAGACTTTCATGCATCATCAACTTACATTCATTTTGACAGAAGACATAGCTTCTCTCAAGCAAGCGTCACTTGGAATATTTCGCAACTTTGACCCTACAAGGAAATATATGTGTCATGGAGCCTACACAATCAAACTAAAGAAAGATGACTCAACTATCAAAAGATACCTAAAGGGGATCATCACACACGTCTTCAATTTTATCCATAGTAAGGGGTGTTGTTATAAATTATAAGTCTTATATTGTATTTCACTTAAGTTATTAGCTGAAGCTCATATGTTTTAAGTTTAGAGTTAAGGGAAGAAAATTTACTTATGAGTGAAGTAACCCTTAATCTATTGCAACAAGTTTATGTTATGATGCAATGAATAAAACAAATGATGACATTGATCCAACTGTTCTCTGAGACTTACTTATTGATACAAACATTGTAAAGATGAAGCCTCAACTATATCCTATAGATGTATATATCACTTGTATAAGGAATCCATGAGAGGCTGAGCCATCAAAGACTTTGCTGCATTATCACCATTTGCTCCTTGCAATAGAAGATTTAGCTTCTTTCAAGTGAGTTCCGCTTGAAATCTGCCTCTGCTTTTGACCATACTAGGACATATAGGTGTTGTGGGGCCTACACAACCAAACTAAAGAAAGATGAATCAATTGTCAAAAGATACCTGATAGGGATCATCACACGCATCTTCAATTTTGTCCATAGTAAAGGGGTGCTGTGAGTCTTGTGTTATATTTTGCTTAAGTTACTAGCTGAAGCTCATATGTTTTAAGTTTAGAGTTAAGTGATGAAATTTACTTATGAGTGAAGTAACACTTAGTCTATTGCAACAAGTTTGTGTTATGCTGCAATGAATAAAATATTATGGTGTACTTGTTCATCATCATCTTCTTCTTTTACTGTTATCACTTCTTCTCCTAACTACTTAGAATGTTCTCCTCTACTTCTACTATTTTATTTCTATTACCTTCTCTTATTCTTCACTTTTAGTTCTATTTCTTCTTCCTCTCCTATCTTCTATGAAACTTCTTCTTTCATATTTCTTTTTCTCCTAATTATTATATACATTATTTTTCTCCTTTTACCTCTCTCTCTCTCTCTCCACCTAGAGTTAGGGATACCAAAAGGGTTGGCCAATCAGGGGAACCAGACTTAATTGACTCATAGGTTCTGGTTAGGGCCAAGAAATGTGTGGCCCTAATAGGGTCAAGGTCAAAAGATGTGGCACGAATTTATATTATGGTCTAGCTAGGGCTAGTGATCAAAATTAGAGCCCTTGGACATTATTTTATGTATTTATATATTTGACTAAAATGTCCATTGATGCTAAGCTATCTTCAACTCTTTTATCTTGTATCTAATAAATGATTCATTCAAACTATCTAATCTTCCACTTGCCTATGTTACAAGAGGTGAAATTGTTCCCAAGAAAGGTGATGATTACAGGATAATTGTTTTAAATCAAATTCTCAAGTACTAAAAAATTTCAAATGTGAGGGTCAATCAAGGACCCAACCCAAATTGAACTATACACGCAAAGGGTTAGGGTCAGCATTTTTTATTTTTTATTATTTACAGAAGTAGTGTTACTATAAGAAAGTATGACCTAAAGTTAGTTAGATAGCATTAGGGCCAGGTTTAGGACCATCACTACTTAGAATGATGAAAGCAAAACAAAGATAAGGTGCTTATGATTTTTATGAAGCCAAAATGGGAGCCGAAAGGGAATACCTGAACATCATGGCCAAAAAATTCAAGATCATGCAAATGTGTGAAGATGGTTGATTGATTAAAGTGTGGGCTATACCATTCCTATCTTCAAAGCATCCAAATTTTTAATGATGGAAGAATGATGGAGAACATTACACGTATATTCAATTTTATTTGTTGTAAGGGGTGTTGTTATCAATTTGAAGTATTATATTATATTTTTGTAAGTTGTTAGTTGTGGGTTTTATGTTTAAGTTGTCTAATATTTTATTATAAGTTATGGGACATGTTTAGAGTTAAGAAAAGAAAGATTATTTATGAGTCAAGTAACCCTTAAGTCTATAATAAGGGTAGATTTTTCACTATTTTAGAAGTGTATGTTATGATAAAATGAAGAAAGTATCATGTATACTATTCTTCCTTAATTCTCTTATTGTAAATTATTGACCATGTTTAGAGTTAAGAAAAGAAAGATTACTTATATCCCGAAAATGGTACATATGACGGTCTGTTTGGGTCTCTCGGTGATACAAACAAAGAAAAGACAAATTCCAGTCACATCACCGACTAATCTTTACCAAAGAAGAAATAGAATTGAATAACGAGTCAAAAAACCCTTAAGCCTATAGAAAGGGTAGAATTTTCTATAGCGAGTAAGTTTGTTTTATCCCCCTAATATGTACCCAAGGTGGACATTATTTCTCTCCCTCTACAAGACAAATTCTCCCCCTTCTTCATTCTCTCTCTAGAATAAAATTTTACTTACTCACTGCTCTCTCTCTCTCCTTCTTTTCCTTCGCTCCGTTTAACAATATTTTCCTCTATCAAAAATCCTAATCCTATATAGTTTCCCAAATTTTCACAAACCCTAATATATATATATATATATATATATATATATTAACCCTACTTTCAATTCTCTCCCTCTATGTCTCTTTGATCTGAATCAATACCCAAAGTCAAGGACTTTGACTATGATGAGACAATTAGCCTATGAACAAAACCACAATTAACTAGAATCATGATTGTTCTTCTTATTTCTAATTGATGTGATTATGCTTGGGCATGAAAAATGTTCTTCTTCATGATTCCTTTAAGGATCCCTTATACTTTAATCAATCCCTTATCTTTCTCAATTATGTTGATAGGTTTGAGCATGCACATTTTTCTTTAACATAGGTCCTAGTTGTATGGTGTGATTTTTTTCTATGTCACAATTTCTTCTGGAGCCTTCATGATTCTTTCCTTTAATTGTGCACTTTGCAATGGATATTTTCCTCTCACTCTTTATGTGAATGATAATGTTTTGGATATAGATAGCTTTCATCATTTTTTCAATGGCTTATTTTGGATTAGGGTCATGAGTTCTATACCACAAATCATGGTCTACACAACAGAAATATATTTGTAACCCTCTTTATCAAGCTAACATGGTATAACTGTAAAGTCATTTGCGATTTTTCTTATTGTCAAGTGTAATTTGGTTCTTAATGATAGTGCAATATTTGATGTGATAGATTTACAATTTCTTAATCCTTTTTTATTCCTATTGATGATGGTATTTTATGGTATCTCAAAGGGATTTGATTAAAAATGGTTCATTAGATATCTAGTGTATGTTTTAGAACAAGATGAATTTGGGCAAAATTTTAGAGCTGCATTTACAACCCTTTTGTAGCTAGAAGGGTTTGAATTTGTCCAAGATTTCAGGCTAGATATTCTGATGGGTTCCATTTCTAAGCAAGTTGCTAGCAACGAGTGTAAAGAAGATGATGAAGGAGATACTTTTCATAATCAAATTGGTTTGTTAGGTGTTGGGTTATAGATGGCCTATTATCGCAAATGTATGCATCTATTAAGCTATAAGGTTCAATGATGGAGGAAATCTATGCAAATATGACCATTTGGACTAGGCTTTTTAGATATGTGATACATGGAGTTTGGAGTGAGATCATGCAACTAGATGTGTATTATTTGTCTTTCCTAAAGCTTCTTCTATGTTCCTGTATACCATCATTATTGAATGCTTCAACTTGGGTGTACATTTTCTGTGTTAGAAGTAGAAAATTTAATTTCCCTGTAATGTACCTTTATTTTGCCGATACTCATTATTTTTATAGGTAAACAAGTAGAAAAGGCTCTTAAGATCAACAAGGATGTCCAAGATTTTAGGCTTATCTCTAGCTAGAAAGCGATGTTTTGCAAGAACGGGTGCACTATGATTAGGAGTCAAAGCAAAGGATTATTGCTGGACTCTTTACATCAATCCATTAGGTTTGTAATTGGTTCATTGCTAGCAATATATTCAAGCTTGCCGCTCTTTATTGGTCACAGGTCCATTGCTTCATGGTTGATAATGATGGGAAGGCCTGATGAGGGAATATTCTACTGGAAGAGAAACTGCCCACACATAGGAAAGAAAGTAATGCTAATTATGTTCACAATGACAAACATTCCACTTCATTTCTTATCACTCTTCATTTGCCCTTCTAATAAACCATACAATTTCATGATCGCCTTAATTGACATTCTAGAGCAGCAAGTTTCACTTTGTTCTGTGGGAGGAGGTTTACAATGTTAATTGAGTATTTTAACAAGGAAGTATTACTACAGCGGTTATGTTGGAATGTTGAAGACAACAATTAGTTTGGAAAAAATGAGCAATTAGGATGATGAAACCCTTGGGGAGTTCCTAGCCCTTTATTTTATCAGAATGTCAAAAGTCAATCATAAGAGAAAATTTGTGTGGTCCCAAGATGATCTCTTGATTAATTCTAGATGGACTTGACTCACCAAGCAGGCCCATTGATGTCACTATCTTGGATAAGGCTTGTCCTTGAGGGCCCTGTTCATAACTATCAGGATCCAATCAAGATGAAAGTCACTCCATGAATGGACAAAGAACTCCCTATAAAGAATGAACCAACTAATCAATAGTTTCTTGCCTCGTACTTGCCAAAAACATGAACCATTAAGCATTTTTTGTCATGGAGAGTACAAATAGTGTGCTGCAATCTAAACATGGCTGGAAAAAGAAGCCACTAAACAGTTTCTTCTTTCTTACCAACATGTAATTTGCTCCACCTATCAATGAAAGCTGATATCATATCAAAGAGAATAAAGAAATTGCCCTAAATGCACAAGGTGAAATAACTATGAAGGAAGAAATGACCTAGACTTTTTGCCTCAAACTCATAAAGAACGCTTAAATTCAAAAGACACCATCTCTTTTGCATAAGTCAAAAGTATGAACTTCTTGAGATTAGTCTCTCATATAGAAGTTTGTACCCTCTTGGAGAGCTCTAGGAATCCATACTCACTTCTAACAGAAAGGAGAAGAAAACCCTTTAGAAAGCTGAGAGAAGCATTTGACTAAAAAAGAGGCTCGGATACAGCTCCAAAAAGATCTTCTCCTTTCTAGAGGGCAAATGCAAACATGTAACATAAGATCATAAAGAGAACTTGGGAATGCTCATCAAAGGTTGAGCTCCTAATGAAATTACATTTCCAACTAACCCTCCTCATTTTGCCCATGTAACAAGCACTTATCAAAATAGAATCCTCATTAACTTTACTGTAGGTGTATTTTTGAATAGTCAAGTGCAAATGCAATCCTAACATATGGTACGTAAAAGCATCATTATACTTCCTCATTACCAATTAGTTGTCCTAGTTAATTGGACATGCTAAACAATAAGGGACTTTTTTCTTTTTTCAAAGAAAAGCTCATCAAAGCAATTAGAAGGCCACAAAGAAAAACTAAAGTCATCATTATAAGGCTTCTTAAAATTTAGTAGAATGCTTTATTATGTTGCGAGTTTAGTGTAACATATACAGGTGTTACATATATAAAGATTGTTAACTCCACTAATGCCGGTCCCAAGACCTAATGAAAAAGGAGGAGAGTCTCGCGTCAAGTGCCATTCGGCAAGGAAGATGTTAAAGATGATTTTTTATTTTGTTGTTGTTTTCCTACTTGCAAATGAATATGCATTTGTATATTAGTTTGCAAGTAAGAAGAGAAGATAACGAAAATCATCTCCAGCGAAATTAGAGTATGGTAACCCTAACATGACATGAATTAAAAACTGACATTGCCTCAAGCTAGGGCATCCCCCATAAGCGACACGCTGCATCAATTCCTAGGTGCAGTAAAAAATGGGCAAGCCTTGCTAGGGCGTTTCCCCAAAAGTGCACAGGTAAATAGGCTATCTCAAGAGCATGTGATTCGTATTGCCACATGGAATATCGAGACATTAACAAGTAAGAGTCTGTAGTTAGTAGATATTATGAAACATAGGAGAGTCAACATCGCTTGTATCCAAGAAACCAAGTGGACATAAGCTAAAACTAGAGAAATGGATGGATATAAACTCTGTTACGTAGGAAAGGATAATGACAAAAATGGCATAGAAATAATAGTGGATAAAGAATTAAAGATAAAGTTGCTGACGTTAAAAGAATCAGTGATAGAATTATAATAATAAAATTTGTTCTAGGAGAGCAGATCATAAATGTTATAAGTGCATATGCACCACAAGTAGGATTAGAATATATAATCAAGAGACAATTTTGGGTAGATATTGAGGGAGTCATGCAAGAAATTCACAACACTGAGGGGATAGTTATAGGAACATACTTAAATGGCCATGTAGGAAAAGAAAATGAAGGATATGATAAGATACATGGAAGATATGGTATAGAAGAATGAAATGAGATGGGGGAAACCATCCTCGATTTTGCTTTGGCATATAACATGACTATTGCAAGTTCTTCTTTAAGAAGAGGGATGAACACTTAATAACCTTTAAAAGTAGACTCCATACAAGCCAAATAGACTTTTCTACTTAGGAATACTAAAAGATCAATGTGTAAGGATTGTAGGTGATAATTGGTGAGAGTTTAACCTCACAACATAGGTTAATGGTTATAAATATCTATATTAAAAGATGAAAGAAAGGAAATGAACCTAATAGGTATCCAAAAACTAAGTGGTGGAACTTAAAAAGGAGAGAAAATAACCTCATTCACAAATAAGTTGGTGTTAGAAGAAAACTAGAACTATGAAACAAAAGTAAACACCATGAGGACTAATATGGCTAAGTCCATTAAGAAAGTGGTAAAAGATGCTTTACGAGTATCTAAAGGTAAAAGACAATTAGTAAAGGAAACATGGTGATGGAGTGAAACAATGCAAAAAGTTATTAAAGAAAAATAGGTGTATTTTAAAGCATGCCAGAAGACTAGAAATAATGAAAACTATGAACAATATAAGAATACTAAAAAGGTTGCTAAGAGAATAGTAAGTAAGGCTAAGCTTAAGACATATGATGACCTCTATAACAGACTAGGATTAAGAGAAGGTAAGAAAGAGGTGCTTAAACTTGCAAAAATAAGAGAATAGAAGATTAAGGACATAGACCATCTTAGGTGCATTAAAAGTGATGATCAAAGGGTACTAGTCAAAGAAGACTAGATCAAACAAAGATGGGAAACTTACTTTCAAAATTTGTTAAATGATAATAGCTCTAAGAATATAGTGATTGAACATATTGTAAACCTAAATAACATTGGACCTTATAAATATAAACGTAATATTAGAATACCTGAAGTGAAAAAGGGCTTGAAAAAGATGAAACCAAGAAAGGACATGGGGCTTGATAGTATACCATTAGAGGGTTGGAAGCATATGGGAGATACTGGAATAGTTTAGTTGACCAAGTTGTTTAACAAGGTTATAAAATCAAAGAAAATACCAAATGAATGGAGGAAAAGCTCTATTGTACCAATTTATAAGAATAAAGGAGACATACAGAGCTGTACTAATTATCGAGAGATCAAACTTATGAGCCACACTATGAAACTTTTTAAAAGAGCGATTAAGAAGAGGCTACGACATGAGACAAGTGTATCAAAGAACTAGTTTGGTTTCATGCCTAGGAGGTCTACTATGGTAGCTATTTTCTAACTAAGATAATTGATAGAGAAATATAGGGAAAGGAGGAAAGACCTCCACATGGTCTTTATTGACTTTGAGAAAGCTTATGATAGAGTCCCTAAAGAGTTAATATGGAGGGTGTTGGGCGAGAAAGGAGTTTCGCGAGGGTATATAAATATAATTAAAGATATGTACGAGGGAGCAGTAACACATGTTAAGACCATTAGTGGCGAGACCGATGATTTTCCTATCAATGTAGGATTGCACCAAGGATCGGCATTGAGCCCATATCTTACATTGGTTATGGATGAGTTAACAAAACATCTGCATGAGGAGATTCCATGGTGCATGCTACTTGCAGATTATATAATCTTAATTGATAAGAAAAGGGAGGGCATAAACACAAAACTAGAGTTATGGAGAGAAGCATTAAAATTTAAAGGATTTAAAATCAGCAGAACTAACACAAAATATATGGAATGCAATTTTAACAAGAAGAGGAGTAAGAGTGGAACACCAGTTAAGATCGATAATCAAAAAGTCTCCGTAAAAGACCACTTTCGATGCTTAATATCAATGATTCATGAGACTGGAGAGAATGAGAGGAAGGTTACCAAATAATCCAAGCAGGTTGGAACAAATGGAGATGTGCGTTTGAAGTTTTTTGTGACCAGTGGGTGTCACTCAAACTAAAAGAAAAAATCGATAGAATGGCCATAAGGTTAAGCATGATCTATGGATCAGAGTATTGAGCAGTTAAGGAACATCATGTTCATAGGATGAGTGTTGCAGAAATGAGGATGTTGAGATAGATGGTGGCAAGACAAGAAAGGATAGAATTAGGAATGAAAACATTGGAAGAAACTTAGGAATAGCACAAATAGGTAACAATATGAGGGAGATTAGACTTAGATAGTCAGGACATGTCCAAAGGAGACCCAAAACACATCTGTTAGAAGTGAGGCAATGCAAGTAGAAGGTTGTAAAAGGGCAAGGGGAAGGCCCAAAAGAACGTGGATAGAAGTGGTGAGAAAAGATTTAAAAACTTTAGGACTAAATAAAGCTATGATTCTTAATAGAGGGGAATGGAGGAACAAGATTCATGTGGCCGATCCCTAGTTGGGATAAGGTCTTGATAATGATGATGATGACATATGTAAAGATTGTTGGCCCCACTTCCTATCAACTTAAACTTTTAGGTCAAGTGGTAATCCAACATGATGTAAGAGCTTTATTCACCAAAAAGTCATCAATTCAAATCTTGAGAACCCCCATATTTATTTCCAATATGAGGTAATGATCTTGCACTTGGCTCCACATACAAGAGTCAAAAAAGGGCCTACTAGAATCTACATGAAAGGGTGTATTAGACACACAAATATTGTTGGCCTTACTTCCTATCAGCCTAATCTTTTAGGTCTAATAATAATCCAATACAAGGAGCCAAACCCACTTTTCCACGATGGACCATGCCTACAATCAAGGTGAAGTGTTCATCTGACATTGGAGTTATTTAAGACAATGAAGGGAGCACCATTGAACCATTTTGCATCCGATTGGTAGATAACTCCATCAAAGCTGAAGCTTTAGCTCTTCATCATAAAGTCAAGGTTTAAAATAGGTGTATGAACTTAAGTGGAATAGCGAAAGGAGATTCAACTTGTGTCATTGCTCAGGAGAAGGGCCTATGTGTGGGTCGTGCGAGCTTAGGAGTAATCTTTGAGATTTGGGATACTACATAAAGTAGTTCATTTTATCATACTTTTGGATCAACTAATAGTATTGGGATTTACTTACCAAATTGGATTGAAAGGTAACTTTTGTATCTTCTTAATACAATTTTCAAAAAATGTTCTTCATATGATGGTTACCCAGTGGAACTCCTAGTAACTCAAATCACACTATTAATGCAATCCTAACTTCAAATATGTACGTTCTTTGGTTGTTTGTGGACTTTTGCTTATACATGCTTTATACTCTCTTTGTTTTACAAAAGAAAACCACATCTAGTTGGATGTTGCAATTGTACAAATTTGGTACTAGTAGATGCAGGATTTCTGTTGGATCAAATCTTTTGCTTTGATAGAACTTTACTTAGAGACTAAATGGGGGATGCAAAATGAATGGTTAAGATCAACTACCTCATTCTGCTGCCTCACAAATGGTAATAAGATTGCAGCACCCTGTTAAGAAATCATCTCAAATTTAAACCTATTATAAAAATGCATCATCCTCTCTCCATAGCATACTTTATTCTTATTTTTATTTTAAAATGTTTCTTCTTTCCTACATGCGAGAGAATTTGTATGAGAGAGGAAGTTCCAAACTACCCCTTTTTATAGTATAGACACTCATGATGAATTACTCACTTTTTATTTTATTTTTCAAAGTTATAAGTTCAACTTTCTAATAATATGTATATTAACCTTGTGAATTAGAAAGACCCTCATCAATAAACCACAAAAATAACTAAAGACGTATATGGAAAAAGCATTTCCAATTTACCATTACCTACCAGTGATGTGTTTCTTTCTTAAGTGAATAGGAAAGCTACTAAAACATAAAAAAGGAAAGAAAAAAAGTAGCTAACTTCGGCCAGAGAAGACAAGGATGATTATTGCATTCCAAAGAATGTTGTGACACAAAAAATGAAGATGCTCATAATCATTGATTCCATAAGCATATGCAACCTTTGACATCAATTTTGAAGGTAACTTACATCATGGAGTATGAGTTGATTGTCATATTTCCACATGGATAAAATAGAGAGAATAAATAGAACCATGGTACAATATTATTTTTCTAACCAATTATAAATCTCACTCTTATAAGCTCGTTACTAGGATACTCTTTAGTGCCATGTGACCTGGAAAGAAATGAGAAATCTAAAGTGACACCTTTATAAATGAGCTTAGTAAGATAAAGGTGAAAACTAGGAAAGGGATGAGGAGAGGGACTCTTCTCCTCGTATAAATAGGAATATGTGTGTGTGTGTGTGTGTGTGTGTGTGTGTGTGTGTGTGTGTGTGTTGATGGACAAAACACAGAGAAATGAACCTACCAAAAGTGATGATGGATGAGCTCTAAGAAGCTCTCTCCTCAAAAGTGTATTCTCTTACAAGAGCTACAAATGAGCATGCGGACAATCTTACAAAAATAGGTGCTAGAGATAATATTTTGAGGATAAATTCTTCAAAGTGGTTCAATCAAACCTTTCTGAACAGCACTGATAGTTAGACACACACATCCTTGAATGCTGGTCACCAAGGTGAGAAACTCCTTGTGCCACTGTACCAGAAAGCTTTGGTGCAACTGAAGAATGCCTGTTCGATGAGCATGTCCACACCCTTTTTGGCAATATATTCAAAAAAATCATAGGCATGAGATCTACTGCATATTCTTGAAAGAGAAGTCACCTTCTATAAATGATGCAACAGCAAGCCTCATATTTATTTGAAACAACCAACTACAGTCATCAATTTATGAATTGCTATGGAGTATAATTGCTAGAAAAGCAAATTCAAATGGTTGACTAATCGATCTTGGAGCATGTTTTCAAAAGAAGCTGAATTCATCACTCAAATAGCATCTTAATTTATTAATCTAAATCAAATCTCCTCTTATGGGCTAGACATTGAACCATGATCTTCAATCCTCATCCATACTGAACCCTTTCTCAATCAACCCATGGAATAAGTGTTCTCTCAAAACAAAATCTCCATGACCACTTGCCAAAGAATCATTATATACCATTCGTAGATTTAGAGCCCAAACCATATTCATGCTTTTGTCCAAGAACCTTGAGCCTCTCCGTGATCATTCCACCAAGAAGTATCTTTGCATTTTCTCCACTTACTGACATTGTAACTAGGATATTTGAATAAGATGAAAAAGAAGTAGGCAAAGATCACTAAAAGCCACTTTAAGAAGTGTAATCTGTCCGTAAAAGAACAATAGCTTACTTCTTTAAAGTGCAATCCTATTCATCATTCCTCGTAGTACAAAGCTTTAGAGGGTCTTCCTATGCATAAAGGTAATACCAAATAATAAGACCATGGAGAAATAATATTCTCCTAATTTGCTAACAAGATTCTATAAGGCTTGGGTTTCAACATTACTACAACAATGGAAGAGTCGGACAAATAATTATCTAGCTCAACATAGCTTCAGAGGCAATTCCCAAAGCCTTCACGTGTAAGCTTGATAAAGTTAAGGCCTACAAGGAAATTAATATGTCATGCAAATGATATTTGAGAAGGTGAAGCCTCTTGCCCTTGAAGCCTTCAATCGACCTACATTACCAGCATTGGCCATAAGATAGCTATCCAACATAGTATTGAGGAAATGTCGATCCCTCAATCCCTAAAGCTCTCAAAGATTGATCCTTGAGATGCAATCACCAGGATGAAAACCATATACAAGAAGGAGATGCAAGAGTTAATGCACTATTTGTAATGTCCCAAACCATGTAGGCCTCAATCATGTATCTTTGGAATCCATAGTCAAAAGTAGTTATGTGCATCCTACATGTCCAATTGGCAAGCAGTAGCTCTCTTCTCACTTTTGAACTAAGAATCCAGGAATTCATTTTGCAAGCAAAGAACCACCAATACCACTTTCAAATAAGGCATACTACTCAATAGAGATGCTAAGATATCTATGGTAAATAAAAAATATTTACATATTGCACTCTCAGAAAAAGAATAAAGTTTTTTGCCTACCACGAATAGCAATTGGTAGGTACTCTCAACGTCAAAAGAATAACATTATCTATGTATTCACCATCAGTTCTAAGACACTAAATCATGAATGAATGGAACAACAAGAAATAACTTGATGATCTTATGAAAAGAAAGTTATGTCATAGTCACGGAAATAGCTTCCATAGAGATTTTTTTTTTTTTTTTCCTTGAAGATATTAGAATTTTAATTGAAGGCGATCAAGAAGATCACAGAGATACAAAAGCATTAGATAACCTATCTTAGAACTAGTATGGTATCTTTCTAACAAAGCCACTAATGATGAGAAGTTCATCTACATTAGAAATATGTTTTTAGTGTTAGAAATATCTACATTAAGATCAGCAGCAAAGTTCAGCAAAAACATTGTTAATACACATGTACTTTCCTAGGTTATTTTTGTATGGTGTTAGCATAGGGTACTTGACTAATTTTTTCCAATGTGTCATTCTAGTATTAATTTTTTCCAATGTGTCATTCTATTATTATGTAACCATCCCCTACTGTTATGTACATATGGGATGCATTTTAAAGGAATGGCCTTACTGTTATGTATCTGGGATGCATTGTATAGGAACAGATCTAAGGAACTTTTGAAACTTCTTCTCCCTTAAGTATTATGATTTCTTATTTTTGTTTTAAATAGGACCCGTGTACTACTTATAGTTGTATTTAAGAGGAAGAATTGGAATGTCACAAGCCACTTCATTTTCTCAAAATATGATGCCAAGTTCCATCAAAACTACTTCAACAGTTCCAATGCCTTCTTACATGATCTAGTACTGGGTTTCTCAGCATATGCTTACACCAAAATAAATCATTCTTGAAATATCTTAAAACCATCGATAATATTGGGACATTTTGATTGCGAGGTTGGATGGAAAGATATAAATGTGGAAACAAAGCTCCTCGGGGAGGTGTAAAATTGTTTCACTTAAGCTTCTGTTGAAAACGTGCCCACCTATTTTCTTTTATCTTTTAAATACCACAACAGGCTAGTCCCTAAACTAAAAGGAATTCAGAGGAGGTTTCAGTTGGATATTTGGGATATTAAATGGATATGCCATTTAGTGCGATGGTCGAAAGATACCCAAGACTTGCTTCTTTACCTTTGACAGAAGATCTCGTCTCAAGACTGCATAGAAGCCTATAACTACCGTACTTCTTAGAGAATTCAGTTTAGAATGGAACGCTTCCTGTGATGAATCAAAGAACTCAGTCAATTAAGTAAAGTTTGAGTTTGTGTCAGCAAATAATTCATTTAATCTATCGCTTGTTTATAACGAACATGGGTTGATAATCTGTTTCTGATTAGAAAATGAACATAACTGTCAGGTGAAACTAATCATCATGTCAAAGAAAATTTATAAATAAAAGGAGATGAAATCAAAGTGATCGAAAATGAGATATTGCATGACCATGAATAAATCCAGTATCTGCTGAATAGAAACAGACTCAGAAAAAACATTAGAACCAGCGTTTTGAAATACAGGATGTGTAGAAAGAAACCACTGGACAAGTATGATTATCATATGAAAAGACATAGAAGTTGGGAAGTAAGACCATGTTGACCAGTGAAAAGATTACAGTCACTAGAACGGAAATGAAGCACTCCGCCAAAGAGGGTGATATCATCTAGGGTTCAAATCCAAATTAGAACTAGTACCGATCATGGCCACCTAACGTTGAAAAGGGTCTGTTTCTGGGAACGAATTAGGGAATTTTAATAGCGAAATTGAGCTAGTTGCTTGCATAAGTTGAAGACAAAGACCTAATGTATCAAACACATCTACATATCAAATATGGATACCAGGGATTTAAGATTCCTTCTGTGTTCTTACACCACTTTTTTTTCATCCATGACTCCTTGAACATTTGTAGCAAACTTACCACATTCTTAAAACATTTTTGAGCGTGAATGACCCAAAATGAGATTATTATTGCCTCATTTCAGATATTAGAGAGACAGGTGATGAAGCACAGGAGAAAAGCCCCAAAAGAACGGGCCGACCTAGAAGAAAGATTCTTCTGATGACGGATATGGCTCACACGTGTTTCAGCCTTCACAAGAATAAGTTTCCTGTCCTTTACATGTCTGGAAGATCATATAAAGAAAATGGCGGAATCTAAAAGCCAAAGAAAAAGAACTAAAGGTCCGCCGTATATGGAAGGTAAACGAAGATTTGTAGCATTAAAATGCAATGTCCTATATAGTTGGACGTTGCTGGAGATTTGATTTACTGTGGAACTTGGTGTTCTTCGTCTACATTTTAATTATTGGCCTAGCATTAACCTTGGTACAGAATAAGATTTAGTCGTGGGCATGGAGAGATGTTACACTGTCCAAAACAGCATCAGTTGAAGCGACGGAAGTCATTTAACAAAAATGAAAACGAAGCAAGAGAAGTGAAAATGGGAAGTTTCCCAATATCAGCTCCTACTTTTGAATCCCAATTCAAAGGAAAACACCATGAAAGGGCAGTGGGATAAGGATCTGCGCGGAGAACTTTCTACATTTTCTGTTATTTAGTCTTCATCTCAAGTTCAGACGATCTCGTGGTGTCATATGCGATTAAAGCTCGTCAAATCATCACTTGCAAGTATTTCTCCTGGGAGGTTTTGTTAATCTAATTAAGAACCCATACTGAACAGAAAGAAAAACCCGAACCAAAACAGCTAAGCAGACAGATCGTGGATGTCCAAGGATACCACTGAGAAATCCACCAAAGCGAAAGGAAGGCTTTCCTTCAGGAACTGCACCGGCATTGAAGGAAGGAAACCCTAGTTTTCAATAAGCAGTCCCAAGGTTTTTCTAATTTATTGTTGAAACAGTGGTGCAGTTTTTATCTCCTGCAAGAAAATGCCGCTAGGGGAGAGCCGGACATGTTGGAGCTTCTAAAGCCTGCTGACAGGAATTCAAAGAGTTACGGCGGAAGAGCAACCCCACATGCCGGAGCATACATAAGTTCCGAGCTCTCCCTAGAAAGAAGAGCACAGCAAACAACAACAGAAACATCTTTCCCACCAGTTCCTTCAGACGTAAGAAAAAGGCTTACCTTGACTAGATGTCTGCAACTTACCTAACTGCACCAAGTAGAGAGAGAGAGGCGGAAAGCAGAAACTAAAGGAAGAAGACTACGAGAATGGAAACTTGAGAATCGGCTTTGGTCAGCCTTTATTCAGGAATAGCCATGCGACCGAGATGTCCGGAAAGAGAGGTGGACCGGATCCTTTACTTCTTTTGTTTCTTAGAGAGAGAGAGAGAGACTTTCTCCCTGTCCAATTCAGATTGGGAATGATGAACGGGTTTGCCTGGCAGTCGGAAACCGCTGGATAAAGGTCGGAATAGTACCGTTTGTGATTTAAAAAGCTAGGCCAAAACAAACAGGAAGGACAGTTCAATTCAGCTTTAAAGCCACACTCTTCTGCTCCGCTCAACAGAAGTCGAACAAGCACGCACGGCCTACAATTAAATTAATCTATAAAAAGCAAGCAGAAAATTTCTAGGAGACCAATTCCAGCTCATCCATGAAATGCAATTTAAGTATCCACTTCCATTTTCAAATTCTTCCAAAGAGAGATAGAGATGGGCTCACCTGGAATTAGCAAATTCGTAGAGCTTTCCTCTCGGGGAGAAGACTATCAAACCAACTTCAGCATCGCAAAGGACTGATAGCTCGAAAGCTTTCTTCAGCAATCCATTCCTACGCTTGGAAAATGTCACTTGCCTGCTAGTTGCGTTCTCAATCCGCCTCATCTGAGTTTTCCCCCTCACCATCTTTCCTTTCTAAGATTCAACAGATGGCACAGCACAAACAACAAGATCCAGTTTCACAGATCAGTCGAGCTAGAAATTCAACAACCAAAGAAGAAGAGCAATCTGATCTCGAAATCATATATAACAGATCTCACCAGTTGAAGAAATTGGCAATCGGAACAAGGACAACTAGACTGACTGCTAATGCTCGCCACACAAAACCAAAACCGGTTGGTTCGAGATAGATAGAATGAGGGAAATAAAGGCCCAGAAAGCGGGGAAAAGAACCGAATAAACCCTTTTCCTTATTTTTCTCTGTCTTTTGTTTGGCTTACCACCGGAAGCAGCAAAAAGGGAAAGAGTTCCCGTCCTTTTTCTGGTTTCGGCAAACAAATAATAAAAATCCACCGTGAGTTCGCTCAGCTCCAGGAAAAGCCCCGCTCACCAACTGTAACTCTACCGGGGCCCACAAGTACGAGAAGTTACAAACGTCAACATCTCTCGTACAATTCCGTACGCACGCGACTTATCAGATCTCCACACATAATTTGAGAGAGCACCATCGCGATCGTCGCCTTCCCCACTGGACGCACCGCTCCACGTGCTTCCTCCTTGTAGGCCGGGTCCGCTCTCTTGCTCTCGCCCTCCCACTACCACGAACCTCCTCCTCTCTGATAATGGCACCCACTATATCGTACTTATCCACCACGCCACAGTGACACGCGACTACATGAAAGCCCTCATCGTTTGATTCCACCCCTTTCATCTCATTCTTTTGATTCTTTCAGATGAAAAATCACCAATGACGAATGCTTCTAGGATCCTTAAACATACATTTTGATTGTTGAATGTCGATTTCTAACCCTTCATTTTTCTTTTCTCCGTTCAAAGAGTACTACTCATTTCAGATGCGTACGCATTGGGAATATCGGAATTCCTACGGTGCAGAAGTTAGATGAATCATGTAACAGTAGGGTGCTGCACCAAATCTTAAAATGTGATAGCGCCCAACCGTAGGATTCCTCGCCCTTTATTTGGGGAGCTATGGTCCATTTTGTTTTGTTTGTTTGGGGAGCGGAGCGGGAAAGAGAAAGCCAATGGCAGCACTCAGATCGTGGGACTCTCTTCTTATTGGCTTAAGCGTCTGAAGATATTTTCTTCGTTTTCTGCTCCTCTTTCTCTCTCTTTTTAGCCGTTGGTAGCTTTCTTTCCATTTCTGTGCACCGCTGAGGTTTCCTTCTTATGCTCACTTTCTTTCTTCGGTGGGACCCCGTCCGTCCAGGGCCTTTCGGTTTGCCTTTTTCCAACAATCGCCCACCTGCTCCTTACCCTAATATCTCCGACTAACACTTGTTAAATCAGTAAAATTTCTACGGCTACAACGGGAATTGAGTTACTTCAGTGTCAAAAGAAACCCCTCGTTGCCTCGTACTAACGTCATACGCCTGGAATGTGTTGTTGTCGCCAGGTATAGTGTTCACATAAAATCTCAGCCCACCAGCGGAAACTTACAATAAATGGTTAAATAGGGGTTCTATTTCTGTTTTTTCACGGGAGGTTACATGTTGTCTTTCCTTCTTTGGGTGATGTAAATTCTCGTTCTATTTTAGAACGTTTTCTGTGGCCTTCTGTAGTTAAAGGTGGTAGGTCTACAAGATCAAATTCTACACGTGGCGCCCATCTATTTAACAGCCCAACCCATTCATCCTACGAAGTTCACACGCTGAATCAAACTTAGCCATCACGTGAATTTAATGGATTTCATTATGAATTCATTTTCCACGTGAATTGACAATGACATGAGTTGTCGGTCTCATGGTGCCTAAAAAGATCGATCAATGATATTGATCAAGCAGATGTTAGCCATGTTACCCCACGGTTGACGGTTAGGTGGTAGATTCACTGGTCATTCTTTGGCTATGATCTGTATGTGTGAATGGTGGATTTTTTTCAAGAAAAAGATTTATATGCATATATATTGGTATTCCAAGTTTGGACTTTCACCTAGTTCTGCTCCAATAAGGGACCTACCATGAGATTGGAAGAGAGGTCTTGGAAAGAAGATGAAGTTTGGTCATTGGAACACTATAGGTGAGAGGCACAACCACATGTTGCATGCGACATAAAAATAGCCGCACTCTGAAATCATGTTGCCTGCATAACTTGCCTTGTTTAGCATTCACTAGTACCTAATGCCTTTGATTAACATTGATCCTTGTCCTGAATTTTCTTAGAGATTGCGTCAATTTGATTTGATTTAGAAGAGGATTTTGACTTTTTTACTTATGTAGTTTTTTCCATGTAAGAATTTATGGCACACGTCATGGAGCTACTTGGTACATTAGGTCATGACTATTTTTTAATTTTGACAAATCAAAATCTGAACTACTAATAAAGGTTTGATTTACTAAGAGGAAAGATTTTATGAAGATTAGAGATAAAACTTGAGTTTGTAGTTAATTTACTTTATAAGCAAGTTACAGTATAATGGGAAACCACAATAAACAATATCCAAAACGTTTCCTTATGGAGCTGCCTTGCTATTTAAAGTCCCCCTAAACCTATGCACAATTGCACTCCATACCAATGCCAAATCCTAAATAGGAGATTCAAAACAAATGCAATTAAAAAAATAATTGAGAGATGTAGAAACACAGTTTTATGGTTAAATGTCCTCGATCAAAACCAATTGATTTATTCTAAAAGTCTAAACTCTCTATTTATTTCTATTTAAATTGCATAAGAAAGTGCAATGTCTTAGCTAGTCAATAATTGTTGTATCTAATTAGAAACTAGACTATGAACATTCTTACCAATAAGCTACTGTAGACACCCAATTTTAGTCACAATAAAAACAAAAGTTTCTTTTCCTTTCCAAATGATGATCAAAATGAAAGGATAATGAGTAGTGTTGAAATGTTTGAAATAATAATAATAATAATAATAATAATAATAATAATAATAATAATAAGCTGAGAATAATATACATTTTTAACAAGAACTCCATGTAACTTTGTCCAAATCAATTTTCTATTTGAAGTAGCTTTTGTATCTTTCTTCTCGCAATAGAAATGCAACTGTCCTTGGAATTACTGGGACAAAATTGATGAAATTAAGGATCTCACTATGGGTTCGTTTCACCACTTCTTCATGTTATACATTTAGCAAATCATGAAGCAAATCTGCTAGCAAAAAAGGGGTGCTTCTTCAAGACTCAAGAGTCGAAGCTGTCCATATAGGCTAAGTTTCCTTGCTATGCCTACTACTCTTCTGTTAGTCCTTCTCTATCTCCATGTCTCTTTACTTTGTTTTGTTGTGCAATTGTATGCATTGCTTTTCAATTTTAGCTCCCTCTTTCAATGAGCTATTTGGTGGTTATCTCCTATGACAAGATTGTTAGCTATTTCTTTCTTTCCCTTATGAGAGGAGGTTTTTCATTGACCAATGTTCTAGTTAAACATCTAGATGGTGTATATGTTTAATCATCTCAAGCTTGATTAATAAAACTAATATTCAAATAGAAAAAGAAAACTCTTCCTTCGTACATAACATAGTATTGTTAGTGATACCGTACTTTACGTGATCTCTATAACTGTTTTCCAAAGGAATCTTTTGGTTAACTCAACAATACCATATCTACTATCTTCATTGAGCCTTGCACTAATCAGGGTTTTCAAATTCCTCTTTTCTTGGTCCTATAAAGGGCTCTAACCTCAGCACTTACAAGTAATTGAACCAAACTTTTTTCATTTGGATAGCCTTGAAGTCTTCTACATATGTCTTCAAAGGGAGTTTTAGAATTGAGGGTAGGTATTGGTACAAGCAAACCTCTAAAATAATATCTAAATTTCCTCTTTGTTTTAACTTCTCATTTTTACTAGTATCTTTACAAAATCAAGCAATTTTCCATGCTTAAAATATTTTTACATTCCTCAATATTTCTCAATGCCTTAAGTAGTTTCTAGTTTTAGCTATAATTAGCATATTTGTAATTTTTACTTCTATAAGAGTGCACAAGAGGAGAAGAAGGAGTACAGACCTCTTTTCTACTCATGATATAAAAAAAAAAAAAAAAAAAATCTGTAGATTTAAGCTATTCATCATGTTTAGAATACCAAAATTAAGTAATCTATGATTCACCATAATCATTAAATTAAGTTCATCACAAAAGAAATAAAAGGTAATCCATGAGAAATTAGTGCATGTGGATGATCCTAAACACCTATTTTTTTGTCTTTGAAAAAATTAATTAAAATGGATGGTCATGATTTTTAACAACAAGAAATATAGGATAAAAACATCCAATGGTCATGACATTTGACTTTTATCTATGTAAGCTATTCCTAACATGATGAACGGCTAACATCAAAAGAAAAATGTTTTACCATACATAAGAAAAAAATGATTGTGTAGTCTTTTCCCCTTCTCGAGCATGTTGTCACAAGGCCCAATTTCATTGTACACCCAACAAGCCCGTGATCTAGTTGCCATTGCCCATAAAGGGGATTCTTGCCCTACCCTTTATGGAAGGCTTGATCCAGATTCTAGAAGTCTCTAGAAGTTCTCTAAAATCTTCCTTATTTAAGAGGATAGTAGAATAATCTAGAATAATGTAGATTGATCAAACATCGTTAGATAAGTGATACTTGTACATAATCTAAACAATTGCTTGTTCCTCCCAAGCCTATAAATAGGGAGAGTCCCTCATTTGTAACTCACCAAAAACTATTTGAGTTGCAATACAAGTTCTCTTCAAGCAAGTCCCTTTTTGAGTTCTCTCATTACTCCTGAGGGTGAGTAAGTGTAAACCTAGCAAGTGAGAGTAGGAGTGGAAGGCTGACTTGTGTTCTGCGAAGGAGTTGTGCACAAGTGTCGCACAAGTTTTGCATATGAAAACTGCAATCCAATGATAGTTAGTATTAGAGCTAATTTCGAGTGGGAGTTTCTTGTGAAGATTGTGAGAATTTTGTGATAAGAATCATGGAAAGTAATTCAAGAGTGACCAACATGCCTGTGGAGGCTCAACACAAGTCAAAGAGGGAGAAGTCTAGAGACCCTTCACAGGAATTGGCCTTTGATGCTTTACTCACTACTTTAGAAGCTCAATTTGGTAAGTTTGAGCAAACTTTTTCGAAATTCTTAAACAAGTCTAGTGCCTATGTTGATGCCTTATGTACTCTCGAAGATGACATGCGAAGTACCCTTGAAGTATTCAAGACTATGTATGCAAAAACCATGAAAAGGGTGAAAAGCATGTCCAATTGCCTCAACACTATGGAGGTTGAAATAGTTGGTCTAAATGGGGAAGTAGCTGAGTTAGAGGATGTTAAGATTTGGTTGACCTTACCAGAGAAGACCATAGCTAGTGGGGGAGGACTTGGACCAAAGGAGTTACTCCAAAAGTCAAGATTTTAGAACTTAACAGCTATAAGAGAACCCATAATGCTAAGGATCTGGAAAATTTCTTATGGAAAGAAGAATAATAATTTAAAGCTACTAAGATTTGAAAAGATTTTTGATAAACACCGCCACCATGTATCTCATTGATGATGTGATTCTATGGTTGCTACGGAGGTACAATGATATAATAGAAGGTTATTCTATAGTATAAGAAACAGATCAAGACGTAATTCTTCCCAGAGAATGTAGAGTACTTGGCTCGAAAATATCTAAAGTGGCTAAAGCATACGAGATCAATTCGAGAATACATTAACCAATTCATGGCCTTACTCCTAAATATCTTGAACATGGAGCAGAAGGACAAGTTGTTTTTCTTCAAGGATGGATTGCAACCTTGGGCGGAACAAGAGTTACAAAGAAGAGGAGTGCAAGACTTAGCTACAAAACTCTCAACTATAGAAAAAAGTTCACCAAGAAAGTAGAGGGCATGAGTAAAGATAAGAAAGGCAAAGGTGAGGGAGACAAATCTAAGAGTCATAAGGAGGAAAATAAGAAGACTTGTTATGACCCAAAAGGCAAAGTTAAGTTTGTCCTTCACCACTCTAATTGCTCTATATGCAATGGGGATCATAGGGTATTTGAATGCCCAAAGAAGACACTCAATGCATTATTGGTTGACAAAAAGACCCATTAAGAGGAGCCTAAGATGGGGACACTTAGACTCCTAAATGTGAAGAGGTAGGATTTCGTAGCCAAGCTTATCACTCAAACAATAAAAGAGTTGAGGCATGTAGAAGTGTGCCTTAATGCCAAAGGCACACGAGCTATGATAGATACTAGAACAACTCACAACTTCATCTCTAGTGAAGAGATCAAGAGGTTAAATCTCAACTTGAAAAGGATATAAGATAGGATGAAGGTAGTTTATTCTAAATCTAAATCAGTGCTTGAAGTTGCCAAAGGCATACCAATTAATGTTGGAGAGTGGGAAGGTACTATCAACTTGATCGAGACCTCTAGCTATTTACTTTAGAATTTCACTCTACAAGTAATGCAGGGACATACTTAGATTATTAGGAAAAGCATCTCCATGAGGTCGTTGATTCAAGTTCCTACTACACAATAGTTAGAATGAAGTGCTTCATTTCAGATCAATTCTTTACTGCAATCACTTTGATCCACCCCCTCCGTGAAAAATCGTATTACGCCCTGAGGAATTCTGAAGTATTTATGGATGACTTCAAAGTCATCCTTGAGGTAAGTTTGGCTAAGGCCATCCCAATTCTATACCTTAGAATATTAAGCTTCCTCAATGAGAACGCACCCTATGTGATCCCTGTTTTGAAGGATGGTAAAAAACAAGGGGAGCTCTTATAGGCTATGCAGTTAGTAAAGGGTCTAAATAAAGGGGGAGAGATATTCTTGACCACTCTAATGGAAGAAAGAAATGAAGATGATATGCATATGTCACAAGAGGTTGAGGAAGTCCTCAATGAGTTTAAGGATGTGATTCCACATAGGCTATCTAAGAGATTGCCATCAACAAGAAAGGTTGACCATGAGATTAAGTTGGAGCCTAGATCAAAATCCCCTGCATTGGCACTTTATCGGTTGTCACCACTCGAATTGGAGGAGTTGCAAAGGCAACTAAGAGAATTGTTGGATGCTAGGTACATCCGACCATGGAAAGCCCTTCCAGAGCCCTAGTGTTGTTTCAGAAGAAACACGATGGAAGTCTCTAGATGTGCATTGACATAAAGCACTCAACAAGGTAACTACAAAGAACAAGTGTCAATTCCACTCATTGCTGACTTGTTCAATTAACTAGTTGAGGCAGGGTACTTTAGCAAACTTGACCTAAGATTGGAGTACTATCAATTGTGTATTACTGAAGGAGATGAACCTAAGACACTTGTGTCACTAGGTATGGTGCCTATGAGTTCTTATTCATGCCCTTTGGCTTGACCCACACCCCTACCACCTTTTGGACTTTGATGAACAAGATATTCCATCCTTATTTGAATTGATTCGCAGTAGTTTACCTTGATGATATTGTGGCCTATAGCTAGATGTTGGAGGAACACTTATACCATCTAAGAGCCATATTCTAAGTATTGAGAAAAAAACTCTCTTTATGGCAAAAGGGAAAAGTGTTCCTTTACCCTACAAGAGGTATCGTTCCTTGGGCATTGGATTGGAGGGGGACTGATATGGATAGATAAGACCAAGATCCAAGCTATTGTAGAATGGGACGTACCAACAAAAGTTATCAAGTTATGTAGTTTCTTAGGTCTTGTTAACTATTATTAGAGGTTTATAGCGGGAACTCACAATGTGCTGCTCCACTAACAGATTTGCAAAAAGAATAGCTTATGGTAGTAGGTAGAATAATGCCAAAAGGCCTTTGAGGAACTTAAGGTTGTGGTGACATCTAAACTAGTTCCCTAGTTGGTAGATCACACCAAACCCTTTAAGGGACACACTGATGCTTCTGATTTTGCAATTGGAGGAGTCTTGGAGCAGGAATGTAGTCCTATTACCTACGAAAACTGAAAGCTAAACAAGATAAAAAGAAAGTATAGTATTTAAGAAAAGGAAATGATGGCAGTGGTCCACTGTTTAAGGACGTTGAGGCAGTACTTGTTTGGTTCATGGTTCATAATTAAGGCAAGCAATGTTGCCACTAGCTACTTTTAGACTCAAAAGAAGTTGAGTGCAGAGCAGGCTTGTTGGTAAGAAATCTTTGTTGAATTTGACATGGTCATGTAGTACAAGCTTAGAATGATCAACTAGGTTGCTGATGCACTAAATCAGAAAGCTGAGCTTGCATCCTTGAAGATTAAACACCTTATAATGGTAAGTAGACTAAATGAGACCCTGCCTAATCATATACGAGAAGGACTTAGAAAGGATGATGTGGTTAGAGGCATCATCTAAGCTATTAAAGATGAGAAAACAAGGAGATTCTGGCTTGAGGAAGGACTTCTCTACACCAAGGGAAATCATCTCTATCTGCTAAGATGAAATCATCTCTATCTGCTAAGATGGGGAACCCTACGGAAGAGCTAATAAGGGAATGACCATAGCATGCTATGGGCAAGTCACCCAGGGCAAAGAAGAACCCTTGCCTTGTTGAGAATTAGGTACTATTGGCTTAGAATGATGGATGACATAAACAAGTATGTGAAAACCTATCTATTATACCAACAATACAAGGTAGAACACCAGAAGTCGGGTAGATTGCTAGAATCATTGCTTGTGCTTAAGAGATCATGGGAAAACATCTCGATAGGTTTCATATCAGCACTACCAAAGGTAGAAGGATTGGGGTCTATTTTAATGATGGTAGAATGCTTCTCCAAATATGTGACCTTAATCATTGCCCAATGGATTTCACAGCTGAGGAAGTAAGCTAATTGATCCTAAGGAACATGTTGAAGTACTAGGGAGTCCTTAAGACCATCATAAGTGACTAAGATCCATGATTCACAAGAAAGTTTTGGATGAAAATGTTTAAACTCTTAGGGATGGAACTTTACTTCTCCACCAGCTTTCACCCATAACTGGATGGACATTTCATAAGTGCAAACCATAAGGATTGGGTGAAGCTGTTGGATGTGGCTCGATTATGCTATAACATACAAAGTAGTGAAACAATAGGCCATAGTCCCTTTGACTTGACCATTGGCAAGTAGCCCCTGACACTGTTAATAATAGGAGCAAGCTATGAGGAAAAGAGCCTATAAACCAATCAGTTTGGTAAAAACTGGCAAGTTAACTTAGCTAAATCCTATTTGCACAAGGCTGTTAAGAGAATGAAGAAACATGCGGATGAAAAGAGATGACCATTAGAGTTCCAAGTGGAGGACCTTGTAATGGCCAAGCTGCCTCCCCAACAGTTCAAAGCATTACGAGGCAAACATAGGGCGCTAATAAAGAGGTATGAAGGGTCCTACCCCATCATCAAATGAGTTGATAAGGTTTCATACCAAGTCCAACTCCCACCATCTCTCAAGATCCATCCTGTCTTTCATTACAAGCATTCTAAAGCCCTATCATGTAGACATGGATGATCGCTTATGTAGGATTAGCAAATGATCACCTCTGCTGATGATTTCATCATTTGACAAGGAAGTGAAGTACATCATTAGTGATCACATGAAAAGATGGAGAAGAGTTTAGCCTAAGACTGAGTACTTGGTGAAATGCCAGGGATTGCTATATAATGAGGATGTATCAGAAGAAGCTGAGGCACTATGGAAATTCAAGGAACAAATTACCAAATATAAGGAACATGACGAGGAAGTCAAGTTATTTAGGCGGGAGATAATGTCATGAGGCCTAATTTCACTGCATTCACCAATAGGCCCATAATCCAGTTGCCATTGCCCATAGAGGGGATTCTTGCCCAACCCTCTATGGAAAGGCCTAATCTAGATTCTAGAAGGAGTCTTTAGAAGTTTTCTAGAATCTTCCTTATTCAAGAGGATAGTAGGATAGTCTAAAATAATGTAGATTGATCTAACATCATTGGATAAGTGACAGTTCTACATAATCTAAACCATTGATTATTCATCTCCAAGCTTATAAATAAGGCAGAGTCCCTCATTTATAACACACCAAAAACTATTTGAGTTGTAATACAAGTTCTCTTCAAGCAAGTCTCTTTTTGAGTTCTCTCATTGCTCCTGAGGGTGAGTGTCACCCTAGCAAGTGAGAGTGGAGAGGAAGGCTGACTTTCTACAAAGGACCTATAACAAGCGCTGTATGGGTTTCACATACGAAAACTGCAACCCCGTAACAATATTCTCTTACCAAGACATCTTTTTTTTCTTTTTCAGCTTTTATTTCTAGAAATTTGCTTTTATTAAAATTTTCTTCTAAATTAAAGAGTTTGTTTTACCAAACTCATTGATTCTCTCCTACAAAGAACAAATTTCATTTAAATTTTGATAAAACTGCTATGAATAATCTAAGAAAAGTAAGTTATGGTGGAATGATAAGAGATTCAATAGGAATGGTTGTTGTTGCATTTGCATTTAATTTTTAGTCACTAATTAATAACTATGCAAAATGAATGTTATTGTTTTAAATGTTACAATTAGCAATCGACATTGATATTAGAATGCTTGACATATAGGGCAATCCAAAATTTGATAATAAAATCCCTCCACCTACACCAAGATTTGAATTTGTGGACTAGGTTGGTTCAATCATAAAGATATGAGAATAGTAAGTTTCTAAAGAAGTGGATCATCCCATCCATAAAGCATGTCATCAAGAGAGGGGCACAGAGTGGTTGATGCATAAGCAAATTATGCTGTTAGAAATGAGGGTCATTTGTTTGGCATGATAGCCCTCCTAATATTATCTTAGATCTTTTGAATTTGGATTATATAGGAAATTATATGCCAAGATATATGTCATACCTTAACTCTACCTGTCATTTCTCACCTTTCAGGAAAAAAAGCCTTCCTAATTCTCTTTTTCCTCCTTTTATTTCAAATTAGTTTAAACACCCAACATCCATTTGTTTTGTAAAGTCACTTTAAATCAGCATTGCTTAAGCTGTTGACTTGAATTTTGTGCTGAGTGGATAAATGTAGCTATAGAAGATAAAGTTTCTGTAGTGCTTTTTCTCCTTTTTATTAAACAATTTCATATCTATATAATTTTTGACCTTCTTTGTTAGAATGAGCTAACTTGCAAGTCAGATCCTTTGGGTGTTTAATTTTTCTCATGGGATAATGTTTGTATCAAGAAATTTTGGGATAAAAGGATAGAAGAGCCAACAAACAGCTCTATAATCCTGCACAGGTGGCAACTCCATATATGTTCATATGAGTTATTTCTAGTTCTTACATTGCAAAGATATCTAGGCCATAAGTTTGTCTAACATAATTTGGTCCTTTTTCTTCTTCTTTTTTGTATTGTTAGATAAATACTCACCCCAGTATAGACAAACCCTAAGCAACCTTGAACTCTTGAATTACATAATTTAGGCTCCCTTTTGCATCATTATACTGCATTCACACAACCTATTCTTTTTTTCTTCTAATTCCATTAATCTACCCTTCCCCTTTTCTTTATATTTTCCATGATTTTGTTACATTTATAATGATTTCAAATACTAAAATCTAATATTGTTTTGATAATTGGTAGAGGCAATACAAGAATAATGGCTACAAAAAATTACTTGTTTAAATTAATGAAAGTCAAGTATATAAAATATAAGTGTCAAAGACATGAAGACCAACTTTAATAAGTATATAAAATATAAGTGTCAAGTACAATACACTTGACAATACAACTACATATTTGTATGATAATTTTTCCCTTGGTTCTATAGCTAAGTGTAAAATACTTGTTTAGCGGGTACTTCCACTGCGAGACCCTATTTCCACAAAGTGTACAATACATTATACACATAATAAAATACTAGCATCACAGCCTCTCTTAATGGATAAGTTGTGGCCAAAATGTATGTAGGGAAAGAATTTATCTTGAAGGAAAGGTTATATGGTGGAGAGCAAGGGTTAATGTGAGAATAACTCTATTCCTTAAGAAATTACACAAGATATATGCAATTGCCATTGGATCAAGTTGAGCGACATATAGAAATGGTATCATCTGAATAAGTATTAAGAATTTTCAAGCAGCAAGAAGATGAAAGAAGCTTTCCTTTTTCTCTTTGGTATAGTTTTTTGATTAAATTTAGTATCATTTTACACTAAGCCTTCTAAGTGGAGTGGTGCAAGAAAATGTCTCTCACCTAGATGACCAAGGTTTGAAGTTGAGCAGGAATATGCTTGTCTACCACTAAAAGGATGTAGTAGCATTCTTCTAATTTAGCGTTTTTCATAATAAAAAAGAAAAACATTCTTCTACTTTAGTTGTGTATAGATAAGGTTTTAATGACTTGTCATTAGCAACACGAATCCGATATAATTTATGAGAACTAATACTCTCACACGCACTTAGGTTGTTCCTCGCTCCTTCACTTGTTGGGAGCGTAACCAATCAACTTCACTCTAATAGTCTCTCCTCTCTCTGCATGTGGCCTCTTGGTATTTTACGTCTCTCGGTCTTAACATATGAATCCCACTAATTTCTCTCCAAGTGGGCCCACCAATTTCTTTTTACCAGAGTCACATCTATCTAGCCGTTCTCTTCTGTTCTCTCCTTCTACCAGGCCATATGGGGCTTATGTTTGTAGTCTATCTTCCATGTGGGTCCTACGTACTATCTCTTACCTCCAGGTTTGGAGCTTCCTATTGAGGTAGAGGAGAATCATTGGGCCCCACATTGTGAGAATGGGAGAGGGCACACCATAAAACGAGAAGGAATGCTAGTGGTAGACAGTGTGAGCAAAGTAGGAGATACCATACAACAGATGGGACCCACAAATAAGGGAGAGTCTCTTATACTGGGAAGAAGGAGCCAAGGTAGGAGCATATCGTGGTGTAGAACCATGGAGGAGAGAGAGTGGATCACATGATGAAGAAAGAATTATGAGAAGTTAATTTACTATTGTTTATTGGAATACACTTGGTTGTAGGTTTAAGTTATTACTTTTTTCTTTAGTCAAAATTAGATTTAGTAGCATGTGTGAGTGAGAAGGTAAGGATATGCTGGCAAAATAGATTAAAATACTTGAGTATCTGAATTTGGATAAAAATATCAAAATCCATTTAAGAATTAGATTGAAATCAATCCGACTCATTAAATCGAGGACCCGAATAGATTCATCCGCGCATCCACTGATACCCATTTAACTGGGAAAGATGGGGTATTTCCAATCTAACTTCTAGTCCAGGAGAATAATGCATAGGATCTCTAGCCATTTGAGGCCCACATTTTACACATTCATTTTATTATAAAAAAACGCGTAGACGTAAAAGAGTTGGTGTATAGTTAGGTGGAAATAATGATATGGGCCTACAATGGATGGCCACACCTAAACCTAGTTGCGTGCATATACACCAAATAACCAATTTATACCCTTCAACAAGACCAAATGTTACTTGACTTATTAGAATGAGAAATAAACAAATTTGTTTGAGAACAAACTTATCAATGTTTGGGAGCCATTTTATGTATATTGTGATATATTATCCTTGTCTCATGGCATTTAATAGCACGAGATAAGAGTTAAGACAAGACCATCAAATGGTAGCTAAAAGTACAAGTGAGCATAAATGATTGGTGATCCATACAATTCATCTTTTGCACATTTGAAGAATATCTCCAATTACAAGTTTTCCAATGCCCTTCCCTTAAAGGATTGTTTAGCCACATTAGCTATACATATGTGCATGTTTGTGAAGTTAAGAAAATATTCAGTAAAATCAGATTATCCATGAACATGTTACTTGGACATAGATTAGCTATGGATTGTAGTTTTTCCATCCATTTAAAGATAAAATAGATATAATGTGTTCAATCCATTTAGATTTGAATATGGAATGAATCATATAATATTTAATCCGCTTATCCGTATTTGCTGGTGCTATATATAAGTGATTTGCCTTGTAATTCTTTACTTGTACCAAAAGAACAAAAAAGAAAAACCAGCTATTTATAGATTTGTGCAGGGGGTAGGATGATCTAGGAGCAGTGTGGGCATATCAATTCCCTTGTCTATTATTGATTGAGGAATGCTAAATAGATGCTTTATGCGAGACTCACAATATCACTTTTTGTGGAGCCCACCTTTACATGATCAAACTCATTCACATAATTGCATGTTGATGGGACTAATGTGATCAATGTTTAGCAAAGTTTCTAATCCGACTATTTTAATTATAACGTCCTAGATACTATACCATCAAAATCACATACATTTTTACCTATTAAACATTTAATGCTGGTGTAATGACGCGAATGAGTCAAATCATGTAAATGTAGGCCGCAGAAGAATTGGTACCCAAATGCTCGTCTATTTAGCATTACTCTTACAGATTATGGCCCCAGTTGCTTTGTCAACAACACTCCAATTAAACAAGCTGACTTTTGAATGGCTATTTTTGGGAAGCATCTTGGAAGAAAATGCATTACTCCTTGGAAGTGATTTAGAAAAGGTGTAAAAGGAAGGAATATCGCACCCCATAATGGGAAAGCACTGACAGATATGAATTCCCCGCATCTGAGTAAAATTTTCTGAATATGGCGACCCCACGTCATCCTGGCTCAGCCCATAGTTTGGCTTTTCTAATGCACAAGTCATGTAAAAGCTATTAACGGTCTAGTTGTTGTCCCATCGACGTGGATTCGAATATTTCCAGTTTAGTGATTTCTTTTACGTATCCTGTCTGTCATTCCTCTTTTTCCCTTTTTAGTTCCTAATCTCTTCCCTGTAATCCATCTTCCGTGGTCTGTTGCCATAATTGAAGGCTTTGGTTTCCATTCAGCTTGCATGACGCTAATCTGGCATTCCTTTTATTCTCTTCTTTTTCTCCTTATCTTAAAGGTCACGTAAGAATCCTTCTGACCCTCCCAAACCTCTACAAGGTTCTCGATTTCAAACCCTTCTTTACGTTAATGCGTCACATATTTACGATAACGACATGAGAGTTTTATATTATACACCCTTGTGGTTCTCCCTTTTCTCAGACCAGCATACGTTAGAGCTTCATGTGCCAGGGCTGCTTTTTATGAGGAAGACTCTTCATACGGCAGCAATAAGCACAAGTGGGATCCTGGTAGTCGGTCATCGATCTAAACCGTTCATCCTCTTTGCCACGTCCAAGTTGTCAGTTCCCAGAAGTTGCAGTTGTTGATGCTAAGCTAAGATCATGTTACTTTTGGTTCAGATACTTTGTGCAAATTGTGGTCACCATCCCCGGATAAGATGTTGGTGCATGGCATATCCACTTAAAAATGCAGGATGAGCAGTTTGAATCATGCAATCTTTGGGTTATTAATGTACTTTTAGCTACGCATTTAAATCTTTTCACTTTCATGTTACAAAACTTAAAAGTAGTACCCAAGGGTCTGGTTGGTTAGAAGGAGATGAACAGAAATTAATTTTCACGGAAGAAAGGATTCTCCATAGAAAGCGTTTTACAGCTTAAAATTAAATTATGCCAAAGGCCTAAAAATCTTTTTAGTACAGAACTGTATCTTTGGAGTAATTCTATTTAAAAATAAAACACTTCTCATGAAGAATTTCCTTTTATGTGAAAACCAATTTATGTCCCTTTCATACCAGCAAAATAAACACTTAATGCCCAAAAACCACCAAATTGAAGAACTAGAATGCACATTCTGACGAAGGACTACTGTCATCCAAAGTTCATATGACTATCACGATGCATGAGCCACAAGATAAACCTACGTCTAGAGTATGGTGAGGTTGAAGACTCTTAGAAGTAGATATTTTACTTAGGATTTCGCATGATTGGATCTCAACTATCTCACCATATGTGCCTTCCGTTCTCTAATATGTCTTTGATTGTTTTCTATGTTTTTCCGTCTTTTTTCTTTTTCTTTTTTTAGTAGGCAAACGAGGTTAATTTTCATGTAATCCCCTCCCACCACGAGCATAAGTCGGACTGGTGACCTGCCATAGGAGAGTCCCTTCTTATGCCTTGCACAATATTATTTCTTTGGTTGCGAAGCTAGGTCTTTGTACAACTCATAACCACGAGTCCTTCTTGCACCACTGCGGTAAAGAGCCCTGGCTAAATTTGCTTGGATTGTTGCAGAACAAAAAGCTAATAATTCCTGTGTTTTAATGCGGAAACTTATCCAGCGCCGTTGTACTCGAATTAAATTGAGACATTCCATTGAAACTCGGTGTTATTGCTATAAATTACTAGTCTAAATGTAGCTTAATTGCAGGCCTCTAGGTTCTCCCTCTTTTATCAACTAGCATTTATTAGGTTAGATATGGGATCCTTTGTAACAATCTCGCGATAGTAATCAACCTACCTATAGATAGGGAACATAATAGCCTCTTACTTTTCCTTAACATCATTGGTTAGGTTATGATTCCATTTAGATATTGTGCATGTTTTCCATGGACGAGTGTGATACCCCAGGTTTTTTTTTAAACACTTCTTCTAAGCAGCAAAAACATTTTTTGTTTGTGAAGAGATTTTTTTTCAAAAAAAAAGAAAAAAGAAAACTCAAGTATCATCTCTACAACAAAAATACATTTTAGAGATTTTGAAATGTGAATTTATATTTAATATTTTTAAGATTTTATCCAATCATAGCTCACAGTCTAACTACACACACATGTCCACAAAGATCGAATAAAAATTATATTCTTATACTGTTAGTACAATCTCATGCTATTGTTGTCCATGTCCAAGATTCTTTCCTTGAGCTGTTTTTTCCTTCAAGTCAATTTTTTCGAAACTAAGACATTGCAAACAAATTATAATGTCTTAGTAAACCAGTGCTTGGTTGGTATTCAAGCATCTAGTTTGGCAATATACATAAAGTCAAATACAAATATAATTTCATTCCATTCATAAATATATTCTAAAAACATAATACATTCACAGAGTCCTTAACATGCAACACATTATTATTATTGAATTCATGTAGTTCCAAGTCACATCATCTCATAAAGTAAGCAATTTCATGATTAATTATCCCATAATATATTAGCTCATAAAGTAGGCAAATATATGTCAAGTCAACTAAAAATATATTATAAGCACATGTAACCCAATTAGCATAACAAAATTCATCAAGAATTAAATTTACCCATGTATACATTTGTATACATGTCCACAATATATCCATGTGAAGGAATAACCATACTTGGTATGCATAAATCAGCCATAAAGTGATAAAATATTAAAATCACTTCTTGATTCAATAATAGGCAAATCCATGCTAAATCAAAATCAAAGCATATCAACTCACCATTGGCAAATTCATACCAAATCCACAACAAAGTATATCAGCTCACTGTAGGCAAATCTATGCTAAAAACCAAAATCACGAATCAAATCATGTATGTAAAACATCTCATATTTCATCTTAGTCTAAACTGTGTGCACCTATAAGCTTGCCAGTGCCTCTTGCACCTACCCTCATTAGTTGTTCCCATTGGCTACTCATAAGTATAAATTATGAATAAAACTTAAATTACATGAAAGAAGGCAAACGCATGATGAAATATAAATTATGTGTCAATTCATGGTTATGCATCAAACTGAAATGAAAGGTCAAATCCACGAAATGCATATATGAAATGTGAGTGCTAGTAATTCTAAATCAAGGATCTAATGGTAAAAATAAACCCTTCATTTCTACAAAAAAAAATCTAACAAAGTCCTATTTTTTGAACTTCTTGCATTTTATGTATGTGATGCAATTCACTTAATAAACCATCATTCACATTTTCAGATAAAAATAGAAACTCCATCTCTTTATCATTATTAGTCATATATCTTGATAATATGCATACATTATGCTAATAATATCCAATGACATCATAAAAAAGGGAATATATATATATAATCTATTTCATTTATAAGGAGTACTGCATTCACAATTTCTAATCATGTCATCCATCAATTCATTAAAACCTACCATAATGTGTATTTGAGTAAATACATGTTATTTGACTAGACCAAAAATCTGGTCATAATACAAATATAAGGATAATTTAAAGCTATTAGAATAACCTACCTGAAGTAGATAAACATCTAATTTGAAGACTAATCAATGAATAAGATTCACTAATTTGAGCTTCTAGCATGTATTGATTGTATATATGAGAAAATAGATAAAGTTTCACTAATTGGTCTCTAAATCAATAAATTAAAGTATTAAATCTCAAATTGAATGGCTGGATGACTCTCAAATTCATCATCCATTCCATAATTCATTTAGATCTGCTACCCTACATGTTTAGATAATACATATCTAAGTTTTTATTATTATCAAAGATCAAGGTCAACAAAATCCTTGATCTGTTAATCTTATCATAGATCTTATAGATCTATGAATAATCTAGTTGTATTCTAATGTATCAATGGTCCAATCAAGTTTTCTAACCACATATCATCATTGATTGGGTATTGATTGGTCAGATCGGACTTTTTAAAGTTTAACAAATTTTCCATTTATCATTCTTATCCTAGATCATCGTTAATATTAAATTCATGTCATTAGGTTAACAAATCTATTGTTAGATCATATTTTGAATGTTTGGATTTGTAGTTTAGGATTTACACTCGCACAATGTGTTTAAATCAAAATTTTAATGGTTGGATGATCTCAGATAGTAAATCCATTATGGGTGCGTGATAGAGCAATGAGGATTCTCGCTGTATAATTTTCATGTTTCACAATAAACTGAAATTAGGTCAACCTTGCTAGAGAAGATGATCGAAAAATGGTCTTTGTTGGCAATTGTATACAGTTAGAAAAATGTGGAAAATCATGAAAAAACTATAGAATCTTATAGATCAAAGGCTTACCTTCATTTCTAATAAATTTGGGAGCATTCCATGCTGTTTCATGTTATAGAATGTCAAAAAAGCCGACCATCACTAAATTTCTATGAAATTACTAGCATCACCATTTTCTTCATGATCCAACATCAATGTGAGATCAAAGGGGTTTTGGTTGTTTAGAACTGGTCAAGAGGATGATTGGCTTAGATGGTTAATCTAAGACACCATTTTCTTTGGTGAGCTGTATCTTCAATATACAAAACACACACATAGTTCCTCCTAGCCAGTGCTAATGGTAGTTTGGGTTTGTGTTTTCTGGAGTTTGTGCCCCTCTTTTTCTTTCCCTTTCCTTCTCTTTCTCTCTCTTCCCTTCCTTCTTCCTTCTTCATCCCTTTTTCTTCTTCTTTGTTTTCCTTTTCTCAATTTCTCTTAGTTTACAGTTGACTGATCTAAAAAGGGGAGTGCTGGTATCAAAATTGACCCTCCCTTTAAGCTATAATAATTTCTTTCCTTTTTTAATACTATATATTATAGTAGATACATATGCTTATATATTATTAGTTCTTATTAAATATAATCATTATGCTTTTAAATCTTGCACGATGATGGTCATGGCACCAATAATGTCATATGACCTGTCTATTGTTGATTTATATGAGTGCGGCACACTAAATAAATTTATCAAAATACCCCTTTGCTAGAAAAATACCTAACTTTTTCATCAAGACTCCAAATTTAGCATTCTTAGCATCATTGGAATCCTTTTTCTTAGTATAATCCAAATATTTAGGTTTTCAAACTTGCTTTTGAGTTTTTAGAAAAATTTAATTTCACTGAAGTCAAATTTTGACAAAATTCAATTCCTCGTTTCATTCCAACAATAAAATATGATAAGAATACATGGAATAAAATGGGAAAATTAGGGTTGTTATATCCTTCTCCCCTTAGAGAAAATTTGTCCTCAAAATTCTCTTTACATCAATCCCTAGAAAGTGTAGGATGTGTCCATCTCATCTACTTAGTCTCCCATGTGGCTTGCTCCATCAAATGATGCTTCCAAAGAACCTTGACTAATAGAATGGTCTTAGCCATCAGCTCTTGCACCTTATAATCTAAAACTTGTACATCACTTTCTTCAAATATTAGGTTTAGTCTTAGCTCTATAGGTACTTGCTTAAGCTCATGGAATCGATCTGTTATATAGTTTCATAGTATCAACACTTGGAAAAATGTCATGAACATTTGCAAGCTACGATGATAAGACCAACTGATAGGTTACTGCTCTGAACCTTTTTAGGATCTCGACTGGGCTAATGAATCAAGGATTCAACTTCTTATTAACTCTCATCACACGTTTTATTAGAGCAATCTTCAAGAACACATGATCTCCAATAGCAAACTCTACATCTTTATGGCCCTGTCAGTGTGGCCCTTTTGATGACTGTGAGTTGTCATAAGATGTTTCTAAATTAATTGGACTTTATTTGCATACTGCTTAACTAGCTTGGACTTCAACAGTCATCTCTCACCCACATCAGTCCAACACAAGGGTGATCAATAGGGGTGGTCTTCCATAAAGGGCCTCATAAGAAGCTACGTTAATACTTGTATGAAAGTTGTTGTTGTACGTGAACTCAACTAGTGGGAAGTTCTTATCCCAATTCTCCTTATAATCAATGGCACATGGATGGTCCTCTTTGATTGACCATCTGTCTATGGATAAAAGGCATGGTTGAATTTCAACATTGATGCCAAGGCCTCCTAAACACTGTGTAAATATTTCAATGTGAATGTGCTGTCCTTGTCAAAAATAATAGTTAGAGGTTCCCATGCAAACTTATAATCTCCTTAACAAACAATTTTTCCAAGTTGTTAGCATACTACATCTGTCAAATGGGAAGAAAATGGGCATGTTTGATTAACTTATCAACAATCACCCAAATCATGTCATGCTTGCTTGCTATCCTAGGTAGACCCACAATTAAATCCAGTGACATTGTCCCACTTCTAGGCAAGAAGCTCTAAAGTCTACAAAATCTTGCCGGCCTATGGTGCTAGGCCTTGATCTGTTGATAGGTTAGACATCGTACTACACACTCACCAATGTCCCTCTTCATTTTGTTCCACCAAAAGTTTTGTCTCAAGTCCTGGTACATTTTTGTACCTCTAGGATGAATAATGAACCTTAACTATTGTGCCTCCTAAAGTAACTCTCATCTCAAGTCATCAATTACTAGCACTACTAATATGTCCTAAAAATGCATGCTTCCATCCTATCCCTTAGTGAAATCTACCTTGTCACACAATGTCTACGTCTTTGCATTCACTACATGTGATTGAATAACTCTGTTAATAAACTTCAATTTGACTGATAGATTGACACCTACTACCCTCAACTTCCTATTCAGAGCATCAGCCACCACATTGGCTTTCCTTGGGTTGTATTAATTGTGAAGTTATAGTCTTGAGGTACTCCATCCACCTCCGATGTCGTATATACATGTCACTCTATGTGAAGAAGTATTTGAGACTCTTATGATTAGTGAAAACCTTAAATCTCTCCCCATAGAGGTAGTGTTACCAAATCTTCAGTGCCAAGACCACTACTACTAACTCCAAATCATGTGTGGAGTAATTCTCCTCAAGCTTTGTCAACTATTAAGACACATACAATCACCCTGCTATGATGCATCATCACAAATCCAAGTCCTCTGCCAGATGCATTACAATAAATCACAAAATCGTTGTTACATGCTTGTAAAATCAATAGTAGTGTAGTGATAGGTCTCCTCTTGAGCTCTTGAAAGCTCATCTCACATGCATCAGTTTACACAAACTTCTTATTTGTAACAACCCCAAAAATTTTACTATTGCATGATCAAAGTATGAGTCTTCTAGGAGAATAACTTTTTATGGAATAAAAATCAGGAACTAAAACATACATACTTAGATTATACTCAGAAAATGAAATCCAATGACCTAAAGAACGTTGAAAATGGAGTTCGAATGAAGAAGTTATGAGACTTCAAAGTTAAGGCTATTTTGGTAATTAAAAGTTAAAAAACTTATAACTTGGGAATTTAAATTATC
The DNA here is from genome assembly GCA_035236585.1 of Warburgia ugandensis. NCBI lineage: Eukaryota > Viridiplantae > Streptophyta > Magnoliopsida > Canellales > Canellaceae > Warburgia > Warburgia ugandensis. The sequence goes on along the minus strand of CP141139.1, from coordinate 30,917,488 downwards.
AAATCTGGATTCTACTCATTGATACGAATCTAAGGACACTAAGATTGTTGAAAATGGAGTTCAGACGTATAAATCAAGAATTTTCTTATGAAGGGTAATTTGGTAATTGTACCAATGGGCCCCACTTGCAGAAATATGGGTCCGATGATAATTAGATGTTAGTAAAACATCACGTGTAGGAATCATGGCTTATGTTTGAAAGTATGTTGGGAGGAATGATGAGGAAAAACATCATGATTAATAACAAACTAACTAATTTAAGGAAAAGAAAAAGAAAAGAAAATAATTAAAGAAGGGGCTAGAATTGATACTTGCACCCCCTCCCCTATCACACAATCTGTTCTCTAACAGAAGGGACCCAAAAACCCAAACCCTAACACCCACCATCCTCTCCGTCTATGGTCGCCTAGGCTGCCTTTCACCTAGCAGCTCACTCCTTTCCCCATGGAATCCACAATCTCCATCAATCCGGGCCTGATAAAAAAACCCTATCAGGTTTTTACAGTGCAAACTCACCAACAAACACCCATGGTTTCCATATTCCCCAAGAGACATAGAAACCCATTTTCGGCATCCCCAAGCTGGCAAAAAATCAAACCCCACCACCCCCCCCCCCCCCCCCCAAATTCCAACGTGCACGGTTCCCATACGTATTTCCCTTCTTTGTACTCTCTCTCCCTTCGATCTCTTTTCCTTTCACCGTCATCAAGCTCAGCCAGGCCATGGGTGCTAGCGAGTTAGGAAATCTCCAAACCCTAGTTCTGAAGGCTGAAAATCGTTAGCTTGAAAACCCAAAACCCATCTCCCCATGTGATTTCCTACCAGTGATTTGTCTCTAGCAAACTACATCCCAAACCCATCTTCCCCTTCATTTTTCTAGTGACGGCAAACCTAGTTTTCCCCTCTTGTCACTGGCCACAACTTTCTCTCCCTCTCTATTCCTAATCATCGACAAGTTAGATCTATTGGCTAGTGTGCCCAAATCTCCGGCATAGAACCCCTCTCACTGTTGATTTTTCCCTTTGCCTTCTCCACAGCATTTGCATGGCCAAGCCTCCAGGCCGGCCGCTGTGTCCAAATCCACCTTGCATCTTTGTTCTCTCCACCGCAGGACACAGCCAAGCTTGGGAAGGCCCACTGGGCTTTTTCTCCCTTGGTCGTCTTTTTCGCTTCGATTTTTCAGTCTCCGACACATCCATTTTTTAGGCTTGCTGGCATTTCCAGATGCTGGTCATCATCAGTCCTCTATTTCCATAGATCTAATGAGCCGATCATCTTCCACAGTAGGTTCTGAAGCACAAAAGCCCTTGGAGATTTCATGATCAAGGCATTTTCACAAGGATTTTGTGGAGATTGATGACGCACAATACACAATTGGAGACCATCATTAAAAACAACGATCAATAAGATCAATTCGTTGAAGAATGAGGACTGGAAGCTTGCATGGGAGGTATTATCTATGCTTAAAACCTTTGTTTTGTTTTGATCCAACATTATCCATCCATTGATCTATTTTCAAATGAAAAATCTACAACAATTTAATGGTCTATTACTGCACGCATTTAGTATGTAACCTCATGGCCTACACCATTTGTACTTTGGTGTGTCTTTGCACAAAATTCGCACTGATAACACTACCTACCCAGCAAATGGCTTAACTTTTAAGTGGATGGGTGTTGTAAAGTAAAATGTTGAATGGTTCATATTCAAATATCAAGTTCCACTCAAATAACCAGGAAGCAATCCCAGTAGTATTTCCTCTAATTAGCTTCTTTTATGAAATGATTTCATGCTGGAACTTGATATTAGCTCTTCTTAATTGTTTAGTTTAGGCTTCAGTAATAAAGTTGACATGTATGACCACCATTTGCATGGATCTAGTATTGATACTATTGTCACTAAAAATCTGATTGGAAGTTTCAGTAAAAAATAAGTGATAACAAGCATAAATTAAAGAATGGTAAAGCACACACCTGCAGGATCAGCAGGAGTGCTTGTAATGAATTGAAGACTTGGGATTGCCAAACAGCTACCCAATCTTATTCATCCTACCCATACTTCTTGGTACAACAATTAATGATGTCATTGACCATATAGAATCGAAAATTTTATAATGTATTAGGTTATACTTTGACTTTGATTTTGTGTAAAACACTAAGGTACACCCGGCTAGACCAGCAGGGTTACACTTAGACACATTTGGTCTCACTTGAACTACTTGGACAATTATCCTTGGAGTCAGACCTTAATACTATTTTTTAAAATTATTAAAAGATAGATGAGGATCAAAATGACACCACTTTTGGTCATTAGATCATACTTAAACATAAATATATGTGTATGTGTATGTATTAAGAAAAGAAATTTTATGCGTTGTATAGATTGAAGCGCACGGGGTCGATCATGGAGAAGAGGTCGATTAAAGCTAGCGGAATCCAATGAACGCATCACATGAGATAGGTGAAAATTTAAGACAACATGTCTAAATAATAAGATGCATGTTCTAAACATGATCTTATTTCTAATTATGGATGTTACGAAACTAAAATGGTATTATTGATATTCGACATGCTTTAAATTATAATGATGAAAATAATGTTAATTAAAAGAATTGCATGTTATAATTGATGCTTATGACTTGTACATCATGTATGTGAATTGTGAAATTATTTTTATAGTACATGGGTACCATGTCAGTGTTGATGATGTATGAGTCTAGGTTTATAAGATATATCCTTGATGGGTTATCACCAAATAAGTGAGGATGTTATTCTTGTTATGAAATATATGAACAGGCAAATTGCCTGCTATTATGATTATTTTACATCTGGCATGGAGGCTTGAGAGTTTTGTTTTAGACAGGCGTAGGCCTAGGGATGTTATACTATGAGAGTTATGAGGGTTTGGCCACTCGCTTTTCAAAATTTATTATGTTATGGATACCAAGCACTATGTGTTGCTAAAAGTCAGGTGGGGCAATTATGAGAAGGCCGCTATTGTGGCAGCCATGGTCCTCCCATATGGACATGGATATTGTGATTTCCACTAAGGATGGTATAGGTGGATTATTGAGTAGTTATCAGGGCATGCTGCACGGATTCTGAGTGCATGCATAGTAGTCCTTATATTTGATGCCTTATGGTGCTTATATGATGGTATTATGAGATGCCTTATATGATATGGCATGATGATATGCCTTATATTGTTTTCCTAGCAATGGTTGGAGGATTGTGGACCTTGTATAGTGAGGGGCATGAGGATTATACTAATATAGCAGCAAAGGCTGGATGATTATGAACCCACATGATGAGGGGTATGATTCTGAAACCCAGTATAGTCTAGGAATGTAGTTTAGGATACTTATTGATTATATTCATAATTTTGCATATCTTTTAACAATTTCCATATATGTGTATGTATGCTATAGTAGTCCTTATATTTGATGCACTATGGTGCTTATATGATGGCATTATGAGATGCCTTATATGATATGGCATGATGATATGCCTTATATTGTTTTTCCAGCGATGGTTGGAGGATTGTGGACCTTGTATAGTGAGGGGCATGAGGATTATATTGATATACCAGTAGAGGCTGGATGATTATGAACCCACATGATGAGGGGTATGATTTTGAAACCCAGTATAGTCTAGGAATGTAGATTAGGAGACTTATTGATTATATTCATAATTTTGCATATCTTTTAACAATTTCCATATATGTGTATGTATGCTATATGTATATGATTGAGGGAGTATTTTCATTTAAGTTTCATATGGGTATATGAATGGGTAGAACTGTTTTTCCGAGTATGGTTCATGGAAATGGATTAGTTTATTTAGATAACGAATAATAATTAAAGATGTTTGATAAATTAATAGATTACTTATAATTATGAAACATGGTAATAATTGATTCATCAAAGGATTGTTAATGATTATGAAACATGTAGATATTTGGTTTATAAATGGATTATTGAAATGTGAAACATACAGTAAATCCCATTCAATAAAATTGCTATGAAAATGAATATTCTAATTACTACAAAATAATTAATGTATCTTAAGATTTAGTAGGCTTCTTAAACTCCCCTACTAAGCATAGCTTGTTGAGATATTGCAAATGTTTTATGCTTACAATATCTTAGATACAGATAGACTAGAGAAGATGTACACAAGAAGAGGAATCTAGCAACCATACTGTTGTGCTCTGGTTTACATTTTAGTAAAGCTTTTGTATTGTGTAGTTAGTCATTTGAATTGTGATATTAGATATTTAATATAATGTTATAGGGGTTGTACAAGTGAACCATTGGATGGGTCCTATTTTAAGAAATGAATTTCTATCTTCTAGAAAACTATATATATATATATATGTACAGTGTGAGCATAAAGGTGACATCTGAGCGAGTTTTTAGAAAAATGAATTTCAAAGTAAAATCTTCCGTTGTTTTTGTATTTTTAAAATTTAGAGGCATGCCATCTTTTGAAATAAATGTGAAAATTTTTCATGAAAAACTGGGGGGTGTCACAGTTGGTATCAGAGTGGTTCATCCAGTCACTTCAAGCCCTTTATGTCCAATAAAAAGATTACAATTCAAATATAAATTAGGATCTAGTGAGTTGATGTTGTATTATGATATAATTAGTTAAGTTTAAGAAAGAATAAGTTAGTATACTTAGAGTACAAAGGAATAGTAAATCATGAGGAGAAGTCCTTAGTATGACAACTAGGATATTGATTTGAGAAATTAGTGATTACACTATAGAGAGTAGTGGGCAAGGGAACCAAGAAGTAGAGATGGTGAAGTGAGTGTGATAGAATATCCTTCTTATCTATAAGGTACCCAAATTCCATAACTTATAGTAGTGCCAGATGCTCCTACCTAAGTTTAAATAGAAATTATTCCTAGTATCAATGTTTAAGGATAGAATACCCAGCATAGGTATATACTTATTGTTCATGTATACCAAGTGTAAGAGTAGGAAGTTTGGAAAGAGGCAAAAGATAGGCTAGAAAAGCTTACATAGAATGTATTGAATGTAGTCTTGGTTTGTATAGAAAAGTGTGAAATAGAGATGACTAAAGAATAGTAAATTAAAGAGGAGAAATAGCAATAATTGAGGAATGATAGGTTCATGAGGAGAAAACTTAGAAGAATTGCAAACTTTCATTGAAATGGAAGCTAGAACTGCCATATACTTTGAAACTAGAAATGGTATGTTAGAAATAACAAAGTAAATGTATCTGTGGAGATAATATTGCTTGGAAAGAATACAAGGAAATAATGAGCACTTTCTTTCTCATGTATTAGTAATGAGATAGAAGGGAAATTATTAGTTTATAGTAAGAAATGTCATCAGGATAGAATATGAGAATCAGTTTCGTATAAATAGAGAATGGATTGATGTTTAAAAGAATTATATCCTAATTTGAAAATTTAAGTTATTAACAAGAAACTTATTACAATAGTAGAGTATGAGATGACTTCTAAAATTGAGAAAAATCTCAAGACAAAGCTAATCATGAAGCATTATCAACTACATATATATATGTATATATAATCTCAGATCTTTTCAAGAAACAAGTGATTCACCTTAATGCTACAATGAAATAAGGAACTATGTATTCTTTTGTTATGAATAATTATGTGAAATATGTTATGGCCGACCCCTAAGTGGGATAAGGTCTTGATGATGCATATGATGAGTATAATTATGCTAAATATGAATGCATTGGTGCAAAGTTGAAAAAGGGAGTTGAGATGATAACTCGAGTTGATGGATAAGTCACTAACACAAGGACTTATTCTAGGAAATGTTTATTAAGGCTTATTGAAAGAATGATAAGTATATCCTCATGTGATATGATAGACTTGGGTACAATGCCAAGGTTGAATTGAGTTGCAAATTATGAGACAATGTGGATTGTCACAAAGATGAAATTATTTTGTTATGATAAAATAGTCTTCTTATGTAGAAGACAAGATATGGTAAAATCTTACATTATATTAGTTGTAAAGTGAATGAATGATGAATGATGACATGTATTTTTGACAATTATGATTGTTATGGATGATGAATGATGTATGAATTGAGAAGAAAGATGGAGTTAAAGGTTAATAAATAAAATAAACTAAAATCAATAAAATCAGTAAAAATCATTGTCCAGGAGAAATCCCATGCATTCTCAAATTCTAGCTCTATCTTATTTCTCTCCATTTTACACTTCTCTTCATAATTCTCATTGCATTATCCTCGCTTTTCTTAGGCTTGTAGCCTTCTCTCATTTTATCTCCACATCTCTTTGACCATACTCTCTCCCTTCCCTATTTCCTTATTTGTATTTGCCTTGCCCTATTTCCTATCCACTTTTCCCCTATGCTTGGCATTAGCATAAGTGTTCTCTTTAAAGTAAAAAACTATTTAGTTATAAGTAAGTGTGCTTGATGAAGATCTAAAATTCCCCTACACTTTGCATTCTTATATGCATGCTCTCTAAAGTAAAAACTAGGTAATCATACATGTGCATGATAAAGAATCAAATTATACTTTGCATTCTCATATGTGTGGTGCCTAAAGTAAAAACTACCTAATCATAATTGTGCATGATAAAGAATCAAATTATACTTTGCATTCTCATATGTGTGCTGCTTAAAGTAAAAACTACCTAATCACAAGTAAGTGTGCTTGATAAAGAATCCAAATATCTTACAATAAACTAATATTTAAACAAGAAGGTAATGTTTCTAATTGACATCACTAGATTGTTGACTAGTGATGATTTTGGTAATAAATGCACATCCCGATATAGATAGAATGATCTGTGGGATATATAAAAGATAGCAGTATTGATTTATGAGAAACAGATACTACCTATGAAGGGTAGTATACTTTAAGAAGACAAGCGAATTGTATTTATAACTTATTTCGAGAAAGATTCTCGAACTATATATGTTGAAAGATCAAAACTAATATGTGAGTTGTGTCTAAAATTAAGACATTCCATTAGTTATTTGATATGATGGACTTTCAGTTATTCCACTAGCTATTGATTGACCCTATGAATTTGGACTCTTATGATGAAGAGTCTTTGTATATATATCAAAGGTTAAGAGAGACAAACCTTATTTGATAAATGAAGTGAGGAAATTCATTTGAATAGCATGTCGGAGGAGAACATACTAAACAATTGTATTGGTATGTAATGATGGAAATCTTTGAGTATCATTATGTAAAGTGAGATGATACTATATTGATATCAGTAAACACCAATGGTGTTATTTGAGATAGGAAGCCTTGGCGTAATGGTAAAATTTGTTGTCATATGACCTTGAGGTCACGGGTTCAAGGCATGGAATCGGCCTCTTGCGAAATACAAGGTAAGACTGCCTACTATAGACCCTGGTGGTTAGCCTTTCCCTAGACACCATAAAGGTTGGAGCTTCATGCACCGGGGCTATCCTTAATGGTGTTAAGTATTTGAATGTGATTGCACAGTTACTGCAATTTCAGTTGTTCATTTAATGCTATGAGTTTCATATTTGCATTTGAGAAATACTGAATGTATTATCTTTTTTTTTTTTAATCTGAATGAACCAAAGGGTGTAAGTTTAGTTATTACATTTTGAATTATATGTGTTATCTCCAATATTGGTATTGGTATGTTTGTATCTATTTTTAAGTTAAAGATGATTATTTATGATTATCTGAATGTAAGGCCGTAAACTTGATTTCAGGGAATTAGACTTTGAATACCTCAGTTATGTTCGTTGATTTAAATGACTATCTCTTTAGTTTGGATTCATATGTGGAAATGGATGAATGATTGTGAAAAGTCTTTTCATCATTATGATTGAAATGTTATGATATGAATTGATATTCTGTATTAAATGATTGTTTGAAGAAATGAAAGAGTCATTTGTCTGAATATATGTTGAGGTGATGGAAAATTATGTGAGCAAAGGCTATGATGATAGAATTAATTTAAGATTCATTGTAGTGATTATATTTTTTATTTGTAGTTGGGAATGTGAATTTTCATATATATAAATGAATGCAATTTAAAGAAGATTTTGATAGAAGATTGTAGACAATATGAAAATATTCCATTATATATGGTTGTGAAGATGATGATTGTGATTAAACATTTATCAATTGATGATTTTATAGTGTGTTGGTACTAAACTATTGAAGAATTTGGATATTATTCTTGAAGTTGTAGAAATAGGTAGGTAATTCTTACAACATTAGGATTTGTTATATTATGGTAATGTGGGGAATGTAATGAGACAGAGTCTCTAAGATATATATTATTTGTGGATGAATGGTTAATTCTGTATAGTGAATGATGGAATGTGGTGAGACAGAGTCCCAGAAATGTATTGTGTATTGATAAATGGTTTATCAGGTGTACTGCAATCGCATGCGTTAAATGCGTAAATCCGAAAAACAGAGGAGACTGCCAAAATTTCATCAGAAATATGATACTTGAAATTTAGAAGATAGGCATTATTATAAGGTTGTAATTGGTTAAGCACACGTAGAAGGGGTCATCTTTAAGTGATATATATATATATATATATTCACTATTTGAAGTTCGTATAAAGAGTTATATGGATAAGAAAAGGGAAAGGTTGAGTTGGAGATAAAGATTGTGTTCTAAGAATCATTACAAGAAAAACTTAGTCAGAAATTTATTGTTTTGATGGATTATCAAGTAAAGGCTGTTATTAGAGTATGCAACGAAAGTGATTCTTATTGCTTGCAGATAGAAAAGCTGTGTTATTAAGTGACATAATATTTAGTTTAAGTTGCAAATAATTTATATTTTGAGGATTGATGTTTTATTGAAGTAATTATATGACTTTAAATTTACAATGAGATAAGAATATTATTAGAGTTGTTGGAAATATATCATGAAAAAAAATTTGTGGCCGAAATTTCTTTAAGGAGGGTAGATTGTAACAACCATAAAATTTTTACTATTGCATGATTGAAGTATGAGTCTTCTAGGAGAATAACCTTTTATGGAATAAAAATTTGGAACTAAAACATACATACTTGGATTGTAATTAGAAAATGGAATCAACAACCCAAAGAATGTTGAAAACGGAGTTCAGGTGAAGAAGTTAGGGGTCTTTGAAGTTAGGGTTATTTTGGTAATTAAAAGTTAAAAAAAAACTTATAACTTGGGACTTTGAAGTTAAGGCTACTTGGGTAATTAAGGTTACATTTTTTAGCTAGATCCATAAAAATCTATAGAACAATATAAGATTATGAAAAGTAAAAAGTGTCTTACCTTTCTTAAATGGGACACAGGAATACCATCGAACATGAGGGTCCTCGTGTATCTTAAGACATAGTACACGCACTCCCAATTAGATTGTTGTTTAGGGCACTACACAATAAGGACAACAAAAAATAATCCATAAATATCATTTTTAATATTGTAGGTTTAATTTGTGGTAACATAGAGTAATTAACTATTTCCTATACCTTGACATTCTTCCAAGTGAGTTTTAGTGGTTGTACAGTGTTGGTCATATTAGCCCATTCAAACAATACTCTATAAATTTAAATTTCAAATGCATTATAGATGAATAATAAACTATTAATCTACACATAACACAAGAAAAAAAATAAAATCTTACTTATTTATAATTTTAATGAGGGTGCGACGAATGTGCGATCCACAAGAATAAGAAAAAAAAGCATGCCCACCATGCACATTCAAAATGAGCAGCATCCAATGAGACCTACATAGACAGTCATATAAATTGTAATTAAAGTTGACAATCCCTAAATATTATATAATAAGTTAGCAAGAAAATAAGAAAATTAAAACTTACCCACTTTTGTTGGGAATCATTAAGCCCTGTCCTTGAGAGTAGTGAAAGAAGCTTTGTAAAATATCTTAAACATACCACTCTATTAGCCATTGCTTCGTCGCTTTAGAAATGATGCCAAGGTCAAGGAATTGGTAAAGTGTACCCACACCCTCAAAAAGCTAGTCGCATCATTCAAGAAGCTACATAAAGGAAATAATTATTACTTATAAGCTAAAAGTATAATATGTAAATGCCAAATATTCCATAAGCAAGTATGTGCATATACCCCATGTAGGAGACAATGTGAGTGCCATAAGTGACACTTCAATAACATCCTTGATAAGCACTCTCTCCTTAATTATTACAGAATTGATTGCCACGTTGTCATTGATAAGACTGTAGATTAACCTTAGGGATCTAGACGTGTTAAGTGGGACTTCCACATGCTTGTTAGATGGGTGCTGTAAAAGATGTAAAATTTTTCAACTAAATAATATTAATCAATGAAGAGGACCTAATTTATGATGAAAAAAAACAAAGATATATACAAGTACCCATTCCATTAGTGTAGTAGCAATAGGTGACATTGTAAAGGTTGTCAACCTCGATGCCACATGTTGTTGCTAATTAACCATTTAAAGTTATTAAACAATTAAATTGAGGTCTCTAGCTGAAAAATATTGATGAGGAAGGTAGCTATGATAAGATACATACCGTGGACTCTATGGGAATGACTAGTGCCTTCGGCCAAGCAACATGATATGCAACTGCCTTCCCAATGGTTATAATATATATTTTTTATTTCTAATGGAAATGGTATGTAGACATTAGCATTCAAAGCCATGGTTTTCTTAGTATGTGGTGGCATACTAATTCTGTGCAAAACGATTGATTCATGCTCATAGCATGAACCAACTACCATGATGTTTTGATGAGAATCCAAGGCCAATAGGCACTGACCCACCTACAGATCAAATATACCATAGAGAGGTTGAAATAGAGAATTATTATAGAGGGACAATGAAAATTTCTAGTTTTGTCTATATATACCTTATGGGTTGGAATTTCCTTTTTGAGGGGCACCAAATGTCCTTCATGATCTTCTTTAGTTGGGGAATTGCAGCTTACATTTGATGGAGGTACACAAGTGTTGTGAGAATTATGTGTAGGGGATAGAGTAACTATCATCAACCCTCCCTCACGCAGCTGACTAAATATATTTGTTTTTATTTTCTCAACTAGTTCATTATAGGCCTCCTCATCATCTTGAATTATAGGTAAACATCTTTTACCAAAGAATTTAGAAGGAACAACACCGTGACCAATGCCCCTAACTTGACTAGGGTAGTTCTTCTTATTGCCCATAGCCTTATAGAGGATATCCTCATTGGCAAGATTGTTATTTAGGGTTCTTGTAGTTGTGCTTTCTTGGGTAAGAATGTCCTGAAAAATTTAATTATAAATACATGATCATGTCATCTAATTAATTGTATAAAATTTATAGATAGGTGGACCACTTATGCAAGGAGCAATTTGTGCAATACTTTCGTTTGAGAAATTGTCGCTTGTGCGGCCCACTGAATGCTCCATCTTCTAGAGGATGGAGCGATCAATGGGTTCGATGGTCCCAACTTTCTTTTACTGTCAAGAAAAGACATTATAGTTAGAGAACGAAATGTATATAGCTATAGTAGCATTAATTTAAAAGGGATAAATTATCATAGATGCTTACATCTTGCTCTTTTAGCAAGTGCAGCTCAACTTGGATAGGTGGTGTTGCATATTTGTTTCACGCACCTTTCTTCTGCTTGTACTCTTTGCCTATACATTTGTACATACGCGATCAAGTGCAATAACCAGATGTTACATGTAATTAATTAAATGAAACATTGTTTCTGCACATACCTCAAATTCGGCTGAAGTGTGGTTCTGTACAACTACATTCTAATAACTAAATGTCAAAAATAGTTGATAGAATTTCCCAAGGTTCACTAAAATAGTTAAGATCTTTTCAGATAGTTGAATGGCTTAGTTAACTAGATCATGGCATGATTTTCATATATTCTTCAAATTCCTTGCTATATAGTAGCGAATTGCTTTTATAAATTGATTATTACAAATTTAGGGCCAGAATAGGTTCTTCCAAAATAGCTAACTTAGTTTCCCATGTTAATTAGGTAAAATAGTATGAAAATGCAATATCTTGTCCTTTTACTGCAACAGTTGACTATTCTCACTTCATTCAACTAGAATTTGTTGAACTTGGATGTTTTGATCTTAGTTCTTTTTCTCTACTAATAATTTTAAGTAGCCTTATTTCCTTTGGTTCCTTTGTCTTTCTTTGTGTGTGTGTGTGTGCGTGCGTGCACACGCTTTTGAGGGTACTAATAGGAGGTTAGGAACACCAATGGATGGAAATTCAAGAGAGTAACAAAAAAGTGACAACCCACTTCAAAGATTAAAGCATTAGAAAGAGAGTACTACATGCAACTAAAACTATATCACAGAACAAATTCATAATCATTTACAAGCTAGCTCTGTCTTGAGAGCTATAAGATGTCATGCTTTTGTTAAAGGAAAGCTTATGATATACAATTTATCTTCTACTGATTGAACGATTGTTCTTAAGGAAGACAATATGGAGATTTGTTAAGATGTAAACTATCTTATCCCATTACACTGATGGACTAGGCTTTATCACTTATCCAAGTTGGTTACGTGACTTGTTTCTCAACTAAGAATCTGTGGGTTCAACTCCACTCACCATTTAGAAGAAACAAAACAAGTGGTCATGGTAGATGGACTAGCTTTGTACCAAAATTTGGATAAAACATACTAAGTTCAAAAAAGTATAGATAATTGTTTAAGATAAAAAGTATGTGTGTCTCTTCCATTGACTTGAGATAGATTCCTATTAGAAGCTCACCTACCCAAAACGCCCTATAGCAGTCATGTAGTTTATACATCATTCTGAAATAAGGCATGTCTGCTTCATTAGAAAGAAAATCAATAAGACACAAAATCAAATTAGTTTATCATAATAAAACATACTAGGACAACCTCTTCAATGTCCTCCTTAGCTAGTCCCTAAGTGTGTGTGTGTGTCTATATATATATATATATATATATATATATATATATATATATATATATATATATATATATATATATATATATATATATATATATATATACAAAATAGAGATGGTCCCTAAGTATACCAGCAACGACAAAGCTAAGGATATCAGATACAAAACATGGCTTATAGGTAGAATGCATCTCATCCTTATAGAATCACATCTCATCTACGCAAATCATCGTCATATATCCAAACAAAATTAGAAAGATTCTAATCATACTCATCCATGTACAAATCCATCAAAACCATGAACTAGATTCAGAATATCTATGTGGAAAAGCTTTCTTTTTCCTTTCCACCCCTTTCTTTTCCCTCTTCTTCTCTCAAATAAGCTTTTCTCACCTGTGCACGAGTTTGTGCATTGTCGGCATTGAATATCATTAGTGGCATGGATTCCCCATCTTCCTCTCCTTCTACCCCTTCTTCTTCTTCTTCTTCTTCTTCTTCTTCTTCTTCTTCTTCTTCTTCTTCTTCTCACCGTTAGTTTTTCTCACCTATGTGCTAGTTTGGGCATTGTCAATGCCAAAAGGCTTTGATGGCCAGGGTCAACCCCCCTTTCTCCTCCTCTCCTTCCCCCCCCTTCTTATTCTTCTCTCATCGTCATTCAATTTTTCTCACCTTGTGTGCAGGTAGGGCATCGTTTGCGTTGAACGGTTCCAGTGGCCTGGATCAGCCCCTCTTTCTCCTCCTCTCCTTCTCCCCCTTCTTCTTCTTCTTCTTCTTCTTATTCTTCTTCTTCTTCTTCTTCTTCCTCTTCTTTTTATCCTCTTTCTTCTCCCATTTCTTCTCTCATCGCTGATTGATTTTTCTCACATTGCATACGTCTGGGCATTGTAGGAATCAAACGTCACTAGTGGCCCAAATCGGTCATCTTTCTCCTCCTCTCTTCTCTCTCCTTTCTTCTCTCCGACTGGCTTTGCTAAGGTTTCCTCCTATCATTTTTTGAGAACAGACCTTGGTCTCTTCTCTTTTTGTTGACTAATGACTTAAGTGGAAGGGAGTGCCATTATCAAAGTGACACCTTCTTTATTAAAAATTATAATTTTCTTACTATTTAATTCTTTAGTTATATAATTATAGTAAAAAAATAGATGAAAGCTACTCAAATCTCAAAATTTTGCGAGTGGGGCCAACTATGTGAAATTACTAAATTGCCCTTTTCAAGAAAAATCAAAACTTAATCGTTCAAATTTCAATTTCAAAAAACTTAGTGTTGTTGGAATTTTTTTTCAAGTACAATCCCAATGTTGAGGTTTTAACATCTGATTTGATGTCTATAAAATTTTCACTTTCTAGAACTCTAAAAATTAGGAATTTCAAAATTATTCTCTTTTGATTTTAATTTTATATAATTTAAAATTTTTGTAAAATACTATTTAAAAATAAATATATTACATAATATTAGTGTAAATCTGATTGATTGTTCTTAGTGCTAAATTTGGTTGTACATAATAAAGTCATTTAGTGTAAACAGGTCTAATAATCTCTACTTTTAAAGTCATTCAGTGATAAATGACTTTAATAAATGTGATAGAATTTTAAAGTCATTTACACTAAATGACTTTAAAAGTAACAGACTTATAAAGTTGTTTACACTAAACAACTTTATAAAATTTTCAATTCAAATAATATATATTTTATGTTAGTACTTTTCAATATCTGACAATTAGTACACAATGAAACCTTTTTTTTTTTTTTTTTTTTTTTTTATGATAATCACCATTGATTCATGTATTCTTTGTACACACACACGCACACAAACAAGCGAATAAGGAAATCAAGGTATTTTTTAGAATAACTCCTCATTAAGTGCTACTTCGATTGATGAGATTATTTTGGTACTAGACAGGTAATCTATTTTAGTATCTCGTAGGTCGTCTTCATCATAAAAATTCCTTAGACAAGATGATAAAATAGCTGACCATTTCTATCACATTCTTCTTGCTTTTAAAATACTTGTTTTGCTTGAGATGCCAAAATAAAATGATCATTTTCATAGCAGATCCTTTTGAAGTCAACTAATGTCAATCCAAAGGCATCGATTTTGATGCTATCTTTATTGTGTTCCAACCAATCACACTTAAACAAAACCATAGTTCTGAAAGTACAATCCATGGCCTATATCTCTTTTATAACCCTGTAATAAATATCATTCGCCAATATTAGCCTGCTATCCTTTGAAGTAGAAAAGAATGTCACATTGGCAACTAAGCTAACCCCGCTATTCTGTTGCACTCTTGAGTTATCACGGTCTTTTGTATAAAAGCAATAACCATTAATGGCATATCTAGCATATTTTATTACTTCTGGTCATGGTCCCATTGCCATCTAGCCCATGGATTTGGCTATATTATTTCCTACTACTTCTTGCTGATCTTGAATCTGTGTATACACATATTAAGTAGGATATATGATTTTTGCAATTAAGTAAGACTATATATATACATATACAGAATGTAATTTATTAATATTAAATGAGAATTCTATCATTTTACCTTCTTCAAGAGCCAAGTATTAAAAGTCGGACAATGCTCAAATTGTAGCCACTTCTGTTTCTTTGTGTAACTTGGATTCTTTACCTTGAGGACATCCATGTGTTCACTACACACACACACACACACATTAATGGTGTAACAACCCCAATTTTTGTAAATTGATTGAGAAAATAAATTTAGTTTGAAATTTCAAAAATTCTGGGCTGGAATATTAGGGTTATTAAAAATGCACTTCTCATGGAAGTACAATCAAAGTTTAAGACATGTATAATTGAAAACATACTCAATGAACCCTTTAGAACGATTGTAAGCACAACAAATTCTGAATTCAGATGAAAAATCCTTATTTTTCTACATTTTTCTAAATAAAAGGGTAAAATGGTAATTTTACCCATAGAAAAAAACTAAGACCTCAATATTCATGATGTAATCAGAAATAAAAATCTAACGCCAATAAGTATGCTCAATTCCGAATTCGGGAGAATAAAATGAAAATTTCTCCATGAAAGGGTAAAATGGTCTTTTCACACCCCTGTGGGACCCACAAGGGGTCCACAAACAAATCCAATGGTTAGAAAACATGTAATGAGTGGTCAAACCACTACCATCTTCCAGTGGAGAAGGAGGTGGTAGTGGAGGATCCAATGTTAATTAAGTATTTAAAAGAATTGAAACATAATAATTACACATAATCATGAAAAACACCCAAAATGCTTATAAATACACCCCAAAAAATCGTCCAAAAATGTTCATAAAATTTCCCATGAAATTATCTCATTTCCCCTTCCGAAACAGGCATAGATCCCTTTCTAAAATTTCAAAACTCCCAAAATTTCTTTCACTTTCTCTCTCCTCTCTCTAGATTGGAACAAGAGACCTAAATTCAATTAGGCACTCTGTTCCAAATCAAATATCACAAATCCCATCATCCAAATTGTCCTAGACTATGTTATCTACAAAACCCCCAAATCAATTTCAAGATCCAACGGTTCAAACAACAGAAAATCACAAGACAAGCGGTTCTTGGGCTATCTTATTCATCAAGTGGGTATTCTTTTATTTTTGCACTGCAAAACTGACATTTTCCTCCAATCAGGTAGGTGGAAATCCTTTCCATGCTTGTTTCATGTTATTTTATGTAATTTGAAAATTTCTAAAATCATGTTTAGGATAAAAATAATAAAAGTCAAGAAAGGGTAAGAACCCTTTAATTATGGATGATAGAAGGCTTGGATAGAAAATCTGAGCTATCAAATCGATCCAAAAGGGTTCAAAACCCCTAGGTTAGAAATGTCATAGCATTTAAGGCCCTCAATTGTAGAAGGATTGATTGGACAGTCCAAACGGACTATCCAATCTCTTGATGGGATTGGGTTCCCAAGACGCAATGCTAAATGCCACATGGAAATGCGCCATGTGACGGCATTTTTGCATGCGCGGCACGCGTGCGACGTCGTCCCCGTGGGATGACCACGCGAAAGTGAAGGTCCTAGGAGGACGCATCAAGCAGACGTCTCGGTGACAAGCACATAGGTGACCAAATCGCCGGTAATTGTCTGATCGACTAAATCTTTTCTCTTGGCCCGTTCCGCTAGAACGAATCTGGGCTGTCTGTTCCAATGGGCCCAGATCAAATTAGACCCTAGAATGACTGTGAACTTCAAATCTCAATTAAGGAGTCATCTGAGCTCCAAATTGATATTGGAAAGAAGCTATGGAAATCTTATTTCGTCTATTTTCTTCTGAGATGATCAGATCTTGGGGATCATTTTAATGATCATATAATATTGAAATTAAGTAATATTCATTATTTATTTTTACAAATGTAGCATAAAATGAGGGATCTATGCTTTATGGTAGAAAAACCCTAAATATGTAAAGGGACCCACTTGGTCAATAAGATCAAGTGTGATCAGACCTTTGGGATGGATTGAATGAGGGATGATATGATGTAAACCATAGAGATCATGGATTAATTATGACAAAAACAAAGAAATATGATCTTTGGACCTTAATGAAGTAAAAATCCTAAATGTAATTAAAACCCTTGATTAAAAGAAAAAATTCTAAGATCTAATGGTTGGATCATAATTAAAGGTTTCTAAAAATATTAATGTAATTATTTTTATTTTATTTTATTTGATAATAGCAGTTTAAGTGTGAATTATGTTATAAAGCATGCTAGTGTAACTTTTAGATTTTAGCATGCTATGTGATTAGATTGTTATATTAGGTTGATAGAGTTAATTATCTTAGGGCCATGTAAGTTTAAATTTGAAGTTTAAGTATGATTCCATTAGATTAGTAGTAAAATTTTATGTATTTTATAACTTAGGGGCATGCTAGTTTAAGTATAGTTTCAATTCATTAAGTAAGTTACATAGGAAGCATGTTAGTGTAAAATGTTGTTAAAAATTATTAGATTTTTGCTTTTAAGTTATGATTTAAATTTTATTAGTAGATATAATTGTTTAATTAGTATTTATATCGTAATATTCATGAATTACAAAGAAAATGAAATCTAATGAGAAAGTAGAGTTTCATGACACGAGTATGAGTGAATTATTTTACTTGGACTTAATTAGTAAGGGCTATAGTTTGTAAGACAATATAAGGATTATCAAATCCTTGGCCCAAACTAGGAGAATAATAAACCCCATGAATGACATTGTAAATGTTCATGGACTTAATTAGAATCAATTAAAAAGAGTACTTAGGGTTAACATGCTCATAGGAGTCTTATGAAAGGTTGAGCTAAGGTCACTATAGTGAATGTTGAACATAGTGGTTAAAGGGGTTGCTTAATAGAGCCTCGCTCTTCCTCTACCTTTCGTTGACATTTGTGAGGTCTAAACGCCTCCTTACATAAGGATTGAAGTAATCACTTTGTGTTCACCCATTCAGCTAGTAAGCCTTAACCAATTGGAAATAAGAGGAGCAGTATAGACTTAGGTTGAAATAAGTTATCTTCAACCAGTAAAACATTAACTAGTTGAATAATGATAATAAGAGTATAAAAGGTTAGTAAATTATCTAACCCTAATAAAAATTGTAAGTAAGATAAGGATGATCAAACAAGATCCATTAGATCTTGAATGATCAAGAACAATAAGAATAAGAATATTGTATTGTACTTAGTATGCATGTTTATTAGTATGTATGCTATAGATCAAATCTAGATTATTAGATTAGATAATCCAAACCCTTAATCAAAGATGATTCAAGGAAGAGAGCTAGGGTCATCCTCTTTAGGGATGATCAAATAACTGAACTTAGATAAAAAAGAATTAGATGATAGAAGATCCAGGCCCTTGATCTTTATCAACAAGTATAAATTATTGATTAAAGGAGCTATGAAAGATCAAGATCAAGGAGATGGACACACAAAGACTTAGAGATAGAAAATACTTAGATATGAAAGATTTAAATATCATTCTAACCATCAGATCTAGTGATTAATAGGATTGTTCAGATTATATATATATTGATAGTATGTATGGATGTATAGATTTCATGCATTAGTCAGGATCATAGAAGATCTGGAGAGATGGATCACTACTTGAAGGTAGGAGGATTTTATGAATGCATCTACATGAGAAGTACATGTTGTATACATGATCTTATGTCTGAAAATGTTGACAAGTATAATGTAAATACTTGTATGAAACCCATTGAAAACCCTTATGATCCAACCAAAACACATGTGAAATGGTTATGTTAGAAATGAGGAAAACCTTAAGTGAATAGGAAACTAGAAAGTATTCTAGTCATAAGTAAACAGACAGATCGTCTAATATGTATGAGAATTATTTTACATACAAGCATAGGGGCTTGTGGTTTTGTTTTAAATAGGCATAGGCCTGGGGATGCTGTGCTAGGAGAGTTAGTAGGGTTTGACCACCTACTCTCCAAAACTTGTTATTATATGTATACCAAGCCTAAATGAGGTTAAAAGTTGGGTGGGGCAATTATGGGAAGGCCTCCATTGTGACAGCCATGGTCCTCCCCATATGGACATGGATATTGTGATTTCCACCAAGCATGGCTTAGGTGGATGATTGAGCAGTTATCTAAGCGCACTGGTACGGATTCTAGCTACATGCATAGTAGTCCTTTGAGTATTTTTGCTTTATGATGCATGACACAGTGATATGCCTTATGATATGGCATAATGAGATGCTGGGTAATCGTAGATTATTGATGAGTATTTCTAGTAGAGTTTGGATGATTTATCAACTCAGCATAAGCTGGATATGATTATGTTTTGAGATATTAACTTTTTTTCACGGTTTTGACTGTATGTATATATCTATACAGAGTATACCGTATGTATGTGTAAGGATGTACATATATGACAAAGTAAAGAGATTGCTCCATGAGCATGAATAATGGGATTATGAAGTATTAGGATTATACTGTCAAAGTTTTATGCTTCTTGAAAACCCTACCAAGCATAGATTGCTGAGATATTATAAATGTTTCAATGTTTACAATATCTTAGATTCAGAGAAGGAGAATTAGGAGCTCCAGACTTAAGAAGACTTGAACGAATAATCAATCAGGGTATACCCCTTGGAGACATCCACTCCTGATAAGTATTTTGTGCAAAACTCCACCACTTCCTCTGCAATATAACATTCACTATACACCCCTATGGCTGGTTATGATTACATACATACCCTTTTAAAATTTTCATGTACCTCTCCAATGGGTACATCCATCATAAGGAAATTGGCTTACAAAGTCTAACCTCATCAATTAGGTGCATTGTTAAGCGTACTATGATGTTAAAGAAGGCTAGTGGAAAGATTGTCTCAAGTTCCCTCAAAGTTGTCACTAGATGACCTTGAATTTCTTGTAATTTTGAAACATCCAACACCTTCTTGCACAATTCATTAAAGAAGTAACAAAATTTTGTAATAGCTCCCCTCACTTTGTATAATAACATTGAATATATTGCTACGAGTAGGAGTTGTTGCATCAATGCTTGACAATCATGGGACTTCATCCCCAATAATATTACCTCCTCCATGGAGACAATGTTTCTAAAGTTTGAAGAGTAGTCGTTTGAGACTTTCGGCTCATATAGGGTTTTACACATTATTCTGCTCTCCTCTCTATCAAGAGCGTAATTTTCTTAAGCAAGTAAGTTCCTCAAATGCTCCTATCCTTTGGATGCAACCTCCTCTTCAAACCCATCTTCACAAAATCCATTGGAGTTGCAAGTCCATCCTTTGTTTTTCCTGGGATATTAAGCCAGGTACTAGTTAAGCTCTCACACACATTCTTCTCAATGCGCATGACATCAAGCACATATCGTAGATGTAGTGATTTCTAATATCCCAACCGTAGGAATATTGATTTCTTCTTCCAACAACTTCTATAATTACTTTTACTTGCAAATTTACTTGATTTCTTATTTCCCCATAAGACATTAATGTTTTCAACTTACTCCAATACTTGTCGTCTTATCAACATCTTTGGAGGTGTCCTTGTCTCTACACTACAATTAAATTCGCCCTTCTTAAAATGATATGGATGGTCTCTATGGAATCATCTTCTGTGCCCAAGGAATGCCTTTGCCTACAATGTTTAAGTCATATAGCACATGTTTGATTACTATAGATAGGACAAGCATTGCACCCCTTCACGGTGTACCTAGACACATTATCGTCTATAGGGAAGTTGCTTATTGTCCACATTAGTATAGCCTTTGCGGTGAACAACTCTTTCTTGTATGCATTGTATGCTTCAACACCTACATCCCATAATGTCTCAAGATCATTGATCAAGGGAGATAAGTACACATCAATGTCATTCCTTGGCTGCTTTGGACCCGATATCGACATAATTAACATTATGAGCTTCCTCTTCATGCATAGAGATGGTGGGAGGTTATAACAAACTAATATAACGGGCCAATAACCATGCGTGCTGCTCATAGAACCATGAAGATTAATCCCATCTGCAGATAATGCAAGTCATAGATTTCTAAGTTCTTCACCAAAATTAGGTCACATGAAGTCTATAAGCTTCCATGCTAGGATATCTACTGGATGGCATGAAAAGCTATTAGTTATTTTGTCCTAGGCATGCCATGCTAATTTCTTCACTGTTTCTATTATACAGAACATTCTTTTAAACCTTGGAATATGGGGAAGTACCATAGAAACTTTGTGGGAATATTTGTAAATGTCTTAGCCTCCCATGTGCTCCTTCCTATACGGGATGTAATCTTTTGGACACATATGTATCTTCTTATACTTCAACCCTAGTGCTGTTTGGGTTGTCTTTGTCTCCCATGTGGACCTTGCCAATTTTTTATCCTTGGTAACATCTTACACACTACTTTCAAGACTTATGTAAAACCTTGATCTAAAAAACCAAATCCTGATTTCATGTTGTAAAGTTCTACCACTATAGACAGCTTGGTATAATCTTTACACACAGGATACAATGGCTCATCGACTTCTTCTAATGTGGTATGAAATTGTTCAGGGTCATCTTAGAATTCATCATTTACATCTTGAAACATCAATACAGCTGTACTGTCTCCAACACTTCCTACAAAGTCTTGATCATATCTTCTAGGATTTGTAGAGGGCATATACAAAAGTTATTCTTCATGCCAAATCCATGAGTGATAGCTTTCATCGATTCCATTGAAGCACAAGTGTTCTCTCAACACCCCTACATTACTTTTTTCTCATGTTTCCACATTTTGAGTGTGGACAATGTAGGCGATTACAATCAACACCTGCCCTAAGTTCAAAATCTATGAAATTTTCTATTCCTTCCTCATATTCTTT
Source organism: Warburgia ugandensis (assembly GCA_035236585.1). Taxonomy (NCBI): domain Eukaryota; kingdom Viridiplantae; phylum Streptophyta; class Magnoliopsida; order Canellales; family Canellaceae; genus Warburgia; species Warburgia ugandensis. Next base: position 30,895,216 of record CP141139.1, on the reverse strand, counting down.
TGATATTCTTGTCACAGTCATCCAAGAATATTTTTTCATTATCACAAGAAATTGAAGTAATTCTGTTTGGAGACTTGTTAGACATGAAAATATTAGGTTATGTACCAAACACTATGTATATAAGAATTAGAAGTATATGAAATAACTACAATACATGGAAATTTCAATTAACAATGAAAGAAAGAAAAATAGGACATATACATTCAAAAAGAAAAATAACCTTAAAAAGGAAAGTTTCTAACCCATAACCTTATAAAAATTCTTCAAATATGCATAATATATATGAGGCAAACAAAGAGATACTAACTAACACTCAAAAATCGTTATTGACCCTGATTTTGTGAATGTAGTTTCAATTCATAGTTAGGATTTGGTTGAGGATAGTCAAATAGAAATCTAGCTTAGTTTTTGTGTATAGATCATGAACACAGCCATAAAAAGCATGGGAAAAGTTGACAAAATTACTCTTAAAATGGACTTATAAAATTGAAGCCATTTTGAAAAGTCTAGGCGTTTAAAGTTGTTTACAACAAATGACTTTAAAAATTTATGTATTTTCACTCCAAATATATTTTTATTTTATTTTTGTTCGTTAAATATCATATATAAATACACAATGAAATTGATTTTGCTCACACACACATATGGGGTGTGTTAATTTTAGCTATTTCATGTAGGTGCAGGGAGCAGGTGGCATTTAATTGGCTGAAAAAATCAGAAAGCAAAAAAAAAGTGAAAGGAAATGGCGGTTAGAAACTTTTTTCCAGCTGATTACATGTCACTTGCACTTTACACCTACAACTCCTTATTGAAATTAGCACTCATATATATATATATATATATATAGACAAACATGTGAACAAGGAAATCAAATTATTTTTTTATTGAATCCAATGTTACATATTAGTAGATCTTATTAATACAAGATCAAAGAGTGAATTTGCTCTTTTTCATCAAAATATGGTTTCCTAGTATTCAGCTTACACCATTCTATGGGGAGAGAGAGTGCCTTCAAATTTCCTTAGCCAAAATTTGATGATATAACCACCACTTTTCATCAAACCCTAATTTTGGATGAGAACCACAAATAGTAATTTTCTCCCTTTCTCTAATAGTGAAAGCTATAGCGAGAAGTTGTTGTCGTTTGTAAAAGAATCATATGATTTTTGCAAAATCAAGATGATTTAACACACTTCTTAACCCTATCATCTATAATGAGAAAATCCAATTGATTTACAAAAATAAAAATAGAGAGAGTTTGTAACAAAAAAGCAATTTGTGATAAAAAGAAGTTATGGTTTACTTATAGTTTTTTTCTTGATACAAACAATCAAAATATTTAAAATGAAAAGCAAGAAGGGAAAAGAGCGAAGAACAAGGACCATAGGAGGACGTCGTCATGCTACCCACGAGAAGAAGGGGATACAAGAAAAAATGATATGAGGTTGGCTATTTATAAATGAAAAAGGACTTTAGAAGTCATTCAATACTAAATGAGTTTAAAAGTCAATAACTTTTGAAGTCGTTGAGTACTAAATGACTTCAAAAGTATAAATGGGAAAGGACTTAAGAAGTCATTTGACTCAAGTGACTTCAAAAGTTATTGAATTTTAAAGTCATTTAGTGCTAAATGACTTCAAAAGTAATTGACATTTGAAGTCCTTTAGCATCAAATGACTCTAAAATTCCATTCCTGTGTAAAATAATCTTCACGCCAAATTTATGTGTATACTTTTGAGGTCACTTAGCCTAAACGGCTTTAAAAGTCCTTGCAAAATTTTCCTCTTCGTGTCAGACTTTTAGTGTTGTTTTAAATTAAATGACTTCTTATGTCTATATTTTAAAGTCATTTATTTCTAACAACTTGTTTATGCTGACTTTAAAAGCCTCATGTGTAGTAGTAATTGCCCAATGTTTTGCTAGCTAATCTATCCAAAGGTTGATATGAAAGTTCACCATGTCAATGAGGATAAGGTCTACATCCATCCTCTCACCCATGATCATAATGGGTATCTCTTGGAGAAATTTTCTATCTTGAATCAACTCTCCCAATAGAGTAATCACGTTAAACCAGAATCATAAGGCATGCACAGGAAAATACACACATGACGCAAACACACATGAAATAAAAGAATATGTAGACCCTTAGTCAAATAAAGTCTTTGCATGTCTATTAGCAACTAGAAATGTACCTTCAACTGCCACATTCGATGACTAGGCATGCTTTAAGGCAATGGCATACACCCGCTAATGGCTGCCTAGAATTGCATCTATCCTTATTCCACTATTAGTTTGTTTATCCCCCTATTCCACCATTAGTTTGTTTGTCCCCCTATTCCACTATTAGTTTGTTTGTCCCCCTATCTCTTGGGACTGTCCCTGGCTACGTGCCCAATCTCACTACTAGTATAGCATCATAAGAGTGGTCTTCGATACTGATATTTTTTTGTTGCTATGGTGGTCCCTGTCCTGGCCTAAGGAAACTCTTTCCAGAGCGGTGCCTCCTACACCTCCAATAGAATCTCCTAATGGAACCTTGCCATGTTTGAAGGGCTACTGCTCATGTGTGGGGCCTCTATGTCTCTGTCAAGGAGAAAGGCCTCTTACCCTTACCATGCTATCCTACTCTACCTCCCTTAGACTCCCTTCCCTCTACTTGAGCCTTGTGGAAATCCTTCCCCAAGATGGAGGCCATGTTAATTGCCTCTGCCACTAAAGTAAGCCTCAACGCCAAAACTAGGTTCCTTAGCCCTAGGCTCAAACCATCCACAAATTGGTCTATTGCCTCTATGTCGGCCATGAAGATGTTGGGAGTAAACCTCCTCAACTATGTAAAATGACTCACATACTACTGAACTATCATTCTCCCTTTTTCTAGTGTTAGAAACTCTCTTTGCTTCACCTTCTATGCATGAGGCAAGAAAAACTATTCATCACAGGCCTTCTTGAAGGCCTCCCAAGAAATGGTGGTGTTGGTGGAGGAATGTGTTCTCTCAACAGTTTGCCACCAAAATGCATCCTCCTCCTTCAGGAGTAAGCTCATAATACATACTTGGTCCTTTGCTCGGACCCTTATGCCTCTAATTTAACATTTTATTAAATGTATTTTTATCATAATTTATTATTGGAATGAAATGATGAATTGAATTCTATCAACATTTGATTTTAATGGAATTAATTTTTTTAAAAACTCAAAATTAGGTTTTAAACCTTAATATTGGATTGTAGATAAAGAAAAGATTCTAATGACACTGAGAATGCTAGAATTAGAGTTCAGATGAAAAAGTTATGTATTTTACTAGTGAAGGGCATTTTGGTAAATTCACTTGACAAGGCCCACTCAAATGTATCTATGGATAGGCTAAACGAAATTATTTTCATGCATGACCACCATCATGCCTAATTTGAAAATAGAATGATTACATTTAAATTTTTTTAATAATATATAAATATATAAAAATAATAATGAAATGACTAAAGTTTATAAGTATGGGGTTGGTTTTGATATTGGCATCCCCCTTTTGAATCAATTGATTGATTGCAGTTGATTATTAGTAGAGTAAAATTGAGAAGGAAGGAACAAAGAAGAGGAAGAGATAGTGAGAGTGAGACAAGAGGAAGAGAAGGGAAAGAAAACAGAAGGAAACAACACATCCTCCACCATGAATCTTCCTCACTATTGACTACAAAGAGCGATCCATTATGGGGAAAACATGTTGGTCTCAAGGATAAATAGAGTGAATGGTAGCATACATCAATGATATGAACCATTCGTTATCATTTTTGACTCACAACAAGCAAAACCCTTTTGGTTGCTTGTTGATGGATCAAGAATCCATGAAAAAAGGAAAATAAATGGAAAGGCATTTGTAGTTAACCAAAAATGGGAAATCTCACAAATTTGTCTTTGTCGATATTGTTTATTCATAAAAAACCCACCAATGAGGTAAGATCCTACACCAATTTCATAATTTTCCATCATTTCTTCATGCACAAGATAGATCTAAGTTTTCTAGATGGATTTTCATTAAAAACATATGGATTTTCGTTAAAAACTAAGGATCAATCTACAAATGATGAGATCTAGTGATTATCAACCATTAGATGATTCGAATCCATTAGGATGATCCATGGTATGCCAAATTTGACCATCCAGGATCAAATTAGAGATCGAATTTGCATAAAAAACATCGACTAAAGGTTTGTCATAATGATTCCATGAATCTTTACTATCAAATCATCATTAAACACATGAATTAGAAATATTAAGTATTGTTCACTTTAAATAGATCATAGTGAGACGACCTGAGTTTTTGTAACACATTATGTAATACTTTTTTGAAAGGCAGGGCCCTTAGTAGTGAAAATTTTTCGCAAAACAAAGCAGCAGAAGTTCTTTTCTTTAGAACTTGTTTTGAAAAACCCAAGTCATCATACATATCATAAGTAGAATTTTGTACAAGACAAAATTCCATTGAGGAATGTACTTTTATTAAATTCCAAAATCCATCCAGTGGTTCACAGTACAGCCCGGGTATCATTCTAATACTTGTCCAAATTACATAATCCAATTTCAAAGCTCACCATGCAATAAAAACTCTCAATACAATACAATGCTCTCAAATAAAAATCCATGTCTTCAAGGGGTATACCTTGATTGATTATTCTTCCAAATCTTCTCAAGTCTTGAGCTACTAATTCTCCTTCTTTGTATCTGAGATATTGTAAATATTGAAACATTTACCATATCTCAACAAGCTATGCTTGATAGGGGATTCAAGAAGCATAATAATTTGATAGTATAATCCTAATACTTCATAATCCCATTATTCATACTCATGGACCAATCTCTTTACTTGGTCATATATGTACATCCTTACACATACGTATTGTATACTTTGTACTATATATATAGTCAAAACCATGAAAAATAGTTCATATCTCAAAATAAAACCATACCTAGTTTATACTGAGTTGATCATTTAAGATCCCATGAATGTTGTTTGATCATCCTTATCTTACTTTCAATTTTTATTAAGGTCAGATAATTTACTAACCTTTTATGTTCTTACTATTATTATTATTATTATTAGTCAACAATTTAATGTTTTACTGTTTGAAGATAACTTATTTCATCCTAAGTTTAGACTGCTCCTCTTATTTTCATTTGGCTAAGGCTTACTAGCTGAATGGTTGAACACAAAGTAGTTACTTCAATCCTCATGTAAGGAGGCATTTAGACCTCACAAGCGTCAACAGAAGGTAGGGAAAGAGTCAGGCTCTATTAGAGAACCCCCATGTTCAGCATTCCCTAGAGTGACCTTAGCTCAGCCTTTCATAAGGTTCCTATGAGCATTTTAACCATAAGTACTCTTTCTAATTGATTTTAATTAAATCCATGAACATTTAAAATGTCATTCATGGGGTTTATTATTCTCCTAGTTTGGGCCAAGGATTTGATAATCCTTATATTGTCCTACTAACTATAGCCCTTACTAATATTAAGTCAAAGTCATTCACTCATCTCAATTGTTCACTCATCTCTACATTCCTTTAGTTTACATTTTTGGTGATTTATGCTCATTATATCTTAACAATTACTTAACATTTGAATCTACAATTAAAATTTAACAATAAGTAAATCATAAACTTTAAAGCATAAATCCAATATAAATTTAACAACTATTTATACTAACATGCATCTTATGAATGTAACTTAACCTAATGAAATAAAACTATACTTAAACTAGTATGATCCTAAGTTACGAAATACATGAAATTTTACTACTAATCAGATGGAATCATGCTAAAATCTCAAATTTAAACTAACATGGCCTTAATATAATTAAATCTACCATCCTATTAACAAACTAATAACATTTAGAGCATAGCATGCTAAAATTTAAGAATTACACTATCATGCTTCCTAATTTATAACATAAAATACATTTACAAATTTATTATCAAATAAAATACAATGAAACAAATGAGATTAAGATTATTAGAAACTTTTACTTATGATCTAACTGTTAGATCTTAGATCTTTTCCTTTAGATCAAGGGTTTTAATTACATTTAGGGTTTTTACTCTATTAAGATCCAACGATCATATCCACTTGTTTTTGTTATATTTAATCCATGATCTAACTAGATTCCATCATAATATCATTCATTCAATCCATCCCAAGGGTTTGATCATACTTGATCTCATTGATCAAGTGGGTCCCTTTGTATTTTTAGGTTATTTCTACCATAAAGGGTAGATCTCTCAATTTATATTAGATCTGTCAAAATAAATCATATATAGTACTTTATTTCAACATTATTTCATCATTAAATCAGATCCCCAAGATTTCATCATCTCAAATCTTGAAGATCATGAAAATTAGAATCTTAATTCCTCAAAATAGAAAGTTTCTTGAAGATTTTTATCTATTTTATGATTTCAGAGGAAAATAGACATTACAAGCTTTCCATAGCTTCTTTCCAATCTTAATTTGGAGTTCAGATGATTGCACAATTGAAGATTGAAGTTCATAGTCATTTCTAGGTCTAGATTTGATCTGGGCCCAGTGGAATAGGTAGTTGGGATTAGTCGAACCGAGTCTGGTTGAGCGGAACAGTTGTCTCACTCCCATCATCGAGATGCACATGATAATGTGCTCCTAGGACTTGGGTTGTGGCACAGCCATTTCGTCGGGATGGCATCGCACGCGCGCGAAGACGCTCCCGCAGGGCATGGTTCCATGTGGCGTCCTGGGATCCAGATCTACTTAGGAAGATCAGACAGTCTGTTTTCGACCATCCATTAAATTCTTCTTCAATCAAGGGCTCAAAACTTGATTAAATTTTTTAAAACTTCTACCTTAGGGGTTTTGGACCCTTTTGGATTGATTAGATAGCTTAGATTTTCCATTTGAATCCTCTATGATCTAAAAACGAGGGGTTCTTATCCTTACTTGATTTTTATAAATTTTAACATAAACCTAATTTCAAAAAAATAAAAATTATATAAAATAGCATGAAATCAGTATAAGAAGAGTTTCCACCTACCTAATTAGAAAAAAATGTAGATTTTGTAGCCCAATTTTAAATAAATATCCCTTTGATGATAAAATAGCCTGATACCTGCTTGTTTGTGATTTCCCGTTGATTGCACCATTGGATCTTGAAATTGATTTTGGGGTTTTGTAGGTAAGGTAGTCTAGGACAATATGAATGGTGAGATTTGATTTGGAACAAAGTGCCTAATTAAATTTAGGTCTCTTGTTCCAATCTAGAGAGAAGAGAGAGAAAGTGAAAGAAGAGAGATTTTTGGAAGTTTTGGAAATTTGGGAATGAATCTAGATCTATTTTTTCTAAGGAATGAAGATAATTTTACAAAAATTTAATGAACATTTTTGGAGGATTTTTGGAGGTGTATTTATAGGTGTTTTTGAATTTTTCATAATTACTTGTAATAATTATGTTTCAATTCTTTTGAACATTAAATTAACATTGGATCCTCCACTACCACCTCCTTCTCTACTATCAGTTGGTAGTGGTTTGACCACTCATTACATGTTTTTTGGTTGTTGGATTCATTTGTGGGCCCTAGGGAGGTGTGAAAGGGCCATTTTGCCCTTTTATGGAGAAAAATCAATTTTATTCTCCCGAACTTGGAATTGAGTGTACTTAGAGGAGTTGGAATTATATTTCTAAGTAAATTCTATATATTGATGTTTTAGATCTCAGTTATGGGTAAAATTACCATTTTACCCTTTTATTCATAGAAATGAAGAAAATTAGGGATTTTTTTCATTTTAACTCAGAATTGAACGTACTTAGCGTCATTTCAACCGATTTTTTTAGTACATTTATAATTTATAAATTTTAAATCATGTTTTAATCTCTATAAAAAGATAGTTTACAATAACCTAATATTCCGGCCCAGAATTTCTGAAAATTCAAATTAAGTTGATTTTCCTAATCAATTTACAAAAATTGGGATTATTACACATAGTCTAACCATTAATTGGGAAATCAAGAATCCAAACTTTATACATTGATTTGGATGTTAGAAATTAGAATATGTGAATTGTTATGATTATTTGGTGACTCTAGATAATTAGATCACCATCAAATGCAGGAATTGGGAACCCTTATTACTACTTTTATGTGATCTTATGAAATCTAGCCATTGCATGGTTTGGGAATGAAAAATAGGACCATCACATCCAATGGTTAAAACATGAAAAATATGAATCTAAATTGTTGATCGATAATCAATAGCATATATTTGATAGTTTGAAATTTGATGGACATTGAATTAATGATCCATGGATGAAGATAATAGGTTAGATGCTTAAACAGTTGAGATTTTTTGCATTAATAGCTAACTGGTAAAAAATTGTTAAAATTTTCCAACTCCACAATTAATAGATGATCTGGTCTATCAGGTGATGTTTAAAATAGACTTCTTTCATAATTATTGACCTATGATTCAACATTGACAAGAAGATCTAGAATATTGACATGCTACTAGGTTAATTGACAAATTGATTTGAAGGAGGGATATAGGTCAACTGAGGATATCGGAAGAGGTAGACAATTTTAACATCAATGTGCTTTCTGTAAAAGTGGGAGAACTATTGAAACAATTTCATTGAAAATAATAAAAAATGTGATTACATGACTTCTAAATTGAATGCACCATGTTTGTATTTTATGCAAAATATTAGCTTTAAATTACCATGTTGGTTTGTTTATAATGTTGAAAACTTATTACACAAAATTGTGTTTGAAAATGCATTGATTTGATGATTTTGAAAATGATTAGTGATATTATTGTATAGAATCCTTAGACTTAATTATGTAGGTTGCTTTTGCTTAGATATGTAGTGCCATGAGATTTGAGTTGCATGATTTCACTAGTGCATGATTTTCAACTATTTTATTAATCATAAGGCATGTGACAATGCCTAGTTCTATTATATTATGATAGATGCATGTGATCTAGTGGATGCTGTGCTAGGAGAGTTGAGACTCATCATCCTCCCTCCAAAATTTCATACATTTAATACCGCAATAAGTAGAATTTTGGTTATGATGACATCATGGGTAGGTCATGAACTTTTGTACTGCATTTCCATGAACACGGTGCATAAAGTCTATTCATTTTGATATCTGCAGGATAGTCACAAACATGATTGGGTCTTGTGTGTTGCATAGATGATCCATTGTTTTTGAGATTTAAGACTCGTATGTATGTAGCACAATAGTGCTAGAGGTGTGCCACACCTTGAGACTTTAGGTCTACAATGAGTACTCGTGACCAACTAATAATTAGTAGATTTTAAGTGGTGTTGCACTCAAGACACAATGATTAGGAGGCAACTCTAAGGATTTAAGCTATATATATATATTATGTGATACATTAATGTGTTTAAATGATTTTATTTCTTCTCATCTATTTGTTATTTGACAATGATTTCTTATCCATATGTGGATGAGTATATGCATGAGATGATGCATGACAGTTGTTATGTTTTGACTATTCATAGTTTGTAAAATACTTTGTGATGTTTATTATTAGTTTTGAAATAGCATGTGTGGATGCCTTAAATTGAAAAAAAAATAAAATGATATGATTTTGCACTGATCTGCCATATAGAATTGATGTAATTTTAGTATTTTATTATCCTAATTTTTATACATCTTATTCTTCAAAGCTGCATGACATATTACTGTGAATTTTTTTTGGATTAAAAATTGTATAAATTCTTATAATCAATGATAAAACTACCTATACAAGCACAAGCTTACTTAGATATTGTATTTTCTTTACAATATCTTAGGTTCAAAGAAATAGAGTAGAGGAAAGGAAGCTAAAAACTATACTAGAAGTTACAAAAGATATCCGAGAAGGTAACATCAAACAAATATACAACTTGTTCAGATTATCCTAGAATTGGTATAGTAGATTACTTTTATTATGACTTTTGTTTCTTGGACATGTGGACATGGAATATTAAACCTTGGATGTGTGGTTGTGACTGGAGTGATCTTGGTTGGACTAGTTAGTCTTCTAAGTGTTTTTTTGTTGATGGAACTTTGAATTCCAAAATATATATAAATATGCATATATACTTGCAATTGGATGGAGAGGGAGTCTCCCTTGTTATTATTTGAATATGTTGTAGTTATCAGTCACATTGCATTGCATGCAAAAAATGTGTAAGGTGGAAAATATAGAGGAGACTCTACGAGATTTTTGGTAGAAATGATACAATCATTTTATTAAAAAATTCATTTTTTGTGAAAGAAAAATTGCACTCAAAATTTTTATATATGTTATTTTTTTCCGTTTGATTCTTAAAAGCATCTTTCAAAACTTGGGCTCTAATTTGGAAAAGATATTGAGACAAAGTTGTGTATAAACTGGGGGTGTCACAATAACGAAGCAACATCTCACATACTTATACAATGTTAATGACACTCCTTTCTCAAACAATTGTTTTTGTATTTTAATCTACTTAGTGAGAGAAAGATGATAGATCTACCCTAGTATGCCATATATGATAGTAAAATGAATAAAATTTTGCTAAGGACTAGAAATACGAAGAGATCAATGTGTAAGGATTGCAAGGTGATACCTGGTGAGAGTTTAACTACACAACATAGGTTTATAATTATCAGTATTTACATAAAGAGATGGAAGAATAGAAATGAACTTAATAGGTATTTATAAACTAAGTGGTACAATTTAAAAGGAGAGAAGATAATATCATTAACAAACAAGTTAGTGGTAGAAGAAAAGTGGACCAATGAAATTGAAATAAAAGGAAACCAGTAAAGGAAATTTGTTGGTGGAGCAAATAAGTGTAGAAGGTTATTAAAGGAAAATGAGATTTTTTAAAGCGTGACAGAGGATTAAAAATAAGGAAAACTTTATTTGAGCAATATAAGTATGTTAAAATTGTTGCTAAGAGAGTAGTAAGTGAGTCTAAACTCTATGTGTATGATAATATCTACAATAGTTTAGGGTCAAAAAATGAGGTCAAACATGCAACAAGAAAAAAAAAGAACAAAAGAATGAGGACTTAGACCATATTAAATTTATTATGAGTGATGACCAAAGCATACTAGTCAAAGACACAAATTAATCAAAGGTCGGAAAGTTACTTTCTAAAATTGCTAAATTACAAATGCCCTAAAAATATACAGATTGAAATAATCATAAATCTAAATAACATTGGACTATATAGATATGACTATAGGATTAGGATACCTGAAGTGAAAGAGGCCATGAAAAAAATGAAATCAAGAAAAGCCTTGGATTGCAATGGTATACCAATATAGGCTTGGAAGTATATGAGAAATACTAGAATAGTTTGGCTAATAAAGTTGTTTAACAAGATAGTAGAATTGAAGAAAATGACAAATGAATGAAGGAAAAGCTCTATCATACCAATTTATAAGAATAAAGGAGACATATAGAGTTGTACTAATTATCGTGGGATCAAACTTATAAGCCATGACCATGAAAATTTAGGAAACAATGATTGCATAGAAGTTACAACATTAGACAATTGTATTAGAAAATTAATTTGGTTTCATTCCTATGAGGTTTGCCATGCAAGCTATTTTCATACTTAGATAATTTATAAAGAAATACAAGTATGAGAGGAACAACCTCCATATGGTCTTTATTAACTTAGAAAAAGCTTATGATGGATCAGAGTTAATATGTTGCTGTCAGGTGAGAAAGAGGTTTCACAAGGGTATATAGACATAATTAAGGATATATATCAAAGAGCAATAATATATGTTAAGACCACTAGCAGAGAGGTCGATGATTTTGCTATCACTATAAGACTGTGCCAAGGATTGACATTAAGGTTGTACCTTTTCATTATGGATGAGTTAACAAAATATCTACACTAGAAAATTTCATACTGCATGATGGCATAGTTTTGATTGATGAGACAAGGGAGGATGTAAACACAAAGCTAGAGTTGTGGAGAGATGCTATAAAGTTTAAAGGATTTAAAATTAGCCAAACCAAGATAAGGTATATGGATTACAATTTTAGCTCGGAGAGGAATGGGAGCAAAACAATAGTAAAGATTGATTACTGAAGTCCACAAAAAGACCAATATCGATACTTGGGATTGATAATCCCTTAGACTAGAGATATTGAGAGGGATGTTGCCCACATAATCCAAGTGGGCTGGAACAAATGGAGATGCTCCTCAGGAGCTTTGTGTGATTAGTGGGTGCCACTCAAACTGAAAGAAAATTCTACAGGATGGCTATAAGGCCTGCCATGCTCTATGGATTAGAGTGTTGGGCAGCTAATGTACATAGGATGAGAGTAGCTGAAATGAGGATGTTAAGATGGATGAGTGCAAAACAAGAAAGGCACCATTTAGTAGAAGTAAGTAGATCCAAGTTGAAGGCTATAAAAGGGCTAGGGGAAGGCTTAAAAGGATGTGGATATAAGTTGTGAGAAAAGATTTAAAAACTTTTGGACTAAATAAAGCCATGACAGTTGATAGATGGCATGGAGGAACATGATATTTGTAGCTGACCACAAATTAGGATAAGGCTTTGACGATGATATGTTGGTCCATTCAAAATGGAAAAAAATGGATTGGAAAAATTTGACCTACTAATATAAATGGATGAAACCAATCCACTCTATTAGATCCTTGTTGTTCATGGATATCTCTTAAAAGGGCATTTTGAAAAATTAAATTGAGAAATGATATAACTACGGATGATGACTTTTTGTGATTTTTCTAATCCATTAATCATGTTATTCAGCCCCTTAAATAGGTATTCCATGAAAAATTATTGCATTAGAATGACCCTAGTCACTGATTTATTTCACTAATAAAAGAAAAAATTCAGTGCCTCCACTTTTCAACTTCTATAACTTAAGCTATAAGAATCTACTATTGAAATTTAGTACTTAACTTATCTAATGTATTTTAAACAAAATTAATTATTTTAATCATTCAAAGAAGTTAGCATCTACAATTCTACAAGGCATATGCGGGGTTAGGTCCAAAGGATTATATATAGTTCAGATACCATCATTCTATATACGTTCTAACAAATTTCATAGGTTTGGATATGAATTTTGATAGTACTTTTGATTTTCATATGCCATCATATATCTAATCTATTCGATTCACTTTAGATAGCAGTTTACATACCATTTAGTTTTGCTAATTATTTTGGAGAACCTAGATCCACAATAATTACTAAAGACTATAATTTTATTCAAAAACCAAAAAGAATGATTGCAATTATTTGTGTCATGAGTTATTTAAAGGTTTTTCATCCACTTTTCATCAATATTGAAAGGTTGAACTACTAATTGGAAAAAATTTCATTCTCTAATGCCAAATGTTGTTGCAAAAATCCTTTGAAAATTTTTAAATAGAACAAACTCTTTTTTTATTTAGAATTTTTAGTAGAAGAAATATATATATCAACCCATTTGATAAGTATTTAATTTTACGTTAACTATACGCAATTAGTAGTTCATGTGCTATAAATTATAGGTATTATCCTAGGGTTTTTCCAAAAATTCATGATACATGCATTTCTGAGATAGTGATTCAAAAGTTTGATATTTTACGGGCTTAGGAGCTAATCCAATGTAAGTATATGATTGATCATAATTTTCTAAGTATTGATTAGTTTTTATTCTTTTGTAGGAATTGAAAGGATGATCCAATAGCCAATATCACTTAAGATGAGAATTAATGATCCGAATCAACTTAGAGGGCCAGGCCCTATTTTCCATCATTTTGAAGATCAAGCAAGGGTTAGGATAATTCCACAACAAGTAGATGATTTTAAGAAAGAAAATGGAAGAATCAAAGGTGACTAGTTTGGGCCCATGAAAATCCATGCAATTCCACTGCCTTTGCATGATATTTGGAGCCATGCAAGCCATGTAAGCCACATGAGCTATGGTAGGAGATGACAAGCCATGGTGTTAAGGGATTTAAGCCATTGAAGCTACCAAGAAGGAGTCATCAAAGTAAGTCATTCAAGCCATGTTAAACCAAGCTATATGAAACCACACAAGTGGAGGAGAAAAGTGCAATTTTCCATATACTAAAATTGTGATTTTCAACAAGGATTATTTAGAAGGAAATATGGTAATTATCTAAAGGAATGATAGCATGCACATGTGGACCAATAGGAGAAAGTTTTTCCATTTCCATCTTTCCCACTCTCTCTCTCTCTCTCTCTCTCTCTCTCTCTCTCTCTCTCTCTCTCTCTCTCTCTCTCTCTCTCTCTCTCTCTCTCTCTCTCTCTCTCTCTTCAATGCCATTCACTTAGAGGGAAATCATCTTTTTTCCCTTTTTAATGTCCACATTTCCCAGTTTCTTAAAAACTCTTCCATGATTTTCTCCACCTTCTATGGTTCTCTAGGTCTTAGCATCTTCTTGGAGTCCTACTTCTAGTTCCCTTCCTAAGTTACCTATCTGGTACAACTACCTTTATCCACTTATCCTCTCTTGCCTATCTCTTAGGATAGAATTCTAGTAATCTAGAAAGTGTAATCATCTATAAAATAGGCCAAGGTTTTCCATATGGTAATTATCTTTGGTTAGTTTCTAAGTTTCATTTTTGAAAGTTTTATTTTGAAGAAAAGTTCTAAGTTTAGAAAGTCTTTATTTTTGAAAATTTTCCTTTAGTCTATGTTTCTAATTCCATGCATCTTGTTATTTCCATGTGTTTTTAATTCCTAAGTATTTCAAAATACAATCTCTCTTTGGCTAGGATAGGTAATTTAAACAAGATCCAATTGCTTAAAAATCCTTAAGATTCCTCGTGGGATTTAGTCTATGTTTCTAATTCCATGCATCTTGCTATCTCCATGTGTTTTTAATTCCTAAGTATTTCAAAATACAATCTCTCTTTGGATAAGTAATTTAAACAAGATCCAATTGCTTAAAAATCCTTAAGATTCCTCATGGGATAAACCTCATTTGCATACAAGTACAACTTTTGATTTGTGTGCTTGTGAGTACTTTTAAAGCATACACCACCATTGCCAAATCATAAATATCATAATATAACTTATAAGATTTTCAAGTTTGATTATGAGTTCTATATCGACTTTGTCTTATTTGGTTTTCCTTTTCTTTCCTCAGTATTTGTTTCTGTCATCCACTGATCCTCTTAATTATGTATACAAGATCTCCTTTCTCCAAAAATTCCAGACATTCAAAAAAGGAACAGGAAAATGAGGTAACTTAATATTTAAATTATGTCTGATCATGATATTAACATTCATGCCGATATGTTATCTTTATGAGTTTTAAAGTGCTACAGGATTGAGAATGAATGTGTTGTAATTTGTTGGTTCGTTTGAATGAAGTCACTCCAAAGTTTCAGTTATTACTAAAAATTTATTGATTTAAGCATAAGAAAAACAACTTCTCAAACACACACCGAAAAAAGTGAAAAAACACGACAGTTTTGTTCGATGCTGTACACTCAATTAAATGAATATTCAATAGTCTAAACAAGCATATTGGTGTCCTTATAGTTGCAACTAGTTTAATTTGGACTGAGAAGTCCCATCAAGTAGAGTATTTATTAGAACGATTGTCATTTTATGAATAGCTACACTTAAAATGCCTGAAGACTTTTGTATTTCATGAAACAACATAACACAATTGAATGCCATCTCTTGGTGAAAAATAGTGACCATCCATTTTTATTAAATTTTCAAAGTCCCATAGCAAGTAGTTAAGATCATTCAAATGCATTGATTTTGAATGCATTTAGAGAACATGATGAACCACTAAGATCTAAAAAAAAATCATCACATATAAAAAAAGATGGATATCAACTTCTCCTTATGCTCAAGAGTGCATATACTGTTTGGGACTCTACAAAAATATAGGTTGTATTTCAAAAGATTTTATAACTAAAGCTAGCATCTAAAATGTGAGTAGGTAGGCAAGAAAGTTTGACACAGTTAGTCATAGGCAACAAAGCATCTACCTTGGAATACTCTTGGTTGTTGGTTTAAGAAAGTGAGTGGTTTGCTTTGTAATTCTTCCATTGTATCAAAAAGAAAGGAAAAAGGCTATGCATCACTTCTAAAATTAGTGTTTTCTTAGACAATAAAAAGAAGATGGTTGTTATGTAACCATCTTATTAAAATTAATTTAAGATGGATACAAAAAATAAAATAAAATAAAATAATAAGATGATTTCTCTAAAATAATCTTAAAACTCTAAATTTTTATTAATGTCCACCCTAAAGTAATTTGATGTGGTTGATTCGTTCTTCTCTATCAAGTCAGCTGTTTAGGGCATCAGCTTTTATTGACGCATCCTTTTTATTTTTTGATGTGTGATAGTGTTTTCCTTACTGCATTACTATTATCTGACATGATAACTTAAGTAGCCCACGGTGTGAGCCATGTCAAGTTGATCCAATTGTTAGTGAGCAATCAAATGGATTTCATCCCTTTCTCCTTAGAACCAAAGTCTTAATCCATGATTTTCCTTAAACCAATTAGTATTCTCTATCTACTATGAGAAAATCAGTATATTTCACTAGTTGTCCTCTTAAACACCAATCCATTTGAAGATTTCTAGAGATTTCAGAAACAAGAGAGCATGTCTAGAACCATAAATTTTTATGCTCATGCAATAAGGTTGCAGGTCACTATGAAGTCTTTTGGGAGGAAGTTTCTAGTTGTGGAGTAAGAGGAAGCTTCCAAGTTTGCTTTTGTGGTGCAAAAGCTCTTTTGAGGACTTCTTGGATGTGCAATATTCTACCCAGGATATTCTAAGGTTTTAAGGAGAAAGAGATGGAGGTAGCTAGAATGCATGTTAGAAAGAGACTGTGGGTTTGTTGCTATAAAAGTTTCTGGATGTGTGAAATTTCTCTTTGTTTTTATTTTTATTTCAACTATTGAAGAGGAACAAAAATTGTGGAAAGTAGTAACTTTCATGAATTTGAGCACCAAAGTTGTATCTTCAATTGTAATGGGATAGAAAATCAAAATATAATGTATTTGATGTTTCATTTGTCTGTTAATCTAGTGCATTTTATTATACATTCTAATTCCACCACTCTTCCCTATCTTTTCCTATTTGCATGTTGTGGGTGGGAGATTAGTGAAGTTAGAGAGGCTGAATGCCAACATGTGATATTAAAAATTTGAGTTTCACCTTTTTAGAAGCCCACTAAAATGTGTATAAATTAACATTTATGTCCATAGAATGAAACCAAAATAAATTAAAATAGAATAATCATAATATGTAGTTCTTGACCATGTCTTTCAAGTCAAAACAACTATAAAGTTGCTTCCTCTATACATTCAAGTCAAAATACATTTTTGACAAGCCCATGAAAATGTTTATAGATAAACACATTCATTAGACTAAACAATGAAATCAATTTCACAAAAGTTACTTCCTTTATATATTTGGATATACTTGATCTATACTTTGGCTTTCCTTTTGTCTCACCTTGCCACACCTTTTCCATTACCTCTCCCTTCTCCACCCACTCTATTGTCCTTCTGAGTAGCCCCACTTTCCTGAGTCATATGATGATGGTCTAATTCTTGGTCCTTTTTTTTGGTGGACTTTGATCATCACTTTTCGTCATGTAGCCCATGTGTACCTTCTACCCCCTTTTGGCTTATCCCTATCCCTTTCTCTTGTTTCTTGATTGACCAGTTTGAGTCTATGTTAGCTCAAACACAATCTATTGTAACTAAAAAGAAACTAATAGAAACATGCATGCACATTTATGTAAAGAAAGTCTATTAAATGTTCAAAGTCTAGTAAATATTCAAATTGATGTGATTACAATACAACTTCTATACATGTGCTTATTTCATCTATTTCATTCATTTACTTCTAAGGACACTTCTTGGCATGTGCGTTGTCTCTCCCTCCTTGCTCAGCATGGTAGGTTACCCCTTCTTTGTTCATGTCATCTTAGCAACTTCATCTTTCTATCTCTTCATAGTTCTTCTTGGTTTGCAGGTTTGTTTCTTCTAATTAAGAGGCAGTATGTTCTCTTTAGTTGTCCACTCCCACATATTTTGGGCATTCACTAGTCTCATTATGTGCTTAAAATCCTTTTTAAGTGGTCTCCTTAATAGCATTTCACTTGTAATCCTTCAGTACCTTTATAGGAAACTTCTACTTGAAATGTGAATAGAGGTGTACAACATAGAGCCTGTAATTTTTGTAGGGCATTAGCTCTTCAAAGGCTAGCAACATCTTTTTCCACTAATAAATATGAAGACAACATTAGTTACAACATTTCAAAAGATCTAGAATAGTTGTGTGGCAAATCGAATAATTCTGAATAGCTTAAGAAGTGAAACCTTTCACTATATGGGCTACTATTAAAGGAAAATTAATAAGATATAGAGGAACTGTCTTAACTTTTGCTAATTAGATATGAAGGTCCACTGATGGATACTAACTAATCATCATCTCTTACCAAAACATCTAGAATCCACTTCCATTTTCTTTGGTTTCAATGTCTACCACTAAAGTTCATAAATTGGGATGCATGTTGTCATTCCCACCAGTCCTTAGAGCAGCAAACAGGTTTATCATGCATAGACCCTTTAGATGGTATGCATCAACACCAATGATTGGCATGCATCTTATAGTGAATCCCCTCTTCAATGCGATAAAACATATGTAAAGGTCTTCAAAGACTGACAGAGAATCCTTAGTTGATCACCTCACTTTACCTCTCATTGTGCTCTCATGAGTGGACCAAAGGAGCTCTAGGCAGTAGTGTCTTAGCTTGACATATGGCTCAATAATTATCCCATGGATCATCTCAATAGACTTCTTTTTAGGCTCTAGGTCTTCGACTTGTAAATTTGACAGTTAAGCTTTTCCTTAATTGCCTACGTTATCAACCTAAGTTTCATATTTTGTTGCTTCCTAAAGGACTCAATCATTTCCATGACAAGTACCTTATTTGTCATGTTCTTGTTCATGAACTGTCTAATGTAGGCGTGTCTATCTTAATTGTCTTGATCCTAAATGTATTACCTTCACCAGACATCTTTGCAGCTTATACAAACCACTTGCCATTTTCCTTGTAAATAACCCGTAGCATATCATTGTTAGGGGCAGCAAAATATGACACGACATGATAACACGACACGAATTTAGTGGGTTTGGGTCGAGTCTTATCGTGTTCGTGTCATTTTCGGGTGACACGCCAAAAATCGTGTCGTGTTTGAGTCAATCAATTTGACCCGTCGTGTTGACCTGTTTGACACGCGACCTATTTACTCATCACCTTGACATGATTCTAACCTATGGAATGGTTGAAAATATAGGACAGTTCTTGAGGAACCGTCTTATATTACTCATGTAATATAGGACGGTTATTCAGGAACCGTCCTATATTGCTAGTTATATAGGACGGTTCCTGAAGAACCGTCCTATATTACTAAAAATTAGATTAAATGTTAAAAATCATTAATACATGAAGATTCAAGCATGAGTAAACTATATATGTGGATAAGAATAGGTATTGACTAATAAATATAAAAAATAACAAATTTTTCCTAATTTTCGTAACTTATTTTTTTTGGAAAAATTAAAAAAAAAAACTAAATTACAAAAAAAAAAGAGATGAAAACATTATCACACATGAATACACAACATGGGAAAGATCTATATGTGGATAGAAATACTTTTCAATGAAGAAATACGAAAAAAACAACGACTTTTTATTTTATTTTTGTAACTGATTTTTTTGAAAAAACAGTAAAAAACCTAAAAACAAACTCAAATCTAGAGCAAAGAAATATAAAACTCAAATGGAATGTTTCTCATACACATAGAACTAAAACCCATCAATATCTATAAAAAATAGTTAACGAAAAACAAAAAAATTGAAAAAAATAAATACAGATTATAAAATTTGTATATACATACCTTTTTTTACTTAAATATGTGAAAGATCGAAGAGGAATGGTCGTTTTCACCTTCTCAGACTAAAACCCATCAAGATCTATGGAAAATAGTTAACAAAAAAAAAAAATTTGAAAAAAAGGGTACTGGCTTTTATGTTTTTTATAGAACTGTATACAGATTGTAAAATTCGTAAATACATACCTTATTTTGCTTAGATCTGTGAAACATCGAAGAGGAATGGTCATTTTCACTTTCTCAGTAGTTTGGACTGCTGGAAGATTGAAAATTTGAAATTAGGGCTGATCAAGGTGAAAAATGATATATAGAACAATATAGGACGGTTTTTAAATAACCGTCCTATAATATATATAATGAAATATATGACGATTTTTTTATAACCGTCCTATAAGTTATATAGGATGGTTATTTTATTTATTAGAAAGTTATAGGACGGTTGTTAACATGTTGTTGCATAACCGTCATATAAGCTATAAGAGTTATGTATTTAATTAATCTTAGTTGAGGATGTGTTTAAATAAAAATAGTTATTAAGTATAGAGTAAAGAAAGAGTTATGTAATTAACTCATCTTAATTTCATTAAGGATGAGCTTCAAAAGATAGAGCATATATGTAATTAACTCATCTCAGTTGAGTATCAACTTAAAAACAAAGTTATGTAAGTAACTCATATTGTCATACTCAATTCAATAGTTGTTGAGGTTGAGGATGAGTAAAGTAAGTGTTATGTATTTAACTCATCTGATCTCAGTTGAGGATCAGCTTAAAAAAGCAAAGTTATGTAAGTAACTCATACTCAATTCAAAAGTTGTTGAGGATAAGTAAAGAAAGAGTCATGTAATTAACTCATTAGGTAAAAATGACTGAATGAGAATAGAAACAGTTATGTAATTAACTTAGTAGCTTGAGAGTTGAGAATGAGTATAGAAAGAGTTATGTAATTATCTTATTAGTAGATAATGAGTATAGGAACGGTCCGAAGGGAATAGTTATTAGTTATGTAATTAACTCATTAGGTGAGGTAAGAATGAGATTAGAGAATAGGAGTTATGTGTTAAATTAACGCAAATGTTGAATGATATTACTAAGGGAGTTACTAAATTTTACTCTACACGAATGATGGATCAATGGATTATGGATGAATGAGTTATTCCTAATATATTATCATCAATTGGGAGCTAGAAATGAGAAACAAATATTGGCTTATATGAGTTAGATACATGATATTCATGAATTTGATTAAAAAGAGATATATTAGATCAATTGGTGATGACATATGAAATTAACATAAGAAAATCATTAGCATTTATAATTTTATACAATATTTGACAGTTAGTTAGTCTCTCACTTCACTTGTACTTGTACAAGTTACAAAACTTGGTTAACTAATTTTGTACTAAGTGTGACTTGTAAGTTTGTAACTGATAATGTGTAGCTAATCTTAAAATGTTTGATAAGAAAATTAGAAACAGTGTATAGGTGTAGCTAAGTCTTGGGTTATAACTTATAGTTATAGCAAACAACCGACCAGGGCAGGGGCTTTAGCTTAAGACTTCTAATTCAATTGGATAATTGGATTTGGGCTTACTTACATACAAAAAGACAAAACAATTGCCTTGAGAATTAGTATATAAAGAGTTATATAGTTATCTCATTGGTGGATAATGAGTATATGAAGGGAATAGTTATTAGCTATGTAATTAATTCATTATGTGAGGTGAGAATGAGATCAGAGAATATGAGTTATGTATTGAATTAACACAAAAGCTTATCAAGAGAGAATTAGAAGGATATTGACATGATAACTTTGGTGAAACTAAAATTAATTATGGATTGTGGTCTATACTCTATAGTGAAAACTGAAAAGAAGTGTCATTGATGGTAAAATGAATAATAATCATGAGAGAAAAAACACATGTTGAATGATATTACTAAGGGAGTTACTAAATTTTACTCTGCATGAATGATGGATCATGGATGAATGAGTTATTCCTAATCTGTTATGATCAATTAGGAGTTAGAAAAGAGAAACAAATATTGAGTTATATAAGTTAGATACATAATATTCATGAATTTGATGAAAAAGAGATATATTAGATCAATTGGTGATGACATGTGAAATTAATATAAGAAAATCATTAGTATTTATAATTTTATACAATATATGATAGTTAGTTAGTCTCTCACTTCACTTGTACTTGTACAAGTTACAAAACTTGGTTAACTAATTTTCTACTAAGTGTAACTTGTAAGTTTGTAACTGACAATGTGTAGCTAATCTTAAAATGTTTGATAAGAAAATTAAAGACAGTGTGTACGTTAGCTAAGTCTTAGGTTATAACCTATAGTTATAGGCTTATAGCAAACAACTACCAGCTAGGCTAGGGCGCTTTAGCAGCTTAGCTTTAGCATAAGACTTCAAATTTAATTGGATAATTGGATATGGGAATTGGGCTTACTTACATACAAAAAGACAAAACAATTGCCTTAGACTAGATTGACTTAGTAGACCTAGATAATTATTAATTAGTTAAACCTTTATGTTTTCAGTTTTTATTTTGTTTTCCCGCCACTACAAGGGGGGCCCACACGTCGGATCTAACATCAAGGACTCAAAATATTTGACAAATGATTGAAGTGTAAGTTTCATTAACTTTAGTTGCCACTTGCCAGTTTGGAATTGGAGGAAAGAAAACTATCTGTCCCTGTAAGGCAGGCCGGCGCCAAGGCTAGGCCGTTTGCCGGCACACGCAGATTGCTCACTGGAAGTCTGACACATCACAGTCACATTCACAGATTGGTAAAGTACTAATAAACCATATCCATATGTGTAAAAATAGGACGGTTAGTCCTTAACCGTCTTATAAAACATAGCATATAGGACGGTTATGACATAACCGTCCTATAAAACATAACATATAGGACGGTTATTTCACAACCGTCCTATAAAACCCATAACATATAGGACGGTTATGACATAACCGTCCTATAAAACATAACATATAGGACGGTTATTTCACAACCGTCCTATAAAACCCATAACATATAGGACGGTTATTTCACAACCGTCCTATAAAACCCATAACATATAGGACGATTGTGAAATAATCGTCCTATATGTTATGTGTTTTATAGGACTGTTGTAAAATAACCATCCTATGTTTTGTGGTTGGTTTGTCTCCATTCACTTGGGAGCAGTTTTTTTACTAAGTCGTAATAGGGAAATCGAGTCGTTTTATGTCGTGCCGTGTATCCAACACAACTTAGTCAATTAATCGTGTTACACAGGTCGTGTCGTGTTATTTTTTTAAGAACTGGGTGGGTAATACGAGTCATAGGTTTTTGACACGACTATTAATCGTGTCGTGTTCGTGTCGACCCATAACTCTAATCGTGTCGTGTTCGTGTCGCCGCAAACACTGTAATAACCCCAATTTTTGTAAATTGATTGAGAAAAATCAATAAAGTTTGAGTTTTAGATATTTCGGGCTGAAATATTAGGGTTATTTAAAATATACTTTTTATAAAAGTATAATCAAATCATAAGACGTGTAAAATTGAAATTAAACTTAGGAAACCCTTCAAAATGACTGTAAGCACGACAAATTTCGAATTCGGATGAGAAATCCTTAAGTTTTTCATTTTTTGGACAAAAGGGGTAAAATAGTAATTTTACCCAAAAATCAAAATATTCCAAAAATCAAAATATGAAACATCAAAATTTATAATGTACTGAGAAATACGAATCCAACGCCACTAAGTACACTCAAATCCGAGATCATGGGAATAAAACCCAAAGTTTTATGCATAAAGGGCAAAACGGACTTTTTACACCATGTGGGGCCCACATGGGGACCACCACGTCCCCAACAACCAATTTGATCAGCAGCCCATGAGAAACATGGGTCAACAAAGATCAGCTAGTCATGGGGAAGAAAAGTTAGGCATGGGAGCATTGAAGACTTTCATGTCATTTTATATTAAAAAAATAACATATTATAATCATGTAAAAAGACCCAAAATGCCTATAAATACAACCCCAAAAATCTTCCAAAAATCCTCATAAAATCTCCACGAAATTATCTTCAATCTCCTTGAAAAATTAGATCTAGAATCCCTCTCCAAAACCCCAAAATTTCCAAGAGTTAGATCTCTTTCCAACTTGTTTTTCTTTTTAGATTAGAACAAGAGACCTAAATTCAATTAGGCACTCTGTTCTAGATCTAATTTGATCAATTCCACTGTTCAAAACATCCCAACACATCTATTCTACAAAACCCCAGAAGAAATTTCAAGATCCAACGGTTCAAACAACGGTATTTGCAAGAAAGGTGGATTTTAGGCTATATCTTCATCAACAAGGTATTTTTTTAAATTGGGCATATAAATGAGGTTTTCTCTCCAATCAAGTAAGTGGAAATCCTTTTCATATATTTTTAGTATTGTTTTATGTAATTTTTATTTTACTGTAATTAATTTTGGTAATAAAAAGGTAAAAATAAAGTAAACAACAGAACCCTTAATTCATGATGATGGAGTGCTCAGATGAAAAATCTGACTCCACCAATCAATCCAGAATGGTCCAAAACCCCTAGGGTAGAAGTTTCAGAAAGATCGGAGCAGTTTTGGACCCTCAATTAGAGAGATTAATTCTGGTGGGCCTATATCAAATGCGGACCCTAGGAACGGCTGAAAACTTCAATTTAGGATTGTGGAGTCATATGAACTCCAAATTGAGATCCGAAAGAAGCTATGGAAAGCTTGTACTGTCTAGTTTCTAATGAAGTCATAATATTTCTAAAATTTATTTCTGTATTTTTACGTATTTTGGAAATAAGCGTCCAATTTCTAAGATCTTCAAGATCTGAGGTGATCAGATCTTGGAAATTTATTTTAGCGATGATATAATAATGTAATAAAGTAATATCTATGGTTAATTTGGACAGATCTTGGATAAAATAAGGGATCTACCCTTTATGGTAGAAAAACCCAAAAAAAAAAAAAAAAATACAAAGGGACCCACTTGATCAATGAGATCAAGTGTGATCAGATCTTTGGGATGGAAAGAATAAATGTTTATATGATGAAATCCAAGGAAATCATGGATGGATTATGATAAAAATAGATCAATGTGATCTTTTGACCTTAATAGAGAAAATTCTCTAAATATAACTAAAGTCCTTAATCAAAGGAAAAGATCTAAGATCAAATGGTTGGATCATAAGTAAAGGTTTCTAAAAATGTAAATATAATTAGTTTCATTTTATATTATTATGTTATAAAGCATGCTAGTATAACATTTAGAGTTTAGTATGATATGTGTTCATTCTTATCATAAGGTGCTAGATTTAATTTAAGTACCTTGCCTCATTTTCATTGAATGTTAAATTAGGTAGTTTTATGCTTTAAATTTATAATTCATTTATGGTTGAATGTTAGTAGTAGATTTACTTGTTATGAGATAAAGAGCATAAAACATCAAAAATGTATTCTAATGAGAAAGTAGAGTTTCATGACACAAATAAGAATGAAGTACTTTGGACTTAATTAGTAAGGGCTATAGTTAGTAGGACAATATAAGGATTATCAAATCCTTAGCCCAAATTAGGAAAAGAATAATAAACCCCATGAATGACATTATAAATATTCATGGACTTAATTAAAATCCATTAGAAAGAGTACTTAGGGTAAACATGCTTATAGGAACCTTATGAAAGGTTGAGCTATGGTCATTCTAGTGAATGATGAACATAGTGGTTAAGGGGTTATCTAATAGAGCCTCGCTTCTTCCCCTACCTTCGTTGACGTTTGTGAGGTCTAAACGCCTCCTTACATGAGGATTGAAGTAACCACTTTGTGTTCACCCATTCAGCTAGTAAGCCTTAGCCAATTGGAAATAAGAGGAGCGATCTAGACTTAGGCTTGAATAAGCTACCTTCAATCAGCACATTAATCGGTTGAATAATAATAATAAGAGCATAAAAGGTTAGTAAATTACCTAACCCTAATAAAAATAGTAAGAAAGATAAGGACGATCAAACAAGATCCATTAGATCTTGGATGATCAAGAACAATAAGAATAAGAACACTATATTGTACTTAGTATGTATGTTTAGTAGTATACTTATTATAGTTCATTAGATTAGGTAATCCAAACCCTTGATCAAAGGTGATTCAAGGAAGAAAACCAAGATCATCCTCCATAGGGATGATCCAAGAACTGAACTTAGATCAAAGAAGAACTAGATGATAGAAGATCTAAGACCTTGATCTTTATCAACGTGAGTAGATTGTCAATCAAAGGATCTATGAAAGATCAAGATCAAGGAGATGAACATACAAAGACTTAGAGATAGAAAAATACTTAGATATGAATGATCTAAAGATCATTCTAAACATCAGATCTAGTGATCAATAGGATTGTTCATAATTTATATATTGACAATATGTATGGATGTATAGATTACATACATCGGTCAAGATCATGGAAGATTGGGGAAAAGAGATCAATCCTTAAAGGTAGGAGGATTTGATTAATGCATTTACATGAGATATTCATGATTGTACTCATGATCTTATGTTGACAAGAGTAATGATAATACTTGTAGTAAATCTCTTGAAAACCTTATGATCCAACCAAACACCTATAAGATGGTTAAGGACTAAACTATAAGTGAATAGGGAACTAGAAAATATTTCAGCCCTAAGTAAACAGACATATGGTCTGATATATATATGGAATCTATTTTACATACAATCTTGGAGGCTTGTGAGTTTGTTTTAATAGGCATGAGCCTAGGGGATGCTATTGCTAGAGGAGTTATGAGGGTTTGGCCACCCGCTCCTTGAAATTTGATGATATGATGATACCTTGCCCAATGAGAGGTTAAAAGTCGGGTGGTGGCAATTATGGGAAGGCCACCACTGTGAAAGTCTTGCCCCCCCATACGGGCAGTGACATAATATTTTCCACCGTGGTATCAGTGGTGAACAGGGCAGTTATCCGAGCGCGCTAGTACGGATCGAGGCTATGACATAGCAACCTTTCGATTATTTTGCACTATGATGCATATGGGAACAGGGCATAGTGAAATGCCTTATGTTATAGCATAATGAAATGCTAGGTAATTGTATATTACCAATGTTTCCCAAGAAGGGAAATTCCAAGTATGAGATTAGGCTGTAATACTAAATTCTCAAAATAAAGAGAATTGATCGACTTAGTTGGGAATGATATTTCACTATTTTCACAAATTTAATTGGTTTACCCATGAAGGGTATGTATGTATATAGATATACATAACTTACAAAATAAAGAGTATGTTTGAGGATAACGAGATTATGAAGGATTGGAATTACATTGTCAATTATTATGTTTCTTGAATCCCCTACCAAGCATTGCTTGCCGAGATATTGTACTTGTTGCAATATCTCGGATCCAGGGAAGGAGAGTTAGGAGCTGAAGACTATAGAAGACTTGAAGAGAATAATCTTCAAGGTATACCCTTGAAGACATGTATTTTTATTTGTTGAGAGTTTTATTGTATGGTGAGCTTGAGTTTTGGATTATGTAATTTGGACAAGTATTGTACTAGATTTGGTCATCTTGTGAACCCTTTGGATGGATCACGGAGTTTAATAAAAGTATATTCCTTCAATGGAATTTTATTTTGTACACAAATTGTACTTATGTTATATATGAAGTGGTGACTTGGGTTTTCAAAACAAGTTCTAAAGAAAAGAATTTATTGCTTTGTTTTGCGAAAAAATTTTACACTCTTAAGGGCCCTGCCTTTCAAAACACTTTACAAATCATGTTTTCAAAAACCCGGGTCGTCACAGTTGGTATCAAAGCGATTCATCCAGTCACAGTACAGTACAAATATGTCCAAAAGAGAGATTATAATCCAAGTCTAGATTAAGATAGAAGTAGTTGTATAGAGGATTGATTGAAATTATGAATAGATGCCACCAAAGAGAGTCACAAGACAGGCAGCTCAAAATACTCCCGAAGACAATATGGAGAAAGTAACAATGAGCAATGTGGAAGAGATGATGACAAGGGTGTTGAAGAACCTTCTTCCTCACCTATAGCAAACCCAAGGTTCATCACCTTCGTAGAAATACCAAGTACGCAGGCTCAGGTTCAACCTAAAGTGAGTGAATAAGAGATAAGTTATCAGTTGATGAGAAGGAGTTATGTGATAAACTCATTAGTTAAGAGATAAGTATAAAAGGAGGTAACTCATTAGTGAAGGATAAGTCTTGAAAGAGTAGCCTCATTTGTTGAAGAGGATGTAAAGAGTTGACTCATTAGTGAGGAAAGAGTTAAACTCATTATTTGAGGAATATGGAAGGAGTAGACTCATTTGTGAAGAAAGAGTAACTCATTAGTAAAGGATGAGTATAGAAAGAGTTAAACTCATTAATTAAGAATAAATATAGAAAGAGTTAGTGTAATGAAGGAATAGTATAGTATAAGTCGATATTACTTAGTGAAAGGAAAGTCGATATTACTTAGTGAAAGGACTAGAAATACTACTTAGCAAATAAGAATTCCAATAGAGGGAATAATAAGATATAGAAATCCATAGGAAAAACATTACAATAGATGTAAGGTATGATGTTCAGGTCTAACCTAAAGTCCCGAGTAAACATACAAAGTACCTTAATACAAGTATGTATATAACCATTATTAAGTAAAGTATGTATATAACCATTACTAAGTGAAGAAATGCAGATAAAGAGAAAAAAGTGATAAATTGGAAAAGAGGATGAAAAAAAAAAAAAAAAAAAAAAATTTAACCTTATAGAAAAGATGAAATGGAGATTTATGAGAAATAAGTGTTAAAGATGAAAACATTAGAAGTATTGTAAAATTCAACGTTAACATTAAATATATAAAGAAATATAAATGTAGGAATTAGAATTGCTACATGTATAGTATTATGGCAATTAGTTAAATGAAAATAATCATCAAAATAAAGAGGATATGACTTGAAAGAAATTTAAGGAGATAGGTGAGAAAGTTCAAAATTTGTAAATGAGAATAGTTTGAAATAAATATGAGTAAGGAGTTAAGCAAGTATTTTTCTCCAAAATTAATGAGGCAAAGGATTTAGTGGAGAAATGATCAAATTTTAGAACATGAAGAGATGATCTTTGATATTAGAATAAAATGAAAAGGAAAAAGAGAGTTAGATATGTTAAAGGGACAAAAATAAGTATTAAGAAAGACAATTAAACCATGAGAATATATGGTTAACAAAAAAAAATTATAGCTCTATATATGGTACAACAATTATGAAATCACCGAGTTAGAAATTATAAAGGTATGACAAATCATTGTGGAAATTAGCACTAGAGGATTTTCAAGGATTAAATAATTATTGATATAATAACTTTGGTGCTATTGAAAATAATTTTGGGACTATCATTGATTAGCATTGATTAAGTCATTGATTATCATGGTCATGGATCATGAAAACAAAGAGAAATATTGATTAGCATTGATTAAGTCATTGATTATCATGGTCATGGAACATGAAAACAAACAGAAATATTTATTAGAAAAATATAGTCATTGAATATCATGAATAGGAGTACATCTTATTGATCAAGGCAAATGAAGAGCTAACTATGAATAAAGATATTACTTCCAATTACATGACGGAGTTGGTGATATTGAAAGATTTAAGAAATATAGTAAGGGGAAATATAATTTTTTGAAGGAAAGGTGAAATAAAACATGAGAAATGAAAACAAATATTGGTTGTTAAATTTAAGTTTAAAGATGATTGTGAATGAGATATAAATCCAAATTGTTGGAGAAATAAGTGGCTAGAAATTTTAAGATAGTTTGAAGATTTTCAATCTTACATGAGATTGAATGAGAAAATATCTATAATAGTTGAGGAAAAGAACATCAAATTATATGAATGAGTTGAAAGAACAACTTTTTAAGGATATGGAGTGATTATAGCAATTTACATTATGAGAGTAACAAATTTCTTTTAGGAAAAGAAAAAGGAGGAATCAATATAAGGATGCATAAATGATGTTGAGGAAATTAAGTATCCTTTTTCTCTATAAGGATGATCATTTTCAAATTTATTATTAATTGGGAATTGGAAATGCAACATCAAAGTATAAAAAAAAAAACAAATTTTAAAAGTTCTATGAGTTAGAGAACAGATGTTCATGAATTTGAGGAGAATGAAATATATTGAATGAAGTGGTAATGACATATGGAAATAGATTTCAAGAAATCAAGAGCATTCAAGGGATATATGTTAGACACTTACAAAACTTGTCTTGTAACTATACATGTGATTAAAGAAAGCAAAGTTTAGGTTATATAAATTTTAAGGATAGCATGGAATTTGACCCAACAAAGGTGGAATATAAGATCAAAATATGAAATGACAATGACAATTAGAGAAATATGTCTCTTATTGATTTTATAACATAAGGACATTCTTTTGGTGATGTTTTTCCATTGGTTACATAAATCCTAAATGAGTTGATAATAGATTGTTGAGAATTAAAGACTAGTTGATAAATTATGGTGTTTGTAAAGATTTGAGAAGGGATGATTACAAAGTCAATATGGACTCTTTTAATTGAAATTATCAAGAATATCGCAAATAAAGAGTTAGCATGATATGATAAAGGCTATGAGGTATGCTTTGAAAGAAGCATGAAGAAATGCAAAATCTAAAAATTTTGAAGCCTATGACATATAAATATATATAAGAGGAAAAGAGATAAATATTATCATAGATTGTGAGAATGTTCTGAATATTGTTCTAATTATGAGAAAGAAATAACAAAAGAGGATCAAGAATATATATGCAGAGTTAAACGACACTATCTTGGATGGAAAAATGTAAAAAGTCAAGTATTATGAATAAAATGGTACTCAAAGAGTGTTACAAAAATAATGGATGGGAATGAACAAAGATTCCTTACAAGGAAACTATTATTCAAAGACAAAATTTGACAAGAAGTTGTCAATAGAAGGAAATAGTAAAGAAGTATGAACTGTAGAAAAGAAATAAAGTATACACTTCCAAATAATGGAAGAATAAGAAAAGAGAAAATTACTTCCAAAGATTGGAAGGTTGTTACAAAGAACAATAGTTGAAGTTATAGAATCCAATCAATATGTATTATAGGAAGTCTAAGGACTATACATAGTAGGAAAGCTATGTCCAAACTTTATATGTTGATACATAGTAGGAAAGCTATGTCAAAACTTTATATGTTGAAAAAGAATTAGATGAGCAATAGAAGGTATAATGGAAAATTGTGAAGTAAGGAAAGATTGGTGAAAATTACCAATGAAGTGAAATGGAAGGTTTTGAAACAAAAAGGGATAACTCAATAAGAGTTATTAATCATCTTTTTGGGAAATTCTAGCAATAACCACCTTTATTATATAGAGCATTATTAAGGTTAGTCATGGATGAGCATTTTAACCTTTGAGAAAAAGATAGTATAGAAAAGGGACGAAAGGAAATAGAATTTCCACAAGTGGCAAGGCCACATGTGTAAGGATATGAAAGAATTGTGAAAACTCCTAAGTGAGTTGTATTACAAATTTCGAGGACGAAATTATTGTAAGGGGGGAAGATTGTAATAACCCCAATTTTTGTAAATTGATTGAGAAAAATCAATAAAGTTTGAGTTTTAGATATTTCGGGCTGAAATATTAGGGTTATTTAAAATATACTTTTTATAAAAGTATAATCAAATCATAAGACGTGTAAAATTGAAATTAAACTTAGGAAACCCTTCAAAATGACTGTAAGCACGACAAATTTCGAATTCGGATGAGAAATCCTTAAGTTTTTCATTTTTGGACAAAAGGGGTAAAATAGTAATTTTACCCAAAAATCAAAATATTCCAAAAATCAAAATATGAAACATCAAAATTTATAATGTACTGAGAAATACGAATCCAACGCCACTAAGTACACTCAAATCCGAGATCATGGGAATAAAACCCAAAGTTTTATGCATAAAGGGCAAAACGGACTTTTTACACCATGTGGGGCCCACATGGGGACCACCACGTCCCCAACAACCAATTTGATCAGCAGCCCATGTGAAACATGGGTCAACAAAGATCAGCTAGTCATGGGGAAGAAAAGTTAGGCATGGGAGCATTGAAGACTTTCATGTCATTTTATATTAAAAAAAATAACATATTATAATCATGTAAAAAGACCCAAAATGCCTATAAATACAACCCCAAAAATCTTCCAAAAATCCTCATAAAATCTCCACGAAATTATCTTCAATCTCCTTGAAAAATTAGATCTAGAATCCCTCTCCAAAACCCCAAAATTTCCAAGAGTTAGATCTCTTTCCAACTTGTTTTTCTTTTTAGATTAGAACAAGAGACCTAAATTCAATTAGGCACTCTGTTCTAGATCTAATTTGATCAATTCCACCGTTCAAAACATCCCAACACATCTATTCTACAAAACCCCAGAAGAAATTTCAAGATCCAACGGTTCAAACAACGGTATTTGCAAGAAAGGTGGATTTTAGGCTATATCTTCATCAACAAGGTATTTTTTTTAAATTGGGCATATAAATGAGGTTTTCTCTCCAATCAAGTAAGTGGAAATCCTTTTCATATATTTTTAGTATTGTTTTATGTAATTTTTATTTTACTGTAATTAATTTTGGTAATAAAAAGGTAAAAATAAAGTAAACAACAGAACCCTTAATTCATGATGATGGAGTGCTCAGATGAAAAATCTGACTCCACCAATCAATCCAGAATGGTCCAAAACCCCTAGGGTAGAAGTTTCAGAAAGATCGGAGCAGTTTTGGACCCTCAATTAGAGAGATTAATTCTGGTGGGCCTATATCAAATCTGGACCCTAGGAACGGCTGAAAACTTCAATTTAGGATTGTGGAGTCATATGAACTCCAAATTGAGATCCGAAAGAAGCTATGGAAAGCTTGTACTGTCTAGTTTCTAATGAAGTCATAATATTTCTAAAATTTATTTCTGTATTTTTCTGTATTTTGGAAATAAGCGTCCAATTTCTAAGATCTTCAAGATCTGAGGTGATCAGATCTTGGAAATTTATTTTAGCGATGATATAATAATGTAATAAAGTAATATCTATGGTTAATTTGGACAGATCTTGGATAAAATAAGGGATCTACCCTTTATGGTAGAAAAACCAAAAAAAAAAAAAAAATACAAAGGGACCCACTTGATCAATGAGATCAAGTGTGATCAGATCTTTGGGATGGAAAGAATAAATGTTTATATGATGAAATCCAAGGAAATCATGGATGGATTATGATAAAAATAGATCAATGTGATCTTTTGACCTTAATAGAGAAAATTCTCTAAATATAACTAAAGTCCTTAATCAAAGGAAAAGATCTAAGATCAAATGGTTGGATCATAAGTAAAGGTTTCTAAAAATGTAAATATAATTAGTTTCATTTTATATTATTATGTTATAAAGCATGCTAGTATAACATTTAGAGTTTAGTATGATATGTGTTCATTCTTATCATAAGGTGCTAGATTTAATTTAAGTACCTTGCCTCATTTTCATTGAATGTTAAATTAGGTAGTTTTATGCTTTAAATTTATAATTCATTTATGGTTGAATGTTAGTAGTAGATTTACTTGTTATGAGATAAAGAGCATAAAACATCAAAAATGTATTCTAATGAGAAAGTAGAGTTTCATGACACAAATAAGAATGAAGTACTTTGGACTTAATTAGTAAGGGCTATAGTTAGTAGGACAATATAAGGATTATCAAATCCTTAGCCCAAATTAGGAAAAGAATAATAAACCCCATGAATGACATTATAAATATTCATGGACTTAATTAAAATCCATTAGAAAGAGTACTTAGGGTAAACATGCTTATAGGAACCTTATGAAAGGTTGAGCTATGGTCATTCTAGTGAATGATGAACATAGTGGTTAAGGGGGTTATCTAATAGAGCCTCGCTCTTCCCCTACCTTCTGTTGACGTTTGTGTGGTCTAAACGCCTCCTTACATGAGGATTGAAGTAACCACTTTGTGTTCACCCATTCACTAGTAAGCCTTAGCCAATTGGAAATAAGAGGAGCGATCTAGACTTAGGCTTGAATAAGCTACCTTCAATCAGCACATTAACTGGTTGAATAATAATAATAAGAGCATAAAAGGTTAGTAAATTACCTAACCCTAATAAAAATAGTAAGAAAGATAAGGACGATCAAACAAGATCCATTAGATCTTGGATGATCAAGAACAATAAGAATAAGAACACTATATTGTACTTAGTATGTATGTTTAGTAGTATACTTATTATAGTTCATTAGATTAGATAATCCAAACCCTTGATCAAAGGTGATTCAAGGAAGAAAACCAAGATCATCCTCCATAGGGATGATCCAAGAACTGAACTTAGATCAAAGAAGAACTAGATGATAGAAGATCTAAGACCTTGATCTTTATCAACGTGAGTAGATTGTCAATCAAAGGATCTATGAAAGATCAAGATCAAGGAGATGAACATACAAAGACTTAGAGATAGAAAAATACTTAGATATGAATGATCTAAAGATCATTCTAAACATCAGATCTAGTGATCAATAGGATTGTTCATAATTTATATATTGACAATATGTATGGATGTCTGATTACATACATCGGTCAAGATCATGGAAGATTGGGGAAAAGAGATCAATCCTTAAAGGTAGGAGGATTTGATTAATGCATTTACATGAGATATTCATGATTGTACTCATGATCTTATGTTGACAAGAGTAATGATAATACTTGTAGTAAATCTCTTGAAAACCTTATGATCCAACCAAACACCTATAAGATGGTTAAGGACTAAACTATAAGTGAATAGGGAACTAGAAAATATTTCAGCCCTAAGTAAACAGACATATGGTCTGATATATATATGGAATCTATTTTACATACAAGCTTGGAGGCTTGTGAGTTTGTTTTAATAGGCATGAGCCTAGGGGATGCTATTGCTAGAGGAGTTATGAGGGTTTGGCCACCCGCTCCTTGAAATTTGATGATATGATGATACCTTGCCCAATGAGAGGCTAAAAGTCGGGTGGTGGCAATTATGGGAAGGCCACCACTGTGAAAGTCTTGCCCCCCCATACGGGCAGTGACATAATATTTTCCACCGTGGTATCAGTGGTGAACAGGCGGTTATCCGAGCGCGCTAGTACGGATCGAGGCAAAGATAGCAACCTTTACGATTATTTTGCACTATGATGCATATGGGAACAGGCATAGTGAAATGCCTTATGTTATAGCATAATGAAATGCTAGGTAATTGTATATTACCAATGTTTCCCAAGAAGGGAAATTCCCGGTATGAGATTAGGCTGTAATACTAAATTCTCAAAATAAAGAGAATTGATCAACTTAGTTGGGAATGATATTTCACTATTTTCACAAATTTAATTGGTTTACCCATGAAGGGTAGGTATGTATATAGATATACATAACTTACAAAATAAAGAGTATGTTTGAGGATAACGAGATTATGAAGGATTGGAATTACATTGTCAATTATTATGTTTCTTGAATCCCCTACCAAGCATTGCTTCTTGAGATATTGTACTTGTTGCAATATCTCGGATCGAGGAAGGAGAGTTAGGAGCTGAAGACTATAGAAGACTTGAAGAGAATAATCTTCAAGGTATACCCTTGAAGACATGTATTTTTATTTGTTGAGAGTTTTATTGTATGGTGAGCTTGAGTTTTGGATTATGTAATTTGGACAAGTATTGTACTAGATTTGGTCACATCTTGTGAACCACTGGATGGATCCTGGAGTTTAATAAAAGTATATTCCTTCAATGGAATTTTATTTTGTACACAAATTGTACTTATGTTATATATGAAGTGGTGACTTGGGTTTTCAAAACAAGTTCTAAAGAAAAGAATTTCCGCTGCTTTGTTTTGCGAAAAAATTTTACACTCTTAAGGGCCCTGCCTTTCAAAACACTTTACAAATCATGTTTTCAAAAACCCGGGTCGTCACAAACACGACCCGCCAACCCGAATTGCCACCCCTAATCATTGTCATACTTTTTGAATTTTAGTTCATGCTTGTTGACCTTAGTGTACCACCTAACAATAGCTCTAAACTACATGGCATTATCAAATATTATCCCTACTTGAAGGGTGATCTATATCCACATCTTCATTAAACTATGAGTAGTGTCTAGGAGTGACTTCATTGTTCAATGATTCTATCTCATTGATGCAACTCTTTTATGAAGCCATTAAATGATGGGAATGTATGCCCTCAAATAACATTAATTTATTTGCCAATTTTATCTTAAAGGAACTAATTTGTATTTATGATTAATAAATGTTATACATACTAGTTAGTCATGAGGTTACACCAAGAACCTTAAGGAACATTATAGGAATTCCATGTTAATGTGATGAAGCTCAAAAGATGTAGAGAAATGGAATTTCATATTTTTGTAAACCAAAAAAAATTCTCAAATGAGAAGGAATATGGAATCCACATTTGGGATCACCTACTAAATTGATGCTATGAATAAGCTTAGAGATGATCATTCTCAATCATCCATGTAGAGACTGAAGGCATACATGACAGTGGATAAAAGTGCATCTATATATAGAGTATGAATCTCGACTTGTTGGAACATTCTGTGGACTTTATTGAAGGAATGTTTTAGACAAAGCATAAGCACTGGTGCCCTTAGAGTTGAGAGATTCATAATTAAAGTTGGCCTAATATTTATTCTTAATGTATTAAGAGTTAGATTCTAACTATAGATGATACCATATGATTTGAAATACATATTGTATTCACCAAGAGAATTAGATGTTCAACATGGGACTAACATAGAGTGGACTTGACAAATTCGTGCAGGGTATTTGATAAAGGAGTTTATCAAATTAATTCAGTAATCAATGGTAAATAATGGGGCCCATGATCTTTGTATTTGGATATACAATTTATTATGGTCCACATGTTTACATAATATACTTAGGTGAATATGGAAATGCAAGGGGCAATTTGGTTAAAATAACTAAAAGGTAATCCATTGATAACATAGGGTTAAGATTGTAATTTTATAATTAGTGGGACCATGTAATATATTTTTTGATTGATTACTTGATTATATTATCTATTAGTTTTAAATTGGCTACTAGTGAGCCAACATATATAGGACACCCCCTTTAGTATGCTAGTGGCTTGTGTAACAAGTTAGTCGAAGGTTGACTAGGTCAAAGAATGATATAAGTCACTAAATTTGAATAAATAGGATGAAACCCACTCAGGCTTGTTCAATAAGAAATCTATTAATTATAATTAGAAAACCTAAGACATCACATCTTAACTTATTGTATAAGGACCTAAAAAGTCAAACTAATTAAATAGAGTGTCAAAGCAACTTTAGAATTAGTGTGAGACTCTAACTGCAGACATAGTGGGAGTTTTCTTGGACCAAACTAAACCAATATATACAAGGGTTCACACACTCTATCATGAAGAATTCTTGGAGAAAACCATAAGTCATTTCAAGTCCAAAAATTAGCCCTCTCAAGTGATCTTTCTAGCTGGTAAAAATTCCTTCTAGTTTTAGCTGCTTTCTCTTTTAATTGGAGCCTCCTCTACTTGAAGGAGAAGAATGTGCTCTTGAAAGAGTTTGAGTTCA
Source organism: Warburgia ugandensis (assembly GCA_035236585.1). NCBI lineage: Eukaryota > Viridiplantae > Streptophyta > Magnoliopsida > Canellales > Canellaceae > Warburgia > Warburgia ugandensis. The sequence continues at coordinate 30,857,550 of CP141139.1, read as the reverse complement.
CAAGAAGGAATAATTGAAGAGGTCTTTCATATGTTTGAAAATTAAGGTTTTGAACATTAACCTCTTATCAAACTAAATTATTATGTGATGTGAAGTAATGGTCATGATTAAATTAAAATTGACCATTTAGGTTTAGATATTTGCTAAGGCCCAATGTTAATGTCTTGTTCACCCTTACTTCTTACATCTTCTAGCACATCAAAATCAACATATTAATCAAACAAATTATTGTCATTTCCATTTCTTCTTCTCCTTCAAGATAAAAACCTTGGAATGAGTATTGTCTTCATTTGAACCCCCATTCAAAGGCCTCTTCTCCAACTAATTGACATCATCCTTTCAGCTCTCTTTATTATCATCTTCCAACTTGATATCTCCCTTAAGAATGATCATAGGTATATTATTTTTAGTAGAAGGATCCACCCCATGAAACTTGTTCACTGTCACATATGTAACATTTCTTTCCTCTGTCTCATTTTGACTAATTAGCAAACCTACTAGCATTGCTTCTTCTTGGTTTTCATGTCTTTCTTGATGCATTTCATAATTTGCTTCTTGTTTTCATGCCTTTATGAACCTTCTCATCTACTTCCATCACAACTATCATATAAAAGAAAAAAGAAAAGAAAAAAAAACCTTTCACCACAACTGTCTCATTCCCCTTTTCCTCCAATTGTGCCATATTCCCTTCTTAGAGAATTTGTGCATTTTTCTATATTTTTGGGAGAGAGTTTGAGTTTTTGCTTCAACATCCTAAGAAAAAAATAAAAAAAATTTATTTTTTATTTTTATTTTATTTATCTTGAGCAATTTGTAAAGGCTGCTTCCTAAATACATGCACTTCCTTGTCACCTAAAGTGTGTTTCAGAATCTTAAGAAGCTCTTCATAATCCATAAAAGATTTAACCTTTCTACAAAATTCAATCTAATTCTAAAAGGAAAACCTCTCTACAGTGTTTGCTATTTTTACTTCTTTACAACAATAATAAGTGTTCAATTTTGTATAAAAAAGTACCCAATCAATATAGTCCATGGGTTTTTCCAGAATTTCTTAACAAATGCATTTTTGACCTAATAATTTAAAAGTTTGATATTTCTCAGGTTCATGAACTAATTGAGAGTAAATATGTGAATAATAATAATTTTCTGGGCTTTAATTAAGATTTTAGTTTTTTTGTAGGAAGTGAGAAGATGATCCAACGACCTATATTGTGCTTCGCTCAAGGCTGGAGACCTTGAAAGGTCCATAAAAAAATCATGTCCTATTGTGTGGCCTTAGTCTTAGAAATTATCCTAAGACAAGGAAGCAATTGGAAGAAGTTAGAGGTGACTAAAATGGGGCCACGCACAAGCTATGCATTTCCACCACCTTTGCATGAAAGTAGGCACCTTAGCCATTTAAGCCATGCAAAAGTGTGATAAACTAAATAGGTTATTCAAGCCATGAAGCCAAGCATTCAAATCACTCAAGCGACCAAGGAAGGAGCCATCAAAGTAAGCCATTAAGCTACATAGAGGCCACTTAGAGTTACCCAATTGGAGCAATATTTCTGGGAATTATCCATAGAAAAAAAAAAAACATAATTTTCATGTGATAATTAGAAGGTTTTGAGGGAAATTTGCAATTGGTAAGATAATCGTGCATAAGTGGACAATCAAGAGAGAAATTGCACTTTCCAAATTCATTTTACATACTTTTCACCACCCCAACTAGGTATACAATGATTTTTACTTAAAAAGGGAACTACCTCCTGAAAAAGCGATGCCTCCACCCCTGCTTGGTTGTCACCTAAGTTGACTCTTTAAGTAGGAAACTTCTAATTCTATTTCACACTCAAAACACCTCAATTTCATATCTTTTTCCCCTCCTTTCCTTCTTTTTTTTTTTTTTTTCCCCCTTTTCTCTCTCTTTCCTAATCACCAAACACCACACAATTAGAAAGGGAAGAGCTTCAAGCCATTTTCCTCAAAAGGTGATGCCTCTCCCCCTCTAAATATACCATGCCATGTTATCAATTGCTACTCCTCTCTCAACCTAACCTTTCACCTATCTCCTATATCTAATTGCATCTTTCTTTTGTAGAATAAGATCTTATCAAATTGGAAATGCAAAACTCTATAAATATCCCAAGGATTTCCATGTGAAATTCAAGTAGGGGGTTTTATTAAAAATCCTTGAAATAAGCACTCTATCTTGGAGATCTTTGGAACTTTGAACTTTGGCTTTCTTTTTGCTGTTTTACCTTGTATTAATCAATTATTTTTCCTTTGATCTTGCACTTTAATTTCTAGTTAGTCCCTCACTTTAATTCCTTGCTTTGTTGCTTTGTCTTATTTTTTTCTTTCTTTCTTCCCTTGCTTTATAGAACTAGCTTGCTTTTTCCTTGAATCTTCACTTCTATCTCTTTAGTTTTTCTTGATTTTAAGATCGAAGTTACTTCTTCTCTAGTAGTGATATCCAAGAGAAAAAGTATCTTGAATCGCTTGTTTTTTCTTCATGCTTTAGTCAATTTTTTTTCTAGATCTAGTATTAATTAGGGACATCTTTTTTTTTATTGATTTGTTCCCATCCTTCAAGTCTCATTTCTCTCGATTTCTTGTTGGATTTTGCTTGAATGTTATCTACATTCAGTTTAAGGTTGTCGGAGTGCTCTTAATATTTGATTTGAATCAAGTTACAAGCATTGAAAAAGTGCACAATTTTTCAATTTTGTATAAATGTACATTGCACACCATTATTTGATGTATTTTTCCAATCAATCAATAAAGTTGTTTTAAGGTCATTGTTACTGCTTGATTCTAGTAGTAAGGTACTTTAATTCTTGAGCATTATTGTATATAAAAAGTGCTTGTTAAGTTGCTTTTCATGCCTTGCTAGAGTTGAGTTTCTTTAGCACCTAAATTCTGGAATTTTTCCATTCAATGTTCATTTTTAATTTCTAGCAATCTATACATCTTATTTGCTTGATGCCTTAGGATCCCATTTAGCTTTTTAGGTTGTTTAGTTAGTTCCTTGATTAGATTGCATGTTTGCAAGCTTTTGATTATAGAATTTTATGCATTTTCCAACCTAAGAACCATATGCACAACTCCTAGGTTCATGCCCATGGTGATTAGGGAATTCTTTTTTAAGATTTGCATCTTTGATTGTTTAATCTTAGTTTATCATTAAATAATTAGTTTTTTGCATCTTAGTTTAGTTTTAGAAAGTTTCCTAATTTGATTTTAGAAAGTTCTATTTCTAGAAAGTTTTAGGATTAGGAAAGTGTTATTTTAGGAAACTTTCCTTTTTTGTAAGTTTTGTTAAGTAAAGTTTTCTAATTCCATTAAGTATCTTTATTTTAGAAAATTTTCTTTAGTTGTAATTTCTAATTTGAATCATGTCTCCAATTCCATGTTGTTTAAATTTCTAGATTAGTCAAATCCTCTTTCTTTGGCTAAGATAAGTAACTTAAATAAGATATAATTAATTAAAAATTCCTTGAGATTCCTTGTGGGATTGACTTCTCTAGCATGCAAATTACTATATTGATTTGTGCGCACAAGTAATCTTAAAGCTACACCAAACACCACATTAACTCTTGCAGATTGAACTTATCATAGTCATCAATCTCAAGTTCTACAACTAAACCTCCCACATAATTCAACTCAATCTCACCAAGAATGAAGACACCCCATGGCGTGGTTCCATAAAGGATGTATCTTCATCTAAGGTCATGCATAAATCCTCATTCACAACAACAAATCCCATCCCACACTAACCTAAAGAGCAAAAATAATAAAAAGAAAGAGAAAGTTGCAATTGGTTTTTCACTCCTCACTAACAATAACAAATTCCTTTTTTAAACTCCAACCATTGTTTTCAATCCACCCTTGCAAACACAAGGGACCACAATTATAACCCTAAACTATTACAAAAAGCTCTAAAGCGTTCCTTTTTGTCTTCTTTACGCCTCAAACACATCTTTTTCCCTACCATACAGTTGACAGCTTTTATGGAATTCAAAGAAAAAGAGGATTTTGTAGAAAGGAACCCTTGATTAACGTGGACTAGACGTTTCCCGAGCAAAATTACCAGTTAATAGTCGAAATTTGCTGCAACAAATCTAGGGGCAATAGGAATGGAGACCTAGGCTACTTTGTTTTAGGAACAAGGAGAGAAAATCAAATTTGTTTTCCCACTCCCGCTAAAATGAAATATGGTGTCGCGCTCCACTTTAGATTAATGTCCTTCTCACATCAGCAGGACCAACCATGTTAATAACAATGGTTAGACATGTAAGAGAAGTATAGAACGCAAGTGAAACTTACAACGCAGGTTGGTGCTGTATCCAAAATGGATGATATTGACATGTTATTGTTTATTTATGGAGTATATTGAGAAAATAAAAAGTTTTGAGGCAAATCGAATTATTGTGAATAGTTTAGAGGCACTTTAACTCGGGGGCAAAAATGAACATGACTAGATAACATGTCACTAGTAAATTGAAGTTGAACATGAAGAGAGAAATACCATTGTCACAAAAGTACTAATATAATTTGTAAGTGACTTTTGATATGGATACCTCGCAAGTGACATTTGATATGGAAACCAAGTGAAGACTTACAAGGAAAAACTACCCACACATCCTCCCACATATGTCCATCCCCCAATGGGATGGAGGGTTCCCGTGAGGCGCCTCTTTTGTTAAGAGGTCGACTCAGCCTCCACATTGATCTCTATGTCTATGTACCCACGGGGTCCCCCTAAGGCGGCCTTCCCAAAGTGTATTTTATAAAATAATGTATAGTACCACGTCTGTTTCCTGTCGAGGGAAATAATGAAGGCAAGCACTTACCTTGAACATAGCCATGAGTGCAGCTGCTAGGTTCTTAAAGGAGCACTTGCCACTATCGTACGTCAATAAAGATGATGAAAGAGGCAATTCGCTGGCAAATGCGCCATAGTGTTCGATTTGTAAAGGCGTCCCATAGCGAGTGGACTTTTAAAACTCTAATTTCACTTTGTGTCAGGTTCGGCTTGCTTGAATTAACTTATGTAACAAATATGAAGCGATACAAAAGGTTCCCAACAGAATTAGACAATCATAAAGAAATATACAGTCAGATAAAGCATCAAAAGATCTTTTCACATTCCAATAGATTCATATTATATATAATTTCTTCCTTTTTCTGAAAAAAAAATCATCCAGTTATATATATATATATATATTGCATTGGTACAAATTTCCTATGTATCCCTTTTCCTCCCTCATTGTTCCAGAAACATTGCTGCGAGATATATAAAAGTATCTGAACTTTCTTATTTAATTAATGGCCAATGCTTTCTCTTATATTGTGCTTTTCTAATGACCGACGTACTAAAGCCTAGTCAAGTTCGCAGTACATTCTCTGAGGCCAAATCTCAAAGCTTATTCTAGTAAAGAGTGCCATTATCAAAATGCGTGCACGAATATTTGTCTGAATAGTGAAATGGTTCTAGTATTGGCTTCTCTTTACTAATTGTAAGGCATGGAGTAAAAAGATCCTAATTAACGACGCGATTTTGACTGGGAGATTGACTCTCAAAGAACTGTTACCGTCATGAAGTGCCTATTTTTCCGGTGAAAGTTTAGTGCAGGACTTTCAGGCAAGTCCATAAACCCAGTTGTGAACCACCATCAAAACCCGAGTGTCGCTAATAAATGGTCTTTTCATGTCACGGTTGTTCACTTGCGTGGATGGATAAAGGAGAATAGTGATCAGGAATCAGGACTGCCAAACATGCATCGTGGGTGCAACCCGTCCCATTGCAATTGGATCATAGGTGTTCCAGAAAGTGAACAACCGTGACATGAAAAGACCATTTATTAGAGACTCGAGTTTTGATGGTGCTTCACAACTGGGTTTATGGACGCGCCTGAAAGTCCTGCACTAAACTTTCACCGGACAAATAGGGACTTCTTGATTTTTCTCAGTGATTCAAATGGTTCATCAGAGTCGCATCATTCATGTCTTATGTACCAATGATCTCATTTATTAGACATCACTAAGAGTTTCATTCTTTTGGCCTTTCGAAGCCTAGAAAATAGACTTGTAGTTGTCACACCTCGGGTTTTACCCAACAATATAATAATAATTTATAAAAATAGTCAGGATCCCTATTTTAAAAACTTTGATTTTTAAGTGACCAAAACAAAAAATTAAATAAAAACATTTCTTTCAAAATCTAGAGAGTCATACAGCTACAAAACTAAGGATTTAATGGTGAAATGAAATACCATATCTACCCAAAATCTGGTAGAGTCGACTTTGAATTTTGGACCATTGCACATGACAAGTGTTATACAAAATAACCTGATAAACATAATATAAGACATGACTTATAGAAGACAGTCTCCACACCCATCCACACAATCAAATACTATTTTCAATATAATGTATACTTCAACAATAGATAAGAAAATCAAATCATGATAAAATACCCAGGGTCCCTCCATACAGTCATTACATCCAACATGAATTTATATTCTTACATCCAGGTCACATTACAATTTTAATTAAAGTACAATCCATACGCAAAACCCAAAGTGAGGTTCTGAACAAACCTTATCATCTCTAAACATCTTCAATGCTTCACTGGGAAATTACCATTACTTTTACCTTCTCTATTAGAACGTCAACCTGTTGTCACTCTCTGTATCTGAGGTACTGCAAACAAATCAATGCCTCAGCAAGCTATGCATGTGTAGGTGATTATGAGAAATAAAACATGAAGTAAACACTTTGCAAAGAGTACCAATATCATGTCAAGTATCAATAGAGTAAATAATTTATAAGGCAACTAAAATCATCAAGTGTTCAAAATGCAAAGCTCATGAGTCTCATAAATCTGAACGAAACAATTAGGATCAAAACATGCTATTCGTCTGAGGTAACACAATATCAAAGAGAAACATCATGGCATGCAAGGCATTACTAAAACATGGATGAGCATCTATCAAAAGCAATAAGAATCTATGTCCTCATCGAAATATAATGCATGTCATGATAAAATAGGGCATCAGACAAAAACAAGCCCTAAGAGTGTTCCACGACACTCAATCACTGGTAATGAGTACTCATACCAATTCCCTGGGTCCCTCCCGTGCAGCCTGCAATAGCCCTTGGAGTCACTCACGGCCTAAGCCCGGCTTACTTCGGTTCATCACACATAAATACCACATGAGCATATAGAATAAGAGTATGGGCTACTATGTTGCAGTGGCAACCGCACTAGGATCTAAACCACTACCGCTCCCCGTTGACACCTAAACAGGAGACTTCCTCCATCCCCATGGGGGAGAACGAACCCGTTGGGGGGACTACCCATGATACCTCTACCTATGTACCTAGCCATGTACCACTCAAGAGTAGTGTTTAATCATCATCATCACAAAGTTAGAGGGGTGGTGGCCAACCCTACAACCCTCCTAACATAGTATCCACTGGGTAGAAACACCCATCATAAAGCAAGAAAATATGCTATAAATCATGGAAAGCTCCCAAGGAAAATAAACCTCAATAGGCTGAATCAAAATACATGATAAAGTATAAACTATCACATGTGAAAACATGGATAATTGTATAATCAAATGTCATGCTATCAAAAGTGAAGTAATAAATATGTTTTAATAAACATGATAGAGCGTAAAACACATGCCTCAAGAAGTTCAAGTGAGAAGTCATGATCATGAAATCAAGGAAAAATCGCAAATGTAATCACCTACCTCGACAAATGCGATACCCTGATTAGGTGCGTAAGCAATGTCATGTCATGCACTCTGATGTACTTGTCACATCTTAAGTCATCCATCACCTGGTGTTTTCACATCTCAAAATAAACAAATCCAAGTGATAATTCCCTTGATCTGGTAGTTAATCCTAGATTAACGGGCCAGGTCATCTAATTAACCATCAATTAGGGTAATCTTGAACTAATGTTGGTCTTTCTATCATCTAGACTGTCATATGTTATCTTTGATCATCAATATATGTCATGATTCATTCAATTAATGTCTTTTAATTACTAAAGAGTCAATCCTTTTCATCTTATCAAGTTTGGACATGTTTCGCCCTTGTACAAGAAAGATTTTATCCCGAACCCCACTATAACCCATCCTAACTCCTTACACACTACTACTGCTATGGGTTTATAAGACGGTTAAAAACTACTATAAAAGATGGTTACAAAACCATCTTATACTTGGCCTTCTTATAAAATGAAAATCAATATAAGATATTATAAGACAGGTTTCAATAACCATCTTATATAGCTTAGCTTATATACGATGGTTATTCAAAACCCATCTTATAAGTGTGTGCAATATTTGTTAAATATAGAACAGTTCCTAAATAACATTCCCATATATGTTTCGAATAAAGGATGGTTATCCAACAATTGTCTTATAAATCTGTATAATAAAGGATGATTATTCAATAACCATCCCATGTACTAATAATTATAGGATGGTTATTCAAAAACCATCTTATATAGATTAGTGTATATGGGACTGAACCCTGAACCCAAAAACCATCCTATATAAAGATCTATATAAGAAAAACCATCCTATATATAGATCTATATGGGATGGTTTTTCAACAATCATCATATATTTATTAGTATAAAGGATAGTTTTTGAATAACCATCTTATATTTTCTGAGAAATATAGGACTGGTTTTCAATATTTCCAATATTTCACATCGAACTTCTCCACGCTTCTTAGTGAAACAAAAAAAACATACCGACTTAAATTAAAAAATGAAAACATGCATCCAATTAGTGCAATTGTAAATTATATTTCTGTGATAAAATTGATAGATATTTACTAATTAAAAATCAAAAGATATTCAGTTGATTCCATTCTGATGTCATCTATGGAGTAACTCTTGCTCCCCAAGTCAACCTACAAGACAACACATATTACACAATCGAGACATTATTGTTGGAGTCATTTAAGAGAAGTAGAAAACTATAAGAATGATGGTTAGTCAAAATTTTATGAACCTTTTTCAATTGGGAGATCGTATATCCTTCTCGAATGAGAGTTCTTGTATATCTGAGACCATAATACCCACACTCCTAATCAAACTGTTATTTAGGGCAATGCACAATAAAGTCAACAGATCATAAGGTTGAAATATCATGTGTAATTATAAGTCTATAGATTATAGGGTTATACTAAAGAAGTAGTAAATCTTACCTTGACCCTTTTCCAAGTCGGTTTTCATGGATAGCTAATATTTTCCATCTTAGCCCATTTATACCACGAGCTGCACATATATAAGTAAAAGCATTATATATGAATAAAGTGGATATTTATTAGTTATCCAACTGTTATAATGAATGAAATAAAATTCAAACTTACTTATTGATCAATTCCATCAACGGACTTGAATGTGTGCTCCACAAGAATAAAAACCATTGCAATTCCTCCATGCACATCCAAATCTAGCAGCATCAAATGGGACCTATATACATAATCAATTGATTGAAACTTGACAAACTTAACTTATATACATATTAAGTTTTATGTGGAATGGTAGTAAGACATGTAATAACTTCACTTTTGTATGGAATCAGTAAGGCCTATCCCTTATCACAACCCAAGAACCCAGTATGATATCTTCTATTTGTTTCTCCTTGGGACAATGCTCCTTTGGGCCAAAGACAACACCAGGGTTAAGGAATTTGTAAATGTCCTTGACCTCTAATCTTTGCAATTTATCATGCAAAGACCTACATAGACTTAATATCAAATACTTGTCTTGTCCTGTTAATAAGTAATGTCAATTTGATTCTTTATAGAATAATTATATGACATGCCCAATATAGACAATGATGGGCATGTATTCTAGCTAAGCCATTTTACATATGGGTAAGAGGTCCTCTTTCATGATTGGACCCTCAACAGCATTGTGTGCAAGCACACCAGCCTCTATCCTTACACATTTGATTTCGATATCTTCCTTAATCATTCTGTATAGTCCCCTCAAGAATGGAGGAGTGTCGGGTGGAACCTGCACCTAATCACTACACTATAGATGTAATTTTTTAGAAATTAGTAAAGAATATATATATATATATATATATATATGCGCATGCGCACACACACACACCATATACATACCATGGAAATCATTGTTTTGATATACCTCTTTGGCCAAGCTACATGATATCCAATTGCATTCCCAATAGTATTGATATCATCTGCTTCTATAGGAAATGGTAGGGGCATCTGGTTAGAGGGCAGTTGTAATACACACATGTTTAGTGTGTGGATGTATCAACCTACTGTGAAGCAAGATAGAAAATGCCTCGCATAGTGTAGCCACAGCGATGTAGTTCTCAGTTGTATGAACCTACAACATGCACTGACCAACTTGCAAATCAAACATCACCTATACATAAGAATAAATGAAGATTACTAAGATAAGAAACAGAAAAAAGGTAAGCATGTCAATAAATGCCTCCTTGATTAGGACATCTCCTTCAAACTATTGCTTGTCCATCTCTTCATTAGATGGAGGAGTACAGGTATTGTAAGATGGGGGTCGAGGGGGAACATCTTGACTTAGACCTTTGAAAACCCAAGGGTCCTTAAAGAAATCATTCCTTACCTTCACGTATAGATCATTCAACATATTCTCCTTCCATGCTTCCATATCCTTTATTGGTGGATTTCTTATTTTTTGGAAGAATTTGGAAGGAACCACACTGCACCTTGACCCCGTACTCAGCCTGGGTGCTCCTCTTTGTTGCCCATAGCCATATACAGGATGACCCCCTTTGAAGTAGTGCTACTCAGAGTCCCTGTAGTGCCACTTTCCTGGGTTAACTCTTCCTACACATGCTATGAATTTCATATATATATATATATATATATATATATATATAATTTTAAGGGATGCAAAAAATAAACAAGTAAAACCACTTAAAATTCTAAGGCCTCATTTTCATTAGTAAAGGTTATGTAGTTATGCCCTTTTAAATGTGCCATTTTCCTAAGAAGGGCATGATCGATGGGATCTATGGTCCCAGCCTTCTTTTGTTGTCAAGATAGACATTACTTTAAAGTTAATGAAAAAAAGAAGAAGGTATAGTTAGATAGAACTATACTATCACATATACTTCTTGTTCTTCTAACCGTGCATAACCAATCTTGGAGAGGTGGAGTTGCATATGATTGATCGCACGCACCATTTATCCTTTGACACACTTTGCCTGCACATCAAAGGAACATTTAATGAAGCATAATGGACTTGAAAATTAGAGAAATCAAGCTTTTAACTACCTTGTAATTACCACAAAATCTAAAGACAAGCGGGTCTGTACAAATTCATCCCATGCATCTTGGTCAATGATGCTGGAATACAACTCAAGGACTTTATAGAGTGAAGACAGATCATTAGCATTTGGAAGTATGTACTTTTTTGTTACACCACTTTTCCATTTCCTCTATTGTTTGCCAGCCACATGTAGAGCATTCTTCTTATACTCATCGGAGTTGTTGAAATTAGATTACAAAGTAAAAGCAAACATTAGTCTATCTAAACTAAAACAAGATAAGGCACACAGTATGTTGTATGTAGCAAGCATTTACAAACCTTCACCATTTCCCATATTTCATCCTTTATTGATGGTGGCACATGTTTCCAATTAGAAACTGAGACTGGCACCATGCTTGTGACTGTGCAGCAAACAAAACTAGTGTAAGAACATGCACTGTCACCTATCCCCTGCCCTTTAATGTTGAACCATACCATCTCTCTTATTCCCTTTGACATTCTCTTAGTAATATGCTCCATTTTTGTTGGCCCTCTACTTGTGTTGTACTATTCTTAATGATGCTCACTCTCTTCATGTTCCATTTTGCCTGCACAAGTGAAAATAATATTTTTAGAATATAACAACATTTATATTGGTTTAGAAAAAACCACCGTCTAAGTGCATAGATGGTATGTGTAGATAATGAATTTCAAGCACTTACAAGCATTAAAGAAGAACAAAATTAGCAACATATACAGTAAAAAATGCATATTCAAGCAACATTTTGCATGCATTGTTGAATGAAACATCAAAATAAAAAACATGGGTCTTCTTAAACTCATTGCAGGCTATCTGGAATGATCAATTTCAAACATTTACAAGCATTAAAGAAGAACAAAATCATCAGCATATGTAGTAAAAAATGCATGGTAAAAATGCATATTCAAGCAACATTTTGCATGCATTGTTGAATCAAAGATCCAAATCTAAAACATAGGTCTTGTTAAACTCAATGGAGGTTATCTAGAATGATCAATTTCAAGAATTTACAAGAATTATAGAAGCAGAAAATCAGTAACATATACAGTAAAAAATGTGAGGTAAAAATGCATGTTCAAGCAACATTTTGCATGCATTGTTGAATGAAACATCAAAATCTAAAACATGGGTCTTCTTAAACTCAATATAGGCTATCTAGAATGATCAATTTCAAGCATTTCCAACTATTAAAGAAGCACAAAATCAGCAACATATACAGTAAAAAAAATGCATATTTAAGCAACATTTTTCATGCCTTGTTGAATCAAACATCAAAATCTAAAACATGGTTCTACTTAAACTAAATGGAGGCTATCTAGAATGATCAATTTCTATCATTTACAAGCATTAAAGAAGCACAAAATTAATAACATACGTCATAAAAAATGCATGGTAAAAATGCATATTCAAGTAACATTTTGCATGCCTTGTTGAATCAAACATCAAAATGTAAAACATGGGTCTTCTTAAACCCAATGGAGGCTATCTAGAATGATCAATTTTGAGCATTTACAAGAATTAAAGAAGCACAAAATTAGCAACATATGTAATAAAAAATGCATGGTAAAAATGCATATTCAAGCGACATTTCGCATGCCTTGTTGAATCAAACATCAAAATATAAAATATGGGTCTTCTTAAACTCAATAGAGGCTATCTGGAATGACCAATTTGAAGCATTTTCAACCATTAAAGAAGCACAAAATCAGCAACATATACAATAAAAAATGCATGCAAAAACACATATTCAATCAACATTTTACATGCCGTGTTGAATGAAACATCAAAATATAAAACATGGGTATTCTTAAACTTATTGGAGGCTATCTAGAATGATCAATTTAAAGCATTTACAAGCATTAAAGAAGCATGAAATTAGTAACATACATCATAAAAAATGCATGGTAAAAATGCATATTCAAGCAACATTTTGCATGCCTTGTTGAATCAAACATCAAAATCTAAAACATAGGTCTTCTTAAACTCAATGGAGACTATCTAGAATGATCAATTTTGAGCATTTACAAGAATTAAAGAAGCACAAAATCGGCAACATACATAGTAAAAAATACATCATAAAAATGCATATTCAAGCAACATTTTGCATGCCTTGTTGAATTAAATGTCAAAATATAAAATATGGGTCTTCTTAAACTCAATGGAGGCTATCTAGAACGACCAATTTCAAGCATTTCCATGCATTAAAGAAGCAAAAAATCAGCAACATATGCAGTAAAAAATGAGTGGTAAAAATGCATATTCAAGCAACATTTTGCATGCCTTGTTGAATCAAACATCAAAATCTAAAACATGGGTCTTCTTAAACTTAAAGGAGGCTAACTAGAATGATCAATTTCACACATTAAAGAAGCACAAATTAGCAACATATACAGTAAAAAATGCATGATAGAAACGTATATTCAAGCAACATTTTGCATGCCTCATTGAATCAAACATCAAAATATGAAGCATGGGTCTTCTTAAACTCAATAGAGGCTATCTAAAACGATCAATTTCATTCATTTACAAGCATTAAAGAAGCAAAAAATCAAGAAATGAGAGAGATCCAACCTAATGAGAGAAAATTGATCCACCTTCTCCTCAAGGGTTTTAGGTTAGAAAAATTCATGGGGGATGGGAGAGGGGAGGAGTATGTGAAATCTCTTTTTCTTGTTCTTCTTCTTAAGGGTTTTGAAAAAATCACAAGGGGAGGGAGGCTAGTCAATTGTTGTGTCACCTAGGTTGTCTTCATCATAGAAGTCCCTTGGAGAGGTTGATAAAATAGTTGACCATCTCATATCATGTCCATCTTGTACATAAAATACCTATTTTTCTTGACATACCAAATTAAACTGGTCATTTTTGAAGCTAATCTTATTGAGGTCAACCAATGTTAAGCTGAAGGCATTAGTTCTTCTGCTATCTTTGTTGTGTTCCACCCAATCACACTTAAACACAACCATTGTTGTACATGTATAATCTAGCTCTCATATCTCATGTATAACCCTGTAATAAGCATTGTTAGCTACAATTGTGTTGTTGTCCTTTGAACTAAAAAACAAAGTGGCTTTAGCAACTAAGCTAACGCGACTACCTTGTTGTACTTGTAACTTATTATGGTCTTTTGTGTGAAAGTGATAACCATTGATGGCATATCTGGAATACTTTATTACTTCTGGTTGAGGTCCCATTACCATCCAACCCAAGCATTCAAAAATACTATGACAGGGAACATCTCACTGATCTAAAACCTATATGTAATAATGTATTAATTAAAGTGATTAATTAATGTATACACGCATATACTATATATATTATACAAATAAATGAATTAATTAATCATAGAGCACTAATTAATTTATTAAATACCTTCTCATGAAGTTAAGTCATGAAGGAATTACAATGCTCATCTTGTAGTTACTTCTCTTTTCGTGCATCTCTTGGATACCTCTCTTTTAGGAAGTCCATGTGCATACTACACAATGATCAGAGATGATAATTATATATATATATATATATAACATGCTTGATATTAAACTTCAGCAATATCAATGATTAAATTAATTAATGTCAAAGAAACCAACAAAGAGAGAAAATTAATTACGTACTCAATGTATGATTGAACTTCATCAACATTAATATTTTGTAAGATGTAAAGGTGCACCTACTCCCTTTCCTTACAATCAATGATTGACAAATGACCACTGGATAGAGGTTTACCAAGCCTTGGATCAATTAAAGCAAGTGAATGTTTCTTTCTTGGGATTCCAATAGCATCCATTCTTGATAAATACTCAGTGCAAAACTCAACCGCTTATTTTGCAATGTAACATTCGATAATACACCCCTCTGGCCTATTATGATTTCGTACATACCCTTTTAACACCTTCATGTATCTTTCGAATGGGTATATCCATCACAAATAAATAGGTCCACACAACCTAACCTCATCAATGAGATGCACTATTATGTGTACCATGATATCAAAGAAGGTTGGTGGAAAGATTGTCTCAAGCTCACATAAGGTTGTCACTATATGCCCTTGGATTTCTTATAATTTAAAAGTATCCACTACCATCTTATACAAAGCATTAAAGAAGTAACATAATTTAGTAATAGATCTTGAAACTTTTATTTGGAAACATTGAACGTATTGCTACATGTGGAAGTTGTTGCATCAATGCATGACAATCATGAGACTTCATCCCCAATAGTTTCAGTTCTTCCATGGAGACAATGTTTCTAAAGCTTGAAGAATACCCATCTGAAACTTTGATATCTGATAGGGTTTTACATATATAATTTTCTTTAGGTAAGTACATTCCTCAGTTGCCCCTATCTTGTGAATGCAACCTTCTCTTCATATGCATTGTTATGAGATCCATTTGAGTGGCAAGTCCATCCTTTGTTTTCCCTAGCATGTCGAGTAAGGTACCAGTCAAGCTTTCACATAAATTCTTCTCAATGTGTATGACATCGAGAACATGTTGCATGTGTAGGGATTTCCAATATTCAAGTTCAAAGAATATTGACTTCTTCTTCCAGCAACTTTTAGAGCTGTGAAGTTTCTTTCTTCTTCCTCCCCCATGATACATTAAGGTTCTCAACTTGTTCCAATACTTGCTGTCCAGTCAACCTCTTGGGAGGTCTCCTAATCTCCACACTACCATCAAATTCCCCCCTTTTAAAATAGTATGAATTTTCTATGCAACCATCTTCTATGTCTTAGGAATGCCATCTTTCTATCATGTTGAAGTCGTGTGGCACAAGTTTGGTCACTACAAATAGGACATGCATTGTATCCCTTCATTGTGCATCCAACCAAATTACTTTATCCAAGAAAGTCTCTTATTGTCCATAATAGTACAACCTTAAGGGTGAATGTCCCTTTCTTGTGTACATCATAAGCTTCAACCCCTACTTCCCACAATGTCCTAAGGTCATCGATTAATAGAGCAAAGTACACGTCTATGTCATTCCCAGGTTACTTGGGACCTGATATTAGCATAGTTAACATCATGAACTTTCTCTTCATAAACAACAGCAGTGAAAAGTTGTAACAAACTATTATAATAGACCAACAACTATACTTGCTACTCATAGAACCATGAGAATTAATCCCATCTACAAATATTGCAAGTCTTAGGTTCTTGGGTTTGTCTCCAAAATAGGGCTAGATGAAGTCTTCAACCTTCCACATAGGGCTATCTATTGGATGACATAAATAGTTACCACCTACTCTCTCCTCGCCATGCCATACTAGTTTCTTCACTATTTCTTTAATACAAAACATTCTTTGGAACCTTGGAATAAGGGAAAAATACCATAAGACCTTTGCAAGGACATCTTTCACTTATCGATTACTTGAATTCTTCCGCATCTTCCATCTTAAATGTCCACAAATTGGACATATAAATTTATCTTTGTGCTCTTTTTGTACAAGATGTAGTCATTGGGACAAGCATGTATCTTTTTATACTTTAAGCCTAGTGCAGCCAAGGTTTTCTTTGACTCCCATGTCAACATAAATAATTTGTTCTCCTTGGGCAGCATTTTACCAATGACTTTCACCAATTCTATGAAACCATGATTAGAAATACTAAATCTTGACTTCACGTTGAAAAGTTCTATCACTATAGACAACTTGGTATAATGTGTACACCCAACATACAATGGCTCATTGGCTTCCTTCAATGCAATCTAAAATTGTACTGGGTCATCTTGGAAGTCATTGTATACAACTCAAAACATAGGTACAGCTGTCCTACTATCTTAACCACTTCCTAGAGTGGCTTCTTTTTCATATACACATTCAGCCTGATCGAGGGCCTATGAGGTATTTGCTGTCCATGTCACATCTAGGTACGATAACTTTTATCAACTCTATTGAAGCACAAATGTTCTCTCAACTCACCAATAGTAACCTTTTCTAGGTCTCCACATCTCGAACATAGACATGGAATTCGATTACAATCACCATTTTCCCTAAGTACAAACTCAATGCACTCTTCTACTTCCTCCTCATATCCCCTTAATGATCTTTTTGAACACCTCCAAGCATATTTGTCCATTTTGTCCAAAAGTGTGAAGACTTTCTAGAAATGAAAAGAGTATAATAATGATAGATTAGGCATTTAACCAAATATTTGGTGTGTATATATATAAAATGTGCATAGTTAACATATATATATATATATATTTATTTAAAACATATTAGAGGAGTCAACATTGAAGTTTAGCTATGATTGGAAAAAGTAATAATGAAGCAAAAACATGACTAATCCATGTACATAAATGTTCACACTAATCCATACACATACATACATGTATGTATGTACGTACGTATATACATCACACAAATGCATGAAGAAAAAGAAGAAGAAATTTTATGGCCATAAACATCAAATAAAGTAAACATAATGAGAAAGTACAAGAACGAACACACCCAAATGATATTAACTAAGGAAATACAAGTTCAGGACAAGGTGGGTGTAAATCCAACCCATTGCTCGAGTTTTGGTTGAAGAAGCCGCGAGTCAATTGAACTTCAACTTATAAGACATGAAAAATATAAGGCAATTCTTAAAACCTGTCTTATATTATTAATAATTTAGAACAAATTTTTTAAAAGCTTCTTATATAAAAGTTATATAAGAGGACTCTAGAAAACTGTCTTATATTATTAATATAATGTAAGACAATTATGAAAAACCATCTTATATTCTTTTAAAAATATAGGACGGTTCTTAAGAACCGTCTTATGTTATGCTAATAATGTAAGGAGGTTTTCTAGAACCATCTTATATAAATTTATATAAGACGGTTATGTTAAAATCTTCTTATATGATTATTATATAAGACGGGTAATTAGAATTGTCTTATATAAATTTTATATAAGATGATTGTGTTAACATATTTTTCATTTTATAAAGCCCCAATTTTAGTAGTAACATTTTGTATATTAGTGTTTGCATGTTAAATTAATTTGGATTGTTGGTTGGCAATTAATATCATACATTGTGCATTTCATAATTTAATTGTTACATTTTAATTAGGATGGGTTGTTTGAACATGGTTTCACACTTGTAGAAGAAGATTTTGTCCAGGACCCCACTATAAGCCATCCTAACTCCTTACATTTTCTAGATTAGGGTTTGCAGGTTAAATTAATTTGCATTGTTGGTATATAGTTAATATCATTTATTGTGCATTTCATAATTTAATTGTTGCATTTTAATTAGGATTGTTGCATTGGTGCACCTATCTAGCGAGGGATAGCCTAAGCTCGGTTATAACTAATAGACATAGGCTATCAAGGTTATAGTGTGTGATTTGTCAAGGCCTAAACCTTTTGTTAAGTAGCATATAGGTAGTTGAATTAGTTCACTATTTTTATTGATTTTTTTAGTACACTTCTATTACTTTAAGGTGAAATATGATTAATCAAACTTCTATGGGAATGATAAATACATTAATAAGGGAAATCATCCCTACAAGATCAAGGGTGGATTTCATCACCACCTTGTGGCCCTCCTTGGTTAATCATCACTTGATGTGCACCCCAACAATCCACAAATTAATTTAAAATCAATTAGAAGAGACCTATAGTGGCCCACAATCTCTTAGGACCCTTTTGGAAGGAAGCGGATTATTGTCACCCTAGTGGCCCCTATATTAATCAACTATTTTGGTATCTAAACAACTTGCTCTACTAGCACAGTCAATGGCTCATATTACCTATGACCAACTGAGGAGGTTGTGAAGAAGTTGATTACGATAAGATCTAACTAGTAAGTAGTAAGACATGTTTGAAAGGGAGGATGAGCTATTTAGGTTAGTATAATCTAATAGCCACTTCCCTATAGAAATTTAAGATTAATAGAAATTTCAACTTGGCTGACTTAGGCTTAGATTTATTGTGTGTCCTTGGATGTGCATGATTTTTACATATAGGTTGCATCATTTAGTTTAGATTTCCCTAATCTAATCTAGTAAAAAAAGAAAAAGAAAAAGTGAAGTACTCTTTTGTTGTATACAACAAATATCTTTAATTGTATATAAACTTGAGTCAACTATACCAACTATTGGTGTATGCAGGGCCATTGATCATTGAACCCAAATTTAATATATTTAGATCCTAAGATTGAGCATACCACTATGCAAGGGTTACAAATCAAGTCAATCTAGATAACCTTACATAAGAAGTCAAGCCGTTTAGAGACTACTCTACTTTGGTAAAATTTAACTCACCATCTAATATATTTTTGTATGTGACTAATGAAGACCATTTTGAGTTAAAGCAAGGAGTTGTCCAACTTCTACTAACTTTCTATGGGCTAGACAAGGACCCCTATCACCATATCAAGGGATTTCTTGACATTTGTGCTACATTTAAGTATTGTAACTTCTCAGATGATTCAATTCATCTACAACTATTCCCTTTCTATTTAAAGGACAAAACAAAGGCATGGCTAATTTCCTTAGATGTAGGGTCATCATGTTTTGGTAACAATTATCCAAGAACTTCCTAAATAAAGTTTTCCCTATCCATAAAACTAGTCCCCTTAGGAGGGAAATAATAAATTTTCAATAAAGAGAGGGTGAGCATTTTTATGACAGCTAGGAAAGGTGGAACGACTTATTTCTAAATTTCCCATACCGTGGCTTTGAGAAGTGGCAACAAGTGAAGTATTTCTATGAAGGTTTAGCATCACGGACCAACGTATTATCGATGCCACTAATGGTGGGACATTCATGACAAAGAATGATGTGGAGGACTGGAATTTCTTCAAGACTCTACCTAAAAATTTCCAGCAATGGGATTACTTTACAAGGATGAAAAGAAATTCATTACATTTGGAGAAGGGCAATTTGTATGAAATAGGGACTAGTCCATATTTGTATAGTAAAATAGACATGTTGGCCCATACAATTGATAGGATAGATGCCTTCATGTTGACTAGTGCATCCACAATGCAACTGTAGCCTATGTTTATTCAATGTGTAGTCCAACACATCCTATTACATCATGCCAATGAATGTATTGAATGCATTCAGCAACAACCCCTATTCTAAGATTTGCACTCCTAAATGGGCTAGGTATCCTAACTTTTCACAGTTGAAGAATAAACATCAAGAAGGACCACCTGATGCCCCCTACTCAACCTTTCCAAAGAGGCCTAGTTCCACAACACCATGCACCTTTGTAGTATTTTCCTCCACAACAAAGGAAACAATATTTAGAGGAGACCTTTAGTTTGTTCCTACAACTGTCTTGAATTTTGAAATGATATAAAACAAACTTTGCATTCCCACTCGCACTCTATTGCAAAGTTGGAGTACCAAATGGGTCAAATTTCTACTGCACTAACAAAGAGGGTAACAAACAAATTTCCTAGTCAGCCTATACCTAGTCCTAAGGGCTGACATGAGATTGGTTCCACCTCGAGCGAGATGCAAATTCACAAGCACGCCCATTCCATAACTACCCTAAGGAGTGGTAAGATAATAGATAATCAGGTAGGCTTGATTGAGGAAAAATTAGAATCCTCTGATATCTTACCTTTCATCACTGCCTTAGACCCTGATACATAACAGAAAGGTGAGCCAATTGATGTTACTATAGAACTTCAACCAGCTCCTAGATGGGCAATAGAGAATGAACAGGGTATAAGCCCCACCATTTCTCTACATCAAGAAAAAAATGAACCACCTTTTAAAGAGATGTAGAGGCAGCTTAACCCTCATATGCAGGAAATTGTAAGCGAGGTAGTATTTCAGTAAATAGATGTTAGCTTCATATTTCCCAAATTTAGTAGTACTTGGGACAATCAATCTCCAGTTGTACACAAGAAGTTTTGATTCAAGGTAGCCTGCAATTCTATTCCATCGTTGACTTCCCAAATTGCTAGGTGGAGAATGTATATTGACTATCTTCAAATTTTGAAGTGGAGTGATTTCTACTAGAGGCTCCTTCATACTTTGTGTTAGGATTTAGTTAAATACTTAATCTAGTATTAGCATTAGTTATATATATTTTGCATTAGTATTCCTTCTACATTACTTTGCTTTCGATTGTTCACTTTAGAAAATCTATGTACCCTCATCGATGTGCAGGTACATTTTTTCCTACGCTTATCTCTCAGCTTTGTTATTTTATTTTTTCATTCTTAGTATTTATAAATATTGAAGACAATGTTTAATTTAGGTCTAGGGGTGGGGTATTTCAAAATTTTATGCATTAATTATAGATTTTTATCACTTTGTGAGTCTTTTTATTAGTTTTTAGTCAAAATTTATTTGTAAAAGAATTTTTTATTTTTTATTTTTTTAATTTCTTTAGAGTTTGTTGTAAGTTTCTATACAAGGATGAGAATTCAGACTTTTGAAAATTTGAATGTTATCTTTGGACTTTAGCTTGTTAATAAATTTGCTTACAATTAGTTCATTTTATCCTTTTTTTTGGAGTTTTCCATGAAAATTGAACTTGGAATACTTATTGTAGTGTAGCCATATACGTAGTTTAGGTTAAATGGAAAGTATAACTTAGATATCAAGGAGAAAATTAGCAGAGACTTATAACCCATTTGAGATTAGAGTCATTCTTTCTTTGTGAGGGTTGTATGTAAATTCTAATCGTTTCTTAGCAGATATGAAGTTGTAATTGGTCTCCTTATTCTTTGTTTTTGGTCAACTATTTAGAAATCATATTAAAGACTATACCATATATTTGTCATGTTTTATAGACACATTTGAGTCATATGAAACCTACAAAATGATAGAGGCCATTTTTTTGTAACCTAGAGCCTTTAGCTACACTATGTTACTTTTTGCTAGTTAGCGTTTTGAGCCTTTATATTATAGCCTTTTCTTATTAACCAAAAAACCTTTACCCATATTTAACCCTATATGTATTCATTACCTACTTTGTTTTGGAAATATGTAGATAAAGTTGAAGAAATAGTATAAACAATATAGTTGAAGAAGTGAACATCAAAATGCTTCAAGGAACATAAATTCAAAAGTAGAAAAAGGCTATGTTCAATGTTATGTGACGACCCGGGTTTTTGAAAACATGATTTGTAAAGTATTTTGAAAGGCAGGGCCCTTAAGAGTGTAAAAAATTTTCGCAAAACAAAGCAGCGGAAATTCTTTTCTTTAGAACTTGTTTTGAAAACCCAAGTCACCACTTCATACATAACATAAGTACAATTTGTGTACAAAATAAAATTCCATTGAAGGAATATACTTTTATTAAACTCCAGGATCCATCCAGTGGTTCACAAGACTGACCAAATCTAGTACAATACTTGTCCAAATTACATAATCCAAAACTCAAGCTCACCATACAATAAAACTCTCAACAAATAAAAATACATGTCTTCAAGGGTATACCTTGAAGATTATTCTCTTCAAGTCTTCTATAGTCTTCAGCTCCTAACTCTCCTCGCCTGGATCTGAGATATTGCAACAAGTACAATATCTCAGCAAGCAATGCTTGGTAGGGGATTCAAGAAACATAATAATTGACAATGTAATTCCAATCCTTCATAATCTCATTATCCTCAAACATACTCTTTACTTTGTAAGTTATGTATATCTATATACATACATACCCTTCATGGGTAAACCAATTAAATTTGTGAAAATAGTCAAATATCATTCCCAATTAAGCTGATCAATTCTCTTCATTTTGAGAATTTAGTATTACTGCTAATCTCATACTGGGAATTTCCCTTCTTGGGAAACATTGGTAATATACAATTACCTAGCATTTCATTATGCTATAACATAAGGCATTTCACTATGCTTGTTCCCATATGCATCATAGTGCAAAATAATCAGAAAGGTTGCTATGCTGCAGTCTGATCCGTACTAGCGCGCTCGGATAACTGGCCAGTTCACCACTGATACCACAGTGGAAAATATTATGTCACTGCCCGTATGGGGGGGCAAGACTTTCATAGTGGTGGCCTTCCCATAATTGCCACCACCCGACTTTTAGCCTCTCATTGGGCAAGGTATCATCATATCATCAAATTTCAAGGAGCGGGTGGCCAAACCCTCATAACTCCTCTAGCAATAGCATCCCCTAGGCTCATGCCTATTAAAACAAACTCACAAGCCTCCAAGCTTGTATGTAAAATAGATTTCATATATATCAGACCATATGTCGGTTTACTTAGGGCTGAAATATTTTCTAGTTCCCTATTCACTTATAGTTTAGTCCTTAACCATCTTATAGGTGTTTGGTTGGATCATAAGGTTTTCAAGAGATTTACTACAAGTATTATCATTACTCTTGTCAACATAAGATCATGAGTACAATCATGAATATCTCATGTAAATGCATTAATCAAATCCTCCTACCTTTAAGGATTGATCTCTTTTCCCCAATCTTCCATGATCTTGACCGATGTATGTAATCTGTACATCCATACATATTGTCAATATATAAATTATGAACAATCCTATTGATCACTAGATCTGATGTTTAGAATGATCTTTAGATCATTCATATCTAAGTATTTTTCTATCTCTAAGTCTTTGTATGTTCATCTCCTTGATCTTGATCTTTCATAGATCCTTTGATTGACAATCTACTCATGTTGATAAAGATCAAGGTCCTAGATCTTCTATCATCTAGTTCTTCTTTTATCTAAGTTTAGTTCTTGGATCATCCCTATGGAGGATGATCTTGGTTTTCTTCCTTGAATCACCTTTGATCAAGGGTTTGGATTATCTAATCTAAATAACTATAACAAGTATACTACTAAACATACAAACTAAGTACAATATAGTGTTCTTATTCTTATTGTTCTTGATCATCCAAGATCTAATGGATCTTGTTTGATCATCCTTATCTTACTTACTGTTTTTATTAGGGTTAGGTAATTTACTAACCTTTTATGCTCTTATGATTATTATTCAACCAGTTAATGTGCATGGTTGAAGGTAACTTATTCAAGCCTAAATCTAGACTGCTCCTCTTATTTCCAATTGGCTAAGGCTTACTAGTTGAATGGGTGAACACAAAGTGATTACTTCAATCCTCATGTAAGGAGGCGTTTAGACCTCACAAACGTCAACAGAAGGTAGGGGAAGAGCGAGGCTCTATTAGATAACCCCCTTAAACACTATGTTCATCATTCACTAGAATGACCATAGCTCAACCTTTCATAAGGTTCCTATAAGCATGTTTACCCTAAGTACTCTTTCTAATGGATTTTAATTAAGTCCATGAATATTTATAATGTCATTCATGGGGTTTATTATTCTTTTCCTAATTTGGGCCACGGATTTGATAATCCTTATATTGTCCTACTAACTATAGCCCTTACTAATTAAGTCCAAAGTACTCCATTCTTATTTGTGTCATGAAACTCTACTTTCTCATTAGAATACATTTTTGATGTTTTATGCTCTTTATCTCATAACAAGTAAATCTACTACTAACATTCAACTATAAATGAATTATAAATTTAAAGCATAAAACTACTTAATTTAACATTCAATGAAAATGAGGCAAGGTACTTAAATTAACTCTAGCACCTTATGATAAGAATGAACACATATCATACTAAACTCTAAATGTTATACTAGCATGCTTTATAACATAATAATATAAAATGAAACTAATTATATTTACATTTTTAGAAACCTTTACTTATGATCCAACCATTTGGTCTTAGATCTTTTCCTTTGATTAAGGACTTTAGTTATATTTAGAGAATTTTCTCTATTAAGGTCAAAAGATCACATTGATCTATTTTTATCATAATCCATCCATGATTTCCTTGGATTTCATCATATAAACATTTATTCTTTCCATCCCAAGGATCTGATCACACTTGATCTCATTGATCAAGTGGGTCCCTTTGTATTTTTTTTTTTGGGTTTTTCTACCATAAAGGGTAGATCCCTTATTTTATCCAAGATCTGTCCAAATTAACCATAGATATTACTTTATTACATTATTATATCCTCGTTAAAATAAATTTCCAAGATCTGATCACCTCAGATCTTGAAGATCTTAGAAATTGGACGCTTATTTCCAAAATACAGAAAAATACAGAAAAATACAGAAATAAATTTTAGAAATATTATGACTTCATTAGAAACTAGACATTACAAGCTTTCCATAGCTTCTTTCGGATCTCAATTTGGAGTTCATATGACTCCACAATCCTAAATTGAAGTTTTCAGCCGTTCCTAGGGTCCAGATTTGATCTAGGCCCACCAGAATTAATCTCTCTAATTGAGGGTCCAAAACTGCTCCGATCTTTCTGAAACTTCTACCCTAGGGGTTTTGGACCATTATGGATTGATTGGTGGAGTCAGATTTTTCATCTGAGCACTCCATCATCATGAATTAAGGGTTACATTGTTTACTTTATTTTTACCTTTTTATTACCAAAATTAATTACAGTAAAATAAAAATTACATAAAAAAATACTAAAAATATATGAAAAGGATTTCCACTTACTTGATTGGAGAGAAAACCTCATTTATATGCCCAATTTAAAAAAATACCTTGTTGATGAAGATATAGCCTAAAATCCACCTTTCTTGCAAATACCGTTGTTTGAACCGTTGGATCTTGAAATTTCTTCGGGGGTTTTGTAGAATAGATGTGTTGGGATGTTTTGAATGGTAGAATTGATCAAATTAGATCTAGAATAGAGTGCCTAATTGAATTTAGGTCTCTTGTTCTAATCTAAAAAGAAAAACAAGTTGGAAAGAGATCTAACTCTTGGAAATTTTGGGGTTTTGGAGAGGGATTCTAGATCTAATTTTTCAAGGAGATTGAAGATAATTTCGTGGGGATTTTATGAGGATTTTTGGAAGATTTTTGGGGTTGTATTTATAGGCATTTTGGGTCTTTTTACATGATTATAATATGTTATTTTTTTAATATAAAATGACATGAAAGTCTTCAATGCTCCCATGCCTAACTTTTCTTCCCCATGACTAGCTGATCTTTGTTGACCCATGTTTCACATGGGCTGCTGATCAAATTGGTTGTTGGGGACGTGGTGGTCCCCATGTGGGCCCCACATGGTGTAAAAAGTCCGTTTTGCCCTTTATGCATAAAACTTTGGGTTTTATTCCCATGATCTCGGATTTGAGTGTACTTAGTGGCGTTGGATTCGTATTTCTCAATACATTATAAATTTTGATGTTTCATATTTTGATTTTTTAAATATTTTGATTTTTGGGTAAAATTACTATTTTACCCCTTTTGTCCAAAAAATGAAAAACTTAAGGATTTCTCATCCGAATTCGAAATTTGTCGTGCTTACAGTCATTTTGAAGGGTTTGCTAAGTTTAATTTCAATTTTACATGTCTTATGATTTGATTATACTTTTATAAAAAGTATATTTTAAATAACCCTAATATTTCAGCCCGAAATATCTAAAACTCAAACTTTATTGATTTTTCTCAATCAATTTACAAAAATTGGGGTTATTACATGTTAAGTCAAAAAGAAAAGAAAGAGATAGCCAATGAAAAAGGAGAATGTGTACTCTCATGTGTGAAACGAAAATTGTGAATACACTAGAAGAAGACCTTTATATCTTCTTCGGAACAATTTCTTTTACACTGATGCCACTTTCCTTGATAACCTTTTTCTAAGCCTTATATTTCATCCAAGTGAAAGACCTAACTTGATCTTAGGATTAGTATGGCTTGGATGTGGTTATGAATAAGTAGCAATCTTGATAAAGTGAAACATTCTTAAATAGTTGGTATCTTTTCCATGAGACCAATTATAATTATTTTTTTCCTGAGTTATCGTTCTTTCATATGAAATATGTGAGATAATTTTTCTTTGATATACATTATTTGCCTCACATATTAAGTGTTTTATGCACTTTTAAGTGAGTTCTTTTCGAGAGTCAATTATATCTTGTATTCGAAGTTGAAACCCACTTTTGGATAGTAATTTAGGTTATATTTACTTAGAGATTGATAATTGTGTATATATTGGCTATATTCACATGTTCACATTTTGAGACTTGATTAGTAATGGAATATCTAGCATAAGGGTAAGATTTTGAACTTCATTTTTTATTAATGTGCTAAAGTTAAATACTTAATAAACATTGAATAAAAGAAAATTCTATGGGAAAAATGAAGAAATTTGCATAAGTGTATTTTAAAATATTTATTGGTGTCATTTGTGAAAAAACCTTATTAAACTATAACTCATCCACTATGGATAACCTAGTTGTTTAAAGGGCTTCTACATATGTTAACTGCAGATGTTAGAACTTGTGAAAATGGTTAAGATTTTTACTTTTATCTTTTGTAGTTTTGCTCAAGGACTAGCAAAATGTAAGTTTGGGGGTATTTGATATACACATAAACTACTACAAATAATATCCCTAAAATTAGAAATTTCAACCCTGGAACTACTCAATTCATCACTAACTAAGGGTCATTTTACATTTTGTAGAATTAAGGTACAAGTGAGAAAAATGCTATAGTTGGCAACCAAAACCATAAAAGAGAGCTACTTTGATGTTTGAGTAGATTCATGGACTCACATGCCAAGAACCATGAAGCTAGGAATTTTAAAAGGTTGTAAGGGTGTCCTTATCAAATTTAGAGTGGTTAGAAACCCCATGCCTGAGAACAACCTTATCCATGCTAAAGAGGCTGTCATTACCGAAAGATAAGGTAGAAAACTTCTACTATAAGCATGCATAAAATCCACTACTAAGAGAAGCTAGATCATGTATACTAGATTACACATTTGAAGCTTATTTTAGAATTGAAACAACTCAAATAGCCAAGCCCACTTGAAGAGTAATTTCACTAGCTTACTTAGTCATTTATTATAGAGGAGTACCCACAGGATCCTTAGTGGTTTGTACATGGGGGCAGGTATGTCACACTCCCGTATCATCTGTGATGTTCATAGAGAAAAATAAGGAGAAAATATAGGGTGAAAAATGTATAGTGGAGAAGGTAATTAATGGGAAATCTACGGCTCACCTTGATCTAGACTTTTAATGAAATAATGGCCAAGATCTACCCTCAATTAGGGCTATCCTAGGAAGCATCCATTGAGAAGTAATTTTCAACAGACAATCAAAGTAAAGCTAGGGTGGACCAATAGGATGAAAGCATGCAAGAGAGTTAGAGTGGAAATCCATTAGTGGAGATAATTTTGGTGGGCTGCCCACAAACTTTCATGGAGGATCCCAATGTGATTTCATGGGAGATCAAATAGTGGAAATAGTTGAAGCTTGGTAGGTGATTGGTTAAGAGTAAAATGATGGGATGTGGGGAGATTTTAGGAGGTTGAAAACATATTTTTAAGATAGAAAAATAAAGAAGTTTAAAAATGAGTTTTGAAGATGAGAAGAGACTTACAACAAAATCCTATCCATCCATCCTAGGGTTTGCATGTTCTTAAGGATGGGAATAAAACTACGTGATCCATTCAAGAGAGGAAAGGGAATATGCACTCCATCCATCTCATTCCTTAAGAGATATACACTGAAGGAAAGAGATGGAAGGAAGGGAATGAGAGAATTACATGTGAAGTCTAAGAAGAAAGTGGTAAGTGTTGAAGACCACCTCCTCTTAGCACTTCCACAAGGAGCATAAAAAGAGGAAAAAGAAGAAGGAATGACTCCACTCCCCCTTGGAGTTTTACATAGAAATAAGAGGAAAGAAAGGGAGAAAGAAGAGGCAATCTCCCTCCCATGCCATACAAAATGACATCCTAAGGGAGAGAAGGGATATCCTAAAGGAAGAGGCCAATCACACCATCCATCCATATTCTTTACACACACCAACATTGTCCCTATCTCCTTGCTTTCACCCATCTACCTATCTTCTTTACCCTTCAATGCATTAATCGCCCATTCTTCCATTCTCTTAAACCAACCAAGCATCCATCTATTCTTCCATCCATTCTCATCTACCCTTCCATGCAACATACATCATCCCCATCTCTCTCATCTTTCTACACATAAGCACTCCATCTACCATCTCTCCTTCTAGTTCAATGCAGCATCCCATTATCTTTAAGGTTTTCACCTAAAGATAAGAAGGGAGAGAAGGTAGCTACTTCTTTGTATTTGTCAAGAAATTGCTTAAGAGAGATAAGATAAAAAGCTTGCTAGTTTTACCTCCAATAGGTGAAGCAGCCAGCACTATTTAAAGGGAGGTACTTTTCATCCATCTCCAAGCATACAACATACCATTCAATTCTTCTCCCTTGTCAATCATCCATTATAATCCCACGCATCATACCATTTCCTAATCTCTATTATTTCTATGCCCTACCATTATCATGCTTTGTTTTCCCATTTCTCTCTAACATTATCATGCTTCATTTTCCCATTTCTCTATGCCCTATCTCTTCCATGCATAAACCTACCCCATTCCCCTATTGGTTTTTCACATTGAGATCTTCAGAGAGTTGAATGAGTGTTTGGTGACTAATTGATTTTACCTGGATTTTTGGCTATAGGGTGATATCCTCTATGCTTGTTGAGTGACACAACAAGTATAAGATATCAATTGCTTGATAAAAAAAGGTGGCAACGAATTGGAGCAAGTTCATAGTGACTTTTGTTGAGTGACACAACAGAAGACTCCAGTGATATCAATCCTTTCCATAGAGATTTTTTTAGTTTACTTTTACTTTTGTTTCATTCATGTATTACATCTTTGTAAATCTTTGGAATTCTAGTTAGTGAAAGTTATCTTTTTATTCCATTAGTTGTTAGTTGTTCTCGCTTTTGTTGCTTTGGTTTTTCATTATTATTAGTCTTAGTTATTTGCTTACATTGATTTTCAAAAGTTAGCAGATGTAATGTTTAGTATAATGTTAGGAATTAATATGTTTGGCAAGATTTTCAGTCTAGGATTAGGATGAAACCACACTAACTTTAGGTATTTTCATGTTTAAGTAAGTTTAGATTTAAAAGTCCTTTAATATCAATTTTAAGATTAGTGATGTAATTTATATGTAAAGTGATTTTTTCATACAAAATATCAAGTATTTCCTATAGTTTAGTGCTAAATATGTTAGATTAAATATTTTGATTAAAAAAAAAACTTTGATAATCTGTGCCCTAAAGGCACAAGTTATTCTTTGAGAAAATATGCTAAATTAGATAAAATTCTAAGATTGAGGAAATATAGAAATTTGGATTTTAATGATGATATTTGTAATGTTTTCAAATTCATTAGGATTTTATTAACATGAGTAGTGTAAAAATCTAATTTGCTTAATTTTGAGAATATTTAATTTAGTATGGTAGATTCTAAAACCTTAAGCATAGATTTTGATTGATTATATACCTCTTACTATTTGTTTTAGAATTATTTGAGTAATTATTCTCATTCACTGGTTAGGTTAAATTAATTTAAATTGGATTTTAGTTAAAATTCTGTAACTTTGAAAATTGAGTCCCTGTGCAATCCATACATACTTGCATAATCTATACTTCAATAGACCCAAGTGCTTATAGATAATTTTAAAACACATCAACATTCATTCATTTCCCATTGTACATTATTTTGCATCATGATTTGGTTGCATAAGAATTTCCACCAAGAGACAAATATGCACCAACTCCATGTAGCTACACTCCTTATCTTTATCTTCTACCTTTGGTACATTATTTGTCCATGGTGTCTAATTCTAAATATTGAGGACATTGTTTAATTTAAATATAAGGATGGGGAATTTCAATATTTTCTTTTTTCATTTCATTTTTTTATTATTATCATTATTGTCATTATTTATTTATTTTTTGAGTCAATTTTTTTTAGAAACAATCAAATAAAAAAATTTCTAGGCTTTGTGGTAAGTTCTTTTTCAATGATAGGAATTGAAATTATTCAATTTTTACAAATACAATATTGTCTTGGGTCTTTAGCTTATTAATAGATTTTCATACAATTAATTCACATTGCTTATTTTCTAGAGTTTTCCATGAAAATTGAACTCAAAACATACGTTGCACATCAGCCACATGTATATAGCCTAACTTGAAGGATGAGTATAACTTAGTGATCTTGATGAAAATTAGTAGAGAGTTGTAATCCATGTGAGAATAGAACCATTCTTTCTTTGTGAGAGTTATGCATAAATTTAGATTTTTCTTTAGTGGGCATTAATTCTCAGCTGGTCTCATTATTCTTTGTTTTGGTCAGCTATTGAGAAATATTATCAAAAGACTATACCAGTTATCGTTTGAGTTTAAGGACACATTTACAACACATGAAACCTATGAAATGAAGAAGGCCATCTTGGATCAACTTGGAGCCTTTCCCTTACCCTAAGTTATTTTTTGCTTGTTCACCTTTTGAGCCTTTATATGATATCCTTTTCTTATTAGCCAATTAACCATTATCCATTTTAACCCTATACTTTATCCATTATCCATTGTGTTTTGAAAATATTTTGAGATGGTTAGAAATATCTTGATGAATTAGTATAAACAACATAAGTTTAGGAGGTGAATATCAAAATGGTTTAAAGTGGAATACTTCAAAGAGACAAAAAAATGAAGAAGCTATTCTCAAAATCAAGAAAGTGAAGAAAATGGTAAAAAAGAGGAAAGCCAATGAAAATAAGAATGTTCACTCTCATGTGTAAAAGGAATGTTGTGAATATTTTAGTAGAATACCTTTACATATAATTCAAAACATTTTGTTTACCTTATATCATTTTCTTTTATAATCTTGTCCTA
This sequence comes from Warburgia ugandensis, assembly GCA_035236585.1. Lineage (NCBI taxonomy): Eukaryota > Viridiplantae > Streptophyta > Magnoliopsida > Canellales > Canellaceae > Warburgia > Warburgia ugandensis. The sequence goes on along the minus strand of CP141139.1, from coordinate 30,825,499 downwards.
AGCCTTACATTTTGTCCTAGTAAAAGACATACCATGATCGTATGAGTTGTATTCCTTAGATGTACAAATTCTTAGGTAGGAATTATGGTAGAATGTAACTATCTTAATAGTTGGTGGACTTTACATGAGACTAGTTATCATATTTTTTCAAAGTTAATGATTCCTTATTGTGAAATATGTGAGATAGTTTAGTTTTTGATGAAGATTCCTCCAATCGCATATTAATGTGTGTTTTACTACCCACTTCAGATCTATTTCTTTCTACGTGTGACTATAACCTATGAGATTTGCAGTTGAAGAATATTTTTGGATTGTAATTTAGGTCATAGCTTACTTAGAGACTGAAAATTGTGTATATGTTGGCTGTTCACACATGCATTCCGAGGTTTAAGTACTTATGGAGTAATTCTAGCATAAGAGTACAAATTTAAACTATTGGTCATCTTTATTAACCTGTTAAAGTTAGATATTTAATGTATAATGAATAGAAGAAAATTCTTTGAGGGAAACAAAGATGCTACTATATAAGTTTTATATTTTGAAATGTTTATGGGCATTATTTCTAGAAACCTTTGTAGGACTATAACTCATTTGGTAAGGGTAACTAAAAGGTTTAAAGGCTTTTTTGGTATGCTAAATGTAGAGAATAGTAGCTACGTAAGTGGTTAGGAATTTTGCATTTTTGTTTTTTATTTTCTATATCGTATTTTTGCTGAACTACTAGCAAAATGTAAGTTTGAGGATATTTGATATACACATAATTATTAGAAATCACATTTATATTATCTTTAATCACTCAATTTATTACTAATTAAGGTTTATTTTTCTTTTTACAAGATTAGGAGGCTAAAAGAAGCGAATTGCACATTTTGGTGTTTTAGACCCAAGAAAAGGTAGTTTGTAATTTGAGCAAAACCAAGGGCCCACAACTCAACACCAAGACCAAAAGAGGTCACAGTGCATTGGATGTGCTTGTGTCACGTTTAAGTAGACGAAACCCATTCATGCAACAACCTTTATCTGCATAAGATGGGCTTTCATTATCAAAATTGAAGGTGGCAAGATATTCTATGCATGCACTCACCACCCCAATAAACTTCTAAGTGAAGCCATACAAGTCCAAAAAGAAGTTGCAATATTCACACTGTCTGGGACATAAAAGTCATGTAGATGGATCCACATGCAGAGTTACTCTTTCTCACTCACTAAGTTTTGATAAGGTGAGCCACATGGAGAAAACGTGTTTTCCATTAGAAAAGTCCAAAAATGTCTACTTTAAGGAATAGAAAAAAGAGAAATCTAGGCCCAGGAATTAATGAGTTTTGAGATGATTCAATGGCCAAGATTTAGACTAACTTAGGGCTCTCCTAAAGTTCCAAAATGAGAAATTTTTCACATGGAAAGGATCAAAGATCTCAAAGGATTATTAGGAGATGCTAAGAGAGAGAAGGAAGGGGACTTAAGGAGTGCTGAATCTAGAGAAGTTGGAGCAATTTTGAGGAAAGAAATAAAGGGAGCTAACTTGGTGGACCCATTGAAGTATGATAGAAGAGGTAGTCATCTAAATAAGCAAGGAAGGAGTGCAAAATGGGATAGAGGCTTGGACATATTTTTTTAAGAAAGAGGGGAACTTGGGATCTCTCTCACCATCATGCCTTGGGAAGCTTCAATGTTTTCATCTTTGGAGGAAGAGAAAAGGGTTGGGGGCTAGAGTTCAACATTTTTTTCTTAAGTTTTGTAGGGCATTGTTATTGGTTTGGTTTGACTTTTTCTCTTTAATTGGTGACACTTCAAGAGAGAGAGAGAGAGAGAGAGAGAGAGAGAGAGAGAGAGAGAGAGAGAGAGAGAGAGAGAGAGAGAGAGAGAGAGAGAGAGAGAGAGAGAGAGAGAGAGCGTGTGTGTGTATGTGTTATATTGGTTGTGTTTGAAGGGAGAGGTTCTAGAGTCTTGTAATGTTTTGAGAGGATCTTTAGGTATGCCTTGTTTTGGATTGGTTGTTCTCCTTGATGAGAGAGAGAGAGAGAGAGAGAGAGAGAGAGAGAGAGAGAGAGAGAGAGAGAGAGAGAGAGAGAGAGAGAGAGAGAGAGAGAGAGAGAGAGAGAGAGGCAGTGCTTTTGGTTTTGATTTGAAGGACGCTTGTAACTTGGCTTCGAGTAGATCCTAGAGTGTGTACTTGATCTGTGACACATCAAGAAGGAGATTAGGGGTTTCAACTTCCAATCCAAGTAATTTTTTGTTAATTTTTGCTTTCTTTGTAATCTTATTAAGTTCTTATAATATTTGAAAACTTAATTCCAATAAAAGTTCATTATATTTTTGCTTAGTTTTTATGTTTAGATACTAAATTTTTAGTTGTTTTATTTTTCTTTTCTAAGTAGATTTATTTTCATGTTTTAGTAATAGTTGAAATGCTTCTTGTTAATTTCTCTTATATACTATGGTTATATGTGCATTGTTTTAGCTTTTAGTTATGTTCTTTATTTTTATGTTATAGCCTTCATTTAGTTGTCTTAATCTAATTTAGTTTAGGATTAAATTTCATGTTATAGCCATAGTCTATGTTTTTTGTTTTAACTTAAGATTATCTTAGGGTTTAGTGAAGTTCTCAACCACCCTAGGAACTTGACTAACCTAAGCTAAATTAGGAACTTGTTTATTGTTTTTTTGATAATTTTACTTTAGAATTTTAGTGATTCTTAGGACATTTTTCTACTAATTATAGGATAAATTTTTCTAGAATAATTTATGCTTGTATGATAGTTTAGATTAGTGATAGGACATTTTTCTACTAATTGTAGGATAAATTTTTCTAGAATATTTTATGCTTATATGATAGTTTAGATTAGTGATTTTGATATGTTATATTTAGGTTAATTTTTAGACATTTTTATCTTATTATTTAGGTTTAGTTTTTGGTTAGATTTGAGTGTATTTTCAATCCAAATATGAGTAACTAGTTTTATATCTAGGGTAAGGATGAAACCACATAAAAATTAGTAACCACAATCATATAGAAGTAATCATTAGATTTAGGAATTTAAATTATTAATTCTTATGACAAACCATCTAACTTAATATATATAACTAGTATCTAGTATTCTTTTAATGGAAATTATTAAGTATTTTTCATAGTGTAGGGACTATTTATTATATATTATTAGCTTAATATGCATGGACTTTTAGATAGTTTGTGATTGTTGTACAAGCTGAGGTTTGAATATATATATATATATATATATATATATATATATATTTGTTAAGCTAGGTAAATTATGAGAGTTGATAAAATATAAGAAATAAGGCTTTTAACATGCATATCTTTCTTGTTTTTATTCCATTGATGTTATACTAACATGTGAAATGTTAAATCTATGGTAATTGTTCATGAGTGTTTATAATTCTATTGTGGTGGATTCTTAAACACTAGACTCCTTGATTTGTTAAATTTATCCATTTTAGCATAATTGTTAGTTAATTAAAATTTCTCATTTTATTTATATTGCATGGCTAGGTTAGGATAATTTAAGTGGATGCTTCTTTTGACTCGAGTGATCTTGTGGGCCAGTCTGCATTAATATTTGAACACCAACCACCCATTTTGAAGCAGGACAAAATGGAGGAACAAGACGAAGACCATGTGCTAAATTTCAAAATTGAGTCCTTGTGGAATCAACCCATACTTGCACATCTATATTGCAATATACCAATTTAAGAACACCTATAAAAGGGTCTTTTAATTAGAAAATATTTTTGTAGTGAGTCCTAAACAACATTTTTATATTAGTTGCTCCCAACTTGTTGATTATAGTGGATCCATTTATGGGTTGCATAAGTGAGTTTGGAAACCTAGTGAACTTGTTCAAGAATCCTTATGAAAAAAGACACTTTTCAAAGAAGAATGAACATTAATGACTCTTCTCTAGGAAAGTCCTATTCATTTCAAGCTTGGGGAGCCCCTTAAGTGGCCTTTTCTGATGGGTGTCACTTGCGTATCTGCATCAAAATTTTCATTTTGCCTCATGGAAGGAAATAATCACACACAAAAAGGAGAAGTGGCTTTTATATTGCACTATTTATATCAAGAGATGTGAATACATTTCTTCAATTGCATTAGGTGTTGTGATTACATTTCTCAATCACTAGCAGCCATTAATTACATTCCTTTGGTTGCTGAATATATATAGACAATCTTTGATTACTAAATATTTGCAAACAAATAAAAAAGGACCTTTGATTGGAGGTTGGTGGTATATAACCCAACATGAATCTATGGGTTTGATGTTCTTTATATGCCTTAGTTCTGTCTTTGGATAACAACCTTCTAGAAATCAATTGTACATCATGATTTGGTTGTTAACTTAGTTATATGACATGGGTTGGCTCGATGTTGATGTATAAAGATGTCTTTCAAAGTGTTACCTTGACTCAACAAAATTATATGACCTTTGAAGCCTTTTTGTTTAGTGGTAGGTGTAACATCAACATGTTCTCTCTTTTATCTTTTAGCCATAGGTATCTCTACCTTAGCCTTGAGCACATGGCAATATCTTTTTTCCTATGACATGAGTTGGTTGTTATTTATTTTAAGCAATTTAGATTTTATACTACTCATGTTAATAAAGCTGCAATGAATTAAAAATATGAAATATATTATTGTTAAAAGCTCTAAATTTTAGATTTTGTCAATCTTAGGGTTTCATCTAACTTAGTATATAGTTTCATAGCATAACTTGTTTTTTATTCAAGAGCACAAATTGTCTGAGAATTTTATATACTAAGTTAATTAGCATACCATATTTAGTTTCTGTGCTATAGAATATACATGATATTTTCGATGGCAAGAATACTAAATATGTAAATTGACTTGGTAATCCTAAAATTAATATTGAAGCACTTTTCAATCTAAGAATTACTTTAGTATGAATATACATTATTCTAATGTGGTTTCTTCCTAACCTTAGGTAAAAATCAAGAAACTTAGTATTAAATCTAAAACTATACTAGAAATTAATTCTGCAAGCATATCCTAAACAATAATGACAATCTAATAAAAATAACTATGATGCAACTACCTATTAAAATAAAAATGAGAAGAAGAAAAGTAAAACTAATAACTATAACAACAATTAATAAGATTAAGAAAAGATCTTAAAATCCTAACGTACATCTAATTGCAAAAATAAAATGAATCACAACTAATAATTAAAATAAAACTAAAATAATTTTCATTAACTCAAATTTAAATATTATAAAATTTGATAAAAAAAATAAACAAGAAAATAAAATTATAAATCCCCAATAGATTGAAGTAGATGTCTGCAATGCTCTTTGCTGTGTTAGGAATGAGTATAGCTTAATCCAAGTTTGCTCTGAAGCAACTAACTTTTTACAAATCCGCCTTTGAATATCAACTACACAATGCCTTTTAACTTTGTGTCACTCCATACTTAGAGTCATCACCCAACAGCCATAGCCTAAAGGAAATCTGTAATAACCCTTATTCTTTTTTGTATATTGATTGAGAAAATCATTAAAGTTTAAGTTTTCAGAAATTTTGGGCTGGAATATTAGATTATTGGAAATTCTCCTTTTATAGATATTAAAACATGATTTAAAACTTATAAATTATGAATGTACTTGAAAAACCAATCGAAATGACACTAAGTACGTTCAATTTTGAGTTAAAATGAAAAATTCCTAATTTTCTTCATTTGTATGAATGAAAGGGTAAAATGATAATTTTACCCATAAATAAGATCTAATGCTATATTTAGAATGTACTTGGAAATATGATTCCAACGCTACTAAGTATAGTCAATTCTGAGTTCAGGAGAATAAAATGGATTTTTCTCCATAAAAGGTCTAAATGGTCCTTTCACACCCTGTGGGGCCCACAAATGAATCCAACGACTAGAAAACATGTAATGAGTAGTCAAACCACTACTAGCTACTAGTGGAGAAGGAGGTGGTATTGGAGGATCCAATGTTAATTTAATATTTAAAAGAATTAAAACATAATTATTACAAGTAATTCTGAAAAATGAAAACACCTATAAATACCCCTCCAAAAGTCCTCCAAAAATGTTCATTAAAATTCTCACAAAATCATCCTACTTACTTTAAAAAAGTAGATCTAGATTCCTTCCTAAAATTCCAAAACTCCCAAAAATCTCCCTTCTTGCACTTTCTCCCTCCTCTCTCTAATTGGAACAAGAGACCTAAATTCAATTAGGCACTCTGTTCCAAATTGAATCTCATAAATCCCACCATTCATACAATCCTAGACTACCTTATCTGTAAAACCCCCAAATCAATTTCAAGATCCAACGGTGCAATCAATGAAAAATCACAAAACAATGGACTATCAGGCTATCTTATCATCAAAGGGTATTTATTTCAAATTGGCCTTCAAAACTATGTTGTTTCTCCAATTAGGTAGGTGGAACCATTTATTATACTCATTTCATGTTTTTTTCTTTATGTAATTTTTTTTCTTTCTACTATTAGTTTTAGGTTAAAATTTATAAAAATAAAGTAAGGACCAGAACCCTTCAATTTTGGATGATGGAGGGCTTAGATGGAAAACCTAAGCCTTCCAATTGATCCAAAAGGGTCTAAAACCTTTAGGGTAGAAATTTCAAGAATTTTTATTAAGTTTTGAGCCCTTAATTTTAAAGGGATTGATTGGACGGTCCAAAACAGACTGTCTGATCTCCCAAATTGGATTGGATCCTAGGACGAGCTACGAAATGCCACACGTGCCACGTGCTACATCATCCAAACAAGACAACCATGCGACAGTGCCGATCCCAGTGACTGAAGCGCGCCGACTCTTCTGCCCGACTGGCCTGCTCCGTCCGATCAATTCGATTCGTCTGTTCTGCTGGGCCCATGTCAAATTTGGACTCTAGGAATGACTATGAACTTCATAGTTCAATTGTAGAGTCATTTGAACTCCAAATTGAGATCGAAAAAAAGCTATGAAAAGCTTATAATATCTATTTTCTTCTGAAACTATAATATTGATAAAAACATTTTAGAAACTTTCTATTTTCAAGAATTAAGTTTCTAATTTTCATGATCTTCAAGATCTGAGATGATTAGATCTTGGGGATCTGATTTACTGATGATATAATGTTGAAATCAAGTGATATTCACGATTTATTTGGACAGATCTATGATAAATTGAGGGATCTACCCTTTATGGTAGAAAAACCCTAAAAATACAAAGGGACTCACTTGATTAATGAGATCTAGTATGACCAGATCCTTGGGATGGATTGAGTGAATGATATTATGATAGAATCCATTGAAATCATGGATTGAATATGACCTAAAACAAAGGAATATGATCTTGAATCTTAATGGAGTAAAAGCCCTAAAATTAATTAAAACCCATGATTTAAAAGGAAAAGACTTAAGATCTAATTGTTGGATCATAAGTAAAAGTTTTAATAATAAGAAATGGGTTAGCTTGAGTTATGCATTGATTTCATTTATTTATTTCATGAATATAGGATCCATGATAGATTATTTTAGTGTAACTTCATTTCAAATGTCCATAAAATTATTCATGAATGATGAATTGTAACTTAGGACCATGTAGGTATTATTTCATACATTTGTAACTTAGGACCATGCTAGGATTTTATGTTAGATTGGATTATGGTATGAGATGGCACCTTAGGTCCATGATAGTTTAATTTGAGTTTGTCAGATAAAGTACATTAGTTAGAAATCATGATAGTATAATCTTAAGTACCTTGTACCATTATCATTATATTGTTCAATTATGCATTTTTATGCTTTAAAGTTATAATTCATTTATGGTTAAATTTCATTAGTAGATTTAATTGTTAAAGTAGTTATGAGATAAAGAGCATAAAACACCAAAAATGGAATCTAATGAGAAAGTATAGTTTCATGACACAAATAAGAGTGAATTATTTGACTTGGACTTAATTAGTAAGGTCTATAGTTAGTAGGACAATATAAGGATTATCGAATCTTTGGCCCAAACTAGGAGAATAATAAACCTCATGAATGACATTTTAAATATTCATGGACTTAATTAAAATCAATTAGAAAGAATACTTAGGGTTAACATGCTCATAGGTAAAAGGTTGAGCTAAGGTCACTATAGTACATGTTGAAGATGGTGGTTAAGGGGGTTTTCTAATAGTGAGTCGGCCCTATTCATTCCATTCCTGAAAGGAGCAAGCAGCAAGCGAATTGAACTTACTAATGGGGTGGGGGTGGGGGGTGGGGGGGGGGCTTCACGCCCTTCTTAGTATAGTATGACGTGTTTCTGTTGCGCCCCGTCGCGCCCTTCTTAGTATGTCGCCCTTATGAATAGGGCTCATCTTTTTTTCATTCATTAAAAAAAAAAAGTCATTCAGACTGATCACATCTCAAGTAGAATTGTCCAGTCTTGCCCCAAAGTCATGGTAGACCCTATTGAATGACAAAGGATAGACTAGATTGGACCACATTGACCAATGAATCCAAAGATTTCTCTGACATGGATCGATGTATCTCCAGAAGAGATAGATAGGTATATTTCTTTCTTTCTAAAGAAAAATCTTATTTAGATTATATCAATAATAAGGAAAGAGAGTATATCCTATATGGATCATAGGATCACTCTATGAATAGGTCAATTCTCTTTGACCTCCCACCATTCACTACATCCCTTACTTCTCGCTGCGAACGACTCCTCAATGGAGGAGTAGAAGTGCTGGTCCCCTTCGGTCAAGTACTTGTGCCTACTGTTACCTACTGTAGGACCTTCGTCCTCGAAGCGAAGAAAGAGGAGTAGGAACAACAGGTTGTCCTCTCCCGTCCCTGTAGTTCTGCAACTACTACCGTGGTTGTTGCCAATGGGGATCCCCCATTCCGAAAGGTGATGGGGCCGGCCATTAGGTCCAAAGTTGTATGCCACTATTGTGGTGTCAATAGATTCACTACTTCAGCGCCGTTATAGAACATTGCAGGCTGAGCATCTATTTCTTGTATATCGCTCCACACCGAGAAGAGGAATGTGTACCTCCCGCAGCAATAAGAATGGAACCATAGGCTTCTATGCTTGGAGCATTTCGGGGTATAGGTCTAACCACCCCAACTCCCTGTTTCTGGCATGCTATAGTTCTTATAGTCTCTTGACAATGGGAATGGGAGATTACCGGTAAGCCAGACGCTTTGCGAACCACCGATACATTTCGTTGCACTTTCATCACCCTCGTGAAGAGGTGCACTCCAATACCATTGATGTCCAATAGCTTTGATATTAATGGATGGATCTACTACGACCTCGTCCATTGAGTATAATAAAGAAAATGAAGGTATAGTAATGAACATTGGGATGATACTAGGAAATATGGTCCAAATAATCTCTATAGTAGTTCCATAAACAATCCTTTGCGGGATTGGATTCGTTTTATAGTCGAAATGCCATAAAGTGCAAACCAACATCCGTGATATGAAAACCAAAATCAGAATGAGGAAGAATAGGATATAGTGATGCAAGTCTATTATCCTACCATCATAGGTGTGGCTGTATCTTGAGATCCTAATTGCCATGGTTCCGCAACATCACAAGGAGCGACGATTGTGAGGATGAGGAATAACCATTCATGAACAATCATGTGGTTTGGTGCATTCAAAGACTATCTGCTCCTGAAGCAAAAAATAGAGAGACTTTTTTTGCCCGCCATAAAGGTAAGGGCTAAGAGGGGCATGACTTTTTCCAAGAAAAGTATGATGGGAGAATAGAATGCAATGCATTCTTTTCAATACAGCAATGTACACTGAACACCAACCCAATCTCGATGAAAAAAAGAAAAAAGCCCTCCTTTATTTGTTCGGATTTGAATCGATGACTTACACACTCCACTCGTAGCCTACTCCACTCATGACCACTGAACGACAAAGCCAGGAGTAGAAGGAGGGACTTGACCCCTCAACCTTAGCCTTGCAAGGCTATACTCTACCATTAAGGTATTTTCACCAGCTCTAGTAGTGGCGAAGCACTACTGAGCAATTCACATATCACTTGAGACAGACGACTTCCGTTTTTTCGCTAGACCAAACTCTTGACCTTTGATTGAGCTACGAGCATGAGTGGGTAGGTGGCTAGGGGGGCGGTTGGGTTGGGAAGGAAGGGGGGACCCTTCTTTTTGCTTTGCACCAGATGAGATGATGATGAGTAGGTCAGGGGAGGTGTGTGCTCTTTATCACTATCACTAAAGGGGCAGGCTGGCTGGGCTACCTTTTCAATCAATCTCGGGCTGCAAAGATAGATGCCGCTATTGGTTAAGTTGTAAGGTGTCTTGGTCTCGAGTCGAGCTGGGGCCTCATTTCATTCTCGTAATGGGAGTGAGTGCACCGCATGACCAGACGCCTTGCTCCCTCTCCTCATAGCGGCGACATCTGTCTTTTAAGTAAAGTCATTTCCTAAGATGACTCCTCTTATTCTACGATAATCCAAGCAGCAGCTCCACAAGTCTGCTCAGAACCAGTCGATTCCTGAGCCATTCATTCTCCTCTTCCCCTACCTTCCATTGACATTTGTGAGGTATAAATGCCTCCTTACATGAGGATTGAAATAACTACTTTGTCTTCACCCATTTAGCTAATAAGCCTTAACCAATTGGAAATAAGAGGAGCAATCTAGACTTGGGCTGAAATAAGCTATATTCAACTAGTAAAACATTAACTGGTTGAATAATAATAATAAGGGCATAAAACGTTAGTAAATTATCTAACCCTAATAAAAATTGTAAGAAAGATAAGGATGATCAAACAAGATCCATTGGATCTTGAATGATGAAGAACAATAAAATGAAATAAATATTTCTTGATGATAATATATATATATATTGCTTACAACTTAGATCAAATAGAAGATATGAACCCTTGATCAAATATGATTCAAGGAAGAGAACCAAGATCATCCTCCTTAAGGATGATCAAACAACTTAACTTAGATCAAAGGAGAACTAGATGATAGAAGATCTAAGTTCTTAATCTTTATCAACAAGTATAAATTTTTTATCAAAGGATCTATGAAAGATCAAGATCAAAGAAAGGAATACATAAAGACTTAGGATAGAAAATATTGATATGAAAGATTAGAGGATCATTTTAATCATCAAATCTATTGATCAATAGGATAAACACTATTCGAGGAAGATGGATCATGATAGGACAAAAGATCTAGATCCTTTATATCAAAGGACAAGATTAGACAAAAAATAAGGATAGGATTATTCAGATTGTATATGTATTGACGGTATGTATGGATTTACAAATTTCATACACCAGTCAGGATCATGGAGGATCTAAAGAGATGGATCACTATTTGAAGGTAGGAGGATTTTATGAATGCATCTACATGGGATGTACATGTTGAACACATGACCTTATGTTGACAAGTGTAATGTTAATACTTGTATTAAATCCAGTGAAACCCTTATGATCTAAGAAAATACATATGAAATGGTTAAGTTAGAATTGAGGACTAGACTTTAAGTGAATATGGAACTAGAAGATATTCCAGCCCTAAGTAAATAGACAGATTGTCTGATAAGTATGAAACCTATTTTACATACAAGCATGGAGGCTTGTGGTTTTGTTTTAAATAGGCATAAGCCTGGGGATGCTATGCTAGTGGAGTTATGAGGGTTTGACCACCCACTTCCTGAAATTTGATGAATTGAAGATACCTTGCCCTATGAGAGACTAAAAATTGGGTGGGGCAATTATGGGAAGGCCACCACTATGAAAATCCTGTCTCCCCATATAGGCAGTGACATAATATTTTCCACCATGGTATCAGTGGTGAACATGGTAGTTATCTGAGCTCGCTGGTACAGATTAGACTACAGCATGGTAATCCTTTGATTATTTTGCACTATGAAGCATATGAGATAGGCATAGTAAAATGCCTTATGTTTTGGCATGATGAAATGTCAGGTAATTGTATATTACCAGTATTTCCCAAGAAGGGAGATTCCTAGTATAGGACTAGCTAAAATACTGATTTCTCATAGTGGAAAGAATTGATCAGCTTAGTTAGGAATGTTATTTGACTACTTTCATAAATTTTATGGGTTTTTCCATGTATAGTATGTATGTATAAGGATGTACATTTATTGCAAAGTAAAGAGTTAGATACATGAGTATGTTTATCAATAATGGGATTATGAAGTATTAGAATTATACTGTCAAATTATTATGCTTCTTGAATCCCCTACCAAGCATAGCTTGCTGAGATATTGTAAATGTTTCAATGTTTATAATATCTTAGATATAGAGAAGGAGAGTTAGGAGCTCAAGACTAAAGATGACTTGAAGAGAATAATCATTAGGATATACCCCTTGAAGACATGTATTTGTTTTGTTTGAGAGTATTATATTGTAATGAGAGTTTTATTGTATGGTGAGCTTTGAGTTTTGGATTATGTAATTTGGACAAGTATTGTAATGGATTTGGGCTGTACTATAAACCACTAGATGGATTCTGGAATTTAATAAAAATATATTCCTTCAATGGAATTTTATCTTGTACAAAAATTATTCTTATGTTATGTATGAAGTGATGACTTGGGTTTTTCAAAACAAGTTTTAAAGAAAAGAATTTTCGTTGCTCTGTTTGGAAATTTTTTTTTTACTACTAAGGGCCTTGCCTTTGAAAATGTATTACAAAATGTATTGCAAAAACCTAGCTCATGCCAAAATCACTCACCACTCACTCAACATCTCATGTGTGAAACATAGAGGTGCACACAATGAAAACACACACACACACACACACACACACACACACACACACTTTCTTCACCAAGTTTTCACGCACAACACAAGCCTCTTCTTCTTTTATTTTTCATGTGTTAGCCAAGCATACCATTTCTAGTCATGTACTCTCCTTTGTTCTTGATCAATTGCATAAGGAAAACAAGATCAAGCAGCTACTTATTTTTTCTTTTTATCTCATGCACATAACAAAGTCCCATGCACCTTCATTCTTTTCCTCTACCACACCACCTATCACATTTTCTTCTTTGTTCTTGAGCAACTGCATGATGAAAACAAGACCAAGCAGCTGCTTATTTTAATCTTCACCCAACAACCCCACATGAAGCACCTTGTTTAAGATAGAGAGCTTCTTGTATAAAACAACACAAGCAGCTCTTTTTCCTTGGAACTTCTAACTTATGTAGTTTGTACATACACATATATAGTCCAAGCTGAAACTGAAAAAAAATGGATTTGGTATGTGGATAACTTATAGAATATATGTTCATCTTAATTAAGTTGTTAAAGTTAGCAGAGTATTAATGGAAGATAAATAAAGGACTTAGCCATATAGAATTTTGTGGGTATATTCAATGGAAACCCATGAGAATTGTAGATGAAGAAAAAAATAAAACCAAAGCCTTAATGTCATCATTCCAAAGCTAAATCAAAGGTTAAGACCATTTCAAGGAAAGAAATAAATCAATGGCAAGTATCAAAGGTGACTACAATGATCCATGCTAAAAAGCCATGCATTTCCATCACTATTGCTAAGAATTAGAACCATGAATGAGGTTTCCTAGTCCAATTAGGAAACCTATGGAAGCCAAACCAATCGAGCTTTGAAGCCAAAGGACTTAGCCAGTCAAACCATCAAGGAATGAGCCATCAAGCCACATAGCATGGAATCACATGATTGAATTATTAAATTAAGGAATAATCCCAAACTAAAAATATGATTTTCAAAGGATAATTGGAAGGTTTTAAGACATATTTGTAAAAGGTAAGATGATCATGCATAGGTGGACCAATCAAGAGAAAATTCCCACTTTCCACTTTTCATTTTCCTCCCTTTTTCCCCACCCTAACCTAGGGTTCCGCATTTTTGGCTAAAGGAGGGAGCTAGCTTCCTAAGAAGGTGACACCTCTTGCTTAGTTGTCATCTTAAGTGGTTTACTAATGAGGAAACCCCTATATCTACTTCAAATCAAAGCACATCAAAACCCTAGATATTTTCCAATTTTTCCTATCATTGTCCTTTCTATTTTTTCATCTTCATAATAACCAAAAAACCATGTAGTTAGAAGGGAAGGAGCTCCAAGCCACCTTACTAAGAAGGTGACACTCCCCCCTTCCTTCTAAACATGGCAACCAGCCATGATGACATCATTACTTACCTAATTCATCCACCTAATCTCTCCGCTTAACTCTCCTTATTGAAATCCTAGATCTAGATGTACTTTCCTCTCTCAGATTAAGCTTCATTCAATTGAAAACCCAGCCATCTATAAATACTCTATGGATTCTACTTCTCTTTTCCAAATAAGGTGGTTGGTTTCCAACCCCGTGATATGGGGTTTCATTCAAGGGAGATCTAGGACTATTTTACTATTATTCTTTGGAAGTTTTCCATGAAAATTTTCAAGCTTTCTTTCCTTGTTTCTTGCACTTCAATTCTTGGTTAGTTGCTTCTTTTAATTCCTTACTTTGTTGCTTTACTTCCTTGCTTTGTTTCTTTGTCTTCTTAATTTACTTTAGGCACATAGAACTGGCTTATGTTTCATTGAATATTGCTTTCACTCCTATTTTTATTTCTTAATTCTTCAAGAGACAAGTTACTTTTTCCTTGGTAGGGATAACCAAGAGAAATAGTAGCTTGAATCTCTTTTGTTTTTGTCTCGTAGTTCTCTAGTTCCTTGCTTTGATCACCTTGTTTTTGCCTTTTTCCTTGCTTATTTTCTCCATCTTTTCATTTGATTTTATCTCTTAAATTTACATGTATGACCTCCAATTTAGATTTTGAGTTGATTTAGTGAGTGCCTTGATTACTTTGTGTGATAGTTATCTTTCAATTCATATTTCTGGCCATCTCATGCTCATGAACAATGTGTATGATGATAAGTGTTCAATTTTGTATGAAAAGTACCCAATTAGTAGCCAATGCTTTATAACTTTTAGTGTTAAATTAGGGTTTTTGGCCAAAATTTATAACACATGCATTTCTAACCTAAGAATTCAAAAATGTGAAATTTTGTAGGTTTGGAGTCTAGTCTAGAGTATGTGAATAATCATAATTTGCTAGGATTTAGTTTGGATTTTTATTCTTTTATCGGTATTGAGAAGGTAATTCATAAGTTGAGCTTGGTCAAGATAAGAATAGAGGCCATTCATGAGGTTTCCTAATCAAACTAGAACCTAAGTAAGCCAAAGCTGATATGTCATGAATTCAAGGGTTGATGAAGGTTCAAGATCATTTTAAGCTAGTAAGAAGGCAATTGGAAGAGCTAAAGGTGACTAAAATTGGCCCATGAAGCAAGCCATGCATTTCCACTACCTATGTGTGCAAGCCATTCAACCCACCTTAGCCATATAAACTAGATATTGAGTAGAATAATTTCATCTCCTTCTGTCATGATCATGCATGTGGGGCCATTTTAGCTTGAGAAAGACAGTTGCAAAAATTTTATAGTATGGTTTTTATTGGCCCACCATATTTAAGGATGCACATTCTTACCACATAGCATTTGTAAGGTGCCAACGGTTAAGAAGTCTAGGAAGGAAACACATGATGCCCTTAAACCCAATCCTTGTCATGGAAACATTCAATGTTTTGGACATAGATTTCATGGGACCCTTTCCTAATTCTTTCTGCAATCTTTGCATCTACATGGCATTGGACTATATGTCAAAGTGGGTAGAGGTTGTACCACGTAAAACCAATGACTACAAGGTAATGGTATGATTCTTAAAGAAAAATATTTTTGCATGGTTTGGTACTCTAAGAGCCATAATAAGTGATGGGGAAAACACTTTTGTAGTCAAGTATTTGAGAATTTAATAAAAAAGTATGGTGTCAACCGTCGGATAGCCACCCCATACCACCCACATACTAGTGGCCAATTAGAGGTATCCAATAGGGAAATCAAGTGTATCTTAGAAAAGATAGTCAATTCAAGTAGGAAAGATTGGTCTATATGACTTAATGATGTTTGTGGGCCTATCATAGAACCTATAAAACTCCAACAGGCATATCACCCTACCACTTGGTCTATGGAAAGGCCTACCACTTACTAGTGTAGTTACAACATAAGGCATATTGGGTTATTAAGAAGCTCAATTTTGACTTAGATGCTGCTGGGACCCACCATAAGCTCCAACTCAATGACTTGGAGGAATTGAGGAATTTCATGAAAATTTTTCGCATTCACTTTCAAAAGGTGGCATGCCTTTAATTTTAAAATTCAAAAATAGGGAAGAATTTAATTTGAAATTCATTTTTCTAAAAACCCAGATGTCACTTTCATGCTCACATTATACATATACATAGTTTTTTAGAAGATAGAAATTCATTTCTTAAAACAGGACCCATCCAGTGTTTCACTTGTATAGCCCCTATAACATTATATTAAATGTCCAATATCACAATTCAAATGACTAACTACATAATACAAAAGCTTTAATAAAATGTATACTTGAGCATAGAAGTATGGTTGTTGGATTCCTCTTCTTATGTATATCTTCTCTTGTCTATCTGTATTTGAGATATTATAAACATAAAACATTTACAATATCTCAGCAAGCTATGCTTGGTAGAGGAGTTTAAGAAGCATCCTGAATCTTAATATACATTAATTATTCCATAGTAATTAGAATATTCATTTTCATAGCAATTATATTGAGTTGGATTTACTATATGTTTCACATTTCAATAATCCATTTATAGACCAAATATCTGCATGTTTCATAATCATTAACAATCCATTGATAAATCAATTATTAACATGTTTCACAATTATCAATATCTACATGTTTCATAATTATAAGTAATCCATTGATTTATCAAACATTTTTAATTATTATTTGTTATCTAAATAAACTAATCCAATTTAATGAAGCATACTCTGCATAATAGTTCTACCCATTCATATGCCATATGAAACTTATATGAAACTACACCCTCAATCATATACATATAGTATACGTACACATATATGAAAATTGTTAAAAGACATACAAAATTATGAATATAATCAATAAGTCTCCTAATCTACATTCCCAGACTATATTAGGTTTCAAAATTATTACCCTCATCATGTGGGGTTCATAATCATCCAGCCTCTACTGGTATATCAATATAATCATCATGCCCCTAACTATATGGGGTCCACAATCCTCTAGCCATCGTTGGTATAAGGCATATCATCATGCCATATCATATAAGGCATCTCATAATGCCATCCTTTGTGGAAATCACAATATCCATGTCCATATAGGAGGACCATGGTTGTCACAGTGGCGGCCTTCTCATAATTGCTCCACTCGACTTTTAGCAACACATAGTGCTTGGTATCCATAACATAATAAATTTTGGAGAGCGGGTGGCCAAACCCTCATAACTCTCCTAGCATAGCATCCCCAGGCATATGCCTATGTAAAATAAAATTCTTAGGCCTCCATGCTCGGATGTAAAGTAATCATAATAGCAGGCAATTTGCTTGTCCACAAATTTTATAACCAGAATAACATCCTCACTTATTTGTTGATAATCCACCAAGGATGTATCCTAGATACCTAGATTCATACATCACATATACTGACATGGTACCCATGTACCATCATGTAATTTCACAATCATATAAGATCTACAAGTCTTAATCATGTTTGTCAGATAGTAGGTGAACATTAAGCATGAATTATAAGCAAGACATCATTTTAAATAACTAATTTCTATCATTCACCATACAAGCACATTCAATGACAATTTTACTATT
Organism: Warburgia ugandensis; assembly: GCA_035236585.1. Taxonomy (NCBI): domain Eukaryota; kingdom Viridiplantae; phylum Streptophyta; class Magnoliopsida; order Canellales; family Canellaceae; genus Warburgia; species Warburgia ugandensis. The sequence goes on along the minus strand of CP141139.1, from coordinate 30,807,713 downwards.
TCATTGGAATAATTTTCATAATGTGAAATAAGATCATGTTTATAACATGAATCTTGTTATTTAGTAATGCTTTCTTAAATATCCACCTACCTTGTGTGATGTGGTTATCAAATTCCACTAGCTTTAATCTCCCTCTTCTCCACAATCCACCACGTGTGCTTCAATCTATACAACGCATAAAAATTTGGCTTTTAATACCATCACATACATATATATATTTAGATTTAATTATGATCTAGCATCCGATCATCCCATCTAGACTCAGATAAGTGATCTAGGCTACTGTCAATCTTGTCAATCATGGACAAGATCGATGGTTGGATCATTCTATGGATCTAGGTTTAGAAGTCGAATTACCCCTGTCCGAGCTCCAATTGAATGATCAGAACTTTGAACAGAATGGTAAAAACTCCTGTCATAAATGGTCTCATTGTCTAAAAGAACAATATTCTTCAGGATTATCTCATACACATCATCTACAACTAATAGTCTTCTATCTTGATCTTTTAGTGTAGTGGTTATACATTTCTTAATGGTTTCTGAAACTGACTTTTTTGTGTTCTTATACATATTTGAAAACCACAATTCTTGCTACAAGGGAAACCTAATTGGGTGATTGGCAGTAATCGCAGCAGTAGTTTCTGTTGCCAATTCATCAAGCCCACTAATGGTGACATCAACACCCACCTACTGCATGACAAAGAAAGGATTACAATCCTCAAGGCTAAACAAGAAAACAGAGAGACAGAGGGAATATGGACAGGTCAGCCTCTCCAAAGGCCTGCTCTATGCCGATGATGGAAGCTGTCTACGAAAGGAAGAAAAAGAATTTTTGGGGCATGTTTAGCCTGAGACGAAACCAACACCCCCCTATTTGTTAAAAGTTATTGCTAGAGAAATGTAAATCCTAGGAACTCAAACAGGGAACATATGTGGGAAGCTAACTAACTAGCAGTCCTTACAATGTTGTGAAAATAGATGGAGAGGGGAGTTTAGCATAGGTTCACTGGTCAGGTGAACACTTCAATCGGAAAAAGGAATCTATCCCGATTTGTTTTACATGCTAGTGGAAGATCAAGTATGGATCGGAAAAGATAAACCCAAATCCCATCGTTAATCATAGTTTTTCTACTATACAGCAAATTTAATCACAAAAATAGGGAATTGTAGGAAAACTACCTCTGTGGATGTCCACCACCTCTAATTGTCATTGGAGAAGATAGGGTTTGACGATTTTTTGGCAACGGTCCACATGTATGCTATTGTTTCCTTCAGATCTGACACATTTTCTCCTTCAATGGCGATGAAATGAAATGGTTTTTGCCCTAAACCTTGAGGTGAGCAAGGTGGAGATTTCAGATTTGGAATTTGAGCTTCCATCTTTGTCGTCAAGCTCCATTTTTCTTGGCAACATGAAAACCCCAAACCCTCTTCTACTCTATTTTCTCCTGCGCGGTCTAAGTTCTCTAGCCCTCATGTCACTTTCCCTTCTCCTTTTCCCTCTCTTCTCCTTCTCCTTCTCCTTCTCCCTCTTTCTCCCTTCTCCTCATTTCTCTTCTTCTTCTTCTTCTTCTTCTTCTTCTTCCCCATTTTCTCTTCCTCCCCATCAGGTTCCTTGGTTCAGGTTTGGTTGAAAATAGACTAACAACTGTTTTCATTTTCATTCAAGTGGGGTGCCATTATCAAATGTGGCCCCCTCCACTAAGTTTTTTTTTTTTTCTTCTTTTTCTTTTAATTAGTTTATGTTTGTTGTTAATTATGATGTTTTTACTATTATAAACACTATGATGCCAGTCAATGATGTTTTTCAACTCCATTGCCTATCACATTCCAACTCCTATAGATGGGGCCCACTTAGTGAAATTACTAAAATACCCTTTTGTAAGAAAATTACCGTTTATTCATCCAATCTCTGATTTCAAAAAACTTAGTGTCATTGGATTCATATCGATGTGTAGAATCCAGATTTAGTAATTTCAATTCCCAAGTTCTAAGGTTTTTTTTTTTTTTAACTTTTAATTACTAAAATAGCCCTAAATTTGAAGTCCCATAACGTCCTCATTCAGACTCCATTTTTAGCATTCTTTGGGTCGTTGGATTCTATTTTCTGAGCATAATCTAATAATTTATGTTTTATTCTTGATTATAACCCCATAAAATGTCATCGTCCTAGAACACTCATACCTCGATCATGCAATAGTAGAATTTTGGGGTTGTTACACATATAACTCTGCACAACTATAGAAAGATTGAATGAAAGTTACCCATGATAGAAAATTTTTGAGGAAATCCTTCTCCCCTAGACAAAAGGTCTTATTGTACAATTCATGATTGCATCTATTCTCAGGCAAACTTAGATCTAGATGAACAGGACCATACATAGTACGTGAGAAGGATGGTGAGATCCAAAAAGTAGATGGGCAGAGGTTAAAACCTTTCCTAGAATTGCCTATTGCAGAAATTAAAGGGGCACTTTTAGAGACACCTCATTATCATGACCCACCTTAGACTTTTCCAAGAACCCTTACAGATTATTATTCTTGCACTCATCATTATGTCTGAGTGAAGATATAAAACTTAGTGCTACCTAGAGTCAACCCAACTATTTTTCAAAAACCATTTTTTGACATCTTTCCATTTTTCATATAAAGTCCTATGTTTTCAAACATTGGGGACAATGTTCCATTCAGGTTGGAGGGTGTAGATACACATGGAGGTTTTGGATTTTTCTCAATTTCCTAAAAAGAAAAGAGAGAGAAAAGAAGTTTTTGAGGTAGAGCTCCCTTACTGCGATGACAGCTGGATTTTAAGACTTGGTAATTCTACCACTTTCACCCCTTAATGGGAGTGTATATGGCTAGTTTTGCATATTACTTATGTGTTGAAGAATTTTATGAAGGTTAATTCTCAAAAAATGTTTACACACAACACATAGTGAAGACTAATAGAAAGGTATGATGTTGTTGTTTTAAATAAAACTCACAAGCTCATGAATCATTTTCAATATAGTACACTAGTGAGGCTGATCTCACGAGGAATTGAACTAATGTGATGCTAGTGGCCCCTACTTTAAATTATCTAACCTAGCCAAGATAATGAGATTTTAATCTAAACTAATGATGGAAATAAAAAATGTATGAAATTAGAAACTTTTAGAACTTTCTAAACCAAAACATGGAAACTTTCTTAACTAACTTGACATGTAAAATAAACCTAAAAAAAATATCTAACTAATAAATCAAAATATGTACTACTTATGGAAATAACTAAACAAGTGGTATGCATGGAATTAAGCTATAAAAAATGAATGAAACAAAATAATTAAGATGCATAGATGAACATGATAATATGCATAAATTATGATGAAATACTAATCTTACATGGAATGCATGAATGAGACTAGAATTTGAGCATGAGAATCTAATCTAAACCAAACAATTTGTCTAAGGGAAAGCACCTTGAAACCTTGTGCATGGACCATGGTTTTATGCACATGATTTATGGGTTAAACATAGACTGAAATCAATGCACCTCTACATAACTATTGTGCAATCTACTCCAAGAAATAAACACACAACTTAAAAGCTTAATTAATTTTCTAAAGAATAATGTAGACCAGCTATAAATAACAGGAAGAATTAGGCATAAACAAGTTGGTAGTTCTATGTTGCTGGAATCAACACATTAAGGCATAACTTTATACTCATTAAAACATTAAATTCAATAGTTCTTTAATACTGGAAACAAGTGTAAACAAGAACTTTAAGTTATTTTATTAAAAAAGTACCAATTACATCCAAAAATTTGAATTCATAAAACATATACATAATGCTGGAAATTGTATTTAATTCAAGACATAAAACTTGATTCAAATCAATTCTAAAACACCTTTCAAAACCCTCAAACTGATCTCCTCTGATATGCAAGTGGTTTGAGAGGGAAAAAAAATGGCTGCCCTAATGAGGGAACTTAAGGAAGGGAACACCTAAGACTTTGTCTATCTCGAAGAAGAAAGCAAGGAATGCAAAGAGGAAAATCAAAGACTCAAGTCACTTCTTGTCTTGGTTGTCACTACCAAGGTATAATTAACTTGTTTCTTCGAGTAATAAGCAAGGAAAACTTACAAGTTGAAGGCAATTCAACAAGGTAAACAACAAGAGAAACTAATGAAAACAAGGTTGGAATTCATGGGAACCAAAAGAAAAACTAAATGGCAATGAATAGTAAGGATAAGATTTGATCCAAGGTGACTTCCCTTGGCTGTCAACTTGAGGAAAAACCAAACTTAGACCTTAATCTTTAAGGAGGGAAAAGTAATAGAATTAAAAAGCTACAATGAGCAACAAAGGGAGTAAAATCAAACAGAGAATCAAGGAGACTAACCAACTTTCAAGGAAGAACCAAACACCCAAGGAATAGGATTGAACACTTGAGGAAGCAACAACACATTTTGGAAATTCGTAGTGCATCTTAAGGGTGAGGTGGAAATTAAGAAAAAAGTGAGAAAAAGTAAGAAAAATACTAAAAATTGAAGGCTATCTCATGGATAACTCTCTTGAATATCCTCCAATCCTAGCCTTCCATTTAGCTTAGCTTGATAGCTCAGATGGCTAACTTTGAAGAATCCATTGACTAAGATTCATGGCTGGATTAGGAAGCTTTCTTGGCTTCATCCCTTTGCTTGAATGGCATGTATGATTTGGCTTGAATTCCTTAGCTTGCCACCTTTTTTTATGGCTTATATGGCTAAGGTGGCTTAAGTGGCTTCTATCCAAAGGTGGTGGGAATGCACGGCTTGCTTCATGGACCTACTCTAGCCATCTTTAGCTCCTTAAATCACATCCATTATTGGTCCACAAGATGATCTTGGCCTTTGGTTTATGTTAAAGAGATGATTTTGAGACTCAAACCCTATCTTTTGATCTTAATATTCAATTTCATCCTGATCGATCTTAGCCATGGTCTCATCAAAGGATATCAACTACTAAGAATGTTACACTCTACCAAAGTACTTATTCATTCATAACCATTTCCAAGCCATATTACTCCTAGGATCAAGTTAGGACCTCTATTAGGACGAAACGTAGGCTTAGGTAAAGGTTAACAAAAGAGTGGATGTAAAGGTAAACAAAGGTCATCTGGAAAATATATAAAGGTCTTCTATCAATGTATTAACAACTTTTCCATTTTTCCTCATAAGAGTGAACATTCTTCTTTTTCATTGGCTATTTATTTTCTCTATTTTCCTGTATTTTTTTATTTTTTTTTGCTTGACTATATACATAACCTCTTTGAGTTTTTCTTCTTTTTTCACCTTTTTTGATGTTCATCTCTTAAATTAGTTTGTTCATACTTTTTCTTAAGATGTTCTTCAATCTTCTCTACATATTTCCAATACAAATGGGTAATGGATATATATTGGAGGTTTAATATAGGTAAAAGTTGTTTGGCTAACAAAGAAAAGGCTAATTTTTGAAAGGCTCAAGGGAATAGGAAATAATATAGAGAGGGCTAAAGGCTCTAGGTTTTACCAAGGATGGCCTCTATCATTTTCTAGGTTTCATATGACTTGAGAATGTTCATAAACTTAAGAGATATATGGTATAGTTTTTTTGTCATTTCTCAATAGTTGACTAAGATGAAGAATAATGAGACCAACTAAGAAATAATGTTGGTTGAAGAAAATTTTGAATTTATGTATAACCCTTAAAAAAGAACAAATGCCTCAAAACTCGCTTGGGTTATAAGTCTCGAAAAATATTATTTAGAATCTCTAAGTTATATTTTCCTCTCAACTTAAACTACATATAGCTATTTTGTACAATTAATATTCTGAGTTTAATTTTTCATGAGATATTTTAGAAATAGAATAAAATAGTGAACTAATTGTATACAACTCTATTAATAAGCTAAATTTTAAAAGTTAGTTGGATATTTAGAAAATTTAATCTCATCTTTGCAAAGGAACTTATCAAGTTTTTTTCAAAAATTTTCAAAAATGCATGAAAAAACTTAGAAATCTCATTTGTACACCTCCCAACCTGAATGAAGCATTGTCCTCAATGTTTCGAAATATAAGATACCTAATTGATGAATGTGTAATGCTATCTAATGAGACTTTCTAAAAAATTCCTAGCTTGCCTCCCAATGAGGGCTAAGTTTAACGTCTTCAGCCGACAAGGGTTATAACTAGTCTATCCATCTAAACCTAGACCTAGCCAGTTAAACTAAATTTTCCTAATACTAATCCTAAGAATGAAATGGTAAGATTTCTTATGACACTTTAGAACCTCATGGTAGTTTATAAATTTCTTCCACCTTGAAATTTTAGGTGCTAATAACAATATGACATAATAGATCCCAACGATTTTGAATGTTGTGGGACCATATTGATGATTCATCATTTTCAATATTTCATGATAGTTAATATAATTCCTCCACCTTATATTTTGAGGTGGTGGTAACATGATGACTTCATGTACTACCTGTATTTTGATGGACCATATGAAGATGAATGGTCCTTATCTTGACCAAATTGAGGGATAACATTGACCATTCTATTCAATTTATGTTTTTCCTCTGTTCCCTTACATTGTCCTGAATTATGTGTGTAAGTTGACTCTCACCTTCCCAAAAAGGTTGTTCTAATATTATTAGAGGCAAGGACATGGTTTTGCTTAAACCCTTATTCTGACATGTACCCTAAAGTAGGTTGATGTACATCAATTGATTCTTTTTCTTTCTGTTTTACGGGCATAGGTGAGGTGTCAAATAGGTCTGCATGACTATCTTGTGAAACTTCAAATATGGATTGTAGGTCCCAATCAGGTACATCTTCTATATTGCAAGGCTTAATATGAATTCCAAGCCTTATAGGGGGATTTACCCTAGCTTGCCATTGAGAAATGTCTAATAAAGGCATAATATCCAATAGCTCATTCACCTCCTCAATGGACATGTCTTCATCAAAATCATAAAAATAAGTAGGACATGATTTTAGAGTGGGATGTTGCTAAAAGTTTCATTTTCTTGTGTGGTGACCTAGGTTTTTGAAATACATTTTTTTTTTTTTTTTTCAAATGGTGGTCAACCAATTTTGCAAACGTTTTGAAAACTTAAGCAGCAATTCCTTTTAGTAAAACCAAATGCCACATTTTTCTCACATATACATACATAATTTTGTGTACAACATATGTTTCCAAAGAAACTCATTTTATTAAAATTGCAGGATTGATCTAGTGGTTCACATACATAGCCCCTTTATTACATCTTATGTCCAAACTGCACAAATCAAAATACAATCCAATCCTTTCACAAAAGTACATAGTCTTGATCAATAGTATGGTCTTTGTCTTCCCATGTCATATCCCTCCATTCTTTTCTTTCTGTATTTGAGATATTGTAAACATTCAAACATTTACAATATCTCAGCAAGCTATGCTTGGTAGGCAATTCAAGAACATATGGAATTGTACAATTCAAAAGTACATTATTCATAATAATCATATTCCATATGAATCACATAATTCAATTTCCATGAACCATACCATATATGATCATTCTATCATAAAATTTATCATGTAACATCCACTATGATAATTCCAAACCGCTCACCACTATATCGTATGTAAGGTCATAAATTGCATGAGTTACGACGAATAAGTGTCATATGTCCAGTGGAGGCATATGACCTTGTGTCCTTAGGTACCTGGGGACCACACGGCAGCGAGGTCGTGGGCATAGTTGGGCCCTATGGTTTCGTAGACTTACTTGCATTGCATATGGCATGACATGAGGTTGGTCGACCATACCATACCATATATCCATGAGTTGGATTCAGTGAAGCATCTTATGCATATCATTATGTTTATGATATATATGATACTTTCGACTTGGATTATGCTATTCTTTAAGTCGTTAGTATTCTAGTTCGACAGTGGTTTTTAATATAGATATTGAACATGATTGTTCAAACATGCACATGTTTTAAAGAGCATATGATTTTAAACATAACATGCATTGTAAAACTAGTAGTGATAGACTCCTACTAAGTATAGTATATACTCACCCTATCCTTAACATTTTTCAAGATAGTTCCATCGACGAGTAGAGGACACCTATGTTGGTGCTACGAGCAAGAAAAATCAAAAGGAGACAATTATACCTGTAAGTAAACACTCTACCCTTTGGACATGTAGTTGTATTTAATTACAGTTGGGCTGTGAGCTATGACTAGATAGACCTGGGAAAACATTTATGATTTCTGAAGCTTTTCAAAAACTACATTGATTGTTGTGAAAGCAAATGACACTCGGGGTTTTCAAAATGAGTTTAGAACAAAAGATTTTCCACTGCATTGCATGGTTTTTATAAAATGGTTTTGAAATAGGGATGCATCTCGCCTTATGAATTAGATATTACATTTAAAAATGCATGGAAAAACCCGGGTCATCACAGTTGGTATCAGAGCCTAGGTTTTATCCTTTTACAGCCAGTCCAACATGTCCAAGGGTCATAGACAATAGAGAAAATAAAAAAGAAGTATAAATAGGAGTAGTAGAGATGACTACTTCTATTTGAGGATTACAATAGTAATGCACAAGGCAGTTCACCATAAATAAATAGGTAAAACACAACTTGGTTTAACAAATAAGTAGGCAAATAAGTACCGATCACTTTAGAGACCCTTGAGATATATCTGGAAAGAGATCAACAGGTAATCGAATAAAGTATTTCTATGTCTAAGAAAATGTTTTATGCTTACCTAAGTGTTGTTAAACTTGTTTATTTAACAGCATCAGCACAATTTGATATAATCGCTATTGAATGAGAATTATTGTTATAAGCTAAGTATGAGGAGGCACTTGAAAGATAAAATTTGAGGAATTAAGAAAATCACTACTTATGAGGATACCTCCTGACAATACAGACTGCATGGTTGACGATAAAGCCTTGATAAAAGATTAAACAATATATTGACATAAGGGATGGAAGGAGAAAAGGTGAGATCGCTAGCACACTATAAGGTGAAGATTTGATGTTACATTGCCTTTAGACAAATAGTTAGTTGCTCTGAGCATATACCAAGTATGAAAAATCAATTGAAAGAATTTCCTAAGGACTAACCCTACCGGATTGAGTATAGAACTTTTGGATTGAAAGGTTACGAAGAAAACCATTAAGCAAAGAAAGGACAACGAGGATGATGACAAAGGATTCAACCATGACCTAGTAAGGGTACTCGGTTATGAATATGAGACTTTTTGTTTTGCATAAATGGGAACATTATTGAAAGTCCTAATGATAAATTGATGTGAATAGTGAAATAGGCCTCTGAACAAGAACATTTGGCCCATGATGATGAATCGACCATTAACATTTGACATGAGTTTGGATAAAATCTTCACGGAGAACAATGTTTAATGAATTCAAGAGTTATGAAACTGGATATAGAGTTAAGACATTTTACTTTCAGTATATGATAGGTCCTCGATGGAAGATGCTACTAATTGGCTTTCATGATTTCATTTTGAATGTAACTTTGGTCGAGGAATAAAGTCACATATGGAAAATGACAGACAGTTGAAATTCAAAGTTAATCAAGGGTTTAGCTGTAGAGCACATGATACCTTGTCAGTTATTGAAGTATCTTGGGGACAAATATAAAAGATAAGAAGTAAGGTTAGACACAATAGAAAGAAAGTAATTTTTTTGAACTCTTACTAATGACATATAACCAACCATTAGAAGGAGATGTGGATGATGAAGAGATTACTAGATGAAACATAAGAAGAAACATGGATCATCCCATGATATTCAAGAAAAAGGACTATGAGAAATAAGATCATATGATCTCAAAGAAGTATGGAGTAATTTATGCATGAATAAAGAAGCATGATCCTATGAGGAGACTATCCTATACATGATGAGAAAAGTATAGGCATCTAAGGATTTCGAGATAGATGAATTACAGTTAGAAACTGGTATTGTTAAAATGGCATAAGGTTAGACACAATAGAAAGAAAGTAATTTTTTTGAACTCTTACTAATGACATATAACCAACCATTAGAAGGAGATGTGGATGATGAAGAGATTACTAGATGAAACATAAGAACAAACATGGATCATCCCATGATATTCAAGAAAAAGGACTATGAGAAATAAGATCATATGATCTCAAAGAAGTATGGAGTAATTTATGCATGAATAAAGAAGCATGATCCTATGAGGAGACTATCCTATACATGATGAGAAAAGTATAGGCATCTAAGGATTTCGAGATAGATGAATTACAGTTAGAAACCGGTATTGTTAAAATGGCACGTATGGGAGTATGCATCAAAGTACGCAACGAAAGCAGCCCTTATAGGTAAGGCCTTGTAGAAGGAACAATAAAAATGATAAATTGAGGATTGAGCCTAGATTTGATTCCTAAGGGGAGAATGCATTCACCAAGAAGTTATCTAAGAGACAAAATACCTTGAAGATGATAATTTATGGAATTTCGAGGACGAAATTCTTTTAAGGGGATAATAATGTAATGCCTGAGTAATTTATGCTAAATTGGACATTCTATAGGAAATGAACTGTGTTGAATGTTTTACTTTATTTAAAATAGAAAATGAAGGAATTTGTAAGGAAACTTGGTACCATTAGATTTTACTCGAAAAATGGAATCCAACGCCGAAAACGGAGTTCGTATGAAGAAGTTACGGCCATTTAAAGATCAGGGGCAGTTATGTAATTTAAACTAAAAAATGAAAAAGAACGAAAAACACAGGGGGCCGTTTTGATAACGGCACCCCCTGTCGTCTTCCTCCTCTAGACTTCTCCAGAAACCCTGTTTCCAGAGGTTTCTGCCACCGCCATAGCAGGGCTATAAAAAGCCCTATCTCCCGCTCTCTAAAACACTAGTTTTCTAGCCATTTTGAGACTGGGGTTTCCGGCAAAATCGGAAACCTGTCTCAAACCAGTCGTCCCTAAGTTTTTCGGCAATAGCTAGGCCCAAGTCAGGCCGGCCATTCCCGTCTCCCCATTCCCCTCTCTTCTTTCCAGTCTTGGCAATGGGGTTTCCCCCTTCTTCGAGTTTTCCAGCAACCAAGGGTTTAGGCAGGCAACCTACCAGGCGGGAGGAGCACCATCTCCGGCTGCCAGGTAAGCTCTCACCTCCCTCTTGCATTTTCTCCTTGGTTTTCTTCTTGTTCCAGCTTAGATCCATGCCAGATTTGGTAGGTTCCAGCCGAAAATCCATGATTTTCTAGGAAGGAAACTAGACGGGTGAAAAACCCATCCATAGTAGCACGTCCCAGGGATGCACGGGCGTCCTTAGGGTGTGGGCGTCCCAGGGTGCACAAGCGTTTCAGGGGTGTGTGGGCATGACGCGCAACCATGCCGAGCTCCCTACGGTGACTGTCACATGCGTGCCGTGCACGAATAGATGCCCGACTCAACCGAGACGCACGAGTGTCCCAGGAATTAGGACATGCGTGCAACCCCGCCCAAGACTCATCCATGCAACACTGTCTAGGACGCGTACCCTAGCGCGCCATTCAGATGTGCACATTGCACCATTCGGATAGACACATGTGAACTAATGTAGTTTAGGTACAACCAGGGCACACACTCATCCTAGAACCTGTGGCGTAGGGCCCTAATTGACACATCTAGGTCTTCCATTAAGGCGGGCACACGTCTTGGAAACCATGATGCGTGGACCCAATGAGATTAGGAAGTTAGGATTAGAGGACAAGTTACAAAGTTTAACTATTGAATAGTAGATCCATATCATAGGATCTAGCCTGACAATGAATTAGGCAAGGACCATGGACCCTAAAAGGCAAATCTAACGATATAATGTCTAAATAGATTGAAATTAATAAGGACTCCTTGTATCCATTCATATCTAGGAGTTTATAAATGAGACCTAGGGACGAGTTGACGTGATAAAGGAAGCGACTCCAGGAGACTTTGAGGTACGTGCTCTATCGCTACTAGACTTTTGAAAAGAGCCATGATTGTTTTGAGACTGCATGTTTTAAGTATAAGTTATATTACTTATTTAGCATGACTTAATCTTATAAACGAATTCAGCATGCATATGACAAATACATTATGCATAGACATGTTTTGTAGAAAATTGCATATATTGCATGATTTGTGAGCATTGAGTTCTTGAAAAATTGCATGTCCTTGAGGGTTACCAAAAGATGTTGGAGTGCCCAAAAGACGCTGGGTAGGCAGTTGTGAGGGCCAGACAGTTGAGAGGGACCCAAAGAGGACAGGTTTTGAAAAAAGAGGTTTTTGCTTATTCTTGTCTGCATGATAAGTGTAGCCTTGGCCGATGAGGGCGGGCCAACAAGGGCGGGCTGATGAGGGCGGGCCAGAGAGAGCTGGCAGGCTTCTAGGTTGTCAGGCTTCTAGGCAGGGCTATGACTTTGAATGCGAGACTAGCATGGGCAGATTTTATGCATCGCATGCACGCTTTGCAACCGATTGCATAAATTGCATGAGTTACGACGAATAAGTGTCATATGTCCCATGGAGGCATATGACCTTGTGTCCCTAGGTACCCGGGGACTACACAGCAGCGAGGTCGTGAGCATAGTTGGGCCCTATGGTTTCGTGGACTTACTTGCATTGCATATGGCATGACATGAGGTTGGTCGACCATACCATACCATATATCCATGAGTTGGATTCAGTGAAGCATCTTATGCATATCATTATGTTTATGATATATATGATACTTTCGACTTGGATTATGCTATTCTTTAAGTCGTTAGTATTCCAGTTCGGTAGTGGTTTTTAATATAGATATTGAACACGATTGTTCAAACATGCACATGTTTTAAAGAGCATATGATTTTAAACATAGCATGCATGGTAAAACTAGCAGTGATAGAGTCCTACTGAGTATAGTATATACTCATCCTATCCTTAACATTTTTCAGGATAGTTCCATCGACGAGTAGAGGACACCTATGTTGGTGCTACGAGCAAGAAAAATCAAAAGGAGACAATTATACCTGTAAGTATACACTCTACCCTTTGGACATGTAGTTGTATTTAATTACAGTTGGGCTGTGAGTTGTGACTGGATAAACCTGGGAAAACATTTATGATTTCTGAAGTTTTTCAAAAACTACTTTGATTGTTGTGAAAGCAAATGACACTCAGGGTTTTCAAAATGAGTTTAGAACAAAAGATTTTTTGCTGCATTGCATGGTTTTTATAAAATGATTTTCAAATAGGGATGCATCCCGCCTTAGGAATTAGATATTGCATTTAAAAATGCATGGAAAAACCTGGGTCGTCACAATAATATCATCAAATTTCTGGAAGCGGGTGGCCAAACCCTCATAACTTCCCTAGCATAGCATCCCCATGCTTATGCTCGTTTAAAACAAAACAACAAACCTCCATGCTTGTATCTAAAATACTTCTTGTACATCTTAGATGATCTGTTTGTTTATATTATCATCCTTGTATTCAATATCCTCATACTAAGGATATAATTTCATTTCTAGATTTAGGGATCCTCATTTGCAATGAATGATACCCATGTTCATATAAGTTTAGGGATTAATCATTTATTGTAAATGATCCCCATTTCCTTTAATTTGGTATTCATATACCAAATGTTATTAAGTGTAAGGATGCTCATTTGATACAAATGATTTACATTATTATTATGTTCTTATCTAAGTTTAGGGGTAATCATAAATGATATCCAGGTATTTATTATGTATTCCATCTAATTTCAACAGTTATTTCTATCTCATATACATGAATTATGATTCAAATGTAACTAAACATATTATCATCCTTAAGCATTATAATCTCTACGTATAACAACAATTCCATAGACCCTAGGTATTGTATTCTTAACATTCCACCTACCTTCATGTAGTGATCCATCCCTTTAGATCCGCCATGATTGACGTATGTAATTTGTAAATGCATACATACTATCATTATTTGTACAATTTTGGATAATCTCCTATCTATATTCCTTATCTAATCTTGTCCTTTGAGATAAAGGATCTAGATCTGTCTTGTGTTCCTATCATCCATATAATCTATCTTCCTCAGATAGTATTTTATCCTATTGATCAATAGATCTGACTATTAGAATGATCTTCTAACCTTTCATATCTAAGTATTTTCTATCTCTAAGTCTTTGTGTATTCCTTTCTTTGATCTTGATCTTTCATAGATCCTTTGATCAACAATTTATACTTGTTGATAAAGATCAAGAGCTTAGATCTTCTATCATCTAGTTCTTCTTTGATCTAAGTTTAGTTGTTTGATCATCCCTTAGGAGGATGATCCTGGTTCTTTCCCTTGAATCATATTTGATCAAGGGTTTGGATTATCTAATCTAATGATCTAGATTTGTCTACAACATACATACATGAATACTTAATAAAATACAACATTAGGATTCCTATTATTCTTGATCATTCAAGATCCTATGAATCTTGTTTGATCTTGATTATCTTACTTACCATTTTTATTAAGATTAGATATTTTACTAACCTTTTATGATCCTATTTTTATTATTCAACTAGTTAATGTTTTATTGGTTGAAGATAGCTTATTTCATTCTAAGTCTAGACTGCTCCTCTTATTTCCAATTCACTAAGGCTTACTAGTTGAATGGCTGAACACAAAGTGGTTACTTCAATCCTCATGTAAGGAGGCGGTTAAACCTCACAAATGTCAACAGAAGGTAGGGAAAGAGCAAGGCTCTATTAGAAAAGCCCCTTAACCACCATGTTTAGCATTCATTAGAGTGACCTCAGCTCAACCTTTCAGAAGGTTCCTATGAGCATTTTAACCCTAAGTACTCTTTCTAATTGATTTTAATTAAGTCCATGAACAATTAAAATGTCATTCATGGGGTTCATTATTTTCTTAGTTTGGGCCAAGGAAATGATATTCCTTATATTATCCTACTAACTATAGCCCTTACTATCATTAAGTTCATGTCATTCATTCCATGTAAACGTCCTTCAACTCTATTTTTCACTTAATTACATTTTCAATGTAATTTTCATAGCATAAGCATTAAAGCATAAATAAATATATAAATAAGTAAATCTAACAATTAAATCAACTAAGCCATAAAATACAATTATAATAACATTCAATAATTCAAATGAACATTTAACATGGCATAACTATTCATCATGAACCAACGGTCATAGTTAATTTCTATTCATTTTCATCCATTTTAGGGTTTAGATCTTGATCTTTTCATTTTCCTTTAGATCTAATACATCTTCTTAATGTGATTTCATTGCTAGATCATTGATGCATCTCATCAAATGATCTAATCCTTCTTGATCCAACCAATCAAGAAGATCTTAAGTCATTTTATCCAATTTAAGGGCATAAATCTTAATCTATCCCAAATTATCATCATCAAGTCCATCAATCCATATGATATTAACTTTATATCATCATCCAAACACATCCACACTATCCAATCATCCTTGATCAAATTGATCAACGAGATTACCATTCATTTTTGTGGATTTTACTACTTTTAAGGCTATATCTCTTAATTAAACATAGATGAGTCACTTCTAACCATTGATTCAAATCATAAGTTCATCAATGGATTATAAATATAGAGTTTGATCATTCTAAATTTTACTGATCATGGATGTTAGTACCATTATCTCTTAAAAATAGAAATTTTGATGAATTGAATTTATGATTTTGTTGGTTCAGTGGGTTCTCCTCATCAAGAAGAATCCAACCCAACTTTACGACCTCAATTTGGAGTTAAATTGATATCAGAATTTGGATTTTAGGATTTCAGCCAATTTTTATAGCTAATATTTATCTTTACTATTTTTATTCAATTACTTAATCTAGAGATCCAAAAATTTTACTGTAATCATGGTCCTTAAAGTTTTGAGACCTCTTGAACCCATCCATCAGTTCAGATCTCTATTTTGAGATCAACTTGAACATGATCCAAGGTTATTACTATGAATTTTAACAAATAATTTACATAAATACAATTAAAAACACAATTATCATTCTTCCATAAAATTCTACATAACACAAGGAATTCGTCAATGCTTTCAGATATAAAATCAGAGCTCGAATGAGCTCTTAATTGAAGAAATAAGATTTCATATCAAAATTCAACGTCGCGTTACCTGGGATTACTTGTCACCAGGGAGAGGTTACAGGTGATAGACGAGACAATCTAGATCTGGACTATCACATTGCCCATCTTCCAATCTCCCTCATCTTAGTAGATCTACGCCCAAGATTTCTCCTGGGGTTTTGGGCCCCAGGAATCCATCCAATGGCTCAGAAGTTTCATCTGAGTGGTCCAAGATGGGGATCTCAACCATGTTGCTTAATCCGTCATTCCCAATAGATCAATAGATGGGGAGATCACCTGGAAGCCGAAAAACCTAAGGGAGGTGCTGGAATGAACAAAGGGGAGAAGGGTGCACCTACTTATACCACTCCAGTGAGGTGAAGATCACCGGAGAGGAAGAAATAAAGCTGTAAAATAAATAAATCCAGAAAATAACCCTAGACTCTAGAAATACATTCAATTCATGATTTATCGAGTGCCATTGTCGAAGAAGATCAGAGACCATGGGGCTTTTGTAGATCACCACATTTTGAAGATATTTAATAGTGCAAGATCACTATTTAATGATCAGATTGGTAAGAATAACTTGAAATTTCCACTAGAGATGGTACCCTAGTCAGAAGTTTCTTTCATTTTGATTTTACTGGTGATCCAGGATGTGGATCATCATGGAAAATTAGGGCTTTTGTAGATCAGTCCTATCCGACCAGATCCAATAGTGCAGATTTTGTTCTAACGGTTGGAATTCGATGGCTAATTTAAATAGGGTTTCCTAGGTAGAAACCTCGGTTCATTAGGAACGACGAGTCCCTGGACACTGCCGATGCAGACATAGGGTCATCTGCCCGAGTGCGTCTTGTGACACTCCCAGAGGAGAAAGAGGGAGAAAGGAGAGGAATTGGGGAAGATGGAGGTGGAGTTTTGAGCTGGGATTTTGGGGCATTGTAGGAGACTTCATGAAGAACATTAAGAAAGTTTTTTAGAAAATTTATGATCTATTTATAGAGATTTTTGAATTTTCCATGATTACATGTAATCATCATGTTTTCTTGCCATTGGATCCATTTGTGGGTGCCATGAAGGTGTGAAAGGCCCATTTTGCCCTTTTGTAGAAAAAAATCTATTTTATTCTCCTAAGCTAGGAATTGAGCGTACTTAATGGTGTTGGAATAGTATTTCTAAGTATGTTCTAAATATTGTTGTCTTCAATCTCTGCTATGAGTAAAATTACTATTTTACCCTTTTATCCATAAAAATGGAGAAAAATAAGGATTTTTCACCTAGACTCAGAATTTGACGCACTTACAATCATTCTAATTGGTTTTTTCGAGTACATTACGAATATCCAAGTTTTAAGTCTTGATTTTATTTTTATAAAAATGAATTTTCCTGGAACTCAAAGTTTTAGTTCCACTTTTAAAATTTTAACTTTTAATTTTTAATAATTCAATTATATTCATAAAAATTGGAGTTGTTACATCTTCATCAATGAAAGTCTCTTCAACATGATCATAAGGAGTAAGACATGGCTCTAGTAGATACAAGTTGGAGGGTTCTATGGATGGTTATGGACGTTGTGGCTTAGAATGATCATAAGAGATTTTCATTCTATTATTAGTAACAAATGGGTCTTCAGTATCCCTAATTTGTTTTATTTTCTCAACCCTTTTTATATGTTTACAATGTTTCTGTCAGTATTTTCCCATATTGGTTTCATTTCTTTAATCTATTCCTCCCACTCTTATTTCTTTTCATCATGCATCTTTTCACTAGCAGCCATGGTTTGTTCTATTATCTTAAAAAATTGTTGCATATCCTCTTTTAATGTTTGTTCTTCATACTGTATAGGAAATGACTCTAAGGGTTAGTATTGCTGTGGAATTTGGGTATTGAAAAAGGTTGAGAAGGTTGAATGCATGATGTTTGACCTTGAAAATTTGAATAATCATGGTAGTGTTGATCAAGGTGGGACTATTATGTTTCTTCCTAATATTGGATATCTTGAAACCATGGTTGTTCATGATGCCTAGCCCATCCTTTATAATTTGTCCTAGGATAGTAATCATTGCTAAGGTATGTGAATGCATTAGGTGCATCCACTAGCTCCTGATAACAACCATTGTATGTGGAGCTTATTGTCCATGAAGGAGTCGGATGGAGATGCTCAGAATAGGTATAATTATTATGGTATTGAGGTTGTAGTACAGCTTGCCTAGAAGCTTTTATCTTAAGTAATTGACTTTCCATTATATCTAACCTATCTATCAATGTACCTATGAATTCTATCCCCTTCTTAATAAGCCTATGTTCTCAACCTTGTATACAACGAAACAAATCATAATATACAACAAATGAGGTTTTATTATTATTATTATTATTATTATTATTATTATTATTTTAAAGTATGAATAAAAAACTCCTAACTATATGAAACCTAATGGCTAGTCCTAAGCTAAATGATGCGCAATCAAATCCTAGTATTCACTAATCGAGCAGTGTCTTAATTATCTTTGCTTAGTGCATATGTGGTAGCTTCTTAGACCTAGATCTAGATAGCTCCTCCTCTTATCCAAATTTGACTATTGCATAGCATTTAGGTTCTACTCAAAAGTAGGTAATACAATCCTCATTATAGGAGGCATTTAGACCTTGACTAATATCAATGAAAAGCGTGAAAAAATCACTTGGATTTTAAGACACCTACTATAACCATAGCACTCAGAAGCCATTGGAGTGACTATAGATCGCATCCTTCTAAAAGGGTCCTATAAGTTCGATACCCTAAGTTTATTTCTACTAGATTTTAAATTTAAATTCAATAGTTGGGATCATGGCATACAAGGTTATTGATTTATTCCTAGGTGCGCCAAGGAGCTATTGATGAAATCCAATCCTTATCTTATAAGGGTTCCTGTGGGATTAATTCCATTCCACTATAAGATATAAATATGCAATGTAGAATAGAAAGCAAACTATTGCCTACCTATATGCTACTTAACAAAATGTCAAGCACCTTAACAGATGGGACACTATAACCATGTAGTCTATGCTTTGGTTATAGCAGAGGTCAAGCTAACCTTTATTAAATAGGTGCACAACTAATGCAACAATCCTAAGTAAAGATGCAACAACTATCAATGAATGACCCTAATTTATATGATTTATTCTACCATCCAAATGAAAATTATACTAAATGCAAATTATCCTAAGAATTAAAATTTGAGTGTGAGATGCTTATAGTGAGGGGTTCTATGATGATGAAGTGTGGGCCATCATACCTCACACTTGCTTTGTATTATTACAACCCATTTAAAATTAAATAATAAATAAAATGCAATTTACAATGGGCCTCTCTATAAGTTTCACTCAAATCCTAATCTAGGAAAGCAATAAAACCTAATCTAAGATGATGTAGCCATGGCCCATAGGATCATCGGCGCTCCTTCACGAATTTCCCTTGCACAAAAATCAAAGAAATATGGTCAATATGAGGAAATAGTAATAAATGAAAAATTATGCAAAAGCCCTAATCTAATGCACCCTAATCTTAGATTAGATGAAAATAACCTAAAGTGTGGAATATTACACAATTTGTTGCAACTCCCTGGCAACATTGCCAAAAACTTGTTGTTATTTTAAATGAAACTTGCAAGTGCATGAATCATTTGCAATATAGCATGCTAGTAAGGTTGATCCCACGAGGAGTTGAACTAATGTGATGCTAGCGGTCCTTACTTTAAATTATCTAACCTAGCCAAGATAATGAGATTTTAATCCAAACTAATGATGGAAATAAAAAATGTATGAAATTAGAAACTTTCAAAAGTTAGAACTTTCTAAACCTAAACATGGAAACTTTCTTAACTAACTTAACATGAAAAATAAACCTAAAATAATGATCTAATTAATAAATAAAAAATATACTACTTATGGAAACAACTAAACAAGTGGTATGCATGGAATTAAGCTAGAAAGAATGCATGAAACAAAGTAATTAACATGCATGGATGAACATGAAAATATGTATGAACTATGATGTAAAAACTAATCTGCCTTGAATGCTTGAATGGGACTAGAATTTGAGCATGATAATCTAATCTAAACTAAGCAATTTGTCCAAGGGAAAACACCTTGAAACAATGTGCGTGGACCATGGGTTTATGGGCTAAACATAGACAATCTAAATATCATGCAATCTTCCCAAAGAACTAAACATACAATTTAAAATCTTAATTAATTTCTTAAAAATTAACTTAGACTGGCCGTAAATAATGTGAAGAATTAAGCATAAACAAGGTGGTGGTTCTATGTTGCTGGAAATTCCAGCACTATGCTATTTCTAATTTCCAAGTAATCAACAGATGAAAGAATGACTTTATATGCATTAAAACATTCAATTCAGTAGTTATTTACTACTAGAAACAAGTTTAAACTAGAACTTCAAGTTATTTCATTGAAATAGTACCAATTACATGCAAAAAGTTGAAAGCATAAAACATATACATAATGCTGGAAATTGTGTTCAATTCAAGATGGGAAACTTGATTCAAATAAATTCTAAAACACCTTTCAAAACCCTCAAACTGATCTCCTATGATATGCAAGTGGTTTCCAAGAGAGAAATAAAAGGAAAAAAAGGCTGGACTAATGAA
The DNA here is from genome assembly GCA_035236585.1 of Warburgia ugandensis. NCBI lineage: Eukaryota > Viridiplantae > Streptophyta > Magnoliopsida > Canellales > Canellaceae > Warburgia > Warburgia ugandensis. Next base: position 30,786,934 of record CP141139.1, on the reverse strand, counting down.
GGAACTTAAGGAAAGGAACACCTAAAATTATGTCTATATCTATGAAGAAAGCATGGAATGCAAAGAGGTAAATGAAAGACTCGTAACTTCTTCTCTTCATCGTCACTATCAGAGAAGAATTAACTTGTTTCTTTGTGGAATAAGCAAGGAAATTTTAGAATTTGAAGCCAATTCAACAAGGAAAACTAATGAAAATAAGGTTGGAATTCAAGGGAACCAAAAGGAGAACTAAATGGCAATGAAAAGCTATGATAAGATTACATCCAAGGTGTCTTCCCTTGGATGTCACCTCAAGGGAAAGCCAAACTTAGACCTTAATTTTTAGGCAAGGAAAAGTATGAGAATTAAAAGGCAACAATGAGCAACAAAGTGAGTAAAATCAAACAAAAGAAAAGCAAGGAGACTAACCAATCTTCAAGGAAGAATCAAACACCTGAGGCACAAGTTTGAACACTTGAGGAAGCAACAACACACCTTGGAAAGGAATAGCAGCCACCCAAAGGAATCTACAAAACATAAAAAAAGAGGGTAATTTAGCTGTAGGAAGAGGGCGTCCTCCTCCCTAATGGAGTTGTCTTTTTCCTAAGAGCGAAAAAAGTCTTTTGCTTGGATTTTTACTGGGTTTCTATGCTTTTTCTCCCATTTTTTTTTAGGATGCCCTAATGTTTAGGTGAGTTGGGGATAAAGTATGCCAAATTGAATAGCTAGGATGGGGCAAAGGGTAAGATATCAAATAAGAAGGTGTGAGGAAGGAGGTGGCTTCCTTCAGGAGGGGAGCAAGTGGGAGATGCCACCTTTTTAGGAAGGGGCGTCTCCCCGCTTCCAAAATTGTTGAAACCTCTTTGCTTTAGGAAAGTGGGTGAAAATTGTTGGGAAAGAGGTGGAGGGTGTTAGGTGGAGATATTTGGTTGGTTGGAAAGTTTCCTAAGAGGTGGAATGAGATAGAGTTTTAGAAATTCGTAGTGCATCTTAAGGGTGAGGAGAAAATTAAGAAAAAGTGTGGAAAAGTGATAAAAAAATATTAAAAATTGAAGGATTTTATTCCATTGGTCCACATGCCATCTTATTCTAATAGATTTCCTTTAATTATCTTCAAAATATAGCATGAATAACTCTCTTGAATCTCCTCCAATACTATCCTTCCATTTAGCTTAGCATGATCACCTAGTTGGATAACTTTGAAGGCTCCATTGGCTGGATTTGGAAACTCTCTTGGCTTCATCCCTTGGATTGAGTGACTTGTATGGTTTGGCTCAAATTTCTTAGCTTACCACCTTCTTTCATGGCTTATATGCAAAAGGTGGTGGGAATGCATGACTTACTTAATGGGCCTACTTTAGCCATCTTTAGCTGCTTAAATCACATCCATTACCAGTCCACAAGATGAACTTGGCCTTTGGTTTATTTTGAAGTGATGACTTTGAGGCTCTAGCTCAATATTTTCATCTTGATCTTCAATTTCATCCCAATCTATCTTGACAGTTGGATCACCATCTTATTTCCTACAAGAAGTGAAAAATACTAATTAAATCTTAGAAAAAAAAAGAGATTATTCCCATACTTACCTTGGACTAGTTTATGGACTTACAAAATAACAAACATTTGTATTATTTGGTTAAAAATGCATGTGTCATGAATTTTGGTCTAAAAACCCTAATTTAGAACTATAAGTTGTAACACATGGGTAACTAATTGGGTAGTTTTTATGCAAAATTAAATACTTATCGTATGACTTAAAGAGCCTAAGAAAAATTAGTGGAGACCTATAACCCAATGGGCCTCAGAGGCTATCTTCTTTCAAGAGAGTTAAAAGTAATTCCATAGTTTCTTCATTGTGCATATTTTAGTGTGATACTATGATCCTTGTTTTGATCAGCTATCAAGAATAAATAGAAGTAATAGCTTTCTTTTCAGCTTTAGGAAACCTAGGGAATGATATAGGTCATCCTTGTTTAGCCTAGAGATGTAAAGCCTGCCCAATATATTATACCACTAGCTAACCCCTTAAGCCTATTATTATTAAACCTTTCTTTCTTAATCCCATTTACCTTAAACTAGAATATGCAAAAAAAAAAAGAAAACACTACCTACTTTCAAAATGAATAAGGTTAGTAGAAAAATTTCGAAAAGGAAAAAAAGTTAAAGAAGCAAAAACAAGTCTTTTTTTCAAAGCACTCAAAAGAAAAAAAGAAAAAGAAAAAAAAGAAGCAAAAATAAAGAGATATTAGACAAAGATGAGAAGAATTGAAAGAAAAGACAAGAGTACAAAAAAAGAATTCACTTCAGTATAGTTAAGGATCAATTGTCCAACAATAAAAAAGAAAACCTCTACTCAATTTTTAACCTTTGAAATCCTTATATCATTCTTTTCAGAACCTTGCCCAAGCTTATGTTTAATCATAGTTAAAGACCTATGGATCTTCTATGGAACATACCCTTAAAGAGGATATAAAAAGAAGGAATTATGGTAGAAGAACCCTACTATTTTTGTTGATAGGATCCACTCTTAAGGAGCACTTTTCATTGCCTCATCAGCAATTAAAATTTTATGTGAACCATTAGTATGTTGGATCTAGTCACATAATCAGAGAAATATATTCAACCCATTATTTGAGAGCTTCATTTTTTAGAGTATACCTGAGATGATTTGAGGTCAAAACATATTTCCAATGGAATTTGAGCATATGTAATTAGAATTTATGTCTTGTGTGGCTATACACACATATACACCCCAAGAAATAACTACAACAAGATGTCTTTAATGTTTGTATAATTTGTAGAATTGTTAGTCCTCTTCATTAAGTTGTGAAAAACTAGTAGGGTGCTAATAAATGGGGTTTCTCTAAGATAAAATAGGGAACTCAACCTCATGGAATTTTGTGGTTACATTCATTGCAAACCCTCATGAGGCATAACTCATCCACTAGGGGTAATAAAGGGGTTTAAGGGATTGTTACATATGCTAAATGCAATCGAGAGTACCTATGAAAATGGAAACCATTTTGTTTTTATGATTTTTTGCATGTTTTGCTCAGGAGTAGCAAAATGTTGGTTGAGGGTATAATGAGTGTTCAATTTTGTATAAAAAGTGCCCAATTATTAGCCAATTTGTTGTATAACTTATAGTGTTAAATTAGGATTTTTGGCCAAATATTATAACACATGCATTTCTGACCTAAGAATTCAGAAATGTAAAATTTTACAGGTTTAGAGGCTAATCCAAAGTAAGTATGTGAATGATCATAATTTTCTAAGATTTAATGAAGGTTTTTCTTCTTTTTATAGGTATTGAGAAGGTCATTCAAAGGCAGAGCTTGATCGAGATAAGAATTGAGGCCATTCATGAGGTTTCTTAGTCAAACTAGTAAACCCAAGCAAGCCAAAGCCTAAATGTCATCAATCCAAGGTATGATGAAGGTTCAAGATCATCTTAGGGAAAGTAAGAAGGCAATTGGAAGAAATAAAGGTGGCTAAAATGGGCCCATAAAGCGAGCCATGAATTGCCACTACCTTTGCATGGGAGTCATTTGAGCCACCTTAGCCATATAAGTCATGAGAAAAGGTGACAAGCTAAGGAATTCAAGCTAATCCATTCTAGCCATTAAAGCCTAGGTTGTGAGCCATTATGCAAAGTCAAATTATCCCTCAAAAGTGAGCAACAAAAGCCAACTAAGCCAAATGCCACATGGAATCATACAATTGAAAGAGAATTCAAGCAATGACCCACTTTCTAAATTTGGATTTTCAAGTTTTAATTAGAAGGTTTGAAAGAATTATATAAAAATTAAGATGATTATGCATTGGTGGACCTATCAAGAGAGAAACCCTACTTTCCAACTCCATCTCCCACTCTTTTTCCACTATTTTTCCTAGGGTTACAAGTTAAGGGAGGGAGGCACATCATTATTAGAAAAAGGTCCTCCACTTTCCTATTTGGTGATCAAGGGTTTCCTAAATAGAAAACCCTAGATCTACTTCAATCCAAATAACTGTGAATCCCTAGATCTTTACACATCTTTCCTAAATTCCATTCCTTACCACTTCCATAACTTTCCATCCACCAAACATCATCAAATTTGGAAGGAAAAGCACCACTTTCCTTCCATGAAAAAGACGTCCCTGTTAAAAATTAGAAACCAGCCATCATGTCTCTCTTATATTATCTTTCCACTCCTCTTTCTTAAATCATCTTGCTAATTCATCTCCCACATAACCTTCCTCATTAAATACACTAACTCTAGTGCCACGTTCCTCATATTTTCACCCCTTCTTAAGTTAGGGAATGACTCATATATGTGTAGCCCCATGTTCAAATGAATTTTATAAGTCGAGGTTGGGTGAAACAACCTTGAAAGGAATATTTTAGCTTGGATGTTTTGAAGCTTGGACACTGGACTTTCTTTGGTGTTTTTCTTCCTTTTGTTTTCTAATTATTCATTTGGTTATTTTATCTTCACTGCCAGTTTAGTAATTTGTTGTCATAGCTTACTTTCCTAGTTGTTTCATGTTCTTTTTCCTTCTTTGAATTCCACCCTTATTCTCATTCTTTCTAGCTTCCAAATCTCTAGTTTTGTTTGATTATTACTTAAATATGTAAGTTAGTTTCCTTTTGGTTGTGGCATCCAAGAGAGGAGATAGATAAGACCCTTGAGTTTCCACTTAGTTCTACATGTTTTTCTTCTTGTTTTGCTTCTTAGTTTTGGGCTGTTTTTTCCTTAGTTAGTTTACCCCCTTAACCGTTATTTCTCTTAAATTTCTTCATGCATTTTATTTATATGTTATTATACTTTAGTTTAAGAGCTTTATATTGAATTGTTGGTTTTTCTTAGAATCACTTTTGTAAGCTATAATAGTGCACACTTAACATATGTTGTAGACAACTTCATGCATCTAATTTTTGTGTGTAATTTGAACATAATGCAATAAAATGATTGGGAATTCTTGTTATGGATTAATTATTTCATCAAAGTACATGGGATTTGAGTTTTTTCCTTGCATAAAAGATTTTGTTTCAATAGTTTTTTAATGTGATATTGTTGAATGTTCTTAAATACCGAAATTTGGAAATTGTTTTTCCCTTAACATTGTGCTTTAATTCCAGCCATATAAACATTTTTTTTTCTTGAATGCAAAAGTAGACATTTAGATTTTCTTGTTTTTTATTAGGTTCTGTAGTTAATTTGCATGTTAGTTTACTGTTAGCTCTTGAAAAATATTCATTTTATGGGCGATTGAACCATGCACACAGTCCATGGACCATGAGCATGGTACTAGACCACTTGCTTATTTGATTTTTGGATAAGTTAGTTGCATAATCTTGTTTTATAAATTTCTAATCAATTGTTTGCATATTTTTTTAGGTTTAGAAAGTTTCCCTTTTTAGTAGGTTTTAGATTAGGTAAGTTTTAATTTAGGAAAATTTCTAATTTAGTAGTTTCCTTAAGTTTCATTGCTTGGTTTGAATCTTTCTAAAGTGTTGTAGCTTCCTCTAGTTAAGTGCATGTTAGTTAGGTAAGCTTCCATTTTCATTGTTTTGTTTTAATTTAGGCAACTTTCCTTTTTATTTTTAGTTTCTAATTCCATGCATGTTTCTAATTTGTGTACTTTAATCTCCTAATTCAATCCAAACTCTTCACTTTTGGTTGAAGCTAAATAATTTGAATAGAATCTAATCTATTGGGAATTTGTGAGATTCCTTGTGGCATCGACCTTGCTCATGTGAGAATACTACAATAAATATGTGCACTTGTGAGTAATTTTGAAGCTACACCCACACAACTTCGTGAGTCATGTACATGGTAATTGGGTGAATTTATTTTAAGTGGATTATTGTTCTTTTGTTTCATATTAGTTTAGTATTACTTGTTTATTTATTTGTATATTAGTTTAGTTTTAGAAAGTTTCCTTTTTGAGCTTTAGAGAGTTCCATTTTTGGAATGTTTTAGAATTAGGAAATGTTAGTTTAGGAATGTTTCCTTTTCAGTAAGTTTCCTTAAGTTAAGTTGCTTAGTTTAATTCATTCTAGTTTTGTAATGGTTTCTTTTATTGAATGCATGTTAGTTACAAAAGTTTCTAATTTAATTAAATATCTTTATTTTTTAGAAAGTTTCCTTTTGTTGTAGTTTCTAATTCAATGCATGTTTCTAGTTTTAGGTTGTTTACTCTTCTAGTTTAAATTCAAATCCAATTCAATCTCTTTCTTAGATTAAGGTTAAGAACTTTAAATAAGATCCATCTGACATACAAATCTGTGAGATTTCTCACAAGATTGACCTCTATCATGTGCAATACTACTTTGATTCTTGTGCTTGCGAGTAATTTTAAAGCAACACTAAGTTCTTCCATGCTTGCACTCTCTAAGTAGCATGCACCACTTAGATCTTGCAAGCATTGCATCTCCATAGCACCTTGCTTTCTTCTTGCATGTAGAGCCATCTCCCTTGCATTCCTTCTTGCATGCATCATTTATCCACTCCATGCATTCAACCATCCACTCTCATCTACGTGCATAGCACCTTCAGTTGGGATGCATCTCTGTCCATTTCCTATCATGTATGTCCTCCACACTTTTTCTTGCATGCAATTCACTTCCCTCATCATCTTAGCCCTCCATTCTCTACCTTAGTAGTATCTCTCTTCCTTCCACCTTTCTTTCTTTTGCTTTTTGGATTTACGAATAAAAAGGATAGGGGGAAGCCTTGTGCCCTTCTAGGGCAAACAAGGATTCCTTCCAATCCAAAAGCATGGTTGAGGAAATCAAGTCCATTCAAGAAGCCATCCAAGTACTTAGCTAAATGCATCATTCTAGAGAGTAGGAAGACTTCCAAGTAAGTACATAGTTCCCTCATCATCTCCTAAGGCTGGAATTGGTGAGTCCTAAGCCAAGGGCCAATGTCTTCAATTATGAATTTTCTTTTATCTAGTTCTTTTTTGAGTTAGGAAGCCTTTCTTTATGGAATCTAGCTTAAGAGGAACCCTTCATCCTCTCTTTGCTAACTCCTTAAAAGCTAACCTCCTTTTAGAGTATCTAGTGGAGGAGATGCAAACACTTGTTTTCTTTTTCCATTCCATCCCTTCTTCATTTCTTCCCTTAAGGGTTGTACATTTTGGATTTAGGACACGTGATTTTGAGTTAGTCGCATATTAGAGTAAATATGAGAAAAGCTTGGCTATAGCTTTAATATGTTATGGGTTGAAGAGAAGTGTAAATGAACTCATTGAGTGACACAACAAAGAGAACTATAAAGCAGAATTCAAGCCCAGGAAAAGAAGAGGATTTGCTAAGAGGCCAGTTGGGTGACACAACTAAGGAAGTATTTCAATTTATTGTAAAAATACATTAATGACATAGTTGATTTTCTATTATTATAGTTGATTTTCTGTTATTAGTTAGCCTACTTTCCTTACTTTCCTTACTTGCTTTATTTCTTTCCTTGCTTACTTATTTGCTTTAGTTTAGTGTTTAAATTTATCTACTTCCTTAATTGATTGGCTAGGTTAGAGTAAAGTAACTTAGGTTCACTTATCAAAGTGTCCTCATGGAATTGACCCGTATTTGTTGCTTCTATACTCCAATCAAATTGTACACTAGTGATAATAATAAAATTCACATCACACCCTTCTCTTTCAGAGTTGCCTTATTGCTTATCCATTAGATCCTGCATTGATCAACCAATTCAAACCCTCCTCAATCATCCGTAGCTGATTTGAATCATCAAATATGTTGGCAGAGCTAGTCGTTTAAATACCAATGTAGCTGATCAAATAGGGGTCACTAGAGTGGCAATAAGTCACCTCTTTCCAAGAGGGTCCTATGAGCTCATAAGTTTCTATAGGTCTCTTCTAGATTGATTTTAATTAATTATTGGGGCTAGGGTTTTGGTAAGGTGATGTTTAAACTAGGTGGGTTAGCGGATGGTGATGAAATCCTCCCATGATCTTATAGGGGCTAAGTTCCCTTACTCATGTTTTAAGCAATCTCTTTCAATTTGATCAACATATATACACCTCAAAACATGTACACATCTAATTATGCAAGAAAAGTAGTAAATCTAATGCAAACCTTGGAATGCAACACGTTAGAGAATGCTTTCTAATGCTCTATACTACCATACACAATGCAACTAAGTTTAAGTTAATAGTGTAAACTAATATAAAAGGTGGAAATAAGGTAAGAATAGCTCAAATTGGGGTCTTGGAATTAGTCTTCTTATACAAGGGTGGGTCCATTTACATGTCTCCTCCTCTTCCAGGTTAGGATGGCCTATCCTTGACCTATATTATTACAACCCTTTTAATATTTTAAATAAATCATAGAGTAAAAATTTACAAGTATGTCCTCACTACATTTCACTCAAAGATAAAAAATATGAAACTTTCATAATTCTTCCTCCAAACTCCTTTCCAAATTCCTGCCCAAAAAAGAAGAAGCAAGTATCCAAGATCTTCAAGAATGAGGAAAGTATGCTAAAAATAAAAATGCAACTATTCTATATGCAATCCTAAGACTACGACTAATGGTAAAGAATTATAACTTCGATCTTAATTGAACTCCATAGTGAGTCACTAGCAGTGACACCAAAAGCTTTATGTGAATTTTAGTTCATAGTTTTATTGGAGTATAGAAATGTCAAATATAGATCAATCCCATGAGGGCTCTTTAATAAATAAGTTTAATTAAAACCTAAGCTAAACTAATCTAACCGAGCTTACATTTCAAGAAAAGAAAGGAAATAAACTTAAGCACTACACTAAAGTAAAGGAATTAAAGCAATTAAACCAAACAAGTAAACAAGCAAGGAAAGAAAACTAACTAGTAAAACAAAATCAACTATTTCATTAATGGATTGTCTACAAGGAATTGATACATAAGCAATAAAAGAAAGCAAAAGACATAAAGCAATTAAACTTCCTTTGAAGTGTTCACTGTAGGAATCCTTAGGTGTGTCACCTAACTATGCTGTTTACACATCCTCTTATTTTCCTGGGCTTCAATTCTGCTTTACAACCTTCTTTGTTACTTCACTTAACAAGGGCTCATACATTTTCTTCAATGCTTGATGCCCTAAAGCTACTGCCAAGATTTTCTCATCATTACCGCCACATGCCACAAACCCAAAGTTCAAATCCAAAATGCACCACCTGTAAGAGAAGAAAGGAAGAAGGGAAGGAGTGGAAAGGAAAAACTAATTTGTGCTTCTCCTTATCTAGATACAATAAAAGAAGGTGGTTTTTCAAGAGAGAGGAAAAGAGGAGATAAGGTGTTATTCAACTTAAACAAGGGTTAGCCATAGAGAAAAGCTTCATAACTCAAAGAGGAACTAGATAAAGAAAAATAAGATTGGAGACACTAGCCCTTGGTTTAGGACTCACCAATTCCAACCTTAAGAGATGATGGAGGAGTTATGTACTTACTTGGAAGTCTTCTTACTCTTCAGCATGATAACTTTATCTAGGAACTTGGGTGGCTTCTTGAATGGACTTGATATCCTCAACCATCCCAAAGGAATCCTTGGCTTCCATAGAAGTGGCACAAGGCTTCTTCCTTTTCCTTATACTCCCAAATCCACCCCCCCTGTGGCAGAAAAAAGAAAAGAAAGAAGATAGGAGGAGAAGGACTATGCATGGAAGTGAGAAGGAGGGTGTGTGAAATTACAAAGGCTTCTTGTGTGAAATCTAAGATGAGGCTATTGTGCAAGCAAAACTAAGGATGCAAATGGGTTTGTGTGTAAACCTATGAGTGGAAGGTAAGGTTAGGAAAATGACATGGAGGATGCATGCAATTCCTAGGCATGCAAGTGATTTAAGTGTGCAAGAGAGAAAGGCACAAGGTCTGAAGGCTAGAGGGATGCTACTGCATGAAAATGCTAGAGATGGAAGCGGGTTGTGCAAGGTGTGTGCAAGAGGAAGAGGTGGAAGGTCTAATGTGTGCCACCCTAGGGAGTGAAATTCAAAGGAGAATGTGGGCATTCAAAAAGCATAAAAGAGAGTGTGTGTAAATCTAAAGCATGCAAAAAGGGTAGAATGCTTACATCCCTATGGTCAATGGTGCAATATTGTAGTGTAAAGGAAAAGATAAAGAGAAAAGAAAGAAGGGAGAATGAGAAAGAAGATGGGGGAAAGTGGAGTTGGATGGATGTGGATGTGTGGATCTAAGGGAGCTTCGGCAATAGTGATCTCTTTTCCTCTGTTTCTTCTAAGTTTATCTTTCAGGATCTAGGAAAAGGTAAGAGATCCCTTGTTCATTCTTTGTCACCTCTATTTATAGATTTTCTAAGGGGGAAGCCCTAAGAGGTGAATGGTTAAGATCTAAGGGAGAGATGGAAGGAAGAATGGCTAAATTCAATGCAGATAAGATGCATAATGGAATGGAATAAGAAATAAGTGAAGGAGGGGGCATGGAATGCAAGTGAATTGGAGTATGGGATGTCAAGATGGATGGTGGAATGAAAGGACATAAGGGTAGGTGGAATAAGCTCAAGAAAGAAAGTGGTTAGATGGGAAGGAAAAAGATAGAAAGGAAGCAGAGAAAATGAAGGAGGTGATGTGAGAAATAGAGAGGAGAATGGGAGGACGTGTGAAACTTATTGGGTGTGTGTGGTTTTAAGTTCAGAATGTTTGAAATACATTTGGACCATTGGATGAGAATGGATGATGGAGATCTTTTCTTTCTTAGGGTTTTGATTTGACTTTTCAACAAGGAAAAGGAGCCTATGGTTTGTAACTTTTCTATGCTTCATTCTTGGACCTTGGATCATCATTACCCTAGCTTTAATGGATGAGATTTTGTGAACTCTTCTTATTCAAAAAAATCTTCTCTAAGGGTTCTTTTTCTCTCCACCATGGGATCAAGATGCCTTGGAGCCAATGGCTTAGATTCCTTTGAGATTTCCTTAATCCACTCTTAGTTTCTCCTTCTTTATCTCCCAATCCACCATTATTTTCTCTAGCTAATAGGCTTTAAGCAAGGTGAGGTGTCTTCTCTCTTTAAGGAGGATGTTTTCTTCCTCAAAAAATGGGTGGGAAGCCCACCAAAAATATCTCCACCAATAGGGCTTCAGTTTGATTTTCGTTGTAGTCTATCTTCTCAGTGGACCATCCTTATTTGAGTGAGTGTACATTGTTGCTTAGGATATGCTTTAGCAAGGATGGATCTTGGCCTTTAAGTGCCTGGAAAATAAGGTGATATTTAACTTTAGATTTTCATAAATTGTCTTTCTCTTCTTATTCTCATTTTTCTACTCTATTCTACTTATTTCTTCATGTAGACACATGGAACCAATAGGGAATTCACCACCTTGCATGGAAAATTCATCCACTCCCTTCAGTGATTTCGTCTTTTGGTTGAGTAGGAGAGAGAGTGTAAGGAATGTGTCTCATGTTGGTCCCTGTCTTTTGACTTATTTTACTTTAGAAAATCTCTCATTGTATGTGATTCCAAACTTTGAGATTTGAGCTTCCCATATTACCTTTCCAAGCCAGCGGATAGCTTGCATGCATGAATGGGAAGTCATGCCACCTTTAATTTTGATATGAACACCTTATACATATAAGGTCAATGTTCCTGTTAGGGTTTTCAACTGCTCTGACTTTGGTAACTGAAACCATTTTTCATTCTGATCTCCCAAACTTCATGTTTGGAAAGTATGAGACCACAATGTATCTTGAAAAGTAGTCTTGTTCTTTTAGGGTTAAAACTACCAAAATTGCCCTTTTCTCTCATTTGTACCCTAGACCTACAAAATGTAGAATTAGCCCTAATTAGTGTTGTTTAAGTTATTTTAAAGGCTAAAACTTGCTAATTATAGAGGTAAATGTGCAATATTTCTATGTATTATACATCTTTCTCTCCTTCTCCTTCTCTTGACCTTAATCTATTATGGTGATATCATATGCCTTGAGTTTAGCCTCACTCACTGGTCTCTTAGAAATCTTTCTAGTATTCTTATATTGCTCAAAGTTTTCATTACTCATATTCTTTTGTCATGCTTTAAAACACATGTGTATCTCTTTAATAAATTTTTACACTTTTCCACTCCACCACCAATTTTCCTTTACTTGTTATCTTTTATCTTTTGATACTCTTAGAACAACTTTTTCCACTTTCTTAATGAACCTAGCCATATCAATCCACATGGTGTTTACTTCTGTTTCAATGTTCCACTTTCCTTCTACCATCAACTTGTTTGTGAATAATGTTATTTTCTCTTCTTTAAGTTCCACCACTTACCTTTTAGACACCTATTAAGTTTATTTCATTACTTCCATCTCTTAATGTAAATATTCATAACCATTTACCTATGTTGTGTGGTTCAACTCTCATCTACTATCACCTTACAATCCTTACACATTGATCTTTTGGTATTCCTAAGCAAAAAAAAGTCTATTTGGCTTTTATATGATCCACTTTTAAAGGTTAGTAATTTTCCATCTCTTTTCTTAAAGTATGTGTTTGCTAGAGCTAAGTTATATGCCAAAGCAAAATCATGGATAGCAAAGCTTTCCTCATCTCATTTTTTTCTCCAATACCATACCTTCCATGTAGCCTATTATATCCTTCCTTTTCTTTTCCTACATAACCATTTAAGTCTACTCTTATAATTATTGGGAATTTCTTGCATTACTCCCTCCATGTCTTCCCAAAATTGTCTCTTGATTTTATCTTCTAACCCCACATTTAGGGTGTATGTACTTATAACATTTATGATTTTCTTTCCTAGAAGAAGTTTTATAAGTAGAATTCTATCATTGATTCTTATAAAGCCTACAACTATATCCTTTAATTTGTTATCCACCATTATCCATATGCCATTTCTATTATTGTCATTTCCTACATACCATAGATTATACCCATCAATTTCTCTAGTTTTAACCCCTTTCCACTTAGTTTCTTGAACATGAGCTATGTTGACTCACCTAAGTTTCATCATATCTGCTAAATTTATATTCTTATTTGTCAATGTTCCTATATTCCATGTGGTGATACAAGTCTTATTTTCTTGAGTTTATTGAGTATTTAATTTGTCTATTAATAATTAGTAGTAGTATGACTTGTTGTAGTTGGAGTTGGCATTGGTGCCTTCACGAATACATAGGTCCTCAAACTATAGCGTAGGTTGATGCACCATTAATATAATCAACTATTCCAAGTATGGAGGTGAGGCCATGTCTAATGAGATTTAAGGTTTCATTCATAAAGCTTTACGAGATAAGATTTCATACTCATGGATCACCATACAGGGATGGAGCTTAAGAAAATTTATCTTATTAAGAGAAGGGTGTGTTACAATCCTTGTTTATCTCCAAGGGTGGTAGTTCAAGACTCTAGTCTTCCTTTAGACTTCCTAGGCAGACCTTTGATTCACTCATCAAGAATTGTCCCCTCCATTTTGTACCTAAAATTCAAGTTCATCAGATGTGGAAAAATTGATCATCATTGAAGGAAGTGTCTAATAAAAGCATCTTCAATCTCTACCACAAAGTTTTATAAAAAATGAATGGACACACTATTTAAGAGCCGAACCAGATGGTTTGGAAGTTAAATAATAGAAAGGAGATACCACTATCAGATGCTATGAATGCTAAGGTCTACCAGATGATGTGAAAGTGCATTATTTTCCAAGGGCACCACAAGACTATAGAGGTCACAATATCATAAAGCCCATTCAAGAAAATATGTGGAACAATTGAAATGAACTAAGATATGGCCCTGTGGAAGAGGAGGATACTATACACCCTCAACAGGCACTTTGTCAAAGAAGGAGAGAATCCCCCTAATAAGGATTTTTAGAGCCACGGTACAACCCGATCACACAATAGGTGCAAACTGACTTTGAGATCTTCTATAGTGATGACTACATGGAAGATGCCTAGTATTTTGACAATAGAGAAGAATGATAAGAAGCCATGTTTGAAAAAGAATTAATCAAAGAGGTTGTCCAATGCATATTTCTCTACAAGAGGAAGCCAACTTCACAATTGGCCTTGACATTGTACTTGACCCAATCCTTGCTATTGCAAGCAATCTTACTCCCACCATTAGCATGTACCTAAGCTGTATGCTGTCTTAATCATTGCCAATGTAGTTGTTCCTTTCCATGAAATTTATTTAGACTTTGAGAATGTCTTTAGAAACAAAGGTGAGGGTGAGAAAGCATAATGCCCATCCTAATGAAGATTGAAAGTGAAATCATTAGCATAAGTATTAACAATGGTGAGTGAGAATTTAAAATTGGCAACACTATTAGAAGCAAAACACAAATAGTTGGTGGAATTGTTGGTTCAATATTTAGATGTCTTCTCACAATCATATGAAGATATGCCAAATATTAATCCAAAAATTATGTAGCATAAAGTAGCCCTCTTTCCCAATGCAAAACTAGTCCAACAAAAATAAGGAAAATGAGATAAAAATGGAAGACAAAATCAAAGAAGAGGTCCTAAAGTAGGTTCATGTTAAATTTATCATGGTAATGTAGTATCTAGAATGGGTATCCAATATATTTCCAGTGCCCAAGAAAGATAGAAGAGTGAGGATGTGTGTCAACTGTTGGGACCAAAACAAAGCCAACTTAAAAGATAGCTTCCTTCTTCCTCTTACATAGACATTTCAGTTGACACCACTGCAAGCCGTGCCTTGTTGTCATCTATGGTTGGATTCTTAGGCTACAACTAGATCCTATGCCCCCTCAAGATTGGAAGAAGGCTTCCTTCAAAACACCATTGGTAGTTTTTTACTATATTGTGATGCATTAAGGACTAAAGAATGCTGGAACCATATACCAACATGTAGCTACTATTTTGTTGCACGATATGATGCATAAGAAAGTTGAGGTTTTTTTAAACCCAACATGATTATCAAATAAAAAGAGTGAGAAGATCATTTCATGGAATTAAGAAAGTTCTTCAAGATTATCATATAGTTGTAGCATATTCATTAGCAGTCTGTCTTTGGAGTCACCCTTAGGAAGTTACTAGGCTTCATAGTGAGCACTAGATGCATAAGACTTGATTCGTCAAAGATAAAAGTGATACAAGAAATGCGTTGGCATAAAACTGAAAAGCAGAGTTGAAGATTCCAAGAAGTGTCTAGTTTTTTGGCTGCTTTATTTTACAATTCACACCCACTTGTGAACCCATCCAAGAAGAAATAAACAAGAATAGGATGAAAGGTGCCAAGAAGCCTTCAAGAAAATCAAGAGCTATCTTTCTAATCCACAAGTCTTAAGAGATGATCAATCATTAGGGGACCCATCAAGAGAGAAAAATCCACTTTCCTAACCCCTTCCCATACCTAATCCACTATTCGTCCTAGGATTCCATGCTTTTAAGTCAAGGAAAGAGCCACCATCTAAGAGGAGGACCCCACCCTTTTGCTTAGTTGGCAAAATTTAAATGGTTTCCTAATCAGAAAATCCTAGATTTAAGTCCACGCAAACATGTAAGAACCCTTGGTTTTCTTCTAGATTTTACACTTTAGTTTTTTCTTTTTTCCCACTCTTGCCACCAACTAATCACAATTCAATTAGGAGGGTGGAGAGACACTTTCCTTCCATGGAAAATGACGCCTTGCCCCCTCCCCCATTCAAAATTAGTAACCAACCACCCATGCTTACTCATCTCTCTTATGTCATCTTTATGACATAATTCATACCTAAATTTCCTCCTCTAAAAGTCTTCCTAACCTTCCTCATTCAATACCCTAACCTTAGAGCCACTTTCCTCTTGGATTCACCTTTCCTAAGTTAGGAATCCTCTCATCTACATATAGCCAATAGGTCATATAAATTTTCCAAGCAGATGTGGGTGAAACACCTTGAAATAAGGCTTTCTTTTAGTGTTATTTGCAGCAAGAGTTTAGGATTATTTTGATTCTTTTCTTCCTTTGAATTTCTAGTTATTCTTATTATTTTATCTCCAATTTAGGTTAGTGGTTTGCTTGCTTTGTTTTAGTTTTCATTACCTTGTTTCACTTGTTTTATCTTTCCAGTTTTGCACATTTGTTTTCATCTAGCTTTTTGTTTCTTCTTTACCACAATTTCACTAGTTTTTTTGTTATTCATTCAACTAGGACAATAGCTAGCTTAGAACTTGGAAATCCTCTCTTGGATTCCACTTCTTTTTTTTTTTCCTTCTTCACCACTTTAGTTTCCCTTAGCTAATTTTTCCTTTTAGTCTTCTTTTCTCTCAAGTTCCTTTCTAAATTTTCTTTGCATATCAATATAGTTTAGAGTAGAAGATTTAAATTGAAGTTTTGTTGTAGTTTATATATAGTTTTGCAACCTTGAACAATGCACAATTATCAGAATTTGTAGACAGTTTTATGCAAATAATTTTTGTGTAATTTAGAAGTGAATCAATAGAGTTCTTTGAGATTTATTGGTATGGAAATTACTTTATATCTGGGTTGTTTCTCACATAAAAGTTATGGTTCCAATTGCTTCCTTATGCTTGATTTGTTTGATATTCTTAAGTAGTTGAAATCTAAAAATTTTCTTCCCTTATTTCGTTCTTTGTTTCCAACCATCTAAATACCTTATTTACTTGAATCCTAAAGAAAATATTTAGATTTTCATGTTGTATATTAGATCCATTAATTATTTTACATGATACTTCACTTTATATTCATCAATTATGGTCACTTTTGCACTCTTGAACCATGCATACAATCCATGGATCATGTGCATGGTACTAGGTTAGTTTCATTTTTTAATTTACTTAGTTTAGTTGCATAATCTTGTTTTGGCAGTAGTTAATTCATTTTTTGCATCTTATATTATGTTTATAAAGTTTCCTTTTTAAGAAGTTTTAGTTCAAAAAAGTGTTAGATTAGGAAAGTTTCCTTTTTCATAGTTTTCTTAAGTTAAGTTGCTTAGTTTGATTCACTCTAGTTAAACATTAGTTCACTTTAGTTACTCACATGTTAGTTGGGTAAGTTTTCATTTTAATTGCTAAGCTTCAATTTTATAAAGTTTCTTTTGCTTCTAGTTTCTAATTCCATGAATGTTTCCTTTTTAGTTTGTTTTAATTTTCTAGTTTAATCACATCTCTATCTATTTGGCTGAAGTTAATCAATTTAGATAAGATCCAAACCATTGCAAATTTGTGAGATTCCTCATGGGATCAACCTTTCTTGTATGAATACACTACATTGATTTGTACACTTATAAATAATTTTAAATCTACACCACAACCAATGGAGAATCAACCAATGATTGGAAGCCTTGTCTATAAAAGATGTTGAAGTACAATTGGTCCACACAAGCATATGGAGATCTAAAGAATCAAGTCCATTCATCCTAAGGAAACCCAATCCAATGGTGGAGAGAAAATGAAGTTTTAAGGAAGATCTAAATGGGATCCCATCCATCCAAACAATGGTAAGTATGATCTAAGGGCTAGGAATGAATTCAAGAAAATATCAAAACCTTGGCCACCTTTCAGATGTTGAAAAGTCAACCCAAAACCTTCAAGAAATTAATATCTAAACCACCCATCTTGATCTAACATGGATATTATCATAGGGTTTCCAAAGACACACACCCCCAAGTTGAAAATACCCCACCCCTTGTAGGACACTTTCTATGTTTGGAAACCTTTGAATTCTATCACGTACTTTCCATTTCCCCCACTTTCCTTCTGATCTCTTTCCTTTCCCATTCATTCCTTACCTTTCCATAACTTACTTCATTCTTTCTCCATCACACCACCTTCCAAATTTATCCCACTTTCCTAAATTGAAAAAACTTGCCTTCCCCTCACTTAGCACTTTCTAAGTTTGACCAAAGTCAACCTACCTTCTTAATGTATCTCTCTTCCTTCCCTTCTAAGTAATCTTCTTTCATTTCCTAATCAAATCTTCTTTCCTACCTTATCAAATTCACTTTCCTTTATTTTTCCACACTTTCCTATTCCATTCATAGTCCAACTTTGAAATTCAAGTTAGACACTTTCTAAATATGGATTCCATGACCTCCCTTTTCCTTACTTACCCTTCTTTCATCAAATCACATTCAATCTCCTCCATTCTTTATTCCTTTCATCTTTAGATCTTAACCATTCATCCTTAAGGCTTCCTTTCCTCAAACCTTATAAATAAGAGGTGAAAAAGAAGAAAAATATTTATCTCTTACCTTTCTCTTGTACATGAAAGCTAAATCTAGGTAAAGAAACTCCCTTAAGATCAAACACAATCCATTGGAGAAGAGGTAAAGAAGCTCTTCCATCCCTAATTCCCTCATTTATTTCTCTACTTTCTTTCTTTCTTTCCCCCATCTTCTTCTTCTCCCATTCTTTTCTATTTCATTTCATAATACCCCCTTTTCCCCACATCTCCTTCACATGCATCACATACCATTCCAGTTCCACACTTGATTTCTTCCACTCTTCTTAACTTTCACATGAATTCCCTATATTTCTAGCCTTCCACCTTCTATCTTCCATTTTCTTAATCCTCTATCTTTCTTTGGGATTTAGGAATAAAGGAAAAGGCAGAAGACCTTCTAATGTTAGTCAAGGACTCTTCTAATTCCTAATCATGGGTTTATGGCATGTTAGGTTAAGGAGATGAAAAAAGATTGGTTATAGATTAGTGTATTTTGGGTTGAATGTAAGTGTATATGCACTTGGTGATTGACACAACAAGAACACCATAAAGCAGAGTTCAAGCCTATAAAAGAAGAACATGGCATGTAAAGAGCCTTGTTGAACAACACAATAAAGGACTCTTATAGCTGTTAGTTCAAGGAAGATTCTTTATTTGCTGTATTCTCCTTTTCTTTCTTAATTATAATCTTTGCAATTCAATCTCCATTAGTGAAAATGTTACTTTCCCTTTTATACTGAGTTTACTTTCATTTGTTTCTTTATATTTGAGTTATTTTCTAGTTTTGACTTAGTTACTTCAATTAGCTGTTTAGTTTGAAGTATAAAAGCAAATTAAGTTTTAATTAAATCTCATTTATCAAAGAATCCTTGTGGAATTGACCTGCATTTGCCAATTGTATACTCCAATGGAGTTGCTTGCTTGTGGTAATTATTAAGACACATCAAGTTTTTAGCACTATTGTTGGGGACACACAACAAAGTTTGATTAAAATTTAAGTTTTATTTACTTTACCGCTAGTCCTAGTTTTAGGATTGCATATAGGGTATTTTATTTTATTCTTGCTTACTTTCCTTATTCTTGAAGAATTTTTTACTTTCCTTTTTATTTGTGTAGAAATTTGGAGAAGAATAAAAAAATTGGAGGAAGACCTTAGGATAGTTTTCTATTATTTATTTATTTTTTATTTGAGTGGATTGTGGTGAGGATGCGCTTATAAATTTTTATATGCAATTCATTCATTTAAAATAAAGGGTTGTAGTAACACAAGTCAAGGGTGAGCCACCCTAACTTGGAAAAAGAGTGGCATGTAAGTGGACCTACCCTTGTACGAGAAGACTATTTCTAGGACCCCAATGTAAGCTACCCTAACTTCTTTCCCTAGATCAGTTGCATTGTTAATTTAGTTGCATTTTTTATGGAAGTATAGAGCATAGAAAAAACATTTTCAACTTGTTGCATTCTAGGGTTTGTGGTAGATTTACTACTTTCTTTGCATATTAGGAAATGTCTAAATACTTTAAAGTGATTATATGTTGATTGAACTACATGAGAAGGCTTTAATGACTTAGGGAATCACCCCTACAAGATCAAGGGTGGATGTGATGACCCACTTAGGTTAACTATAGCCTCAACAATTAAATTAAAATCAATCTAGAAGAGATCGTAGCAAGTTTCAAGCTCATAGGGTCCTCTTAGAAAGAGTTGACCAATTACCACTCCAGTGGCCCCTACTTGATTAGTTATGGTTGTATTTAAACAACTAGCTCTATAACACATTCAATGACTCAGATTAACTATGCCTGACTAAGGAGGGCATGAAAGGTTGATCAAGGTAGGATTTAAATGGTAAACATTAGGGAAAGTCTAAAAGACAAGAAGAGTTATTTGGGTCAAAAGTAACTTAAAAGCTACTCCCTAAAACAAAATAAAGAAAAAATCAACCATCAGCTTGTTTTTCACAAGGTTAGGATTTATTGTGTGCTATTGTTTGTTTACATATCAGTTGCATTGTCTACTTTAGGTTTCCCCTGGACTAGGTAGAAAAAAAAGTACTCATTCGGTATATATAAACAACTTGTTTTATGTTGTATACAAAGTTGAGTCAACTTAGCAAGAACGTAGGAGTCAAGCAGACTTAGAAACCCTTGCCAAAAGCATGGCCAATGATGTTAAGCCTTTAAGAGAGTATTTCATACTAGTACAATTTAACTCCCCATTATGTGTAGAGTTACCTACAATCGACACAGAATATTTTGAGTTAAAACTAGGTGTCATCCAATTTCTACCAATCTTTTATGGTTCGGATAAAGAAGACCTTACCACCAAGTCAAGGAATTCCTTGATATCTATGAGACATTTAGATACTGACACTTTTTCTATGACTCTATTAGGTTGCAACTATTTCCCTTCTCTTTAAAGAATTAAGCAAATGCATAACTGAATTAATTAGAAATAGGGTCCTTCACTATGCGGGAGCAATTAGCCATGAAATTTCTGAATAAATACTTTTCAATCCACAAAGCTAATGCTTTTCATAGAGAAACTATAAACTTTCAATAGAAAGAATGTGAGCATTTTTGTGAATGTTGGGAAAGGTGGAAAGACCTATTACTCAAGGATCTACACTATGATTTTGAAAAATGGCTACTAAAATAATATTTCTACAAAGGTTTGACCTCATAGAACTAACATATAATTGATGCCACTAGTGGTGCCAACAATGGGATCAATCTATTAGACCAAAAATATTTCCACAACCTTAAAGAAAGGTGTTATATATGAGATAGGGCCCAATCCTAACTTATATAACAAAATATACATATTGATAGATAGGATGGATAAGATTGATAGTCTTTTTACTAAATTAGGAGAAGTTTTGTTAGCAAGAGAATCCACTATGTAGCCTCCATTGGAGGTCTATTCAATTTGTTCTAATACAACACACCCTACCACTTGATGCCCCCAGCTTTGTATTCCTTGAAAAAAATTTCAAGCAAGTGAATGCATTAAATGCATTCCAAAATCCTAGCAATAATCCATATTCTGAGTGCTACAATGCTGGGTGGGCTCGGTATCCTAGATTTCCCCCATCTCAACCTTTTCCCAAAACCATACCATAGCAGCCAGTGCCACAACAATCATTCCTTCCACAAAAGAGGAAACAATCTTTAGAAGAGATGTTGAGTGTAACAATCCCAAATTTTGCAAATACTATTCTGGGCATTATTATGTGAAATTGGAAATTTTGACCCAAAGAAAATAAATTTTTATATAGAAATGGAATTTGGATTAGAAACATGAATATTTGGAATGTACTCAAAAAATGGAGTCCAGTGACATAAAGAGCATTGAAATCAGAGTTTGGATGAATTTCACCCCAAAATTTTACCATTCCATGATCAGGTTATGAGCTTTCAAGAAGTATATCTTTTGATAGGATAATAATTTGTGAAAAAAATAGAAACCATTAGATAGTACTTAGAAAATGGAATCCAATGACCTAAAGAAAGCTAAAAACAGAATCCGAATGAGGAAGTTATGAGACTTCGAAGTTAGGGCTATTTTGGTAATTAAAAGTTAAAAAAAAAAAAACATAGAAACATCAGCGACCATTTTGATAATGGAACCCCCTTATCACAAGATCTATTCTCAAAGAGAATAGACTTGACAACCCTAACCCTAGCACCCACCATTCTCCCCTCTTCCCCCTTCCATTCGACGTATCTTTTCCCCTCTCCCTGACCAGTCACGAGGCAACACCGTCGTGCCTGACGCACCTAGCTCGCCAGAAATGCAAAACCCATCTTCCCTTCTCCTCAACCATTCCATCCCTTCGATGGCCACAAGGAAATCAGAAAAGGCCTCTTCTCTGGCATCTTTCTAGCTACCCACAATTTGACTCTGTGTAGATCTGTTGTCGGCAAGCATTTTGCTTAGATCTAGTACTAGCAAGCTCCCCTTCACCCCAAATCTTCCACCAGTGCGATGCATCTCCAACTGCGTACCATTGCAAGAAACCCTTTTCATCCCCCTTCTTCCTCTCTAGTCTACCTCCAAGTAACAACTGATGCCAAGGGTAGATAGCCACTATCAGAAGCCCCATCTTTCCATCTCTTCTTCTCTCCCTCTTGTCTCCTTCCTCTGGTCAACGTTGCATTTGATGTTCCTACCCGCCTCCTTTCTCCCATCTCCCTTGCTCCACTAGTGATGCTAATAGGCCTCACATTGGCAAACCCACCTCACTTTTCCATCTTCATTTCCAATGCCATTTCCGTCACCGGCGATAGAACCTCGGCGACGGTGAACAGTCCTAGGGAACAATGCGGCCAGAGGTGAAAATGACTCAGATCAGTGATTTGAGCCATTCATCACTTTCCTCTTGTCATCATGGAAAAAACCCCTCAAGAGATTTGATGATCGGAGCTGATTTGATAGAGATCCTAACACAACCATATTGTATGACCATGATCAGGCAGATCCATGGCCATGCAACAGTGATCTAATGTTCTTAATGATCGGTTGGACAGGACCCAATTTAACCCTTGACCTTCAAACTTGGATTCTGAGCAATCAGGAGGAGTTTTGAAAATTCGAGAGTACCCTCAAGATCCTTAGGATGCAAGGAACAAAACTCATCTTGCTAATTTTTTATCTAGGAAGATCTAACCGTTGAAATTGCCAGACCTTTCATTGGAGGTCAGATCATCTGATCTGTGATGATCTAACTTCTTTATTCAATCCAAATAGCCTACCATGACCATTAGGAAGTGAAGATTAAGAATCTAATGAGAGATTTGGGATCAAAATCTCAATTAAAGAAGATTTCACTGATCTTGATCAATGGTCGAGATCAATCTGGGATCTAGGTATGGAAATTGATCAAGTTCTATGATCATGATCAATATAGCTTATTTAATTAGATCGTTCAATTAGAAGTTACTAATTGATTGTTTGATTTGGAGGGTCCAGATAAAAATGAGGATTTTACCAGCGTGAATGGATGGCAATCAATACTAGTGGAATTGAAGAATGCGTCACACGAGGTAGGTGGAAATTTAAGAAGCATGACCAAATAATAAGATTCATGTTTTAAACATGATCTTATTCCTTATTATGAAAGTTACAGCATGGAAATAGTATAATTGTCATTAAATGTGCTTTGTAGGGTGAATGATGAAAATTAGTTATTTAAAGTGATGTCATGCTTATAATTCATGCTTAATGTGCACTTACTATCTAATAAACATGATTAAGACTTGTACATCTTATATGATTATGAAATTACGTTTATGGTACATGGGTACCATGTCAATATTGTGATGTATGAGTCTAAGTTTGTAGGGTACATCCTTGGTGGATTGTCACCTAATAAGTGCGGATGTTATTCTTATTATGAAATATATGAACAGGAAATTTGCTTACTATTATGATTATTTTACATTCGAGGATGAGGGCCTGAGAGTTTTGATTTATACAGGCATATGCCTGGGGGTACTATGCTAGAGAAGTTATGAGGGTTTGGCTACCTGCTTCCTGAAATTTGATTATATGATGATACCTTGCCCTATAAGAGGCTAAAGTCAAGTGGGGCAATTATGGGAAGGCCCCACTATGAAAGTCCTGTCTCCCTATATGGGTAGTGACATAATATTTTCTACCATGGCATCAGTGGTGAACAGGGCAGTTATCTGAGCGTGCTAGTACGGATCAGACTGCAGCATGGTATTCCTTATATTTGATGCATTATGGTGCTTATATGATGGCATTATGAGATGCCTTATATGGTGTGGCATGGTGATATGCCTTATATTGTTTTCCTAGCAATGGATAGAGGATTGTGGACCCCGTATAGTCAGGGTCATGAGGATTATATTGATATACTAGCAGAGGTTGGATAATTATGAACCCCACATGATGAGGGGTATGATTCTGAAACCTAGTATAGTCTGGGAATGTAAATTAGATGATATTGATTATATTCATAATTTTGTATGTCTTTTAACATTTTCCATATATGTGTATGTATGCTATTTGTATATGATTGAGGGCGTAGTTTCATATAAGTTTTATATGGGTACATGAATGGGTAGAGCTGTTATGCAGAGTATGGTTTATAGAATTGGATTAGTTTATTTAGATAACAAATAATAATTAAAGATGTTTGATAAATCAATGGATTACTTATATTTATGAAACATGTCTATATTGATAATTATGAAACATGTTAATAATTGATTTATCAATGGATTGTTAATGATTATGAAACATGTAGATATTTAGTTTATAAATAGATTATTGAAATGTGAAACATATAGTAAATCTAATTCAATATAATTGCTATGAAAATGAATATTGTAACTACTATAGAATAATTAATGTATATTAAGATTCAGCATGCTTCTTAAACTCACATACCAAACATAGCTGGATGAGATATTGTAAATGTTTTATGTTTACAATATCTCATATACAGATAAACAAGAAAAAGATGTACACAAGAAGAGGAATCCAGCAATCAAACTTCTATGCTCAGGTATACATTTTATTAAAGTTAAGCTTTTATATTGTGTAGTTAGTTATTTGAATTGTGATATTGGACATTTAATATAATGTTATAGGGGCTTTACAAGTGAACCCCTAGATGGGTCCTATTTTAAGAAATGAATTTCTATCTTCTAGAAAACTATATGTGTGTGTGTGTGTAGTGTGAGTATAAAGGTGACATCCGGGTTTTCGGGAAAATGAATTTCAAAGAAAGATCTTCTGCTGTTATTGTATTTTAAAATTTATAGGTGGGCACCTTTTGAAATAAAATTGTGAAATTTTTTAATGAAAACCGGGGTGTCACACTTAGTTTGTTTATCTAGAGTATAGAGGATTACCACAATGAGGTTAAACAAACAATGTTGACCAACTTGCAATCTATTGTTCAATGGGAAAACTAAATGAGTCCACTTACTACTACACTTACTGATAAGGAATAAGGAAAGTCTCTTAGTCAACCTATGCCTACATTTAAGGGCCAATATGAGATTGGTACAACTTATAATGAGCCATTTCATGGACAAATTCAATACATAACTACCCTTAGGAATGAAAGACAATAGATAATCAAGTAGGTTTGACTAAGGAAAATGAGCAACTATGGAGAATGAGAGCCCTAAAAAGAATAAGAAGAGACAATAGAAGAAACAACGACCTCCTCCTCCTAACCCTAATCTTGAACCACATTATATTCTAAGGGCTCCATTTCCTCAACATCTTAGAATGGCTAAGAAGGAAACTAGTTTTGATAAGTTGATGGATGCATTTAAACAAGTAAATACCAATATTTCATTACTTAAAGCAATCAAAGATACCCCTTCTTAGGCCAAATTTATGAAGAATCTCAACACCCACAAGAGAAGACATTAGGTACAAACGAAAGAATCCCCAAGGTTTCCCACTATATCATGTGTGATTTGGGATCAAGTGTTAACCTTTTACCTTATTCTATATATAAGGAATTAGGTTTAGGCAAGATAAAAAGAACTACCATGACAATTGGCAGATAGGTCAAGTAGATTTCCACATGGTGTGGTAGAGGATGTACTAGTTTTGATTGATAAGTTTTTATTTCTAGTAGACTCCTAGTCTTAGATACACAACATGTAGAATACCCTAATAGTCAAATTCGAGTCATTTTGGGACATCTATTCTTAGCCACATCTAATACGATAATTAATTATAGGAATGGAACCATGTAGTTGTCCTTTGGAAACATGGACATGAAGCTTAATGTCTATAATACAGGATAACCAGGCCCTGAGGATTTCTATGAGGTAAATATGATATAGAGTCTACCATCCTTATCATCCTCTAGCTATAATCCTTTAATAGCTTGTCTAATTCATTTTGGTTTTAATAATTTTTCCATAGATAGTTCCATTGACGAAGTAAATGGTTTACTTGACACAACACCATTAATAGGCACTTCTAAATTGAAAGCCCAAGTAGGACCCATTACATGTCCTAAAATTTTATTTGAGCATGTAATTGCCTAAGACACCCCCAATTTGAACCTATCACTTTTACCCAATGATGCCCAATGCGAGAGTTTAGGTCATCTGAATCCTTACCTGTGACTGTAGTATGACCAAACATCAACAAACTCTTGGGTGTACAAAAGATAATTAGGAGGTTATAAGCCCCACGATTCCTCTACCTCAAGCTAAAAATGACCAAACCTTTAAGTGGGTGCATAGTGAGATTAGCCTAATTTTTAGTACATATAAGGGTGAAGTCATCTTGAATTGGTCCAAATATATTCTCCTTCATGATGTTCCATTATTCTTTATTGTTATTGTCACCATATATCTCTAGGTGGTTGAAATATATTGGTTATTATGAAATTTTGAAGTGTAGTCAGATATTATGGATGATGTTCCATGTTTCGAGTTAGATTTAAGATTTGTTAGAGTTGGAATTAGGATCATCAAACTAGTTTCATAATGAGGTAAATTATATTATATTAGATAGATTAATTAGTTGTAGGATCATTTAGTTGTATCTGCATTGCATACAGACACATCAATAGATTAATGCACTAACCCGAGAGTGTAGGTACTATCATTGTCACCTTTCCTCGTAGTTTTAGTATTTTATTTGTCCATAATATGTAGTTCTAAACATTGCAGTATATGTTTAATTTAAATCTGGGGGTAGGTATTCAAAATTTGATGTGTCCAAAGTTTTTCTTAGTTATTTTTAGAGTTCTTTTGAAAAAAGTATGTAAAGAATTTTTTGGTTAAAACTTATGAAAAGTTCCTTGACAAGGGTGAGAATTCAGATTTTCTAACTATTCAAGCTATCATTTGAACTTTAGCTTATTACTAGATTTGTATACAATCAGTACATTTTGTTTATTCTTTTTCTAAATTGTTCCATGAAAAGTTGAACCCGAATAGTCATTGCGCAAACGAGCCATGTATATATAGTTTAAGTTGAAAAGAAAACATAACTTAGACATCTTGAAGAAGATATGTGAACATTTATTAACCCATGTGAGATTAGAGCCATTCTTCCTTTTTGACGATTATACATAAATTCTATTATTTTTTTTTATGGACAATAATTTTTTCGTTGGTCTCATTATTGTTCATCTTGCTCAACTATTAAGATAACATCTAATCTACTAAGCCATTTATCTCTTGAGTTTATGGTTATGCTTAAGTCATATGAAACTTAGGAAATGATAGAGGCCATCCTTGGTAAACCTAAAGCCTTTGGCCTTCCTACATTACTTTTTCACTAGTTAATCCTTTGAGCCTTTAAAATAAGTCTTTTTCTTTGTGAACCCATTAACCATATTTAAATCCTATAATATGGCCATTACCTAGTTGTTTTTGGAAATATGTAGAGATAGTTATAGAATTATCATGAGAAAAGTATGAGCAATATATTTGAAGAGATGAATATCCAAAATGATTAAAGAGAAGAAGAAAAGAGATAGTCAATGAAAAGGAAATGTTTACTCTTATGGTTATAGAAGAAAGTTGTGAATACACTAGTTGGAGACATTTCCATATCTTCCAGACAACCTTTGTATAACTGTAGCTTTAAAATTACTTGCAAGTGCATGAATTAATGAAGTATTTTCATGCTGGTGAGGTTGAACCTATGAGGAATCTCATAGATTTGCAATGGATTGGATTTTATTTAAATTGATTAACTTCAGCCAATGAGAAAGAGTTGTAGTTGAATTAGGAAAGTAAAGTACTCAAAATAGAAACATACATGGAATTAGAAACTAAAACTAGAAAGGCAACTTAATAAAACCAAAATTATAATGAAAATGGAAACTTACTAAACTAACAAGCATGCAAGCTTAGAAATTACAGTAAGGAAACAATAGTAAACAACTAACTTATGATAGTTAGTAAAAATGTAAACTTTCCTAATCTAGAATTAGAAGCAAGGGAAACTTACTAAAATTTAAACTAATCAATTAGAATTTAAAACTTAACTAATTAATAGTAAACAAATAAAGAAACTACATAGAATTAGAAAAATACAAATTAGGAACTTAAACTTAAGGAAACTACCTAAAAAAGAAACTTTCCTAATTTAGAACTATCTTAAACTAAAACTTACTAAAAATAAAAAAAAATTAAAATTCAAAAAGGAAACATTCTAAACCTAATCCAATATATAAATAACCAAATTAACTACTATAACACAAGATCTAATAACTAAATTAACCAAAGTTCAAAGGAGAATGGGACTTAGAACCATGCACATGATTATAGAGACCTAGAGATGATGAGAATTGCTGATTCTCATGAAACTAACTATGGGATATAATAAAAAATATGAAAATCTAAATGGGTACCTAAAGGGATGAAGATTAAGAACTTTTAAGTGGAGTAAAGAAGAGTGCATGCTTATGTCTATTTCACCTTTGTTGTTGAATCCTAAGTCCTCACCACATGCATAGAATAACAGCATGTGGTACTGTGACATCTAATACTACCTTTAGCAGTGTTGCCTCCCCAAACAAGCTGATAAAAGACATAAAAATTCAATTAGACACAAGGCTGCCAATTATATCATAAGTGTTAAAGTAATTTACAGAAGAAGATTCGATGACATCCTCATGAGGTGAAGATGAGATCAAAGCCCAAATATTATTGCATGAGATACATGAGGGAACATGAGGACATCACATTGGAGGAAAAGCATTAGCAAGGAAGATCTTTCATGTACTTTAATAATAACCACAACTACATGGTTCTACTAAAAGTATAGATTGGCAAATATGGGTCAAAGCCATGAGGACCCTTAACAAAGAGTTAATTAAAACAAAGGTTATTTTACTTTAACCTAGATAACCAAAGGAAATTAAAGATTCTAATTGAGGAAAATAACTTAGGAAAGGAAAGCAATAAGAAAACTAAAGTAAGGAAGTAAAGACATAAGTAAGGAAAGGAGCAAGTAAACAAAGGTAAGGAACCTAACAAATATCCAAATAAGGAAATAAAACAATGAATTAAATAAGAAATTAAATACACTATTTCATTATTTGATTTAATAAAATGAATTATTACATAAGCAAAGAAGAACATTAGCATGAAAGTAAAGGAATGTAAGTAAAAGACCTTTAATCTCTTGTTGTGTCACTCAATAGGAGCTGGTAGGCTTCTCTTCAACCCATATTATACTACTTTACCACCAAGCTTTTCTCATCTCCTTAATCTAGTAGGCCACAACCCAAAATGTCATATCCTTGCAAATGATCCTTAGGAATGAAGTGAGAGGGCAGCTAAGAAAAGAGGTTCCTAACACTTTTCCTAAAAGATTGCTACCCACAAATGAAGAATAAAGGAAGAGATGGAACGAAAGTGATAAAACAAATTTTTTACATCTCCTTGGTTACATAATCTTAAAAAAGAGGGTAACTTTAGTTAGGAGAGAAACAATGAAGGGATTAGAAGTCATTCATCTTAAGCTAGGGTTAGCCATAGAGGAGGATTCCTACCTTAAGATTGAAATAGAATAAAAGAAAAACAAAGGTGAGTCTGTGGTTCTTGGCAAAGGAGTTACCAAATTCCAGCCTTAGGTGATGGTGAAGGAGATTGGTACTTTATCATGGAAGTGGTCCTACGCTTCAACAAGATACCCTTAGTTAGGAATTTGAGTGAATTTATGGAAGGGTTTGATTTCCTCTCAACCATAAATGTAGGATTGGGAAGACTCCTTATAGTCATAGAAGGGTATGAGGCTTTTTCCCTTCTCCTTTTATACTCACATCCCAAAAGAAAAACAAAACAGAAAAAAACAAGGAGGAGAATGTAAGTTCAAGCATGAAGGGGAGTGTGTGTGAGATGAAAATGTCACAACCCCGAACCCTGAGGCCGTATGCGGCAAACGTAATCAAACATGGCAATTGGTTCAAGCAAAGTCTACATGGATTTCTTATTCTTTCTTTTTTTTCATATAATGTAGTGGAAGTATCGAAAGAGCTAGATGCTCTTATCCTATGCAAGTCAAGTTTATATAATAGAATTTTGACTACTTAATTCTCCCAAAATTTCAGCAAAGTCTCCTTTGTTTTTCAGACTTACACATTTAACGCATGTGATGTGCTTCACTTGATAAACAGTATAATAGCACTAAAATGTCTATATGAGACTCAGTCTCCACACAATTCACCACAATAAATTACTAAAACTCCTACTTGCTAACTTGAAGTTTTAAATGAATCCCATACAAACATCATCAACATAAGCTATACAAAATATTAGAAATAGATGCATAGGGTAACTCATTAGATAATAGACTACAACTCATATTCATCACCAACATACATATTCAATACATAATGTGGCATTATCAATTAGTCAAGCTTCACTCATTTCCATCAAGAGCCTTCTCTTTATTAGCTTGATTGGTACATGAAAAATAATAATGTGAGCTGTGAAGGCCAGGAAGGAAAAGAGCTAGACCCATATATATATCTTATCATTCTTGTTGAGCTTAGCTCAATTCCATATTCATATTCAACCATGGAACATTCATTTTCATTTTCAACTAATAATCAACAAAGTAGCATGTATTATCAAATATAACATACTGGTATTAGAACAAAAAAACAATTTATTCCGAATTCAGACTGCAAGGCAATAATCATAGCATGCAAATAAACCCATGCAATATCAACTACCTAATCATATCCAACCACAGGACATGCATTTGCACTTTAGTAGATAACAGTATTAGATAGGGGACTTTTAAAGTCGGTTAAAAAGAATCATTGAAGTCTCTTACTAAGCGACTTCTATCAAGCTGACTTAGAAAGTCAAAAACTTTTAAAGTTGGCTAGGTAAATGACTTTAAAAATCAAGTACTTTTGAAGTTGCTTCAATAAACGACTTTAAAAATCATCAACTTTTAAAGTTGTTTAGTCTAAGTGACTTCAAATGTATGTGACTTTTGAAGTCACTTAGCCTAAATGACTTTAAAAGTCACCAACTTTTGAAGTCATTTTTACCTAAGTGACTTTTAAAGCCCAACCTCTTTTATGTACCTTTGAAGTCTCTTAGCCTAAACGACTTTTAAACTTCATGAATTTTGAAGTCATTTTTATATAATTGAAGTAGCTTAGCACTAAATGACTTCAAAAGTTGGTGACTTTAGAAGTCATTTTTACCCAAGTGACTTCAAAAGCCCAACCCTTTTGATGAACTTTTGAAGTTGCTTATCCTAAACGATATCAGAAGTTTTTTTCTTCTTTTTTTTTTTTTTTTCTAATTTTATATCCAAGCACTACCACCTATATACAATTGAATAACACACATCCTATGTATACCTAATACTCAAACAATCTTTGTAAACATTCCAAACCTGTTCCAATACAACATGCATCCACTTCCTGATACAATACCACTTGTATACATTGGATAACAAATATCATATACAACTAATACTTCAATCTCCATAGACATGAAAAACTAACATTCACTATAATGCATGCACATCTTTCTTGATACACTACCACCTCTGTATACATTGAATAACAAACTTTCTATGCACCTAATACTTCAAACAATCTTTATAAACATGTAAAACTAAAAATCATATACACCTAATACTTCAATCTCCATGAACATGAAAAACCAACATCCACTATATTGCATTCACATCTTTCTAGATACACTACCACCTGTGTATACATTGAATAACAAATATTCTATACACCTGATACTTTAAACAATCTTTATAAACATGAAAAACTAAACATCCAATACAACATGCATCAACATCTTTCTTGATACATTGAATCGTTCTTACAATATAACACATAATACATCCATAGTGGGTACAAAACATCCAAACTCATCATTATCCATCCACATCTATCTTAAAAATAACTCATAAAAGAAACTACAATACATGCATTCTCTATAACATCCACATTCACTTCATTTGTAAATCCATACATATTCACATTTACTTTCACACTCTAAGTAACCCTCTCATTCTTCATCCCATAAAAGTTATATAATTCAATGAATATATTAAAAACCAACCACCACATATTCACTTCATGTACAAGCTCTAAGTTCACTTCATCCATACTTATTTATTCCCACACTCCAAATTTCCACTCATTCATCACTTAAAATACACATACACACATATATAAGAAAATAATAAAATCAAAAGGAACACAAACAAGTGCATGAAAAAAGACTTCATTATGTATTTTAGGTTCATGTAGTTACTCTAAGTGATCTAATTGAAACTCATTACATACTCAGCCCATTCAGTTCATATTTCATTGAGATTTACTATGAAGTAACTCTTCTTGTTTGCCCACTCAAAAAACACAACAGCTTGAAATACAACATATTTAATTATGCTCAAACTTTGTAACTAGATCCATAAAAACTATAGAAAAATATAAGATGATGAAAAGTAAAAAGTGTTCTACCTTTTTTAAATGAGAGATAGGAATACTATCGAATATGAGGGTCCTCATGTATCTTAGGACATAGTACTCAAACTCCCAATTAGACTATTATTTAGGGTACTATACAATAAGGACAACAAAAAAGAACCCATAAATATCATTTGTAATAATGCAGATTTAAATAATGGTAACTTAGAGTAATTAACTATTTCATATTCCTTAACATTCTTCCAAGTGACTCTTGGTGGTTGTACAGTCTCAGTGATATTAGCCCATTCAAACCAAACTCTACAAATTTTAATTTGAAATGCATTATAGATGAAAAAAAAATTACTTATCTACACATAACACATGAAAAAAATAAATGCTTACTTATTTATAATTTCTATGAGGGCAGGATAGATGTACGATCCACAAGAATTAAAAAAGAAAGCATGCCTACCTGCACATCCAAAACAAGTAGCATCTAATGAGAACTACATAGAGAGTCAAATGAATTATAATGGAAGTTGATAATCCCTAAGTATAGAATAAGTTGGCAAGAAAACAAGAAAATTAAAACTTACCTGTTGTTGTAAGGAATCATTAGGCCCTGCCCCTGAGAGTAGCGAAAGAAGCTTGGTAAAATATCTTAAACAAACCTCTCTACTGACCATTGTTCCACATTTCTAGAAATAATGTAATGGTGAAGGAATTGGTAAAGTGTGCCCTTAACCTCAAAAATGCTAGTCACATCATTCAAGAAGCTGCTTAAAAGAAATAATTATTACCTATAATATGAAATATAACATGTAAATGTCAAATATTTTATATGCAAATATGTGCATATACCCTATGCAGGAGACAATTTGAAGGTGCCCGAGTTGATCCCATAGGCAAACTCATAATAGGTCCTCTACCAAAAGTGGCACTTCAACAACGACCTCGAGAAGCACACCCTACTTGATTCATACAAGGTTGATTGCCATATCATCATTGATGAGACCATAGATTAACCTTAGGGATTAAGGCATGTTAGGTGGGACTTCCACACGCTCTTTGGACGACTGCTGTAAAAGATGTAAAAATTTTTAGCTAAATAATATTATTCAATGAAGAGGACCTAAATTATAATGAAAAAATAGATATATAGAAGTACCTATTCCATTGGTGCAGCAGCAATAGGTGATATTTGATTCCATGTAAAACATTTGATTCATGCCCATAGCATGAACTAACTGCTATGATGTTTTGACTCGAATCTAAGGCCAATGATACTAACCCACTTGCAAATCAAATATATAACAGAGAGGTTGACATAAAGAATTATTACAGAATGACAATGAAATTTTCTAGTTTTGTTTATATATATATATATATATATATAGACACCTCTTGGGCGAGAATTTTCCTTTCAAGGGGCGTCGGATGTCCCTCATTATCTTCTTCAATTGGGGAATTACAGCTTACATCTGATGGAGGTACAGGGGCACTGTGAGAATTATGAGCAAGGAAGGAGTAACAATCATCAAACCTCCCTCACGCAATTGACCAAATATATCAGTCTTTATTTTCTCAACGAGCTCATTGTAGGCCTCATCACCATCTTGAACTTTAAGTAAACATCCTTTACCAAAGAATTTGGATGGAACAACACTGCAACCCAAACCCCTAACTTGACTAAGGTGATCCTTCTCATTTTCAAAAGCCTTATACAAGATGTTCTCATTGGCAGTAGTGCTACTTAGAGTTCTTATAGTAGTGCTTTCTTCAGTAAGAATATCCTACAAAATATAACTAAAAAGGTATGATCATGTAATCTAATTAATTGTATAAAATTTATAAGCAGGTGGAACCACTTACTATGTGAGAAGCAATTTGCACAGTACTTTCATGTGAGAGCTTGTTGCCAGTACAACCCATCGAATGCACCATCTTCTATAGGATGGAGCAATCAATGGGTTCTTTCTTTTTCTATCAAGCAAAGACACTATAGTTAGAGAAAAGGATAAATTGTCTTTTACTATCAAGCAAAGACACTATTGAAAGGGATAAATTGTCATAGATGCTTATTTCATGCTCTTTTAAATGAGCATAGCCCCATCTAGACAGGTGGTGCTGCATATTTGTTTCATGCACCTTTCTTCCCCTTGCACTCTTCACCTGCACATTTGTACATGTGTGATCAAGTATAATAATCAGATGTTGCATGTAATTAATTAAATGAAACATCATTTCTGCACATACCTCAAATTCGACAGAGGTACGATTCTGTACAAATTCATTCCAAATATCCTATTCAATAACGTAAGAATAAATGGAAGGCATCATGTACAGCCTTCACAGATCATTGACATTTCGAGCTATGTAATCATGAATAAGGTAGTTCGTCCAATTTCTCCATTGCTCACCAGCCCCTTGTAAAGCACATGTCTTCTTGCCATCCAACACATCAAAGGCATATTGCAAATTGTACACAACAAATTACAATATTTGAAAAATAAGGTAATTTATAATTTATATAATACATGTACTTAATGTTTACAAACCTTCACCATTTCCCATATTGAATCTTTTGTCGGGGATGACACAAGTCTCCAATCCTCAAATGTGATAGGAATCATGCTTCTTACTGTAGAGCAGAGGAAACTACTACAAGCAAGTGCACTCTCACCAATCACTTGCCCTCTACAATTGTAGTGGACAATTTCTTTAATTCCCTTAGACTTTCTCTTGATAACCTTTTCCAATGTTGTTCGGCCTCTACCCTTTCTTTTTGGAGTAGTGCTCATGTTGGCCTCTTGTTCATGCTCTTCATTGTGGCCATAGTCTTCAGTTTGATGTTGTTCTTGTTCCATCGTTACTACAAAGAAGAACACAATGACATGAAGAAAAGGCCATGTAATTCATTTAATGAAACCAAACTGACATGAAATATGCAACAAACAAACCAAAAGCAAATTAGATAAGACATGCATGAAAATAGAAACTTTCTAAAGAATAGATATTTCTAAAATTAAACTTTCCTAAAACTAAACCTAGAAACTAATTTGCATGATTATAAGTAAAGCAATGTTAACTTGCATGATTCTAAGTAAATTAGGATATAAGTAAAACAATGTTAACTTGCATGATTCTAGCCATCATATAGCACATCTATATACATATTCATTTGCACTCACATAAACATGACTGAAACAATCTAACTTTATGTAAATAACTATAACTACCATTTGAAAATCAAGATATACATCTTAAAATATTTACTAGTAAGCCTACATGTATGTCTTGTTGTGTCTTGTTCATGCCCATTTATAAAAACATGTTATAACTCATTCTTATAAAAATGAACAACCATGTACTAGGGCCACTTGTCATTCTTAAGAATTTATTTACTACTTGTCCTCAAGCACATACAAATACCCATCTTTTGTTCTTAAACATGGTTAGGTGAATTGGCATTTAAAAATCTCAAGTGCCGTGTTTCTTTTCTAAGAATCAAGATTTTCAGAGAAGTTATCCCTACATTTCTAACAAAAATTTGGTAGAGCATCCTTTGTTTTTCTACGACGCCTTAGGTTTTTATAATGCTTTTTAAATAATTTTCAAAATGTAAGGCCCCTTGTTTGAAAGTTTTGTTTAAAAATAAAGTAGCAGAAGATTTTGCTCAGCTAAGAGCATTTTTGAAAATCCTAGGTCTCATTTCTATAACAAACATGAGGATCATACAATAGAATGAGTATCTCATTCCTATAGAAAATCTAGCAAAGTTTCCTCTATTTTTCATGCATATGCACATTTAATGCATGCAAGCAGAACACCTAATAGACAATACAAATAAATTTTCATTGTTTTCAAAACAAATACATTCAACTTATCACATCCTAGAACCTTTAGTCACAACCAAATCACAATACATTCCAATAAACATGAGTCAACTACATCAAAGATGTGAGGTTCACTCTTTAGATACTAAAAATCCCAATTTGCTATAATTATCACCCTACAGTTGCTTTCACATCCTTGGCTGAACTTGTTTGCCCTTCTGTCCTAATTCTTCAAATCTAAGACATTGTAAATAATTACAATGTCTCAACAAGCTTGTACTTTTGTAGGTGGAAAAAGGTTGTTATTTTGGCATGCAGTTCATGATTTACATATGAAGTAATTGGGCAATTAGTCATACCAAAACAAAATCTTGTTAGCTTAAACACATACTCAAGTTGAACTTGCATGTATGTCTTGTTGCATCTTGCTCATACTCATTTCTAAAAATGCATTATAAGTCATTCTTATCAAGGTGATCAAGTGTGTACTTGGACCACCTATTGATTAGTTTTAAGAGTTTTAGGTAGGTTGACAGATGCTTTTAGTCAACTCCATGCCAAGTGTAACATGCATTCTAGTTGGGTTTATATTACCTTAGGTATATTATTGTTTCACTCACTTTCTTTAGCATATAATGCTTCTAACCTAAGGGTGTAAAGCCATTTACTAGTTCTCTACATGATGTTAGCTTTATATCACTTTTCCTTAGGATTTGTATTGCTTAGTTAGCCAGGTCATGTCACTATTGTTTGCATTTTTCTTATGGCCAAACACTACCCAAATGGGGCATGATCCTAAGCATTAATTTCCTATTTTATTTTTGGGAATTTGTGCTCCAAGATAGTCCTTCACTTCTTTGACATTTGCATGTGTTTTACCACTTGAAAGATGGCTTACCATATTCTTCATTTAAACCTAAAGCAACTAATATTAAAGTGTCCATGTTCTAGTATACACATGCATCATTGTTTACTCATTTCTCATACTTGAAAGTGCATCCATTTTATGCGGAAGTAAGTATGTATTTGTTTCAGTTTTAGTCCCTCTATATGCTTGAGTAGTTACCACTTGTCCTTAAGCACACACACACATCTTTTATTCTTAAACACGATTGGTTGAAATGGAGTTATTCATTCTTGAGTTATTCAATGGCATTTCTTATTCATTCATAAGAAAGAGTTAAAACACATATTTAGTGAAGATAATCAAAGATGACAATGATACAACACGAAAAGATTATGAATATACCAATTCAATTTACAAATTCAGTTATCCTACCTACACTACTCAATTGAGAGAGGGAGCACTATAAGTTTTTAATGTATGGTTCAATCTCAATGCCTAAATTTGTAGTTCGGTTGAATAATAGTTGATGTTTACATACTGCCTACAGTACTCAACATAGTTAGTATCATGAACTTCCTCTTCATGCATAGAGATGGTGGGAGGTTGTAACAAACTAATATAATGGGCCAACAACTATACTTTTTGCTCATGGAACCATAAGGATTAATCCCATCAGCAAATAATGCAAGTCATAGGTTTCTAGGTTCTTCACCAAAATTAAGCTACACGAAGTCCACAAGCTTTCATGTGGGATGGCATAAAAAGCTATCAGCTACTCTGTCCTTGGTATACCATACTAATTTCTTTGTTGTTTCTATTATATGGAACATTCTTTTAAACCTTGGAATGGGGGATGTACCATAGAACCTTTGTAGGAATGTCTGTATCTGTCTTAGTTGAATTCTTCTTTAACTTCCATCTTGGCTGTCCACAAGTTGGGATGTAGTTTTATCCTTATGCTTCATCCTATACAAGATGCAATCATTAGGAAATGCATGTATCTTCTCATACTTCAACCCTAGTATAGCTAGGGTTTTCTTTTCCTCCCATGTGGACCTTGCCAAGTTATTATCCTTTAGTAGCAGCTTACCCACTACTTTCAAGACCTCTATAAACCGTTGATCTGAAAAATTAAATCTTGATTTCACATTGTAAAGTTATACCACTTCAAACAGATTGGTATAATCTTTACACTAAGGGAACAATAACTCATCAGCTTCCTCTAATGTAGTATAAAAATGTTTAGGTTCATCCTAGAAGTCATTATATGCATCTCGAAACATCAGTATAGTTGTACTGTCTTTAACCCTTCCTACAATGTCTTGATCTTATCTTTCGAGCCTTGTTGAGGGCCTATGTGAAAGTTCTTCTCCATGCCAAATGCAAGGGTGGCAGCTTTCATCAATTCCATTGAAACACAAGTATTCTCTCAACACACATACAGTTACTTTTTTCAAGTTTCCACATTTGAGCATGGACAAAGCATGCAATTATGATCAACACTTGCCCTAAGTGTGAACTCTATAAAATTTTCTGTTCCCTCCTCATATTCTTTTGATGTTATTTTCAAGTCATCCAAGCATATCTATCCATTATCATAAGAAATTGAAGCAAATCTATGTGGAGACTTATTAGACATGAAAAGATTTGGTTAGGCATTTTAGTAAACATTAGTTATACAAGAATTAAAAGTATTTGAAATAATTACATTTCATGGAAATTTTCAACTTTCAATGAAAAAAAAGAAGCAAAATATGATAGTCACATTAAAGAATGAAATTAACTTTAAAAATAAAAATTTCTAACCCATAACCTTGTAAAAATTCTTCAAATATGCATAATATATATGAAACAAACAAAGAGATACTAACCAACCCTCAAAAATTAATATTGACCCAAATTTGTGAATATAGTTCCAATTCATAGGTAGAATTTAGTTCAGAGTAGTGAAATAGAAATCTGGCTTAGTTTTTGTGCATAAATCATATACACAGACTGAAAAGGCATGGTGGAAGTCAATGAAATAACTGTTAAAACAGACATCTAATTAAAGTCATTTGCTATAAACAAATTTAAGAATCCTCACTTATAAAGTCATTTATAGCTAAAAAACTTTAAAAGTTCGTATTTTTAAAGTTGTTTATAGCAAATGGCTTTAAAAAAATTTAAAATTTTGGATTAAATGTATATTTATTTACTTTTTGTACAGTACAATACCTTACATAATTACACAATGAAATCAATTTTAAAGCACAAACATATAATATATATATACTTAAATAAACATGTCAACAAGGAAATCAAATTATTTTTTATTACATCTAATATTACATATTATTAGAGCTTATTAATACAAGATCAAAGAGCTAATCTACTCTTTTTCATCAAAATCTGGCCTAGTATTTAGGTGACACCTATTCTATGGAGAGAGAGAGAGAGAGTGTGTGTGTGTGTGTGTGTGTGTGTGCTTCAATTTTCGCTACCAAAAGTTGATGGTATAACCACCACTCTTCATCAAACCGTAATTTTAGGTGAGAACCATGAATCGTAATGTTCTCCCTTTCTCCAATAGTGAGGGTTAAAGAGAGAAGCAGTTGTCATTTGCAATGAAATCATATGATTTTTATGAAATCAAGATATTCTAACAGACTTCTTAACCCCATCATCTATAATGATAAAACCCACATGATCAACAAAATGAAAATAGATAGAGTTAGTAACAAGATACCAATTCGTGATAAAAAAAAAGTTATGGTTTACTTACAATTTTTTTCATGACAAAAACATTCAAAATATCCAAAATGGAAGGTAGGAAGGGAAAAGAGAGAAGCATAAGGACCAAGGAGGAAGCTGTCATACCAACAACGAGAAGAAGAGGATACAAGAAAAAATTATATGTGGTCGGCTATTTATAAATGAACAGAAGTCGTTTGGTACTAAATTTCTTTAAAAACATACACTATTGAAGTCGTTTCATACTAAACGACATCAAAAGTATACATGAGAATGGACTTTTAAAGTCATTTAACTCAAGCGACTTCAAAAGTAACTGACTTAAAAATTTATTGACATTTGAAGTCTTTTAAAGTCAAATGACTTTAAAAGTTCATTCCTGCAAAATATAATCATCCTGCCAAAGTTATTGGCATACTTTGAAGTCACTTACAATAAACAACTTGGAAAGTTGTTGACTTTTAAAGTCTCTTAAGTCTAAATGACTTTAAAAGTTATCAACTTTTGAAGTCCTTTAATTGTAAATGACTTTAAAAGTCCTTTCTGCAAAAAAATTCATCTTTGTACCAGTTTTTTAAATTTGTTTACAATTAAACAACTTCTATCTATGTTTTTAAAGTTGTTTATTTCTAACCAACTTGTAAAATATTTATGAAGTCAACAGTCAAATAAGTGACTTCTTTATGCCGACTTTAAAAGCCTCATGTGTATTAGTGTAAGTAACAAAGTTATGAACATGTAATATTGCATATAACACATGGGCATCTAACCAAAATTACAGTTTATTCCAAATTCAAACTGTAGGAAATAGGCATAGCATTAAGATAAAACCGTATAGGAATGTCTTTCATTTGATTATTTTCTCAGCAATAATAAACAAGTATGACATCATTACACTGATCAAATAGTCATCTACCTCAAAGTTTATCATCTTGGGATGCCTACTATGAGTATCATACAGAAGGCAACAAGACCCTCAAGATTTACCATCTTGTGCAGGTCCACCACGATCTTAAAGAACCAAGTAAAATGTTCCCTTAGGGTTTACCATCTTGGGCTTGCCCAATGTTAGGTTCCCTCAGGATTTACCATCTTGGGTGGCACTATCATAATCGCAATCAACTAGGCGACCCATTGCCTCAAGTTTTACCATCTTAGGAGAATTAATGATTGCAGCTCATCCCTTAGGATTTACCATCTTAGGTGGCTCTCCCATGATGGTAAAAGACCAAGCAACCTCTTCCCTCAAGGTTAACCATCTCGGGAGGCTCAATACCTAATAGCTCATCCCTAAGGGCTTACCATCTTTAGCGACTCCACTGTGATTCCAAAGAACTAGGCAGCCCTTCTCATTAGGGTTTACCATCTTGGGAGGCTCAATAACTAACAATCTATTCCTTAGGGTTTGCCATCTTGGGAACCCTCACCTTTGTTGTAATCAACTAGGTAGCCCTTTCCCTCAAGGCTTACTAACTTGGAAGGCATCATCATAGTCTACCGGGTGACCCTCAGGGCTTACTATCTTCAAATTGACAATTTCAACAAGTAATTGCAATTCACATTATCCATTTAACCAATATAATGATCTGTATGTTCTACACATCCATAATGTTAATTACTAGTGAACAGATTAATAGTAATTTAAGGATAAAGAAAGGTTTAGGGTCCATATCTAAGTTCTAAGTACAACTCACAACTCAAATACCAACACCTTCCAAATCGTATTCAAAACATGTGTTGAGAATACAAGTTCTAAGTAAATTTTAGCATTTTATGCAACTTACTACAATTACTTCAAGATCTCTAGTCATAATGTCATTAATTTCACCTCTAATATCTAGATTGACAATTTGGATACCAATTGATCGCTATCTACTTAGATCAGCACCATTGGCCTCCAATCAACAGTCTAGATCAATGTGGTACCTCTAGAGGTTTCAGTTCCCATCATTAAAGGTAAGTTATTCAACAATTTGATGATTTTACCACAACCATGGTCTGATCACCCTTCCTAACCATTAATCATCACTGACCAAGTTTTAGAAAGTTGAATCAAACCTGGCATTAGATAGTCCATATAGGACTATCATTTTTATCGCAATTCATTACTAACATATAATTAGAATAATAAATTACATGGATCTACCTTCTGATCACATTTTTAATAATATGATGCTGAGATCTTAGGTTTTTCCCATGCACTACCATCTTCCATAAAAAAATTCAAGGATCAATTGATCCTAGATCGATGATCTATCTTAGCAACTGAAAAGATCGAGTGTGATTTATTCAAATCACAAAAATTATATTTTTTCTAATTTTTAGGGGTTTGCTGAAAAATGACACCATCGCTGAAGAAGGTGACTGAATTTTGGTCGTCGCTGGTGACACAAACAGCATCCATTTTTGTAAAATTTTACATGCGAATGCTCAAAATGATATGAATTTTATCTATTTATTTCCATCCTCAATTTCCACTAAAATTGTGGTTTTTGGCCCAATTTTTCAACAATTTTCAAATTGCCCTAATTACTATTTCTCTCCTAGTCTGCCCCGTTACTTGACGGATCCTCATGAAACCAAAGGAGTTTCCCTTATAATGATTTGGAAAACAAGATGAATAGTTTGGGTTATTGATCCAATGTCATTCTATCGACTCTGTTTTTCAGCATCGGTTCCACCATTTCTATCATCGAAAAATGGTAATAGTAACAGTGGTAACAGTCTTGGGATAAGTTGGAAGGGAAAGGAGGGGGAAGGAAAAGAATGAGAGAGAGAGAGAGAGAGAGAGAGAGAGAGAGAGAGAGAGAGAGAGAGAGAGAGAGAGAGAGAGAGAGAGAGAGTAGTGAGGTGGATGACCTACCTATTGTCAGTCGTCTTCCAGCAATAGGTCATCGACCCAGCAACTTTCTCCATGGTTCTCACCAAACTTGAAGGATTTGTACTATTGCAGGTCACCAGTGAGGAGGATTGGTTGGGTCTCTCTTTTTCTTTCTTTTCTTTTCAGTAGGTCACTAATAGTTAAATGCAGGGGCTATCATTATCAATTTTCACCCCCTCATTTCATTTGTAAAATTTTTAGATTTTAAGGCTTCGGTCTCCATTTCAAGCATTCCTAGTGTCATTAGAAAGCTCTCATCAAGCACAATTTGATACTAGACCTTTCATATCAAATTTTAAGGATTTTAATTTATTTTATAATTACTTAATTTATGATAAAAAAATTTCATTTTAAAGCAAAATTCCTTCAAATTTGCTATGAATCTCGAATGAAATTTCATGTCATTTAATCCTTAATAAGATATACAATTTAAAAAGTTCTAAGAATTCAAAATCTACCCAAAACTACATTCAATTTATGACTAAACTCATGTGGGGCACACCTACTCAATCCTACCTTGGTTGTCCTCTTTCATCGAATTTGAGAATATTAACAAGTTTATTCATCCTTGACCTAATTTTTGAACACAGTTGTGACAACACTTCTTCCCTTAAAGAAATCTCATCCTCAAAATTTAAATAGATACCTGAGTCCTCAAGTAGTTTCGGGTATTTTTTATGGATTTCCAGCTCTAGATCCCACCTGGCTTCTTCTACCCCATAATGTTGCCATGTGACCTTTACAAGTGGTATCACTTTTCTATGCAAAACATGTTCCCTTCGATCAAACACTTGTATCAATTTCTCCTCATGTGAAACATCCTCTTGCTCATACTTCTACAACATTGACACATGAAAAACATTGTGAATTTGTGATAACTATGGAGGCAAGGCCAAATGATAAGCAACTTCTCCAACACATTCCATAGCTTTGGATGGTGCAACAAATTGAGGAGATAGCTTCCAGCTCTTGCCAAAATGTGTCACCTCTAGTCTTGGTGTAGCTTTTAGGAACACGTGATCTCTTCCCTTAGACACCAATGGTCTCCTCCTTCGGTCAGCATAGCTCTTAGTTCTACTTTGAGATGTCAACAACCATTGTCTGATTTTCTTTACTTTTTCTATCGTCTCTCCAACTAACTCTGGACCTGACAATGATGTCTCACCAACCTCTACCCAACAAAATGGGAATAGACATAGTCTACCATACAATGCCTCAAATGGTGCCATCCCAATACTAGACTAAAAACTATTGTTGTATGAGAATTCCACCAATGGTAGATGTTCAGCCCACTTCCCTTAAAATTCTAGCTCATAAGCTCTCAACAAATCTTCAAGCACCTAAATCACTTTCTCAAACTACCCATAAATCTAGGGATGAAATGCAAAGCTAAAAGTCAACCTTGTACCCTTTGCTTCCTATAAGCCCTTCTAGAATCAGGAAATAAACCTCAAATCTCTATTTGAAATAATGGATACAGGTACCCTATGTAACCTTACAATCTCACATATGTATAGTTGACTTAATGTCTCAAGTGAATTAGTAACTTTCACTAGCGGAAAGTATAATGACTTGGTCAATCTATCAACAATCACCCATAAGTTATCCCAACTTTGCCTAGTACATGAAAGACCTACCACAAAATTCATGATAATATGCTCCCACTTCCATTCTACCATTGGTAAAGGCTATAGTAATCCCACAGGTTTCTGATGTTTTGCCTTAATCTATTGACATGCCAAATATTAAGCAACAAACTCAATAGTGTCCCTCTTCATGCCTTTCCACCAAAAGTGTGTCCTAAGGTCATGATACATCTTTGTGCTACTAGGATGTATAAAAAATTTAGATCGGT
Source organism: Warburgia ugandensis (assembly GCA_035236585.1). NCBI lineage: Eukaryota > Viridiplantae > Streptophyta > Magnoliopsida > Canellales > Canellaceae > Warburgia > Warburgia ugandensis. The sequence continues at coordinate 30,742,257 of CP141139.1, read as the reverse complement.
GTACCTCACTCAATAATTCTCTCCTAACCTCATCAACTAGTGGTACCAAAAGTCTACTCAAATATTGTAACCCACCAAAAGTCCATGGTCCATTTCTTGGTACTCTCACTATCTTCAAGTCAAGTTTTAATACTCTTAGCCTCATCATCATCATCATCATCATCATCTATTTGAACTATCAAAATTTTTTGTCATATTGAATGTTGGACAATCATTTGACATAAAAATGCATAGCTTTTAGATGAGCCAACATGCAAGTCATACTTGGTCAATGACTCACGTGCCTTCCATTTGAAACCTCGAAGTCCTACCATCAAACCTTCAAACTTTCCACCTGTGCATCTACAAAAATATTTACCTTTCCTAGGTGATAATGAAGTGTGAAATCAAAGTTCTTCAAGTATTCAATCCATCTAATCAGCCTCAAATTTAAATCTTTATGAGTAAATATGTACTTCAAACTTTTGTGGTCAATGAAGACACGGAATCTTTCACCATACAAATAATGCTTCCAAAGCTTCAATGCAAACACCACCATTGCCAGCTCTAAGTCATGAGTGGGGTATTTCTTTGCTTTTGGGTCCAATTATAGAGAACTGTAGGCCACTACTCTTCCTTCTTACATCAGGACACATCTCAGTCCTAAGTGTGAGGCATTAGAATACACAACATAATCCACACCTCGCTTAGGAATGATACGCATAGGTGCTGATGTCAATCATATCTTTAGCTCCCAAAATGACTTCTCACATGAACCAACCCATTCAAATACCACACCCTTTTTCATAACCCTTGTCATAGATGCTGCAATGTGTGAGAAGTCCTTCACAAACCTCCTATAATAACCTACCAAGCCAAGGAAACTCTTGATCTTGGTTATGTTCCTCGTTCTTTCCCAACTTAGCGCTGCTTCAATCTTTGATGGGTCAACTAAAATCCCATCACTAGAAACTACATGCCCAAGGAAATTTACCTTTGTTGCCCAAAACTCACACTTGCTAAGTTTTGCATATATCTAGTGTTCCATCGACAACTATAATGCAATAGACAAATGTTGTTCATGCTCCTCCTTAGACCTCGAGTATATCAATAGGTTATCCAAAAACATGACGATGAATTAATCTAAATGAGAGAGGAAAATTCATTTCATTAGGCTCATAAACATTGTCAAAGTGTTTGTCAACCCAAAAGGCATCACTACAAACTCGAAATGACCACATCGAGTCCTAAATGCCGTCTTAGGGATATCTTCATCTCTTACTCATGGCTAATGGCTAATGGCATCTAGATGGCAAGTCAATCTTGGAAAAACATGTAAATCCCCTCAATTTATCAAATAGATCGTCAGTCCTCGGCAATGGGTATTTGTTCTTGATTGTCACCCTATTCAATTGCTGATAACCAATACATAACCTCAGTGTGCCATCTTTCTTCCTTACAAACAACACTGGTGCTCCCCACCACAAAGTACTAGGGAAAATGAAACCCGTAACTTACAAATCCTCCAACTACACCTTTAACTTCTATAATTTAATAGGCACCATTCAATGTGGAGTAACTGAAATTGGAGAAACATCAGGATAAAGCTCAATAGTAAAGTCGACTTCCCTCCTTGGAGGTAACCATGGTAATTCATCAGGGAAAACATTTGTAAATTCCCTTATTATTGCAATGGATTCCATACTAGCATCAACATCATCACAATGCACCATGGTCGTCATCTACCCACTATAGTCTTTCTAGCATTTGTAGCCAAAATGGACTTGTGGGAAATCGTAATCCTCTATGGCGAAGAAATAGAAATGAACTCCATTTGGTAAGACAAAAGTAACCCTCTTTCAACAACAACCAATAATAACACAATATTTGGACAAGAAATCCATTTCCATGATCACATCATAAAGAGTAATATCCATCACAACTAAATCATACATCACTCTATGACCTGTCATGTTAATATCACGTCCTCAGCAAACTCTATTTGAGGTAATGCTCATCCCTATTGGCAACTCAACTTACAATGTTGAGTTTAGTGTTTTGGTGTCCAAGCTTGCACCAGAATCAAACACACTCTGACCCAAGTATGAAATAGTGAAAATGAACCTTTTATAATAGTGTAGTTGAGATGGGTGTCTGACTATGTTGGTCCATAAACTCTGCCCTATTTTATCTACTAAGAAGTAGGGTGTACACCTCTAATTGGTGCATCTGTCCTCTGTGTTGGCGGCCGACCCCAAGTACATATCCTGTTGATACTCTATACGTTGCTCTGCACTGCTCTTAGTCTAAGACAATCTCTCTTGAAATGGCCTTCCTGACCCCAACCAAAACAAGTCTTATAGGCCATTCCAATAGGTAGAGAATGTGTCTGAGCATTTTTCGCCCAAGGAGGATATCCTTTACTCCTCTTACCCTTGCTACTATGTGAGTGAAATTTTCCAAAACTTCTTTTCGTGAACTCTAATGCACTCATTTACCTACCCTGATCCTACTCAATCAGTTGGGCTTTATGCATTGCCTCCACATAATCTTCCAATTTGAAGGGTACTAAGCTCTATCGAATAAAAGACCTTATGCCTTAAATAAAGTAGTAAGCCTTATCCCTAGAAGTGGGGATCATCAATAGTGTATAACATGACAACTGGTCAAACTTGATAGGATACTATCCCACAGCATGTCACATTGTATGAGTCTTAAGAACTCTACTACTTTAGCATCTCTCTATGCACTGAGAAAATATTTTGCTAAATAAGCCTCCATGAAAAGTTCCCCAAGTCTACTCCTCATCAACTCTAACACACTTTGCCACTCACCACTAGTGGATAGCTACACCTATGAACTGAAAAGTGGCCACCCTCACCTTTAAATCTTCATCAATTTTTAGTGCCTCGAAGATCCTTTGAATTTACTCTAACCAATCCTCTCCCTCAATGGGATTTGAAATCCCATCGAACTTGGGTGGTCCCAACTTCTTGAACTCTCATAGTGCAATCATTTTGTTGCTTACACCCTCTCAAAAAACTCTAGGGATCAATGCTACTATAGGTTAAACACTTGGTCCTCTATTAATGGCTTCTGCGTTTTCCTGGGCCATCTATCCTATAATGTCCTAGATCGAATCACGTACCCGCAACATTGATCGTCCAGAACTCAAGCCATCACTCCTAGTCTCAACCATGACTGTGACTTTCAAAATATTAAAGAATAAGATATAGTCAAGTATCAAACAAGCTGACAGTAATCAACAATCAATGAAGGTATTTTAGAAGACACCATGTATATACATTTTCTCTATCACTAGCAATTATAAAACAACTTCCCAAGTAAAATACCACCTAGCCTTGATACCAAGCTATCGGGACCCCAAAACTCGAGGCCGCAGTTTAATGTAATCAAACATGGAGATTGGCTCAAGCAAATCCTATGTGGCTTTCTTACTCTCTCTCTCTCTCTCTCTTTTTTTTTTCTTCATATATTGTAGTGGAAGTATTAAAAGAGCTAGATGCTCTTGTCCAATGTAAGTTAAGTTTAGATAATAGATTTTTAACTACTTAATTCTATCAAAATTTTGGTAGAGTCTCCTCTTTTTTTTGGACTCACGCATTTAACACATGCAATGCGATTCACCTGATAAATAATATAATAGTTCTAAAATGTCTATAGGAGACTCAATCTCCGCATAATTCACCATAATAAATTACTAAAACTTATACTTGCTAACTTGAAGTTTTAATTGAATACCATACACACATCATCAACATAAAATATATAGAATGTTATAAATATATGCATAGTGATACTCATCAGATAATAGAATACAACTCATATTCATCACTAACATACATATATAGTACAAATGTGTCATCATTAGTTAGTTAGGCTTCATTTGTTTCCATTAAGAGCCTTCCCCTTATCATCTTGACGAGTACCTAAAAAATAATAATGTGAGTTGCAAAGCCCAGTAAGGAAAAATAACTAGACTCGTACATATCATGCCATTCTTATTGAGATTAGCTCAATTCCATATTCATATCCAACTATGGAATAGTCATTTTCATTTTTAATCGATAATGAACAAAGTAGGCAGCATGTATTATCAAATATAACATACTGTTATTAGAACAAAAATATAATTTATTCCAAATTCAGACTGTAACACAATAACCATAGCATGCAATAACAACTCCCCATTCATGTCAAACCATAGGACATTCATTTCCACTTCAATAGATAAGTAATGAAGTTATGAACATGTAATATTGCGCATAACATATGGGTAGCTAACCAAAATTATAGTTCATTCCAAATTTAAAATGTAGGACCATAAACACACCATTCAAATTAAATCGTACAAGAATGTACTTTATTTGATTATTTCCTCATTAATAATAAACAAGTATGACATCATTACATTGATCAAGTAGTCATCTCCCACAAAGTTTACCATCTTGGGTGGCTGACTATGAGTATCACTCAGAAGGCAACCAAACCCTCAGGATTTATCATATGGGGCACTTTTAATGTCAGGCTCCCTCGAGATTTAATAGTCACAATCCATCTTAGGAGAATCAATGCCTGATAGCTCATCCTCAAGATTTACCATCTTGGGTGGCTCCAACATGATCCCAAAAGACCAAGTAGCCCTTTCCCTTAGGGTTTACAATCTTTGGAGGCTCAAAAACTAACAGCTCATCCTTCAGGGTCTACCATCTTGGGCAGCTCCACCATGATTCCAAAGGACTAAGCAGCCCTTTTCCTCAACATCTAACAATTTGCTCCTTAAGGTTTACCACATGGGCTTGCTTCACCTTAGTTGCAAGCAACCAAGTAGTCCTTTCCCATAGCGTTTACCATCTTAGAAGATGTCTATCAAGTGGCCATCAAGGCTTACTATCTTAGGATTGACCATTTTATCATAATTAACATCATCATAACAAGTAAGCATGGTTAATTAGAATATCACTTGACAATTTCAATAAGTAATTGCAATTCATGTTATCCATTCAGCCAATATAGTGATCTATATGTTCTACACTTCCTTATACACATCCATGGTCTTAATTACAAATGAACATATTAACAAGAATTTAAGGATAAAGAAAGGTTTAAGGTCCTTACTTAAGTTATAAGTACAATTAACGACTCAATTACTAACATCATCCAAATCGTATTCAAAACCTGCATTGAGAATACATGTTCTAAGTAAATTTTAGCATTATATACAAATTACTACAATTATTTCAAGATCTCTACTCATAATGTCATTGATTTAACCTCTAATATTTAGATTGACTATTTGGATACCAATTGATCGCTATCTACTTAAATCAACACCATTGGCCTCCAATCGACGGTCTAGATTGACGTGCGTACCTCTAAAGATTTTAGTTCTCATCATTAAAGGTAAGCTATTCAACAATTTGATAATTTTAACCATAACCATGGTCTAATCACCTTTCCTAAACATCGATTATCATAGATTGAGTTTTGGATAGTTAGATTGGACCTTGCAATAGCTAGTCCATAATTGGTCTATCATTTTTGTCTCAATTCATTACTGATATATAATTAGAGTCATAAATTACATGGATCTACTTCAGCTCACAATTTTAATTGTCAGATGCTAAGATCTCAGTTTTTTCCTATGCACTACCAAGTTTTTGATGGATGATTCAAGTACCAATTGACCCCTGATTGACAATATGTTTTTTATGGTTGAAAAGATCAAGTGAGAATTATCCAAATCACAAAAATTCTGTTTTTTTAGAATCGTCGCCAGAGAAGGTGACCGCATTCTGGTTGTAGCCAGTGACACAAATAGTACCCATTTTTTAAAATTTTTACATGCAAATGCTAGGAATGACCTGAAATTTAGTTTTTTTTATTTTTTTCCATCCTCAGTTTCCATTAAAATTGAGGTTGTTGCCCAAATTTTTCAATGTTTTTTAAATTTTCCATAATTACTAGTTTCTCCTATTATGGCCTCATTACTTGATCCTCATGAAACCAAAGGGGTTTTACTTGTAATCACTTGAGAACTAAGATGAATAGTTTGGATTATCCATCCAATGTTGTTTATCAACAATGTTTTTCAAGAGTCGATTCCACTTTTTTTATCACCAGAAAACAGTAACAATAATAGTAGTAATGATCTTCGGATGTGCTGGGGGGGAAGGAAAAGAATGAAAGAGAGAGGAGAGAGATGGATGACCTACCTGTCGTTGATCGTCATTTGACGATGGGTCATTGGCCCAGGAACTTTCTCCTCGATTCTCACTGAACTCAACAGATTTGTATGGTTACAGGTCACTGGTGAAGAGGATCAGCTGGGTCACTCTTTTTCCTCTCTCTCTTTTTTTTTTTCTTTCTAGTCGGTCAACAATGGTCAAGGAGAAGGAGAAATGGGGGAAAACCATCAGGTGATGGCTTTTTCCTATTTTTCATTATGACGCGAAGAAGCAGAGCTCCAAGCTATGAGTTTGACTCATGCTTGTCGAGTTGCTCCATGTGACTTAGTTGGGCCACTAACAGTTAAATGTGGGGGCTGTCGTTATCAATTTCAACCCCCCTCTTTTCAATTGTAAAAATTTTAGATTTTTTGGTTCCCGTCTCTATTTCATGAGTTCTTAGTGTCGTTGGAAAGCTTTCACTGAGCACAATTTGATAATCAACCTTTCATCATCAAATTTCAATGATTTTAATTTATTTTTGAATTTGCTTTATAATTATTTGATTTATGATAAAATTTTCATTATAAAGAAAAAATCGTTCGAATTTGCTATGAATCTAGAATGAAATTTGAAGTCATTTAATCCTTAATAAGATACACAATTTAACAAGTTCTAAGAATTCAAAATTTACCCAAAATTGTATTCAATTTATGACTGAACTCATGCAAGGCCCACCTTCTCAATCCTGCCTTAGTTGTCCTATTTCACTGAATTTGAGAATATTTACAAGTTAATTCATCCTTAAACTAATTATTGGACATGGGTGTGATAGATAGATCCTAAATGGAGGATCTATGTGTGTAATGGTGTGTATGGGAGATAAGGTTATGGTTGGTGGTGGGAGATGGGAGATGGGAGCGTGCAAGAGTGAATGGTGGAAGGAAAGGTGATGTTTGCATGCTATGCTTACAAGGTGGTGGAAGAAGGTAAAAGGCTATATAAATGAGATGCAATCTAAGGAAAACCTAATGCAAGCAAGGTTGAATGTGTGTGAATCTAAAGTGGAAGAATGATATATCCAATGTAAGAATGAATGAGCAATAAAAGAAACTATGCTTGCAAATAAAGATATAGAAGATTAAAATAAACATGCAAGTGCAAGATGGTGGAACATAACTAAGATGCATGAAAAATCTAAGCATAAAATGGATGCTTACTTGTAGCTCCAAATGAATGCATGTAATTATAGTAAAAGCAAAGATGAAAGATAAGAAAGAGACAGAAGAAGAAGAAGAATGAAAAGAAAACATGGAAATGGATTAGTTTAGAATTCTTACATTTACTCCAAGGGATTGGACATGTAATGCTTGGGAGCCTAGGTGAGGGTGATCTTCCTCCCTCTATTTCTCCTAGCTTTGGCTTTGAACTCTAGGGAAAGTTGAAAGATAGTTCTCCTTGTACAACATCTCTATTTATAAATTTTTGGAGTGGCAACCCTAGGGAATAAAAGGTGGAGATCATTAGGTTGAAAGGAGGGATAGATGGTCATGATTTAAGCAAGGAAAATTGATTAGAAGGTAGGGGCATCGAATCAATCTGGTTATGCATTAGATATGAAGGAAGGTGATAAGGGAGGAATGAAAGGGGAGGAGGAGGAAAGAGGATAGGAAGGGAGGGGGGAAATCTAGGGAAATAAGTGGAAAAGGAAAGGAGAAGAGGTAGGAGGCATGGAATTCACTATGCTTATGTGGAGTTTAGAAAATTTGACACGGATGTGAATGATTGGATTGAAATGAGTGGTTGAGATCTTTTCTTAGGGTTTTTATGTGACTTTTCAACAAGGGAAAGATGGATATGGTTTATAACTTTCTAGTTCTTCATTCTTGGCCCTTATATCATCATTACTCTTGCTTGAATGGGTCAATTTGGTTGGACTATTACATTATCCAAAAAGATCTTCTTTGATAGCTTCTTTACTCTCCACTATTAAATTGGTACGCTTTAGAGTGGATTGCCTAGATTTCACTAAGATTTTCTTATCCACTCTAGATTTCATTGAGATTTGCTTACTCTCCAATAGCATTTCACCAAGGTGGCACATCTTTACCCTAGAAATCAAGAGTTCCTCCTTGAAAAGAGGTGGGCAGCCCACCCAAAAAAATCTCCACAAATGGGCACCCAATCTAATCTTCATTGCAGTATAGCTTGTCATTGGTCCATCCTTACTGGAGTGTGTATTCAATGGTTAATTAGGATATTATCCACAAGGATAGATCTTGGCCTTCAAGTTCTTAAAATGTAGGATGAATTTCAACCATAAATTATCTCCCTCTTCTTCTCCTTGTTTTTCTCCACCAATCATACTTATTTCTCTATGTATTTCGTGTAGAACCAAGTGGGAATCACTACCTATGCATGAAAAATTTGTAGATTCCCTTAGGTGGTCTCTTCCTTTTGTTGAGTAGGAGAGAGAGTGTAAGGAAGAAGTCTTATGCACGCCCTGGTCTTCTAATTTTTTTTTATTTCAAAAGCTCCTAATGTATGTGATTCTATAGTCCATGAATTGAGATTCTCTTAGAAGCTTCTTGGTGAAGCTTTAATATTACTTGCAATCACACAAATCAAAGTAGTAGCACATGATAGAGGTTGAACCCATGAGGAATCTCACAAATCTATATGTTCGATGGATCTTATTTAAAGTGTTTAACTACAGGAAAAGAGAGAGATTGATTGGGTTTGAATTCAAACCAAGAAAAGTAAATGACAAAAGAAAAGAAATATGCATGAAATTAGAAACTACAATTAAAAGAAGATTTCTAAAATTAATGCTATGCAATGGAATTAGAAACTAACATTCATTCAGTAAAAGGAAACTAATGCAAAACTAGAATGAATCAAACTAAGCAACTTAACTTAAGGAAACTTATTAAAAGTAAGACTTTCCTAAATTAACACTTTCCCAAACAAGAAATAAAAACTTTCAAAAATGGAACTTTCTAGAACTGAAAATGGAAACTTCATAAACCTAAACTAAGATGCAAACAACTAATTAACAACTACCAAAATAAAATTAAGCAACTAAATCAACCAAGGATCAAGAGAAAAGTAACCGAGTACCATGCGCAAGATCCATGGATTGTGCGCATTGTTCATAGATTGAAAGATGATTAGATTTGATGCTTTAAATGAAAACTAATATTCAACCTAAGCTATGCATTTAATAAAAATATAAATTATTTCCTAAGGATTCAAGAAATTAAAATGTTTTGATGGTTGGAAACAAAGCATAAAGATTGAAGGGAGAAATTTTCGGCTTTCAAGTACTTAAGAACTTCAAATCAAATCAAGCATATAAAGAAATTGAATCAACAATTTCTATGCAATATAAAAACCCACATAAAGTAATTTGATAATTGAAATATTCCATAACAAGAATCTTTAATGAATTTGATTGAATCAATTCCAAAATACGCTAAAAGTAGTGCACATGAAACATGTGTGAGAAGCTGCAAATTATGCACAATTCAAAGCTCTAAAACTTGATCTAAACTACAACTAAAACTTAATAAAAATATTTCAAGATAAAGTGTGATGACATGCAAATAAAACCAAAAAAAAAAAACAACTCAAGAGAGAATATGGCTTAGATGGATGAACTAACTAGAAGAAAAAAAGGCTTAAAACTAAGTGGAATTGAAGGAGAGAAACATGAAATTCCTAAGGGGGAGGGCAAAGATGCATGTTATTTCTTCTCTTGGATGTCACTACCAGAGAATAATTAACTTGAATCTTGAGTGAATGAACAAGAAAAACTAACGAAAGTGAAGTAAAGTAAAGAAGGAAAGCTAATTGGAAGGATGAGTGTAGAACTAGAAAGCAAAACAATGGAAAACTAAGGCAATGAAACTAAAACAATGAAAGAAAACTACTAACTTGAATTGGAGATCAAATAATCAAAGAAATAATTTGAAATCCAAAGGAAGAATGGCACCAAATAAAACCAAGTTCAAACTCCAAATATCACCAAGCAAAGAGTGCAATATTTCAAGATTGTCTCACCCAAACTCTACTTGGGTAAAAACGTGGAAGGTCTTTGAAATTATAGATGAATTGTTTCCACTTTGGTGTAACACCCCGGATTTTTAAGACAATTATATATATATAATAATAATAATAATAATAATAATAATGGCATTTTTAATAAGAGCATTTGGGATCCCATGAGAAAAGTTTTAAATTATCATTTTACTAAAACAATTCTTAAAAACTCCGGGTGTTATTTTTCCTTTCTCAAAATGGCATACGTATAAATAAAACAATACGCGTATCAATCAAAGTCAAATAAATCGGCGCCTTTATTTGAAATCAAATAAATATCCAAAACACAATAATAATATGGCCCAGGGTCTATCCATCATAACATCCCATATAAATGTCCAATATATGTCCAACCATCTCAATCAAATCCAAAATATAAAGTATGCAGTCCATAATTAAATTCAAATGATAATCCTGTTTACTGACTCACATCACTGTCTAAAACTATAGGAAAAAGATCTTCAGCAGTTCTCATGATTTCTGAATAGCTTTTCCTTTCCTAATGTCGCGCTCGAGATCTAAGGCATTACAAAATAAAGCAATGCCTCAGTAAGCTATCGCTTGTGTAGGTACATAGACAATTAATGTAATAAAATGAAATAAATAATAACAATACTGATAAAATGAAAGGTCTATCATTTATGAAAATAGCAGTATCATAAGTCATGTCAACATAAATGCCAATTTCTTCCATATCTTAAAACATGCATTCATTTTAAGAAGTTAAAACATGACATGAATCAAGGTAAATGAGCATACCATAAGAACAAGGGCACCCTAAGGTAATGGGTCCCACAACATCGCACTAACATCATTGATCAGGAGTACTCATATCCAACCTCTGAGTGTCGTCACACCCAGGCATACCATCCATAACCATGCTCATCATACATGCACACATAATAAGAATATGGGCCATCATGCCGCAGTGGCAACCCTCCATGGGTATCTACCACTGCCACTCTCCGTCGACACCGTAATGGGAGACTTAGTGTGGAAAGGCCCAGACCGGTAGTGTGGACTATCCATGTTACCAAACCCCTACCGAATGCCATCTATGGGCAGGTGTCTATCATATCATAATATCATCACATCATAATCTCGGAGGGTGGGTAGCCGGCCCTATCCCTCCTAGCATGAAGCCCACTGGGCGAGAGCACCCATCATCAAATATAAAACACAGAAATCATATGTATATGCTAAAACTCAAGAGCACTCATAGCTTGAAATCCCCAAGACATACCCCTCATCCTGGGGTTAGCTTATAAAAGGACTAGCTAATAATCCTCTATTCTTATTTCCATGTAAATCCATGCATTTTCAAGATATAATAATAAACAAGTCTCTATTTAAGCATAATTAATTAACATCATGCTCATAAAAACATTAGTCATGAGTTTATCCAAATAAAGATTTCGATTTGTAATAATCATAATGTGCTCAAAGTTGCATGAAATCCACGGCAAATAATAATTGCAATTTAAAACACAATCACATATGATGCTATGTTTAAACATGGTTTAAAAATCAAGGAAAAACATTAATTGTCGTCACCTGCCTCAATATGAGACCACTAGCTTGCTAATAACTCCCTTTAACTGGTATATTCAAGTGCACCTATACATATCACATCACTATTTAAAAAAATTTCTAAATAAAAAGTGTTCATTTATAAGTTTTTAAGTTTAAACTAGGTCTGCATTGTCAATACAGTTACAATGCCTCTTCCGGATTGTGATTTGGACTCCTCTAGCTCCTAAAAATTAAGTTTTAAGTTCAAGTATACGTAAATGGAGCTTGCCGGACCACCATAAGGTGGTCTATACCAGCGGTTCCATTTTTTGCTGGTTTACACCTGCTTAAAATGGTGTCACGAAGACGCTCACAGCCAAGATGCCCCACCAAGATGCGTCGCGTGCGTCATGGTCGCCAGGACGCAGCGCGTCCCGACCCCACTAAGACTGTGTATAGCGTCCCTTCTGTGCACGTGTATGCACACGCGTGCGACATCGACGTCGACGTCATCCCCTAGACCGTTCCGCTGTGCGTCCTGGTGTCAGCGCCAGGGCGCCGTCGCCGTCACCGACGCCAGAGAAGACGATCTGATTCCGATAGTCTCAAGTGCAGCTACAAAGCTCCGTTTTGTGCAATTTTTGCACCATTTTTCTCAAAATTTCCTCTAGAATCCATTTATGCCCCCTTTTGCACTAATTTTTCCAAAAACCCATGTTTTTTAAATGATTTTTCCTAAGTTCCTAAAATCATCCCTAGGTACTGGTTTTCGTGTTTCTTGGAGAAACCCATCTTTGGATCTCTCCCAAATTTAAAGGGTTTGATCTTAGGTCTCTTATGCACTAGTTGGACGGTGCGATTTTCAAACGGATGTGGTTTCATCCATGAAATCACGCTCCAATAGTAGAGTGCACAAAGTTCCCAGGAAAAATCTGATTTTCCTGATTTTAAATGTGTTTCTAATTATTTTTACCTATTTAATAAATATAGAAATTAGGGTTTAAGGCTTACCTCTTGTATGCTGGGGTTGCTAGTCATCACCGAGGTTCCACTCGCCAAAAAAATCAAACTTTGCAAGGCTAGGGTTCTGAGTAAAAACTCAAAGAAACGTTCAAGGTGGAGCATTTTGGCTCCTAGGGAAGGTAGATATAGGCTTAGAGTTCTAGGGGAAGAGTTTCCTCAAGCCTCTTCCCCTGGTTTCTCCTGCAATTTTGCCGAATCCAGGTAGAGACGTGTGGAAGACGGGGGTGCCATTATCAATTTGGGCCCCTGTGTAACACATCTCTATCAAATGACTAAAATGCCCTTACAACTTCAACGGCTCTTAACTACCTCGTTTGAGCTCCATTTTCTGCATTCTTGGTGGCATTGGAATCGTATCGACGAGCACTTTCAAATTCTTAAGTTTGCAGGAAAATTTTCCATCTATAGATTTTTAATTTAATTTATTTAGAAATTTCTAAATTTATACTAAAAATGAAGGATATTACATTTGGTGAGGTCTTACTCAAGGAAAGGGAGGTGGATCTAGATCTAGGAATTCAATTAGGAAAGTTAGATGAAGAGATGATGTAAGCAAAGATGACATAAGAGAGTGCCATGGCTGGTTTCCATGTTTAAAGGGAGGGCCATTTATTTCTTTGGAAGTTAAGTGGAGCTCCCTCCCTTCTAATTGGATTATATTTTGGTTGTTGGAAAGTAAAAAAAAATAGAAAGGAACATGGTAGGAAAGAGTGGGAAAGATCTACATCTTTGATGAGTTTTTATTTGAAGTAGATCTAGGGGTTTCCTAATTAGGAAACCACTCGAGATGCCAACTAAGCAAAGGGGAGGCATCATCTTCTTAGAAAGGTAGCTCCCTCCTTAAGCTAAAAGCATGGAAACCCTAGTTAGAGGATGAAAACAATGAAAAATGGAAAGTGGGTTTTCTCTCTTAATGGGTCCATCAATGCATGACCATCCTACCTTTTACAAATATCTCTCAAAATCTCTTGAAAATAAAACTTTTTAACATAGGATAGTTACTTAAATTGGTGCTCCAATAGTATCACTCCATATGGCATTCATCCATGGCTTGATAGCTCATTCCTTGGTGGCTTGAATGGATAAGTCCCTTGGCTTGAAAACTTGGATGGCTTGGTTTCCTTAGGTTTCCTAGTTGGATTAGGAAGCCTCATGAATGACTCCAATTCTCAAGCAAATAATGGAAATGCATGGCTTATTGGCATGGATCAATTAATTTTCTTGTGACGCTTCTTTTGCTTGTCCTAGGATAGTCTTGAATTTTGATCCCTTCGAGATGATGCCATTTTTTTATATTGACTTCATCTTTTGATCTTAATATTCAATTCTCATCTCGATCAATCTCGACCCTTGGATTACCTTCTCAATACCTATAGAACATGAAAAACCCTTATTAAATCTTAGAAAATTATCATAATTCACATAGTACTTTGTATTATCTTTCCACCTTGCAAAATAACAAACTTTTGAATTATTAGTTTAGAAATGAATGTGCTATGAATTTTCAAAAAACCTTAAAATAATGCTATATTTTGTAACACATGGGCTACTAATTGGATTCTTTTTATACAAAATTGAACATTTATCACTTCCCAAGGTTATGAATAGCTTGCATGCATGCATGGGAAGTTTTGTCCCCTTAATTTTGATAAAAACATCCTCTTTTGAATAAGAATTGTGCATTGGGTGGAGATTTGACTTCTCTAACTTTGTATTTGACATTTAATTTTTTAATTTGAAGTCACTGACTTCATGTTTGGCATGTGTGGGCCCATGATGTATCTTTGTTTATAAATTTTCTCTTTGGGAGTAAAATTGTCAAACTTGTGCATTTTTTATTTGTATAGTAGACCTGCAAAATGTAGAATTAACCTCAATTGGTGTTATTTATGAAACATTTGAGGCTAAGGCCTACTTAATATAAGATATATCATGTAATATTTCTATTTATATCAATCCTACATCAAGGTTATTACTAGTTTACCATGTAAAAAGACATTATAGAATATGTCAAGAAGTGTTGTTGTTGCGAAGTTCATGCAAACATGACCACCTAAACCATCAAGATTGAGTATGTTGTCTTCTTCTTGACTCTTTGCTACCTACGAAAGACCTCTCTACCATCATCTACAAGGCATGATTTTGCACTAGTTGCCATTGATTACTTCTCCAATTAGGTCAAAGCCAAGCATTCAAGGAACACATGGCCGAATATGTAGCTAAATTCATCCAAACCAACATCATTTATTGATATGGGGTACCCCATGATATCATCACAAACAATCTGCCTTGTGTACATAGTTTGGAATTAAAAGATGTCTACTCTCTGTTTATCAATCATAAGTGAATGGATCAATAGAATCAGCCCACAAAAATATACAAAACATCGTTGTGAAAGATGATCAAGAGTAGGAAATACTGATCAGAAAGCTATCCCAAGCATTATTGTCTAATAGAACCACAAGTAGGTCATTGATAGGAACCACCCCCCTCCCCCTCGCTATGGAATGGAATCCATACATCAAATAGAACTAAAAAATCCCTCTCTAAAAGTCTTTTTAGAAGACAAAAACCCAAATTTCAATAGGAAGAATCGCTTCTCCTAGATGAGTATAGAACTCAAACAATGCATCACATACAAGTGCATTAGTGATAAGTCACTAAGGCTTTGAATAAGCAAGTCCACCCTTGATCCATCCATGATGACAACTTGGTGCTCAAAGTAAAGAAACCATGCATTCATGAATTTAGAGGGAAGTTTGCTAGAACTGGAAAGGACCAATTTAGATCAAGCAGATCATCATCAAACAAGCTATGATGTTGTAGAAGTTGGATGGCACAAAATTGACAGCCCACTTGAAAATTTGGAGAAATTCTATGTACAATGGGAGCCATGCCACCTAAACTATGTTAGATATGATTCTAACAAAATTGGTAAATAGGCCAAATAAAGAATGTGTGTGCGTGCTTGCGTGAAAAGAATTAAAAATAAAAAAGAACATGCCTTTGATGCAGCTGATCTTTAACATGGAAGCATTTGACAGAGATTTCATGTGAGAAAGCATTTCTTACTTAAAGGGATGCTAGTCTTGGAGGTGTTTTCTTTTAACAGAGACTCATCTAGGAACATATTTCTTGCCCAACCAAAGCCACTTTCTTATAAGGAAGCATTTGATGTAAAGTGGCATCATTAGACACAACCCCATGACAAAAATTATCTCCTCAACATAAATACTACGATGTTAATGGACTAAAATTTCTTCAAGGATGGCATGGTAAAGACTAGATAATTAGTCCATGTATTCTTCATCTAGTTCAACATAAAAGGATTCATCATTATCCTAGGTAGCAATTGTCTCGGACATAAAGATCAAAGTCATTCAGTATAGTCAAAGATATTTCCATTTTCTAGTAAAAACAATTGAATAGTAAAAATAAGTGTATCGCCATAGAAGCAAATCATAGAGGGACACTTAGAAGAGTTGTGCAAAGTGCTATGTCACATATAGTGAGAGAGCTGGTAGACCTCATCCCAAGAGAGGGAATCCAACCACACCACCAACTCATAAGATATGTCAAAGTCATACAAGATAGAGTAGGCAATTTCCTCACTGTCAAAGGGACGATTGCCACATCCAATAAAGAGATGGTGCCAATGTGCTTCCTCATCCATACCTATAGAAAAGGGAACTTAATGTAATAACCCCAATTTTTGTAAATTGATAGAGAAAATAAATGAAGTTAGAGTTTTCAGAAATTCTGGGCTGGAATATTAGGTTATTGGAAATTCTTTTTTTTTAGAGATTAAACTATGATTTAAAACTTGGACATTATGAATGTACTCAAAAAACCGATCGAAATGACACTAAGTATGTTCAGTTCCAAGTTAAAATGAAAAATCCCTAAATTTCTCTATTTTTATGAATAAAAGGGTAAAATGGTCATTTTACCCATAACCAAGATCTAAGACTTTAATATTTAGAATTTACTTAGAAATACGATTCCAACACCACTAAGTACACTCGATTCCAAGTTTGGGGGAGTAAAACAGATTTTTCTCCATAAAGGGCAAAATGGCCTTTTCACATCTCTATGGGGCCCACAAGGGTCCCACAAATGAATCCAATGGCCAGAAAATATGAAATGAGTGGTCAAATCACTACCAGTTGATAGTGGAGAAGAAGGTGGTAGTGAAGGATCCAATGTTAATTTAATATTCAAAAGAATTAAAACATAATTATTACAAGTAATTATGAAAAATACAAAAACACCTATAAATACACACCCAAAAATCCTCCAAAAATGTTCATTAAAATTCCCACAAAATTATGTTGCTTCCCCTGAAAAAACTTATTTAGATTCATTCCCAAATTTCCAAAAATCCCAAAAATCTCTCTTCTTTCACTTTCTCTCTCGTCTCTCTAGATTGGAACAAGAGACTTAAATTTAATTAGGCACTCTATTCCAAATCAAATCTCACAAATCCCACCATTCATATTGTCTTAGACTACCTTATCTACAAAATCCCCAAATCATTTCAAGATCCAACTGTGCAATCAAAGAAAAAGCAAAAAATAAACGGTTATCAGGCTATCTTATCATCAAAGGGATATTTATTTAAAATTGGGCTGCAAAATCTATGTTTTTCTCCAATCAAGTAGGTGGAAACTGTTCTCAAACTGATTTCATGTTAGTTTATGTAACTTTTATTTTTCTGAAATTAGGTTTAGGTTAAAAATTATAAAAATCAAGTAAGGATAAGAACCCTTCATTTTTGGATGATGATGGGCTCAGATAGAACATCTAAGCCATTCAATCAATCCAGAAGGGTCCAAAACCCTTAGGGTAGAAGTTTCATGACATTTAATCAAGTTTTAATCCCTTAATTGAAGAGGAATTGATTGGACGGTCCAAAACAGATCGTCCAATCTTCCTAAGAAGATTTGGATCTCAGGATGCCGCACGGAAACGCGCCCTGCGAGAGCATCTTCACGTGCACTCTGTGTGCGATGCCATCTTGATGGAACAGCCGTGGCACAAAGCAAGTCCTGGGGAGCACGTTACCGCGTGCGTCTTGGTGATGGGAGCGCAAAGATCGTTCTGCCCAAATGAACTGGCTTCAAATGCTCTCAACCGTCTATTCCGTTGGGCCCAAATCAAATCTGGACCCTCGAAATGACTATGAACTTCAATCTTCTATTGTGGACTCATTTGAAGTCCAAATGAGGATCGAAAATAAGCTATGGAAAGCTTGTAACTTCTATTTTCTTCTAAAATCATAAAATGTATAAAAATCTTCAAGAAACTTTCTATTTTGAGGAATTAAGATTCTATTTTTTTTAATCTTCAAGATCTGAGATGATCAAATCTCGGGGATCTAATTTAATGATGAAATAATGTTGAATTAAAGTACTATATATGATTTATTTTGATGGATCTAATATAAATTGAGAGATCTACCCTTTATGGTAGAAATAACCTAAAAATACAAAGGGACCCACTTGATCAATGAGATCAAGTATGATCAGACTCTTGGGAAGGATTGAATGAATGATATTATGATGGAATCCAGTTAGAACATGGATTAAATATAACAAAAACAAGTGGACATGGTCTTTGGATCTTAATAGAGTAAAAACCCTAAATGTAATTAAAACCCTTGATCTAAAGGAAAAGATCTAAGATCTAATGGTTGACTTACAAGTAAAAGTTTCTAATAATCTTAATCTAATTAGTTTCGTTGTCTTATATTTGATAATAGAATTGTAAATGTGATTTATGTTATAAATTAGGAAGCATGATAGTGTAATTCTTAAATTTTAGCCTGCTATGCTCTAAATGTTATTAGTTTGTTATTAGGATGGTAGATTTAATTATCTTAGGGCCATGTTAGTTTAAATTCGAGATTTTAGCATGATTCCATTAGATTAGTAGTAAAATTTCATGTATTTCATAACCTAGGATCATGTTAATTTGAGTATAGTTTTATTTCATTAGGTTAAGTTACATTCATAGGAAGCATGTTGGTATAAATAGTTGTTAAATTTATATTGGATTTATGCTTTAAAGTTTATGATTTATTTATTGTCAAATTTTAATTGTAGATTCAAATCTTAAGTAGTTGTTAAGATATAATTAGCATAAATCACCAAAAATGTAAACTAATGGAATGTAGAGATTAATGAACAATTAAGATGAGTGAATGACTTTAACTTAATTAGTAAAGACTATAGTTAGTAGGACAATATAAGGATTATCAAATCCTTGGCCCAAACTAAGAGAATAATAAACCCCATGAATGACATTTTAAATGTTCGTGGATTTAATTAAAATCAATTAGAAAGAGTACTTAGGGTTAAAATGCTCATAGGAACCTTATGAAAGGTTGAGCTAAAGTCACTCCAGTGAATGTTGAACATGGTGGTTAAGGGGGTTCTCTAATAGAGCCTCACACTTCCCCTACCTTTCGTTAACATTTGTGAGGTCTAAACGTCTTCTTACATGAGGATTGAAGTAACCACTTTGTGTTCAACCATTCAGCTAGTAAGCCTTAGCCAATTGGAAATAAGAGGAGTAGTCTAGACTTAGGATGAAATAAGTTATCTTCTAACAATAAAACATTAACTGGTTGAATAATAATAATAATAAGAGCATAAAAGGTTAGTAAATTATCTAACCCTAATAAAAATTGTAAGTAAGATAAGGATGATCAAACAAGATCTATGGGATCTTGAATAATCAAGAGCAATAAAAAGAAATAAATACTTTTTGATGATATATATATATTGCTTGCAATTTAGATCAAATAGAATAGAAGATCTGAACCCTTGATCAAATATGATTCAAGGAAGAGAATCAAGATCATCCTCCTTAGGGATGATCAAACAACTAAACTTAGATCAAAGAAGAACTAGAAAATAGAAGATCTAAGCCCTTGATCTTTATCACCAAGTATAAATTATTGATCAAAGGATCTATGAAAGATCAAGATCAAAGAAAGGAATACATAAAGACTTAGAATAGAAAATACTTAGATTTGAAAGATTAGAACATCATTCTAACCATCAGATCTATTGATCAATAAGATAGACACTATCTGAGGAAGATAGATCATGATAGGACATAAGATCTAGATCCTTTATATCAAAGAACAAGATTAGACAAAGAATATAGATAAGATAAAAAATATAGGATTATTCAGATTGTATAAATATTGACAGTATGTATGGATTTATAGATTATATACATCAGTCAGGATCATGGAAGATCTGAAGAGATGGATCACTACTTGGAGGTAAGAGGATTTTATGAATGCATTTATATGGGATGTACATGTTGATACATGATCTTATGTTGACAAGTGTAATGTTAATACTTGTATTAAATCCCCTGAAACCCTTATGATTGAACCAAACAAATATGAAGTGGTTAAGTTAGAATTGAGGAAAAGACCCTAAGTGAATATGGAACTAGAAGATATTCCATCCCTAAGTAAACAGACAGATTGTCTGATATGTATGAAACATATTTTACATATAAGCATGGGGGCTTGTGGTTTTGTTTTAAATAAGCATAAGCCTGGGGATGCTATGCTAGGGGAGTTATGAGGGTTTGACCACTTGCTTTCCAAAATTTGATGATATGATGATACCTTTCCCTATAAGAGGCTAAAAGTCTAGTGGGGCAATTATGGGAAGGCCACCACTGTGAAAGTCCTGTCTCCCTATGTGGGTGGTGATTCCACTGTGGTATCTATGGTGAGTAGGGCAATTAGTTGAGCGTGCTAGTATGGATCAAACTACAGCATGGTAATCCTTTGATTATTTTGCACTATGATGCATATGAGATAGGCATAGTGAAATGCTTTATATTTTGGCATGATGAAATGCTAAGTAATTGTATATTACCAGTATTTCCCAAGAAGGGAAATTCCCAGTATAAGACTAGATGAAATACTAATTTCTCATAGTGGAAAGAATTGATCATATTAGTTGTGAATGTTATTTAACTACTTTCATAAATTTGATGGATTTACCCATATACAGTATGTATGTATAAGGATGTACATATATAACAAAGTAAAGAGATTGATGCATGAGTATGTTTATTAATAACAAAATTATAAAGTATTAGAATTATACTGTCAAATTATTATGCTTCTTGAATCCCCTACCAAGTATAACTTGCTGAGATATTGTAAATGTTTGAATGTTTACAATATCCCAGATACAAAAAAGGAGAGTTATGAGCTCAAGACTGAAGAAGACTTGGGAGAATAATCATTAGGGTATACACCTTGCAGACATGTATTTTGTTTTGTTTGAGAGTATTGTATTGTAATGAGAGTTTCAATGTATGGTGAGCTTTGAGTTTTGGATTATGTAATTTGGACAAGTATTGTAATGGATTTGGGCTGTACTGTGAACCACTGGATGGATTTTGGAATTTAATAAAAGTATATTCCTTCAATGGAATTTTATCTTGTAAAAAAATTCTGCTTATGTTATGTATGAAGTGCTGACTTGGGTTTTTTTCAAAACAAGTTATAAAGAAAAGAATTTTTGCTACTTTATTTTGCAAAAATTTTTTACTACTAAGGGCCCTACCTTTGAAAAATGTATTATAAAATGTGTTCCAGAAACCCGAGTCGTCACACTTAATGACAAAAGGAATGAAGAACCAAGCTCAGAAACATTAAAAATGGCCACATAAAGGAGAATTGGACTCCCACAATGTATTCAACACTCTATGATGAAATTGTCAATGTTGTAAAGTCTCTGCAAGGACTAAGGTAGGAAGCATTCCTATTTGGAACACCCACAATCACCTTGGTCAAATGCACATCTGCTCCACCTCCTCAAAGTAGAAGAAGAGACAGGCACAACAACAGAGGAGGAAAGAGTTGTCACAAGTAAGAGAGTCAATATCATGAGTAGAGAAATCCATATCAGAAATCAACTTGTTCTTGTTCAAGTATTGAGCTAGTGAGAACTGCTTCGCCTCATCAGAAGAGATATCAAGAAAAGAAGCAAGCATGTATTTTGAAGCATCCAAATGAAATTTCACTAAGGGACCTAAACACTTGGCTTCTACAAGACTAGCAAACTCCTCAACCAAGGGGTGGAGTTCATCAAAGGGAAACTTAAACTCGTGGGTATTTGTATCCCAAAATTGACAGCATGCCAACATAAAATCCTAAGGCACATGAAGATCAATCATTGATTGAACATACTTCAAGTTGAAACACTAAAGTTTATTATTTTTAGCCTAGAATAGTTTCCCAACATATTTTACAAGCCATGGAAGGGAAAATCATCGTTAGTGTATGCCAAGTTCTATAGAGAAAAATTAAGACACTCATATCATTTATAGGTTAGGCATTGAGAACTTTGGTAGAATGGGAACTTCCCACATCCTATAACACAACTAGAACCCCTCACGAGTTTGGGAATGATTCCAAAGTAATCATTGCTAGCAAATAATGTGGCCACATGATCCTATTCGGTTGTCGCATAACCCATGGACATGTATCCCAAGTACAAGCTGCCAAAATCTTAAGAAGGGAGGCAACATGATGATGTTGTGGTTGCATAATGATGGTGTTGACACATGACCCAAAATGTTGAGACCATATCACCCTTAAGAAGTGAAGACATCGTGCCAGAAATCCACAATGGATTGGTCACTTGTTGAAATGAAATCCATACACATACATCCATTAAGCATAAAAAAAAGAGCTTCGTATCATCAAGAACCATCCACTCATTCACAATGAAGGTGTAAACACATCTTTCTCACCTTCTCTTGTTCCTAGTCTATTATAGAGCTCATCATATGCTTTAAGTTTAGCCTCACTTACTATTCTCTTAGCAATTTTTTTCGCATTCTTATATTGTTCAAATTTTTCATTATTTATAAACTTCTGCCATGCTTTAAAATGCATCCATTTTTCTTTAATAACTTTTTGTACTGTTTCACTCTACCACCATGTTTCCTTTGCTAATAGCCTTTTACCTTTAGATAGTCCTAAGACATCTTTTGCCACTTTCTTAATGAACTTAGCCATATTAGTCCACATGGTATTTACTTCTATTTCATAGTTCCACTTTCCTTCTACCATTAACTTATTTTTGAATGAAGTTATTTTATCTCCTTTTAAGTTCCACCACTTAGTTTTTGGATGTGTATTAAGTTCAGTTCTTTTACTCTATCTCTTGATATGGATATCCATAACCATTAACCTACGTTGTGAGGTTAAACTCTCATCAGGTATCACCTTACAATCCTTACATGTAGATCATTCATTATTCCTAAGTAGAAAAAGTCTATTTGGCTTTTATGAAGTCCATTTTTAAAGGTTATTAAATGTTCATCCCTCTTCTTAAAGAGTGTATTTGCAATGGACAAGTTATATGACAAAGAAAAATCGAGGATATTCTCCCCCATCTCATTTCGTTCACCTATACCATATCCTCCGTGTATTCTATCATATCCTTCCTTATCTTTTCCTACATGGCCATTTAAGTCTACTCCTATAAATATCCCCTCAGTGTAGGCAATTTCTTTCATACTTCTGTTTCACTCCACCACCATGGAGGGAGTCTGACAACTGAAATCAATTGAGATAAAATTGAAGATCAAGATCAAAAGATTGAGTCAAAGCTTAAAAGTCATTGATTCAAAAGATGAAGATCATCTTTAGGACCAGCAATGGATGCAATCAAAGGAGCTAAATGTGGCCAATTTGGGCCTATGAAGCAAGCATACATTTTCACCACTTTGCATGGGAAACATTCAAGCCATATTAGCCATACAACCATGAAAAATGTGACAAGCTAAGGAATTCAAGCCAAGGGATTGAGCTATGAAACCATGCTAAGAGAGCCATCTAAGCCAGCCATGAAAGCCTAGCTAATGGAGCCCTCAAAGTTAGCTATTAGAGCCATGAAGCTAAGCTAAATGGAAGGTCATGATTGGAGTAAAATTAAGAGGATTATCCATGAGATTCTAAGGGATATATTTGAAGATATTTTAGGAAAAATTCATAAGGATAAGTTGGCATGTGAACCAATAGGATGAAACTCTTCTATTTTTCATGTTTTTCCCCCCTTTTATCCCTTTCTACCTTATCACCAAATAGCACCATGAATTTGAATTTCCATTCAAGAGTCCTACCATTCCAAGACTCCTCCACCTCCTAAACTCCCATTCAAACCACCCAACCAATCCCAATAGATTAGGAAACTATCCAGCCAATCAAATTTCCCCACCTCGTCTTTCTTTCTTATCCTTTCCCACCACTTTGTTTTCTCCCATTATCTCCTTCTCTCTTACCTCATCACCCCATCTAAATTTTCATTTTTTAAAGTGTTTTCCATGTTTTTTTTCTAAGGGGGATTCCTCCTCCTAAAAAGTAGGCACCTCCCAACTTGTCGTCATAGTAATGTAAGACTTTTATTCCTCTTTAAAACCCTAGTTGCCTTGACATCTTAACCATCTAATTTCCCACTTTTCATCCCCACCACACAACCATCTTAGGTTATCCTAGAAGGAATAGGAGGAAAATTATGAAAAGCCATCAAATATTAAGGGTTGGGCATCCATTCTCAAGCAAGAAAAATATGCCTCCTCGTAGCAAGGAGAGGACATCTTTTTCCTACCCTCCTTTGTTCATCTTTATTTTGCCCTGAGATTCTCTTCTACTTTGTGTTAGTTCACATTCCAAGGTATGTTGTATCTCCTTAAGTGTTCCATGCCTAGTCCTTGGTGTTTGATTTGTGCCTCAAAGGTTGGTTAGCTTTCCCTGCTTCTCTTTTGGTTGATCTTAGTTCTTTCATACTAGTTGTTGCTTTGCTATCCTTTGTTTTTTCCTTGCCTAAAGATTAAGATCCAAGGCTGGTTTTCCCCTTGAAGTGTTAGCAAAGGGAAGTCACCTTGAATCTAGTCTTTCACTTTTATTTTCTTTGTTAATTAGTTCTCTTTAAAGCTTCTTTTAAAGGGTTGTCTTATCATTCTACTCTAATTTTCCTTAAATCTCAAGTTTATTGGAGTAGAAATCATTATTGATATTTGGTTTGGATTTTAGTTGGAAGAAAGTGTGCTGCATTTTCATCAAAAGTGGAATGCACCTTTCATGTAACAAATCGTGTGCACACTTTTTGATGATTAATGGAATAATTTTAATTGATGAATGAGCATGATTATTTTTTATTTACTTGTTGCATGTTGAGGATATATTGAGTAAGTATTGCTTTGTATGGAAACTTCATCAATCAAAAGACCTAAGAAACCATGCATCCAATCCAAAAGTGGAATGCATGGTTTTGAAGGCCTTAAGGGTTGAATTTTGAATGATATTGTCAAATTGATTGTCCTTTCATAGTTCATTACCTTAATTGCTCACTTAAACAAGCATGAATTTTTCTCTCCAAAATCATCTTAAGGACGTGTGCTATCCATAAACGATGTGCATGGTTTTGAATGATATGGAGGATTGAATCTAAGTTGTTGAATTCATGCATGATAGGGAAAGTAATCTAGCTAGTGGTTGTTTGTTGATCTGCATTAGATTGTTAACATGTTGCTAAATTCTTGTTAGTTGTCAAGTTTTCATTTTAATTGCTCACTTAAACAAGAATGAAGTTTCCACTCCAAAATCATCTTAAGGACATGTGTGCTATCCATAAATGGTGTGCATTGTTTTGAATGATTTGGAGGATTGAATCTATGTTGTTGAATTCATGCATGATAGGGAAAGTAATCTAGTTAGTGGTTGTTTATTGATCTTCATTAGTTTGTTAGCATGTTGTTAAATTATTGTTAGTTGTTAAGTTTCCATTCCATATATTTAATTGCTTTACTTAGAAGTTGCATGATTAGGAAACTAGTTGTTTAATGTATGTTTCCTAGGATTAGTTGCTTAATTTCATACTTAGAAAAAGTTAATTTAGGAAAGTTGTTAAAATTGCATTTTAAGAAAGTTCGTAGTTGGGAAAGTCATAACATTAGAAGGTTTTCAAATAGGAAAGTTTTATTTTTAGAAAGTGGATGCTTTAGGAAATTTTTTTAATTTAGCATGTTCCTAATTTTTGCATAATTTTTATTTCCATGTTTTGATTATCATTCTTAGTTAGGTTAAAAACCTCTTGAATTTTGGCTAGGTTAGATAGTTTAAAGTAAGGACCACTAGAATCACATTTGTTCGAATCCTCATGGGATCGACCTTACTAGTGTGTTATATTTCAACTGATTCATGTGCTTGCGAGTTGATTTAAAATCATAACAAACACATGCTGTTAGGCCCCTCAATCTAGAAGATCCTTAAAAGAAAAACCAGCCAAAGTCAACTCAAGATAAGAGAATAAGAAACATTGTCAGAGGAAGAACACCTTACTTGACCAAATACACAATGGGCATGCTTATCTTCTGTCAATCATCTCTATCAAGAACTTAAAAAGCTCCATCAAAACCTATTTAAGATCATCAAAAGAGTTGAGGAAAAGAATCATACCAAAATGAGAGTTAGTATAATTCATCAAACACGTGTTGGGATCAATAACATGATAGCAGATTGAAGATGCAAGTGGAAGGGGGTGGTACCTCCTTGACAAAATCAAACAAGAGGAAAGAGGAAGAGTGCCAACCTCAAAGGGATTCCAAACCTCTTAGCTACGAAACACCCTTCTAGCTAGCTAAAAACCTACATCCTCACCGGCTTTAGCACACAAACAAAAAGGTGAGAGAAAGAAGGAACATCGATGTCCCAAGCCCATGAAATCTCTAAGGAGGAGGAATAGGATGATCATAATGAGTCACATCAGTATGAGCTCATTTAGCTCCAAGGGCCCTTAAAGTCTAAAAACAAAAGAAATTAGTTTCAAAAAAATGAGAAAATTTAAAGAAAGAGAAAAACGAAAAGTTTCTAACTCATCTATACCACTACCAGCATAAGCTAATAGGTGCAAAAGTTGACAAAACTAGTACTGAGACTAAGGAAGTCCTCAAGAGGGGAACCATCATGAAGCTTCTCTAGCTCTTGCAATGATGGATCTAACAAGAGAGGATCCAAGAGAACTAGGGCAAAGAAGTCCACACCATAAGCCTGAACCTGCCTTGGGAACTACAATGACCTAAATTCTTCATTCATTTAATTATATAAATTTGAGTAACTAAAGCAATAAAGTGGATATCTTACTTGGTTTGATTGTGTAACTGTTAACTTCTAGGTTGAAAGTTGAAACCTTCATCCTAGTAGAGTAAGTGAGAGTTATTGTTTTTACTTAATGTTGTATTTTGAAACGTCCTTTTTTATATTTAAGTAGGCCAACTCTACTCATAAGATAAAGAAGTTTTACTTAGGGCCCACATAATTGAGTTCAGATATAGGACTTATGAAATCCAACCAAACAAAATAGGAAGGCCATGGCTGGGCGAGATTGGACATGTTGGGAATTAGAAACAAATTGAAGGAGACATCTCATACTCAGTGACCATCATACTTTTCCTTCTTCACCAATTTTAGGAATAATAGTGACCATCATACTCAATTCATATTTTTCCTTCTTCACCCTTATAATTTTCTAGAAATTGGGTATAAGCTAACTCAACATTTCTCTAGAAGGTTGTTCTTGTCTTACCAGAGGCAAGGATATAGCTAAGCTTAAACCTTTAGCATTTTCTAATGTGTACCCTAGAGTTGGTTGATGTAGGGCCAATATATCAATTAACTCTTATTCTTCCTATTCTATCGGCACATGTAAGGTTACTATCTTAAGTTTGATCAAAGAAGGTTTGTGGACCCCAAATGGGTACTTCTTCTACATTGTAAGGCTCAATTTGTATTTCAAGATTTGCAGGGGGTTCTACTCAGTCTTGCCATTAAGAAGTGTCCACTAAAAGCTCAGTGGTTAAACATACATTCTCTTCATCAATGGGTGTCTCTTCATCATAATCATAAAAAGGAGCTAGACATGACTTAGGCAAATACAAGTTGGAGGTTTGCAAGGATGGTTGTGGCTCACAATGATCATATGATATTTTCATCCTATCATCAATATCACTAGTTAGTATGGTTGAAAATCTTGTAGCTCAAAATGATCATATAGAAGTCTCATACTTATAATTTTTTCAATGTTTCTATCTATATTCTCCCTTATTGGTTTCATCATCTCTTCCTTTTCATAAAATTCAGCCATAAATTGATTGTGTTGAAGTTTATTCTGCGCAAGCAATCGTTGAATCTCTTTGGTAAGTTGAATCTTTTGCAATGATTCTTTATACTCATATGGCTCATATTGTTGTAGCATTAAGGTATTGGGGAAGGTTTGATTAGGTTGGAACCATGATGGTTGTCCTTCATACTCTTAATATTCATGATAGGGTTGATGATGGGACCATGATGGTTATTCCTAGTATGGTTGATAATTCTAAGATCATGGTTGTTCATGATGCCTAGCCCATCTATTATAGACTTAGTAGTTTATCTCAGGGTAGTTGTGATTGTTAGGGTGTGCCAAAGCAGTAGGTGCATCCATTGGATCCTAATAGTATGCATTGTAGGTGGTGCTTGATGGCCATGAAGTGGGAGGATATGTAGGTTCAAAAGAGGCATAATCATTATAATGAGGTTGCTGATATGGCCTACTATAATAATTTTCATACTAAGGTTGTTGATATGCCTCAAGTGATTATCTATTTTCTCCATCACTCCATCTAATCTATCATATCTATTGGACTGATGAAGAGTATGCCTTACCTCTATTTCTTTACAATTCTCTTAAGGTGTTGTTCTAGGATTAAAATAGTATGACAATGGTTTACTATCCCCTTCTTGATAGGCCATAGTACTCAACTTTATATACAATGAAACAAATCATTATATACAATGAAAGAGTATTCTTTCTTTTTTTCATGTGAAATTAAAAAAAAAAAAAAAAACCCTAACTATATGATGCACCTTAAATGCTAATCCTAAGCTCAATGATGCACAATCAATCCTAATTACTTGTTAACAAGCTAAATTAATGATCTTTGATAATGCATAGGGTGGTAGCTTTTAGACATAAATCTAAATAGCACCTCCTCTAATCTAGGCTTGTTATTGTTTTATTGCAAGTGCACGGGCCATTGTAGTGTAGCGTATGCAAGTACAGGTCGATCCCATAGGGACTCGCCTTAATAATTTGGAGTTTAAACAAAGTTTAATTGTTTAAAAATTAAAAATAAATGGCAGAAAGTAAATGAAAGTGTAATCAGAATTCAGATATATTTAATCAATCAAAATTACAGAGGTCCAACTCAAAAAGAAAGAAATTTAACTAAAAAACAAGAAAAATCCATTTCCTAAGCTTGATCACATCATTTTCTTCAATCCTCATAGTGTAAGTGTATAAATATAGCCAATATAAAAATAATTATCAACCTCCATGTAAATTATAACCTAAATTACCATCCAAAAGTATACTCTACCTTCAAATCACACACACACACACACACACACACACACACACACACACACACACACACACACACACACACACACACACACACACACACACACACACACACACACACACACACACACACATATAAGAATGCCCAAATGCTCATTAGATAAAGATGTTTTACTTAGGGCCCATACAATCGAGTTCACACCTAGAACCCAGGAAACCTAACTAATTAAATCAAGAAAGTGGTACCTTGAGGAGGCTGGATGTGTTGGGAATTACAAACAAATGGAAGGAGATGTCTCATACTAGCGAAATATCCCCAAACTTACACTTTGCTAGTCCTTGAGCAAAACTACAAAATAATAAATAAAAAAAATCTAAAAATCCTAACCACTTTCACATGTACTATCATATGCATTTAGCATATGTCAAAAGACTTTAAACCCCTAGGCTACCCCTAATGGATGAGTTATAGTCTCATAAGGGTTTCCAGAAATGATACCCATAAATTTTTTTCTAAACTTTCATGAAAGCCCTTTATTTGTTTTGGAGAAAGATCTTCCATTCAGTGCAATAAACATCCAACTTTAGAATGTTAATAAAAATGAACAACAGTTCAAAAGTCTACCCATATGCTAAAGATATTTCATTATATCATCAAAACTCATAGTGTAAGTGCATAAATATAGCCAATATATAAATAATTATAAGTCTCCAAGTAAATTATAACCTAAATTACAGTCCAAAAGTATACTTTGCCTTCATATCTCACAAGATATACTTGACACTAGAAGTCACTCACAAAAGGGTAAATATCTAATTAATATGTGAATAGAATAATGGTCATTAAAGCTAAATTATCTTACATATCTCATATCAAGGAGCAATAACTTAAAAATAAAAAATAAAAAATATGATACAATCTTATGAAAGGATATCAACCATTAGGATTGTTACACTCTACCAAATTCCCTACTCATTCATAGCCACATCAAAGCTATACTAATCTTAAGATCAGATAAGGCTTCTACTTAGATGAAACATAGGCTTTGGATAGAGTTATCAAAGAAATCCAAATAAGGGTAAACAATGATTGTTTTGGAAAATTGTAAAGGTCTTCTAACAAAGTATTCACAGTCTTCTTTGTCACAAATAAGAGTGAACATTCTTCTTTTTTATTTGTTATTCTTCTTCACTTTTTCAATTTTCCACTTGACTTTATTTATAGCCTTTTTGAATTCTTCTTCTTTCCAACCTTTTTGATGTTCATCTCTTGAATTGTATTCTTCACACTTTTTCTCAAGATAATCATTCCACCATCTCAAAACAACTTATAGTGGATATGTTATAAAGTTAAATATGGGTAATGATAAATTGGCCATCAAATAAAAGTCTTAACATAAAGGCTCAAGGGTCTAATTAGTGGAAAATCATATATGGAAGCTCAAAGGCTCTAGGTTTTAACAAAACGATGGCCTCTCTCAATTCCTAGGTTTCAAATGGCTTAAAAATGGCCATAAACTTAAGAGAGATATATGTTATAGTCTTTTATATAATTTCTCAATAGTTGACCAAACAAGAACAATGAAACCAAATAGGAATTTATGCATTCTAAAGAAAAATTAGAATTTATGCATAACCCTCACAATGAAAGAATGGATCTACACTCACATCTGTTATATGTCTCTGCTAATCTTCTTTAGGATATTTAAGTTATATTTACTCTTCAACTTAAACTATACATATGTGGCTATTTGTGCAATAATTATTTTGAGTAGAGTTTTCATGGAAAACTTAAGAAAATGGATAATAATAAACTAATTGTGTACTAACCTATTAATAAGCTAAAGTTGAAAAGATATTCTGAATATTCAAAAAATTCAAATTCTCATCCTTGTAAAGGAAATTACTTAAAATTTTCTATTTTCTTTTAAATAAAGAAAAGACTCAATAAATGAGTAAAAAGACCTTGGACACATCAAACTTGAAATATCCTACCCCAGATTTTAATTAAATATTGTCCCCCAAGATAGTACATGCATGCCACAAGTGGCACATTCATTTGTTGATGCGGCCAATAATGTAAAATATATAATGTAGATGCAAAATGCAGGACATTTATGAACTCTACGAGACAGGCAAATATAATAAATGAACCTATATTAAATTTAGTCCTAATAAATAGGCTCATCTACTGAGAGTTCCTCCCCCTCATTAGGGTTTCTCAGCTCCAGATATGGTTTCAACTGGTGACTATTAACTTCAAAAATTACTCCATCTTGCTCAATTTCAATAACCACATGAGGATAAACAGTCTTTACAATAAATGGGCCAGTCCATTGGGAACATAACTTCTATGGAAAGAGATGTAAGCAGGAGATATAGAGAAGAACATCTTGACCAGGATCAAACATTTTACCCAACATGTTTTTTCCATGAAGCATTTTCATATAATCCTCATACTCGTTTAGCAATATCATATGCATCTCACCTGCCTTCCTCCAACTCTTAGAGTTAGAGCTTCTTATGATTACTTGCTTTGTCATAGTCAAAACTATGCTATTTGATTGCCCAATATACTTTATGTTCTAACTCAGCTAGTATATGACAAGCTTTTAAAAAACTATGCAATATGATGACATTCTAATAGGGGTCTTGAAAGCTATTCGATAAGCCCATAGCACATCATTAAGTTGTGAAGGCCAATCTTTCTGACTTGGATTCACCATTCTCTAGAATGTTTTTTATTTCCCTATTGGACACCTCTACTTGCCCACTATTTGAGGATGGTAGGCATTGCAACTCCATGGCTTACACCGTATTCCTTCATTAGGGCTTCAAAAACCTAGTTACAAAAGTGTTTTCCACCATCACTAATTGTAGCGCTGGAGTACTAAAGCATGAAAAGATGTTATATTTTAAGAACTAGACCACTGCCTTATGGTCATTGGTTTTACAAGCTATCGCCTCTAGTCATTTTGGACACATGGTTCCCCACTCCTCCCCCCTGCCCCCAACTAATGGACCCATAAAATTGATGCCCCAAATGTCAAAAAGTTTGATGATCAAGGTAGGGTTTAATGGCATCAAATTTCTATGTCCCAAGCTCCTTAACTTCTAACAACAATCACAAGAATTGCAATATGTATGAGAATCTTTAAGAATCATAGGCCAATAGAATCTACACTAGAAGATTTTTGCAGCAATCTTTTGAGCACTATAATGGCCTCTGCAAGCATTATCATGACAAAAGGAGATGATATTTTGTTAATCATTATCAGGCATGCATCTCCTAATGATTCGATAAGGATAGTATTTGAAGAAGTAGATCATTCTAGATAAAGTACTTTAACTTTAATATAAACTTGGATATCTCTTGTTTGGACCAATGAGAAGGAAGTTGATCTATTATAAGATAATTGACTATATCAATAAACCAAGGCAACTAGGAAACTTGCAGAAGCCGCTCATCTAAAAAAGTCTCAATGATGGGCATAAGTTCATTAGAAAACTCTATAGTTAACTTGGAGAGGTGATCAGTTACTACATTTTTTAAACCTTTTTTGTCCTAAATTTCTATATCAAATTCTTGGAGCAATAAAGTCCACTGAATAAGTCTTAGTTTAGCATCCTGTTTATAAAGAAGGTAGCAATGCAGTGTGATATGAATATATTATCACCTTAAATCCTAAAATATAGGATCTGAGCTTGTATGGAAAGGGGCTTAGAAATTATACTGAAGTCTTTGATGAATCATCCATAGAACTCAGCATGACCTAAGAATAAGTGGATCTCCTTCATCGTCCTAGGAGGGGGAAGATTAGAGATGAGGTCCACTTTGGCCTTATCAACCTTAATGCCATTCTATGATATGATATGCCCTAACACTGCCATTTTTCACCATGAAATGACATTTCTCTAGTTTAGTATTAGATTTTTCTCTTGAAACATCCCTAACACTAAGGATAGATGGACCAAGTACTAGTCAAAGATGACACAAACACTAAAAATTCATTCATGAACACCTCCAAGAACCTTTCTACCAGATTGGAGAATATACTCATCATACACCATTGAAATGACACTGGTGCATTGCATAACCCAAAGGGCATGTGTCTGTAGGAAAGGTTCCAAAAGGGCAAGTAAATGTAGTCTTCTCTAAATCCTTTGATGCTATAGGAATCAGATTGTAACTAGAGTAACCATCTAGAAAGCAATAGTACTCATGTCCTACTAACCTTTCTAGCATCAAGTTAATGAAGGGTAAAGAAAAGTAGTCTTTTCTCGTGACTGAGTTCAATTTATGATAGTATATAGATACTCTCTAGCCAATGGTCATGGGAGTGGAGACTAACTCATTATCTTCATTCTTTACTACCATTAGTCCAAATTTCTTAGGATCAACTTGAACTAGGCCCACCTAAGAACTATAAAAAATGGGGCAAAACATTCCAACATCAAATAGCTTAAGCTCCTCTTCCCATACTACCTTCTTCATGTTGGGGTTTAGCCTCCTTTGCATCCCTTAAGATGTTTTTATACTTTCTTCCAAATGGATATAATGCATTATAATGGTTGACTAATACCCTTAATGTCTGTGATGGACCACCCTATTGATGTCTTATGTTTCTGAAGAACATTAAGAAGCTTACCCTCCTATTCTTGATTAAGATCTAAGAAGATTACAATAGGTTGCTATGAAAATTTCCCCTTCATTTTTATGAAAAAAGGGTAAAATGGTAATTTTACCCATAACTGAGATCTAATACATCTATATTTAGAATGAAATTGAAAATATGATTCCAACGCCACTAAGTACACTCAATTCTAAGTTCAAGAGAATAAAATTGATTTTTCTCCATAAAAATGCAAAATGGTCCTTTCACACCGCCATGGGGCCCACAAGGACCCACAAACAAATCCAACTACCAAAAAACTTGTAATGAGTGGTCCAACCACTACCATTTGGTAGTGGATAAGGAGGTGATGGTGGAAGATCCAATGCTAATTTAATATTTAAAAGAACTAAAACATATTTATTACAAGTAATTATGAAAAATGCAAAACACCTATAAATAACCCTACAAAAATCCTCCAAAATTTTTCATTAAAATTCCAATGAAATCATCTTTCTTACCCTCAAAAATCAGATCTAGATTCCTTCCTGAATTTCCAAAACTCCACAAAATCTCTCTTCTTTCACTTTCTCTCTCCTCTCTCTGGAACAGGAGACCTAAATTCAATTAGGCACTCTGTTACAAATAAAAAATCAACAATCTCACCATCCATAAGACCCTAGACTACCTTATCTAGAAAACTCAAAAATCAGTTTCAAGATCCAACGGTTCAAACAATGAAAAATCACAAAACAAGTAGTTCTTGGGCTATGTTATCATCAAGTAGGTATTCTTTTAATTTGGACTACAATACTGAAGTTTTTCTCCAATCAGGTAAGTGGAAACCCTTTCCACACTTGTTTCATGTTATTTTATGTAAATTTTATTTTTTTGAAATTAAGTTTAGGCTAAAAATAATAAAATCAAGTAAGGGTAAGAACCCTTCAATTCTAGATGATGGAAGGCTCAAATAGAAAATCTAAGCCATCCAATCAATCCAAAAGGGTCTAAACCCCTAGGGTAGAAATTTCAAGAATTTATATAAAGTTTTAGGCCTATAATTGAAGAGGACTTGATTGGACGGTCCAAAATAGACTCACCAATCTTCCTAAGGAGATTGGGATCCCGAGATGCTAGTGCAGGATGCCGCACAAAAATGCGCCCTGCAGGAGCATCTTTGCACGCGCACTCCGCATGCGACACCGTACCAATTGAAAGGTCATGCGCCAAGGCCAGTCTCGGGGAGTGCATTACCGCATGCGTCTTGGTGATGGGAGCACAGCAACGATTCCGCCCTACTGATACCAGCCATCCATTCTGCTGGGCCTATATCATATTTAGACCCTAGGAATGACTGTGAACTTCAGTCATCAATTGTGGAGTCATCTGAGTCCAAATTAAGATCAGAAAGAAATTATGGAAAGCTTGTGACATCTATTTTCTTCTAAAATCATAACATTTAGAAAATTCTTCATGAAACTTTCTGTATTTAGGAGATAAGCTTCCAATTTTCAAAATCTAAAATGATCAAATCTTAAAGATCTGAGATGATCAGATCTTGGGGATCTGCCTTAATGATGATATAATGTTGAAATCAAGTAATATCCATAATTTATTTTGACAGATCTAACATAAAATGAGGAATCTATCCTTTATGGTAAAAAAACCCTAAAAATTCAAAGGTACCCACTTGATCAATAAGATCAAGTATGATTAAACCCTTGGGATGGATTGAGTGAACGGGATTACGATGGAATCCATAGAGATCATGGATTAAATATGAAAAAAACAAAGGGATTTGATCTTTGGACCTTAATGGAGTAAAAGCCCTAAAATTAATTAAAACCCTTGATTAAAAGAAAAATATCTAAGATATAATAGTTGGATCATAAGTAAAAGTTTTTAATAATCTTAATCTAATTAGTTTAATTGTCTTTTATTTGATAATAGAATTGTAAATGTGCTTTATGCTGTAAATTAGGAAGCATGATAGTATAATTCTTAAATGTTAGCATGCTATGTTCTATATGTTATTAGGTTGGATTATCTTAGGGCCACATTAGTTTAAATTTGAGATTTTAGCATGATTCCATTAGATTAGTAATAAAATTTCATGTATTTCATAACTTAGGATCATGCTAGTTTAAGTATAGTTTTATTCCATTAGGTTAAGTTACATTCATAGGAAGCATGTTAGTATATGGTTATTAAACTTCTATTTGATTTATGCTTAAAGTTTATGATTTAATTGTTGTCAAAATTTATTAGTAGATTCAATTGTTAAGTAGTTGTTAAGATACGATGAGCATAAATCACTAAAGTGTAAATTAATGGAATATAGAGATTCATGGACAGTTATGATGAGTGAATTACTTTGACTTATATTAGTGAGGGCTATAGTTAGTAGGACAATATAAGGATTATAAAATCCTTATCCCAAACTAAGAAAATAATAAACCCCATGAATGACATTTTAAATGTTTATGAAATTAATTAAAATCAATTAGAAAGAGTACTTAGTGTTAAAATACTCGTAGAAACCTAATGAAAGGTTGAGCTAAGGAAACTCTAGTGAATGCTAAAAATGGTGGTTAAGGGGATTTTCTAATAGAGCCTCGCTCTTCTTCTACCTTCCGTTGACGTTTGTGAATTCTAAACAGCTCCTTACATGAGGATTGAAGTAACCACTTTGTGTTCAACCATTCATCTAGTAAGCCTAAGCCAATTGGAAATAAGAGAAGCAGTTTAGACTTAGGATGAAATAAGTTATCTTCAACCAGTAAAATATTAACTGGTTGAATAATAATAATAATAATAATAATAATAATAATAATAATAAGAGCATAAAAGGTTAGTAAATTATCTAATCATAATAAAAATTTTAAGTAAGATAAGGAAGATCAAACAAGATCCATGGGATCTTGAATGATCAAGAACAATAACAAGAAGTATAAATATATATATATGTATATTGCTTACAATTTAGATCAAATAGAATAGAAGATCTTAGATCAAATATAGTAGAAGATTTGAACCCTTGATCAAATATGATTCAAGAAAGAAAATTAAGATCAACCTCCTTAGGGATGATCAAACAACTGAACTTAGATCAAAGAAAAAAATTAGAAGATAGAAGATCCAAGCCCTTGATATTTATCAACAAGTATAAATTGTTGATCAAAGGATCTATGAAAGATCAAGATCAAAGAAAGAAATACA
Organism: Warburgia ugandensis; assembly: GCA_035236585.1. NCBI lineage: Eukaryota > Viridiplantae > Streptophyta > Magnoliopsida > Canellales > Canellaceae > Warburgia > Warburgia ugandensis. The sequence goes on along the minus strand of CP141139.1, from coordinate 30,705,171 downwards.
CAAAGACTTAGGATAGAAAATACTTAGATCTGAAAGATTAGAAGATCATTCTAACCATAAGATCTATTGATCAATAGGATAGACACTATCTCAGGAAGATAGATCATGATAGGACAAAAGGTCTAAATCCTTTATAACAAAGGACAAGATTAGACTAAGAATGTAGATAGGATTATTCAGATTGTATAAATATTGGCAGTATGTATGGATTTGTAGATTACATACGTCAGTAAAGATTATAGAAGGTCTGAAGAGATGGATCACTACTTGAAGGTAGGAGAATTTTATGAATGCATCTATATGGGATGTACATGTTGAATACATGATCTTATGTTAACAAGTGTAATGTTAATGCTTGTATTAAATCCCTTGAAACCCTTATGATCCAACCAAACACATATGAACTGGTTAAGTTGGAATTGAGGAAAAGACTCTAAGTAAATATGAAACTAGAAGATATTTCAGCCCTAAGTAAATGGACAAATTGTCTACTATGCATGAAACCTATTTTACATACAAATATGAAGGCTTATGGTTTTGTTTTAAAAATGCATAAACCTGGGGATGCTATGCTTGGGAAGTTATGAGGGTTTGGCCACCAGCTTCCCAAAATTTGATGATTTGATGATACCTTGCCTAATGAGAGGCTAAAAGTTAGGTGGGACAATTCTGGGAAGGCCACCACTATGAAAGTCCTGTCTTCCCATATGGGTAGTGACACAATATTTTCCACTATGGTATCAGTGGTGAACAAGGCAATTATCTGAGTGCTCTAGTACGAATCAGACTACAGTATGGTAGTCCTTTTATTATTTTGCACTATGATGCATATGAGATAGGCATAGTGAAATGCCTTATGTTTTGGCATGATGAAATGCAAGTAATTGTATATTACCAATATTTCCCAGGAAGGGAAATTCCTAGTATAGGACTAGATGAAATACTGATTTCACATAGTGAAAAGAATTGATCAGCTTAGTTGGGACCATTATTTGACTACTTTCATAAATTTGATGGATTTACCCATATAAGGTATGTATATATAAGGATGTACATATGTGACAAAGTGAAGAGATTGATACATGAGTATGTTTATGAATAATAGGATTATGAAATATTAGAATTATACTGTCAAATTATTATGCTTCTTGGATCCCCTACTAAGCATAGCTTACTGAGATATTGTAAATATTTACAATATCTCAGATACAGAGAAGGAGAGTTAGGAGCTCAAGAATGTAGTAGACTTGAAGAGAATAATCATCAGGGTATACCCCTTAAAGACATGTATTTTGTTTTGTTTCAGAGTATTGTATTATAATGAGAGTTTCACTGTATGGTGAGCTTTGAGTTTTGGATTATATAATTTGGACCAATATTGTAATGGATTTGGGCTATACTGTGAACCACTTGATGGATTCTGGAATTTAATAAAAGTATATTCCCTCAATGGAATTTTATCTTGTACAAAAATTCTACTTATGTTATGTATAAAGTGATGACTTGAGTTTTCTTTTAAAACAAATTCTAAAGAAAAGAATTTCCACTACTTTGTTTTGCGAAATTTTTTTACTACTAAGGGCCCTACCTTTGAAAAATGTATTACAAAATGTGTTACAAAAACCCAAGTTGTCACATTTTGACTACAAAAAGTAGCATTTTTTTAGTTGTACCCTAATCCTGCAAAATGTGAAATAAACCCTAATGGGTGATATGTAAGTTAATTCTAAGGCTAAAATTACTAAATATAGGGACATTACATGTCATATTTCTAAGTGTATCATGTACCATATCTAATTAGAAGATGTGGAGATATGAAGGATTAAATGGATGATTGGATATCTAGGATACTAGATAGAAACTCATCAAGGAATATCATTAGAAGGTGGTGAGACATGTGGAGTTAGGTTAGAAATTGGAAACTACAGGTGCAAGATGAAAGGATTTTACTTCAATTTTTGTAAGGGAGTAGCTTTTAGATTATCCTAATCTAAATAGTTCCCCCTCTCTTTCAAACTCGTCCTACTACTTACCAGTTAGATCATAACCACATCAACCACTTCACACCCTTAATTTGAGTCATAGGATGTGTTGGCAGAGTTAGTGGTTTAAATACTAACATGGTGATTTAGCTCGAGGCCACTGGAGTGACAGTAGTTCACTTCCTTCCAAGAGGGTCATATGAGCTTGAAGACTCCTATAGGTCACTTCTAGTAATTTTAATGAAAAATTAAAAGGATAGGTTATGCAAAATATGATAATTAGTCTAAGTGGGCCAAGGTGTGGTGATGAAATCCACCCTTAATCTTATAGTTTAAGGTACTCTTACTAATTAATTTCCATTTAAAATGGAAATTCAATCAATATATATTCACCATAAAGTGCATAGACGTGCCCTAAGAAATGCAATAAAAGAAGTAAACTAATGCAACTATCTATATACTACTTAACAAAGGGTCCAAGCCTCAATAGATGGGCACTATAACCTAGATAGCCTATGTTTATTATTTATAGGCAAGCTTAGGTGACCCCTTGTTAAATAAGTGCTTCTAATGCCACAATACTAAAAAATATACAACAATTTAGGTATGAATGAAATCTATATGAATTATGCTACCAAAAAATTATGCAAAACTACTGTAATGATGCAAATCCTAAATCTCAAAACAATAAAAGTTTAAGTAGATTTTAAATGGGGTCCTCAAATTAAGTCTTCTCGTAGAAGGATAAACCATTTGCCAACCACCTCCACTTTCTGAGTAACAACAATCTACCCCTGACCTATATTATAACATCCCTTTAATTAAATTTGTGATTTAAAATGAAATACTGGTCAATCTCACTACAAGTCCACTCAAAAGAATAATAAACTTATATAATTGTCCTATACCTAATCTGGTGGTGCTTTAGCCACATGATCACCTCCAAGGAAATAACTCCAAAAAATTTGTGTAATTTTCCTGCAAGTGCACAACAATCAGTTGTAGTGTTATGCAAGGTCAAATCCATAGAGAGGATATAGTGAGAAAATTCAGCACCAAGCTATTCTAAACCTAAGTAATGCATGAAACATCCACTACTATAGCAAGCAAATTATAAGAGGGTTAAATAAAATGTATGGGACGCTTATTAAACCATCTTATACCCAACCATCCTATATAACAATACAATATAGGATGATTAGACAAAACCATCCTCTATCATCATGTAATATAGGATGGTTCAACAAAAATCATCCTATATTAACTTAAAAATATAGGGCAGTTTTTAGGAAACGATCCTATATTATATGAGGAATATAGGATGGTTTTCCATAAATCATCCTATATGGGAAAACCATTCTATATTGGTCCTATTATTTTGAATATAGGAATTTTTCAAAATTATCTTATATATTAGCAAAGGAGGAAAAATGAGGAGGGTTATGCATCAGGTGCCTACCAACAAGGAAGAAGTTGAAGATGATTTTGTTATTTTTCTCCTACATGCAAATGACTATGCATTTGTATATTAGTTTATAAGTAAGAAATGAAAATCATCTCAAACTCCTTAAAAGTATGCCAAACCTAACATAACACAAATCGACAACTAATATTCCCTCAAGCTAGGGGCGTCCCCCATAAGGGCCGCACTATATCGAATCCTGAGTATGGTGAAAAATTAGCAAGGGTTGCTAAGCCGTTTCTCCAGAAGTGACGTGCTACATCGGATCACGAGTGCAGTGGAAAATGGGCAAGGGCTACTAGAGCATCCCCTCAGAAGATCTTGGTTCATGTCATGGAAGTCAAGAAGTGCATAGGTAAATAGGATATCTCAAGAGCATAAGATTCATATCACCCCATGGAATACAAGGACATTGATGGGTAAGAGTTTGGAGTTAGCAGATATGATGAAACATAGGAGAGTCAATATCACTTGTATCCAAGAAACTAAGTGGAAAGGGGCTAAAACTAGAGAAATCGATGGGTATAAACTCTAATACATAGGGAAGGATAATAATAGAAATGGTACAAGAATAATAGTGGATAAAGAATTAAAGGATAAAGTGGTGAACATTAAAATAATCAATGATAAAATTATAATAATAAAATTTATTTTAGGAGAGAAGATCAGAAATGTTATAAGTGCACATGCACCACAAGTAAGGTTAGAAGATACATTATAGAGATAGTTTTGGGAAGATATGGAGGGAGGCATGTGACGACCCGGGTTTTCTTATGCATTTTTAAATGCAATATCTAATTTCCTAAGGCGGGATGCATCCCTATTTGAAAACCGTTTTATGAAAATCATGCAATGCAGCGAAAAATATTTTGTTTTAAACTCATTTTGAAAACCCTGAGTGTCATTTGCTTTCACAACAATCAAAGTAGTTGTTGAAAGACTTCAGAAATCACAAATGTTTTTCCCCAGGTCTATCTAGTCACAGCACACAGTCCAACTGTAAATAAATACAAATACATGTCCAAAAGGTAGAGAGTTTACTCACATGTATAGTTGTCTCCTTTGTTTATTCACTTGCTCGTAGCACTAATATCTCCTGAGATGTCTTCTATTTGTGAGTGGAACTATCCTGAAAAATGTTAACGATAGGATGAGTATATACTATACTCAGTATGAGTTTATCACTACTAGTTTTGCAATGCATGCTATATTTAAAATCATATGCTCTTAAAGACATGTGCATGTCCAAACAATCATGTTCCATATTGATATTAAAAACCACCGTCAAACTGAAATACTGACGACTTAAAGAATAGCATAATCTAAGTCGAAAGTATCATATATCATAAACATAATGATATGCATACGATGCTCCACTGAATCCAACTCATGGATATCTGGTATGGTCGACCAACCTCATGTCATGCCATATGCAATGCAAATAAATCCTTAAACCATAGGGTCCAACTATGCCCACGACCTCGCCACCGTGTGGTCCCTGGGTACCTGAGGACACAAGGTCATATGCCTCCATGGGACATATGACACTTCTTCATCGTAAATCATGCAATTTATGTAATCGGTTGTAAAACATGCATGCAATGCATAAAATCTGCTCATGCTAGTATTGCATTCAAAGTCATAACCCTACCTAGAAGCCTAACAGCCTAGAAGCCTTGTCAGCTCTCTCTGGCCCGCCCTCATCAACCCATCCTCATCGGCCCACCCTCGTCGGCCACCCTCAATAGCCTGCCCTCATCGGTCAAGGCTACACTTATCATGCAATCTATGCATGTAGCACATGTCTTGGCAATATATATGCGCAATGTATTTTTCAAAACTTGTCCTCTTTGGGTCTCTCACAACTGCCTGGCCCTCACAAGTGCCTACCCAGCGTCTTTTGGGCACTCCAGCGTCTTTTGGTAACCCTCAAAGACATGCAATTTTTCAAGAACTCAATGCTCACAAATCATGCAATATATGCACTTGTTTGCAAAACATATCTATACATAATGTATATGCAATTATTTGCAAAACATATCTATGCATAATGTATATGCAATTATTTGTAAAACATATCTATGCATAAAGCATTTATCATATGTATGCTAAATTAAGTCATGCTAAACAAGTTATATAATTTATACTTAAAACATGCATAAAACAATCATGGCTCTTTTAAAAAGTCTAGCAGCGATAGAGCACCTACCTCAAAGTCTCCTGGAGTCCCATCCTTTAGTACTCAACCCGTCCCTGGGTCACATTTATAAACTCCTGGGTATGAATGGATACAAGGAGTCCTTATTAATTTTAATCTATTTAGACATTAGACCGCTAAATCTGCTATTTAGGGTCAATGGTCCTTGCCTAATTCATTGTCAAGCTAGATCTTATGACATGGATCTACTTTCCAATAGTTAAACTCTGTACTTTATCCTTTAATCGTAATTTTTAAAGTCTCATTGGGTTTGCATGTCCCAGTTCCCAGGACATTCATGCATCCTGGTTGGACCACGACTGCCTCACATGTGTGCGCACCTAAAGGCCATGCCAGGGACCGCGTTTTGCACACGCACATGCATGCTCAAGTGACGCGCTATGAGGTGCATCATCACACGGACGCACCTTGTAGCATGGTGCGTCTCAACTCCCAGGGCACCCCGTGCATCCTGGTTGAGCTAGGACCCATGCCCCATGTCTCGCACGTACCCGAAGGCCGCACCTGGGACAGTGTTTGCACATGCACAAGCATGCCTAAGCGACGCGCTATGACGCGCGTCCTGGATGACCTCGCGCGAACACACCTTGGCATAGTCAAAATGTGCCTTGGCTCCTGGGCCACCCATGCGTCCTAATCGAGCCTGGACTGTGCCTGGGATACACTGAGGCCACGCCCATACACAGGTGCATGCCCTCGTGCATAATGGCGTGCCTGGGGTCCGTCCATGGGCTCAGTCGGGTGTGCATCACACACCATGCCCAAGACCGTCTCCCTTGTCAATCTGGTCCTGGGTTCTGCAATTTTTGGTAGGAAAATGCTAGGTCCAGCCTGGTTTTTACCTGGGGAAGTGGAAGGGAAGGACAGCTTACCTAGGCAGCCGGTGATGGCGCTCCCCGCGCTTGGTCATCCTCTATTCTAGTTCTGAAAACCCCATGCCACCGGAATTTCGTGAAGAGGAAACCCCCATGCCAAGATCGGAAAGGGAAGAGAGGGAATGGGGAGATGGCCGGCCCGACTAGGGCCTGGCCATTGCCAGAGATTGCAGAGAGACGGTTTTTGAGACAGGTTTCTGATTTTGTTGGAAACCCCAGTCCCAAAACGACCAGAAAAATCGTGTTTTTGGAGAGGGGAGTTGGGGTTTTTATAGAGGGGTGAAGGCGGTGCCCCTCAATGGCGGTGCCGCCATGGCGATGGCAGATCCCTCTAGAAAAATCAGGATATAGGGTTTCTGGAGGGTTCTTGAGGTTGAAGACGACAGGGGGTGCCGTTATCAAAACGGCCCCCTGCATTTTTTGTCCTTTTTTGTTTTTTTGTTTAATTTTCAGAAATACCCCTATCTTTAAACGGCTGTAACTTCTTCATACGAACTCCGTTTTAGGTGATTTTGAAGTGTTGGATTCCATTTTTTGACTAGAATCTAATGGTGCTAAGTTTTCTCACAAATTCCTTCATTTACTATTTTAAATAAAATCAAACATTTAACACAGTTCCTATCCTATAAGATGTCCAATTTTTGTCAAAATAGCATAAATTGCTCGGGCATTACATTATTACCCCCTTAAAAGAATTTCGTCTTGAAATTCCATAAATTATCATCTTCAAGGTATTTTGTCTTTTGGACAACTTCTTAGTGAATGCATTCCCCCCTTAGGAATCGAATCTAGGCTTAGCCTCAATTTATCATTTCTATTGTTCCTTCTACAAGGCCTTACTTATAAGGGCCACTTTCGCTGCGTACTCTGATGCACACTCTTATACGTGCCAATTTAACCATAGCGGTTTCTAGCTGTTATTCATCTATCTCGAAATCCTTAGATGCCCATACTTTTCTCATCGTGTATAGGATAGTCTCCTCGTAGGATCATGCTTCTATATTCATGTATAAATTACTCCATACTTCTTTGAGATCATATGATCTTATTTCTCGTATTTTGAATATCATAGGATAATCCCTTTTGCTTTTTATCTTTTATATTTGTCCCCAAGATACTTCAATAACTATCATGGTATCATGTGCTCTATAGCCAAACCCTTGATTAACTTCGAATTTCAACTATCTGTCGTTTTCCATATATGACTTTATTCCCCGACCAAAGTTACTTTCAAAATAAAATCATGAAAGCCAATTAGTAGCATCTTCTATCGAGGACCTTATCATATACTGAAAGTAAAATGTCCTAACTCTATATCCAGTTTCATAATTATTGAATTCATTAAACGCTTTTCTCCGGGAAGATTTTATCCAAACTCATGTCGATTCATCATCATGAGTCAAATGTTCTCGTCCAGAGGCCTATCTCACTATTCACATCAATTTGTCATTAGGATCTTCAATAATGTTCCCATTTATGCAAAGCAAAAACTCTCTTATTCATAACTGAGTACCCTTACTAGGTCATGGTTGAATCCTTTGTCATCATCCTCTTTGTCTTTTCTTTGCTTGATGGTTTTCTTCGTAACCTTTCAGTCCAAAAGTTTTATACTCAATCTGGTAGAGTTAGTCCTTAGGAAATTCCTTCAATTGATTTTTCGTACTTGGTATATGCACATAACAACTATCTTTTTGTCTAAAGGCAACGTAACATTAACTAGCCACCTCAACTTTTCTCCTTCCATTCCTTATATCAATATATTATTCAATCTTTTATTAAGGCTTTATCGTCAACCATGCAGTCTATATTGTCAGGAGGTATCCTCATAAGTAGTGATTTTCTCAATTCCTCAAATTTTATCCTTCAAGTGCCTTCTCATACTTAGCTTATAATAGTAGTTCTCATTCCATAACTACTACATCAGGTTATGCTGAAGCTGTTAAATCATCAAATTTGAAAAACACTCAGTTAAGCATGGAAGATTTTCATAGACATATAGAAAGGCTTTATTCTATTTATCTCTTTCCAGATATATCTTTGTCATAAGCTCAAGGGTCTCTAAAGTGATCGGTACTTATCTACCTTTCTTTTCAATCCAAGTCAGCAACATCTTTCAATCCCACAGTGATTTCTATGGTTTGTCATGGTATCTATTCAGGTTTGGAAAAATCTGTCTCAGTTGTTACTGTATTTATTGTACTTGTAGCTCCTCCATGATGTGGCCTAATCAACTAACCTTATACCCTTAAATGACTTAGTCTTGACAAGTAACTTCTTTTAGGTAAAACTCATGTCCCAATACTTATAATATCCCTCTGAGTATATACTTGACCAATTAGGGTGGGATACCTTTATTTAGTCAATAGTACTCTAAAGGTAATGACTAAATAATGGTCTTAAGATATTTGCTCTTCCAAATCTATGATAGCAAGATCTCAATTTGATCCTTGATGGTACCCTACTTGCTAAATGGATAAGTCACTGTCCTGGCTTAATTTCTTTTTCAATATACTTTATTTACTCATGTAATGGCAAGGTAAGATATCACTGAATTTTCCTTTTCATTATATCCATTGGTGTTCCCCATAAGCTAATTGATCTGATAAGAATCTAATTGATATCAAACCATTTGTAGAATTTTAATTTCTAGTTGGTCACCATTTCTCTTCGAAAATTTCTTATTGCATAATCTCCTAAAATTCGATACTCTACTCAAAGTCTTAAACCCCATATGTTTTCTCTCTTTTATACCTTTTTTTTACAATAAGATCACCAACTCATCTATCATCATTCCTTCGAAGTTGATTGGTTTATCTTCCCATATGATTCAAGATGAAAGATTTCTATGGATCTATTCTTTCCTCAATAAAGTCATGACTTTTTTATTTTGAATATTCAATATTCATTGAATACTTATAGTTACATCTCTATCTCTTTCTTTCTTTTCTCAAAATCCTCATTTTTGTCTACCTGGATCAATGTCTCTATATGCTTTGTTGCATATAATCGATACTTCATCTATTCCTTTACATAACATATATGATAAACTGAATGCTTCTCAGAAATTCTAAACTGTCTTAAGATCATTGAAATCCTCAGTTGCCTATAGCCTCAATAAAATTCATACAATGTCTTAATGATGGCATTGACGTTTTGGTCATGCTACACTTCTCTTACAAGTTCATGTTAGGATCAATCTATTATCATACTTAGTATTATCATCAAGATCTTTCGATAACTTGGTAGAATTCATTTCCCTATCATATTCATGTTATGTTTCTCTTATTCACGTAACATGTCACTTGCACACATCATCTGGTTTGTCCATAATACTCAGGAAGTTGTTATTCAATCTCACTTCACTCTTCATGAGACTCCAATTAAGGTATCAAAATTGAGCTAAGTCTTTCAAGATTCATACCTTTGTGATCTAGCACGAGTCACAGTTATCTCCTAATATCATCTTGCATTATCATCCCTCTTAGATTATCATCAAAACCTTCTTAAAGTCTGTCTTTTACTTTCCCTATCATACTCATATCATATGATAGTGTACTCATATTCTGATATTCTTTAGAAGGGTAAGATAACCATCTAGGTTCTTCGATTTTCTCACCTTTGGTGAGACTGATCTATTACAGGTCAGAATTATCTACTAACATGTTCACCAACATCTTTCTTCATTATTCTCATCATAATATGATCCATATATGAGTTTTCATCTTTGCACCATTGCACAACAATCCTTATTTCCTATGATTTTGATAGGATTCCAGCAATCCAATATCTAAGTATTTGCTAGACCAAGCTGTGTTTCACCCATGGTGAACTGCCTTGAGCATTATTATGGCAATCTTCAAATAGTAGTCATCTCTACTACTCTTATTCATACTACTTCTTCTTGATTTTCTTTATTGTCTATGACCCCTGAACATGCTGGACTGGCTATGAAAGGATAAAACTTGGGCTCTGATACCAACTGTGACAACCTGGGTTTTCTCATGCATTTTTAAATGCAATATCTAATTTCCTAACACGGAATGCATCCCTACTTGAAAACCGTTTTATGAAAATCATGCAATGCAGCGGAAAATATTTTGTTTTAAACTCATTTTGAAAACCCCGAGTGTCATTTGCTTTCACAACAATCAAAGTAGTTGTTGAAACACTTTAGAAATCACAAATGTTTTTCCCTAGGTCTATCCAGTCACAGCACACAGTCCAATTGTAAATAAATACAAATACATGTCCAAAAGGTAGAAAGTTTACTCACATGTATAGTTGTCTCCTTTGTTTATTCACTTGCTCGTAGCACCAATATCTCCTAAGACGTCTTCTATTTGTGAGTGGAACTATCCTGAAAAATGTTAAGGATAGGATGAGTATATACTATACTCAGTAGGAGTCTATCACTACTAGTTTTGCAATGCATGATATATTTAAAATCATATGCTCTTAAAGACATGTGCATGTCCGAACAATCATGTTCCATATCGATATTAAAAACCACCATCAAACTGAAATACTAACGACTTAAAGAATAACATAATCCAAGTCGAAAGTATCATATATCATAAACATAATGATATGCATACGATGCTCCACTGAATCCAACTCATGGATATCTGGTATGGTCGACCAACCTCATGTCATGCCATATGCAATGCAAATAAATCCTCAAACCATACGGTCCAACTATGCCCACGACCTCGCCGCCGTGTGGTCCCCGGGTACCCGAGGACACAGGGTCATATGCCTCCACGGGACATATGACACTTCTTCGTCGTAAATCATACAATTTATGCAATCGGTTGTAAAACATGCATGCAATGCATAAAATCTGCTCATGCTAGTATTGCATTCAAAGTCATAACCTTGCCTAGAAGCCTACCAGCCTAGAAGCCTTGTCAGCTCTCTTTGGCCCGCCCTCATCAGCTCACCCTCATCGGCCCGCCCTCATCAACTCGCCCTCATCGGTCAAGGCTACACTTATCAAGCAATCTATGCATGTAGCACATGTCTTGGCAATATATGCGCAATGTATTTTTCAAAACCTGTCCTCTTTGGGTCCCTCACAACTGCCTGGCCCTCACAACTACCTACCTAGCATCTTTTGGGCACTCCAGCGTCTTTTGGTAATCCTCAAGGACATGCAATTTTTCAAGAACTCAATGCTCACAAATCATGCAATATATGCACTTGTTTGCAAAACATATCTATACATAATGTATATGCAATTATTTGCAAAACATATCTATGCATAAAGCATTTATCATATGTATGCTGAATTAAGTCATGCTAAACAAGTTATATAATTTATACTTAAAACATGCATAAAACAATCATGGCTCTTTTAAAAAGTCTAGCAGTAATAGAGCACGTACCTCAAAGTCACTTGGAGTCACATCCTTTAGTACTCAACCCGTCCCTGGGTCTCATTTATAAACTCCTGGGTATGAATGGATACAAGGAGTCCTTATTAATTTTAATCTATTTAGACATTAGACCACTATATCTGCTATTTAGGGTCAATGGTCCTTGCCTAATTCATTGTCAGGCTAGATCCTATGACATGGATCTACTTTCTAATAGTTAAACTCTGAAATTTATGCTTTAATCCTAATTTTTAAAGTCTCATTGGGTCTGCGTGTCCCAGTTCCCAGGACATTCGTGCATCTTGGTTTGATCGCGACCGGCTCACATGCATGCGCGCCTAAAGGCCGTGCCAGGGACCACATTTTGCACATGCACATGCATGCTCAAGTGACGCGCTATGACGTGCATCATCACACAGATGCACCTTGTAGCATGGCGCATCTCAGCTCCCAAGGCACCCCGTGCATCCTGGTCGAGCTAGGACCCGTGCCCCATGTCGCACACGTACCCAAGGGCCGCACCTAGGACAGTGTTCGCACATGCACAAGCATGCCTAAGCGACGCACTATGACACCCGTCCTGGATGACCTTGCGCGAACACACCTTGGCGTAGTCGAAATGTGTCTTGGCTCCCGGGCCACCCATGCGTCCCGGTCGAGCTTGGACTGTGCCTGGGATGCACCGAGGCCACGCCCATACACAGTCGCGTGTCCTCGTGCATAGTGGCATGCCTGGGGTCCATCCATGGGCTCAGTCAGGTGTGCATCACGCACCGTGCCCAGGACCATCTCCCTAGTCCGTCCGGTCCTGGGTTTTGTAATTTTTGGCCAAAAAGTGCTAGGTCCGGCCTGGTTTTTACCTGGGGAAGTGGAAGGGAAGGACAGCTTACCTGGGTAGCCGGTGATGGCAGTCCCCGCGCTTGGTCGTTCTCCATTCCGATTCTAAAAACCCCATGCCACCGGAATTTCGTGAAGAGGAAACCGCCATGCCATGATCGGAAAGGGAAGAGAGGGAATGGGGAGATGGCCAGCCCGACTAGGGCCTAGCCATTACCAGAGATTGTAGAGAGACGGGTTTTGACACGGGTTTTCGATTTTTCTGGAAAACCCAATCTCAAAGCGACCGAAAAAATCATGGTTTTGGAGAGGGGGAGTTGGGGTTTTTATAGAGGCGTGAAGACAGTGCCCCTTAATGGCAGTGGCAGATCCCTCTAGAAAAATTAGGATTTAGGGTTTCTGGAGGGTTCTTGAGGTTGAAGACGACAGGGGGTACCGTTATCAAAACGCCCCCTGCATTTTTCGTCCTTTTTCGTTTTTTCGTTTTTCTGTTTAATTTTTAGAAATACCCCTATCTTTAAACGGCTATAACTTCTTCATATGAACTCCGTTTTGGGTGATTTTTGAGGCGTTGGATTCCATTTTTTGAGTAGAATCTAATGGTATTGATTTTCCTTACAAATTCCTTCATTAATATTCTAAATAAAATCAAACATTCAGTACAGTTCATGTCCTATAAGATGTCCAATTTTTGTCAAAACAGCATAAATTGCTCGGGCATTACAAGGCATGCAAGAAATTCCCAACACTAAGGGCATATTTATAGGAGCAAACTTAAATGTCCTTGTAGGAAAGAAAAGGAATGATATGATAGGATACATGGAGGGTACGGTATAGGAGAACGAAATGAGATGGGGGAAACTATCCTCGATTTTGCTTTGTCATATAACCTCTCCATTACAAATACATTCTTTAAGAAGAGGGATGAACACTTAATAACCTTTAAAAGTGGACTTCATAAAAGCCAAATAGACTTTTTTCTACTTAGCAATACTAAAACATCACTGTGTAAGGATTGTAAGGTAATGCCCGATGAGTGTTTAACCTCACAACATAGGTTTATGGTTATGGATATCTATATTAAAATACAGAAGAAAGGAAATGAACTTAATAGGTATCCAAAAACTAAGTGGTGGAACCTAAAAGGAGAGAAAATAACCTCATTCACAAATAAGTTGATGGTAGAAGGAAACTAGAACTGTGAAACAAAAGTAAACACCATATGGACTAATATGGCTAGGCTATGTCTATTAAGAAAGTAGCAAAAAATTTCTTAGAAGTTTCTAAAGGTAAAAGAAAATTAGTGAAACAGTTGAAAAAGTTAATAAAGAAAAACATGTGTGTTTTAAAGCATGACAGGAAACTAGAAATAATGAAACTATGAATAATATAAGAATGCTAAAAAGGTTGCTAAGAGAATAGTAAATGAGGCTAAACTTAAGGCATATGACGACCTCTATAGTAGATTAGGATCAAAATAAGGTGAGAAAGATGTGTTTAAACTTGCAAAAATAAGAGAATAAAAGGTTATGGACTTAGATCATGTTATGTGCATTAGAAGTGATGATCAAAGGGTACTAGTCAAAGATGACGAGAACAAATAGTGGTAGGAAACTTATTTTATGGGGATTGAAAATATTGTAAACTTAAATAACATTGGACATTATAGATATGAATGTAGGGTTAGAAAACCTGAAGTGAAAGAGGCCTTGAAAAAGATGAAATCAGGAAAGGCCATGGGGCCTAATGGTATACCAATAGAGGTTTGGAAGCATATGGGAGATACTAGAGTAGTTTGGTTGACCAAGTTGTTTAACAAGATTATAAAATCAAAGAAAATGCTAGATTAATGGAGGAAATTCTCTATTGTACCAATGTATAAGAATAATGGAGACATACAGAGCTACACTAATTATCGAGGGATCAAATTTATGAGCTACACTATGAAATTTTTTGAAAGAGCGATTGAAAAGAGGCTACAGAATGAAACTAGCGTTTAGGAGAACTAGTTTGGTTTCAAGCCTGGGAGGTCTACCATGGAAGTTATTTTCTTACTATGACAATTGATAGAGAAACATAGGGAGAGGAGGAAAGACCTCCACTTGATCTTTATCAACTTAGAGAAAGCTTATAATAGAATCCCTATAGAGTTAATATGGAGGGTGTTAGGCGAGAAAGGGCTTCATGGTGGTATATAGACATAATTAAATATATGTATGAGGGAGCAGTAACAAATGTTAAGACCACTAATGGCGAGATCGATGATTTTCCTATCATTGTAGGATTGCACCAAGGATTGGCTTTAAGGCCATACCTGTGATGACTCAGGTTTTTGTAACACATTTTGTAATACATTTTTCAAAGGCAAGGCACCCTTAGTAGTAAACAATTTTCACAAAACAAAGTAGCAAAAATTCTTTTCTTTAGAACTTGTTTTGTAAAACCCAAGTCATCACTTCATACATAACATAAGTAGAATTTTGTACAAGATAAAATTCCATTGAAGGAATATACTTTTATTAAATTCCAAAATCTATCTAGTGGTTCACAATACAGCTCGGGTATCAGTACAATACTTGTCCAAATTACATAATCCAAATTTTAAACCTCACCATACATTAAAAACTCTCAATACAATACAATGCTCTCAACTAAAGATACAAGTCCTCAAGGGATATACCCTGATTGATTATTCTTCCAAATTGTCTTAAGTCTTGAGCTCCTAATTCTCCTTCTCTGCATCTAAGATATTGTAAACATTCAAACATTTACAATATCTCAGCAAGCTATGCTTGGTAGGGGATTCAATCTCTTTACTTTGTCATATGTGTACATCCTTACACATACATACTGTATATGTCGTGTATATATATATATATATATATATGGTCAAAACTGTGAAAATTAATTCATATCTCAAACATCAATAATCACACTCATACACACTAAGTTAATCAATCATTTAGACTCAGCTGGAAAATACTCCCTTATTTGGGCAGTATCATCACACTCAGCCATATTGAGTTGATAAAAGTATCTAGACTCTACTGGGAAAATACTCCCTTATTTGGCCAGTATCGACATCTCATTATGCCATGCATCTTAATGCAAAATACTCAAAGGACTACTATGCTATAGTTTGATCTGTACCAGCACGCTCGGATAAATGCTTTCATACTCCACGAATACTAAATGTTTAAAATCATCTATGTCATGTCTATATGGGGAGGCAAGCCGTCACAATGGTGGCCTTCCCATAATTGCCCTACCCAACATTTTGCCTCTCTTTGGGCACGGTATCATCATATATATCACATTTCGGAGAGCGGGTGGCCAAACCCTCATAACCCTCCTAGCATAGCATCCCCAGGCATATGCCTGCTTAAAACAAAACCACAAGCCTCCTTGCTTGTATATAAAGTATTCTTTTACTTATCAAACGTCTTGTTTGTTTACATCATCATCCTCGTACTTTGGTATTCTTATATCTAGGATAGGATTTCACTTCAAACTTAGGAGTTATCATTTATAATGACTAATACCCATGTTCATATAAGTTTAGGGATCACCATTCTATATGAATGACTCCCATGGACTGGAATACATTCTAGTTCCCTATTCACTTAGGGTTTTCCTCAATTCTAACTTAACCATTTCATATGTGTTTTGGTTGGATCATAAAGATTTTCAATTGATTTAATACAAGTATCTACATTATACTTGTCAACATTTCCGGACATAAGATCATGTATTCAACATGTATTTCTCATGTACAAGCATTCATAAAATCCTCCTACGTTCAAGTAGTGATTCATCTTTTCAAATCTTCCATGATCCTAATTAACATATGAAATCGGTAAATCCATACATACTGTCAATATTAATACAATCTGAGTAGTCCTATGTTTTTTATCCTATCTATATTCTTTGTTTAATCTTGTCCTTTGATATAAAGGATCTAGATCTTGTGTCCTATCATGAACTATCCTCCTTAGATAGTATTGATCAATAGATCTGCAGTTAAAATGATCTTCTAATTTTTCATATCTAAGTATTTTCTATTCTAAGTCTTTGTGTATTTCATTCTTTGATCATGATCTTCCATAGATCCTTTAATCAACAATTTATAGTTGTTGATAAATATCAAGGGCTTAGATCTTCTATCATCTAGTTCTTCTTTGATCTAAGTTCAGTTGTTTGATCATCCCTAAGGAGGATAATCTTGGTTCCCTTCCTTGAATCATATTTGATCAAGGGTTTGGATTCTCTATCTAGATTTGTTTACACATACATACATGGATACATAATAAAATACAACATTAGGATTCTTATTTTTCTTGATCATTCAATATCTTATGGATCTTGTTTGATCATCCTTATCTTACTTACAATTTTTATTAGGATTAGATAATTTACTAACCTTTTATGCTCTTATTATTAATATTCAACTAGTTAATGTTTTACTGGTTGAAGATAGCTTATTCCATCCTAAGTCTAGATAACTCCTCTTATTTTCAATTGACTAAGGCTTACTAGCTGAATGGATGAACACAAAGTGGTTACTTCAATCCTCATGTAAGGAGGCATTTAGACCTCACAAACGTCAACAAAAGGTAGAGGAAGAGCGAGGCTCTATTAGAAAACCCCCTTACCCACCATGTTCAGTATTCACTAGAGTGACCTTAGCTCAACCTTTCGTAAGGGTCTTATGAGCATTTTAACCCTAAGTACTCTTTCTAATTGATTTTAATTAAATCTATTAATATTTAAAATGTCATTCATGGGGTTTATTATTCTATTAGTTTGGGCCAAGGATGTGATAATCCTTATATTGTCCTACTAACTATAGCCCCCCCTTACTATCATTAAGTCAATGTCATTCATTCCATGTAAATATCCTTCAACTCTTTTTTTCCTTTAATTACATTTTCAATGTAATTTACATAACATAGCATTAAAGCATAAATAAATAAACAAATAATTAAATCTAACAATTAAATCGACTAAGCAACAAAAGACATTTACAATATCATCCAATAATTCAAATGAAAATTTTACAAGCCATAACTGTTCATTATGATCCAACGGTCATATTTGATTTCTATTCATTTTTCATCCTATTTAGGGTTTAGATCTTGATCTTTCATTTTCCTTTAGATCTAATACATTTTCTTAATGTGATTTTATCACTAGATCATTGATGCATCATCTCATCAAATGATCTGATCTTTCTTAATCCAACCAATCAAGAAGATCTTAAGCCATTTTATCCAATTTAAGGGCATAGATCTTAATTTATCCCAAATTATCATCATCAAGACAATCAATCCATATGATCTTAACATTATATCATCATCCAGATACATCCACAATATCCAATCATCCTTGATCAAACTGATCAAGGAGATTACCATTCACTTTTATGGATTTTACTACTTTTAAGGGTCAAGATCTTAAGATCTGTAAAATAAATTACATCCAACTGTTTAATTATTGTAATTATACATTTAGATCATCATATAAACTATTTTAAAAGGTTTGATTATGCTTGATTAATCAGATCATGAAGATCCGTGCTCATTTTTATGATTTTTCTTGTTTTAAGGCTATATCTCTTAATTAAACATAGATTAGTCACTTCTAACCATTGATTGCATGTTCCAGAATCACAAGATCATCAGTGGATTAGAATTATAAAGTCTGATCATTCCAAATTTCACTGATCATAGGAATTAGTAATAATTTTCTTTATTAACAGAATTTACATGCATCAAAACATAAAATTTCTGAGTTTAGTGCCTTATACAAGTAACAAGGAATATATAACAACTTTTAGATCTAAAATCGGAGCTAAATTGAGTTCTTAGTTGAAGAAACAAGATTTTAGTACAAATATTAGACGGCTCAAATCTAATCTTGGCATACCGGATGTGGGGACAACCAGCGGTCCATGCCTGTTACCTTGGATTGCTACTCACAAGGGATGGGTGACCGGTGATAGGCGAGACAGTCCAAATTTAGACTGTCAAATCGCTCATCTCCTAATCTCCCTCATCTTACAAGATCTACGCCCAGGATTTCATCCCCTGGGTTTGTTGGGTCCTAGAAACTCATCCAACTACTCAAAAGTTGGATATGAGCTGTCCATGAATGAGATCTAAACCCTCCATGCCGGATCCATTATTTTCGATGGATCAATGGCCGGGGGAGATCAGAGATGGTTGGACACCTAGAATGACATGCTGAAATGAAAAGAGGAATGAAGTGGGTGGTCTACATGTTCCAATCCGGTGAAGTAATTTCATTGGAGAAGAGATTTACCAGTGAAAGAAAACCCTAATGACGAAAAATGCATACAGTCGAGAAAATCGCCATTGCCGTTGCCGAAGAAGGTCAGGGACCATGGGGGAAACACATACCACCCCATTATGAATATATTTAACAATGCAAGATCACTGTATAATGGCCAGATTGGCCAAAATAAGTTGAAAATTCCATTAGAGACGCAATGTTTGTCTTCGTTTTGAGTTTCCTGGTGATCCAGGAGGTGAATCATCATGGAAACTTAGGGGTTTTGTAGATTAGCTCTGTCCGACCAGATTCAACGATGGAAATTGACAAATAATGACTGGAAGGGGATGGCTAATTGAATTAGGGTTTCCTAGGTAGAAACCCTGGTTCATCAAGGATGACTTATCACTTGACACACCTGATGTCTCCAATGTGACTCGAGTGCTGGGTGCGTCTACAGACGCTCGTACAGAGAAAAAAAAAAACAAGAGGAGAAAGGAGGAAATGGGGGAGATGGGGGAGGATTCTAGAGCTAAGATTTTAGGGGGACCTCGTGAGTGACATTAGGAAAAATTTTGGCAATTTTTATGGGTGTTTTTGAATTTTTTTTATGATTACATGTAATTATCATGTTTCTATTATTTTTATTATTAAATTGGCATTGGATTCCCACAACGACCTCCATCTCCACTAGCAGCTGGTAGTGGTTTGACCAATCATTACATGTTTTCTAGCCACTGGATTCATTTGTGGGCCCCGTGGAGGTGTGAAAGGGCCATTTTGCCCTTTATGGAAAAAAAATCATTTATTCTCCCGAACTCAAAATTGAGAGTATTTAGTGGCATTGGAATCGTATTTTTTAGTAAATTCTAAATATTGATGTCTTAGATCTCGATTATGGGTAAATTTACCAATTACCATTTTACCCTTTTATTCATAAAAAATAGAGAAAATTAGAGGTTTTCATTTTAACTCAGAATTGAATGTACTTAATGTCATTTCGATCAGTTTTTTGAGTACATTCTTAATTTATAAGTTTTAAATCATGTTTTAATCTCTATAAAAAAGGAAATTTCCAATAACCTAATATTTCAGCCCAAATTTCTTTAAAATTCAAACTAAATTGATTTTCTCAATCATTTTACAAAAATTGGGGTTCTTACAATACCTTTTCACACTGGTTATAAATGAATTAACAAAAAATCTACATGAGGAGAATTCATGGTGCATACTATTTGCAAATAATATAGTCTTACTTGATGAGACAAGGGAGGGTGTAAACAACAAGCTAGAGTTATGGGGGGAAGCATTAGAATCCAAAGGATTTAAAATCAGGAGAATTAAAATAGAATATATGGATTGTAATTTTAAAAAGGAGAGGAGTAGGAGTGGAAAACCAGTTAAGATTGATAAGTAAGAAGTCCCTATAAAAGACCACTTTTGGTACTTTGGATCAATGATTAATGAGAGTGGAGAGATAGAGAGGGAGGTTAACCACAAAATCCAAGCAGGTTGGAACAAATGGAGCTGTGTATCTGGAGTTTTGTGTGATCAACTAGTGCCACTCAAACTAAAAGGAAAATTCTATAGGATGGCCATAAGGCCAGCCATGCTCCATGGATCAAAGTGTTCGGAAGTTAAGGAACATCATATTCACAGGATGAGTGTCATGAATATAAGGATGATGAGATGGATGAGTGGTAAGACAAAAAAGGATAGAATTAGGAATGAAAACATTAGAGAAAACTTAGGGGTAGCACCAATAAGTAACAAGATAAGGGATATTAGGCCTAGATAGTTTGGACATGTCCAAAGGAGATCGAAAATGGCACTGGTTAGAAGAAGTGAGGCAATTCAAGTAGAAGGTTCTAAAAGTGCAAGGGAAAGGCCTAAAGAATGTGGATAGTAGTGGTGAGAAAAGATTTAAAAACTTTGGGACTAAATGAAGCCATGGTACTTAATAGAGAGGAATGGAGGAATAAGATTCATGTGGCAGACCCCTAACTAGGATAAGGACTTGATGATGATGATGATGATGATGATGATGTTATATAAACTTCCAGCACATGCAATTTCTATATTTTTCATTGGCTTTTGTTTTAATATGAACTAGACCACTATCAATAGACATAAAGAACACCCTCATTTCTATAGGCTACAATCATTTTAGTAATAGTACATGCATTCACTTCCATATCATTCCATTGTAATTACATCATACATCTTAACTTTCATATCATTGAAATAAAGAAGCCACACATATGAGACTTTAATCAAAAGTAAAAAACAAAAGCATCCATACATAAATGAGGTTCTATTTTGTATTTACATTCAATGAAATCATTGATCTACAAATTAAAAGTCAAAATATATTCATCCATTCCATTCTGACGTCATATAGATCTAGTTAGGAGTAACTCTTGCTTCCAGAATCAGCCTGCATGATATATACAATGCATTAAATTAGTTGAGACATATCTTTAATTGATTCATTTAGGAAATGTAGAAAACTATAAAAATGATTATCAGTAATTTGTCTTACCTTTCTAAGCTAGGAGATTATAAGTCATTCGCAAATGAGGGTTCTCATATATATTAGAACATAATACCCCCACTCCTAATCCAACTGTTGTTGACCACAGCATGACTGTGATGATAGAAAAAGTAACAAATTTCTTGTCTAATTTAGGTTAAATTCAAATACTAAAGAACTACTAAACCTTTTCTTAACCACTTTTCTAAGAGAGTTTTGCTAGTTGGTTTACATTTTCCAACTCAGCCTATTTATACCACGCACTGCACATATATTTTTTAAAAATCATTAGATATCAATAAGAGAATAATTATTAGATGTCTAGCAACTACAATGAATAAAATATTAAAGACTTACTTATTATTCATTTCCATGAATGGTCCTTAGATGTGTGCTCCACAAGATTTAAAAAAGAAAAAAAGTAATGCATGCCCACCATTCACATCTAATGCTACTAGCATCTAGTGAGACCTATATATGTACACAATCATTCAAATGAAATTTACAAAACTTGACTTACATAGATTTTTATGTTTAATAAATAACATAAGTTAATAAGATAGTTGATAACTCATGCTATTGTAGGGAATCAATAAGGCTTGCCCCTTCCCACAATGTAAGGACCCACGTATGATATCTTCTATTTACTTGTCCATGGGAAGTTGGTCCTTTAGTGAAGAGATGACAGTAGGGTCAAGGAATCTGTAAATATTGTTGACCTCTAATCTTTGCAATTTATCATGTAAAGACCTACAGAAACTTAATGCTAAATACTCATCATTTTCTATTAATAATAAATGTTAATTTGATTCTTAAAAGAAAGGTTACAGGACATACCTAATATAAATGATGATGTGCACATATTTCAATTGAGCCATGTTACATATGGTTAGCAAGTCCTCTTTAATGACTAGAATCTCAAATATATTGTCTCCAAGCACACCGTTCTCTATTCATATGGGGCTGATTTCTTTATCTTCATCGATTAGTCTATACAGTCCCCTAAGGAATGCAGGCATATTAGGTGAAACCTCCACATGGTACATGATATCCAATTGAATCTGCGATAGTATAAATATCATCCGCTTCTGTCGAAAATATTAGTGACCATCTGGTTGGAGGGTAGTAGTGATGCACACATAGTTAGTGTGTGGATGCATCAACTCGTCATGCTGTAATAACCCTAATTTTTGTAAATTGATTGAAAAAATCAATTTAGTTCGAATTTTCAAAAATTTTGGGCTAGAATATTAAGTTATTGAAAATTATCTTTTTATATAGATTAAAACATGATTTAAAACTTAGAAGTTATGAATGTACTCAAAAAACTGATCGAAATGACACTAAGTACATTTAATTCCAAGTTAAATTGAAAAACCCCCTAATTTTCTTTATCTTTATGAATAAAAGGATAAAATGGTAATTCTACACATAACTGAGATCTAAGACATTAATATTTATAATGTACTAAAAAATATGACTCCAATGCCACTAAGCATGCTCAATTCCAAGTTTGGGAGAATAAAAAGAATTTTTCTCCATAAAAGGGCAAAATGGTCCTTTCACACCTCCATGGGACCCTCAAGTAGGCCACAAATGAATCCAGCTGCTAGAAAATATGTAATGAGTGGTCAAACCACTACCAGATGATAGTGGAGAAGGAGGTGATAGTGGAGGATCCAATGTTAATTTAATATTCAAAAGAATTGAAACATAATTGTTACAAGTAATTATGAAAAATTCAAAAACATCTATAAATACACCCTCAAAAATCCTCCAAAAATGTTCATTAAATTTCTCACAAAATTTTCTTACGTTCCCTAAAATAATAGATATAGATTCATTCTCAAATTTCCAAAACTCCCAAAAATCTCTCTTCTTTCACTTTCTCTCTCCTCTCTCTAGATTGGAACAAGAGACCTAAATTCAATTAGGCACTTTGTTCCTGATCAAATTTACAATCCCACCATTCATATTGTCCTAGACTACCTTATCTAAAAAACACCAAAAGAAATTTCAAGATCCAACGGTGCAATCAACAGGAAATAACAAAACATTTGGTTATCGAGTGATCTTATCGTCAAGTGGATAATTCTTTTAAATTGGACTACAAAACCCATGTTTTTCTCCAATTAGGTATGTGGAAACTCTTCCCACACTTATTTCATGTTATTTTATATAATTTTAATTTTTCTAAAATTAAGTTTAGGTTAAAAATTATAAAAATCAAGTAAGGATAAGAACCCTTAATTTTTGGATGATGGAGGCCTCATATGGAAATTATGAGCTGTCCAATTGACCAAGAAGGGTCCAAAACCCCTACGGTAGAATTTTCAGAAAATTTAATCAAGTTTTGAGCCTTTGATTGAAGAGGAATTGATTGGATGGTACAAACCGGATTGTCTGATCTTCCTAATAAGATTGGCTCTCTAAACATGCAGCAGAACACTGCACGGAAACGCACCCTACAGGAGCGTCTCTACATGGACACTCTGTGTGTGAAGCCATCCCGACGGAACGACAGGGTAGGTCCTAAGGAGCACATTACGTGTGCGTCTCGGTGACGGGAGTGCAGTGACCATTCTGCCCAACCAGACCCGCTTTGCCCGACTAATTAGGGCCATCCATTCCACTAGGCCCAGATCAAATTTGGACCCTAAGAACAACTGTGAACTTCATTCATCAATTGTAGAGTTATCAGAAATCCAAATTAAGATTGGAAAGAAGCTATGGAAAGCTTGTAATGTCTATTTTTTTTTGAAAGCATAAAATGGATAAAAATCTTCAAGAAACTTTTTGTATTTAGGAAATAAGCTTCCAATTTTCATGATCTTCAAGATCTGAGATGATCAAATCTTTAGGATCTATTTTAATGATGAAATAATGTTGAAATAAAATAATATCTATGATTTATTTTGACAGATCTAAGATAAATTAAGAAATCTACCCTTTATGGTAGAAAAACCCTAAAAATAATTAGACCCTTTGGATGGGTTGTATGAATGGGATTATGATGAAATCTAATTAGATCATGGATTAAATGTGATAAAAACAAGTGGATATGATCTTTGGATCTTAATGGATTAAAGCCATAAAGTAATTAAAACCTTTGATCTAAAGGAAAATATCTAAGATCTAATAGTTGGATCATGCGTAAAAGTTTCTAATAATCTTAATCTAATTAATTTTATTGTCTTTCATTTCATAATAGAATTGTAAATGTGATTTATGTTATAAATTAGGAAGCATAATAGTGTAATTCTTAAATTTTAGCATGCTATGCTCTAAATGCTATTAGTTTGTAATTATGTTGGTAGATTTAATTATCTTAGGGCCATGTTAGTTTGACTTTTAGATTTTAGCATGATTCCATTAGATTAGTAGTAAAATTTCATGTACTTCATAACTTAGGATCATGCTAGTTTAAGTATAATTTTATTCCATTATGTTAAGTTTCATTCATAAGAAGCATGTTAGTATAAATGGTTGTTAACTTATATTGGATTTATGCTTTAAAGTTTATGATTTAATTGTTGTCAAATTTTATTAGTAGATTCAATTGTTAAGTAGGTGTTAAGATATAATGAGCATAAATAGCCAAAAATGTAAACTAATGGAATATAGAGATTCATGGACAATTAAGATGAGTGAATTACTTTGACTTAATATTAGTAAGGGCTATAGTTAGTAGGGTAATATAAGGATTATCAAATCCTTAGCCAAAATTGGGAGAATAATAAACCCCATGAATGACATTTTAAATGTTCATGGATTTAATTAAAATCAATTAGAAAGAGTACTTAGATTTAATTAAAATCAATTAAAAAGAGTACTTAGAGTTAAAATGCTCATAGGAACCTTATGAAAGGTTGAGCTAAGGTCACTAGTGAATGCAAATCATGATGGTTAAGGGGGTTCTCTAATAGAGCCTTGCTCTTCCCCTACCTTCTGTTGATGTTTGTGAGTTCTAAATGCTTCCTTACATGAGGTTTGAAGCAACCACTTTGTGGTCAACCATTCGGTTAGTAAGCCTTAATCAATTGGAAATAAGAGGAGCTATCTAGACTTATGATGAAATAAGCTATCTTCAACCAATAAAACATTAACTGATTGAATAATAATAATAAGAGAATAAAAGGTTAGTAAATTATCTAATCCTAATAAAAATTGTAAGTAAGATAAGGATGATCAAACAAGATCCATAGGATCTTGAAAGATCAAGAACAATAAGAATCCTAATGTTGTATTTTATTATGCATCCATGTATGTATGTGTAGACAAATCTAGATAGAGAATCCAAACCCTTCATCAAATATGATCTAAGGAAGAGAACCAAGATCATCCTCCTTAGGGATGATCAAACAACTGAACTTAGATCAAAGAAGAACTAGATGATAGAAGATCTAAGCCCTTGATCTTTATCAACAAGTATAAATTGTTGATCAAAGGATCTATGAAAGATCAAGATCAAAGAAAGGAATATACAAAGACTTAGAATAGAAAATACTTAGATTTGAAAGAATAGAAGATCATTCTAACCATCAGATCTATTAATCAATACTATCTGAGGAAGATAGATTGTGATAGCACATAAGATCTAGATCCTTTATATCAAAGGACAAGATTAGACAAAGAATATAGATAGGATAAAAAATATAAGACTATTCAGATTGTATAAATATTGATAGTATGTATGGATTTACAGATTTCATACATCAATCAGGATCATGGAAGATTTGAAGAGATGAATCACTACTTGAAGGTAGGAGGATTTTATGAATGCATGTACATGAGAAATACATGTTGAATACATGATCATATGTCTAGAAATGTTGACAAGTATAATGTAAATACTTGTATTAAATCCATTGAAAACCTTTATGATCCAACCAAAACACATATGAAATGGTTAAGTTAGAATTGAAGAAAACCCTAAGAGAATAGGGAAGTAAAAGGTATTCCATCCCATGGGAATCATTCATATAGAATGATGTTCCCTAAACTTATATGAACATGTATCATTCATTGTAAATGATGATCCCTAAGTTGAAGTGAAATCCTATCTTCGATATAAGAATACCAAAATATGAGTATGATACTATAAACAGACAAGATGTTTGATAAGTAAAAGGATACTTTATATACAAGCAAGGAGGCTTATGGTTTTGTTTTAAACAGGCATATGCCTATGGATGCTATGCTAGAAGGGTTATGAGGGTTTGGCCACCCGCTCTTCGAAATGTGATATATATGATGATACCATGCCCAAGGAGAAGCAAAATGTCAGGTGGGGCAATTATGGGATGGCCACCACTATGATAGTTTGTCTCCCCATATAGACATGGCATAGATGATTTTGCACATTTGGTATCCATGGAGTATGAAAGCAGTTATCCAAGCACGCTGGTATGGATCAGACTACATCATAGTAGTCCTTTGAGTATTTTCCATTATGATACATGGCATAATGAGATGTCGATACTACCCAAATAAGGGATCATTTTTCTAGGAGAGTCTGGATATTTTATCAACATAGTATGGTTGGGTGTGATGATACTGCCCAAATGAGGGAGTATTTTCTAATAGAGTCTAGATGATTAATTAACTCAGTGTGTCTGAGTGTGACTACTGATGTTTGAGATATTGACTATTTTTCACAGTTTTGACCGTATATATATATGACATATATAGTATGTATGTGTAAGGATGTACATATATGATAAAGTAAAGAGATTGATCTGTGAGTATGAATAATGGGATTATAAAGTATTAGGATTATACTGTCAAATTATTATGCTTCTTGAATCCCCTACCAAGCATAGCTTGCTGAGATATTGTAAATGTTTGAATGTTTACAATATCTCAAATACAGAGAAGGAGAATTAGGAGCTCAAGACTTAAGAAGATTTGGAAGAATAATCAATCAGGGTATATCCCTTGAGGACATGTGTTTTTATTTGAGAGCATTGTATTGTATTGAGAGTTTTTAATGTATGGTGAGGTTCGAAATTTGGATTATGTAATTTGAATAGTATTGTACTGATACTCCTGCTATACTGTGAACCACTGGATGGATTCTGGAATTTAATAAAAGTATATTCCTTCAATGGAATTTTATCTTGTACAAAATTCTACTTGTGTTATGTATGAAGTGATAACTTGGGTTTTACAAAACAAGTTCTAAAGAAAAGAATTTTTGTTGCTTTATTTTGCAAAAAGAATTTACTACGAAGGGGGCCCTGCCTTTGAAAAATGTATTACAAAATGTGTTACAAAAACCCAAGTCGTCACACATGTGGCATTACTGATAATACCTCATATAGTGTAGCCATAGTGACATTGTTATTAGTTATATGTTGCTATAGCATGCACCAACCCACTTGCAAATCAAAAATAACAAATACATAAGCATGGTAATAATGTATTTTACTAAAAATTGAAAATTGAGAAAACAAACATGTCAAATACATACCTCCTTGATTAGGATATCTCCCTCAAAGAGTAGCTTTTCCACTCATTCTTCAGATGGAGCATTGCAGCTATTGTGAGATGGGGTCAAGGGGCAACATTCTCACAAGGAGGTCTCAAATTCTAAAAGTCCTTGTATAGGTCATTCTTGACCTTCTCATATAACTCATCGAGCATTTTCTCTTTCAGCTCTTCCATATCTACTATTGTAGTATCCTTTTCTATAGGGAAGAATTTGGAAGGAATGACACCACAACCCTAGGCCCTTACTTGGCCAAGGTGCTCATTCTTGTTGTCCATAGTCCTATAAAGAATGTCCTCCTTTGCAACAGTGCTACTCAAAGTCCCTGTAGTTGTGCTTTCTTGAGTGAACTCTTCCTACACTTGTAAGTTCCAATCACAATCAATTCCATATTATATATAATATAATGGAACCAATACAAAGCTAGACATGTAAGACCACTTAAAATTCATGAAACAACTATAGTAGCACTTTCATCAATGAAGGTCTAAGAGTTACGCCCTTGTGAATGCACAAGTTTCCAACAAAGGGTATGGTCGATGGGCTCCATGATCCCAGCCTTCTTTTTATGTTAAGAGAGATACTGTATCAAAGACAATGAAATAAAAGTTTAGCATATTCAAAGTTAAAGTGAACTATCGCATGTACTTACTTCTTGTACTTCTAACCCTGCTTAGTCGACTCTAGAGAGGTGGTGCTGCATATGTTAGTCGCACTCACCATTTGTCCTTTCATACATTTTTCCTACATGTGAAACGAACTTGTAATTAAGCACAAACAACTTTTACCATTAGATGAATCAAATTTTAGGCTACTTGAAATTATCCTAAACTCAGAAGACGAGAATCTGTACAAATTGATTCCATGCCTCCCAATCAATGAAGCTATAATACAACTTAGGAACAGTATGGAGCTTCAATGGATCATGAGCATTTGAAATTATATACTTTCTAACAATCTCACTCTTCCATTCCCTCCATTGTCCACCGGTCCCTTGTAAGGCACTCTTCTTTCACTCACCAGTGACAATAAAGGCATACTACAAAGTAAAAGGCAAGTTTGTCTATTTAAAATAAGACAAGATAAGGAACATACTATGTTATATCTAACTTCTATTTACATACCTTCACCATCTCCCAAATTGCATCTATGATTGATGGAAAAACATGTTTGCCATCAGTCACTGAGACTGGCACCATGCTTTTAACAGTGCAACAGATGAAACTGGTAAAAGCATGTGCATTGTCACCTATTGCCTGCCCTTTACTATTAAACTATACCATCCCTTTTATTTCCTTGGAATTTATCTTAATGATATGTTCCATTTTTGTTGGCCTCTTCTCTTTCTCTTAATAGGAGGGCCCATCCAGGATTGTTCTTCACGATTTCCACTTCCTTCACCCTCCATGTTTCTTGCACAAGTGAAGATAATACATTAATTGATATTAAAGACCATATATAGTTTGTACATCTTTGAAGAAAGAGCACACACCCACACAACTTAAAAGATTAATCATGAAGAGGAATCTACCATGATTGCAAAATAAAATGAACTAGACATATAAACTTATATGCTAGAGACTTGGATTAATATGTAATGCACATGTACAAACATATAATGAATGTTGATATGTAACGCAAACCAAGATAACAAACTAAAAATTCATAGCACTCAATGAAAAAATTGGACTTGTGAAAAATCTTAGGAACTAGAAAGATAATCTAAATTAGTACATATAACAAACATAAAGTAGGCATAAATCAAATATTAACAAGATTCTAAGAGGCTTTAATGCAAATGAATTGAAACACTTATTGAACATGAATCAAACATAATGGAGATGCTAGAGTATAGAAATTGGAACTTGACTTTAATTAGGAACCAAACATATAAGAAATTGATACATTATGTCTAATTTATATGAAAATACAGGGCATAATGCTTAAAAGAAGAAGAGAGTAAAGATGATTGTGTTAGTAATGAATCTTGTTTATAGACTGGAAAGTTTTTAGTAGTCCTGATAGTATTTTACTATGACTTGATCATATGAAATGACTAAAGGTAAAATAGCATATATGAAATTAAAAGATAAAATTGCACAAATATATTATGATTTTGGGCTCCATCATTGTCAAATAGGCCTATCTGTTACTTTTTTTATCCATGAATTGAAGCAACTCAGCAACATTGTTGAGGGGCATGTCAAACTTCACTCTAGGACTAAAAGCCTAGACCAGATCTTTGGATCATAGTTCCCCATTAACCATCCCAGTGCTCTATATTCAACTCCTCTATAACCTTCATGACTCCTTCAAATTACCTTTCAGTTGTGGCCCTTGCAACTTGCCAAAGGGCCTCCTTTATGTCACCTTTAAGAAAGTGCTTCTTGAAATTTGCATACAAGTACCTAACACAAGACCTTATGTCAGTTTTGGGAATTAACTCTTTGAAAGTCTGAACTAGCCCTTGCACAAGTCAAAATCAAGAAGAGTGGAACCACATGATTAGGTTAGTACTCACATGGCCCAAGAATTCTACTAACCATTTGGAAGTAACTTTCTTGTTATTGAATTGTACCCACA
This sequence comes from Warburgia ugandensis, assembly GCA_035236585.1. Lineage (NCBI taxonomy): Eukaryota > Viridiplantae > Streptophyta > Magnoliopsida > Canellales > Canellaceae > Warburgia > Warburgia ugandensis. The sequence continues at coordinate 30,674,525 of CP141139.1, read as the reverse complement.
GTTGTGTGGCTCTCCAACTATGGACTTTATCAAAAAACCAAGATTGTCCATGTTTATTGAGGCATGGATCCACCATCCACAATTCATCTTGCATTGTGATGTCACCCTCTCCTTGCATTCTTTATGTAACTATAATCAAATCACCTCTTAATTGCATGCTTTTCCAAATCTTCTCTAAATGACTTAACAATAGCAAACTTCAAGTCCTTTGGGCCAAGTAAACCACTTTTGTACCCTCCTAATAGTGGTCAACTTCATCTTACTCATATGGCCTATTTTCACATGCACACTCGCTAGACAACATCTTATTCCTATCTAGTTTCTTCTATATTCTAGGATATAGATAAAATGCAACCAACTTTTAAGGACACAAACAAAATAAACACATTAAATCATTTTCTAAGGAATGGGGCAGCTCAGATAATTTATTGAGGTCACATAGCAAAGAAGAAATCCACAAATAAAGTATAACATAAGAATACCTAAACTACAATTGAAATCTATATCAGAATTGATGAAATACATTAGAATGGATACAAAATCTGCAAAGAAAAACTTTGACTATTTATAAGAGAAATGTGTGTTCTCCATCAAGAGAGAGAGAGAGAGAGAGAGAAAACATTGTCTTGCAAAGTGGGAGCGCATGTGCTCTCACACGTGCTGTCTTTCCTCTTCTCCTTCTCCTTCTCCTTGTTCTTGTTCTTATTCTTCTTCTTCTCTCCTTATGTTGGCTAGTAGAGTAGGGCGTAGGGTTTGGTTAGGGGAACCATGGAGCTTGGTGCATTTTTAGGCAAAGTAGTGCAACCTATATATATATATATATATAAAGAAAATATATGACGGTTTGGGAAAAACTATCCTATATTTATTGGTAGTATAGGACACTTTGGGTAGTATAGGGTAGTTTGGGTATTACCATCCCATATTTACTACTAAATATAGGACGGTTGTACCCAAGGTATCATATATGTTAACTATCTTATCTTTTGTTAATATATAGGACAATTTGGAAACAACCATCCTATACTAATTTTTTGAATAAATTTATATAATTCCTCCCACACTAATTTTATATGAATAACATAAGACAATTTCTATGAGAACCTCCTATATGTATTAAATTTAAAACCCCCATATGTTTTCTATAATATAATTAGCTTTCCCCTTTTTTTGGATGTTGAAAGGCTAATTAAGTTGTGATGGACAAAGGGAGACCTCATCCCTTATTTTCATGATGTATAACCTATGATTGAAATGAAATATGCATATGTATAATTAACTTGATTAATTATATAACTCCTTCAAATGTTACAAACACTTTAATTTGACCCCTCATATGCAATCTAATCCAACCTAAGCACTTTCTTCACTAGCATCGCACACATAATCCATCCCATTCTCCCTGATTAGATCAATTGATAGCATTGTCAAAATGATATAAGGGTAATCAATTGCCATGTCTCTTAGGTCTTTTCATTGTAGAAGTCCCTTGGGATGGCTGATAAAACACTTGACCATCTCATATAATATCCATATTTTACATGAAATACCTATCTGGCTTGAGATGCTAAAATGAACTGATTATTTTAATAACTAATCTTATTGAGGTCAACCAATGTCAATCTAAGGGCATTGATTTTGATGATATCTTTGTTGTATTCTATCCAATCATACTTAAACACAACCATAGATCTACAAGTATAATTAAATGCCCATATCTCATGTACAATCCCATAATAAGCATCATTAGCTACAATTGGATTTTTGTCCGTGGAAAAAAAAGAATTAATTCATTGTATTTACCATCTGAAGACACCAAATAGAGAAGGAACAATATTTCTCATCATGTAGCCACTTATGTTTCTTTACATCTCTTAGATACCTCTCTTTTTAGAAGTCCATGTGCTCGCTATTCATGAAGAGATGAAAATTAATAATGTGCAAGCATTTTTCTTCAGCATATATAGCAAAATTTCAAAGAAATCTTAGAGAGAGCATTAATTACTTACTCAATGATTGTAATAACCCCATTTTTTGTAAATTGATTGAGAAAATCAATTTAGTTTGATTTTTTAGAAATTTCAGGTTGGAATACTAGGTTATTGGAAATTGTCTTTCTATACATATTAAAACATGATTTAAAACTTACAAATTATGAATGTACTCAAAAAACCGATCAAAATGACACTAAGTACGTTCAATTTCGAGTAAAAATAAAAAATCCGTAATTTTCTTCATTTTAAGGAATAAAAGGGTAAAATAGTAATTACCCATAATCAAGATCTAAGACATTAATATTTAGAATGTACTCAGAAATATGATTCCAACGCCACTAAGTACGCTCAATTCCAAGTTCGGGAGAATAAAACGAATTTTTCTCTATAAAAGGGCAAAATGGTCCTTTCACACCTCCGTGGGGCCCACAAGAGGCCCACAAATGAATCCAACAGTCAAAAGACATATAATGAGTGGTCAAACCACTACCAGCTGATACTGGAGGATCCAATGTTAATTCAATATTCAAAAGAATTGAAACATAATTATTACAAGTAATTATGAAAATTTCAAAAACATCTATAAATACATAACCAAAAATCCTCTAAAAATGTTCATTAAATTTTCACAAAGTTATCTTCCTTCCCTTGAAAAACTAGATCTAGATTAATTCCCAAATTTCCAAAACTCCCAAAAATCTCTCTTCTTTCACTCTTTCTCTCTCTCCTCTCTCTAGATTGGAATAAGACACCTAAATTCAATTAGGCACTCTGTTCCAAATCAAATTTCACAAATCCCACCATTCATATTGTCCTATAGTACCTTATCTACAAAAAATTCACAAGAAATTTCAAGATCCAACGATGCAATCAACGAGAAATAACAAAACAAGCAGTTATCAGGCGATCCTATCATCAAGTGGATTATTCTTTTAAATTGTGATACAAAACCTAAGTTTTTCTCCAATCATGTAGGTGGAAACTCTTCCCACACTTAATTCATGTTAGTTTATATAATTTTTATTTTCCTGAAGTTATGTTTAGGTAGAAAATTATAAAAATCAAGGGAAGAACCCTTCAATTTTGTATGATGGAGGGCTCAGATGGAAAATCTGAGGCATCTAATCAATCTAGAAGGGTCCAAAACCCCTAGGGTAGAATTTTCATGAAATTTAATCAAGTTTTGAGTCTTTGATTGAAGAGGAATTGATTGGACAGTCCAAAACGGACGTCCAATCTTCCTAATAAGATCGGCTCCTGGGACCCCACAGTGGAACACCACACAGAAACGCACCCTATGGGATCGTCTTTGCTTGCGACGCCGTCCCAACGAAATAATAGTACAATTCCCAGGGAGCATGTTACTACATGCATCCCAGTGACAAGAGCACAGCAATTGTTCCACACGACCGAACCCGCTCTGCCCGACTAATCAGGGCTATCTGTTCCACTCAACCCAGATCAAATCTGGACCCTAAGAACGACTATGAACTTCATTTGTTGATTGTGGAGTCATCTGAACTTCAAATTCAGATCAGAAAGAAGCTATGAAAATCTTGTAATGTCTTTTTTTTTTTAAAGCATAAAATGGATAAAAATCTTCAAGACACTTTCTATATTTAGGAAATAAGCTTCCAGTTTTCATGATCTTTAAGATCTAAGATGATCATATCTTGAGGATCTATTTTAATGATGAAATAATGGTGAAATAAGGCAATATCTATGATTTATTTTGACATATCTAAGATAAATTGAGAAATCTACCCTTTATAGTAGAAAAAACCCTAAATATACAAAGGGACCCACTTGATCAATGAGATTAAGCATGATCAAACCCTTTGGATGGGTTGTTTGAATGGGATTATGATGAAATTTAGTTAGATCATGGATTAAATGTGACAAAAACAAGTGGATTTGATTTTTGGATCTAAATGGATTAAAAGCCCTAAATGTAATTAAAACCTTTGATCTAAAGGAAAATATCTAAGATCTAAGGGTTGGATCATAAGTAAAAGTTTCTAATAATCTTAATCTAATTTGTTTAATTTCCTTTTATTTCATAATAGAATTGTAAATGTGATTTATGTTATAAATTAGAAAGCATGATGGTGTAATTCTTAAATTTTAGCATGATATCTCTAGATGTTATCAGTTTGTTATTATGTTGGTAGATTTAATTTTTCTTGGGGCCATGTTAGTTTAAATTTGAGATTTTAGCATGATTCGATTAGATTAGTAGTAAAATTTCATGTACTTCATAACTTAGGATCATGCTAGTTTAAGTATAGTTTTATTCCATTAGGTTAAGTTATATTCATAGGAAGCATGTTAGTATAAATGGTTGTTAAACTTATATTGGATTTATGCTTTAAAGTTTATGATTTAATTGTTGTCAAATTTTATTAGTAGATTCAATTGTTAAGTTGGTGTTAAGGTATAGTGAGCATAAATCACCAAAAATGAAAACTAATGGAATATAGAGATTCATGGACAATTAAGATGAGTGAATTACTTTGACTTAATATTAGTAAGGGCTATAGTTAATAGGACAAAATAAGGATTATCAAATCCTTAGCCAAAACTAGGAGAATAATAAACCCCATGAATGACATTTTAAATGTTCATGGATTTAATTAAAATTAATTAGAAAGAGTACTTAGGGTTAAAATGCTCATAAGAACCTTATGAAAGGTTGAGCTAAGGTCACTCTAGTAAATGCTGATCACGGTGGTTAAGGGGGTTCACTAATAGAGCCTCGCTCTTGCCCTACCTTTCGTTAAACTTTGTGAAGTCTGAACGCCTCCTTACATGAGGATTGAAGTAACCACTTTGTGTTCAGCCATTCAGCTAGTAAGCCTTAGTCAATTGGAAATAAGAGGAGCTATTTAGACTTAGGATGAAATAAGCTATCTTCAACCAGTAAAACATTAACTGGTTGAATAACAATAAGAGCATAAAAGGTTAATAAATTATCTAATCCTAATAAAAATTGTAAGTAAGATAAGGATGATCAAACAAGATCCATAGGATCTTAAATGATCAAGAACAATAAGAATCCTAATGTTGTATTTTATTATGGATCTATGTATGTATGTGTAGACAAATCTAGATAGAGAATCCAAACCCTTGATCAAATATGATTCAAGGAAGAGAACCATGATCATCCTCCTTAGGGATGATCAAACAACTGAACTTAGATCAAAGAAGAACTAGATGATAGAAGATCTAAGCCCTTGATCTTTATCAACAAGTATATATTCTTGATCAAAGGATCTATGAAAGATCAAGATCAAAGAAAAGAATACACAAAGACTTAGAATAGAAAATACTTATATCTGAAAGAATAGAAGATCATTCTAACCATCAGATCTATTAATCAATACTATCTGAGGAAGATAGATTGTGATAGCACATAAGATCTAGATCCTTTATATCAAAGGACAAGATTAGACAAAGAATGTAGATAGGATAAAAAATATAGGACTATTCAGATTGTATAAATATTGACAGTATGTATGGATTTACAGATTTCATACGTCAATCAGGATCATGGAAGATTTGAAGAGATGAATCACTACTTGAAGGTAGGAGGATTTTATGAATGCTTGTACATGAGAAATACATGTTGAATACATGATCTTATGTCTGGAAATGTTGACAAGTATAATGTAAATACTTGTATTAAATCCATTGAAAACCTTTATGATCCAACGAAAACATATATAAAATGGTTAAGTTAGAATTGAGGAAAACCCTAAGTGAATAGGGAACTAGAAGGTATTCCAGTCCATGGGAGTCGTTCATATAGAATGGTGATCCCTAAACTTATATGAACATGGGTATCAATTATTGTAAATGATAATCTCTAAATTTGAAGTGAAATCTTATCCTCGATATAAGAATGCCAAATTACTAGGATGATGATATAAACGGACAAGACGTCTGATAAGTAAAAGAATACTTTATATACAAGCAAGGAGGCTTGCTATTTTGTTTTAAATAGGCATATGCCTGGGAATGCTATGCTAAGAGGGTTATGAGGGTTTGGCCATCTGCTCTCCAAAATGTGATATATATGATGATACCATAGCCAAAGAGAGGCAAAATGTCGGGTGGGGCAATTATGCGTTCGCCACCACTATGACGATCTGTCTCCCCATATAGACATGACATAGATGATTTTTAACATTTGGTATATGTGGAGCATGAAAGCAGTTATCCAAGCACACTGGTATAGAATAGATTGCAGCATAATAGTCTTTTGAGTATTTTGAATTATGATGCAAGGCATAATGAGATGCCGATGTTCCCCAAATAAGGAAGTATTTTTCTAGCAGAGTCTGGATATTTTATCAACTCAGTATGGCTAGGTGTGATGATACTACCCAAATGAGGGAGTATTTTCTAGCAAAGTCTGGATGATTGATCAACTTGGTGTGTCTGAGTGTGACTATTGATGTTTGAGATATTAACTATTTTTCACGATTCTAACCATATATATATATATATACACACACACACACACAACATATATAGTATGTATGTGTAAGGATGTACATATATGACAAAGTAAAGAGATTGATCCATGAGTATGAATAATGGGGTTATGAAGTATTAGGATTATACTATCAAATTATTATGCTTCTTAAATCCCCTACCAAGCATAGCTTGCTGAGATATTGTAAATGTTTGAATGTTTACAATATCTCATATACAAAGAAGGAGAATTAGGAGCTCAAGACTTAAGAAGACTTGGAAGAATAATCAATCAGGGCATATCTCTTGAAGACATGTATTTTTTTTTAGAGCATTGTATTGTATTAAGAGTTTTTATTGTATGGTGAGGTTTGAAATTTGGATTATGTAATTTGGACAAGTATTGTACTAATACCCAAGCTGTACTATGAACCACTAGATGGATTCTGGAATTTAATAAAATTATATTCCTTCAAAGGAATTTTATCTTGTACAAAATTCTACTTATGTTATGTATGAAATGATGGCTTGGGTTTTACAAAACAAGTCCTAATGAACTGAATTTCAGCTACTTTGTTTTGTGAAAAAAAATTACTACTAAGGTGCCCTTCCTTTGAAAAATGTATTGCAAAATGTGTTACAAAAACCTGAGTCATCTCAATGCAAGATTGAATTTCATCGACATTAATGTTTTGCAACACAAAGGTGCGCCTGGTCTCATTCCTGATCAATAATTGATACACAACTGCTAAAGAGAGGTTCACCCATGCTTGGATCATTTAATCCACCTAATCATTTCTGTCTAGGGATTCCAGTAGGATCCACTCTTGATAAATACTCAGTCTAAAACTTCAGTGCTTCTTCTGTAATGTAACATTCGATGATACACCCCTCCAGCCGATTGTGGTTTTGTACATACCATTTTAACACCTTCATGTACCTCTCAAACAAGTACATCCGTCACTAATAAGATGGTTCACTCATCCTAACTTCATCAATGATATCAAAAAAGGCTCGCAGGAAGATTGTCTCAAGCTCGCCTGAGGTTGTCAATAGATACTCCTAGATATCTTATAATTTAGAAGTATCTACCACTTTCTTGCACAATGTATTAAACGAAGTAGAATAATTTAGTAATATATTCTCTAACTTTATCTGGTAGCACTGAACGTATTACTATGGGTAGGAGTTGTTGCATCAACGTGTGACAATCATGTACTTCATCCCTAGGAGTTTCAACTCTTCCTAAAGTGTACTCATTTGGGACTTTGGTCTATGTCAAGGTTTTACACACTATGCATAATTTAGTAATATATCCTCTAACTTTATCTAGTAGCATTGAACATATTAGTATGGGTGGGAGTTGTTGCATCAACGTGTGACAATCATGTACTTCATCCCTAGGAGTTTCAACTCTTCCTAAAGTGTACTCATTTAGGACTTTGGTCTATGTCAAGGTTTTACACACTATTCTTCTCTTGTCTTTGCCAAGGCCTCTGTCTTGTGGATGCAACCTTCTCTTCAAACCCATTATCATAAGATTTATTTAAGCTACAAGTCCATACTTTGTTTTCTCAACATGTCAACCAAGCTACCAATCAAGCTTTCAAAAACAATTCTTTTCAATGTGCATGACATCAAGCACATGCCTCACATTAAGGGATTTCTAGTAAACAAGCTCAAAGAATACTTACTTCTTCTTCCAGCAACCTTTCGAGTTGCTGTTGAATGTATGCTTAGTTGCCTTCTTCGTTCCCCATGAGACATTGATGTTCTCAACCTATTCCAATACTTGTCGTCCAGTCAACCTCTTTGTAGGTGTCCTAATCTCTAAACTACCATTAAATTTCCCCTTTTTAAAATGGTATGGATGGTTTCTATATAACCATCTTTTAAGGCCTAGGAATGTCATCTTCCTGCCATGCTAAAGCCATATGGTGCATGTTTGGTTACTACAAATAGGACAAGCATTGTATCCCTTCATTGTGCATCTTGCCAAGTTACCATACATAGGAAATTCGTTGATTGTCCATAGTAGTATAGCTTTAACATTGAACATGTCTTGTTTGTATGTATCATAAGCTCTAACCCCTTCCCACAAGGTCCTAAGATCACCAATCAACAGAGCCAAGTACACATTAATGTCATTCCCAATTTGCTTGGGACTTGATATTAATATAGTTAACATCATGAACATTCTCTTCATGCACAACTATAGAAAAAAGGTTGTAACAAACTATTATAATAGGCCAACAACTATGCACGTTGCTCATAGAACCATAAGGATTAATCCTATCCGCAGATATTGTAAGTCATAAGTTTTTTGGGTTCTTCTCCAAATTCGAGCTGCATGAAGTCGACCAACTTCCAAGCAAGCTATTTGTTAGATGGGTGTAAGTACTTATCACCTACTCTCTCCTCGGCATGCCAAACTAGTTTCTTTACCATTTATTTAAAGCAAAAAAACTCTTTGGAACCTTGAAATAGGGGGAAAATACGATAAGACCTTTGCAGGAATAACTTGCTAATCAGTTGAATTGTTCTTCAGTTTCTATCTTAAATGTCCACAAGTTGGGCATGTAGTGTTATCTTTATGCTCCTCCTAATGTAAGATGTAGCCATTGGGACAGGCATGTATCTTTTTGTACTTCAACTCTAGTGCAGTCAGTGTTTTCTTTACCTCCCATGTCGACTAAGCCGATTTTTTCTCCTTCAGCAACATTTTACAAATCACTTGCAACAATTTTATACAACCTTGATATGAAAAACCAAATCTCAATTTCATGTTATAAAGTTCTACCAAGAGTGTGAACACTTTCTATACATGAAAAAGATTAATAACAATAAGTTAGGCATTTAACTAAACACTTGGTATGCAAAGAAAATGTATGTACAGTGGAAAAAAATATACATTAAAGAGGGCTCGAAATTACAACTCTATCATTGGGACAATTGCAATAAAGAATTATGCAAAAATATTGCTAATACATTAATGTGAATGATTCACAAATTGATGATCGATCCATACACATGAATGATGCATGCACAAAAAGGGAAAACTTTATGAAAAAGGTTACATAATAAAAAATTAAAGTACAAATGACAAGAAACAAGAAAAAATACATACCCAAACTAATATCAACCATGAAAATTGTAGTTCAGGATGACAAGTGTTCAATAAAGGCCAAAGCAGACAACAACCATCCGACCTAATCTTCGAGCTTTTTTTCTAGTAGCCAAGAGTAAAAGATATAGGGTTACTTACTAATTTAAAAAGAAGATATAAAGGATGGTTCTCCAAAATCCATCCTATAATTTGCACATATTTAGGATGTTTCTAGGTAGCTGTCCTATATACTTCAAAAAATATAAAATGTTTTTTTCAAACCATCCTATACTTCGAAACCTATATAAAAAATATATAGGATGGGTTTCACAAATCATCCTATATCATTTCAAAGTATAGGATGATTTTAGTTCACCATCCTTTATATTTTTTAATAAAAGACAATTGTATATAAATCATCTTATATTTGTTGTCTTACAAGACCTCAATTTTACTAGTGATCCTAAGTGAACTGGAATTGATGAAAATCAATTTGGGTGAGAATGAACTATATCAAATTAAGAAAAGTTAACTTTGAAATTGAAAGTTAGGATTAAAGATCACCTAGACTAAAATTAGGACTACCATTTATTATTTTTCTTATAACTAAAGAAGTGAGTCAAAACTACAACTACTTTCTCGAATGAGGGATTCATTGAAAACCTAATTTAAAAAATATAATCTTTAAAATGATAGGTAGTTTATCAAACCTTAAGCATCCTATGCAAAAATTAACTATAGTGAATCAATTATTTATATCTAAGCATCTACTATGAGAGATAATAACACTAAATCAAAATATTATTCTATACATAAAGCTACCTTGCTCAAATTGTGATTAATTCCTAAAATTAAATTTCTAAGACTTTTAAAACATTGAAAAATCAACTAGTGGTTTTCCTAATCTAAACTAAGATCACTTTAATCCTAGACTAGTGAAAACTAGACTAGCATGATTAATAAACTAAGCATGACTTTTGTAATAGCTAAGGTTCTAGCAGTGTATATATTGTCTGCTCTGGCCTTACGGCCTCATGGTTTTGATCTTCCCCATAGGAAAAATGTGTACACACTGAGAGATACTCTAAACCCTTATAACGAGCATAGTTTACTTGTCCCAAGGCAATGTGAGACTAAACACTTAGGATCACCCAAAGCCTACCATCCTGTAGCTTGACATCCTCACTTTAGGACGTCCACCACGACTGCCTTCTAAGCTCCCTCTTCACCCTTAGAGAACAAGCATCCTTGCTTACAACCACTCTTTGCGTCATTGAGTGACCAGTGTGGTATAGGCCCACCATCATTAGGGGATCTAGCTCTAATACCAATTTTAACTACTAAGGTTCTAGGAGTGTATATATTGACCGTTCTGCCCTACGGGCTCACAATTTTACTCTTCCTTGTAGGGAAAACATGTACATGCTAAGAGGTACTCTAAATCCTTACAACTAATCCAACTTACTTCTCCTAAGGCAATGTGGGACTAAACTCTCAAGATCACCCAAAGCCTGCCATCTTGTAACTCGACATCCTCCCTTCAAGACTGCCCACAAAGATCACCTTCTAATTTTCCTCTCCCCTCTTAGAGAACATGAGTCCTCGTGTGCGACCAATCTTTTGGTCCACCAAGTGACCACGTGTGGTCTAGGCCCACCATCTAGCCCAACTGCCTCTCCCATAGTGATGTTGGACTCACTCACAAGATCACCTCCAACCACAAGCCCCACGCACTAATCTTAAGATACCGACCTTAAGGCTCCCTCAAATGCATACATATTGAGAGACACTCGAACCCTTATAACCAACCAAGCTTACTTCTCCCTAGGCAATGTGGGACTAAACTCTCAAGATGGTCAAAGCCTACCATCCTATAGCTCAACATCCTCTATTCAAGACCGCCCACCATGATTGCCTTTTAGGCTCCCTCTTCTTGCTTAGGGAACATGCATCCTCACATGCAACCACTCTTTAGGTCCACCAAGTGACTGTGTGTGGTCTAGGCCCACCATCATAAGGGGTCAAATACCAATTGTAGTAGACGAGGCTCAAATAGTGCGATATTGTCCACTTTGACCAAAGCCACATAGTTTTAAAGCATGTCAACACCATAAGAGTTACATGAACCCTTATAACTACCCCATCTCCCTCTCTCCAAATGATGTTGGAGTAACTCTTAGGATCACCTCCAGCCTCGTACCTCCAACTGCCTACCTCACACCGATCTTAAGATACCGACCTTAAGGCTCTCTTATCCCCCATAAAAAACACGCATCCTCATGTGGCTTAGTCTAGCAAACCATGTGTGGCTAGCCCACCATCATAAGGGAAACTGGCTTTAATACAAACTGTAATGGTCAGGCTCAAACAGTGAGATGTTGTCCTCTCTAACCTTACGCCTCATGGTTTTGCTCTTCTTCGTAGGGAAAATGAGTACTCGCTAAAAGATACTCTGAACCCTTATAACCAACCCAGCTTACTTCTCCCCAAGCAATGTGGGACTAAACTCTCAAGATCACCCAATGCCTACCATCATATAACTTGCATCCTCCCTTGGGGACCACCCACCAAGATTGCCTTTTAATCTCCCTCTTCCCCCTTAGGGAACACGCATCCTAGCGTGCAATCACTCTTTGGGTCCACCGACCAACTGCATGTTGTCTAGGCCCACCATCATGAGGGGGTCCAGCTTTGATAACAATTGCAATGGATAAGGGTCTAACAGTGTTAATATAGTTTGCTTTGGCTACATAGTGGCTTCACGACTTTGCTTTTCCCATGGCAAAAACAAAACTATGAGGGTGAAGCCTGAAAGGGGAGAGGAACCCTTATCATTACAATTGGAATCAAACCTAGACCCCCTCCTGATGGTAGTGTTAGCCACACGTGGGTGCTCACATGTGGCAACACATGTTACCTAAGGGGAGAAGAGGGACTCTAGCATGCAGGTCCTAGTGGGCAGCTAGTTAGATGGGTAGCAACCTACATGATGGATGTGCAAGGTGACCCTAAGAGTTAGCCCCACATCGCCTAGGAAAGGGGAGATGGGCAGATTATAAGGGTTTTGGTGGTATCTCCTAGTAATGAGGCCTTTTATTAGGGGAAAAAGAAAATATTGAGGATGAAGACTAGAAGGGGTGAGGTATACAAAGTGAAAAATATCATTGTTATGGGACCCCCAGTCATTACAATTGATATTAAAGCCGAACCTCCTCATGATAATGGGCCTAGACCACATGTGATCACTTCGTAGACCCAAAGAGTGGTCACACATGAGGATGCGTGTTCCCTAAAAGGGAAGAGGGAGCCTAGAAGGTGATCTTGATGGGTGATCCCAAAGGGAGGATATTGAGGTACAAGATGACATGCTTCAAGTGATACTAAGAGTTTAATCCCATATTTCCTGGGAAGAAGCTATGCTAGTTATAATAGTTTGGGTAACTCCAATGGTGTTGATGCATTTTAAAACAGTGTAGCTTTAACCAAAGTGGACAACATAGCACTGTTTGAGCCTTGGCCATTATAGTTGGTATCAGAGCCAAACCCCCTCATGGTGGTGGGCTTAGACAGCATGTGGTCGCTCAGCAGACCTAAAGAGTGATCACACGTGAGGATGCATATTCCCTAAGGGGGGAAGAGGGAGCCTAGAAGGAAGTCTCAAAGGGAGGATGTCTATCTACAGGATGGTAGGCTTCGGGTGATCCTGAAAGGTTACTCCCACATTGCTTGGGGAGAAGTAAGCTAGGCTGGTTATAAGGGTTCAAAGTATCTCTTAGTGAGTACTTGTTTTCCCTACGAAAAAGTGCAAAACCATGAGGCATAAGGTTAGAAAGGACAACATATCACTGTTTGAGCCCCGACCATTATAGTTTGTGTTAAAGCCAGTTTCCCTTGTGATGGTGGGCTAGCCACACATGGTCTGCTAAGCTAAGCCACATGAGGTTTTTTAGGCAATTTTTGTTTTCTTTTCCTATTTTTTATTTAGGGTTTTTGAGGTGGTATTTTAGAGGGATTTCTTTTTTGGATGTTCGGGTTTTCATTAGATTTTGGGCTTGTTTTGGGAGATGGGTTTTGATTCAGGGTTGTTTTGATGGAGGTATGCTAATTTCATTGTGATACAAAAATGTGTATGTCATCTTCATGTTTTAAATATGAGTAGATTGATTTTTATGTAGTTTTTATCTTTTATCCCTAATTGAGAGGGACTTGCTTGAGTTCTTGATCATAAGATTTTGTTGCCCCTAATTGAGAGGATGAAGAAGATGTGGTACCATTTAAGGATTTAAGAAGAAGGGACAGATGAAATGACCAAATTACCCTTACTTAATAGTTAATACTATGTTGGGGGGCAACTTTTGAAGAAATTGAACTTGTGGGCTACATACAAACCACAAATAAAGTGTAGAGGCTAATTGTGAACCGGAAGCCACCAAATTCCCACTTCAAATTTGTAAAGAACATCAAGGTGAATGGTGATATTTACTCAAAGTTTCCCTCAATGTGATTTTCTTGTCTTTGGTTTATGAGAGAGCATAGATCTCTAACATAAAGCTTGAATAATTTGATATTGCATCTAAAAGCTATCAAAAGCCTCATTGCATGTGGCATTTCAATGGATTAAGGAATCAGCCCTATTTAGCTACACTAGAGTAGTAGCTGACTCTTGCTGAAGTCTAAATGAAGATATTATCAACACCAAGTTTGCTAAGATTAATTGAAGATATTATCAACATCGAGTTCCCTAAGCACTAGGACATTCCATATTAAAAGTATTTTACCATTTTAGAGAGATTTCCATACTTGTTTTCTCCTAGATTGTACAACATGTAGATATGTCCCCTTTTGGAGGAAGTGCATAGCTAGAAACATTCTTAGCTTTCATTCATGGTTAATTTGTGGAGTAATATGGAGGAGAAAGCAATTATATGTTCTAGGACAAAATGGGCTTATAAAATGTTTGACAAGTAAATGGGCCAACCCATGCTTTATTTGTTCTACCTAAAGGTGGGGTTCCTAGGCTTTACTATGGTTTCAACCATATCCCCTACTCCAATGAGTTAACTACATATATGGTTGACAATGTTTTTTTTCATTTTTAGGCTTGGTTTCTCTTATCAAGGCTCCAACACTCAATGATGTGTATCCTTCTTTGATGAATATGGCCCCTGAAGTTCTCTCTCTCTCTCTCTATGTGTGTGTGTGTGTGTGTGTGTGTGTGTGTGAAGTTCTATATATATATATGGAGAGAGAGAGAGAGAGAGAGAGAGAGAGAGAGAGAGAGAGAGAGAGAGAGATGTTTGTCCAATTTGCATTTGTGGTACTTCTGTACAACTTGATTACCCTCTTTTCACATACAATTTACATTTGTGGGGTCAAAAGGCCTAGCCTTTACGTCTTTTCAGTGCCTCATTCCAGTTTGTATCAAGGAAAACTAGCAGCGTTGGGCCAAATCACAGTGGCTTCCATCATATCATTCCTTCTATTGGTAAGTCAATAAGCTATGCAAATGAGAGGAAATTTATAAGTCTTTAAACTACTACTGCTTTATGTGGAAGAGATAGCTATAACCTGGGCCCATATTTTGGGAAATCTGGGCCATTCATAGTGTTAACCATGACTTATATGGCTATGCAACCAAACTCTCATCAGGAATGACCCCACCAATGTTTCCTTAAATTGTAATAAGTTTGAACCTTTGGCTTTGTAACTAAAGATTGCATATGCTAGGATCACCTTACAAATGAGATTTCCTAAGCATGGCCCTTCTAGTCATGATAAACATGATGAATGATTTACATAATCAATCCCAAAATCGAAACTCATTTGGAATATAGCTTCCATACCATGTACTCCTGCTCTAGTGTGAAGATTGTCATATAAGAGTTCCGGTAAGAGTCTACTCTCAAAAGTGCCAAGAAGTTGATGTTGCTTTCTTCATGCATGGTCATTTTTTTATAGATATAAGCACTTAGGTTTACAATACAAACAAAAGGTAACTTGAGAGAAATCAGTTAATTGTCTCAAACAATTTTTCGAAGATGCAGATGTAAAGAAGTGTTAAGCAACCCCTTTAGAAATGTGTTTCATTCATATAATAGAATACAGGGGTAAATTGGATCCAATAAGTCTAATTGACTGATTGTTGTATTAATATTTTTTGGAGAGGGAGTACGTGTGAGTTGTGTGAAATTTTTGGATATCAAACAGACCTCCCTAGATGGTAATCTTAATGTAATTGATTTACCCTCTTTTGCTATCAGTTTCGCTATAGCATTTGCTACTCTAGTAATTGATAAATGTGTTATACTCTAAATCATCATTACTAATGGACCTGAACCTAGGTTACCTATCCATGACCATTAGATGATCCTAACTATTCTTTTAGGACTTAAAAAAAAATAACAGAAATGGATGGTCATTTATTTTTTAGCTAAAGAAACATAGGCTAAAAACATCTAATGGACTTGAAAGTTGACTTCTAGCTTCCCTAAGCCATTCTAACCATGATGAATGGCTTAGATCTACCAAAAATAGTCTCAGCATGTATTAAAAAGTGGTGTAAACTTCTTCACATGCTCTTGAGTGTGGACTACTACCATGACTCATCATATAATTTCTTTGCAAGGTGTGATTTAGTAGGCTACCATTACTCCATTTTGCTCTCTTCTTAGAATCATTTTCTAATGAAGCATATGTTTGATTACAACAAATTCTCAATTTAGTTTTTCCATGAATAACATTAGGGAATTTTCGAGGGAAGTATAAGAATACAAGTATTTAAAATGAAAATAGAAGTCAAGACAATAATCATATTCAGAATGCTAATTGGCATCATAACCTTAAGTAAGACAAAATAGTTTATTATAGACAACAAAAATATGTGTAGAACCAAGAAAATATAAAAAAATACATGAATAAGAAATTATAACTTAAATTAGTATGGATGGAGAAAATTCATGTGGCTTAAGAAGAAAGGGTGTATAACACACCTTCTAAGAGCTCATTCACTCCACTAATAGAATAGCACATCGTATAAATAACTAAAATATTTTAAAATGCCTATGTAACAAATGAAGAAAAAATAAGGAGAATGCTAAAAGAGAGATAAAGGAGCTGAAGTAGGAACAGTTAGGTTTATTGCATACTTAGTACAGTTGGTCAAAGACAACTAAGGCTTCAATGTGGTTGGCACAAAGTTGGAATCACTATCCCCATTAGCTAGGATTTGATTTAAGAGTGTGCTTGAGTGTGAACATGTAAGTGTTTTTCTTTGTAATTCTTGCTTATACAAAGAAAAAAAAGAGTGAAAATAAAGCAAAAAAGGCACTTATTCAAGGGTAACAAACACCTTTTGAGGCTATTGTTCTAAAAAGGCATGTTCACAATTATTCTTAAAAAAAAATTGAACAACCATCGATTTTTATTGGATTAAAGTTTGCTGAAGGAATATCCGTCTGGTAGAACCAAAGCTATGCAGAATCATTGTTAATGATGCACAAGTTGAGAAGTATGGATCCATGAATCACAAGTAGATTTCTTATGTGGGCTTTAAAAAGGACCTTTCTTTCCTATGTGAGCCTTATTTGGTAGTTCCACTCATATTAAAGGGAGGGTTGTGTCAAGTTTCCAGTCAACATAAAATCTTTTGGCAAATTTTTAATATACATCTAAGGACTAAGACATTTCATCAAGCTATGACATTCCCCATAAGCAATGTGATGCATCAAAGCCTTGATACAATGGGGCATGGGCAAGGGCTACTAGGGCTTTCCCTCATAAGTGGTGCATTGCATAAGATATAGATGTAGTGGAAAATATGCAAGGGCTACTAAAGCATTCCCTTGAAAGTGATGTGTTGCATAAGATTCTAGATGTAGTGGAAAGTAGGAAAAAGTTCTTGCACCATTTTAGATTTGTGTAGGTAAAGTAACTAGCTTAAGATTTGTACCACTACATGTAAATATGATGGAACGTAGAAGAGTCAACATAACTTGTGTCCAAGAAACCAATTAGAAAGGGCCTAAAACTACAGAAATTTGTGGTATAAGCTCTAAAAGGATAGTAATAGAAATGACGTAAGGATAGTAGTGGATAAAGAATTAAAAGATAAAGTTTTAGATATTAGAAGAACAAGTAATAGAATTTTACTAATAAAACTTGTTCTAGGAGAGAACATCATAAAAAATATAAGTGCACACACCCCATAGGTAGAGTTATAAGATAGAATAAAGAGTCAATTCTAAGAAAATATAGAGGGAGTAATGCAAGAAATTTTTAACATAAAGGAGATATTTATAGGAGCTGATTTAAATGTAAATATATGGATATGATAGGGTACATGGAGGGTATGATATAGGAGAAAGAAATGAGATGGGGGAAGCTATCCTTGATTTTGCTTTGGCATATAACCTAATGATAACAAACACATACTTTAAGAAGAGGGATGAACACTTACTTACATTTAAAAGTTGATCACATAAAAGCCAAATAGACCTTTTTCTACTTAGAAATTTTGAAATATTGATGTGTAAGGATTTAAGGTGATACCTAGTGAGAGTTTAACCACACAACACAAGTTAATGGTTATGGATATTTACATAAAGAGTTAGAAGAAATGAAATGAATATAATAAGTATCTAAAAACCAAGTGGTGAAACTTGAAAGGATAGAAGATAACATCATTCACAAACAAATTGATGGTAAAAGGAAAGTGGAACAATAAAACAGAAGTAAACAATATGTTGACTTATATGGCCAAGTCCATTAAGAAAGTGGTAAAATATGTTCAAGGAGTATCTAAAAGTAAAAGACAACCAATAAAAAATCTTGGTAGTTGAGTTAAAAAGTTATAAAAGAGAAATGAGTGTGTTTTAAAACATAACAGAAAACTAGAAATAATGAAAACTTTGAGCAATATAAGAATGGTAAAAAGGTTGCTAAGACAATAAGGATTGAGACTAAACTCAAGGCATATGTTCTCTATAATAGATTATGGTCAAGAGAAGGTGAGAAAGATGAGTTCAAAATTGCAAAAGTAAGAGAATAGAAGATTAAGGACTTATACCATGTTAAATGCATCAAAAGTGATTATTAGAGGTAATAGTCAAAGATAACAAGATCAATCAAAGGTGAAAAAGTTACTTTCAAAAATTACTAAATGATAAATGTACTAAGAATATAAAAATTGAAAGAATTGTAAACCCAAATAATGTTGGGCTATATAGATAAGACCGTAGGATGTGGTTACCTGATGTGAAAGAGGCCTTGAAAAAGATGAAATCTAGAAAGGCCATAGAGTGTGATGGTATACCAATAAAGGTTTGGATGTACATGTGAAACACTAGTAGTTTTCCTAACAAAGTTGTTTAACAAGATTGTAGAATCAAAGAGAATGTTAGAGAAATGGAGGAAAAGCTCTATCAAACCAACTTATAAGAATAAAGAAGACATACAATGTTGGACTAATTATCATGGGATCAAAATTATGAGCTATACCATGAAACTTTAGAAAGAGTGATTGAGAAGAAGCTATAACATGAGACGACTGTATTGGAAAACCAATTTGGTATCATGCTTGGGAGTCTACCATGAAGCTATTTTCTTACATAGACAATTGATAGAGAAATATTGGGAGAGAAGATTAGACCTTCACATGATCTTTATAGACTTAGAAAAAGCTTATCATATAGTCCCTAGAAAGTTAATATGGTGGGCGTTGAGTGAGAAAAGGGTTTCGCAGGGGTATATGACATAATTAAGGATATGTATGAAGCATAATAACCTATCACTATAGGATTGCACCAATGATTGGCATTGAGCCCATACCTTTTCATGTTAGTTATGGATAAGTTAACAAAACATTTGCATGAGGAAGTTTTATGTTGCATGTTATTTGCAGATAACATAGTTTTGAATGATAAGACAAGGGAGGGCATAAACACAAAGCTAGAGTTGTGGAGAGATGCTATAAAGTCTAAAGAATTTAAAACTACTAGGATAGCATAGGTGAAATGCAATATTAGCAAGGAGAGGAGTGGGAGAAGTACCACTAAAGATTAATAATAAGAAGTTCCCCAAAAAGACCATTTTCAATCTTTGGGATTAATAATTCATGAGAGTAGAATGATTGAGAGCGATGTTACCCAAGAATCGAAGTGGGTTGGAGCAAATGGAGATGTACCTCTAGATTTTTGTCTGATTAGCACGTGCCACTCAAACTAAAAGGAAAACTCTATAGGATAGCTTAAGGACGAACAAGCTCTATGAATCAAGCATTGGGCAGTTAAGAAACAACATGTAGTTAGGAAGAATGTAACCAAAATGTGGATGTTGAGATGGATAAGTGGCAACACAAGAAATGATAGAATTGGAAATGAAAACATTAAAGAAAACCTAGGAGTAGCACCAATAAGTAACAAGATGAGCGAGGGTAGACATAGATGATTTGAACATATCCAACAAAGACAGAAAATGACATCGGTTAGAAGGAGTGAGTCTATCCAAGTTGAAGGCTCTAAAAGGACAAGGGGAGGTCTTAAAAGGGCATGGATAGAAGTGGTGAGAAAAGACTTAAAAGCTTTTAGATTGGATGAGGCCATGACACTCGAAAGAGAAGAATGAAGGAACAAGATTCATGGAGCCAAGGATAAGGCTTTTATGATGATTCTGATGATGACGAGGGAGAAATAGAGAGGTTACCTAAATTTAAGATCTTCAAGGTGGAGAAGCAAATACAAATCAGGCAAATAAAAATATGTTAAAACCTTAATAAAATAGGAAAAAGATAAATGACAAAATAATAGAGGGTGGGATACCTATCCTTTTGCATTAAAAATGAAACCACACAGTAATTTAGCATGAGGAACCTATTTTATGTAAGAGTTAGACTACCAAGCAAGGTACTTCCCAATGAAGGAAGAAAAATAGTTTTTTGGCCCACATGGAAAATTTATATGTATCTCCATACCTACAAACTTGAACACCATTAATGTTGAACTATATGGCTCTAGTCTCAAGTCAAAATGAAATTTTCATTGGTAGGCTATAATTCACCAAAAATCAATAGTTGACAATTTCCTAAGAAACCTTAAACATGGCTTCTTGGATGAAGCATCTAAGAATGTCCAATCAAGACAAAATTAGTGTCAATAAGATGGACATCTTTTTATTTGCAAGTTTAATGAGTTGGATTGTGCCAACATACCACATGTAAGCCCCAACAAGTGTACTTCCTCTAACAAGCAAGTGGACTTTCCAAAAGTATTTTTCTTTACATAATGCACTCGCTTGAAGCTTGTATGGCCTTTTTCTCTAATTTGTCCAGCACTGGGTATCTACTACCCCAAAAAACCTAGGTTGATTGGAGCACTCTAAGACATGAGAAATTTTGTGTTTCTTTTTTTGTTTCTAGTACAACATAAACATTATAAAAGAAATCACTCATACACTCTTACTGACAAACTCCTAAATCTGTTCTTTAGCAAAAGGGAAAAGAAGTGACCCAAACCTGCAATTAAGCAAATTTCCAAGGAGATGCAGGTTGTCGACAACCAACTGTGCTAGACATTTACTTGCTAAGAAAGTTTATGCGTGATCATCATATAGGAAGAGAAAATGTGCACTAGCAATGGTCTAAAATCACCAACCAAGTATACATCTTTTGTAGATGTTGATTAAAATCATCCAATTACCTTAATTTTTGGCCTATTGCATATCCAATGTGAGGTGGAATCAGATTAATGGATTAGATCAACCAAGAATGGGCCTATAATGTAAAGGTGGATGTCTCATGTTAACTGCCTTAAGGTGGGGACATAATGGAGCCTATGTTCTTGATGATTTTGATATCTCTGTTACCAAACTACAATTATATAAAAGTTCATAAAGAAACAAAAATAAAAAACTTCAGTTCTAGAAGTTGATAAAACATCCATGTGAAAGGTGCAACCCAAATTTGTTGAGTATATTAGCAAAACGATGTGTAGGTCGGGTGGGTGTCACCTGCGCCACCCCACTTCATGAGTTTATGTGTATTTCCTACCACACCCACCTTAAGTCACTAAGATTTGTAGCTCAATGGTGGAAGTAAAAACTTTGAAAAGCCTATTTTTATCCACCCACCCTATCAATTGTTACTAGTAGGGTGGACAACTTTTGCCACATTTGGCAAAAAACAGTTTCAATTTAACCATTCAGATATGCACTATCAAGGTGCTGGGCGATGCTTTGGAAAACATGGCGAAGATGAGAGAGAGAGAGAGAGAGAGAGAGAGAGAGAGAGAGAGAGAGAGAGAGAGAGAGAGAGAGAGAGAGAGAGAGAGAGAGAGTTTAAGTAATCATATGGTGCCTATTTATGTGAAAAATATGCATAAGCTTATTCTATTATATATTAAACTGAACACAATTTTTCTTTAAGAGCTGACAATCCTGTTTTTTCTTATGACATGTCAGCATTTTTAAAATTCTGAATTATTTTTATTTTACCTTCCCTCATTATTTGGAAATAGACCTCTAGAGGAGTTGCCTCTCGATTTAAGCCACATGTCAATCTTTGTTATACTTTATCTCTTTCTATTTTCTAGCCACCTTTTGTGAAGTCTCCTAGGAAACAAATATGTATTAAATGGACAAATCCTATATGGTTCCTAATTCACAAGTAACTTCATCTTAATTACCTAAGTCATTCATCCCTTCCTAATTGGTAGTCCAACCACTTCTTAATGATCTAAGCCTTCCATGTCCAATGCTTGGGTAAAAGGTTAGACTCTCTCTCTCTCTCTCTCTCTCTCTCTCTCTCTCTCTCTCTCTCTCTCTCTCTCTCTCTCTCTCTCTCTCTCTCTCTCTCTCTCTCTCTCTCTCTCTCTCTCTCTCTCTCTCGCTTCAGTTCCAATTATCTTCATATTACAATCGATTAGACTTTCTAGATATACTATGTTCTATCAAATACCTTTTTGTATATAAAACTAAGAAAGTCCTAAATTTATTCAATATATTCTTATTTTTCAAAAAAGCAAGCTAAACCACTTGAATTAGTGGTTTGTATCAAAGAACAAATTGGAATTTGATGTATCGCAGAGACAAATATACTAGTATTGTAATGTGATGATAACTTAGAAGAAGATAAGTATGAAAGGTTAGAGAAAAAAGATTTAGAGATTTCTAGGAAATAAAAAGAGAGAGAAAAACCTTTAAAAACTCAACAAAAGGATAAAGATAAATTGCAAAGGCACCACGTGGCAAAATATTATAGAGTTGGATGAAAAACTCTATTACTTTTGTGTATAGTAGACAATATTAACATGTTCAGTTAATTTCATATTGATCAAAATTACATAGTATTCATTTACAAAATATTAAGGCATGTCTCTTTAATTATAAGACAGGATATATATCATTCTTGGAGTTATAAAGCCTACAACCTGTCAAATTATTTATCTATAAAGCAAGCATTTTCTGAGTCTTAAGAAGGAAACACTTACAGTTTCAAACAACTAATCCAATATGGCCCAATGGTTAGGTTGCGGTGCCTCTCCTGTAAGTAGGTAATGGGTTCGAGGTAGTACATCTCATCCCTTTAGGGGATTTAGGAAAGGCTCTTTGCACCTGGAAGAGGGTGTCCTGGCGATATGTTTGGTAAGAGTATATATTAAGACCCATATGCTATGTGAGTTACCAGTTAATACACACACACACACACACACACAATTGAAAAGAAAACAGAAAGCCTAGACGTATGTATCTCACAATTTATTCATTCTTACATGTATTAGTAGTGTAAACATTTTTTTACTTGTTATCTAATTCATTCAAGGGTTATAACCAAAAGCAAACAAAGAACCCTCTTTACCAAATCGAAGAACTTCCCAATTGGTTATCATTTCCAAAATCCACTATAAACCCACTAAAAATCAAACTAGCAAGCCTAGAACTAGAAAAAGATTAGAGAACATCTTTAACAACTACTATACCTCATTGAAAATTATGTCATGATTTAAATAAAGGGTTTTTCACAAAAATGTCATCACATTTTGGCATTTTGCAAAAATGTCCAATGTCTTTTTGAGTTTTACAAATTTGCCATTAAGTTTTCATGAGCTTTGCAAATTTTTCATACTTTTAGTTTTGCTTTCTCCTTTGATATTAGTTTTTTTGAAATTCCCTTTCTATTTTGAATTCACATTCTACACTTTAGAACTATAACCTATGATTAAGTTACCGAAATTGGCTACTAACTTCAATGACTTCCCAAAGGAATGTTTTAGTGAAACTTGGTATATAACACAATTCAATAACAAGGAATCTAATGCTATGGTTAGATTTCAAGAGAAACCAATCAATAGTGAGATATTCAATTAACAACATACCATGTTCACCAACCTACGTAACAATACATGTTAAGTTTCATCAATGAAATTCAACAATTTAAACTTAAATTTCTTACTCAAAATTGATATAATACTCTTCCTAAAACAAATTAGAATACAATCAATGCTTTGGATAAAAAAAACTATAATAAATTAATGAAAATTTTAAGTTAAAGTCATAAGCAAAATATTGTTACTATTCACGAGAACAATGACGAGTGGCAATGAAAATTGGAAATCTAATAGTTAGCTCTTCCTTTTTTCAATGTCTTCTATCTAGCACTATCAATTTCATATATTTTTGTTGATTAGTGAAGCAAGAAATCATGCACAAGGTCTTCTTGTTCAGCGTTATTCGTTTGCTAGAAATGTGATATTAGAATTTTGAAAAAAACTAACTAGGAAGGAGGATGGAAAACTAATGGGAATTTTGCAAAGCTCATGAAAACTTATTGGCAACCTTAAATAAATTATTAATTGTCTAACAATACTTTTTCTTTTATATGTCTAATATAAGTTTACAAAAATGCCCTTGTATTTTGACTAAAGAAACGTATGAGCATTTTTGTATTTAGATAGCCACATAGTGTCGAGTCAAATAACTAAGTCGCATTAAATTGCCCTTGCCCCACAATGGGTGCAGTTCACAATTTTCTTAACCTTGCCCATATTAAGTAGGTATAGGGTGGGGCAAGGTAGCACATGGGCCTCAAATTAATCCACCCCTTTGTCATCCTTCTATGCAACTGTTATAGTGACATTTTGGAACCACTAGGTGTACAAGCTCAATAGCATGTGAAGAAGTCCATGCTACATTTTTTCTTATGCATCACAAATTTCTTTTGTATATCTAAGTGGTTCATCATGTCCACTGTGGCAAAATAGGTAATCCATGTAGCCACTAAAATTGCTATGCATAAAAAAGGAGTGGCCTTCTTCACATGGACTCTTGGGACTAAAACTAAATGGCAAAGTAATCATTATTTAAAAGACATTTTTACTCTTAGAAGGATTAAAAGTTCGAGTCTAGATCAGGGTGCATGTTCTTCCATGCATTGTAAAGTTTTATTTTTTGTACAAGTCTAAGCCGTTCAACATGTCCAGAATACTTAAAACCAGAGGCAACCCATGAGAAATAACTCTATAAATATCCACTTGTTTTGGATCTTTGAGAAAACAAACATAAATGGATGACTGTGATTTTTAACCTTAAGTATCATGGACTAGGGCATTCCTTACACGATCAATCCGTTATATATGTATATAGAAAAGAACTTTCGTCATTACTGAAAAAGGGCGTGCACTCTTTCACTCCTTCCTTCCTAATACTCTCCTCTCACAGGACTAAAATTTTTGGCATCATCCTTCCAATTTGAAATGCTTCATTACGAGGGATGCATCAGTAGGCTAGGGTTGAATCCTCCACGTCGCTAAGATTGAGACAACTTTTCCCAGCTATTTTAGATGATGGAATAATTTGTTTGAGGAAGCATCACTCATAGCCCAGTTGATCCTTTCTAGCTCCTACACCTCTTGACAGAAGAGATAGGGTACGGATTCAGGCTCGTAATTATTGATATCCACGTATAAGATAATTTTATTTGAGGCCATGGCATTCACATCTTTGAGGAGATCATTGATTCCTCAGATCAATGGCTGGATGAGACACACACAAGTGAGGTCGCGAAGGTTCTAATGAGCATGCAAGAGAGAGAGAGAGGTGGGGGGAGGGGGAAGAAATGACATGATAGCCGGCCAGCTGCAGAGTACGAGTGTAGCAAGACCAACTTAGAAGTATAAGTGGCCTAGATTCTACCCCCCGAAAGTATAGAAGCCGCCTAAGGACTGTTATGTAGCCAGCGGATCTAAGTGCCGGTTGGAATAAAAAATTTGTTCAAACGGTGAAAGTAGAAAGAGAGCAAGAGAAACGAAGGGTCAGTGAAAAGGAAGGCCGAAGGGCATGAAAATGAAGCTATATCTCCATTCGTTGTAGAAGTGGTAAAGTTAAGGCTCCATGGAGAATTAGTGATAGAATTGAATCAATCAAAAACTGGGTGGGAAAAAAATCAACTTTAAACAAGTTCGCAGATCTGCTAATGGGACTGCGGATGGTTTAGCCGGAGAAGGAACGGGGATGACTGAGTTCAGACTCACCACATTTGTAAATCCGGAAGAATTGGGAGGATTTTATGGTTGATATGCATCGTTCCTTGCTGCTGCTGCGTGCTTGTGTAATGGGATGATGACCATGAGTGGGAACTGCATTCTTCTTACTTCGGTACTTGGGTTATTAGAAATACTATCATCGGAACTTCTAGCACCCTCTCTTTCTTTGTGTTAATCTTTTTAATACAAACACAAACCAGAGCATCACCATAGCACTTGGAAAATTCCACTATGGCAACTTCAAGAACCAATTCGGTAAACCTGGGCCATCACCTAAAGTTTTCCTTTTCTCCTCCAACTGGCCCCTGCATCCTCACTTTGAACTCCTTCACGTTGGAAACCCTGAACTTTAAACCCATGCAACGCCTTTCAATTTCGCCATGATCGCAGATGCACAAGCAGAGCACCTCGATGTAAATATCGATCCTGCTTTTCTTTTACGTTCGAACATATTCGGAAGTTCGAATCCTGACGACACGAAGAAATCAATTCCTACGCGTTAAAGAAAGACTATGACGGAGACTGCAGAGATGGAGAAATTTGCAAATGTACTCCTGTTTCTTCTTATTCTTCTGGTTTTTCCAGTGGATCTTCGATTGATAACACTACAGGTCGTTTGAATCCTCTTTTGAACTACGGAACTTCTATTATAACAGCGACGGAGATCCGTTTGTCCGAGCGGGAACAAGGAGATCCGATGACAACCTTCTGGCTTCGGAGGAAAACCATGGCCAAAAGTCAAAATCGGCTTTGAAGGCTTTCCAATACACCTTCACCGAGGTTATCCGCTGAAAAGAGCAAAATCCAGCGAGAAGTTCGAAGAGTAGCAGTTTTTAGAGGGAACGGCTTACCCATTACCTTGGGGAGCAAGAAATAACGAAAATCTTGATCCTAGCTGTTAGTTAGATCGGACGGTTCAAAAGTAGCGATAGTCTTTTGCCCAACGGCTCAAAAGGTGGGAC
Source organism: Warburgia ugandensis (assembly GCA_035236585.1). Taxonomy (NCBI): domain Eukaryota; kingdom Viridiplantae; phylum Streptophyta; class Magnoliopsida; order Canellales; family Canellaceae; genus Warburgia; species Warburgia ugandensis. Next base: position 30,647,458 of record CP141139.1, on the reverse strand, counting down.
AGATTTTCTCGAAAGTCTATCGCCACATACCTCAGGAGGCCCAAAAAGTATCAGCTCCCATTAAATATCCCTAACCATTTTGCATTATACTTCAGCCTGCCGTAGAGGTGAGCCCCAACAATCTTTGCTGATTTCTTCTTCGAAAACCCTACATTTCATGTGGACTGTGACACAAAAATGAAGTGTATCATACATCCCTAATACTATAGTTGCTCAAGATTTATGTCCTTCATTTTGCATCTTTTTTAAATGACCATTTTGCATAATCTGACAATAAAGGCTAAGAATATATAGTACAGAAGATTTTTCAGGTATGGTTTATTAAGACCAGCCCGCAAAAAATGACATGTATTACAGTAGATTTTTCGGGCATGGTTTACTAAGACCAGACTCATAAAATGACTGGTTTGGATACCCAAATGCATAGTGGCCTTCACTTGTGATCTTGTACTTGTGGTAGGGTGGCCGCCTCATCCAATTTTTATCCTTTCTTAATTCATGGGCTTTCTCTTAGTGCAACTAGGCCGAGTGCTTGCCACTTGAAAGAAGTGGCGACGTACTTGCTGGAGAAAACTTTTTGAGTTTGAATTGAATTCGAAACTTCATGTAGGACACCTTAGTACCAACGCTCCCATAGTTGAGGCTTCAGAACTGAGCCTTCAGTTTCCCAAAACACCAAAATCCTAGCTACAATAGACTGCCATGACAAGCTCCATGTGTGGTGTAAGTGAATGGACAAAGGGATTAAAGGCCAAATAAATGTAAGTGCCTGGAAAAGCATGATAAGAGTAATAAGCACAAAGTGTCCCACTTGAGTCATCCTGAGATCTGTTAGTGAGATTAAAAGGTAAGAGGAACTACTAGTAGGCCCGTGAAGTAGTTTTCCCTCAATAGAGGGAAAGATGCATTCAAATCATCTGCTTAGATAGTATGGGCAATTGCCAGATCAATCTCATGTACGGAACTTACCATTCAAGAAAAACACTAATGACTAAACATCAGATTTTTCAACCAACAGCATGTCAACACATACTTAAGAAAAATCATCAATAATAATAAAAAAGGTACATATTGATGTTCTTGAATAGAAAATACAGTACTAGGACCCCAAGCATGTAAATCAGATCTAACGGTTGTAAACTTGCATAATGAGAAGGTGAGAGATATAGAAGAGATTATTTTCCATAACGAGACGCAAGATAAACAACTAGATAATGAAATAGACCATTACACTTAGTAACTGTAATAGGGACTGGCAATTAAGATGCCTCGAGCAAGCACGCCAATCAGCAAGGCAAATATGTTTCATTTAGATGAGCAGAAGCACCCCCAATGTCACTGCCTTGAGTAGACGCATAAAGCTTGTATCCTTCTTCAACCACCCTGTGAAGAAGCAGCATTTGCGATGGAAGATCCATAAAATAAAGAAGATCTTCAATAAATTTAAAAAAAAAAACTTGTTGTCTTTAGAGAACTAGAGCATATGGTAAGATTGCACGAGGAGAGAAAAATAAGAAAAATGTCAACAAATATGAAAATGGATGGCGGTAACCATAAACGTAATTAGTATAGACAAAAAGAAGGAGATGAATGTAAATATTTAAAAGGAAACACGCAACACCTATAAAATGAAACGCTATGTGAAAAGCTGAGCCTGAAAGGTTTTAGAAGCAACTGCTAGAAAATAACTATTGAGCAGTTTTTGTATCTAACAAGGGAAGTAACTATTGGCTGTAGTTAAGGAAAAAGTCAAAAAATATGAGGTGTTCAGTAGTTGATGGAATGAAGATAAAGAAAATGATAATAAGAAATAAAATTCATTGGATATATGATGATTGGGCCTTGAGAGAAATAAGGGATAATGTCAATCACAAATCCCTACATCTAAAATACAGGATTAAATTTAATTCTATAACTAAATTTTGAGAGAGAAAAAAAAAATTATATTTAAGAAAGATTTGAATTACACATTAAATAATTGGCTAATTTCAATGTTTTTAGGTTTCTTTAGATTTTCTAAACCTGCTAATAGGATTTGATGTCCCTCCCTTAAAAGTAAGAGGGGCATTCTCTTAGTATAATAGTATAGATAGATAATAGTTGTTGTAAAACAGAGCAAACATGAAACACATTAGAAAGTTGAAAGTGAGAATTATTAGAAGACAAAACCAAGCTATTTACATTCTTAATTTTTAAAACTTGACCATTGCCAATTCACAATTGATGACAGCCTATCATTTGAGAGAGTGAGATTTGATATATATGGAGCTCCAATATTTGAGTACCATTCTTCGGAATCAACACCGTCAGATTGATTGGGAGAAGCATAATTGGTATTGGCATTTGAGGCACTTGCTTTTAGGAGAATGATATTTCTACAATGGTAAGTAGTATCAGTGCCATTTTTACACCCTAGGCAGGTTGGCAGGATTTGCACATCCTTTGCCTTTGTTGTAACATTTATGGTTGTGACTCCCATGACGTTGCCATATGAAGATGCACACTGAGTAAGACATGCCACAAAGTACAGATTTTTAGCAGCAAGACTTTCAGAGAGTCATATATAAGGGCACACTGTAAGTCAAAGAATATAGCATGTTGCTTTTTGGTGGACAAAGCTGGGACAATACTTTATAACCAGCACCAAGATTGTGATACACGGATGAAGTGGATTCATATGTGAAACAAATTAGCTATTAGTTAGAGACACTAAACATAGGAGGCAATGGGAAGATCTTCCTTTACTAAATCACACAATTGCATGCTCAATTTCAAGAACCAAGTTTGATATGTAGCTGCAAAAGCCTCCTTAATGCAAATTCCATATATCACTAGAGGTGGATGCTCCAATAGCATAAGAAAGAACATCCTCAAATAAAGAGGTGATAATCCAACTTAGAAGAGCTTGATCTTTCCTTCTCACATTCCAAAATCAAGATTTTGATACTTTGTCCTTGTCAAAAATAATAATGAAGGAGCAATGGTCATAACCATCAATAAGCCCAAAGAGATATTTGGATCTAATAAAAGTTTGAAACTGATTCCCCATAAAATGTTATCTTTGAATGTGAGTTTTGTTGAATAATAGTGGGTAGGATTTTCTATCTTGTAAATGGGATTTGTTAAGAGAAGCCACACATGAAGAGCATGAAGAAGCAGATGAATAGGCAATAGTGTTTGTTGGAGAGTTGATGAAAAAGATATATAAGAAAAAAGTAAAGGAGAGGGAGAAAGAGAAGCAAGAATGAAACCGTAGAAATTTTGAATAAAGAACAAACCTTCCGTACTCTGATATCATTGCAAGATTTGGACTAGACTCTCTTAAATTTTGTGAGAGGCATGGTATCACTTATGACTAGACTCTCTTAAATTTTGTGAGAAGCATGATATCATTTATGCATAGATTATATAAGAGAAAAATTACAATATTGCCCTTTAGCATAAAATACATTCCATTTATGTGCAATATTCATAATACAACCAAAGCCATTCACCTACCATAAGTATCATTATCATAATTACTAACATGGAAAATACCACAACTGGAAGTAATTCCATAATGAATCTATAAACACCTAAGTTGGTGATCAAGTCTCAATACCATCATAAACAAATTGTATACAATATCAATAGTCATGAAACAACAAAAAGATGTTGAGAGCAAGAACCAATCTCCAACCAAAAAAGATCCCTTTGCTTCTTCAAAGCAATTACAATATTTATTAGATAGTATTCTTACTATTACAAGAATGGTACAATGGGGCAGCTAATTGATCGATAGAAAGTTAACAATGACTTATGATATTTAAGTGAACTCTCTGCAATTTATTAAGTCATCAAAGGGGATTCTTGTGCTTATCAATCATTAGTGGTTGTTATATGATGGCTTCTAATACCTTACTAAAGAAAACTGACTCTGTTTCAATAACTGAAACCATGCCATTGATCAACTAGATAAGATCAAATCTTTAATGTAACATGGAAGGGAATTCCTGACACTGTAACCACAAACACTAAGCTAGTCTGGTGCTACCTTGTCCTAAGTTTTCCTTTACAGCAAATTTACTAGAATTACTTCAAAAGTATTACAATTGGTTTTCATTTCATTGAATGGTGAGTTGACTCAAACCCACAATCTCTTGGATGAAAAAAGCTTTAGATCTTGGTTGGAGATTCAAAACAAGTTGTCGTGCTCATTTGGTTTCAAAAAGGAACACATTTGCTTAAAGGGGAGAGGGGCTTGTACTGATGAATCTTGTTGATTCCACTAGTCAGTTGGAACTTTGTATTAGTGGAAGCTATAGGATATGTTGTTCAATACTGCACCTTTCTTTCCAACAAAGAGACTTTTAGCTCTAAGAAACCTTTGTCAAACCACAAGCAATTTTGTTTGTTACCAAAAGCATTAAATCTTTGACTGATGATTCAAATGAAGTTGTGAGGCTTTGTTTTGTTTTTCCTTTATAATAATGGACATGTTGTCAAGCTTAGTTGATTTTTGAAAGAAACACATTGGGTTGCTCAAAGGGTAGAGGAGTTGTTTTGGCTAAGGGACATATCTTGCAACTCCCGTTTACTAGTTGGAACTAGGATGCAGCCAATGGAAGCAACATGCTCTTCCATACTATGCCTTTCTCTAGAACAAAGTGATAACAAAATTCTAAGAAACCTTCATCAGAAAATTGCTTATGCCAAAACATAGTTTCAAGTACAAAATGTTAATTGTTTTTCATAAGTTCATGGGCTATTGTAATATAGCTTGTGCAAGTATTGTCAATCCCACGAGGACTGACTTACAAAAAATAGAGTTTAAATAAAATGTAATTTGCCATAAATTAACTAAAATTACAAAAATTAAATAACAATGAATTAGATACTTAGATATATTGAATTAATGAAAAGTACACAATTTTAAGTTCAAAAGACAGATATTTAAACAAAACATCAAGTAAAATCCACTTCTCTAACTTGATCATAACAACATTCTTCAATTCTGTCCACGTGAGAGTCTATCAACTTTTATCAATCCATCCATCAGGTCCCTAATTAATTATTCAATGGCCGAATTATGCAAAACTTCCAAAAATATGATGATCTAGACTAAAGAAAGAATTTGATATTTAGATCACTTATATTATTTTTTGGATTTTAGATGAAAGATTAGATCTGCTATATTAATTAGAAATTGTACTGATATGAATTTTTGAAAATTGATTGAAAATTTGAGGAGACAAAAGATTGAGATCTAAATTAGTCCTATTCGTGAAAGCTAAACTATTGATTCAATTTAGTTAAAATCAAATAGGACTAATATGAAATTATTTAGTTTACTTGAATGGAATTAAATTGTAACAACCTAGGTTTTTATAACAATTTTTTTATATATAATAATATTCGTATTCGGGATCCCATGTTAAAAGATTCTATTAATTATTTTATCACAACATTTCTTGAAAACCTTCAGGTGTTATTATCTGTTTCCAAACATCAAAATTGTAATTTAAAAATAACATAGTTTCGTGATAATAAATTTGAAAACAATACACATGTCTATCAATGTTAAATGCATTGGCACCTTTATTTTCAAAATAATAAATATCCAAAACACTATCATAATATGGCCCAAGGTCTATCCATCATAACATCCCATTAAATGTCCATCATATGTATAACTATCTTAATCAAATCCATAAATAAAAGTATACAGTCCATAAAGAAAGTCAAATGGTTATCCTATTTATTAACTCACGTCACTGTCTATCAAATCAAGTAAAGGAATCTCCCATTGCTATCACGGTTTCTCAACGGTCTTGCCCTTCTTGGTGTCGCGCTTAAAATCTAAGGCATTGCAAAACAAAGCAATGCTTCAACAAGCTATTGCTTGTATAGGTACATAGACAATTAATGTAATAAGGATGGAATAAACGAATAACAGTGGCAACATAAAAAAAAAAAAAAAAAAAAAAAAAAGATCTATCATCTATGGAATTAAAATAATTATAAGCCATGCTAACATAGTATCAAATTATCGAGTACTATAAAACATGCATCTCACTGATTTAAAACATAATATGATCTATGTAAATGAGTATACTATAATAACAGGGGACCCTAAAATACATAGGTCCCACAAGCGTCGCATACACTCGTATCACTGATCATGAGTACTCATATCCAAATCTCTGAGTGTTATCACACCCAGACATACAATCCCATCTCCATGCTCATCACGCAAGCACACAGAATAAGAATAAGAATATGGATCGTCATGACGCAATGGCAACCCTCTAGAGTCTCAACCACCATCGCTCCTCGTCGACACCATAACGGGAGACTTAACGTCCGTCCCCATGGAAAGGCTCGAACCAGTAGTGTAGACTATTCATGTTACCAAACCCCTGCTGAATGCCATTTATGGGTAGGTGTCTATCATATCACAAATCTCAGAGGGTGGCTGGCTGGCCCTCTCCCTCCTCGCATGACATCCACTGGGTGAGAGCACCCGTCATAAATCACAAAACACAAAAATCACATATGTCAAAAACCAGGAGAACTCGTCACTCGCAATCCCCAAGGCACACCCCTCATCCCAGGGTTAGCCTCTAAAAGGACCAGCCACCAAGCCCCCACTTTCCTTTCTCATGAAAACTCATCAATTTCAGTTATGTAATAAGGAAAGATAATTTTCTAATTGTGCATAAGTAAATAATATCATTCTCATAAAATCATCGGATCATAAAGTCATTCGATGCATGATTAAAATCAAGTAACGATCATAGTATAAAGCTCTAAATCTCACAAAATCAGCGACTAATAATAAGTGCAATGTAAATCACAATCAATCATGATGCTGTGACAGATGCAGGGTTTTAAAAATCAAAATAAAACATTAACTGTCGTCACCTACCTCAATGTGAGATCAATCGGTTCAAGCGTATAACCTCTTTATCTTATATGTTCAGATGTACTTATCAATATCCCAATACTATCTTAAAATTTTTCTACACTAAAAGTAGTCAATTATAAGTTTTTAAGTTAAATCTAAGTCCGCGTCATCAATACGATCGCAACGCCTCTTTCCGATCGCGATTTGGACCTCTGTAGCTCTCAAAATCAAGTTTTTTATAAAAATACTTCATAAATTAATATTATTAATTTATAGGGGGTTGGGTGGTGTACCGATTTACATCGACGCCCCAGTTTACACCAATGCCTAGTTTACACCTGGTTACACAAGCGGCCCTGGTTTACATTGGGTTACACCAGCGGCCCCAATTTACACCGAGTTACATTGACACCCAGTTTACACAGGGTTACACCGACGACCTCGGTTTACACTGGGTTACATCGGCGAGACACAAAAACTGGCACCGAGGAAGACAATCGAAGTCCGATTATCATTGGTGACCCCACAGGTGTTCAAATCATGCCATTTTTTCACCATTTTGCTTAGAATTTTATTTATTTTCCATTTTCAACACTCCTATGGTTTGATTTTGCCAAAAACTAAGATTTTTACTCAATTTTTCTCATGTTCCTAAAATTTTCCTACGTATTGTTCTTCACTATTTTCGACGTCGTCCACCGTCAGATTTTCCTCAAACTTAAAGGGTTTGTTTGTGGTTCCCTTATGCATTAGATGGATGGTCCAATCTTTGGTTAAATAATGTTTTATATGCCTATTGATGCTTCAACAGTAGCGTGTACATGTTCTAAGAAAAACCAAGTTTTTGCCCAACTTCCATTCATGCTATTGATCTATATACACACATATAATATGGAATTTAGGGGATTAGAGCTTACCTCGATTTGCTGGGTGTTTATTGATGTTGTCGGAGCCCTACTTGCCGAAAAAATCTGATTTTTTTCTAGAGGTTAGGGCTTTAAGGAAAATGGTGCGATGGAGGAGATGGAGAAGATGATTGAGTAACAGATTGGGAGAAGGATCGTGTTTGGGAAGGAGGAGTGAAACTCTTCCCTTTTTACGTCTTCACTCCGATGATTTCTCCGGCGAAATCATCATATCTGATAAGGTAAGGTGGAAAGGGGTGCCGTTATCAAAACTGCTCCCTCTATTTTGGGCTCTGCTAATTTACTAAAATGCCCTTATAACTTCAATGGCTCATAACTTCTTCGTTTAAGCTTCGTTTTTCATGTTCTTTATGGCATTGGAATTCTATCGACATGTACTTTCTAGTTTCTAAGTTTCCAGGACTAAATTCTATACAATTTTTTTTTATCATTAATTTAGGATTAAAATTGAGGATATTACATCATTCCCACCTTATAAAAATTTCGTCCTCGAAATTTCAATACATACCTCCATGTAAATAACTCTAGGTGGATCCTCCTCATTTCCTCTTCTGTCTCCCATGTGGCCCCCTGTAGTGAATGATGCTGCCAAAGGACTTTTACTAATGTAATAGTTTTAGTCCTCAACTCCTTGACTTTCGTATCCAATATGTGCATAGGTCTTTCTTCAAAGGTTATATCAGGCTGTAACTCTACTGGGATCTACTCTAACACATGTGAGGGATCTGGCACGTATTTCCTTAGCATAGATACATGGAAAACGTCATGCACATTTGCCAACTATGGTGGTAAGGCTAGCTGGTATGCTACTGGTCCAACTCTGCATAATATCTCGAAAGGTCCAATGTACCTGGGGCTAAGCTTCCCTTTATTCCAAAACCTCATCACTCCTTTCATAGGGGAAACCTTCAAGAATACATGCTCACCTTCGGAGAACTCTAGGTCTTTCTGCCTCCTGTCAGCATAACTTTTCTATCGGCTATGTGTTATCAATAATCTCTTTTGAATAAGTCAGACTTTCTCTGCTCACTCTTCCACCAACTCAAACTTCACTATCCATCTCTCTCTTATATCACTCCAACATAAAGGTGATTGACAAGGTCTGCCATAAAGTGCCTCATATGGAGCCATGCCAATACTCGCGTGATGACTGCTATTATAGGCAAATTCTACCAGTGGTAAGTGATCTCCCCAGCTACCCTTCCAATCCATAACACAAGCCTGCAACAAATCCTCAATGGTTTGGATTGTCCTCTCGGTCTGACCGTCTATCTAAGGTTGGAATGCTGTACTAAATTTTAGCCTTGATCCTAATGCCTCTTGCATTCTCTTTTAGTATTTTGAGGTAAACCTAGTATCTCGATCCGATATAATCATCAAGGGAACTCTATGTAGACTCACGATCTCCTTGACATATAATTTCGCTAGGCTGTCCATAGTCTGATTCTGTCTAATAGGGAGGAAATGAGAAGACTTTGTCAACCTGTCCACAACGACCCATATCATGTCGTGGTTGCTAGTAGTCCTCGGAAGACCCAGAACAAAGTCCATGGTAATATGATCCCACTTCCACTCAAGAAGGTCCAATGTCCGAAGTAGCCTTGATGGACGCTGATGCTCAGCCTTGACTTGCTGACGGGTCAAACATCGTGCAACGCACTCTCCAATGTCCTTCTTCATACCATTCCACCAGAAATGTCTCCTAAAATCCTGATACATCTTTGTACCTCCAGGATGAATTATATACGGGGACTGGTGTGCCTCTTGAAGTAACTCATGCCTCAATTCGTCATTTGCCGATATTACCAACCTTCCCTTAAATCTGACTCCTCCATCCAGTCCCCTGGAAAAATTTGCCTTATCTGCCAAATCCTGTGTCTCTTTATCTTTCTCATGTGCCTCTAAGATCCTGTCAAAGAACTTAGACCGGGTCGACAAATTGGCAATCATTACTCCAGACTTCCTACTCAGGGCATCTGCAACGACATTAGCCTTCCCAGGATGGTACTGTATGGTGAAGTCGAAGTCCTTAAGATATTCCATCCATCTACGTTGCCTCATGTTCAAATCACTCTGAGTAAAGAAGTACTTAAGGCTCTTATGATCAGTGAATACCTCAAACTTCTCACCATAAAGATAATGTCTCCAGGACTTCAACGGAAATACCACTGTTGCTAACTCCAAACTAATGCTATTGGTAATTTACCTCATGTGTCTTCAACTATCTCGACACATAGGCAATTACCTTCCCATGTTGCATCAACACTGCTCCTAATCCCTTGCTAGAGGCATTGCAATAAACCACATAACTGCCTGCACCTGATGGTAAAGTCAATACTGGAGTAGTAGTAAGTCTCCTCTTATGCTCTTGGAAGCTTTCCTTGCAAGCCTTGGTCCATACAAATTGAGTGTCTTTGCTGGTCAGGGTGGTCAATGGTAGCATAATTTTAGAGAATCCCTCTATAAAACGATGATAATATCCTGCCAATCCAAGAAAACTGCATATCTCAGTCACTGTCTTAGGCCTCTCCCAATGTAGTACTGCCTCAACCTTTGCTGGATCCACGGCCACTCCATCTTTAGATATGACGTGGCTTAAAAATTGCACCTGATCTAACCAAAAGTCACACTAACTGAACTTGGCGAACAACTGATGTCAACGAAGTGTGTCTAGTACTCTATGGAGATGCTCCCTATGTGTCTCATGACTAGGCAAATAAATCAAGATGTCATCAACGAAGATAATCACAAACTTGTCTAAGTAAGCTTTGAAGACACGGTTCATTAAGTCCATAAATACTGCAGGTACGTTCGTCAATCCAAATGGCATCACTAAGAACTCATAGTGACCATAGCGATTCCTAAAAGCAGTCTTCGAGATGTCCTCTTCTTTAACCCTCAGCTGATGATATCCTAACCTCAGGTCTATCTTGGAGAATACTTGTGCTGATTGGAGCTGAGCATATAAATCATCTATGCGTGGCAAAGGGTACCGGTTCTTTATAGTAACACTATTCAATAACTGATAGTCGATGCATAGTCTTCATGATCCGTCCTTTTTCTTCACAAAAGGACTGGTGCTCCCCATGGTGATCCACTCAGCCTGATGAAACCCTTATCTAATAACTCTTGCAACTGCACTTTAAGCTCTCTCAACTTTGCTAGAGCCATTCGGTATGGTGCCTTAGAAATAGATGATGTACCCGGCACTAAGTTAATGGTAAAGTCAATCTCCCTGCTTAGCGGCAATCCTGGTAACTCCTCAAGGAAAACATCAGCAAATTCAAGGACAACATCAATATCATCAAGCCATGGTTGCTCCTTGTCCTCCATAGTCACATACGCGAGAAATGCTCTACACCCTCGTGAATAAAATTGTGTCGCCTTCATACCAGAAATGATGCATGTACTTGACTGACCTTTCCTACCCTGGTACACTATTTTTGGTTGCCCAGGTATAAGGAAAGTGGCCCATTTCTTTCGGTAGTCCACAGTAGCCCAATAGTTGGCTAACCAATCCATCTCAAATATAACATTGTAGTCAACCATGTCTAGTAAAATAAAGTCAGAGTCCATCCTCACGCCTGATATTTCCACAAGTATATGTCGAAGATACTCGGTAGTCTCTACTGTCTCTCCCACAGGTGTTATAATATCTAACCTAAATGCTAATTTATGCACACAAACAACAAGGCAATATGCAAAAATGCATGATATAACAAAATGAGTGGACTTTGTGTCAAAGAGGGCCCTGGCATGTCGGTCTAAGACTAGAAGAGTACCTTCAATGACCTGGTGTGATGCCTGCGCCTGTCCTGATGTGATAGCAAATACTTGTCCCTGACTACGTGGCACGGTAGTTGTCTCTGCACCCATCTCGATCTATCTTTCTATCTGCCCCTTAGGGCAGTCTTTAATGAAATGTCCTACCTCTCCACAGTTGAAGTACTTGTATGGCTGTCTCTGGAAAGGTGCCTAGTGCTGTCGCTGTGGTTGAGGCTGCCTCTACTGCTGTGGTCTGTCGAATCTATTACACCCTCGCTCAGGGTGCCAACCCTTACACCTGTCGCATCTCTTCTTCTCTGTGTCTCTCTTAGGCTTGGTCTGCCACTGATAACCTAGTGCTCTATGTGCCTGCATAACACTAAAGGGTCTCTTGCCCTTACTGGGCTGGTATGCGCTCCCTCTAGTCATAAGAGAGTTCTTCTCTAACATGGAGGTCATGTCCACTGCATCTCTCATAGTAGTAGGTCGAGAAGTAATCACCCGATCTCTCACCCAAGGTGTCAATACATCCACAAATCTGTCTGTTGCCTCCTTGTTTGAGGCAAATGCGGCAGGAGCAAACCTCCTCAATCGGGTAAATCAGTTCAGGTACTACTAAACCATCATGTCTCTTTGCTCCAAGGTGGCAAACTCCTTCTTCAATGATTGTAATGCATGGGGTGGAAAGTACTGAGTGTCGAAAGCCTGTTTAAAGGCTGCCCATGTCATTGTCTCAGTATGATTTGGTCGTGTAAGTGTAAAGGTCTACCACCAAAAGCCTACCTCACCCTTCAGTAGGTAGGCAGCTACTCCAGCTTGATCCTCTGATGTAATCTTCATGGCATCAAATGTCCTTTCCGCCTCGAATAGCCATCGCTTAGCCTCCTCAGTATCACTGTCACCATAAAAAGGTGACACCATCTTTTGGAATCTTTCTAATAGCTTATCTAACTTCTTAGGATCACTAGTAGCATCACTCTCAGTGGCCTTAGATGCTGGTGGGTCCTGCATTAGCTGGGTGGAATGAACAGACGAGTCCATAGGTGCCACTGTAGGTGGTGTGACAGGGTTAGGTTTCGCAGCTTGAATAGCAGTCTTAACCTACTGTTGTATGAGCGGTACTAGCCCTGACATTACTCGGTTCAATAACTCAGCATCTCAATCCCCTTGATCAGAGGACTCAATAGGTGGGGCAACTGGTGTAGTAGGGGTAGACATTGTCCTTCTTCAAGGAGCCATTTGTCAAAAATTTAAATACCACTAAGTGTAAGTTCCACTCTCCTAATTCCTCTTTAACTACAATTTATGGATTGTTTTCCACACATAATGGACATTTGTAAAGATTATGATGGACTAGACTGGGCTCTGATACCAACTATGACACCCCATGTTTTTATAACAATTTTTTATATATAATAATATTCATATTCAGGATCCCATGTTAAAAAGATTCTATTAATTATTTTACCACAACATTTCTTGAAAACCTCCAGGTGTTATTTTCTATTTTCAAACATCAAAATTGTATTTTAAAATATAACGTAGTTTGTGATAATAGATTTGAAAACAATACACATGTCTATCAATCTTAAATGCATCGATGCCTTTATTTTCAAAACAATAAATATCCAAAACACTATCATAATATGGCCCAGGGTCTATCCATCATAACATCCCATTAAATGTCCATCATATGTATAACTATCTTAATCAAATCCATAAATAAAAGTATACAGTACATAAAGAAAGTCAAATGGTTATCCTGTTTATTAACTCACATCACTGTCTATCAAATCAAGTAAAGGAATCTCCCACTGTTATCACGATTTCTCAACAGTCTTGCCCTTCCTGCTGTCGCACTCGAAATCTAAGGCATTGCAAAACAAAGCAATGCCTCAATAAGCTATTGCTTGTGTAGGTACATAGACAATTAATGTAATAAAGATGGAATAAACAAATAACAGTGGTGACATAATAAAAAGATCTATCATCTATGGAATTAAAATCATTATAAGCCATGCTAACATAGTATCAAATTATCGAGTACGATAAAACATGCATCTCACTGATTTAAAACATGATATGATCTATGTAAATGAGTCTACCATAATAACAGGGCACCCTAAAATACATGGGTTCCACGAGCATCGCATACACTCGTATCACTGATCATGAGTACTCATATCCAAATCTTTGAGTGTCGTCACACCTAGGCATACAATCCCATCTCTATGCTCATCATGCAAGCACACAGAATAAGAATATGGATCGTCATGTCGCAGTGGCAACCCTCTAGGGTCTCAACCACCGCCGCTCCCCATCGACACCATAACGGGAGACTTAACATCTGTTCCCATGGAAAGGCTTAGACCGGTAGTGTGGACTATTCATGTTCCCAAACCCCTACTGAATGCCATCTACGGGCAGGTGTCTATCATATCACAATCTCATCATATCACAAATCTCGGAGCATGGGTGGCTGGCCCTCTCCCTCCTAGCATGACATCCACCAGGTGAGAGCACCCGTTATAAATCTCAAAAATCAAAAATCATGTATGTAAAAAACAAAGAGCACTCGTCACTCACAATCCCCAAGGCACGCCCCTCATCTCGGGGTTAGCCTTTAAAAGGACCAGCCACCAAGCCCCCACTTTCCTTTCTCATGAAAACTCATCAATTTCAGTTATGTAATAAGGAAAGATAATTTTCTAATTGTGCATAAGTAAATAATATCATTCTCATAAAATCATTGGATCATAAAGTCATTCGATACATGATTAAAATCAAGTAACGATCATAGTATAAAGCTCTAAATCTCACAAAATCAGCTACTAATAATAAGTGCAATGTAAATCACAATCAATTATGATGCTGTGATAGATGTAGTGTTTTAAAAATCAAAATAAAACATTAATTTTTATCACCTACCTCAATGTGAGATCACTCGGTTCAAGCGTATAACCTCTTTATCTTATATGTTTAGATGTACCTATCAATACCCCAATACTATCTTAAAAATTTTCTACATTAAAAGTGGTCAATTATAAGTTTTTAAGTCAAATCTAGGTCCACGTCATCAATATGGTCGCAATGCTTTTTTCGGATCACAATTTGGACCCTTATAGCTCTCAAAATCAAGTTTTTTGTGAAAATACTTCATAAATTAATACTATTAATTTATAGGGGGGTCGGGCGGTGCACCGATTTACATTGACGCCCCAGTTTACACCACTTTACACCAATGCTCAGTTTACATCAGGTTACACTAGTGGCCCCAGTTTACATCTGCGCAATGCGGAAACCGGCGCCGGGGAAGACGACCGAAGATGGTTGTCTCCGGTGACCCCACATGTATCCAAATCACACAATTTTTTCACCATTTTGCTCAAAATTTCATGTATTTTCCATTTTCAACACTCCTCTGGTTTGATTTTATGAAAAACTAAGATTTTTACTCAATTTTTCTCATGTTCCTAAAATTTTCCTACGTACTGTTCTTCACTATTTCCAACGTCGTCCACCGTCGGATTTCCCTCAAACTTAAAGGGTTTGTTTGTGGTTCCCTTATGCACTAGATGGATGATCTGATCTTTGGTTAAATGATGTTTTATATGCCTATTGACGCTCCAACAGTAGCGTGTACATGTTCCAGGAAAAACCACGTTTTTCCCCAACTTCCATTCATGCTATTGATCTATATACACACATATAATATGGAGTTTAGGGGATTAGAGCTTACCTCGATTTGCTGGGTGTTTATTGATGTTGCCAGAGCCCTACTTGCCAAAAAAATCTAATTTTTTTTTCAGAGGTTAGGGTTTTAAGGAAAATGGTGCGATGTAGGAGATAGAGAAGATGATTGAGTAGCAGATTGGGGGAAGGATCATGTTTGGGAAGGAGGAGTGAAACTCTTCCCTTTTTACGTCTTCGTTTCGACGATTTCTCTGACAAAATCGTCGGATTTGATAAGGTAAGGTGGAAAGGGGTGCCATTATCAAAACTGCCCCCTCTATTTTGGGCTCTGCCAAGTTACCAAAATGCCCTTATAACTTTAACGGCTCATAACTTCTTTGTTTGAACTCCATTTTTTGCATTCTTTATGGTGTTGGAATTCTATCAACGTGTACTTTCTAGTTTCCAGACCAAATTCCATACAAAAAAAATTAATTTAATTTTAATTATTTTATCACTAATTTAGGATTAAAATTGAGGATATTACATAAATAAAGAGAACTATGAGAAATTTTAGATTGTTTGTTAAAATTCCCTTCTTTCTTCAACCCATAATCAAAGAGAAGTAAGGAACACAAGGAGTGTTTCTACTCTGTTTGAAATTGTGAAACAAAGGGGAAAATGGGATTTTGGGATGAAACCTAAGTTGGATTTTCCTTAAACAAGATGGATTCTATAAAAGTGAAGAAATTAGAGGAAGATAGGTAAGAAGCAAGGAAATTTTCAATGATAAAAACAAGGAGAAAATCATGATGAGTATAAGGTTGTTTACGGTGAAGAAAATAGGAATGAAGAAGAGAAGAAAAAATGACTAGAAAAAGCTAGGTCAGTGATGAAATATGATTAAAACAAAAGTAAAACTGAGGAAGAATGGAACGAGAAATAGTGGCTTACTGGGAACAATTGAGGATAACATAGAATGTGGAAGAGGATGAATAGTTGAGGGTGGATGAATGGTGAATAAAGACGATGAGCAACAAAGGAAAATTTTTGTGAAAAAAAGAAAAAAAAGATTTTTTAGGCTCCTTCGATTTTTTCATGGCGATCCTCTTAAGGTGGTAAATAATGGTCCTCTTCTCCTGTGGGGTTCCTCCTACAAAGCTTCCATAATGTTGAGAGAGAAAGCTAGCATGAGAGAGATTTGGCTAGAGAGAGCAGCTTTCTTCTTACTCCGATCCTCCCTTTTATACGGCTTTCTCCTTTCTCTGGCTTTCCTTCTTCTCTTTTTCTTCTACGTTGCTACGATGATATACTTTCTAATTTTAAGTGCCTTCCTTCTTTAGGTACCTTTTCTTTCATGGATTTCCTATTCCTTTGTCTTCAATTAGAAACCATTCCCTTTTTCCTTGTAATTGCTCTTTAGGATAATCCAGCACTGTTCAATTTGATCTAAGCCATTCAATGCTCAATCTAATTAATTTGCAACACACAAGATTAAACTAGAATCATTTGAACTGTGCTTTACACATCCGATCTGTTCCTATATTCATCTAATTGTTAGGTTTTGTAAATCAATGGTTGGATGATCAGTTGGAGCTAAAATTAACATCTAATCTAACATTAAAAAATTGATCGGTTAGATAATCTAATCAAATGCTAAATTAGGGGTTTCAAAACTAAAAGTGAGCACTTAATACACTCCCAACCAGCATTTTGCTAGTCTCAAGCAAAACATGAGAAAAATCAAATTACAAAGTTGATATAAGTTGCCACTTTCATAAGTACTTACAATTGCATTTAGTATATGCAAGAATCCCTTAACCTTCTAGGTTACCCTAATGGACAAGTAAAGCCACGTGAGGGTTTACAGCAATTTACTCATAAAATTGCAAGAAAGACGGTTCCTAAATTTATCTTGTAGAATTTTCTTCATTCTATACTCAAATTACCACTTTAGCATGTTAATAAAATTGAATGAAAAATTCAAAACCTTACTCATATACTAAAGATATCTCATCTAGGCTTATCTCTCAAAGTATTGTGTTTGTATGTATATAGTTTATACATACAATAGTCATCTCTAAGTAAACTATAACCACTGAATTCCATCTAAAATATGTTTTAACCTCAATTCTCACTAATGATATACTCTCAAAATTAAAGATTTTTAGAAAAAAGGGTTAAAATCATATCCCTTTTTTAAATATGTGAGCAGAATCAATAAAAGCAAATTTGTCTCACATATACTCATGAAGAACAAGAGTTATAAGCCTTTTTGAAAGTATAAGATGTCATTACCTTTCAACATGTAGACATGTTACTCTTTATATCTTATATATTCATATCCTCGTCAAGATTATATTAATCCTAAAATCAATAAGTCTTTAATTGGGACAAAACATAGGATTGGGACAAGGTTGTGGGAAGGAAGGGATATATGGTATTCAAAATTCTTCATAAACAAATAGAGGTCTTCTATTAAAGTTGACAATTCTTTACTGAAGTGAATATTCTTTCACTTTCTCACATTCTTCATTCATATTTTTAGACTTTTTCTTCCTTTTCAACGCTTTTGAATTTCTTAAAGAACGTTTCTTTTCTTGATATTTATTTTTCTATTTACACTGCAACTAAAAGTATTTCTTTATTCATCTCTAACTTATCTTTTAAAAAAAATAGGTAGTAGATAATTTATATTGGATTACTATGGGTAAAAGTTAATTTGGATGAGAGAAAACAATGGTTTGTATAAAAGGCTCAATTTTGGTAGGCTTTACATCTCTAATTTTATAACAATGATGGCTTAAATCATTTTCTAAATTTCATATAATCTATTTGGTTCAATGAACTTCTAGAATTTTAAATATAATACTATAATAATGTAGATAATTAGCCAAATTTAAGAGTTAATGGTACCAAATTTAATCAAGCACACTAAAGAAAATTTAGAATATTTATAACCTTTCAAAAAAATGAATGGCTCTAAAACTCACTTAGGTTATAGGTCTTTATTGAATTTCTTTAGAACTTCTAAGTTATAACTACTTATAAATTTAGACTATATATATGCAATTGTATATACATATATGATCTAAAACTTACCTTTCATGAAATACTTTAGAAAATGAGTAAAATAATAAAATAATTATATGCAATTCCATTAATGAGTAATGTTATCTAGACTATACTTTAGAAAAATCTAATTCTTATCCTTTTATAGGAACTAATTTAAAGACTCAAAATGATTTCCAAAATAGCTCAATTTTTTTTTTTAATTTTTTTAATTTTTAAAATTTTTCAAAAAATGTCATCATTTTTCTAAATTAAGAAAAACAACTACAAAAAGACTAGAATTCTACACCCCCAACTTAAGTAAAACATTGTCTTCAATGTTTAAAAAAAATAGGATGATGATAATGCATTAAGAAAGAAAGAAATGGGAGATGTAGAAAAGGAAAGTTCTGTAAAACAATGACATATAATTATTATCGATAAAATATTTGCACCAAAAATATTATAGAATTTGAAACTTCCCTAGGTTCCATACTAAATGGGCTAGACAGGCATCCCAAAAGGAAAGGAGAGTAAATTTATCTTACAATTTTGAAATTTTCATTTTATCACAAGGCAAGGTGTCAAATAGATCTTTAAGTTGCTTCTCATAAGTAGAGACAATTGTAAGAAGTTGATGCACCCTTTGTAAAATTGGAGCAAGGATGTGATATGGCTTACTAGGTGGGATGTTTTCCTTATGAATAAATTTATCTTTCTTTATATCAACTTTTAGTGCCATTTTAGCCTTTTTAGGACTAGATTTCTCAATTATTTTACCACTATGAAGAATGGTAATTGCTTTTATTTGTTTCATGTTTCTAATTGAAGAATTAGTCTCACCTGCCATATGTACATCATTAGGGTTTACGTTCAATGGGGTAGGAAATTTTACTTTTTCAAGGCTTGTAGCATTTGAGACATCATGTTCTTCAATTCAACCATGGATTATGTATTCTCTTTTAATTGGGCTTTAAATTGATCAATTTTCTTCTCTTGGTGTTGCCTAAAGTGATGAAAGTTATCCTCCACTTGCCTCTTAGGTGAAGATAAGGTCTAAGAGCAAGTGGTCCTTGTGGTGGTTGGAAGGGTGGTATTGAGCTTTATATGAGACATTAGAATTATATCTATTTCTCCAACTTAAAGTGGGATGATTACTCTAGGTGAGATTATCTGTCTCTAAAGATGGGGAAAGGTTGTTCGTAAGAATGTGCCTCTTGATTAAGTGCTTCCTAGATTGCAAGAGTGGTGGGACATTCCTGAGATGAGTGTGTGTTACTTTCACAAATACCACACACCTATTTGACCTACTTAGAGGAAAAAAAATTTCATTCCCATGGCCTCAACTAGTCTAGCTGGTAATATTATTTTTCATTCATTTTATATTTTTCAATCATGGCATAAATACCTCCATTAGTGGATGTGGTGGTGGAATTGGGCTTGTTTAGGTAATCTACTTTTTCTAAATCAGCCCAAGATTGTGCACTTTCTATGAGCCATTCCAAATATTCTTGTGCCTCTTAAGGTTATTTATTTAAAAAGTTGTCATTGCACATCATTTCAATAAACTAGTGCATATTATAATTAAGTGCTTCATGAAAGGAGCTAATTATATGTCAAAGTTCGTATCCATGATATAAACAAATTAACAATGATTCCTTGAATCTTTCCCAGCACTGATAGAAAGTTTCTTTATCTTTCGAGATAAAATTCATTATATTTTGGTGAAAAGTATTCTCCTTATGTATAGGAAAGAACTTTTTTGAGGACTTCCTATTCATTTCTTGCTTATGAAACTTGCTGGTAGTGAATAAAACCACATCTTTGCTTTTTTCTTTTAAAGAAAAAGAGAAAATTTTGAGTCTTACCATGTTTAATTTGATGTTTTGTGTATTTTGAGTCCTGCACACTTCATCAAATTCTTTTTAAGTGTAGGTAAGGACTCTCATTATCTAACCCATAAAATTTAGAAAGTAATTGAAATACTCTTATCTTTAATTTAATCATACCAACATTTGGAGGTAAATTTATATATGAAGGTATGCTAGTATAATTAGCCTATAAGTAGTCTCTTAATGTTCTCCTATAAGGATTTGGGTTATGCAAATTATCCCCATCTGTCCTATGTTGGTCTCATTCCCTATTATTATTGCTTCTCTAAGTTCTAAGTATTAGAGAATGATTCTTCCATGGATGATTGTTATCATTAAAGAGAGGTGAAGGATCTTTAGTATCAAAGAGAGAATTGTTTATCTATAAGGAAACATCATTGTTATCTAGGATGAGAGGTGGTTCATCATTATTAAAGAGGGGTTTGTTTCCCCATTGGGAAATATCATCTTTATTAATGCTAAGGTGTGTATTACCCCTTTGATCAGTGTGTAGATTAGTCATTGAATGCAATAGATAATTTTGTTTTTGTTTTTTTTTTGAAGAAAACTAAGCTAAATGATGCAACTAGTGTCTAGAATGAAGCACAAACAAAAGACACAGTCAAACAATCCTTAAGGCTATCAAGCTAAAATGTTTTGATTTTCTTGAATTTGTGTGGGAAAGAAGCTTTTAGAATAACCTAATCCAATGCTCCTCTCTTTTAGACTTATCCAACCACTCACCAGTTAGATCCAAACCTAACCAACTAATTCACACCCTCCTTAACTAGTCGTAGATAGTTTGCATCATAAAATGTGCTAGCAGACCTAGTTGTTTAAATACTAGCACAATCAGTTAGACTGAGCCCACTAAAGTAGCAATGGGTTGCCTCCTTCCAAGAGGGTTCTACGAGTATGTGATAGCTTCTCTAAGTCTCTTCTAATTGATTTTAAATTAATTTGAAAGATTAGGTTGCATACTTATGGTGATTATCCTAGGTGGCAAAGAAGTGATGATGAAATGCATCCTTGGTCTTATCGAGTTGGGTGGCTTTGTTAATTATTTTTCACACTCTATGATAGTTCGATCAAGATATAAAGTATGATGTCTATATCTAATTATACGACAAAAAATGCAAAATTTTCTAATAATACAAACCATAATCTAGGAATTATAAGGAGTAAGGATATGCTCAATGTGGGTTCCTGGATAAGTTCTTCTCATACAAGGGTGGGACCATTCACATTCTAGGTCCACTTCCATGTTACGATGGTCTACCCTTGACCTGTATTATTATAATCATTTTTAAATTACTACTAATAAAAATTACAACACATGCTCACTACAATTCACTTAAAATAAAATTTTGGCTATCCTATTTAAGATCCTCCTTGAATTCCTTCTCCAATTTCCTACAAAATAAAAATAGCAATAAGTCCCAAGATTCAGGAAACAAAGTGATTATGCACTAAAAAAAAAAATGCACCTAAAAATGTATAGAATGATAAATTAATGCAATTCCTAAATTTTTATGAAAACTCCATGGCAAATCCCCAGCAATGGCACTAAAAACTTGTTCATTGTTTTTCACAAGTGCATAGGATATTGTGATATAGTTTATGCAAGTAAGGTAGATCCCACGAGGACTTAACTTAAAAGAAAATGGAGTTTAAATAAAATTTAATTTTCCACAAACTAACTAAAATTATAAAAATTAAATAACAATGAATTAGAAACTCAGATCTATTGAATTAATAAAAACAATTCAAAGTTCAAAAGGCAGAGATTTAAACATAATATTGATAGCAAAATTCTTCAATTTTGGTGACATCTGAGTTGATCAATCTTCATCAATCCATCCATCAGGTCTCTAATTAATGATTCAATAAGTGGATTATGCTGATCTTCCAAAAATCAAATGATTTGGACTAAAGAAAGAATTTGAGATTTAGATGGCTTAGATTAATTTTTTGAATTTTAGATGAAAGATCAAATCAAATAAAGTAACTAGAAACTATACTTATATGAATATATAAAGATTGATTAAAAATACTAGGAGAAAAAAAACAATATCTAAATTGGTCCTGTTGGCTAAAGCTAAATCGTTGATTTGGTTTAGTCAAAATCGAACTAATCTAAAATTATTTAGGACCTTTTCTGACAATAAGACAAAATTGAAATAAGACAAAATAGGAATAAGATGAGCATGACTTGAATGAAATTAAATAAAGAGAACTGTGGGCAATTTTGAAAATTTTGTTCAAAATTCCTTTCTTTCTTCAATTTGTAACTGAAGAGAAGCAAGGAATGCAAGGAGCTATTTATGCTCTGTTTGAAACTCCGAAACGAAGGAAAAAATAGGATTTTGGGGTGAAACCCAAGTTGGGTTTTTCTGTAAACAAGATGAATTGTATAAAAGTGAAGAAATTAGAGGAAGATTAGCAAGAAATAGGGAATAATTCAATGATGAAAATATGGATAAAACTACGATGAATATAAGGACTATTGACAGTGAAGAAAAGAAGGATAAAGATAAGAAGAAAAACGACTGGACCAGGCTAGGTTGGTTATGAAATATGACTAAAACAAAGATAAAACTAGGGATGAATGGAAGAGGAAATAGTGGTTGACTAGGAACAATGGAAGATGGCAGTGAATGTGAGAGATGATGCCTGGCTAAGGGTGGATAAACGGTGAATAGAGACAATGAGAAGCATAGAAAATTGTGGTGAAACAAAGATTTTTCAGTCTACTCCTGTTTTTTTACAATGATCCTCTTATAGTGATGAATAATGGTCCTCTTCTCCTGAGGGCCTCCTCCTACAGAGATGCCATAGCTCAGAGAGAGAGAGAGAGAGACAGAGAGAGAGAGAGACAGAGAAGCTTCTCCTTACTTCATTCCTCCCTTTTATAAGGCTTCCTCCTTTCTCTATGGGTCCAAGTTTTCCTTCTTCTCTCTTTCTTCTATGGTGCTACGATGATGGTCTTTCTAATTTTAAGTGCCTTCCTTCTTTAGGTGCCTTTTTTTCATGGATTTCCTATTCCTTCTTTGTCATCAATTAGAAATCATTCCCCTTTTGCCTTGCAATAATCTTTATGATGATTTGGCACCATTCACTGCTCAATTTGGTTGATCTGAGTACATAAGACTAAATTATAAACATCTAAACAACCAATCTATTCCGATGATCATCTTACCATTAAATTTTGTAAATTAACGGTTGGATGATCAATTGGAGCTAACATTAACATTTAATCTAAAGTTACAAATTCGATTGGTTAGATGATCTAATTAAATGCTAAATTAGGACTTTAAAACTAAAATTGAACACTCAACGCAGACAAACATCACTACAACAATTTGCAAATACTGGATAATTATAGCCTTGTGAGTTATTTGAAAAGCTATTATTGGCCGCTGGGCAGTATGTTGTGGTGAGCCATGTGAAATTTACACCAACAATGATAGATAATTTTAGGAGAAAGGTTGGCCTCAGTACGGCACCCAAGTGTAGCTGAAGGATTGACAAATCCATGCATATATTATCATAAGTATACAAGTAACTTTACATATTCCATGGCACATGTTCAAATCAGCCATATAATTTATGTCTATCTGTTCAAATAAATCAAAGGACCCAGCCCTGAATAAACTTAATCTCTCCAGCAGCACTCCGAGAGATAGTTGCTTCTGGAGGAACAAAGTGGTGGTACCTGTTTCAACAACTGTCACATCAAAAAGTGGCTTAGTTTGCAATTTTCATTGATAATATAAACAGAGTATAAATCCTGTCAAGGGTGCTGTTGGAGTCTGCATATATCCAACCACACATGGTTCGGTGCTCTTACCTAGCTTTGGACATTAATAAACAATAAAAGATAAAGAAAGAATTATACCCTATTTGTAAGGTTGGTTTACATTTCATAGCTGGATATTGAGAAGGATGCACAGAAAACGTGATGTTCCTAACTACTACTCCAGAGTCCTATAACCTTTGTCCTTCTACTTCAAGCTGAAATAAGTGCATGAGTTAGGTGAGAACAAGACTATTACTTGCCTCAGTATCTACAGCTTAAAATGTAACACAAATGCTAGGAACTATTTAAGATGAACCTTATTCTTGAGCTGCTTGTTTATGTGCCCAAGCTGACGCTCCTGCCAATTAACCAAAAGTAAAAATTCCATAACAATAAGTGGAACAGTAACTGTTAAAGAAAACAAAATAGAAGTGGAAAGCAGAAGGTAAGGAAAAAGGAAGATACCTCCTTAAAATCAATAAACTACACACACGCGCACACACACACATATATATAAAACCATTCTCTTGTAATCAAGGATGCAAGAAAAGGTAAAAGAAAGAGATATACCTCCATATGATACTCCAAGTTAACAGAAACTAAACTATCAATTTTGAGCAGGTCAAGTATTGATTATAACCCAAGAAATCTTCTACGCTTTACACCTCATGCATTTTTCTGATTCTTTGTACACATAAAGCAAGACTACAAGCAGGTCGAGAGAAGACGATATTACTGGTTTCAAGCTATGCGAATCCAGACTTGTCGCATTTTACCATCAAGTTTTCAGCATGGCTATCTGCCAAGTACGCTGCAAGGCTTGGTGGGATCAGTAACTTATCATGTAGCATTGGGCACACAAAAGCAATCCCTAATTTAGTTCTTGGAATATTAGATGAGTGGTGAAATTAGAGAATAATGGGACAGGTTAGATTATGAAAAGAAATTACTGGACTGCAGCACACTGGTAGAAAACTTCAGTACAGTTACGCCATCAAATGGAAACATCGTGGGGCTAGGGCCATGAAAGTCTGGAAGGGTTTCCCACTGTATAGGACAGAGAGTTATTGACAGAGAATAAACAAGGACAAATGACTCAAAAGACCTAGAAGTAATAAAGCTAAATTGAGACTTGGGCCCTATATCATCACTAACTACGTACTGAGGAGGTCGGAAGGATATTAATTAGTCTTGAATTTCTGTTTGTGAGCTTCTATGTGCAAAATAAAAGAATAAGCACACGGAAGGGAGAGAGATTTAGCCGATATCGCCTTCTTAAATGAGTCTTTCTGAAAGTTTGCCTGATTGGTTATTCAGTTGTGCCTCAAGTTATTCCAACCAAACTTCCAAGTGATCTGACAAAAGCTGCCATTTGAAGTCGTATGGAGGCGCAATTTTGGACTTTCTTTCTCTAATTTCATTTATGGGTTTTCAAATGTTTCAACAGTTTTCTAGCACATAAACAGAAGTGTTAAGGGAATTAGAGAAATTGAGAGAAGCGATGATCCCTTTCTAAGCAAAGCACATAAACCACTGAGACTGCGAGATGGTAGATTCCCAGCTCTAAGAAAGGTAAGTGATGCAGTTCCTCATAGTTCCCTCCTCCAGTAGAAATCTTCCATCATTTCAATAGGATTTTTCGAATTGCTTGTAGGAGGCTTAGCTTAATAGTATAAAGAATAATTAGTAACCAAGAGGGATTTAGCAACAAACTGGAATTCTGCAGAGTTCTAGTTGGTTGTTGGGAATATGGGCGTGAATTCTTATTTGTGGAAGACAGTATAGAGTCAACAACGTCTATAGAGATGACTAGGATTTCCCAATTCTGGAGGTGGAAAGGTGGATATCCTGATAGAAGTGCCCAGGGAAATGCATTGTGGATGATCGAAGGAAGCAGGATGATCTCATGGAAATCTTTGAAAGTTAAAAATATCTGATTTATTCAGTTGAATAACTAATTATAGTGTTGGGGTGGACCTCTGGGGCTTTCTTTCTAGGGTTCCAGTTAGAGTGAGAGAGATTGAACGTAGAGAAGCAGGAGGGTTGGAGGGGGCTTTGAGTCTCCTCCCCCTCTTCATCCATGTAATCTAATAAGATAGTGATTCCTCCTTTCTCGTAAATATAGACATAATAGTCAAACCATGTAAATCCTTGTCTTTCGTTGTGTGCATGCTTATCCTTAAAGATCTACAATCCTGACCATCAGATCTCTAATCTACGTGAGATCTGACCGCAACACATAAAAGACCCATTTCTACATTGGATGACATTTCTTAACCAACTTTCTTTTCCTGCACGATTATATTGTTCTTGGTCCCTGGCATGTAGGATAGTTGGAAAGGTTCTTGACATTCTATGGATTTGATGGTTCCGGTGGTCCTCTATGACCGTTTCCTTGCTTTGCACGAGTACCCCAAGCTTCTTTATGCCGCTTTCCCTCTCGGCATCATGGGATCCCCAATTCCTTTGTAACTAACTTTTCTTGCATATCCAGGGTCCAGCAGCCCTGCAAAATAATATGCAGCCACTAGGAAAAAATGGAGTGTCTAACATAGACTGTGAATTCTTTGATAACATACAAGACGAGTCCTGCTAGAGTCGGACGTCTTTGAATTTGACATGCACGGTGAAATGTTTTGAAATATCTAAGTCATTCATGATATTGGTAATGTCGTAGATAGGTTAGATACAAAATTTTATGTCCATTGAATTCTTTTAACCTATATTTCTTTGAGTTGGAAATCTTGACCATTCAAATTTACTATTTGTTTTTGTCAAAGATCTAAAGCAAGTGGTTGTGATTATTTGAATGTATTGATTTCTCATGAATTACCAAGTTATGATATACCCAACATGATGAACCGCTTAGATCTTCTAAAAGAATTAACCGTGCATGTCAAAAAGGGGTATCGTTCTACGCTCAAGAACCATCCGACTCCAACCACGACTCATATAAGATAACACTATGAAATGCCTAAAGGATGATATTTAACAAGTAGTGTGTAGCAAACACTCGACCAAAGAAACTATAATGAAAACTAACGAAAAAGTATTTTAAAAATTCATATCGCAGATGAAAGTTATGCTATGGTACCAACTAGAGAACTGTTCATAAAAAACCCCCAGCCAAAAAAAGAAAGTCTGATTCTTCATTATATAAGCCTTGTTACTCGTCATAGAAAAAGTACAAATTCTAATCCCCGAGCAAGATACCTAAACTTTGGGCCTTGTCCATATCTGTCCCGGAGTTTCTTGCTATGCACAGAAAGCAACCACGCATTGGCACACAAAATGACCTAGATAGTAGAAGTGTCCAGGTAAGACTACTTTTAGTTCATAAAAAGGACATCCTCGGGTCAAATGAACAAAAACAATGGCTGACAGTACAAATAGGCGTATGGATGCAGAACAACAATTCTACTATGCCTTATGCTCCCTAGAAACAAGCATTTTTATGACTGATTTTGAAGAACCTAGATATTGAAAGCCATTGGCGAATGTAAAAAATCATTAATGAAAATCATAACCATGTAAGGTGTAGTAGCGTTTGTGTTTTCCGCAAGTGCATAGGCTATTGTAGTAAAGCTTATACAAGTACAAGTCAATTTCATAGGAACTCAACTTTAAAAAAAATTAAGTTTAAATAAAATTTAATTATAGAAATTAAATAATAACAAACTCAAATTTCAGATGTATTGAATTAATGAAGAGTACAAAATTCTAAACTAAAAAGACAAAAAATTAAATGAATTAACAACTAAAAATTAACTTTCCTAGCTTGATTGTAGTGGATTTCTTCCAATCTAGTCACGTTGGAGTCGACCAAGCTTCACTAATTCGTCACTAATATCTCTGATTAAGGATTCAACAATTAGATTAAAAATTGGTAATATAGACTAAGGAAAGAAATTTAGACTTGAACGACATAGATCAAATTTTTGGATGACAGATTGAGGATCAAGACCAATGGATAAGATAGGAAGTGTCCTAAGGTGAAGATCTAAAGAGGGATTTGAAATTTGAGAAGAAATAGAATAGAAATTTAAAGGAACATTTTGGTAAAAACAAAACCGTTGATTTGGTTCTTTTGAAACCAAATAAGGACTTATTTAGTATTTTTCTAGTTTCGTTTGAGAATAGAGCAAAATCTTAATAACACAAACCAAGAAGAAGACCAAGGGTAAGATTGGAATTCTTAGGTTTTTTTTTGTTTTGCCCGAGAGGATGAAAAGCACAGGGAAGAAGTTGATGCATAGGAAAGTGAAAATGGTGATTTCGGGCAAAACTCAAATTGGTTTTTGGTTGGAACGATGACGGAAGCAAAATCTATTAAGAACAAAGGGAAAACACACACACACACACACACAAAAACTGAGTATAAAACGATTGCAATAGTGGAAAATACGATGAAGGGAGATGGTGTGGCTAGGAAAGGAGGTGAATGGCTTGCAAAGGTTTTATTCTTCTCACTTCCTCTTTTAGTCAAGAGATCTCAAAAGAGATAGTGGTGCTGAATAATCCTTGATCTCTCTCCTCTTATAGTGAAAGAAAGCTCGTATATGTCTCAACCATGTTGCCCCTTGTCTTTATATAGATTTTTCATTGGAATTTGATTCCAAATCAACTTCTCTTCTCTAGAGGTGATTCTTTATCCAAATTTACTTTTCTAATGTCACCAATCTCCTTTTTCTGGGTAATTTCATCTTTCTTAATCTGATTCATTTAATTTGATTTAGATAGTCCAATTTCAATTTCATTAATCTGCAACATATAAAACTAAATTAGAAATATCTAAACCATGCTTTATATGTCTAATTGGATCCAATGATCATCTGACCGTTGAATTTTACAAATCAACGGTTGGATGGTTAATTGGAGCTAAAATGCATATTTTATCTAAAAATTGTAAAATTGATCGGTTTGATTATTTATACAAATGCTAAATTAAGGATATTTTAGCCAAAATTAAACATTAAACAGGTGGGCATTGTAGCATTCTAGATAGGCCTTTGTGATCCGCCCCGTCCCTGGACCCCGCATAGTCAGGAGCTTCATGCACTTGGCTGCCCTTTTTTAGTAGAATGTTTTATCCAACATCATTTCCAATTGTAACAAAGTAGGTTCTCCATTTGCGTCAACATTAACAAACAACTGTCTAGTCAATTGGGTGACATTTGTTGCACTTGTTAAAACTAGTACATTTGATCAAAACGTCAAAAATTTCATGATTCGAAACAGAAGCTGGTCAATCAACAACTTATTGGTTCGCTAATCAATCATTAACTTAGTTGGGAGAGTGTTAGTATATGTCTAACTCCTAGCTTTTAAGCATTAATATTTTGGCCTGGAAGTATCAAAACATAATTTCAAATATTAACACTCATGTTTTGGTAACCCATCATGAAACACAAAACTAAAATAACAAAGGAAATACAACATTTATCAATGAGGACATTCATTGACAATTAATAAGTAAATAGGACTATCATCATCATCAAGACCTTATCCCAATTAGGGGTCGGCCACATGAATCTTATTTCTCCATTCCACTCTATTAAATACCATGTCTTCATTTAGTCCCAAAGTTTTTAAATCTTTCCTCACCACTTCTATCCACGTTCTTTTGGGCCTTCCCCTTGCCCTTTTAAAACTTTCTACTTGTATTTCCTCACTTCTTCTAACCGGTGCCGTTGTTGATCTCCTTTGAACATGTCCAAACCATCTAAGTCTAGTCTCCCTCATCTTATTACCTATTGGTGCTAGCACTAAATTTCCTCGAATATTTTCATTTCAAATTCTATCTTTTCTTGTCTTACCACTCATCCATCTCAACATCCTCATTTCTGCAATGCTCATCCTATGAGTATGATGTTCCTTAACTGCCCAACATTTTGATCCATAGAGCATGGCCGGCCTTATGGCCATCCTATAGAATTTTTCTTTTAGTTTAAGTGGCACCCGTTGATCACACAAAACTCCAGATGCACATCTCCATTTTTTCCAACCCGCTTGAATTCTCTGGATAACCTCCCTCTCAATCTCTCCACTCTCATGAATTATTGATCCTAAGTACCAAAAGTAGTCTTTGGTGGGGACTTCTTGGTTATCAATCCTGACTGGTATTCTACTCCTACTCTCCTTGCTAAAATTACATTCCATATATTCTGTCTTAGTTCGACTAATTTTAAATCTTTCAAATTCTAATGCTTCTCTCCATAATTCTAGCTTTATGTTTACACCTTCCCTTGTCTCACCAAGTAAGACTATATCATCAACAAATAACATGCACCAGGGAATCTCCTCGTGTAGATATTTTGTTAGCTCATCCATAACCAATGTGAAAAGGTATGAACTCAATGCTGATCCTTGGTGCAATCCTACAGTGACAGGAAAATTACCAGTCACACCACTAGTGATCTTAACATTTGTTACCACTCCCTCATACATATCTTTAATTATGTCTATATATCCTTGCGAAACCCCTTTACCACCAAACACTCTCCATATTAACTCTCTAGGGGCTATATCATAAGCTTTCTCTAAATCAATAAAGACCATGTGGAGGTCTTTCCTCCTTTCCCTATATTTCTCTACTAATTGTCTTAGTAAGAAAATAGCCTCCATGGTAGACCTCCCAGGCATGAAACCAAATTGATTCTCTGATACACTTGTTTCATGACATAGCCTCTTCTCAATCACTCTTTCAAAAAGTTTCATAGTGTGGCTCATAAGTTTGATCCCTCTATAATTAGTGTAGCTCTGTATGTTTCCTTTATTCTTATAAATTGGTACAATAGAGCTTTTCCTCCACTCATCAGGCATTTTCTTTGATTTTATAATCTTGTTAAACAACTTGGTCAACCAAACTACCCCAATGTCTCCCATATGCTTCCAAACCTCTACTGGTATACCGTCAAGCCCCATGGCCTTTCCTGATTTCATCTTTTTTAAGGTCTCTTTTACTTCAGGTATTCTAATCCTACGTTCATACCTATAATATCCAATGTTATTTTGATTTATAGTATTTTCAATTCCTATATTCTCAAGGCCATTGTTATTTAACAATTTTTGAAAGTATGTTTCCCACCTTTGTTAGATCTCATCATCTTTGACTAATACCCTTTGATCATCACTTCTTATACACCTAACATGATCTAAGTCCTTACCCTTCTGTTCTCTTACTTTTGTAAGTTTAAACACATCTTTCTCACCTTCTCTTGTTCCTAGTCTATTGTAGAGCTCATCATATGCTTTAAGTTTAGCCTCACTTACTATTCTCTTAACAACGTTTTTAGCATTCTTATATTGCTCATAGTTTTCGTTATTTCTAATCTTCTGTCATGCTTTAAAACGCATAAATAGGACTATAATAAATATAATAACCTCCACAGTCGCTCTTCTGCAAAAGGTGTGAGGGGAAGCTTTCAACCTCAAACGAGGCAGGACCAAACCTTAAGGCCTCTCATTAGTTTTTTTATCTTAAATAAAAATCTTTAAAGAAAATTTTGTAAAAATAGCAAAACGGTTACTACAAGTTAATGAAGAGAATGTAATCATTTTCAAACTTCTAAAAGTTAGTACCCTCTTTTCCAAACCGAGAAAACTTCCCTGCTCCTGGAGGTTGTTCTACTCTGACTCCAGAAAAGAGCATCTAAAACGTAATATGATTTTAACTTAGATTATTCTGTTCTCGGTTACATTCCTAAAGGGCAGCCCATATCGCTCATGAAGATTTGAAATCCTTCAATGAGAACAAGGGCCTCAGCCACATTGAATATGATCTAATAAAATTATGAAATTGTGGTCCTACGGGTCTTTGGCATTGAAAATTCTTTCTTCTTTACTCTATGAAAAGTTGAACTCTTAATTGTCCAACATTTAAGAAAAAGGTTAAACGCTAATCCCATTCTAAGCTTCAAATATCACACATTATATATTCCACCATTCTCTAGTTCAATGAAATTGATGAAACTAGGCATACACACAGCCTCTCCGCATGTTCAAGGATGGATGTATGTGAAGACTTCCAAACCGAAAACAGGGTGTGTGGTACACCATGTCTGCATGTCCGCGTGCAAGGGGTGAGTGGGTTGTTTAAAGACTGCATTTGCAGCTTGCATTCTTATAAGTTTAACAAAGTTGATGAACTAAACTTCCATTTTATCTATAATTTGCCGAATCCTCAATTTTTTCTATAAACTCCACACACAAATTTTTTTTATAGAGAAAACATACCTTCTTTTTTAAAGCATAATCAAATTATATATAGAAAACTAGGGATACTATAGATAGAAGCTCGCATATTCTCAAACTTCTTGATGTATTGCGATAATTTTCAAATATTTGTCTTAATTATTCTTGATAAATTTCATAATATGTGTGTGTATTTATGTATGTTGAAAAGAAAGTGATCTTTTTGGGCTTCTTCATGAACTATATATATTACTACCAGTTTTATGGTTTTGTAAGTTTGTTGGGTTCAATATTCGAGGCTGTGTTCTTATCACTTCCATATATTTTCCTCGTTCATGGTGGCAAAGAATATCTTATAGGGTGTTATTGTTGTGCTTGAGATGAGATAATCTAACTTCATATAAGATGATATGAGCTATATCACTATTACTGTTGCTTATATATACTAAGAAGAAAACGATCTTTTTTGGGCTTCTTATGTATGTGTGTATGTGTGTGTGCATGTATATATAAGGTTTTTGTTTTTGTTGGGTCTCACGTGAGAGGTTGGGTTCTTGTCACATCCCTTCTATTTTCTCCTGTGGCAAAGAATACCTTATAGGGTGTTAATGTGGTGCTTGAGATATTAGTGGTTATTGAGTTGAAATGAGATGAAGCTAAACACCACTAATACAGCATTAAGGAAAGGATTATCTACAACCGTGACCTACATTGAGGGGATCTAGACTTCCAAGTGCAAATCACATTGCCCATTATACCTGCCTCTGAAACTAAATTTGAATTTCACACAAGTTTCGCTTTTGTTTCGTAGTGTTTCTAGGATATTTGCTAGTAACATATAAGAAACTGACAAGTTATAAAAAAATATTTGTATTTAAATTAACACAATTCAGATCTAGTTCAAAAGACCGAACATGTAAGAACTACGCTCAAATTCTTAAGCTATTGAAAAGCAATAAATGTCTCAGGAAAAAAAATCTTTTACTTTCCAATAATTTAGTAAGAATTGCTTATCCTTCAAAAGAAAAACTGATTATTTTAGGTGAAGATTACCCTTTGTGGGTTGAATTTTCACTAGTACACGCATAGAAGGCGTACATAGTGGTAGTGATCGGAACATAAAGAAATGGAAGAGTACAAGCGAAGTCATGTCATATGTAAAAGCCAGGTTTCAATTCTCATCCCATCCAACTATATTTCATCTTCGTTTTTCATTAATCTACATAAGAAAAGCAACAGTCACAGAGCCTGCATAAAGAAAAAAGATGAAAAAGGGCATGGGTTTACCCTCTAGCCAGAGATGCTGATTTTGTTTTAGGAATGACCTTTTTAAGGACATTTTGCCAATCCAGCTTCACTCCTCTTATTGACCCCTTTTCGAAATCCAAGGCACTTTTTTCAGTTTTCAGAAACCAGTTCTCATATGGAATTAAATAATTTGCTAGTTTGGGATGTTTTGCCGTACAGGTAAAATTTGGTATTTACACCCTTGGTTAGATAATGTGGATAGGAGAGAAAATTGTTCTTTTTAGTTAACATTGTCTTTTTTGGTCGGGTTTCATTGGAAAGGAAGAATAAAAGTTTGTGGGTGGCCTTTCGTTTTAAGAAAGATGGTGATGCTAAGAAAGATCTCGGCCGTTAATGGTTATGGTGCAGATTGATGCACACACATATACACTTAATTGGGTTCACTATCACGCCTATTAACCATGTATATGTATACAGGGCAGTGCACAAGGCCTTCTTGTTTTGTTGTGGAAGAGGGAAAGGAGCAGTGGTAGAAATATTGATGGAATATCGTGTTGGAGTTAAACTAATAGGGGAATGGAGTGAGTCCTAGCAAGGACTCGAGCGAACAGAAAATGTCCAATAATTGCACTATTTCACACCGGGAATCATATAGTTCTGAAATGTGAGTTGTATTTGTAGAGTGGATGCTTACTTTCATAGCACTAAAATTTGGCAGGCGGGTGATAAAAGCCATGACCTTCTATGGCTTGAGATTTTTACTAATGGTTGTTGGTTCTTTTCTCCTTTCTTTTCTTTCTGCGCAGAATACTCTGTTGGTTTTTCTTTTCAACGAGAGATGATAACAGTAGTATCAATAATAAGATGATTGATGGCAATCCATCCAAAGATAAGAGTATCATTGAATTCACTTTGTTCACAGGAAGCACATGTGAGGTAAGAGTTTCATGATACCAATCATTTTTTGACCTTATCTTAGCCATGCCTAATTTCTTTTTCCCTTTTTTCTTTTCTTTATCTAAAAAAATATGAAAAGGCATATACTCACAATGTGAAGAAAGAATCTACAAGCGGCAGAGAGCCCTACCCTTCATAGATAATGGGGACCATGCAAAAATGGTCAAGAGGGAATATGTTTTGGGGTAACGTAAAACCCGCATATGTACATAGCTACATGTCTTCATTTCTATAGATTTGCACCATACTGAAACTTAGGAATTAGTATATGCTTGTAGATAGTTTGCTTGTAAATCTTAGATGTAGAATATATATATGGCAAGTTGCAAATTACCTCAAAACTACATTTAAACTTAGGTGACCATATGAATAGAGACCACCTATTAGCTGGCACCAAAGTTAAGTACGCCACCAGCAAATCAGTCAATATGGTAGGCCTCACAATATTATAGAAGCCAACAGTCAGTGAGGAAAGGCAAGGCAGAAGTGATTGAATAGGAATCATGGTCAATGTTCTTGGGTGTCGTTGCATACTATTTTCAATATCAAATGGTGTTGCATTTACTTGATAAATTAGTGGTCTCAAATGCTAGAAGTAGACATTAGTTATGGTTAAAATTTTGGAAAATTTTCACTTTATTACTCTATAGTTGCCATGCAGCTTCTCTAAATGGGCCTATATTTATCAACTAAACACATAAAGCCCTAAATTTGTCAACTTGTACCTCCAAAATACAAAATTTGAGGGATTGTTAAAATTAGTGATTGAGAGTGGTCGCGTGCCTAAAATGTAACAACTTTGAAGAACATAATAGGAATTTTAAGAAATATATACATTAAATGACACAAATACCCTTATCTTTGAATCAAAATTTCAATTGTATACCCTTTTGGTTTATGATTTAAATATCTTATAATATTAATTTCTCTATTTTTTTTATTTATCAAAATACTCAAGACTTTAGAAATAAGAACCAAAAACTAAATGGAATTATGAGTCTAATAGTTAGGATTTGCAAAACCTACACAAATTTCATTTCGAAAATCTCAAAACCTCTTATAAGCTTTCTATATACAAATTGTTTTAGAAATATTTGAAATTATAGAGCTAAAGTTTGAGATTCAAATTAGAAGCTTCATGGAATATTTCTACCTACTAGTGTTTCTTGTTGAAAATTTTCACTATAAATTATTTAAAAATCCAAAATAGAATGCCACCTAACTAGCCTCTATCTTTGGCTAATCTATTCCATTAACCTTGTTTGATTTACCCATTTAGGCTGCTTGTGAAAAATTCATGCCCATAAAATGCTTCTACCTACTAGTTTTTCTAGTTAAAAGAATTTAATGATCATGTTTTAAATCTAAAATAGGTTGCTATGTTGCTAAAACCTACATTTGCATAATTTGATTCATTTGTCTTGTTTAGTATATGCTATTTTAGCGTACCAGTGAAAATTTAATCCCATTGGACACTTCTATAAATTAGTTTTACTAGATAAAAAATTCAATGATCATTATTTATGAATCCAAAATGGTAGTGAGTTTAATAAGAAGAAAGAGAAGAATAAAAAAGAGGTCAAAATTGATGTTGCCACCCTTTTTCTCTCTTTAGTTTATTTCAGGGTACTGATATATGCATTTAGTTTTCTTCATGAACCCCTAAATAAATAGTTACAAAAAAGTAAAATTTTAATTAAGTGGGTCAATATTTTTGAAAATCTATACCATTAATAATATTCAATGTTTCTCATGTTCTCATGCATTGGATTATCCTGGCAAATGCTGCCTTCAATTGTAAAATGGATGGATGAAACATTCTATGGTTCTTTTTTCAACTCAAGAAAACAACAAGTAGGATCATGCAATGGATGACAATTTTGGAGTATGAGCCATCTAGGTAAAGGAAAACATTATCAACAGTTTTGATCTTCAAAATTTTAGGCCTAACCTAGAGTTATAGTAGTTTGTATCACTTATTAAGGGGCTTATGAGGAAAAGCAAGGGTCACATATATCAATACCCTTGTTTTATTTTTAAATAAAGTACCACAATTCTTTAGTATACCTGTGGAAAAAGTGTGTGAATGTAAAGTGATTACTTTCTATTAGCAAATTTAATAGAACGTTAGTTTTGGACTACAAAGGAACAAGTTGAGAAGTATAGACCTTTATGTGTTCAATCGATAAATGGAGGCCTTTTGAAGACTTCTCAACAACTTTAGGATAATAAAGTGAAACTTTTTTAAAAATTTTAAATGATAGTGTCAGTTCTATAACATATTCTACCAATGATAAAAGCTTGAGTAAAACACTTGGATTAAACTTTATAAATTGGTAAAATACAATCTTGTGGATGGTCTTAACCATGATGTATTTTCATCTCTATCAAGGGAGTTGGATGCCCTGAAAAGGGGTAATTTTGTTTGTAAATCAATTATTAGATTCTTTCTTTTTATGTTTTGTAGTGGTAAGAGCTCTAAACTCCCATCCTTTTGTTTGTCAAAGAAGGCACTTATCCAACTTTACTAATGTGTGTGTGTGTGTGTGTGCGTGTGTGCGTGCGTGCGAGCGCATAATATATCTAATTTCATACTTATTTTTATTATGAATAAAATTAGACTTCATTTCAAGCTATAAGTGGATAATCCCTGAGAAATGGTGAGCTAGAAATGTGATGAATCACCAAAGACAAAACATTAAGTCTATTTAGACTAGACTTTGGTAGACTAAGAGGCCCAATAGAGTTGGATGTCTCCTAGTATAGACTAAGGCGACCAACTAATTACAAGCCCAAGATCTTAAATGGACTAGGATTAATTGATGATAGATGGCCCAAGTTAATACAACTTTATTTAGGGCCTATCCTATCACTTAAGATAGCACCACTACATAGGCGGCTTTTAAAGTTGGTAAAAAATGCTAGTAGAAGTCAACTAAAAAATGACTTCTATCGAGCCGACTTCAAAAGTCCATGAATTTTGAAGTCGTTTACATAAAGGAATTTAAAGCCCAAAACTTTTGAAGTTGCTTAGGTCTAAAACGACTTCAAAAATCTAGAATTTTAAAGTCGTTTAGGTCTAAATGACTTGAAAAGTTCCAGACCTTTGAAGTCATTTAGACCTAAAGGACTTCAAAAATCTGTAACTTTTAAAGTCGTTTAGAAAGTTCTAGAGTGGAAGACTTTTCAAGTAATTTAGGTCTAAACAACTTCAAAAGTTTAAGACTTTTCAAGCTGCTTAGGTCTAAACAACTTTAAAAGTTATAGATTTTTAAGTTTAGGTCTAAATGACTTCCAAATTTCTCTTTTTTCATTTTTCACATTGTGATCACTACCACTGACATACATTTAATATAACACTTGATACAATTTTCTTACAATCTTTATATACATGAAAAACAAACATACATCCAAATTCATCATTAGTCACTTACACGTTGGGTACAATACATCCAAATTCATCATTATCCATCCATACCTATCTTGAAAATACTTTATAAAAGAAACCACAACCCATGCATTGATTATAACATCCACATTCACGTCATTTGTAAATCTATACATGTTCACATTTACTTTCACACTCTAAGTTACCCTCATTCATCATCCCATAAAAGTTATATAATTCAATGAATATATTCAAAATCAACGGTCATATTTGCTTCATTTATAAGCTCCAAATTCACTTCATCCATACTCATTTACTCCCACACTTTCTAGTCATTTATTTTTTAATATATATATATATATATATATTCCAAATAAAATAATAAAAACTAAAAGAACACATACAAGTGAATGAAAAAAATACATTATTATGTATTTTATACATGCAATTATTCTAAGGGTTTTAATTAAAATTCAGTACATACTCAGCCCATTTGCTTCATATTCTATTGAGGTTTAATTTGGAGTAACTCTTCTTGTATGCCCACTTAGAAAGGATAGTAGCCTATAATATAACATATTTAATTCAGGTAACATTCTTTTACCTAGATCCATAAAAAACTATAAAAAAATAAAAAGTGTCTTACCTTTCTTAATTGGGAGACACCAACACCATCAAATATTAGGGTCCTCATGTATCTCAGCACATAGTACCCACACTTCCAAGCAGCTATTGTCTAGGGCATTGTTCAACAAGGAAAACAAAAAGAATCAATAAATATCATTTGTAATATTGTATGCTTAATTAGTGGTAAAATAGATTAATAAACTATTTTCTATACCTTGACATTCTTCCAAGTGAGTTTTGGTGGTTGTACAATCTCAATCAAATTAGCCATTTGAACCATACTCTACAAATTTAAATTTTAAATGCATTATATATGAATAACAAATTATTTATCTATAAATAATATATGAAAAGAATAAAAGCTTACTTATTTATAATTTCTACGAGGGTAAAACTAATGCGCAATCCACATGAATGAAAAAAGAAAGCTTGCCCATGATGCACATCCAAAACGAGCAGCTTCCAATGAGCCCTATATAGACAATCATATGAATTGTATTTAAAGTTGAAAATCCCTAACTATAATATAAGTTGGCAAGAAAACAAGAAAATTAAAACTTACCCACTATTGTAGGGAATCACTAAGCCCTGATCCTTTGAGCACTAGAAGAAGCCTGATAAAATATCATGAATACACATATCTATTAACCATTGCTCCACAAATAATGCCGAGGTCAAAGAATTAGTAAAGTGTACCCTTACTCTCAAAAAGGTTAGTTGCATCATTCAAGAAGTTTTGCTCACAAAAAGAAATAATTATTACCTATACCGTTAAAATACAATCTCCTCTATGCAACAACTCTTTTTATTTTATTTGAGAATCACTTCACCAGAGCAAATCCAACCTTAAAAATATTTCTATTTCTTTCCCTCCAAAGTTCCCATATTATAAGTGCTAATCTCCATCCCTATAGTTTTCTTCATTTTTCTGACTCCACTTTCCAATTCTATGTTAGGAAGAAGTCTTGAATTTGGAAAGGGCATTAAAAGTATACTAGACCAACTAAGAACCTCGATGTGAAACCTATGATGCAAATGAGAAATAAATAAAAATATGGCAAATGTCCTCTAAGCTATGAAAACACATTATACATCTATTTACATGATTCTATACTCTAGTAACCAAAACATTTAGTGTCGATGATTCATTTCATCTAAAATATTGATTTTTGAAGTTACATTCTAAGAGTAGACCTTTGATATCTTGTTATCAATTATACCTTCTAATGCTAACTATTTAAAACATGATTTCACTATGAAAGTACCTTTTGACCTCTTCTATTTAAAAAACTATTACAAATGATATTTTTTGCTCAAGTGCATGTTAGATTATTTATTTATACCAATGTCCAAAAGTTTTCTCTCTAAACAAGTTTAAATAATATATTACATATTCTAAAATGAAGGGATATGTGTCCCACTTTTCCCGAACAAGACTCTATAACTCATTCTTTAAAATCATATATTCAAGTTAAAAAACCTAATAGCCTAGTGGTTTTGTGAAAAGAGGTACCTCTCTAGTTAACACTAGTTCACAAGTTCAAGGTTGGCACCCTCCAACATATTAGAATTTTCATTTATTCCAATGCCCAAAAATTTTCTTCCTAAATAAGTTTTAAGGATCTATGATATATTCTAACAAATGAAAGATATGTGTTTAACTTTCTCTCACCAAGACTTCGTAACTAATTCTTTAAAATCATATATTCAAGCTTGAAGGCCTCATAGCTTAGTGGTTTTGTGATAGATGTACCTCTCTAGTTGATGCTAGGTGACAAGTTTAGTTGCTAGAACTTGAATTTTTTCCTTTTATTTCATAAAAATTTAATTTAAAAAATAATAATATTATAATATATATGAAATCATTCTAATTAGAATTGAACTAGTAGTTGTAGTAGTAATAGAAGATTATATAATTCTATTTATTGAGTGTAGTTCTAAAGAAAGAATAAGATAAAATAAGGATGTAATTTGGATCATAATGAGATATTCCTCTGATTCATTCAAAAAGGGAGAAAATAGGTGGAAAAAAAGGAAGGTTGGTACCCTCCATTCCATTATGGGATGTATAAATCTAGGAGAGTTTATGAGTGGTTTTCTTTGTAATTTTTCACTTGTACCAAAAGAAAGAATTCATAAATTCGACAATCAAGTTTCGTGATCTTACCCATGTTTTTTCCCTTTTTTCCAATCTAAAGGTATCTCGGCTTCATTACTACTATTTGTGTTTATCACAATGATAAATGATATGTACTTGAAGAATATATATAAATTAAATTAGTATGTTTCTTTTATCCTTCTTTTTCTGATTGGAATGTGACACTAAAGATATCCTTTGTCTATGTCTAATTTGAGAGTATGTGCATGACCATCTTATAAATAGTTTAGACATTGAAATAATGTTTTTCCAATCTAAATGATTATTTTAGAAATACTTTTATCAAATACATGATCATTTTGTTGCATGTATGTCTAGGCACTTATAGATCAAGGGCAGAAAAGGCATCCTACCACATGACTCATATGGTGCGATTGCATGACCCTTTGTCTAGCACTACAAATTAAGGGTATATATATTATTCGAGAAGGAACCTACTGGTGGTTGCATGATCCTACACATAAGCTACAACTACATGACCTCAAAAGCCCCAGACACATGTCCCTTCCAGAAGGATTTTTGCATCACCATAGGGATGACATTGCACGACAATTTTTCACAGAGCCAATTCCTTTTTTATTTTGGTAAGAGCAAAACCCATAATAAAAATTTTCTGTTGTGATCTACTTTAATTGAGTGTGCAAGTGTTTATAGGATCACCACAAGCTATGTCTTGAGAAATCATTTGTGTTCTCTAGCATTTAAGAACATTTAACTGATTATTTTTTAAGGTTCCATATAATAAAAATGCTACATGCCATTCGTAAAAAAATTCAAGTTTTTATGAGACTACAAATACCATTTGAAATTTTTTTTTAAGTGTTAAAAAAAGATACATATCATTACTTAAAGATTTCCATATGCAATAAGTGTCTAATCATTACTTTTAATCTAGGGTTTATTGCATAAAGCACTGAAAGACCTTTCCACCACATCAAAGATTACTCAAAACTGGCATCATATGACCAAAATAAGATCAATTGAAGGTGAAGAGGTTTTTGAAGTTTTGCACTGAAACATTGACCTTTAGAGTTGTAGATCACCCTTCAGTAGCGAGAGTGCTTTCAAGCTATTACATTATAAGGTCAACCTTCCAAGATTAATAGTCAACCTTCAAATATTTTTTTCATTGTTTGAGATGTTGTTTTGCATCAAATTGTGCTCAATAGGAGAGAATTCAAATTTTAAGTTGATTTTGCCACTTAAGAATTATGTTTTGGGTTCCACCAGTCATATTTTGACTTCTCATTAATGGTTTTCATCCTCCAATCAAAGATAAGACTTCTCCAATGGCTATTTCATCTTTCAATCATGTGTTCACATCTCCAACAATTACTTGGTCATACAATCAAGTGGAGAGTAATCTTCAACAGCTTTTTCATCATCTAATGATACTTGGCTGATTCAAACATAAATAGAAGAAACTTGGGAGGATTCAAACCCAAGCAAAGGCATCTATAAGGAAGAAACTCAACCACTGAGGTACAACCTTCATCTACAAGTTCTACACATCAATACTTTTTGTAATTTGGGTTGTTGTCTTTACTTCTCTCTTTCATTCTTGATTTTAGATTGTAATTCTTAGAAGAAGAAAAAAGTCCTTTTTTTCATACTTTTCTTCATTGTTTGAGTTGTAAGAGAGAGATCTCTCTTGGGAACTTATTGTTCCACCTTTGTATTTTGACAATGAGTTTGTGAGAGCTCAATCTTAAGTGTCCAAGCATTATATCAACTTGGGGTGTGCAAAAATCTCATAACAATTAGTGAATACTCAAGGTGGGGATAAACTTTAGAGACTCAAGGAGGGGATATCCTTAAGAGAGAATAAGTAGTTGTCATTTTTGGGTGGGCCAAACCTCTATGTCCTTACATCTTTTATTTTATTTTCATCATTTGTTGCTTAGGTTGTGTCTGTCATACTTGCACTTATAGTTCTATCATTTCTCATTGATATTTACTTACATCTTCTAGGTGAAGAAATGCATGAAAAATATTGTATGCAATGTTAACATAATTTCTTCCAAATCTTAATGTGCATGCTTCTAGGTGTTTAACGATTTGCATGTGTGTATCCTTTTGAGTAAAAGTTTCTTAATCTTTTTAAAATCATTGTGCTTATCTTCTAAGTATTTGTTTCTTTGCCTCTGAGATCATTTTGACACTAAACACTCTACTTTACAGAGGCTTCAGAATTGTAGAAGCTTAAAACCCAAGAAGAGGGTGAAAAAGTGATTATCTTGCTAGAATTATTCCTTGAGGAGGTGTTAATCAAAATTTTCTATTATTTTTGGAGGAGCTATATTAGAGCATTATTTGGGAGGTTTCGTGGAATATTATTGGGAGTATTTTTCAATTTTCTAGTCTACCTCTCTCTACTTGGTCAAGTATAATTTCCTTCATCTCTGTTGTTCAATTTTTTGAATTTAGGTAGTTTATATATAGAATAAGAATTTAGGATAGGTGTCATATTTTCTAGATTTTTTTTTTTTTTTTTTACTTTCTATTGTAGCATTCTAGATTAGCATTCCCTAGAGGAAAGGGAAAGGAGAATATTCAACCTCTCTCCTTCCCTAAGAACCCTCTCCCCATTTTTTAGCCTAGTTTGGAGGATTTCTCTGCATACATAGTTGTGGAAATTCTTAGCAATGGAAGAAAATCCCTTATCATTCCTTCCATCTTACATGTTCATAGAAATACATCAATCAAAGTAGAGTAGTTCTGCATTTAGCTAGGATACATTACCATCTTGCCAACATTCTAGTGTTTGATGGAAAACCAAAGTGGTTCTTCCATCATGGAAAGCCAAAGAGGTTCTTCCATCATGGACTTCTTGTACTACTTATGCTTAAACTCTAATGTACTCTAGATGTTTGATACAGTGTCACATTCATTATGCCATATTTGTACATTCGTAGTTTACTTATCATGTCTTTGTGAACCATTGGTTATATCTTTCATCAACTATATCTTACTAAGACTATTTTCAAAGGATGAACCGCCATATTCATCCTAAACTCCAATCAAGACAACATGGTCAATGACTTGAATAAACAAAAGAGGTTGTGGTGGTGGAATTCTTATCCCTAGGGATTCTATGGCATCCATAATACCATATTCACACAAACAAAATATCCTTTCATTAGATTAGGTGACGGTTATGATATGCAAACACAATGAAATTCTAGACTACATAATCTAATGCATTTAGCTTCCCCAACTTGAGAGTAAAATGATTGAGAGTTTTTTAAAGAAAACTAGATTTTAAGAAACTTTATAAACATTTCTACCTCATTTAGTGTCATGTTGTTTTTGCAAAACTATAAAGAAAAATAGTTCATACACTGCATAGGGAAATGAATTCCTAACAGTTCATGCTTAATGGGATATGATTTGGTAGATGTTTCATAAGATATAACCATACATAGAGCATTCATGGGCAGGCTTAGGAGCTTTGAGAGACAAAATT
Source organism: Warburgia ugandensis (assembly GCA_035236585.1). Lineage (NCBI taxonomy): Eukaryota > Viridiplantae > Streptophyta > Magnoliopsida > Canellales > Canellaceae > Warburgia > Warburgia ugandensis. Next base: position 30,603,451 of record CP141139.1, on the reverse strand, counting down.
ACTTGTTGTAAATATTCTTCTAACACTATTTATGGATTATTGTAATAGGGAAAGACAATTTTGTTGCTAGAAGTGTGTTGAGATTGCTTTTAATAATATACTGACTATGATTCTAGGGCTCAAGCATCATGATTTCAAACTCTTATTTTTCACGACAAGGTGAAATAGGTGAAGGATTCAAAAGTTCATGATTCTCGACTCTTGTATTTCTCTCATAGAAGTTAACGTAGTTTGTTTGGTCTTAAAGGTTTTTTTCCAAGTTGAGTTGTTCACCATAAAACTAAGTTTTGCTTACTAGATATGAAAAGTGGTTTTAGGTGGGGAAGTAGTACATGTGTTTATTTTTATTTTTTTAGAGAATCTCTATTACAACCTTCACTTTATAGGATAACTAGCAAATTGTCCAAGTGATGTCCAAGGTACAAATTCTCTATAGAAAGAGTTCAAGATAATAAATATATATTTAATATAAATTTAGCATTAAAATTTAGATTAAGAGTAGAGGCCACAAATTATATGTGAGGAAAAGTAGATGTGAAATGATTTGAAGGAAAAAATGATGAACAAATGCATTTTCCAACTAAAGGGTACCAATCACCTTCTAAGGCCACATATGCCACGTCAACTTGATGGAAGTTTTTAATATGACTAATGATGACAGCTCTTCTCATTTACGCTGATTTTGTCTTCATTGGACATTCACATTCTGAGACCCTTGATCTTAATATACCTATTTAGAGTTTTCTTAAGAAAACAAAGCTTTTGATTTATGCTAGACTATAGCATGTTGATTAAATATTCGTTCTACATGAGACCAAAATCATGTTGCTTATGATGTATAAGTTTATTAGTGATATATATATATATATATCTAGAAATATTGCATATATACCTCTATATTTAATAGGTTTTAGTCCTACAAATCACTTAAATATCACTAATTAGGGTTCATTATATATTTTACAAGTCCATGGTACAAATGAAAAAATGCACAAAATTAATAATTTTACGAATGAAAAAGCAATTGTTAAGTATTCAATTTTGGTCAAAATACCCCTAATTTAGCATTCAATTAGATCATCTAACCATTCAATTTTACAAAACTTAGCTTGATTTTGAATTTAAATCTAATTGACCATCCAAACCTTAATTTGTCAAAATCAATGGTCAGATGATCATTAGAGTTCATTAAATGACTAATGTACAGTTCAGATGATTCTAATTTAGTCTTTTTTTTTGCAGATCAACCAAAGGACGCACAGATGACTAAGATCAAAATTTAACGGTGCAGATCATCTTAAAGAGGATTGGATGGACCAGATCGCCCATGAAGATGGATGTGATAGTTTCCTAAACGATAATTGAGCTCAAGTGGAAATCATGGACAAAAAGGGCAACTTGCAAATTTGTAGGAGTTTCCAAAGTCAAGAGAGGGGACCCAATTTAGCAAGGAGAAAAAGGCAACCCCTTCCCCCACTTCTTTCTTTCCTTTTCCTTTTCTTTTTTTTCCTTTTCTTTCTTTTTTTTCTTTTTTCTTTTTCCTTCTTTCCTTCCTTTTCTCTTTTCTTTCTTTTTCTTCCTTTTCCATTTCCTTTTCCTTCCTTCTTTCTTTCCTTTTCTTTTTCCTTTCCTCATTCTCATGTCCCCACTTACCTTTCCATTCTTTTTCTTCACCTCTTCTACTCATTCTCACCCACCTCTTCTCTTCTCTTCCACCACCCCCTCTCTTCTCCTTCCTTCACTCTCCCTCTTCACTAGTCTTCCTTACCTCCCTCTTTCTCTCTATCCCTCCTTCCTTCCCAACATCTCTCTCAGCTCTATCTCCTCCTCCATCGAACAGTCCAGCACCAACCTGCTCTGCCTCACCATCACGACCCATCTATGTTCACCCAACTTCTCCTCACTCCCAATCTCTCTCCACTACTCTTTTCTCTATCACGCACACAACAACCCCTCTATCAGAAACTGACGCCCAGAAAAGGGCGTTGCTTTTCTTCTTCAAACAAGCATCCACGTCCACTTTTTCTCTTCCAAGCACTATCCCTTGCACGCACAAACCCATCAACCTTTTCCCCCTCTCTCTAACTTCTCTCTTATTTTACGTCTCTCTCGTCTGCCCATCGTTCCCACTGCCAGACGACGCCTAGAAGGGGTGTCATTTTTTTTTTCCATTGAGATCCAGCACCCCCAATTCCCTCCTCCATCACCGGAGTCTGCCCCAGTCCAAACCAGGCCCGGCGTCATCTTCCCCGGCCCTGAATCATATGACACCCAGAAGGGGCATCATTTTTATCTCACCGAAAAAGCATAGGAGCAAGCCAGGCGAGTCCAGCCTGACTGTGGGACTCCCAGATCACCTCAGGCCTAGGACGGTACCAGAGGAAGGCCCAGAAGATCCAGATCGTCTGATTTTGCACGAGACGATCTAGCATCTCTGTTTTCTCCCTATTCCTTCCTTTCCTCTTCCTCATCCGGCGCTTTTCTCGTCTTCAAATGGTCTAAGACTGGAAACCCAAAACGGATTTTTCTCCCGTACCTCTTTCCTTCTCTTCTTTCCCTCTTCCCTCTTCCCTCTCCTCTTCTTCTCCTTCCTCCGGCTCCCCCTTCTTCATTAGGTTTCCTGGTTTTTCCTAGAAAACCAGATTTTAACAAAATGCTGGTTTTGCCCCTCTCTTAAAATTCAATTCCATTTCTATCCTTTTTCAGAAATTACATCTGTGTCTTGCTATATTCTGGTTCTGTTTTATCCATCTTTTTCTTATCTAGGAACAGACAAATTCCAGACAGATCAATTAAGGCTTAACCTAATCAACGGGTTAGCCTTAATCAAAACCAAATCCTCAATTTCTCCTTTGTTTCTCAACAGAATTCAAATTAATTTTACAAAGTTATTCTTAGGACATCCCTAGACATAACCAACGCCCAAATCTTGAAATCACAATTTAGCCCAGATCTTGACCATTTTGAAGAATCTGTCAAATTCGACTGGTGGATCACTAATCAAGAACGTGTTGAAGATATCTGTAAAGGCTGATCACCTTTTAGAAGACCAGAAGTGAAGATTTTGATAAAGATTGATCTAGAGAAGTAGTTTTTTCTCATTATTTGATTTTATTTGTTTTATTTCAGAACTGGAAATTCCGTATTTTTGAGAATTTGATTAGATCTGAACATTGATTCTCATTTCAATAATTCCAGTAATTTTGAGTGATTTCTTTTTAAATTTTACATAATTAAGTTTTATTCAAACTCCATCATTTTAAATCAAGTCCTCGAGGGATCGACCCGTACTTGCATAAACTACACTACAATAGCCTGTGCACTTGCGGTTAAATAATCAACAAGTTTTTGGCACCGTTGCCGGGGACTTGTAAAGGAGTTTTCATAAAATTTAATTAAAAATCCAAAAAAATAAAAAACTTTAGGAATTGCAATTTTTAGCATTTTTAGGTGCATTTTTCAATTATTTTTAGGGCATAATCACCTTGTTTCCTGAATTTGGTACTAGTTTCTAATTTTATTTTTCAGGAAATTGGAAAGTGGAGGAATTGGGCAAGAGGATCTTCACCAAAATGGAAACTTCCCTGCTTTCCTAGAATAGGACTTTCTTTTTTCTTTTGAGTGAATCTTGTAGTGAGGATCCTTGTAAATTGCAATTTTCATTTTAAATTTTAAAGGGTTGAATAATACAGGGCAAGTGTGGGATAAGGTGGCCCACACTTGATCTTCATCAGAAACCCCACTGTGAGTTTCCTCACTCATTTATTTCCTAGATTAGGATTTGCATTTAGAATAATTTGCATTGTTTGGTAGTGTAACTCATATAGAAGCATCTTTTATAATTGTTGCATTTTAAGATTTTGCATTAGTTTATTGCTTTTAATTGCAATTTTAGGGCATGTTTAATGTTTTAAGGTGATTTATATGCTGATCAAATTGCCATGGTGTGTGAAATTAATTAGTAAGGGCACCCTACCCCCATAAGATCAAGGGTAGATTTCATCACCACTTCTTGGCCCACTTAGGATAATCACCTCAAGCGCGCAAATCTTCCTTTCACATTAATTTAAAATCAATCAGAAGAGACCTATAGGGCCATCACATGCTTGTAGGACCCACTTAATAGGACGTGATTTACTGTCAGTCCAGTGGCTTTTGATCACTGTGGTTATTGGGGGTTACTTAATAGAGCCTCGTTCTTCCCATGACGTTTGTTGAGGTCTAAACGCCTCCTTACACGAGGGTTGTATTAACCACTTTGGACAGAACCTAACTGGTAAGCAGTAATCAACTCCTAAAGAGAGGAGGATCGCTAGTCTAGGCTAATAAAAAACGTTGTCCCCACACAAATCCAAGAGAGTCAAATATATTGCTACTTATTAGCCTTAGGATTATTTGAGTGTGCCCTTTTGTTTGCGCATCATTCTAGAAGTTAGGTTGCATCATTTAGATTAGTTTTCTCAAAAAAAAAACAACAAAAAAAAAAACAAAAAGAAGCTTCCCTTGTATGCACTTTTGGAGATGCAACAAAATCGGAAGGTTAGTCAAGTACGACCAAAAAGACACACAACAAGATCAGGCCACATCTATGACTGATCAACGCTCCAGGGGTAATTCACCCCATGGAAGTCAAGGGGCTCCCCTCATCATGAATGAGGACCCACCACCCCTGATGGATGATGAATATCAACCTCCACTAAGGAGGAATAATCATAAACCAAATAGAGAGAGGAGAAGAAACAATAGGGAGTGGGACCAACAGAGTGAACATGAGGATGATAATATTGAGGGTCATCAAAACTTTCGTGGTAGAACTTTAAAATACTACCTTCAGCCTACACGCACTAGCACACCATCCTGTGTAATTCTTTCTCAAAATGCTGGTGCATTAGAATTAAAAACGGGAGTAATCCAATTACTTCCAAAATTCCATGGTCTAGATAGTGAGAGTCCTTACTTGCACCTTAAAGAATTTGATGAGGTATGTAGTACCCAACGAACACAAAATGTAGGTCTAGATACTGTCAGGCTTAAACTTTTTCCTTTCTCTTTAAAGGAAAAAGAAAAAATGTGGTTTAATGCACTGCCATCAGGTTCCATAAGAACCTAGAATGAAATGACTAGGGAATTCTTAAAAAAGTTTTTCCCTACCCATAAAACAAATATGCTTTGCCGAAAAATAATGAACTTTACCCAGAAGGATAAAGAATCATTCTATCAATGCTGGGAAAGGTTCAAAGAATTACAACTCACTTGCCCACATCATGGCTATGAACCATGGCGCATCATCAGCTTCTTTTATGAAGGACTAAATTCTAACATGCGCCAGTTTGTAGAGATGATGTGTAATGGTAACTTTCTCAACAAACAATCAGATGAGGCGGAAGAGTATTTGGAATGGCTAGCTAAAAGTGTACAAACCTGGGCTGACTCAGAAAGAATAGAACATACAAATAGATCTAAGCCCAATAACACCCATGCTAGGGGAGGCATGTATGCTATGTCTGAAAAAGATGATATCAATGCCAAAGTAGCATCCCTAGCGAGAAAAGTAGAAGCCATAGAAATGGGAAAGAAAAACTCAAATAAAGAAGAACAAGTGTATAGCATTTGTGAAAGTACGTCACATCTTACTCAGGAATGTCTTACAATCCCTGCTTTTCAAGATGTACTTCATGATCAAGCTAATGCACTTAACACATATAAAAGACCTTTCTCCCCATATTCAGACACTTATAATCCGAACTGGAGAAACCATCCAAACTTTAGTTGGAAAAATGAACCTACTGCTAATGTTCCACAACCAGGACAATATCAATCTCATCAACAAAACCAAGGACTTCTTACCTTACCTTATCAAACTCATCAACCTCATTCTCTTGGACCTTACTTGCCCCCACCTAAAAGGCATGTTGAGGATAATCAAAACGTTCAAAACCAGGAAAGGAAAATTTCTCAATTAGAAAGTCAAATAAAACAAACCAACCAATCCATGAATGAATTAAAAAATATGATGAGTCAAATGATGCAAAGTATGGAAAAAGGAAAGTTCCCAACTTAACCACAAGCAAACCCTAAGGGAGTGCATGCGGTTAGCACTAATGCATCTGATGAAACATCTAGCTACCATGGAACAAACTAAGGCTGTTACCATTCTTAGGAGTGGTAAAAGAATTGAGAAAGATGAGCCTCAAAAGACTGAAAAGGTAGAAAAATACAGGAAAGTTAAAGAAAACTCTAAACAAAAGGACCCTCTTTCACTTGTTGACCCATGTCCATTCCCTGCTCCATTCCCTCAAAGGTTGCGTCAAGCCCCAAAGTCTGCTTCTAATGATGAGATTTTTGAGATTTTCAAGCAAGTCAAGATCAACATACGGATCTTAAATGCTATAAAACAAATCCCATCATATGCCAAATTCTTAAAAGACTTATGCACCATAAAGAGAAAATTGAATGTCTAGAAGAAGGCATTCTTAACTGAACAGGTTAGTTCTATTCTTCAACACCATACCTCACTAAAGTACAAAGATCTTGGTTGCCCCACTCTTACTTGCATTATTGGCAGCTACAAGATTAACCAAGCTCTTCTTAATTTAGGATATAATGTAAATCTATTACCATACTCAGTATACAAGCAGTTAGGTCTAGGTGAACTGAAACCTACATCTACTACACTCCAACTAGCTAATCGTTCTGTAAAAATACCGAGAGGGGTAATAGAGGATGTGTTAGTCTAGATAGAACAATTTTGCTTCCTTGTCAATTTTCTAGTTCTAGATACACAACCAGTGGTGAATGAGAAGAATGAAATACCAGTTATATTGGGATGACCATTTTTGGCTACGTCCAATGCCTTAATCAACTATAGAAATGGTCTCATGAAACTATCCTTTGGCAATATGACATTAGAGCTAAACATCTTTAACATTTGTAACCAACCTAGTGAAACTACTGATGATTTGCACAGTATTAACATGATCAATTCAGTTGTGCAAGATCAGTTTCAGTCATCTTCCTTGTCGGACCCACTAGAGGCCTGTTTAGCCCATTTTAATGAGTTTAATGACGATGCATTAATAGAGGAAGTTAATGCCCTCCTTGATTCTGTACCTATCATGGATACAAGAAAATGGAAACCTCATTTTGAGGAGCTTCCATTAAGTGAGATCACTTCCCTCCCATCATCAGTAGAACCCCTTATAAAGCCTGAAATCCCAAATAAGCCTTTTAACGTAGAATATGTACCTAATTGGGACCTAGAACCTTCATTTGAACAATCATTAGATAAGAAATTAGGCCCACCTGATTTGTTGCATGTGCCAATAGAACAGGAAAAGAAAGAGTTTATTGATATACTGTCCATACATCAACCAACTTTAAGGTACACACTAAATGAAAATCAGGATGTAAGCAAAACCATGCTCCCTCCTCTATTAATACAAGAACAATCTTTTAAGGAAGGGCATAGTCATCTTGTACCTCAATTTCAGGAAAATGTAAGGGAAAGGGAGGACTCTACACATTTATATGGTTCAAAAGAATTTAAATTCACGGTAGTTCACATTGTCATGAAGATTCCACCACCTAAATTTTCAAGGTGGAGTTATATTGATTACTGTGAAATTTTGCAGATAAGAGGTCATCAAAGTGGTCTCATTCAATGGACATTCATGGTAGTCTACTGTGTTATAATTCTACCATCACCAAAATTTTCAGGGTGAATGAACTATATAGACTATCGTGAGATTTTGAAGTGGTGTGAGAAATCTTGCCATTTCATTATTGGAATCAAGAAAACTCAAAGATAAATGAGGATATGTCTAGCTGAAGATGCTAAACTTAGCGCTCACTGGGAGGCAACCCAGAGTTTTTCATTTTTATTGTTTTCTACATCACTCATATTCATTTTAGGTCCTACTTTTTAAACATTGAGGACAATGTTTCTATTAGGTTGGGGGGTGTAGAATTCTAGCAAATTCTTTCTTTCTTTTTTTCAATTTTTAGGTGTTTTTCCTTGTTTTAAAAAAAAATTGAAAAAAATGAAAATTTTTAGGTCATTTCCTACACTATGATGAGAATTGGATTTTCTAAAGTATAATCTAGATAACTTTAGCTTATTAATGGAATTGAATATGATTAATTCATCATTTTACTCATTTTCTAAAGAATTCAGATCACATTTGTATACGTAGTTGCATATAGATAGTCTAAATTGACAAGTGGCTATAACCTAGAGATTCTGAAGAAATTCAGTGGAGACCTATAACCTAATTGAGTTTTTCGAGCTATTCATCCTTTTTGAGAGGTTATAAATATTCCTAATTTTCTTCAGTGTGCTTAAAGAAAATTGATCCCACAAAATTTCTTAATTTTGGCCAATTACCTGAATAATTAGAATATTACTTTTAAAAGTTTGGAAGTTCATTGAATTTGATGGATTATAGGAAACCTAGAAAATGATTTAGGTCATCCTTGTTGTTAACCTAGAGACAAAAATCCTACCTAGAAATATTTTTACCACTAGTTAGCCAACTCAAGCCTCTTATATAAAGCCTTTTCTTTTGCTACCTAAATTATCCTTTACCCATTTTCTTTGAAAAATAAGTTAGAGAAGAATGAAGAAATACCTTTTAGTTGTAATGAAAGTAGAAAGTGGATATCAAGAAAAGAAATAGTCTTCAAAGTGATTCAAAAGTCCTAAAATAGTTTGAAAAAAAAAAAGTTTGAAGAATACAAAGAAAAGTGGAAAAAAAAAAAAGAAATATTCACTTCATCAAAGAAAAAAAAAAAAAAGAGTTATCAACTTTGGAAGACCTCTACTTATTTTTGAAGAAACTTTGAATATCCTTATACCCTTTCTTTGGTACCCTGTCCTAAGCCTACTTTTCGTCCCAGTTAAAGACCTATTGATTCTAGGATGAATATAGTCTTGATAAAGAAATGAATGAATAGGATCTAAAAGGCTGGTATTTCTAAATATTCAAAGGTAATGGCATCTATTCCAAAGGGATCAAAATAATAAAATTCCTTAGTAACTCCCATTTTTCATGAGTATATGTGAGAAAATTTTGCTTTTATTGACTCAACTCGCATAATTAAAGAGAGATATGATTTGAACCCTCTATCTGAGAGATTTTGTTTCTGAGCGTATGTCATTAGTGAGGCTTGAGGTCAAAACATATTTCGGATAGAGTTCAAAAGTTAAAAGTTTACTTAAAGATTAAGATGATTTTATATGTAAACTGTACATGCACACACTCACTCTGAGATTTGAGCTTAATTGGAATTACTTTGGCATATGGGTAGGGTTTGAATTTTTCAGTCCTCTTTATTAGTATGCTAAAGTGACGTGATTTATTGAAGATAATTCTCTGAGGAAAAGAGGAGTTGACTTAAAAATAAAATTTGAAATCTTGAAATTTGGTTTTTCGCATGTTTTGCTCGGGACTAGCAAAATGCTGGTTGGGGGGTGTGTTAAGTGTTCAATTTTGGTCAAAATAGCCCTAATTTAGCATTCAATTAGATCATCTAACTGTTCAATTTTACAAAACTTAGCTTGATTTTGAATTTAAATCCAATTGACCATCCAAACCTTAATTTGTCAAAATCAATGGTCAGATGATCATTAGAGTTCATTAAATGACTAATGTACGGTTCAGATGATTCTAATTTAGTCTTTTCTTTTACAGATCAACCAAAGGACGCACGAATGACTAAGATCAAAAGTTAACGGTGTAGATCATCTTAAAGAGGATTAGATGGACCAGATCACCCATGAAGATGGATGTGATAGTTTCCTAAACGATAATTGAGCTCAAGTAGAAATCATGGACAAAAAGGGCAACTTGCAAATCTGTAGGAGTTTCCAAAGTCAAGAGAGGGGACCCAATTTAGCAAGGAGAAAAAGGCAACCCCTTGCCCCACTTCTTTCTTTCCTTTTCTTTTTCTTTTCTTTTTATTTTTCTTTCTTTATTTTTATTTTTCCTTCTTTCCTTCCTTTTCTCTTTTCTTTCTTTCTTTTTCTTCCTTTTCCTTCTCCCTTTCCTTTTCTTTTTCCCTTCCTCATTCTCACGTACCCACTTTCCTTATTCTCTTTTTGCCTTCCTTCTTAAACGTACCCAACGTTTCCATTATTTTTTCTTCACCTCTTCTTCTCATTCTCACCCACCTCTTCTCTTCTCTTCCACCACCCCCCTCTCTTCTCCTTCCTTCACTCTCCCTCTTCACCAGTCTTCCTTACCTCCCTCTTTCTCTCTATCCCTCCTTCCTTCCCAACATCTCTCTCGGCTCTATCTCCTCCTCCATCGAACAGTCTAGCACCAACCTGCTCTGCCTCACCATCACGACCCATCTATGTTCACCCAACTTCTCCTCACTCCCAATCTCTCTCCACTACTCTTTTCTCTATCACGCACACAACAACCCCTCTATCAGAAACTGACGCCCAGAAAAGGGCGTTGCTTTTCTTCTTCAGACAAGCATCCACGTCCACTTTTCCTCTTCCCAGCACTATCCCCTGCATGCACAAACCCATCAACCTTTTCCCCCTCTCTCTAACTTCTCTCTTGTTTTACGTCTCTCTCTCTCGTCTACCCATCATTCCCACTGCCAGACGACGCCCAAAAGCGGCGTCATTTTTTTTTCCACCAAGATCCAGCACCCCCAATTCCCTCCTCCATCATCGGCGTCTGCCCTAGTTCGAACCAGGCCAGGCGTCATCTTCCTTGGCCCTGAACCATATGACACCCAGAAGGGGCATCATTTTTATCTCACCGAAAAAGCTTAGGAGCAAGCCAGGCGAGTCCAGCCTGACTGTGGGACTCCCAAATCACTTCCGGCCCAGGACGGCACCAGAGGAAGGCCCAGAAGATCCAGATCATCCGATTTTGCACCAGACGATCCAACATTTCTGTTTTCTCCCGATTCCCTCCTTTCCTCTTCCTCATCCGGCGCTGTTCTCGTCTTCAAACGGTCCAAGACTGAAAACCCAAAACGGATTTTTCTCCCGTACCTCTTTCCTTCTCTTCTTTCCCTCTTCCCTCTCCTCTTCTTCTCCTTCCTCCGGCTCCCCCTTCTTCATTAGGTTTCCTGGTTTTTCCTAAAAAACCAGATTTTAACAAAATTCTGGTTTTGCCCCTCTCTTAAAATTCAATTCCATTTTTGTCCTTTTTCAGAAATTACATATGTGTCGTGCTTTATTCCGGTTCTATTTTATCCATATTTTTCTTATCCAGGAACAGACAAATTCCAGACAGATCAATTAAGGCTTAACCCAATCAACGGGTTAGCCTTAATCAAAACTAAATCCTCAATTTCTCCTTTGTTTCTCAATGGAATTCAAATTAATTTTACAGAGTCATTCCTAGGACATCCCTAGACATAACCAACACATCTAATCTTCTATCTGAAATCCAAAAATCAATCTGAGCTGTCCAAATCTTGAAATCATAATTTAGCCCAGATCTTGACCATTTTGAAGAATCTGTCAAATCCGACCAGTGGATCACTAATCAAGAACGTGTTGAAGATATCTGTAAAGGTGGATCATCTTTTAGAAGACCAGAAGTGAATATTTTGATAAAGATTGATCTAGAAAAGTAGTTTTTTCTCATCATTTGATTTTATTTGTTTTATTTCAGAACTGCAAATTCTATATTTTTGAGAATTTGATTAGATCTGAACATTGATTCTCATTTCAATAATTCTAGTAATTTTGAGTGATTTCTTTTTAAATTTTACATAATTAAATTTTATTCAAACTCCATCATTTTAAATCAAGTCCTTGTGGGATCAACCTGTACTTGCATAAGCTACACTACAATAGCCCGTTCACTTGCGGTTAAACAATCAACAGCAATTCACCTACCAAGCTACACCATGGGCCCATATCCCAAAAATAAAGTCTTGGAGGTTCATAATGCACAATTTGTGTCATTATTAAAGTTAGAGCAATTAGAAATCCCATGCACAACTCCTACCCAAATGAGAGTACAATGGTGGCAAACTCCCCATGTATGCATGCATTTCACCACCGTAGGAAGCTTATGCGAGAAGTTCAATTCACATACAATGAGCTTATATACAAGAAAAGCCTCTTAGAAATAGAAGAAGATTGGGACCCTTATGAAGACTTTTTGCTTACTTTCTCTCTCTTACCCAACCAAATGAAGAATATCACCCAATGATTGAATGTCTTATCCATGCAAAGGTGGTTAAGTCCATATAGATCCACATCTAGATCTACCAAGAAAATCAATGTCATTTATTCTAGTGGTGCTTTAATCCAATAGTGGAGAGAAAATGAAGATTAAGGAAGATCTACATGTCCAATGGGATCCCATCCATTCAAGATAGGATAAGCATGATCTAAGGCCAAGGAATGAAGTAAAGTCACAACTGCCTTTCCCATGTTAAAAAGTCAACCCAAAACCATAAGGAAAATAAGATCTCAATCACTCATCTTGATCTTATGGTCCACGTGCATATTAGGTTTCTAAAACAGCCCACCCACCTCTTTGCATTTTCAAAATTTAAACAAATCCTACCTAACTTCCTAAATTCTCTCCTAATCTTCCTCTCCTCCTTCCCTCCTAAATAATTCTCTTTCCTACCTTACCAAATCCACATTCCTAACCACCCCTATCCCTTTCCTTTTCCCACTTTCCTATCCCATCTTATTTGTCCAATTGTGTTTCAAGTCAAATACAATGCTGCTACTCAATTCCATGCCTCCTCTCCCCTTTGCTTGCCTTCTTGTTATCTTAATCTCTTCCAGACGATCTCAACCTTTCCTCCTTTATTCCTTAGATCCTAGTCATTCATCCCTAAGGCTTCCACTCCTTAAACTCTATAAGTAAGAGGTAAGGGAGAAGAAAAACCCTTATATCTTACTTTTTCCTTAAACATAAAAGCTAAATCTAGGTGAAATAGAAGGAGAGAGATCACATTTATCAAAGTTCACATAATATCAAAGTCAATCCATTGGAGAATAGGTAAGGAAGCTTTTCCATCCCCACTTCCCTTTCTTTCTCTCATCTTCTTATTCTCCCATTCTTTCATTCCCTTCTTACATCCCATCTCTTCCATGCATCCAGCCAACACTCTCCATGATCCATCCTTGCACGCGTAGCATCCCTTCCATCATCTTCATTACACATACCCTACACCTAACCCCTACACACATCAATCCTTCCACTCTTCACATGCACACCCCATCTATCTCCATCTTCTCTTCCATGCCTAGTCCCTTCCACCTTCTATGTTCTTCTATCTTTTCTTCTTTTAGGATTTGGGAATCTGAGTAAAAGGAAGAAGACCTTGTGCCCTTTTATAGCAACCAAGGTTAACTATGATTCCTACACATCCTCAATGTGAGTGCATAGGCCCTCATTGAATGACACAACAAGAAAATAGTAAAGCAGAATTCAAGCTTGGATTTGAAGAAGAGGACATGTAAAGAACCTTGATGAGTGACAGAACAAAAGGCTCTTACAGTGGCTAATTAAGGGAAATTTGTTCCACTGCTTTGTTTACTTTTCCTTTCCTTTCTTTCTTGCATTCAATTGTAATCAAAATTCATTAATGAAAATGTTGCTTTTCTTTTTATAGTTAGTTTACTGTCCCTACTTTATATCTTAGTTAGTTTCCTTGCTTAGTTTATTTCCTTGCTTTGATTTAGTTTGCTTAGATTAAGTGATTTAGTTTAATATTCTTTCTTTTCCTTGAATGTTGACTAGTATAGAGTCAAAGTAACTTAGATTATAATTAACTCTATTTATCAAAGATACTCATTAGATGGACCTATATTTTTTGACTCTATACTCTAATAGAGATGTGCACTTGCTATAATATTTAAGACACATCAAGTTTTTGGCACCATTTTTGGGGAGTCACAACAGAGTTTAATTAAGATCTAGGTTGTAATGCTTTACCACTAATCATATATTAGGGTTGCATGTAGTTGAATTTGCATACTTTCCTTATTCCTATGAACTTGATACTTACCTTTTCTTTTATGCAAGAATTTGGACGAAAATAAAGCTGTGGACGAAGACCTTAGATAGTTTTCATTAATTTTTATTTGAGTGGATTATAGTGAGATCAAAGTTGTGTTTAGTTTTTCTATAAGTGATTCATTCATTTAAAATTAAGGTACCTAACATAGAAGAGGAGGTGACATATACATGGACCCATCCTTGTACAAGAAGACAAAATTCATGATGCCATTATGAGACTATTCTTCCCCTCTTTCCATTTCCTAGATTAGTTGAATTGTTAATTTAGTTGCATTTGGATGGTAGTTTAGAGCATATGGAAAGCATTTTCTTGTTGCACTTTAGGGTTTTCATTAGTTTACTACTTTTTGTTACATAATTAAGGTACATTTAATAGTTTTAAGGTGAATGTATGTTGATTGAACTATGTCAGAATGCTTACATGAATTAGTAAGGACACTTACACCTACAAGATCAAGGGTGGATTTGATCCACATCCCTTGACCCACCTAAGTTAATCATCACCTTATGCTCGACCCTAGCATCAACCAATTAATTTAAAATCAATCTAGAAGAGACCTATAACAATGTAGAAGCTCATAAGACCCTTTTAGAACCTATTACCACTCTAGTGGTCCCTGCTTGAACAGCTACGTTGGTATTTAAACAATTAGTTTTACCAACACATTTAATAACTCAACTCAACTACAACTAACTAAAGAGGGTGTGAAGTGGTTGGTCAAGGTAGGATCTAATTGCTAAGTAGTAGGGAAAGTCTAAAAGAAGGAGGATCTACCTAGGTTAGATGTAACTTAAAAAGTTATTCAGCTAAAGAAATTAGAGAAAATTCAACCTTTTAGCTTGTTTTCCATAGGGTTAGGATTTGTAGTATGTTTTTATTTGTTTGGATCATTCAGCATGTAGGTTGCATTGTCTAGTTTCGGTCTCCCCCAGATTAGGTAGAAAATAAAAGAGCAAAGTATTCTTTAGGTGTATACAAAGTTGAGTTAAATTAGGCAAGCCCATGCAGTGAAGTAGACTTAAAAGCCCTTGCTAAAAACATAGCCAATGAAACAGCATAGGATAAGCCTTTAAGAGACTGTTCAATGCTAGTGCAATTTAACTCTCATAGTGTATAAAGCTACCTGTAACTAATGTAGAGTATTTTGAGTTAAAATTGGGTGTCATCCAGCTTCTATCAAATTTTTATGGTCTAGATAAGGAGGATCCCTACCATCATGTCAAAAAAATTCCTTAATATGTGTGCTACATTTAAATATTGAAACATTTTTTACGACTCTACTATGTTGCGATTATTCCCCTTCTCTTTATAGGATAAAGCAAAGGCATGATTGAATTCATTATACATAGAGTCTATCACTACTTGGGATCAATTAGCTAGGAAATTTATGAACAAACTTTTTCTTGTCCACAAAACCAACACCTTCCATAGAGAAATTATAAATTTTCAATAGAAAGAGGGTATTTTTGTGAATGTTGGAAAATGTGGAAGGACTTATTGATCAAATGTCCACACCATGGCTTTGAGAAGTGACAACTAATACAATATTTCTAAGAAGGTCTGAGTTCATAGAATTGACACACAATAGATGCCACTAGTGGTGGGGCACTTTGGACTAAGAGTGATGTGCAAGTGTAGAACTTCTTTGAAAATCTATCTGGGAATTCCCAACAATGGAAATTATTGTAGCCTCAAAGGAAAAGTGGTATGTATGAGATAGGGTCCACTCTTGACCTCTATGACACAATCGACATATTGATGTATAGGATGGACAAGTTTGGTAGTCTTCGAACTAAATTAGGTGAAGTTGTGATGGCTAGAGAATCTACTATGCAACCTTCACTTGAGCCAATTTGTTTTAGTACAAAACATCCTACTGCTTCATGCCCCTCCAGCTTCACATTCCCTAAAAATTTTATGAAGCAAGTGAATGCATTAAATCCATATTCTGAGACATACAATCCTAGATGGGCTAGGCATCCCAATTTTTTATGGTCTAAGAATAATTAGAGAGGACCGTCTGGGATCCCCCCTAATTAACCTTTCCCTAAAGCCCCAATTCCTTAGTAGCCAATACCACAACAATTGTTTTCTCCACAAAAAGGAAACAATCTTTAGAAGAGATAGGCAAGGTTTAGTAGAATTTCAAAATAATGTTAAATAAACAATGCAGACCCACTCACAATCTAAAGCATATTTAGAGCATCAAATGAGTTAGATTGTTACTTTATGATAGTAAAAAGGGATAATTTCCTAGTCAACATGGTGCCTAACCTTAGGGGCTAGTATGAGAATGGTACAACTTCTAATGAGAAGTCCTTTCATGACCACACCCAAACCATAATAATGCTTAGGAGTGGAAAAATAACAAATAATCGAGGAGAGCCGACTAAGGAAAATTAGCAAGTTGAGGACACAGAAAACTTTAAAAATAATTGAAAGGCAAAAGAGAAGAAACATCCACCTCCTACTTCTCACCCTAATCTTGAAAAAAAAAACAGCATTATAGTCAAAAGGCTCTACTTCCTCAGCATTTAAAAATGGCTAAGAAGGAAAATAATTTTGATAAGCTAATGGATGTGTTCAAACAAGTCGATATAAATATCCCATTATTTAATGCCATCAAAGATATACCTTCTCATGCCAAAATTTTGAAAAATCTCCACACACAATAGAAAACATTAGATGTAGAAGAAAGCCTATCTCGTAGAACAAGCAAGCTCAATCATGCAATACAACACCTCATCAAAATCTAGAGATCGAGGATGCCCACTATATCATACATGATTGCAGAGCACATAGTTGATAAGGCATTATTTGATTTATGGTCAAATGTTAACCTATTACCTTATTTTGTATATATGGAATTACGTCTAAGCAAGATGAAGAGGACTACCACCATACTACAATTGGTAGCAAAGATAGTTAAAGCTCCTCACAGTATGGTAGAGGATATGCTGGTGCAGTTTGATAAGTTCTTATTTACAGTAGACTTCCTAGTCATATATACACAACCTATCCCTGATAATCAATTTACAGCTATTTTGAGATGATCATTCTTGGCCACAGCAAATGCAATAATTAATTATAAGAATGATACCATGTTGTTGTCCATTGGAAATATGGATATTAAGCTTTGATGTCTTTAATATTTGACAAACCCACTTTGATGATCATTTCACAGTTAATATGATATAGAGTCTATCATCCCTATCATCCTCCACCAATGATCCTCTCAAGGTTTGTCTAGCTCATTTTGGTTTTGATGATTTTGATATAGATAGCTTCATTAATGAAGTTAATGGTTTACTTGATATTGTATCATTAATGAACACTTCAAAATGGAAAGCATTACTAGGACTCCTTACATTTCTTGACATTCCATTTGATCTTTTCCTTACACAAAACACACTCAATTTGGACCCATCACCTATTCCAAACAATGCACACTATGATAGTCTAAGTTTATCTAATTCTTTACCTATTACCATAGAGTTTGATATAGAATAGAAAGAAGAGTCAATGGATGTTATAGCCAAACATCAACAAACTCCAAGGTCTACAGAAGATACTAATAAGGTTATAAGCCTTAATACTTCTCTACATCAAAGATGACAATGAACATCCTTTAAGAGAAATATAGAGTGAGCTTAGCACTAGTGTTAAGAAAGATGTAAGAGAGGAAGAACATTTTCTACTTTTTGATGTTAGAATCCTATATACCCAACTTGACCAATCAAGGGAAAAGTCCTCTCAAGTTGGTCCAAATAAATTCTCTTTCACGGTTGTCCATCATGCTATATTCTAATTACCACCATACAATTCTGGATGAAAAAAATGTACATAAACTATCGTGAGATCCTAAAATGGAGTGAGTTTTCTAAGAACTCTTTCATAGTTATTTTAGGTTTAGGCTAAGAAGATCAGTTAGTTAATTTAGGTTTAGTATACTTGCATCATCATCATTGTATATTTTTCATATTTGTCCACATCAGCATATCAATGCACTATCCTAGTTGTGTAGGTACTATCTTTCTCACCCTTTCCTCTTAGGTTTATTATATTCATTAATCCATGGTATGTAGTTCTAAACATTGAGGACAATGTTTAATTCAAGTCTAGGAGTAGGGCATTTAAATTTTGATGTGTCTAAAGTTTTTATTCGTTACTTTTGAATTTATTTTGAAAAATTAAAATTTTGAAAATTTTATGATAAGTTCCTATATGAGGATGAGAATTCAAATATTTTTGAATATACAATATATTTTTAAACTTTAGATTATTAATAGATTTATATAAAATTGGTTCATCTTTTTATCCTCTTTCTAAAGTTTTTCATGGAAAATTAAACTTGGAATAATTATTACACAAAATAGCCACATATATGGTTTAAGTTGAAAAGAATATATAGCCTAGCAATCCTAAAGAAGATGAGTGAAGATTATTAAACCATGTGAGCTTTAAAGTCATTCTTCCTTTGAGAGGGTCATACATAAATTCCAATTTTTCTACAGCAGATATTAATTTCATAGTTGGTCATTATTCTTCATTTTGGTCAACTATTGAGAAAACATCTAATAGAGGATACCAATTATCTCTTGAGTTTATGGCCATCTTAAGCCATATGAAACTTTAGAAAATGATAGAGGTTATCTTTGGTAAACCTAGAGCGTTTAGCCTTCCCTAAGTTATTTTCCACTAGCTAGACTCTTTAAACCTTTATAATAATCTTTTTTTTAAACCCATTGACGAATACCTTTATTAATCCTTATAATATATCCATTGCCTAATTGTTTTGAAAATATGTAGAGTTGGTTGAAGAATATTATCTTAAAGAAAAGCATGAACATTACAAGTCAAGAGATGAACATCAAAAGGGGATAAAAAAGAGAGAGAAAAAAAAAAATTCAAAGAAAGGCTATATTAAACGTTAAGGGGGAAAATGAAAAAGATCCCAATGAAAAAGGAAATATTCACTCTTATGGTAGAAAATAAAGTACTAAATACTTGATAGAAAACCTTTGCATATTTTTCAAATGGCCTTTGTTTATCCTTATACTCATTCTTTTAATGACCTTGTCTTAAGCCTATATTTTGTCCTAATAAAATTCTTAGCTTAATATCAGGAATAATATGGCTTATATATGGTTATAAATGAATAAGGATTTAGTAGAGTGTAACAATCCTAATAATTGATATCCTTTCATAAGACCATTATCATTCTTTCTAAGTTATTGTTCTTCTATATGAAATATGTGAGAATTTAACTTTGATATACATTATTCTACTCACATATTTGTGAGAGTATAACCCAATTCCAAGTGCTTCTTTTTTAGTGTAGTCATATCCAATAAGAATTGAGTAAAAGCATACTTTTTTATGATAATTTAAGTTATATTTTACTTAAAAACTGATAATTATGTATATATTGGCTGTGCTTACATACTCACATTCTGAAGTTAATGAAATAATAGAATATCTTTAGCATAAGGCTGGATTTTTAAACTGTTTCTCATTTCTATTAGCATGCTAATTTTGAAATTTAATGAATTCTAAATACAAAAAAAATCCCTTAGATAAAGCACTTTCATAAAAAAAATTTGAAAAATGTTTGTGGGTGTTATCTCTGAAAACTCTTACTAGACTATAGCGCATCCACTAGAGGTAACTTAGGGGTTTAAAGGCTTTCTACATATGTTAAATGCAGATAGATGATAGCACCTGAGAAAGTGGTTAGGATTTTATTTTAAATTTCTTATTTTGTCTTTTATTGTTTTGCTCAATGATTAGCAAAATCTTAGTTTCAGGGTATTTGATATATATAAAAATATTACATGTATACCTCTATATTTAATAGGTTTTAACCCCAAAAAATCATTTAAATATCACTAATTAGGTTTATTATATATTTTGGAAGTCTAGGGTACAAATAAAAAAAAAATAACAATTTTATGCTTGAAAGAGCAATTTCACCTACCATGCTACACCATAGGCCTACATGTAAAAAATGAAGTCCTTCAGATTAAGAATGATCATTGAGTATCACTACCAAAGTCAAACCAATTAGAAATCCTATGCACAACTCTTACTCAAATGAGGGTACAAAGGTGGCCAACTGCTCATACATGCATGCATTTTGCCACCTTGGGAAGCTTATGGGAGAAGCTCAATCCACATACAATGAGATCATATATAACAAAAGCTTCTTAGAAATAAAAGAAGACTGTCACTTATAGGAAGACTTTTTGCTTACTTTCTCTCTCCTACTCAACCAATGAAAAAGATAACCCAATGATTGGACATTTTATCCATGCAAAGGTGGTGAAGTCCACTTGGGTCCACATGAAACCCATGAAGATGTACAAAAAAAAAAAAAATCAAGGTCACTCATTCTAGGGTACTTGAATCCAATGATGGAGAGAAAATGAAGCATTAAAAAATATTTAAATGTCCTAATGGGATCCCATCCATTCAAGATAGGGTAAGCATGATACAAGTGGTAGGAATGAAGTAAAGGAAAGTCACAAAACCTATCAAAATTTCCCATGTTGAAAAGTCAACCCAAAACCCCAAGGAAAAGAATATCTCAATCACCTATCTTGATCATATGGTCCACATGCATCTAAGGGTTTCTAAAACACCACACACACAAAATTCACACCCCCCTCCTTGCACTTTCTAATTTTGAAAATCTCCTAGATTCATTCTACCCACTTTCCATTTCTTTTCTTTTCTTTCTCATCTCTTTCCCTTAGCACTTATTTCTCTCCTTCCCATTGGTTGTTTCCTTATCTTTCCATCTTATCCCCTTCTATTTTCCACTCTACTTTACCCATATGAAAATCACACCTCCCCCCACCCTATCCACTTTTGAATTTCAACCAAATCCCACCTAACTTCGAAGATTCTCTCCTAATCTTCCTCTCTTCCTCCCCTCATCAGTAATTTTCTTTCCTACCTTACCAAATCTACTTTCCTAACCACACTCATCTCTTTCCTTTTCACACTTTTGCATCCCATCTCACTTTTCTAATTGTGTTTCAAGTCAAATACAATGCCCATACTCAATTCCATGCCTCCTCCTCCCTTTGCTTCCCTTCTTCTTATCTTCATCTCAACCCTTCCTCCTTTCTCCCTTAGATCCTAGCCATCCATCCTTAGGGATTCCACCCCTCAACTCTATAAATAAGAGGTCAAGTATAAGAAAAAACCCTTATCTCAAACCTTTCACTTGAACTTGAAAGCTAAATTTAGGGGAAATAGAGAGAGATAGCTCACCTTTACCAAAGCTCTCACATGATCAAATGCAATCCATTGGAGAAAAGGGAAGGAAGCCCTTCTATCCCACTTTCCTTTCTTTCTCCCATCTTCTTCTTCTTCCATTCTTTCACTAACTTCTTTTCCTTCCTCCATCCCATCTCTTCCACGCATCCATCCTACCTTTCTCCATCAGTCACCCTTGCACACATAACATCCCTTCCATCATCTTCAATACACGCACCCTACACCTGGCCCCTACATGCATCAATCCTTTCACTCTTTCACATGCACACTCCATCTATCCCATCTTCTCTTCCACATCTAGTCCCTTCTACCTTCTATTTTCTTCTTTTGGGATTTGAGAATCTAAGGAAAAGGAATAACACCTTGTGCCCTTCTATGGCAACCAAGGTTAACTCCAATTCCTAAAGCATGGTTGAGAGTTACATTGGATTTGTGGCATGTTGGGTTAATGGAAAAGTGAAAAGCTTGATTGTAGATTAGTATACTTTAGGTTAAATGTAAGTATATAGGCCCTTGTTAAGTGACACAACAAGAAAGGCATAAAGCAAAATTCAAGCCCAGATTTGAAGAAGACGAAATGTAAAGAACCTTGTTGAGTGACACAACGAATGACTCATATAGCGGCCACCTCAAGGAAGTTTCTTACATTTCTTTTCCTTTCTTTCTTGTATTCAATTGTAATCAAAGTTCATTAATGAAAAAGTTGCTTTCCTTTTTATAATTAGTTTATTTTCTTTACTTTATTTCCTTGCTTTATATCTTAGTTAGTTTCCTTAGTTTATTTTCTTACTTTGATTTAGTTTGCTTAGATCAAGTAATTTACATTAGTATTATTTCCTTTACTTGAATGCGAGCTAAGTTAGAGTAAAAGTAAATTAGATTATAATTACTCCATTTATCAAAGAGTCCTTATGGGATCGAACCATAGTTTTTTAATCCATACTCCAATAGATTCATGCACTTACTATAATAATTAAGACCCAACAATTAGTATGGATCCACAAGTGGGTATACCATGTCAGCATAAAGAGTGCCTTTTCTACTAAATGGAAAAAGTGTTTTATTTTGTAGTTGGAAAAGTTTACCCTAGATCTCCTTCGTTGAATTACAAGTGCAAATTCTGTGGAATTCAACTGCATCAAGAGTACAATAGAAGAGGTTCATTGCTTTGAGTCTTTTTATCTTCTTCACTGTATTCACTTTCTGGTGTGGAATACAATACATGAAAACAACTATTTCATGCATATCTTCTTCACCTACCCTTTAAAACTCATATCCTTTATATTTGATAAAAAAAAATATTCATCCTTGCCTTCCAATAGTTATAATTTATTGTATTAAGGTCTTTGAGTGGACTAACCTTCCCTAAGGGTGATTTTTAAAACTTGTTGTGCCCCTTCAGAAAACATAAGACCTTTGATATTTTACTCTCTCTGAAAATAAGAACACCTACTCTAATAATAATTATAGGGTCTTAAGAGGAGAGTGGGTGGAAATTAGGTTCTGATCAAGTTTTAAAATCTTTTGTAAACTTTGAACTCAAGTGCTCAATAAATAAAGCCAATGTTAGAAATGAATCTTTGACAAACTTGAAACTAGAGACAAGATTTTTAAAATAGTTTGACCAACCAGTTAGGATACTTACTCCACTCTCTCAAAGTAGCACCAACTATGAATTCTACTAATTGTTTGTAAGATTTTACACAACAATTGACATTATATATAGCAATAACAAACAAAGAAAAAGAGTACCTATAGCAAGCTCTTCTGTTTTATAAATAAGTGGAAAACTTCCCATGAATAAGTGTTAAGAGTTTAATTTTAGCTAAAATACCCCTGATTTAGCATTCAATTAGATCATCTAACCGATCAAATTTGTAATTTTTAGCTTGATTTTGAATATAAATCTAATTGATCATCAAATCATTAATTTGTCAAAATCAACAATTAGATTATCGTTAGAGCTTATTAGATGATCATTAGAGCTTATTAGATGCTTAATGTATGGTTAGATGACTCTCATTTAGTATTTTATTTTGCAGATTACACAAAAGAGGCATGGATAGCTTAGATTGAATTTCAATGGTGTAGATTATCTTAAAAGGCAATAAAGAAAGCTGGGATAGTTTCCTAATTGCGAATTAAACTACAAAGGAAAGCATGCTATGATGGAAAATAGAAAGCCACAACAAAAGAAAGGAGAGTGGGGAAGTTTCCAAAGTAAAAGGGCACCCCAAATTAGAAGGAGGAGGATTTTATAAGAGGGAACAGTGGAAAGAAAAGAAAAGAAAAAGTGTTGTTTTTTTCCTTTCCTTTTTGCTTGCATATCTTTCTTCTTCTCTACCACCCCCTCTCCTCCTCTTCTCTCTCTCTCTCTCTCTCTCTCTCTCTCTCTCTCTCTCTCTCTCTCTCTCTCTCTCTCTCTCTCTCTCTCTCTCTCTCTCTCTCTCTCTCTCTCTCTCTCCACACCACAGTAGCTGGCAACACCTCACCTTTTCTATATACTAGATGCTAGTCATCACCCATCTCTCCTTGTTCCTAACTCCTTCCCAAATCCGCATCTAAGTCTGCTCCCTCTTCTCTACACAGCTCTGCCAACCCTCTGTTTTTCCTTTTCCACCCAATTAGCACCTGCTTTGCCTAGTTTCTCCTTCTCTGCTTCGATCTTTGTCTGCACCAACCATCGCACTAGACCAGACGACCTTTCTCTATCACGACCAGCAATCCTCCACCACCCAAATGAAGTCCCAATATGCCCTTGTTCTTCATGCCATAGCTCCTGACCGAACCAGCACCGACGTTCCTCACCGGTCCTCTGCCCAGTTCGTTGGTTCCCTTTCCCTATTCTTCCATCAACGATGATCCTCCACTACACCAGGACATGCCTCCACTGGCCCTGCTCCAATCACCCACTCTCCTCTCTGTGCAGCTTTGCTCCAACACTGCACCTCCCAAACAAAGCTAGCTTTGTTCACTACCCAAACCACTGGCATCGTCATTTGTTAGCACTGGATGACTCAGCGGAAGAAACCTGACACTGGTTTTCCTCTGTCTTCCCTCTCCCACTCATCTTCCTCCTCCGTCGAGTTTTCTCTTCCTCATTTAATTCTGAATTTTTTTTCAATTAAATTCTAGTTTTGCCCTTTGCTTATTTGATTTAATTCCAGTAGTGTCCTCTTTTTAATTACCTCTGTGTCCCTATTTATTCTAATTCTATTTTATCTATATTTTGCTTATCCAGGAATTGCCCAATCCAAGCCAAATCAATTAAGGCTTAACCCAATCAATGGGTTAGCCTTAAGCAAACAAAAACTCTCAATTTATCCTATATTTCTTCTCAGATTTTCAATTGACTTTTAGATTTCATTCTTAGGACATCCCTAAACTTAATTAATGTCTCTGATCTTTAATCTAAATTTCATAAAGTGATCTAAACTATCCAAATCCCAAAATCACCATTTACTCCAAATCTTTACAATTTTGAGGAATCTGACAAATCCAACTAACAGATCTTTAATCAAGGATATTCTAAAGAAATTGATGAATGCTGGTCAACTCCAAGATAACTAGATGTGAAGAAATTAACAGTGATTAAGCTAAGGAAGTAGTTTTTTTTCATGTTAATTGCTTTATTTTCTTTCTTTTTGAATTGGAAATTCTGTAACTTTTGGCGGTTGAATAGATCTAAATCTTTATTCCAATTCCAATAATTTTTTGTTATTTATTTCTATTTTTTGGAATTTAAATTTTATTTAAACTCCTATTTTTTAAAGTGAGTCCCTATGGGATTGACCCATACTTGCATAAGCTACACTACAATAGCCCGTGCACTTGTGGAAAACTTACTAAGTTTTTAGCATTATTGCTCGGGACATGCAATGAAGTTTTTATAAATTGTAATTAAAAAATTCAAAAAATAAATTTTTTTAGGAATTGCATACTTTTATCATTTTAGGAATTTTTAGGTGCATTTTTCAATTTTTTTTAATGCATAATCACCTTGTTTCCTAAATTTGGTACTTATTTCTATCTTTCTTTTTCAAGAAAATTAGAAAGTGGATCTTCATCAAAATAGAAATTTTCCTGCTTTCTTATATTAGGATTTTTATTTTCTTTTGAGTGATTCTTGGTGAGGCCCCTTTGTAATTTGGAATTTTTATTTCAATTTAAAAGGGTTGTATAATACAGGACAAGTGTGGGATAATGTGGCCCAGTTTTGATCTTCATCAGAAACCCCACTGTAAGTATCCCTCACTCCTTTTATTTTCTGTATTAGGGTTTGCATTTAGAATAGTCTTGGATTGTTTGATAGTATAATTGTATATAGAAAGCATATTTGATAATTGTTGCATTTTTAGGGTTTTGCATTAGTTTGATATTTTAATTGCATTTTTAGGGCATGTTTAATTCTTTAAGGTGATATATGTGCTGATCGAACTATTATGGATTGTGAAAATTAATTAGTAAGGGCAACCTACCCCCTCAATATCAAGGGTGGATTTCATCACCACTCCTTGGCCACCTAGGATAATCACCACAAGAGCACAACCCTACCTTTCAAATTAATCTAAAATCAATTAGAAGAGACTTATAAGGTCATCACATGCTTGTAGGACCCTCTTACTAAGACGCTATCTATTGTCACTCCAGTAGCTATTGAGCACTATGGTTATAGTGGGTGTCTTAAAATCCAAGTGATTTTGTCATGCCTTTTGTTGACGTTTATTATGGTCTAAACACCTCCTTACATGAGGATTATATCAACAACCTTGCACAGAAACTATATGGTAAGCAATAGTCAAATCTGAAGGAGAGGAGGAGTACAAGATTAGGCTAATTTAAAAGCATTGTGCCCACA
This sequence comes from Warburgia ugandensis, assembly GCA_035236585.1. Classification (NCBI taxonomy): domain Eukaryota; kingdom Viridiplantae; phylum Streptophyta; class Magnoliopsida; order Canellales; family Canellaceae; genus Warburgia; species Warburgia ugandensis. The sequence continues at coordinate 30,577,293 of CP141139.1, read as the reverse complement.
CAATTTCAAGAATGTGAAAATATTGCTGCTTATTAGCCTCATGGATTATATTGTGCCATTTGTTTGTGCATCATTCTAGGAAGTTAGGTTGCATCATGTAGGTTAGTTTTTATTCTTAACAAAAAAAAACAAAACAATGTTGCATAGAACGATTTGTTTCATTGTATACGAAGTGAGAACAAAAGCCTATCAAGAAGGGGATAGATTTCATAGATTAGATGCATTGATGGATAGGTTAGATATTATGAAAAGTCAAATGCTTAGGATAATAGCTTCTAGGCAAGCAGTGCCACAACCTCAATACCATAATCACTATACCTATTCTAAGCATACGTATTCCACTCCTTCATGGGCCCCAATAAGCTCCACATACAATGGGTATTATTAGGAGTTAGTGGACGCACTTAATGCACTCACATACCCTGGTAATTTTTATCCTAAGACAAATTATCAAGACTATAATGGATGGGCTAGGCATCATGAACAACCATAGTCTCAGGATTACCAATATAAAAAAAAACCATAATGGTCCCACCTTGGTCGACACTGCCATGATTATTCAGAATATCAGGGTCAACCATCATGTGTTCAACCTGCTCAGTCCCTTTTCAATACTCCAATGCCACAACAACACCAATCCTATAAGTCGTTTCCTCCATAATATGAAGAACAACCATTAAAAGAGGATATGCGACAACATTTTGAGAGAATAGAACAAAACAGGGCTTCCAATGAAAAGTGGTATGAGGAAATGAAAAGAGAGAGTGAGGAATGGATTGCAAAAATTAAACCAATATGGGAAAGTACTAATAGAAACATCACTAAAACATATGAGATAGTAAAATAAATTAGGGATACTAAAGAACCATTTATTACTGATAATAGGATGGAAATTTCTTATGATCCTTTTGAGCCACAAAGTCCACAACCATCCTTAGAAACCTCCAACTCAAATCTACTCAAACCATGTCTTACTCCTTATGATTATGATGAAGAGACTTCAATTGATGAAGAAAATAAAGCTTCAAAAACATCCAACCCAAAACCTCCCACTCATTTTTATGAATTTGATGAAGACACATCTATTGAGGAGGTGAATCAGTGTGACGACCGGAGTTTTTGTAACACATTTTGTAATACATTTTTCAAAGCAAGGCCCTTAGTAGTAAAAAAATTTCACAGAACAAAGCAAAGGAAATTCTTTTCTTTAGAACTTGTTTTGAAATACCCAAGTAATCACTTCATACATAACATAAGTAAATTTTTTATACATGATAAAATTCCATTGAAGGAATATACTTTTATTAAATTCCAAAATCCATCTAGTGGTTCACAATATAGCCCAATTCCATTACAATACTTGTCCAAACTACATAATCCAAAACTCAAAGCTCATCATACAGTGAAACTCTCATTACAATTCAATGCTCTCAACAAAACAAAATACATGTCTTCTAAGGGTATACCTTGATGATTATTCTCCCAAGTCTTCTTCAGTCTTGAGCTCCTAATTCTCCTTCTCTATATCTGAGATATTGTAAACATTGTAACATTTGCAATATCTCAACAAGCTATGCTTGGTAAGGGATTCAAGAAGCATAATAATTTGACAGTATAATCCTAATACTTCATAATCCCATTATTCAAACTCATGGAGTAATCTCTTTACTTTGTCATATATGTACATCCTTGCACATACACATGGTATATGTGTGTGTGTGTGTGTGTGTGTGTGTGTGTACACATACGGTCAAAACCATGAAAAATAGTTAATATTTCTTGGATGTCCAAATTTGTTTAAGGGTCTCTTGCCCTTCTAAAAGGACCTTTGAATATAGTTCCCTCCATCACCAAATTTAGTGATTTGGTTCTTTTGTAATTCTTCTTCAAACTTTGAAGTCATCTCCACACAATTGCCAAAGTCATGGGTTTAGTACACATTACTTTCACCTTTAGCTCTAGGTGCAACCCTTCCATGAACCGATTCACTGTGTGTGTTTTGGTGTTACCCACATAAGTCGCAAATCTCCTTAACTGTGTAAATTTATTATCGTACTCTACCATTGACATGCTTCCTCTATCACTACTAGTGATCCTCCACCACTCAAACGACGTCCTAATCTGCCATTGTTCTTCATGCCAGAGCTCCTAACCAAACCAGCACCGGCATTCCTCACCGACCCTCTGCCTAGTTCGTCAATTCCCTCTCCTTGTTCTTCCACAAATAGAAATCCTCCACCGCACCAAGACACACCTCCACTGGCCCTGCTCTAGTTTCCCACTCTCCTCTTTGTGTGGCTCTACTCTAATACCGCACTGCCGAGACAAAGCCTAGCTCTGTTCACCTCCCAGATCACGGCATCATCATTTTTTTAGCACTAGACAGCTCAAGGGAAGAAACTTGACATGGGTTTTCCTCTGTCTTCCCTCTCCCACTCATCTTCTTCCTCCATCTTTCTCCTCCTTTGCTTTCCGTCTCCTCCTCCGTTTGGTTTTCTCTTCCTCATTTAATTCTGAATTTTTTCAATTAAATTCCAATTTTGCCCTTCGCATATTTGATTTAATTCCAATAGTGGCCTCTTTTTAATTACCTCTGCGTCTCTGTTTATTCCATTTCTATTTTATCTGTGTTCTGCTTATCCAAGAATTGCCCAATCCGAGCCAAATCAATTAAGGCTTAACCCAATCAACAGGTTAGCCTTAAGTAGACAAGAACTCTCAATTTCTCCTCTATTTCTTCTTATATTTTTAATTAACTTTTAAATTTCATTCTTAGGACATCCCTAAACTTAATTAGTGCCTCTGATCTTTAATCTGAATTTTAGAAAGTGATCTAAACCATCCAAATCCCAAAATCACCATTTACTCCATATCTTTACAATTTTGAGGAATCTGACAAATCCAATTGGCAGAGCTTTAATCAAGGACATTCTGAAGACATTGATGAATGGTAATCAACTCTAAGATGATCATATAGGAAGAAATTGATAGTGATTAAGCTAGGGAAGTAGTTTTTTCATGTTATTTGCTTTATTTTCTTTATTTTTAACTAAAAATTCTGTAACTTTTGGCAATTGAATAGATTTGAATCTTTATTCCATTTTTAGTAATTTTATATTATTTATTTCTAATTTTTGTCAATTAAATTTTATTTAAACTCTCATTTTTTTAAAGTGAGTCCCTGTGGGACGGCCTATACATGCATAAGTTACATTACAATAGCCCGTGCACTTGCGAAAAACTCAAGAGTAAGTGAGCTACACCACCCTCTACAAATAAGAAAGAATTTGAAGAAGAGTTTTCTAATCATTGAAAAGTATTTAATTTTGTATAAAAAGTAACCAATTAGTAGCTCATGTGTTATAAATTATAGGCATTATCCTAAGGCTTTTCCAAAAAATTCATGACACATGCATTTCTGAACTAATGATTCAAAAGATTGATATTCTGTAGGTTCAGGAGTTAATCCAGAGTAAGTATGTGATTTGTCATAATTTTCTAGATATTAATTAGGGTTTTGGATCTTTTGTAAGTATTGAAAGGATGATCCAATAGCCAAGACAACTTTAGATGAGAATCAATGATCTAGATTGGCTTAGAAGAACAAGGACCTAAATTTCATCATTCCAAGTTTAAGTGAGGTTCAAGATCATTCTAAGCCAAGCAAGCCATGAAGTAAAGGAGTTAAGCCATGAATCCACAAAGTCAGAAGCCATCAAAGGAAGCCACCATCCAACAATGGGTCCACTCATTTTGGGAGGTTTATAAGCGATTTCACACTTGAAAAAAAAGTATTTTGAAGAGAAGAAATAGGAATAAGATGGACTCTATCAACATGGGTAGGTGGCATGCACATGTGGACCAATTAGAGAAGCAACCACATTCCTTAGACTTTTCTTTTCTCTCTACTTCTAATTCCCTTCCATTCACCTTCATAGTTTCCCACTTTCCTAAAGTCCTACTTCTAATTCCTTTATCCTATCTTATCTCTTTCCCATTCTTATCTCTCTTTCCTATCTTCTTAGGATAGAATCTTATCAAATCTTATCACTTAGGAAGGTGGAGGTCACCTGTAAATAGAACATCATCTTCACCATCTCCTTAATAAGGAGTTCCATGCCCCTCTTAGGGCAGGTTCTCCATGCCAATCCCCATCTTTCTTAGTAGCTCCACCATGCCTCCTTCAACTCTCCACCAAAGTTACACCATGCCTCTCTCCCTCTAAGCTTCTCAACACACCATCCTTCAAGGTTCTTCACATCATATTCAATATCTTTCCATGCCTTCTTTCCATGGTGTTCCACACATCAAGCTAAGTTCTCCATGCATGGTTCTTTTCTTTTTGGCATGTTTTGTTCCTAGGTTTGTGTGTGCTTTCCTTGGGCTTTCCCATTTTGTTTTTCTCCTAGTTTTGAGCTATAGATCCTTGTATCCTAAGGCCATCAATCTCTTGTAGTGACAACCAAGAGATGGTAACCTTAGGATCAAGTTAGTTGTCCTTTGAATTCCTTAATTGGTTGCCTTTACTTTGCTTGCTTGTTCTTCCTTGTTTCCCCCTTGTTTTAGCTCCTATCTTGATTTCATTCTCCAACACAATTCTCCCTCTTCGTTCACATGCATGGGCCATGTTGGATAGCTTTCAACTTGAAGATTGAAGTGAAGATTAGATGTTTAAGACTCATGCACACCATGCTTGTAACTCTTTACATTCAATGAATTATATTTGATTCCATGTGCACTCTTCTTTTCTTTTAATTCTTAGAATAAATCAAATACAATCTTTCTTTGGCTAGGATAGGTAATTTAAACAACATCCAATTGCTTAAAAATATGTGAGATTCCTCGTGGGATTGACCTCACTTGCATACATCTACTACAATTAATTCATGCGTTGGTGAGTAATTTTAAAGCTACAACAATCATCATCCATGTTGGTGTTATATATGATTAGAGTAAACAATCATAGAAATAAAACATGAGAGTTGATTTTGCCAATAATTTAGATTTATATTCACTATTTTAAGTTATGCGAGTACATTCCTCTAGCACTAATGGTTGTTAATTACATTTGCGTTGATACAAATAATACAAAGTAAACTTGCTTGTATATTAAGCAAACATTAGTCTTTGGTTTTCATATTCTTTCTATGTTGTATTTTTTACTTTCAATCAAAATTTGATGAATTAATCTGACAATATGATCTAGTTGTTAGCATGTATTACAGAGTGTTACTTAGACTTGATAGAGTCTCTCTATTTAGTCTTAAGTGTATCATCAACCTTGGTCACAAAGATTAGGGTTAGAAAAAAGTCAACCAAGAAATAATTCATGAAATGTAAGAAAATTCAAAGTATATAGAAAAGAAATAGTGAAAAATTAAACAACGAAAAAGTTGAGAAAGTTTGAAAAGGTCAAATTTTCAAAAATTTTAAAAAATAAATGTAAAAAAAATAAATTTTCTGAATTTTTTGTTGTTTATTGTAAGTGCATGGGCTATTGCAGTACAACTTATGCAAGTATGGGTCGATCCCATGGGAACTTGACTTAAAAAGATGAAGTTTAAATAAAATTTAATTAGCCACCAACTAAAAGAAATAATAAGGAACTTAGAATTCAAATGTATTAATTTAATGAAGATTATAAATTTTGGAACTAAAAAGGTAAAAAAAATTAAATGAAATAACAACTAAAATCTACTTCCCTAGCTTGATCATCACTAATTTCTTCATATATAATCATATCATCATCGATCAACCTTCATCAATCTAAGGAAAGAATGGGAGATTTGGATGACTTAGATCAAAATTTTGGATTTTCAATTGAAGATTAGGATTGATGAATCAGCTAGGAATTATCCTAGGATGAAGTTCTAAGAATTGATTAGAAATCTAATGAGGAAAGATCATAAAATAAAGTTATCCTATGAGTTTAAGCTAAATTATTGATTCATTTAATTAAATAAAAATGGGGATTGGATTACTTTATTCCTAAATTAATTGAAAAAAGGACAAAATGGGAATAGGAAAATCCTGGATAAAAAATCTGAAATAAGAAAAGAGACAAAACTGAGGATAGATCTAGAATTAAGGAAGAGATACTAAGGGAAAAATAGAAATAATCTATTTTTTTATTTTAAACTAAAAACAAGAGAAGCAACCAAAGGAAGACAATGCCACAAGGGAGAAGAGAATGCAGGGAAAGGAGAAGAATTGGGGGGAAAACCTGATTTGGGTTTTCTCCAAAGTGATAATGGACTACAAATAAAGCTGAAGGAATTTAAAAAACTAGGAAAAAATGAAGGTTAAATAGACAGGAAGCAAGGAGAAAAACAATAGAAAATAGGGGATTAACAAAAATGAAGGAGAAGCAATGGCTGAATTGAATTGAGAGATGAAGGGAATTAGGTGAGTCAAACATGATGTAAAGAAGAATAAGTTGATGACTTGTGAGATTAGAAAGAAAACAACTACCAACAATCTAGAAAATATGTTGAGGTTCAAAGGGAGGCTACGAGTTAGATAGACAAAAGGGAGGTTGCTTAGTAATAGTTTCCTTTCTATTGTGGTGTACAGAGAAGATGTTTAGCCCAAGAGAGAGCCATGTTGGCTCCCCCTTCTTTCTCTTTGGTCTTAAACTAGGAACAGGGAATGAGAAAATAGAGAGAGCTACGTATTGGGAAGGAGATGGGTCAGGTTTTCCTTGTAGCATGGAGAGAGAGAGAGAGAGAGAGAGAGAGAGAGAGAGAGAGAGAGAGAGAGAGAGAGAGAGAGAGAGAGGCAGGGAGCTAGGGAAGAACAAGAGCAATGGTTCATGTCATCCCTACAGTGGAGATAACCCAAACCAAAGAGATATAAAGAGAGATAGAGAGAGATGTGTTGGGGAGAAGAAGAGAATAGCGAGAGAGGGAGAGAAGGGTTCCACAATTGGCCCTCTCTTTGTTTTCTATTTTTCCTCTTCTTTTCCAAAGTGCTCCATCTTTGTTATATAGCACATGCAATCTCCTTATGCAAACTATCTCTTTCTTTAGTTATAACATGTCTCTTTCCTTCCTTTCATGGATGTCTATTAGGATCACATTCGAAACCTTCTTCATGTACACTATATTCTCATTGGCTATCACCTAGGTCCATCTTGCTTTGTAGTGCTCTTGTGGGATGAAGATGATTTAGTGGCAATCAACTTAATCTAAGCCATCCAATTCTTAGTCTAGTTGATCTACAACATATAAAACTAAATTAGAATCATCTGAACCATGCTTTATACATTTGATCAACTCTGATAATCATCTAGCTATTAAATTTTACAAATCAATTGTTGGATGGTCAATTTGAGCTAAAATTCATATTTAATCTAAAAAATACAAAATTGAGCAATTAAATGATCTTTCTAGATGCTAAATTAAGTGTATTTTGGTCAAAATTAAACATTTAACTCAGCCCCAACTAGTATTTTGCTAGTCCCATGAAAAACATGAGAAAAATCAATCTCAAAATTTCAAAATTTATTTTCAAGTCAACTCACACTTTTTTCTTAAAGAATTGTCTTCAATAAATCTATCAACTTTAGTGTACTAATAAAATTAAAAGAAAAGTTCAAAACCCTACTCATATGCTTAATACGTTCCAATTGAGTTTAGATTTCAGAGTGTGTGTGTGTGTGTGTGTGTGTGTGTGTGTGTGTGTGTGTGTGTGTGTGTGTGTGTGTGTGTGTGTGTGTGTGTGTGTGTGTGTGTAAAGTCTACATATACAATATTCTTTATCTCTAAGCAGACTATATCTTTTGAACTCCATCTAAAATATGTTTTAACCTCAATCCTCACTTGTTGGACATACATTCAGAAATAAAAGTCTTAAAAAAGGTTCAAATCATATCTCTCTTTTAAATATTTGATCAGAGTCAATAAAGAAAATTTTATCTCACATATATTCATGAAGGAACATGAGTTACTAAGGAATTCTAATTTTGATCCCTAAAGAAAAGATAAGATGTCATTACCTTTGAACATTTAGACATATTACTTTTTAAATCCTATCTATTCATATATTCATGACAAATATTTCTCTTTCTTTCTTTTTATATATATTTTGCTCTCATTGCAACTAAAAAGTATATATCTATTGATCTCTAACTTATCTTTCTAAGAAAATAAGTAATGCATACTTTATACTGGGTTAATATGGGCAAAGATAATTTGGGTAAGAAAAGAAAAGGCTCATATAAAATGCTCAAATTGGCTAACTAATGATAAGAAAATACTTTTTTGGGTAGGATTTATGACTCTATGTTAATAACAAGGATGGACTAAATCCTTTTCTAGGTTTCCTATAATCTATTGGATTCAATGAACTTGTAAAATTTTAAAGATAATTCTCTAATAATTTAGGTAATTGACCAAATTTAAAAGTTAATGGGATCAAATTTAGATTAATCACACTGAAGAAAATTTTGGAATATTTATAACCTCTTAAAAAGAATGAATGGCTCTAAGACTCACTTAAGGTATAGGTCTCAACTGAATTTCCTTAGGATGTTTAAGTTATAACTACTTATTAATTTAGACATGTATATACAACTGTATGTGCATATGTAATCTAAGACTTAGCTTTAATGGAATACTTTAAAAAATGAGTAAAATCATGAATTAATCATTTGCAATTAAATTAATAATCTAAAGTTATCTAGACTATATTTTAAAAAAATTCAATTCTCATCACAGTGTAGGAATTGACCTAAAAACCAAAATTTTTGATTTATTTAAAAAAATAAGAAAATCAAGTAAAAATCCTAAAAAATTAGAATTTGCTAGAATTCTACACCCCCAACCTAAAAGAACCATTATCCCCAATGTTTGAAAAGTGGCACCTAAAATAAATATGAGTGATGTAGAAAACAACGAATTCAAAAATACAAATGATGATACAAAGGGGATTAGATCCACTCAATCCTGATAAATAGCATCCTCCAGAGTTGTGAACTCAACTTTTGGATTCTCATATTCTAAGAAAGGCTTTAAACACTAACCATTTACTTTAAAAGTATGACTAGACCCAACATCCTCAATCTCAACAGTCTTATATGGAAAAACTTCTTTAACTGTACATGGACTAGTCCATCATGATCTAAGCTTACTTAAAAATAGATGGAGCTTAGAATTGTAAAGCAGAACCTTCTGCTTTGGAGTAAAGGATTTTTGTGTTATGTTTTTATCATGAAAAACTTCCATCTTTTCTTTATATATCCTATTACACTCATATGCTTCTTGCCTAATCTTTTCCAACTCATTGAGATAGAGTTTCCTATATGTGCCTACTTTATTCATGTTGAAATTAAAGGTCTTTATTGCATAATAGGCTCTATGTTCCAATTCCACTAGCAAATGGCAAGCCTTATAGTATATAATATGATAGAGAGACATACCAATCGGAGTTCGATGTATAATCCTATAGGCCCAAAGCATATCAGGTAGTCTAAGAGATCAATTCTTACTATCCAGATTAATAGTCTATTGTAATATTTGTTTTATAGACAACTTAATATTTCTACCTGTCCATTTATTTGTGGGTGATATGGTGTTGCAACTTTATGGGTGATACTATATTTTTTATTAGTGTTTCAAATACCTTGTTGCAACAGTGTGTACCATTATCACTTATAATGGCTTGAGGGGTCCATAATCTAGAAAAAAAAATGTTTTCTTTTAAGAATTTAATGACTATTTTATGGTCATTATGCCTATAAGGAATAGCCTCAATCCATTTGGAGACATAGTCTACTACCAATAATATATAAATGTAGGCAAAAAAAGGTGGGAATGGCCCCATGAAATCAATGCTCTAGCAAATAAAAACTTCAATGACAAGAATAAGGTTCAAAGGCATCATATTCCTATGGGTTATTCTTCTTGACTTCTAACAGTGCTCACAAGCTTTATAGAACACATGTGCGTCTTTAAACAATGAAGGTTAGTAGAAACCACACTGCAAAATCATTTTAGCAGTTTTTTATACAGAAAAATGTCCACCCCATGCTTTTGAATGACAAAAGGAGATAACACTATTTTTCTCTAAGTCAGGTGCACATCTCCTAATTATTTAATTTGAGCAGTACTTAAATAGGTATGGATCATTCTAGAAGTAGTACTTGACATTGGAAAAGAGTTTTTACTAGTCTAATTTGTTTCAATGTTTATAAATCTTCCCTGTGACTAGATAATTTGCAATATTAGCAAACCAGGGAGGATGGTAGAGATGAAAAAGTTGCTCATCAGGGAAAGTATCCTTAATTAGCAACCCATCCAAAGGTTCTATTAGGACCAGGTGAGATAAATGGTCAGCTATAACATTCTCTACTCCTTTTTTATCTTTTATCTCAGTGTCAATCTCTTAGAGCTAAAAAATCCATCTAATTAGTCTATGCTTACATCCTTCTTGGAAAGAAGATACTTGAGGGCCAAATGATAAGTGAATATGACTATATTTCTACCAAACAATTAAGACCTAAACTTATCCAACACGAAGACAACTACTGAGAGTTCTTTCTCCGTAGTGGAATAATTCATTTGGGTGCTATTTAGGGTCCTTCTTGCATAGTAGATGCATGTGACTTTTTATCTTTTCTCTGTCTTAAGACTACTCCTATAGCATAATCACTAGCATCACACATGATTTCAAAGAGTAGGCTCCAATCAGGTGGCTGCATAATTGGTGCAGTAGTTAGCTTATCTTTTAGCTTTATAAAAGCTTCATGACAATCATCAGTCCACTCAAAAGGGGTATCCTTTGTAAGGAGGTGACACAATGGTCTAAGTATGGAATTAAAATCTTTAATAAACCTCCTATAGAATCTTGCATCTCCTAAGAATGAACGAATGTCCCTAACATATTAGACATGGGTAGATTGATAATTAAATCAACTTTGGCTCTATCTACCTCTATACCTTTGGATGACACTATGTGGTTAAGGACAATTCCCTTCGAAATCATGACATGGCACTTCTCCTAATTAAGCACTAAGTTCTTTTCTTGACAATGACTTAAGACTTTTATTAGATTTTCAAGGAATGTGTCAAATGGATCACCAAAAATAGAAAATTCATCCATGAAAACCTCAAAAATTCTCTCTACCATATCATTGAAAATGCTCAACATGCAGCACTAAAATGTGGCAGAGGCATTATATAAACCAAATGACATTCTTTTGTAAGAAAAAGTTCAAAAGGACATGCAAAGGTGGTATTTTCTTGATTCATAGGCACAATTTCTATTTGGTTATACCCTGAGTAACCATCTATAAAATAATAATACTAGTGTCCTACAACCCTTTCTAATATTTGATCAATAAAAGGCAAAGGAAAATGGTCCTTTCTAGTGATAGCATTCAATTTTCTATAGTCAATGTACATACGCCAACCAATGGTAACTCTAATAGGAATTAATTCATTATTGGCATTAGTAATCACTATCGCTCTGGACTTCTTTGGAACTAATTGAGTCAAACTCACCCATTTGCTATTACTTATAAAATAGATGATTTCCACATCAAGCAATTTAAGGACTCCTACTTTAACCACATCTTTCATATTAGGATTTAACCTTCTTTGTAACTAATGAAATGGTTTAGCATCATCCTCTAAGTAAATTCAATGAGTGCATATGAAAGGTTAACTTTAATGTTTGATAGGGTCCATCCTATTGCACTTTTATATTCCTTAAGGGCTTTGATCAAACGTGCATCTTGAGATTTTTCCAATTGAGAGGCAATTATAATAGAAAAAAGTTTCTTCATCTCTAAATAGGCATATTTGAGTTCAGAAGGTAGATGTTTCAAATCTAGCTTAAAAGGTTCAACTAAAGATGGATGGAAGTGGACTCCCTCGATGGAAGTTCCTTGAAATGAGGTTTTCATCTTCCTATGTCCATAGGGTGCACATAATCAAGGAGGGCATTAACTTCTTCTATTAATTCATTCTCATTAAATTCATTAAAATGGGCCAAACAAGCCTCAAGTGGGTGCGAGAAGGAAGAGGTTATGAAATAGTCTTACATGACTAAATTTATCATTTTGACATAGTGCAGGTCATTAGAGATTTCTTCTGATTGCTTACAGATATCAAAGATGTTCAATGCTATTGTCATGTTGCCAAATAAAAGCTTCATGATGCCATTTATGTAGTTTATTAGGGCATTGGACATAGCTAAAAGTGGACGTCCAAGGATGATAGGAATTTCTTTCTACTCATACAGCACTGTTTGTGTGTCAAGACTAAGAAATCAATAGGGAAAAAGAACTATTTTGACTAACACAACCTCTATTATGCCCCTTGGAATTACCATTGATCTATCAATTAACTGGAGTGTAGTAGATGTTGACTTAAGGTCTTCTAGTCCTAGTTGAACATAGAATGTGTATGGTAATAGATTAGCACTAGATCCTAGATCTAACAAGGCCTAGTTAATGTTATGGTTGCCAATGATGCAAGTGAGAGTGGGGCAACCTAGATCCTTGTATTTTTGGGGTGTAAGGTGCTGAAGAATTGAACTTACTTGTTCAATCACAAATGCCTTCTTTTGGGAATTCAATTTCCTTTGCATTGTGTATAAGTTCTTTAAAATTTTGGCATATGATGGGATTTGTTTTATTACATCTAAGATCGATATGCTGATCTTGACATGCTTAAATATCTCCATAATCACATCATTAATGATACTTGTTGTGACTTGATGCAACCTTTGATGGAATGGAGTAGGAATAGGACATAATTCAATAGGTGGAGTGGGATCCCCTTCTTTAGATTTTTCTTTATTTTTAGTGATTTTCTACCTTAGTAGTCTTTTGAGGCTCATATTTCTCAATTATTTTACACTCCTAAGAATGGTTACAGTCTTAGTCTATTCCATGTTATTGCTTCATGATTCATTACGTGCACATTATTGCCAACTGCATGCACACCCTTAGGGTTTTCTTGTGGTTAAGCTAAAAACTTTCCTTTTTCCATATTTTGTATCATTTAACTCATCATATTTTTCATTTCATTCATAGATTGGTTGGTTTTTTTTAGTTGGACTTCTAATACAGAAGTTTTCCTCCCCTGGTTTTGGATAAGTTGATGTATATTATCCTTTATAGGCCTTTTGGATGAGGGCAAGTAAGGTCCAAGAGTAGGAGGTTGATGAGTTTGGAAGGGGTTGGGGCAAGAAGTCCTTGGTTTTGTTGGTGAGGATGGCATGGGTCAAGTTGTGAGACATTGGCAATGGGTCCATTTCTCCAACTGAAATTACAGTGGTTTCTCTAGTTGGGATTATATGTCTCTGTGTATGAGGAGAAAGGTCCTTTATATGTATGCAAAGCATTAGCCTAATCATGAAGTGCCTCTTAAAATACTGGAATGGAGAGACATTCTTAAGTAAGATGTGTGGTACTTTCACAAATGCTACATACTTGTTCATCCTTTTTAGAGATATTCTTCCACATTTCTATAGCCTCTATTTTTTGAGCTAGCCATCCTACTTTGGCATTAAGTTCATCTTTTTCAGACATGGCATACATGCTTCCCCTGGTAGATGTGGTAGTAGGCTTGGCTCTATCTAGATGTTCTACTCTTTCTGAATCAACCCATATTTGTACACTTTTAGTTAGCCATTTCAAATACTCTTCTAACTCATCTAGTTGTTAGTTCAAAAAGTTGCCATTGCACATCATCTCTATGAATTGGCACATGTTGTAATTAAGTCCTTCATAAAAGAAGCTAATAATGTGTCATGGTTCATAGCTATGATGTGGAAATGTGAGTAATAGATCTTTGAACCTTTCTCTGCATTGATAGAATGATTCTTTATCCTTTTGGGGAAAGTTCACTATCTTACAATGAAATGTATTTATTTTATGTGTAAGGAAATTTTTTTCAAGAATTCCCTAGTCATTTCATTCTAAGTTCTTATAGAACCTGCTTGCAATGCATTAAACCACGATTTTTCCTTTTTCTTTTAAAGAGAAAAGAAATAGCTTAAGCCTTACAGTATCTAAACAAATGTTATATGTTCATTAAGTACTACATACCTCATCAAACTCTTTAAGATGCAGGAAGAACTTTCACTTTCTAACCATGGAATTTGGGATGTAATTGGATTGCTCCTATTTTCAATTATAATGCATTAGCATTCTGAGGAAAAATGATGCAAGATGATATGTTGATGTGTGTAGGCTGAAGGTAATCTCTTAAAGTTCTTCCATGAAGATTCTAATAGAAATCATTATCCCTATATTCACTCAATTGGTCCCACTCTCTATTTCCATTCCTTCTCTAATCTCTTTACATTTGTGGATAATTATTCTTCCTTGGTGGAGGTTGATATTCATCATCAATTAGAGGTGGCAATCCCTCATTCATGATGAGTGGAGGACCTTGCGCCTCTATTACTTCCAAGGGGTGAATTACCCCTAGATTGTTGGTCAGTCATTGATGGTGATTAATCTGATTGTATATTGTGTTGGTCGTACTTGATTAACCTACTAGTTTTATCGTGTATCCAAAAGTGCATACAACGAAAGATCTTTGTTTGTTTTTTTACTTTTTTATTTTTTTTAATGGGAAAAACTATCCTAAATGATGCAACCTAAATGCCTAGAATAGTGCACAAAAAAAGGACATAATTAAACAATCCATAAGGTTAACAAGTAGAAATATTTTGATTTTCTTAAATTTGTGTGGGGGAGAAGCATTTTTTATTAAACTAATCTAACACTCCTCTCTTACATACTTGTCCCTCCAGTTAGATCCTAACCTAACCAACCACTTCATACGCTCCTGAGGTAGCTGTAGGTAGTCTGTGTTATAGAATGTATTGGCAGAGCTAGTCATTTAAATACTAGCATAGTCAGTTAGATAGGGGGCCACTTGAGTGGCAATGGGTCGCCTCCTTCCAAGAGGGTCCTACGAGCATATGATGGCCTCTGCAGGTGTCTTTTAATTAATTTTAAATTAATTTAGAAGGATGGGTTACGTGCTTATGGTGATTATCTTAGGTGCCTAAGAGGTGGTGATTAAATCCACCCTTGATCTTATGAGGTCGGGGGCCCTTACTAATTAATTTCCATTTCTTGGTAGATTGATCAACATATAAATCACCTTAAAGTAATAAACATACCCTAAAATGTAATAAAAATAATAAATTAATGCAAACCCTAAAATGCAATAGTTATCAAGTATGCTATCTATATACAATTATACTACCAAACAATGCAAACCCTAATCTAGGAATTTTAAGGTGTTAGGATTGCTCACAATGTGTTCCTAGATAAAGTCTTCTTATATAAGGGTGAGACCATTTACATTCCACCTCACTTCCAAGTTACTATGGTCTACCCTTGACCTTTATTATTACAACCTTTTTAAATGAATTGTGATTAAAAAATACAATGTGTCCTCACTACAATTCACTTAAAATAAAATTTTGGTTATCTTAATTGAGATCCTCCATGAATTCCTCTTTTATCAATTTCTTACAAAATAAAAATAGCAATAAGTACCAAATTCAGGATTTAGAGTGATCCTATACTAATAAAAATTTTAAAAATGCACCTAAAAATGCTTTAAATGTTAAAATAATGTAATTTCTAAAATTTTTAATTTTTGGATTTTTAATTAATTTTATGAAAACTTCATTGCGGGTCCTAAGAAATGGTGTTAAAAACTTATTTATTTTTTTACCAAAAGTGCATGGGCTATTGTAGTACAACTTATGCAAGTACAGGTTGATCCCATGGGGACTCCACTTAAGAAAGATGGATTTTAAATAAAATTTAATTAGCCACTAATTAAAATAAATAAATAAAATAAAGAATAAGGAACCCAAAATTGAAATTTATTAATTTAATAAAGATTACAAAATTTTGAACTAAAAAGCCTAGAAAATTAAATAAAATAACAACTAAAATCTACTTCCCTATCTTAATCATGGCAAATTTCTTCAAATCTGGTTGCATTGAAGTTGATCAGCATTCATCAATCACTCACTCATATCTCTAATTAAGGATTCAATGGTTGGATTGTTCAGATTTTTCAAAATTTTGACAATATGAGATAAGGAAAGAATGGGAGATTTGGATGGCTTAGATCAAATTTTTGGATTTCAGATTGAAGATCAAGATTGATGGATCAATTAGGAATTACCCTAAGATGAAGATCTAATAATTGATTGGAAATTTGATGAGAAAAAGATGAAAAAACAAAGTTATCATGTTGGTTTAAGTTAAACCATGGATTCGATTAGTTAAATTCAAATAGGGATTGGATTACTTTATTCCTGGATTAACTAAAAGTAGGAGAAAACATGAATAGAAAAATCTTGGATAAGAATAATTCAAAATAAGAAAAAAGACAAAACTGAGGATAGATCTAGAATTAAGGAAGAGAGACTCTAACAACCAGGGCTCCAATAGTGACAATATTATCTAGCTCTGATACTAGTGCATGGGCACCCAAAGCAAACAATATCATGACTCTTGGAGCCTTGATTGTTACAGTTCGTATTAGAGCCAATTCCCTTAATGGTGTGGTGGTTAGCCACATGTGAGTGCTCACTTGACCCAAATCAAGTCAGGCAAGAACGAGTGTTCCCTAAGGGAGGAATAGGTGAAGCCTGGTGGGCTACTCGGTGAATGAGCGGCAGGTTACAGGTGAAGGACTGAGAGTTAGTCTCACACCTCCCATGGAGAAGGAGTTGGGCTAGTTATAAGGGTTTGGGTACCTCTAATGGTCACAATGCATTTTCCCTTCCGGGAAGAGCAAAGCCATGAGGGTGTATGGGCACCCAAAGAGGACAATAGTGTGATTGTTGGAGCCCTGGATGTACAGAGACCAAGGGAAAAAATGAAATTAATTCAATTTTCTAGTTTTAACCAAAAATAGGAGAAGCAACCCAAGGAAGACAATGATGCAAGGGAGAAGAGAATTCAGGGAATGAAGAAAAATTGGGGGAAAACTCGATTTGGGTTTTGCTCCAATGATGACGGACTACAAATAAAGCAAAATAAGATAAAAAAAACAATGAAAAAACAAAGGTAAAACAGATGGGAAATGAGGAGAAAAATGGTTGAAAACTAGGGATTAATAGGAACAAAGAAGAAGCAGTGGTTGAACTGAATTGGGAGACATAGGGAATCAAGTGAGACAAACATGTTGAAAAGAAGAATAAACAAACGAATGGTGAGAACAAAAGAGAAAACCAACTAATAATGAATTAGAAAAAGATGTTGAGGTTGAGAGGGAGGCGAGGAGCCAAAGCCGTGGTGACTCCCCCTTCTTTCTCTTTGGTCTTAAACGAGGAACATGGAATGAGAGACAAAGAGAGATGAGTACTGGGAAGGAGATGGGTTGGGTTTCCTTGTAGCATGAAGAGAGCCTGAGAGAGGGAGATACGAAAAGAGAAGGAGTGAGAAAGCTAGAGGTAAGGAGCTGAGGAAGAAGAAGAGCAATGGTTCGAGTCATCCCTACAATGGAGATAACCCAAACTAGAGAGATATAAAGAGAGATAGAGAGAGATGAATTGGGGAGAAGAAGAGAATAGCAAGAGAAGGAGAGAAAGGTTCCATGATAGAGCCTCTCTTTGTCTTCTATTTTTCCTCTTTTCCAAAGTGCTCCATCTTTGTTAAATAGCCCATACAATCTCCTTATGCAACCATCTCTTTCTTTAGTTATAACATGTCTTTTTCTCTCCTTTCATAGATCTCTATTAGGATCACATTAGAAACCTTCTTCATATACGCTTTATTCTCACTGGCTACCTCCTGGGTCCATCTTACCTTGTAGTGCTCTTGTGGGATGAAGATGGTTTAGTACCAATCAACTCAATTTGAGTCATCCAACTCTCAATCTAGTTGATTTGTAATATATAAAACTAAATTAGAATCATCTAAACCATGCTTTATACGTCTGATTAGCTCTGATGATCATCTAGCCATTAAATTTCACAAATCAATGGTTAGATAGTCAATTGGAGCTAACATATGTATTTTATCTAAAAATGGCAAACTTGATAGGTTAGATGATCTATCTAGATGCTAAATTAAGGATATTTTGGCCAAAATTGAATACTTAATGCCAAATTATAAAAATAAAAAAGTAAATATACAACCTACTTATATAACTTTTTGAGTAGAAAGAGATACTACTATAGGCAAAACTAAACATAATGTGCAAAACTCCCAAATAAAATTATAAATTTCATAGCAAAAAAGCATAAGAGAAAATTTTGGAGTTTAAGAAGGTTAGTAAATTTTTTGAAATATAAAAATAGAAAGTCGGTGATTGGAGTTATAAATATAAGATATTTGAAGCTTAGGGTTGAATTGTTGAAGGAAAGTCAAAAAATAAAAAGTTAAAGAAGAAAATTTGTAAAAAATAATGTAAAAACCTACAATTGTAAAAGAAAATAGAAAGTTGAAAATGTAAATCCAAAAAAAGAAAGAAAGAAAAGTCATAGAATCTGGTATTTTAAAAAAATTAAGGACAATATTTTAACAAAAAATTAAAAAAAGATAGGTTTTGTTGAAAAAGATAGTTATTTTTAAATTATGAAACAACTCATAAAAATATGTCATTTTAAAGTATGATACAACTCGCAAAAATATAGGTCTTTTTTAAAAGGAAGCATTTTGTTTTCATGGCATCAACAAGTTTTCTCTTTCATTGTATAGGCATAGGTGACTTTGTCACAATTTTAAATGCATGGCAATATCCTTATTGCGTATTTTTAAGAGATATGACATTCAACATTGATTTTGTGTTCTTTTACCATTGACCAGCTAACCTTAAGAGGACACAAGGCTTAACTATGTTAGAATCATGACATATCTTCAACAAACATAAGAGTATTAGTAGTGCTTGCATAATTAGAATCCTCACTTTTTAGGACTCTTTAGGTTGCTAGGATCCATTTAGTTTGAGTCAAACTTTTTGGGACTCTTTAAGGTTGTAGGACTTGTTTTATTAAAGTCTTTACATCATATTTTAGGACTCTTTGAGTCCATAGAACCTTTTTGGTTAGATCCTTAATTTCTAGGACTCTTTTGATTAACAATGTCTAAATAGCTAGAATCCTTGCTTTTTAGGCCTCTCCTGTAGACAGACCCACATGGGTAGAATCCTTATCGTTTTAGGACTTCTAATTGATAAAGTCCACATGGCTAAATTCCTTGTCATTTTAGAATTCTTGGTTGGTAGGGTCCATGGGGCTTAGATCATCACCATTTAGAGTTACTTAGACTAGTAAGAACTTGCATGGTAAGAATTTTCATTGTTCAGGGTTCTTAAGCTTGTAGAGATAGACTAATAAAATTTTCACCATTAATGGCTCTTAAGTCTGTTTATATGATCTAGCTAAATTCATAGGTTCTTTGCATATGTAGAGAGTAGGACCTACTAACTTGGCCACTTATTGGTTTAGCTAGAGTCATGGATCACTCATGTCTTCTCTAGAGTAGACTTTATTGACTTAGCTTAGCCCAATATGATTTATTTTTTATTAATGGATCTAGTGAGGATTTTAACTTAAACAAGAACTCTCATGTCTTTGATTTATTGAGGGATTCTAATGTCTAAAGACTTTGATTTATCCAAGGGGTCTAATGTCTTAATACTTTGACATATGTTTTCAAGCTTTGATTTATCTGAGGTCTCTTAGGTTTTGTTTTACCCAAAGAGTGTTAGGTTTTAGGACTTTGATCTATTCAGGGACTTATGCTTTAGGACTTCAATTTTTCCAAGGTCACTTAGGTATCATGAATTTAATTCACTAGAGGACTCTTAATAATTTGAATTAGTTTGTTCATTTTAAAATAGAGAGTGAGCCCATTTTTTTGTGGTGGGGCCCACTTGAGCTTTGTTTTATTCACAAAAAGGGCATCCGTTTGATGTCTTATAATGGAGCTTGCATTGCCGATTTCTATATATTCCTGAGAACAAGATTGGAGATAGCACGCACTCTCTCTCTCACATTAAAAAGTTATATCCATTTAAATCTAGAATCGAAAAGTCTCTCAAGCATGGTGAGCACTACCCATGAAAAGAGAGAGACTAATCTATATCATAGAATTAATATAACAAACTTTCCAAGGGCATGGAAAATGCTACCCATCAAAGAGAAAGTTTGTTAAAATTCTAACTCAAGAAAGACATCCCTAGGACATGGCAAGTGCTACTCTTTAAGTAGGAAGATATGCTATGAGCATGGAAGGGTAAAGCAAGTGTCCCTTAGGCATGGCAACTAGCACCTTTTAATGACAAAGAAAATGAGCTATTCCTTAGATATAGTGAGTGCTACACTTTAATAAGGAAGAAGAAAATTGTATAGGGGAAGTCAGTGAAGAGGGAGCAAAGGGGAGGGGAATTACCTTTGCAACTTCAGAAAAACTCCATGCACTCTTTTTCTTTTCTCTCATATTCTCTCTTCTCAAAGAAACTATCTTCAACATTTCTACTTTTTTTTTTAATTATCTTATTCTGAGTTTTGTAATTGGATATTTATAAGCTTGGGAGTCCCATTTAAATAGGAGATGTGGGTTACTAGGATGAGACGTAGAAAAGAGAAAATGAGAAAGGAAATAGGATATGATAGAGGGAGAGAGAAAATAGGAGTGGGAATCATGGGGAGAGGGATTGAAATGTGGCCAACAAAGAAAGATGGTGAGAGAAATATGTTTGAGAGAGAGGTGGAGAGAGAAAAAGAGAGAGATAGACCAGCTTTATCCTTCAAGGGCTGATACATGTACCTTGGGGTTAATCCTGAGCTATTAATACCCTAACACCTCTAATGAATCAAGTCATGAGATCTGATCATCTTTGACATAGTAGATCTATGAGATTTCTATAGTTTTTGGGTTATAGTCATATAAAATAGTTCTCTGATCCTAATTTTTATAGTCTCATTAGGTCCGCGTCGTCGATAGGAATGCAACAATTCTTTCGAATCGTCAATCGGAGTTATATAGCCTCCTTAATTATGTTTTTAGCATCACGAATCCATGAACAAACCAGATTCATCCATTTCGAACCATATTCATGTTATGGCTCTCAGGGCGCTTGTGCATCCCGGTCGAACTTGGGACTGTGCCTGAAGGCCACACTAGGGAGCATGTTTTCGGGGCGCATTACACGCGGCGTCCCTGGGCGTGTCTAGTTCGATGGGTCGGCAAACCAATCTAATCTGGGTTTCTTTTGGCGATTTTCGGTCGAGAAATGCCAGATCCGTTGTGGATCTGGTCTGGAAAGGGCAAAACCAAGGAGAGAAGGGGGAAAGGCCTCACCTGGGCAACCTGAAATGGTGCCCTTCACCAGTGATGCGATTTCCCCATTTTTTTGCCAGAACCCTAGCTTGGGCAACTGGAAGAGAAGGAGAAGAAGATGATTGGGGGAAAGGGGAAGAGGGCTTTGTAGCCTTGCAAAGGCTGTGCTGCCATTTTTTTTGGCTCCGTACAAGTATGGCGGTGCTGTGCACTACCTGGCCTGAGGAAGAAGATGACGTAGTGGGTGTCGTTATCAAAACAACCCCTGCATTTTTTGACCCTTGGTCGTTTTAAAGGTAAATTCCAAAAATGTCCTTGATCTTTAAACGTCCATAACTTGGTCATATGAGCTTTGTTTTTAGTGTTCTTTGAGGCGTTGGATTCCATTTCGAGTGTAGAATCTAATTATTAGATATTTCTCATAGATTCCTTTGTTTCATAAGTTAATTAAAATAAAAAATCTAACCACCTATTAATATGATTAAATATATATTAATCGCCAAAATTGTCCAAAATAAATAAGTTATAACTAACTCGCACATGGAGGCCAACATGATTGATTGTGGTTATAAAAGTGATATACTAATATTGAAAATTTTGAGTCATTACAAATGGGGAGGTAAGAGAGAAAGAGATGTGGTGTGGAGGAAGATGGGTGATGGAGAGGGAGAGGGAGAGAGAAACAAAGAAAGGTGGAGCGGGAAGCTGAGAAGAACAAAGTTTGTGCAAATGGAGAGAGAGGGAGATGATGTAGAGAGAAGTGGGACGTAGTGAAAAGAGAATGGGGTGTGGAGAGAGAGAGAGAGAGAGAGAGAGAGAGAGAGAGAGAGAGAGAGAGAGAGAGAGAGAGAGAGAGAGAGAGAGAGAGAGAGAGAGAGAGAGAGAGAGAGAATGGGAAACTAGTATCTTATAAGATGTGAGGGGACATGTGATTCTCTTGCATTTTTGGAAAAGGGAGTTATAAAATGTAGAAACTCCCTTGACAAGGTCAGACACACCTCATTTGCTATTTCTTTTCTTAATTTAGAAAATGGGGTTCTCTTTTTAGATTGGGTAGCCCTTAGTTGGAATTCTTTCATATCGTAATCAAAATGCAATTTTTCTTTTTCTTTTAGGGTGACCATACACACCTAAAGAAGACACAAAACAATTTTTGATTAATGTCTATCTCAAGAAAACAATTACTTTCAATTCTTAACAAGGTAATATGTTAACTTAAAAAGATCATCTTAATCATTGGCTTAAACTAGCAATTTCTAACTATTTCCAAGATTTTCATTTGAGAAAAATACACTAACCTCTCCTAAACTACCAACTTAAAATACTTTGGTCCTTGAACTACCAACCCAAGTTTTTGGTCCTTACAACTGCATTTTTTTTAGATTCACTTCTTAAACTTTTCATTGAAAGATGTCTACTTTGGGACCCATTACACATTATTTTAGTATTTTTTATAATTTTCCTATGATTTTGGGTAGTTATTGATTTTATTCAAAATAAAAGAAAGAAATATTATGAAAAAAAGGGTTGAAGCCCTTCTTTCCTAGCCGAATTTGCATAGAGAGAGAGAGAGAGAGAGAGAGAGAGAGAGAGAGAGAGAGAGAGAGAGAGAGAGAGCAAAAAATTGATCTAGTTGAAGTTAGAGTTAGAGTTAGTGTTAGGTTTTTTAGATTTGCGTTAATATATAATCAGGTTTCTCAATTTTGGGCGTTCATGAATTGGGTGGGTGATTTTGAGCTAAATGGTTCAAGTTTTGGTGGTTAGGTTTGGATTTATTGGGGTTCGTATAGTTCTTATTTTTTTAACATTATGGCTTTGGAGATGGGGTTGGGCCCTTAATTATAGTTTCCTTAGAAAGGGATATCTTTAGATTTCATATGGAACAAATTCCTTTGATATTATAGATGAAGCCATTAATCCTAGTGAAGATATTTGAGGATTGGGATGGTGTCAGAGTTTTAAGTTTCTCTTTGCGGGGTGATTCTATGGTTCTTGTGTGGCTAAAATATTGATTGGTTTGGGATTTGTTAAGTTAAGAAACCCTTTGTTAGAATTCTTTTTTACTCTCCATATTTTTTTATTCAAACTCTTTGTTGTTTATGGGTTTGAGAGATGTTTAATTGGTGATAGGAGTTTGACTTTTGTGAGGATGATGGAGATTGTTTGCACTTTTTAGGCTGGCTTGGTTTTGCAAATTTCACTGGGAGGAGGATCATTAGGCGGTGAGAATTTACTATTGTTGGTAAGTATGGTGAAGAAGGGCTTTGGTTGTTTTGCGCACGTGCGCGCATACTCTCTCTCTCTCTCTCTCTCTCTCTCTCTCTCTCTCTCTCTCTCTCTCTCTCTCTCTCTCTCTCTCTCTCTCTCTCTCTCTCTCTCTCTCTCTCTCTCTCTTTACCATTGCAAATTTGACCAATGAAGAAGGGCTTTCGGCTTGTGCTTTCTTTTCTTGAATTTTTTTTTCTTTTGATAAAATTAATAAATTACCCAAAATGATACAACAATATAAAAATTATTACAATAATGAGTAATGGGCCCAAAAATAAACTTCTGTCAATGAAAAGTTAGCAAAAGGATTAAATATAAAAGTAATTATTTTAAGGACTAAAATGTTGAGTTGTTACTTCATGAACCAAAGTCTCTTTTTCAAAAAAAAGGTTATCAAGATAGATATCTCATTCTATTAGAAAGAGAATGACTTCTAAGAATTGTGTTTCTATACAGTTTTTTGTCAATGTATATTGTAATTGCTCACTCATCCACTTAAAATGAGAATAGTAAAAAAAAAGTTTGCCAGACACAACCTTAGATAGGCTAAATATAAAATTTCATGCCTATGTGGTGCTTTCAACCTACATTTCTTTGTATTGAAAATAGTGATCATCGACTTTTGTAGAAGTTTTTAAGATGCAAAACAAGTGGTTAGAATCATCCAAATTTATTTATATGAATCTCATTGGTTACCTAATTTTGTATAAGGAACATGATGAACAGCTTAATGTGTGGTTGGGAAACTTGTTTTTATTGTTTTTCTTGATATTTTTGCAAAATTGCCATTACATTTTGGCATTAAAAAAAAAAATCCAACAATATTTTATTTTTACAAATTTTCCATTAATTTATCATGAGCTTTTCAAAATTGCCAATTTGTTTGTTTTTCATTCTCCATCCCTATTAAATTTTTTGAAATTTCAATATTATCCTTCTGGAAAACGGATGACAATGAACAAGAGGACTTTGCACATGGTTTTCTACTTCGTTAATCAATGAAAATCTTTGAATTGATCGTGCCAGATAGAATAAATTGAGAAGAAGAAGACCCAATTCTTATATTTCTAATTTTCATTAAAAAAAAAGGCATCTAACGAAGAGCTTAAAGTCTGCTACTTGTTGCTATTTACGTGAACAACAATAGTATTTTGCTTATGATTTAAACTTGAATTTTTAAAAAATTTATTGTATTTTTTATTAATGCAAAAATTGATTATGTTATAATTTGTGTTAGGAATAGTTTTACATTAGTTTTTAGTGAGAAATTGAATTTTAAATTATTGAACTTTATTGAAGAAGCTTGATAGGCACTGTTGCGCGGTTGGGGAACACGCTATGTTTGTGATTGAATAGCTCACTATTGGTTAGTTTTTGTTAAAACATAAATATACCATTGGATTCCTTGTAATTTAATTACATTAGGTAATAGGTTTCACTGAAACTTTCCATTGAGAAGTCATCGAACTTAGTGGCCAAGTCGGCAACTTAATCTTATGATTCTAAAGTATAAAACTTGAACTCAAAGTAGAGAAGGGTAATATTGAAATTTCAGAAAAATAACAAGGAATGTGGATGGAAAACTAACAAAATGAATATTTTTCAAAGCTCATGAAAATTTAATGACAAATTTTCAAAACCCAAAAAACATTGGACTTTTTTTTAAAAAAAAATGCTAAATTTAATGGCAAATTTACACAACCCAAAAAACATCAAACTTTTTTGCAAAATTGACAAAATGTAATAGTATTTTTGCAAAAACTATTTTTTAAATATTTTATAGTGCAAAATTAATTTAGTTTTTTGTTGTGAAATAGAAAGAATACAATAAAAACAAGTTTCCCAAGTATGCACTTAGGTCTTAGAAAAAAAAAGAAGAACAAAAATGTGGCATGGACATCTCCCATGCTTCTGGCACATACTCCTGCTAAGAATATTCTTTGTGATCTATCATTTATCTTCATCGTCTCGTCATGTCCCAAAAATCGCATCCATTTTTGGCCAACTCTAGTATTGGTTTTTCTTGAATTGTAAAGTAGATAGTAACCATCATTTACATTCATAGCATGAATGATCCAAATGAAAAAAAAAAAAGGAAAGAAATCCGGGCGGTCCTTAAGATTTGTAATCCCATCTTAGGACATGTAAGGAGGAATGATAAAATAAAACCGCCCCATCATAAAACTTCGTCACAAAGCACCGTACTGTTTTGGATGGTTTCATCCGTTCCTATGACTGCTTTTTGCATTGTATGTGTAGTAGTTCAAAATGCACGCGGCTTGTATTCTAACATCTTAAAAATTATAGCTCATAACAAAAAAGGAACGGTCTAGATACATAGGACAAGCCTATTGGTCTAAATTCAGTGCAACAGATGAACAGTTGGATCATCCAGACTTTGGGCCTTTCAGGCATAAGTGGACGCATTTATCGGTTCCATCTAAAGCGAGGCCCAACCGAGCAAAGGAGAGTTTTAGTCCCTGGGAAGGCAACGGGGCTTTCACCTCTAAATCAGAGAGAGAGAAACCCAATTGGAAGGGAAAAAATAGAGATGGCGGGACTTGCAGAACCTCAGAACCGATCAGGAAGGCCTCTTCCCCCTCCGCAGTCCAGGGGTCCACCACCTCCATCTCGTCCCCGTTTCGAACCCGTTGATCGTGAAAAGGTATTGCCCACTCTCTCTCTTTGTCGGGTCTTCACTGTCGAAATGTTGTTACGTAGGGTTTGTTCGCTTTCTCCATACCCTAGGTGCCTTTCTTTAATCCTGGGAAGCCCCGGAAAGCTTGTACAGTTGATGGAAGGAACTGCTTGAATGTTTTCCTGTCTTTTATCTGAGGAGTCATCATCACATGACCTGTAAGCAGCTGTGAATACATTTAACCAAAAAAAATTTACATGTGGTTCATTCCGATGTTAAGAGAATCGACCTCTTTTATATGAGTTTCAAGACATCTTTGGAGAGAAATCTGTGTTTGTACAGACTCACTACAGGCACTCTTACCTAATAAACTAGAAAGTGCTCTTATGGGATGGGAAGTGTTTTGACTCTACCCAAGTTCAAGAAAGTAAACGGCACTAAGCTAATGTAATTTAAATACATCCTATTGGATGTCTAGAACATTCACTAATCAAATAGAAACAATCAGACCCAGAGAAAACCCAACAGTTTTACATAGTTCAGCAGTGTGCCTAGCTCAATGGTAGAGTCCGGAGAAAATTCCACCTCAATCACCAAAGATTATTTAGTATAGGGTCGTCTCAAAGAGAAATTTCCCTTTAAAAGCCACAACCCTATAGATATCACATGTAAAAGTACATGAAGTTCCGATTACACTTTCATCACTACAGAAAATTCAAGTTGTATCACTGTACCTCTCTTGCAGAACAGTTCTTCCCTGCTGGGTACGAGAAACCTATTACAATAAGATGGAATGCAGAAAGTTTGCTTGTTAAATCAGGTCGTGTTCAGGCTCTCGGTTCTGTTATTTCATGTTTGCATTTCTTTGAATTGGTAATCAGTGTAGCTAGTAGTGAAACTAGATTTGAAATTCTAAAAATACTATATTTTCTAGGAAAATTGATTTGGCTTATTTGCTGCTGGTAAATGCCCTACAAGTCATGAGAATTTGAAAACATAGAGCTTTGAGCATGTGAATCAGGGACACTTTCTTATAAATTCATTTGGATCACTTCCCAATGCTTGCTCTGCAATTGTCTCATCAGTAGTTCAAACCTAATACATCATACATTTAGTTGTGGGTGATATATTGCTAGTATTAGTTTAATTATTAAGATGCACTTCCCCTGAAAAAATGTTTAGCATTTCATATTATAATAACAGCATATTTCTAATATAGTTTATAGCATGATGATTTTGATTACATGATTCTAAGATATCTTGTGACACATTAATTAAGTGTGGTATGTATGACATTTATTAAGTACTCACACACTCATCAATGCTTTTAAAGATATCGTGTTGTGGTCCTTGCTTCCACATTGAGTCCTGCTGGAATTTTGCCCAGGAGACTTGCAGATTTACAAGAGTAGAACCTGCTTCATAGTTCATCCCTGATGTTAGATGTATCGCGGTTAAGGACTTCCACACTTGCTATTTGTCCACTCTGAGTTGGTTATTGATCGAATGTTGAGATGCCTAGATTCAATATTTTGGTTTCTAGAGGACCAAAAGAAAGAAAAACTGTATGACTGGCTATCCAGCTGAATCGTTGAATTGATCTCATACTCAGTGAGTTTATGTGTGATGTCATGTACTATTGACTTGCTTGGGTGAAATTCTCTTCCATATATACTACCATATTTTCACTGATTAAATGTCTAGTTCATGATTTGTTATCTTTTCTACTTGCCAACCACTTAGTGAAACTAATTTAATTTGTTCTTCATCAGACTCTGTATTAATGTATTCATGATCAGACTCTGTATTAATGTATAAATAGCATTCAATATCTGTGATAGACATACATGATTATCCTTTGATGCAGTAAATTGCAATTCATATTGATGAAAATTTCTTCTGTTACTTGCAGACTTGCCCATTATTACTTCGAGTTTTCACCAAGGTATGTTTATTACTTTCTCCAGTAAACTTGAAATAGATCTGCTAGCCTACGCCTCTCCCTGTCTTCTGTATTTGACTATTTATTTCAGATTTTTATATGGTTTTCTGTTGGCGTAGACCTGTAAATTTGTGGCTTACTCCTTGCTGTTTTTAATTAACCTCAATTTTGTCAAGGTAGTTAAGTTTGGTTCGTCAGTAACCATGAATGGTCTTTCAATATTAAGTATGAAGGCACTGTGCTGTAGGTTTTGAGAGGCAAGGAAAAGAATATTCTCACCATCCATCCAGTGTTACAGCAGTCTGCTGTTATTGATAAAAGTATGATTCTTTAGGTGGCTTTGTTTTGTGAGTAGAGATTCTTGTATGTGATCCAATGGCCTAAAGGATTCTCCTCCACAATGGAAATGCCTCCTTCAGTTTCTAATTATGGATCACCTTTCTATATTGAGTTAGGGCTGCCTCTCCTTCCCTCTCTATACAGACAAACATATTCCAGCCACTTGCTGCAGCTTTTCAGCATGGAAACCCACCTGTGTAAAGGTGCTGGCTCCAGAAAGGATATGATTGCAACCTTTGTCTCTTAAGTATGGTTCTTCATTTGTAGTGATTACTCTTTGAATAGGAATCGCATCTTATTAACCTTTGTAGTATAAAGAGTAAAAGATGGATCAAAATTAAATGAAGACAATAGTTTTTAACTTTTTGTAGAGAGAAATGCAATCATTATGCCTTTTAAGTTGGTGATGGTATCAAACAGTGTCCTGTTGTTGTTGAAATAACCGATGGGCTTAATGTAAGACTTCCTGAAGTTTTCTACCAGGTGCTAGCGATCATATGCAGAATGTAATGGGAGTAGCAGGATAAGAATGTTTATTCTTTATGGGAGTAGAAGGGTGAGTTACTCGAGCAGACAACCATTTGGTTGCTAAACAAATAACCCATTAGAATAGGTGGTTCCTCTGATAGGAAATCAGAATTTCAAGACTGATTAGGTGTAAATTCTCTTTCATTCAATAGCTTCATTGTCAGCTCAGCCATACAAGATGAGGGTTAGTAGATAGTTGTCATAGGGGCAACTTTCTCACACAAATTTTTGCCTTCTATGTAGCACTAAGTGACTTAGGCAACCTTCCAACTTTCTCTTTCACAACAAAGAGGGACACAAACACTTTGTGCAACCAAACCCAAGTTCCACACACAGTTTAGTGGCAACAACCTAACCTTTTTTTTATTTACTTCTAGAATACAAAGATTCAAGCCTTAGGTTACACACAATATGGGACATCTCACACCCCCCTTTGTTCACCTAAGCATGCCTTTAAATAGGCTACATCAAAACTAATTGGTGGTTACAACCCAACCACCTTAGGTCTTGTCACAAATCATAGCTTGGCAACTTGCTGATAGCTATATTGAGTCATCTTCCCTTACTACTACATGATGAAACCATCCATAACTAGTTTGGGAGTCATCTCCCCTTGTTGCCACATGGTAAAAACCGTCCACAACTGTTTGGGAAGTATTTCCCTTGTGTCATGTCTTAGGAACCACCGATAACTACATCGGAGCCATCTCCTTTAGGTGTCATGTGTTGGAACCGTTCATAACTACCTTGGTGCCACATGCCACAAGGATTTTGTGTTACTTATCATTATGTTTTGGTGCCACTTGCCATAACATTTTTGTATCACTTTGCCTTGCCTTTTGAGCCCAAGTCCCTCTTGAGTGCTTAAGGTTAGTACAGGTGTAAGGTGTCACCATGTACTACCCTTACTATGTTACAAGCTAAGGAGTTGACAAACCATCCACACTAGAAGGAGCCAATTTCCTTGTTGGATAGATTGAAGATAGTCTGCCACTTGCTTTTCAAGCTTCCATAACATAGTATTCCTTTCCCAGCCTTCTTCATTTTTTTGGGCTGTTCTTCCATTTTACCAAGTAGTTGGTCTGTCTATTTTTCTTACGTTGTCCTTGCTTCCTGTGGTCAAGTATCCAATCAACTTCACCCCCGAACTATTTTTTGATTATAGGCGGGGCTCGTTTGGACGGAGTCCTTGTTACATCTTGATCCTCATGGAATAATTTGAGGAAATTAACATGAAAAGTAGGATGAATTTTCAATCTATCTAGCAGCCTTAGTTGATAAGCAATGGTACCCACTTTTGTATCACCTCGAATGGTCC
This sequence comes from Warburgia ugandensis, assembly GCA_035236585.1. NCBI lineage: Eukaryota > Viridiplantae > Streptophyta > Magnoliopsida > Canellales > Canellaceae > Warburgia > Warburgia ugandensis. Next base: position 30,546,980 of record CP141139.1, on the reverse strand, counting down.
ATCATATTTTGGAACCAACCCTTAGTATACAGTCTTACTATTGGTTTTCTTCCAAATTTGGGGAGTTAGTTTTAATAATGCATTGTGCCCAACTTGGAACTCCAAAGGCCTTTTACTTTGGTCTGCATATTTCTTCATGCGGAGGACAGCTTTTTCAAGGCTATTCCTTGCCTAATCTAGCATTTCTTGTTTTAATAAGGCAAATCTATATGCTGCGGGACACTTATCATCCATGTGCCGCTTAACAATTTAAGTAGAGTGAGAGGTTGTTGGCCTGTGGCCAACTCAAATGGACTCTTCCCCATAGAAGGACTTTTGTGTAGATTGTAGGAGAAATGTGCCAAGTCTAGCAAGTCCACTCAATTTTTTTGACTTGCTGTGACATAGTGCCTTAAGTACTCTTCTAACAAAGCATTGATCCACTCTATTTGACTATCAGTCTGTGGATGATTTGTAGTAAAGAACTTTAATTTGGATCCCATCGTGTTGAAGAGTTCTGTCAAGAACCTGCTAGTGAACCTTGCATCACGATCACTCTTTATATCTTGCGGTAGCTCCTAATATTTGATCACATTTTTGAAGAATAATTGGGCTGCCTCCTTAGTAGAGCATGTCAATGTTGTAGGGATGAAGATTTCATATTTGGAGAACCTGGCAACAACAACAAAAATATATTGATAATCTTTAAGTTTGGGTAGTCCTCCAATGAAGTCCATGGATATGCTCCTTCATGGTTGTTCTGGAATTGGTAGAGGCTGCAATAGTCCTGCTTTTTTCTTTCTCTCGCTTTTGTTTTGTTGGCACACCAAACAAGACTTAACATAGGCTTTTACATCATCTTCCATTTTTGGCTAGTACCAACTTCGTGATGGTAAAGCAAGAGTTCTTTCAACTCCTGGATAGCCAGCCCATTGTACATCATGGGCCTCCTTGAGTAATTTCCTATGCAACTTGGCATTGGGAACATAGGGCGTCCCTCCCGTGGCATAGAGAATATCATCTTCAAGCCAATATCTCCTTGTAAAGCCTTCTTTGACCTGTATTACAAGTTTAACATAAGGGCCATCATTTTAACAAACTTCCTTAACACGTGAAAGGAAGTTGAACTCGAGTTTACAAAGGGCCGCAGCAGTCTCCACTATCTAGTTACTACTCAATGCATCAGCAACATTGTTGTGCTTTCCTGGCTTATGTTGCCACTCGTAATTGAATTCTGCCAGAATTCTTGCCATCGAATCTGCTTGGAGGTCAGCTTCTTTTAAGTTTGGAAATAAGTGTTAGCAATATTATCTGTTACAATAACAATCTACTCCCAAGTAGATAATGCTTCCACGTATGCAAGCAATGAACAACAATAGTTATCTCCTTCTCATGTGTTGAATAATGTTGTCCCGCATCATTCAATTTTCGGCTTTCAAAGGCTAATGAATGTTTCTCCTACACCAATATGCCTCCAATAGCACGATCGGAGGCTTAACAATATACCTCAAAGGGTAGCTCAAAATCTGGTAGCCGCAACATTGGTTCAGATGCTATTGCCTTCTTTAGCTTTTCAAAAGCTTGGTTACTTGCATCAATCCATGCCTATATTTGGTCTTTTTTCAACAAATCTGTCAATGGTGCCACTTTCTAGGAGTAACCTTGGATGAATTTTTTGTAGTAATTAGCCAACCTAAGGAAGGATCTTAACTCCGTTACTTTGGTAGGAATCGGCCACTCAAGAATGACTTGAACTTTTCATTCATCCATTCTTATCTTGCCTTCACTAATCTTATGTCCCAGAAACATTATTTCTTTTTGAGCAAACTCACATTTTTCCATTTTAATGTAAAGTTGGTACTACCTCAACCGAGCTAGTACCCTGGTCAAATGCTCTACATGTTCCTTTAGGCTATGGCTATATATTACAATATCGTTCAATTAAACGACCACAAATTAGTCGATATATTGATAAAATACATTGTTCATTAAATTGCAAAAGGTAGCTGGGCATTAGTTAGCCCAAATGGCATTACAAGAAACTTGTAAGACCGATACCTAGTCACACAAGTAGTCTTTTTTTTTTTATCACTTTCTGCAATTCTAGCTTGCCAATATCCAGTCCGTAGGTCCAACTTGGTGAAGTACCTTGCCTTGCACAAACGATCAAACAAATTAGCCACTAAAGGAATTGGACATTTGTTTTTTATCGTTACCTTGTTTAAGGCCCTGTAATCTACACACACTCACAAGGAACTGTCCTGCTTCTTTTAAAACAAAACCGGGCTACCGATGGAGCTTTGTGGAAGGTTGAATATATCCAGCATCAAGCAATTCACCCAACTGCTTTCTCAATTCAGCCAATTCTGTTGGGGACATTCTATAGGGAACTTGTGTAGGAAGTCTACAACAAGGCAGCAACTCAATTTTATGGTCCACAGTATGTTGAGGTGGAGGAACCTTAGGAAGTTCTGAAGGCATTACATCTGCATAATGTTGTAGAACTTCTGCAATCTTGTAAGGTACCTCCATAGTTTTGCCTTTCTGGATCTCCTCCAAAGTAGCAAAAAAAGTCTCATGTTCCTTCCTTAAGTGTGACTTGACATGAAGGGTTGAGAGGATTTCCACCTTGCCTTTCCCATCTGGTTTTACTTTGTTATTCATCACTGTAAGAACAAAGCATGGTTGGTGTTCATCATTGAACAACAACCCACCAAGGTGTGGCATAAACGCCACTTTAGCCTGCAAAAAGAACTCAATACTCAGTATAATGCCAAAATCATCTAAAGGACAGACAATAGGGTTGTCTTTCCTCTCCAATCATCAATCTGGACATCAACATCATTAGCCATCCCCGAGATGGTTTGGGCCTCCGAATTCACAGCTTTTATTTGGCTGGAGTTCTATACAACCTTTAAGTTGAGGTGAGAAGCCTTTCTATTAGCAATAATGTTGTGTTGCACCATTATCAATCATGGCCAATACATAAACTCCATTCACTTTGGCTTGAACATACATCAATCCCTCATGAGGGTCTTTTAGTTTGTAAAGCATTTACAAGTTGTAATGCATTAACACTCACAGAACCCCCCAAATTTGAAGGTTCTCCTTTTTTCTCCGCTACAATTGCATTCAATTTTTGTCTTTTTGGACACCCCCTTGCCCAATGAGGTCCATCACAAATGAAGCAACTAGATGGTCCATTACTCCCTCTGATTGATTGTTCCTCTGCACTAGGGCTTAATTTGCTATTATCCTCTTTCTTTCTCTTATCCTATTTCTTATCTTTTTGGGACATAGTCCTGCCTTTTTCTTTCGACATAGACTTATCAAACTTAGAACTTTTAGTAAAAGAGGAAGAAGAGTTACCGAATTTTTAGTCAATCAAGCCACCTGCTGCCACCATTGCAGCATGGAGATCATGAACTCTTTGCCTCCAAAGTTCGGTTTGTCCCCAAGGTTGCTATCCCGACGTAAAGTTGAATAACTTGTCTACCTCAGACATATATTTAATATCAAGCAACAACGAATTGAATTCTTTAACATATTCATGAAAGTGACCTTTTTAGTGAAGACATTTTAAGTTGTCTCATGCCACCCATGCACTGTTAGTGAGTAGGAGCTGCTCCTTGAGTTCTTTCTTTAAAGCATCCCACTAGTCAATCTTAGGCCATCCAGCATCAGCATCATCCTCTAAACGAGTGCTCCATCATAGCTTGGCATCATCAGAAAGGAACATTGTTGTGATAGTCACCATTTCAGGTTCGGGCACATGGACAACTTTGAATTACTGCTCCATGTCCCACAAGAAATTTTCCAACTCTTAAACGGCTTTGGGTTAGGAACTTTTACTTTGCGTTTTGCTACAGACTCACCATTTTGAGATGGATTGTTTAGCTCCACTCTTTTGAGTGGGGCAACATCATCTTTCAGGATCTGGAATCTCCCTTTGAAGGCATTCACCAAGGCAAGCAAATCACCTTAAGTTTGTTAATGCTTTATCTCATCGGCAGCAACATAATCCAAAAAGGATTTCTCTAGGATCCCCAAGTCCTCCATCAAATGTTCCATTTGGACTGAAAGTGCAACACTAGAATCCATTGGAGGGTTTCAATCAAAATCTTCAAGGCGGGCAACTCTTTCTTTGAGTTGTTCTATTGCAGAACCATCAGTCATTTACGTACAACAAGCTCTAATACCAACTGTCACAAGGGCAACTTTCTCACACGGATTTTTGCCTTCTGTGCGGCTCTAAGTGACTCACTTAGTCAGCCTTCCAACTTTCTCTATCACAACAAAAAGGGACAAACACTTTGTGCAACTGAACCTAAGTTCCACACACGTTTTACTGGCAATAGCCTAACCTTTTTTTATTCACTTCTACAATACAAGAATTCAAGCCTTAGTTTACACACAATATGGGATGTCTCACACCCTCCCTTTGTGCACCTAGGCGTGCCTTTAAATAGGCTACATCAAAACTGCTTGGTGGTTACAACCCAACCACTTTAGGTCTTGTCACCATTCATAACTCAGCAACTTGATTATAACTACATGGAGTCATCTTCCCTTGTTGGCACATGGTAAAACCATCCATAACTGGTTTAGGAGTCATCTCCCCTTGTTGCCACATGGTAAAAACCATCCACAACTGCCTTGGAAAGCATCTCCCTTGTGTCATGTCTTAGGAACCACTGATAACTACTTTGGACCATTTCCTTTAGGTGCCATGTGTTGGAACCGTCCATAATTACCTTGGTGCCACATGCCACAAGGATTTTGTATCACTTTGCCTTGCCTTTTGAGCCCAAGTCCCTTTTGGGTGCTTAAGGTTAGTATGGATCAAGTGTCACCACGTACTACCCTTACTATGCTACAAGCTAAGGAGCTGACAAAAGTCCAACTAAGCCATCCATATACATGAATTGGCAAAAAAAAAAGAAAAAGAAAAAAAATGAACAGACATGCCTTCTAGCCCATTGCTGCCAACAGGGGGGTCTGTAGTATTAAATTTGTCACAAGTCCGGATGTATTTTGCTTGTGACTAAAAGCATGGCTGTTGGACTACTTCTTTTGCTGGCCCCTCCAGGTATACATTATCCTATTGACAGAGATGAATGCTACAATCAAAATGGAATACATTGCATGCTCTGGGAATTGTCTTCTTTCTAATTCCACCATCATCTTTACCTAAATTTGACCAGAACATACCTGTCAAGCATGATATTCTCCTAAAGCTTTATTAGTGTTTGTCTCGGTTCCAATGATCTGTACTAAGCTGGACTCCAGAGTGTTTTATACCAAAGATTTTAGTTGAACTAATGCTACTGATAACTGTGGTGCATGTGTCTTAAAAGCTGTTTCTGGATTTTCATTTTTGATAGGGGCATTTATCTACTGGTTATCAATTCCTTGTTGCTTTGTCTTGATATCTTCGTGTTTCTGATACAATGATTGAGCACTGAGTAACAAGGCATTTTATGATGATAACAAATGCTCCAGAACTGATGGCATCTTAAAAGGCTAATTAATTTCTTAGCCATTGGCAATTTTTTAGTGTGGCACAAGTGGTGAGCATCTGTGTTATAGTCTTAAGTGTATATTTTGGTCTTAAATCTTGTGTTTTCTACAGATTGGAGGCCATCATGCTAAGGAAGACTTTGCAGTGAGGGGAAAGGAACCCAAAGATGAGGTCCAAATTTATACATGGAAGGATGCTACTCTTCGTGAGTTAACTGATCTGGTATAATGACTTTTCTTTTTTGATATTTTATCAATTCCTCCCTTTTTTGTCAAACTGTTATTAATTGACAAATGATCATTTTAGGTTAAAGAGGTTGCTCCTGCAGCAAGGAGAAGAGACGCAAAACTGTCATTCGCATTTGTTTATCCCGATAAGCATGGTCGTCATGTGGTTAGGCCGGTAAGAGGAACCTCTCCTTTTTCTGGATCGAATCTTCATTAATATTTCTGTCTTAAAGGGTGTCGATGCCTTTATTAGGATTCATGAGACAGTGTTTTGATTTCATATCAAGATATTGGATAATGTAGGTTGTTTGCCCACTTGGATAGGGTTATGTATTCTATTGAGAGGTCTTTAATATGAACATGTATTCGACAATGCTATTCTCCTCATAAAGATTATTCATCTTTTTGAATTCACATAATGTAGTTGTCCTCAGTGACCTGTTGGGTAGTTTAGGTACATTATAAGAATAGTGATATCTGTCCCTTGTTTTTCTCATGAGCTCTCACTAAATGGTACCAACACTATATCTCCAGCTGGGCCCAGATTTCTGAGGATCTTAACCTTTTATAATTCTTATCCATGATCCATAATTCTCATTCATTGGATGATCCTACAGCTGCTCCTTTTAGTTGTAAGATGGACAATGAAGCCTTTTACAGTCCATTTTGCAATTCAAAGGAAACATTGGTTAGGGTCATCTAATGAATGAGAATTTTGGATCATGGCCCATTTAAGTAAAGGGCAATTGTGAACAGTTCAGATCTTCAAAAATCTGGGCCCACCTAGGTTATGGCTGTTTGTACCATTTATTAAGGGGCTTGTGAGGAAAAGCGAGGGACAGATATATCACTGCCATATTGTAATCATCAATGGATTGCTTATGTGGAACTTGCTCTCTTGCTGTTAGAAATACATATATTTGGTTCTAAATTTGAGCAGTTCATGCCTTTCACTGATCTTTTGTCAACAATAAAATGAGAGTCCTATTATTTTTTTGATAACTGTCCCTCAGAATCTGTTGTCTCTAAGCACTCCTTAAGCTGGTTTCTTTACATCAATAATACCAAGCAGGCTCAAGATACCCATTGACAAAGGAAAATGACCTTGATACTTGACATTCATATTTGGACCAGCAACTTCTTTGGAAATAACATCTGCCTTGTGAAGTGAAAATCCACCTTATATTTTTATATGATGTCTTGGAAGCAAGATCGATAGATTATGTGACAATCAGTCCATGGTTGATAACATATCTTTCTTGGCTATGGCACAATATACAAGCTCTTTCTTGAAGCTCTTGGGCAAACTCGCTACCATGTGGTAGTGTTACAATTATACTTGTTCTTTTCAAATAGATCTGGTCACAAGTATTTGCTCTTGCTATTTCCATGTTAATGGGGTTTTCCTATAGTACTACCCATGTTGGAACATCTTTGTCAACCAAATTTGCACGCGCTAGGTAGGTTTATCCAAATGACCACAGCTAAATTGTTCTGGTTAACAACAATGATTTTAGGATGGAAATACTGAAGAATTTGGGAGTTTGTTCTAGACGAAGAGCAGCTCAGTTTTTTTTACTATATTGATTGACCTGGAGTCTATCTATAGTAGAGCCACAATACTTGATCCTAATATTGTGTGATGATATTGACCACACACTTAACCATGTTATGTACAATGGCTAAAATAATCCAGTGACTTCCAATGATCATTCTTGTTGCTCATTTGACCCTTCTGTGAAGTTCCAACATTTGAACAATGAATTCTAAATGAGAAAAATGGCCTCTGACTTACCAAGTGCCCTTGATTTTTTCTCTCACCTTATGTCAACCAAATTCCATTCCTTACCTTCAATGTCAGCATTTACTTTGCTTGGTAATTCGCTAGAACTGAAGTACTAAAGTTTTACATTGAGCAGAACATATGTAGGCAATGTAGTTGCCCCAACTCTGAAACTCAAAATGCGTGCAACATTCTTGGTTATCTTGATTATCTGATGTGAATCCACAGTTTCTGAGTTTATTGTGGGAAGACTATGAAACTATTTTACTAGTTGAACAGAAAGTAAACTGCTCAAAATGCATATGTTGGATTCTCATATACCATTTGGGTAAATCCTAGAACAATGCATGTGAAAATAAACTGAGGACTAGTTTTTGGAGTTCCTCTTTACTGAATTTCAATTTGCAGTACCCTGATTTGGGTGTGATTTAATTCGTGGTGTTCACAGTGACGTTATGCGGTTGTATCAGTTAAACAATAGTTAAACTTATAAACAACACGGCCTGTTTACTATTGTATATATGGTGGTAACACTGTGTCAGCTTAGTGTGTCATGTACCATGACTACAACCTAACATCTTCATGCTTACTGAACTCAGGAATAAAATCTGCTGTAACAACTGCTTTCACATCCACAGTAATGTAAATCCCAAATGTAGGCATAAGCACATGCAAGTTCATTGTGAACTGTTTATAACGCACTGTTCTTTATACCATGTTGAAGGTGGGAATGACACATTCATATGGGAATGGGAGAAGGTTGGATGACGGAAAGGCACTGGCCGAACTTAACTTCCAGGTAAAGTACAGATTATTTCTTTGCAAGGCCTTGCTAATCCCTTGAAACATTCGCTCATCACTCTGATATGCACAGATTGGAGACTACCTGGACGTGGCCATCCTGTAGGGGAATATCTTGCACAGCTCTGGAATTTTAGCAATGATGGGGACATCCTTTTGTGATAACATTTGGAGAATGGGACAGCTGGAAGGTGTGGCCTATCCATATTAGTAACTTTCACACCAGATCGATGTGTCTGCGTTATGCTTATCATCACCGAATACCCTGTTAATTAATTTCTTACTGTCGTGAGATGTAACATATCGACCCTGTTTTGCATTTTGGAATTAAATGGCCATATTTTTATTGTCATTTCAGGAAAAACTGAGTTGGTGCCACTCTTCTAAAAGACTTAGAAGACTTAACATTGAGGTGACATGCATGTCTCAGGGTTGTGAGGATGAATTTAATTCCTCGCATTCTTAAAATAAGGGAAATGAATTATAAGTCCCATAGTTTTTCCCTTGTGAGCTCCTGACTAAATGGTAGAGAGGGTTATAGCCAGGTGGGCCCAGATTTTTGAAGGGCTTAATCTTTTACTATGTTGCCCTTGACTTAGATGGGCATGTTCTGAGATTTTTGAAGTGAAGTGCAGTATTGTGAAGGAGTTGAATCTTCAGAAATCTGAGCCCACCAGGAGTTATAATCGTCCTTTTTGCTTAGTAAGGAACCTCGCGAGGAAAAAACCTGGGGCGCGTATGTCCTTTTACCTGATTAACGGCAGAAGACTGCTGACAAGGACATGAATCAATTAATTGCGTTAACCTAAAAATTTGTCTTCTTGATTTCCCCTCTCATTAATGATACCCGAGAGGATTAATGCAGACAATCAGGAGAGGATCTCGAGGACCATAGTGGTATCTCCTTGTTATGCGTGGAATTCATTACACTCAAAGCTTGAAACATCAATTGGCGACTCACAAATTCATCATCGTCCAGGCCTTATCCCATGTAGGGGTTGGTCAAATGAATTTTGTTCCTCCATTCCCTTCTGATTTGTGTCGTGGTTTCATCTAGTCTCAAAGTTTTAAAATCTTTTTCACAACTTAATCTACGTTCTTTTGGGCTTTCCACTTGCCCTTTTAAAACCTTCAACTAGGATTACTTCTCTCATTCTAAACAGTGCCTTGTTCGGTTTTCATTAGATGTCCAAAGCATCTAAAGTTAAATCTCTATCTTGTTATCTTTCTGTACTACCATTAAGATTTTTTTAATGTTTTAATTTTTAATTCTATCCTTTCTTGTATTACCACTCATCCATTTCAATATTTGCATTTTGGTGATGCTCATACTTTGAACATATTGTTCTTTAACTGTCCAACACTTTGATCCATAGAATATGGTAGTCATCTTATAGAATTTTCCTTTTAATTTACATAACACCTGCTGGTGACACAAAACTTCAAAGGTGCATCTCCATTTATTCCAACCCATTTAGATTCTCTAGGTAACCTTCCTCTCAAATTCTTTACTACTATGAATTATTGATCCCTAAGTATTGAAAGTGTTCTCTTACGGGGACTTCTTGGTTATTAATCTTTATTGATGCTTCACGCTTACTGCTCTCTTTGCTAAAATTATATTTTATATACTCTATCTTAATTTGGCTAATTTTAAATCTTTTAGATTCTAGTGCATCTCCCCGTAACTAGTTTTGTGTTTCCATACTCTCTCTTAAATTATCTACTATCATGAATTATTGATCATTAAGTATCGAAAGTGTTCTCTTATACTGTTATTAATCTTTACTGATGCTTCATTCTTATTGCTCTCCTTGCTAATATATTTCATATACTTTATCTTAATTAGGCTAATTTTAAATTCTTTAGATTCTAATGCATTTTCCTATAATTGTAGCTTTGTGTTTACATCCTCCCTTGCCTTATCAATCAAAACTATATCATCTGCTAATAATATGCACTATGAAATCTCTTCGTGCAGATGTTTTGTTAATTCATCCATGGCCAACGTAAAAAGGTACGGGTTCAATGCCGACCCTTGGTGCAATCCTATAGTGAGAGTGAAATCATCGGTCTGTCCACTAGTGGTCTTAAATGTTTGTCATCACTCTCTCATACATATCCTTAATTATATCTATATACCTTCATGAAACCCCTTTCTCGCTCAGCACCCACCATATTAACTCTTTGGGAACCTAATCATGACAGGGTTAGTAAATTTGCATCCACTCCATATACTTGGATTTGATCCAAGTTAACACGTACCGTTGTGGTTACGGTCAGGAAATTTGCATCCAAGTTAGGTATGGGGTGGAAAATGTGGCTTGAATGCATTAGGTAGAAACGTGACCTCAATTTACCTGAACATTAGTATCGTCCTTAGGACTAAGTAATCAGAATCTACAGTCTATGCATGTTTGGTAACCATGAGCATCATTCCTGTTGGTTATGATAGTCCATTTATCATTAGAGCTGAATAAGCAGGATAACGATCCATTCAAAAATTAATTGTCCATCATTAGATTTGGTTGACATGTCTGAATAAATATTTTGGGTTGTTTGATTGCAGGATAGACTGCTGGTAGTGCTTCTGATGCAGTCGTTTAATTGCCAGGATAGGCTGCTTCAAGAGCAATCTATTATAAGATATAAATTTCTACCATTTGCTCTTCCACTATCGGTCAATATGTACATGTCCTAATCAGCAAATGAAAATTTTTGAATAAATAGTAAAGCCAACTGCAGCTCGGGTTTACAAAGGAACTTGGCCTAAAATGACCAATGTTGCTTGGGTCTGGAGCAGGACATATAGACGACGACGACGACGACGACGACAACAACAACATTAAGGGCAAAAATCTGCAACCCAAAATGTACGAGGGTAGGGTCAAGAGCAGGATAAAAGCATTAGGGTCAGGGGCTGGCCAAATATCAGTCCGAACCCGTCCCCATGCCATCCCTAGCCACAAACAAATTCCTCACCTATGTAAGAACACCAATGAAAAATCGTAAAGAAATGAGAAGAGACTTAGATCACCTTCCACCCTATCAACCGTGATCCAGGCTACTGAAGACCCACTGGGTATCATTCCGTGTCAATTGCTAAGATAGCATTTGCTAAGCTCTTTTATAATTGGGATGTTTCGGTCTAATGGATCTATGACGACATAGTATTCTGAGCTAATTATGGTTTGGAGCACACAGGGTTTCATGGAAATGGTGAGTTACCCAAATGAAAAGAAGCCTTCACTGGCGTAGTGTGCGTCATATATTGCTCTGCCCTCAAAATGGCTTCACACTGAATCACTGATATATGGCAAGTTTCATCTCTTTGTATGCATGAGCTGTTCGAAACTCTAACCGGTGCCCATTCATTTAACAGAATTCCAAAATCTACATGCATTGCAAGGTAAAGATTGGCAGGGTCTGGGTTCCAACAACTGGGTGACTGACAATGATAAACACTACCAATGTCACAAATTTATGTCCCAATACTCGCAATAGCCAAACGACTCCATGATTCCCGATGCTATTCACATTGTACACCGGAGCTTTCCTCAATCCAGCTTAGGAAGGTTTCACACGCTCGTAACAAGTAATCAAGCCCAATAGGCAGTCCATATTCCATATTCCTCTGCATAAAACTCGCATTATGGGCTGATTTCGGCCATGACATCTGGTTGGAACAGCCGAAATTCATCTCCTTATATGACAAGCAACGACATCTGCAGTTCATGGCGGGCACTCATTCCCATGCTGCCATGATCGCTTATGAAACTTGAGAGACTACGGACTCGAATACATACGCGGTGAGACCATTCAATTGAATAAATTCCTGATCCAAGCAATTCACAATCTTCTACCACCTCCCGGGGCAATTGTAATCTAGATACTACAGTTAACAGTCTCCTGCAGAACCCGCTTATTCATATACAAGGTGCACTTATTCCTTTTATTTTTTCTCTTTTCTCTTCTTCTATTGACAGCATCTATAGACACATTGCGTGCTCAACGACCATATTTACCATGATGATTTTGCAAGCGACTGCACCTATGGTTTAATGATGCTGGAAATTCAGTTGAAGTGACGAACACTGAGCTGTACATACAGGTTGACTCTTTGCTTTTTTTCAGAAACAGATATACAGTTACACATAAACCCTGCTTCTATCACAATTACATAAATTTCCTCAAATATACAAAGGCAAACCAGCCGACCCCCCAACCCAAGTCATAATAACAATGCACAAGGGACAATACTGAAGCTCCCGCCATCTGCATTGGAGCCTGCATAGCATAGCCTTAATGTTAGCGGCGCCTACTTGTGCGCGTTACTCTAGCTACATTTCTAGACACAAAGTGAATAGTGCAGAAAAGGAGTCTGGACTAATTAGTATAATAAGAGTGCCCTACATAGTAAACCATATCAACTACCTAAATGATTGATCTTTTTTCAGTAAAAAAAAAAAAGCAAAAAAAGAAATCCAGACTTTATGTTGCCATTCTCAAACTTTAGAACATTCCAAATAAATTCAAAATTGTTACAAACTCTTCGAATACTTAAGCAAATGTAGATCCAAAACACGCTTTTTCCCTCCAAAAGTTTTTCCTCAAATTCTCTAACATCTGCTTTGCTTTATTATTCTGAATACCCAACTTTAATTTGGTTATCGATTAACAGAGGTACACCTCTATAATCAAAGATGATGTAGCAAAGTTAGTGTGTTTGTCTCTCACATCGTGGGTCACGGGTCTGAGGCACTTATGGAACAAAGAATATAGCAAAGTTAGTGCATTCGCTGTTCCTCGGATGCTCAACATTCAAAAGAAAAAATGCGTGCATAGAACACTTGAAATGATGCTTCATGTATGTGCTCTATTCAATCTGCTTTTGCTCCCCAATATTAGTGGAGTTGGTTGATTACTCTCCCCCCTTGCTACTTAGATGTTTCAGTTCTAAGTTTGAAAAATCCAAAGAGATCCATGGACTGCATGCGGAAATCACAAATGGAATGCACCCATGGCTTTTCACCTTCAAAAGCATCTTTGCTTTGCAAGAGAAAAGAGTATCTGTATAATGATGCAAAGCTTCAAAACAAATTTCATTGCTAACATATTTTTTTCTTTTTATTTGCCACAGGAAATAAGTAATCATATAAGATATGTAAAAATTGCACCAGGGCCTTCTAGTATGGCAGTGCAAGGAGTCTCCTAACCTGGGTGACCAGGGTTCAAGGCTGTGCACAGGGGTGCGTGGGTTTGTGTGTGTGTGTGTACCATTCAAAAAGAAAAATAAGAAGATAGGGAAACATAGTAAGAAGATAACGAGTAAACGATAAAATGTGTGCAAATTGGGGAATAGCTGGAGAGCTTATTTTAGAATATTATTATCTTTTAAGCATTTTTTGGATTTTTTTTCCACACTAGTTTTCTAATCTTTTCCTTCTTTTCCATATGGTGAATGGATTTGAACCCAGTACCTAACCAACTCGGCCAAGTGATCAAAAATATTTTTCCTAGACTACTAAATTAGTCACAGAAGCTATAAATTTTGCAATACTCTGTTGAGTATGGTGTGGTGTATACTTTAAAAAATTCCAGTAATTTCTAAATCATTTCCATGTGTACTTCTCGCTATATTTTCAGAAGACTCCAGAACAATAGGAGTTACTTCAGAGTCTATATGACATAAATCTGATCAGCTTTTACTTCTCTTAAGAACGGAAGTTTCAGCATTACTTTCTTATCTAGAATTATCAGAAACCTTACAACGTTTTGGGTTTCCTCGTTTCAGAATTGGATCCTATAGCCTAAGACCATCCAACAATACCTTTGCATTCTGACTTCCTTCTATTTGACATGTGACTATGTCGTGTACAAGCAACAAAGTGCACATTCTGTACTTCATGGTTTTTAATGCTAGTCAAACAACACCACGTCTGTGATAGATTCATTTCAACTTAACTGAGAAGTCCTTGAAATTGCAATTCACAAATGTCATCTAGGACTTTCAAGCAAAGAAAAGCACCTCTGTTTAAGCTTCTTCTACAGTAATCAACCGTGCTCTCGAGTCATATTCCAACTCAGTGCTGCAACTGATAAACCAGATTAAATGATCTACAGTTAGTGAACTGGAAATAACCAATCCCTCTCTTGGACATGAAATCAACATTATGAAAAAAATAATGCAGTCACCAGCTGCTTAAACTTACTTGGAACACTTAACAGTATTAGTTGCACCACCACTAGGAATTGTGAGTATAGTTCCAAAGAAGGAGACATTTTCGGTGCCACAGTTTGGACAGGTACCCTAGAAGTTGCACCCATTTGTTAAATATGCTTTCTTATGCGACAACTTATTCTTTCCAAAAGAAAAACGTACTTGATCAAATATCAGGAGGATTCCAATTGCCAGAACCATAGGAAGATGGGAAATTGGATATGAACTTATACCTTTAAGATCAAGAAATCTTTCACAATGACATTGGTAATTGCCGTGGAAAGCCAAAATATGAAAGGCAAGGCAGCAAACCATGTGAAGATGAAACTGAATGGCTCTGGAAGCTGCATTGAAATCAATGGACAATATTTATATTCAGTACAATTCCATACTCTACTGAACTATCTGATGATAAATAAAGGAGCAACAGAGATGTAACAGAAGAATACCTGCAAATACTGCAATGCATGTTGTTCTTGCAAACATGATAGCTTTATCAAGTCAAAGAACTAGTACTATAGAGAATAGAACTTGGCATTTCAACAAGACAAGAGTTCTGACGACAAAGCTTACTGCAAATTGTAGTATTTGTATATATCTAGAACCAATTTCATAACATTGTTGATAATCAAGAAAGATGGCTCAAGAAAAACTTTGGATGTAAACCATTTTGAGTAAAACTGTAAAAGGCCACTGAACCCCAGAATTTCTAATCCTAGAAATAAACCGCTGAATTTTAATGGTCTTAGAAATAAATGTCATTGCCAAGATTTAGCATGCCAACATCATCTACACCAGAACAAACAATTGACATTCTATTATATTCTAGTCAAGACACCTAAACTAAGACATTAGTAAATTCTTTCTAATAGGAAAATATGGTTCCAAACAAGCTAGTAAAATTCCATCCAACCAGTGGAGTCAAACATGATATATATGCAACATAAATTAGCTAAGTGCGGCATGCAAGAAGCCAAAAATAGTTCGATGCCAAAATGCAAGTTATTTCCTAGGTGTTCTGACAATGTTGAATTTATTGCGACTGCATTAGAATGTATTCATCCACAGATCCAGAATGCATAATGCTTGCAGAATACAGAGCTTGGGGCTGTTTTCATGAAAGAAAACAAAAATTGTATGTGTTCTGAAAGCAACATGGTTTAATACAATTCTGGAACAATTATTGCATGAAATTGCATCGTTTAAACTGTCTCCAGACTTGGTTTAGCCAAAGATACACATTTATACTTTCAGTACAGTTTGCTGTTTGTCTTGTTAAACCATATTATTCTAATAGTAACAGATAGGGTTACATGCAGCCTACATGCTTATTAATAGGTTTTTAAGGAGTTCAATTATTCCTATTTTAGGTCCAAATGAATGGAAGATTAGTCATCACTTCAATTGGAGTTACCTCATTGATGAGATACAAAGCATAGGCATGTAATACTATAAGTGAATTTTCCACGTTAAATCTAGATCGAGTTTCCTTGACAAAACATGATAATGACAGGTTTTAGCCAGTGATAATGACGGTTCAGGAGGCAGCATGTTAGGATTTCACTCCATTGAGCAAGGGAAAACATCATTAATCTGGTCATGCAACCCCCCTCTTCAGGGAGGAAGCATACAATTAATGGCCATTTATGCATGAATATTTCCACGATGAGGAACACCTCTATTGAGTTATGGCTTGAATCTCTGGCAGAAAAACAGATAGTCCAGCCTTATCAAAGCATGCCTAGTCCTGTTTGCAAAGCAGTGTGTTACTAGGTTGTTCTGATACCTACATCTTATTTTGACTTCCCAGCTGAAACAATGAGCAAACATCATACTTTGCTTGACGACAAATTGGCATAGGCAGGTCATGGCTGCCATATGATGAATTTGGGGCTGCTCACAAGTGTGTGCCTCTTAACTTCAAAAAAATAAAATAGAGGCATAGGCATCATCATGGATTCCACTTCTAAAATCATTATTATAAATAATACTGCATTCTTGTCTTAGGGTACTTAATAATGGAAATAATTTACTCAAAGGTAACCTGACAGTGGCAGAGACAGCGGTAGGGAGTTGGATATCTTGAGACTTAAGTATATCGTATAAGTGTATTTGTTTACTATATCATACCATCCCTATTTAATTCATGCAGTTTGTTTAATGCTTTATGTTGAACATTTCCACAAGTAGCATCTATAGCCATTACTCTGATGTAAGTCCAAGCTCTGCTAAGTTAGAAATCTATCAAAATCTAGGCCGTAGTTGAAGTTCAAACTTCTAAACTGGAAATCAAAGAAATATTTATTCTTTTCCCAACTAGCAAGAACTAAAGATGTGACTATTTCCTGAGTATAAACATAAATTTCAATGTGCCTACCTACAATTAATTTCAATCAATAATCAGTATGTCAATCGTCAGAAGTTTAGGAACCTTTACCAAGTGAGGATCAAATAATGATTTCTTCCTGGACATATTAAATAACAGAATTCCCTAGAATCTTTTTCAAAGTTGCTTGGTGGTTGAAATGTTCAGTTGACTATGTGACAAGTATTATGACTTCTCTCTTTGCAAGGTCAAATATTTCAAACATATCAGAAGTAATATTATCTCTATTTAGATAAAGGAAATAATTACTGAACATATTGAAGCTCATATGTAATTTTTGGTGCACATCTAGTTTTCAGAATTGCTCACACTAGTTAAAGAATAGTGCTATACCACCGCATTTTACCAACATAACAGTATGAGTGGAATTTCTCTTTGTTTAATACTTTACTGTAGGTTCAATGGATTAAAATGATAAGACCCCATGAGTAAGAGAAGTAAGACATATCTGCTGGACATGAATGCACTGCAGAAAAATATAAGACATTCAGAAACAGAATCCGTTTTACTGAGACATTCAATAATAACTAACACTGACCTCCAAAAGATATGTGATCTCAAATCCAGTCAAATCATCTAGGAAAAAGAACCTGTTTGCATCAAGAATGAGAAAAATGTATATGAGATCTAATGGACAAGGATAAGGGCATGAATCCTCTTAAGAAATAATTGTTCCAAATGGCATAAAAAATGACTGTGATGCTACTTGCAGAGTGCTGATAACAAATAAGATTTCAGAATAAAACATGCAGAAACAAACCTATCAAGCCAAAGCACTCCTAGAAAGAGTCAACTTGCGACCACAATGATAGAACACTTTTTGACTTATTTTTTGAGATTTGTGTAACTTTTCACAAACTATATTTTCCCCCTTTATTTCATGCTTCCCATTTCCGACCCTCCAAAAAATATCGCTCCCAGTTTCCTCTTCCCACACTGGCTACTGTGAAGTAGAAGTTTCCTAAAATTTAAACTAGGATCGAGTAAAGCATAAGTATCTAAAAATAGTGGTTTTTCTGGACTAGAATATTCAATCTACAAATCACTACTATTAAATAAATGGGAATCACAACTCGATAATCTCATGCCAGTCATATGTTTTTGGGTAGACAATCTAAACTAGGCCATACCATTAATAACGCTAAACTTTCATCAGATTTAGGAAATAAGATCTGGCAAAGGAATGATCATTTATCCGTATGCTGGTAACTGGGAGTACTAATAACATATCTCACCTAGTTGCATAACTGAAACTCAAACTAAAATTTGTACGGTGCTAATGTATCAGATGCAGGATTTCTTTTTTGTTTCTTTTTCTTCTTCATTCTATATCAACTTATTGCATGTAAAAATATAGCAAGGATTTTCCATTGCAGATATTTCTTAGCAGAAACAATAAGAGAAGATCTGTTAGGGAACACTATGTTGCATTACAGGGCTAGAACAAGGATGTCTGTATACCTCTACCATATCCTTGTCTCAATACTTTGAGATGGCCGAACGATAGATGCAGAAAAGCCATGTTCTTTGGCTTTTTTGTAGGTCAAGCTAAGGTTCAGTTTTGCAGAACATATCCGAAGACATAACCCTTTCCATCTTCGCCTTCAGTCAATATCTAGGTCGAATATGATGAACAATTTAGAGAAGCCATATCATATTCACAGCCATTTTCAATTTGATTCAGCTGTTCATTCTGTGGTTGTTCCCGGACCGGATGCACTTGTAGAGGTAATAATCATAGAGTGTAAGAGACAGTGAAGGGCTGCAAGGTCATAGCTGGCAAGGCCCAAATATATCAATGTGCATTGTGGAGGCAGTAATTACACATGTCAGGATATCATTTAAAAGGCTGCAAGGGCAAATAATAGATATTCCTGATCACTAGTCTCAGTAGACAGCGTTCAGCTGAACAGTGCCTCTAACAATAGTGACCAGTTCTATGTACCGATTCTGAAATGTTTATGAGAATTATCTTTATGACATGTCACCTTGGCACAGTTGAGTACTACTCGACATGCCCCACATTATCCACCATCTTGGATTCTAACTCTAGTGCTTATGAGTTCATGATTGATGTGTTCCAGAGCTTTTTCTCTCTTTCATCTTCAACCAATCAAAGCTTTGGTACATCTGCTCATGGTTACCCATTCTCAGGTTTCTGGTAAAGGCAAGTTCATGTCATAATGTCATTCCCTCAATATTCTATTTTGACACATTATCTTTCTCTTTGTAGCTTGCTTACTATTAGTTTCTCATGAAATAATTGAACTTCTCAGTCACTTAAGTTACTTCTCATTGTGTGCTCAGTATCTCCAGATTAGGAAGAAGATCTTTTGGAGGATTTGTGAAGAATGGACTATACAGACAGTACCTAGTTGATAGCCCTGTTTTCTTCATCTGGCAATTTGAGTTATAGTACACACCAGTTTCCAAACCGCATAGTCAACTAGGACATTCATCCAAACCTAGAACAAAGATGGTTTTTTCTTCTATTTTCCTGATTTGGGGTTTAAGTGTGAACCATGTGAATTAGCCCAAACATGATAACATTGTTTTTCCTCCTATCTTCCACGTAAGGATGAACATTAGATTACCACATTCAAATGTTTCAGGAACTCACCAATGAGCTGTATGAATGAATTCAGATGCTTTGTTACAATGACTGCTTGCATAAAAATGACAGCGTTGTTTGTTAAATTCAAAATCCAATATGTTTGACAATCTAATATCTTTCACAATTCTATTAGTCTTGTCTTCTAATAATGGGAGTAAGTTCCTCACATTTCTCTAACCTATCTGATCATGGAATTGTTTCTGGACCTGAAGCGTGCACAGTTCATAACAAAATGACATTTCTTACCAAAGAATAATCATGTACTAGAGGTGCAAAATAAAGTTTTAAGGGTTGACACTCTTCTCACAGCCCGCTTCTGGATTGATTCTATCTCATCATGGATTAGCTAACAAAATCCTCCTATTTTAATTGCTAATAGTATAATTGCCCTACCCTTCCAAAGACCTTTAATTCTTATTTTATTCACATTCTTGACAGTCCAGACAATATTTAAAGAGGACTTTATGTTGACGTCTTCTTTGTCAAAGGGAAGTCATACAGTTCCCTGTTCAATCCATAATACTTGCTCGAAATCTCTAAAATGCACCTTCTTGTGTTGCTTTAGCTCTGGAAAAGGATACACAAATTACATCCTCATACTCTGATACTCTTAAAAGGATCGATTATTGATGTCTTTTTTTGTCTAAGACAAGCCACATTCCTTGAAAGGAAAATTTCAAGGGGAATGAGTTTAATATAGGAATTTTCACATGGAAAGATAACACTATTTCCAATTTTAATGTCTCTATACCTTCAAAAGAAAGCCAGTTTCACTATGCAGATTTTGAGAATTCACAAGAGTAGAACTACATTTGTCAGACAGAGATCATACTGTTCCTTAACAGATCTAATCACAAATCTACTACGGAACGACCATATAAATAGTAGCTCAGGTACGTAGTCGAATTTTCCAAATGTATAAATGAAGATATTAGTGCCACTCACAGTCCAAGTGCTACAACAGCAGCAGGCACATTCAATAAGAACATCTTGAAATAGTCAACTGATAAGTCACTATAAACCTGCAAGAAGAAAACCCAAGAACCACAAGTTAATTTCAGAACATCTTCCTGCCAATCATAGGATTTGCAGTAATGTATGACTGCAAACAAGAGTTTTCTCAGGATCCCAAGTATGCAGAGACAAGTGACAATATTCCAAATGTATAAGCAAAAACTGAGAAATAGCTAAACATAAAACATTATTAACATCATTTACATGTAAAATCTAAACTAGAAGGGGAG
Organism: Warburgia ugandensis; assembly: GCA_035236585.1. Classification (NCBI taxonomy): domain Eukaryota; kingdom Viridiplantae; phylum Streptophyta; class Magnoliopsida; order Canellales; family Canellaceae; genus Warburgia; species Warburgia ugandensis. The sequence goes on along the minus strand of CP141139.1, from coordinate 30,526,205 downwards.
CCTTGGCGCAACGGTAAAAGTTGTCTTCATGTAACCTGAAGGTCACGGGTTCAAGGCGTGGAATCAGCCTCTTGCAAAATGCAAGGTAAGGCTGCCTACTATAGGCCCTTGTGGTCCGCCCCTTCCCCGGACCTCGCATAGGCGGGAGCTTTGTGCACCGAGACATGTAAAATCTAAACTGTTGTAAATTGATCCCCTAAAATTATGTGTAACTCTGAGTCATAAGTATAGGATCAATCACAATGTATAAACTAACAAAATGATTTTTCAGTGTGTGATGCTTGTGATTGGAGCAATTCACAATTAATACCCAGATTACATAGTCCATATGACTATGTTTATCTAGGTATGCTTTTAGAAATGCAATTATACATTTGTTAGGTCCCACTTTTTTAGGGGTAATTTTCAGATGTTGAAACTAATTAATCAAAATGGTATTCAACCATTTGTGTCTTTTATGATGAAGGACATTAGAGTAATCTCATGCATGTGATTGCTCCTTTTCTTCCAATCTTGTGTGCAGTACCCAACCCTGTACTTTCCAGGAATGAAGATAAACAGAAGCAAAACAAGACACATTGACCTGCTTTTAAATGGTCAAAACCAATTATTTGTTGGGACTGCCATGAATAGGCTTTCCACATAAGTTTTCCATACTAAGCGATCCTAATCCTTCAAGTTGTAGCCTGTAAGATGGAGGTCCAAAGGTAACAACGAAAAATCTCCAAAAGGAGTTACTGTTAGGACTGTCAATGTAGAAGACTTTTCCATGTAAGCCCTCCAATTTATGGCCAGAAATGAATGGCCTGGATCATGAAACTGACCAAAGCAGCTATACTAATTGCTTTCAGCATTTTTCTGCGATAAGTCTAGGGGCACAACAGATCCTTTTTGCAGGGTTAAAATATTTCTCTTTATTGATTTGAATGCTGAAAATAATATAAAAACAACATATGGATGCCTTTAAGCCATTCCAATGGTTGCAACTACACAGAGGAAACATCTTGATGTATTACACTCATAGACTAATGTCACCATGTCGAAGGCAAGATTGAGAGGAAACATCTTGATGTATTACATTCATAGACTAATGTCACCATGTTGAAGGAAAGGATGACCTTCTAAAACACTACATGCAATAATCTACTTTGGTCTTAGATCCTCCTCCCAAAGTTTTAAATTTAGATAAAATATCAAATTTCTAGTCTCCTTCTCCAGTAAGGAGTCTGTGCAGGAAAATTGAAATTAGACAACCAAGCAGGCTTCATATTGCAGCCTAAACCCCCTCACTAGAGGGATGTCTCCTATAGTGGACCAGCTCATAGTTGCAAAGTTAGGATTCAGGAATCAATCAGCAAGGCAATGCTCAGAAATTCAGCAAACATGTGTGAAATTTTCTGGAAAAGAATCATATGGATGGGATTTAGTTTGGATTTCTAAGTAGATTTATAAAAGATATTACAGAACTTGACAAGCTATTTAAGACTATTTGAGTTTTTTTGGTAAATTTATGTTAAATATCAATAAATTTGTATTAAATCCAATAAGTGTGAGAACTTTTGAACTATTTGGAATGGGAAAAGTTGGGGAATCAATGAGTCTGTACTTCTTCGAAAAAATTTCAACTATTTAGAGATCTGTGAAACTCCACAAGCTGCAGGATGGCAGTTTGGAAGGTCTAAAAATCGAGAAACTAGAAGTTGATCTTTCTATTACAGCCACTAAGAGAACATATGATTGTGTCTTATTGAGCAAGCATGATAATAGTAATGTGAGAATTATATCTGAATTAACCATCTTTAAGAACAAAACTCCTATCATGATTGCAACAAGGTACTCAATGTGGTTAACCATAACAATATTATACTAGTAAGGATTGGCTATGGGCCAACAAAGTGGAAGAAGGGGCTTGTGACACTTAAGGATCAAACACTGTTTGAATGATCCTCACAGCAAGAACCATCTAGGCCAGTTGCTTCGAACTTAGAAGTGGCTCCAAAAGCATAAGAACCAACACCATCAAAATCAATTTCATGAACAGCAATACGTTCAGTTAACCCCACATAGCTGATTTAAGCTCTCAAGTTTGACAGTAGCTGCAAAGTTAGATCAACACCTGTAAAATTCATCCCAGAGGGGAGATAGAAAATGGAAAGCGCCTGAACATGAGAGGAAGAGAGGACAAATGGACAGCCAAAACTGTCATTGGGGCTTTTCCATTCATTAGCATGTAATTATAGATTTAGTATGTAACTTTTATGTATCATGAATAATCTACCTTTATGCATGCATTGTATTGCAGAGAATGTTCGTGAACACTACCCTGCAATCTCATCCAAAATATGATGCATGGTCAGCCTATTTTTCAAATAATTACGTCTCCCCCTGGTTACAGCTTTTGAAGAGAGATTGACTCATTAAACTGAACTAATCTTTCCAAATTATCTGTCCCCAATAATTCTTCTAGAAGAGGTGATCCCCCTAAATATGTTTTGCATCATGAAGAATTGATCAGATGACATCTGCTAACGAACTTTGGTTACTGCAGCAGAGTGTGGTGGTTTGATTCTGCTTAAACATTAGATCCTGCTACTGTCTTCTGCTTTTGGATGTTCTACGACACTGTGTCTTCCACTAAAGAGACAATGTCCAGGAGTTGACCACCTTATGAACAGATGTCCTGGCCAATCTGCAGCATAGAATGCAGACTTAAGTACTGGGTTCCTGAAGCTTGGGCCGAGCCATGTAGAAGTATGTGAGGAAAATTCATTACTCCCAATGGTTTGCAAAGAGCAATCAGAGTGGCTATAAGCTTTTCAACTTCCATCTATGATCTTGTTAGAAAGATGACATATTTATGTTACCCAAGAAATCAACAATTCTTTCCTTGATTGAACTTGAACTCTTGGGAAGTATCAAACCTTCCCTAGATCTGTCATTAGGAAACCATTTTCATATGCAACCATTCTCTTACCTGCTAAATGTAACGAGAAACTAACCTCTTATAAGCAACACCAATGAGCAAAAGTTTTGCTAAAAATAAGCTCCTACAAAATGAGATAGACTAAGAGAGCCTTCAATCATCTATATGTAAAAATTGATTGCTCTGGGATCACCATCCATTGTCACAAAAGGTGGGGCTGACAACAACTTAAAGGGATCACTTATGCACCATAGATCATGCAAGAATTCCCCCCTATATAAAACTCCCACTCAAAAACTCATACCCTTGGTAAAGGCTTATAATAAGAGATAGATATCTCTCTCTCTAAACGTCAAATCATTGTGTGTGTGTGGATGGAGAATCCCTTCTGTCATGAGTAAAATAGATAATGTTGGTATATAAAATCATCTCAACATGGTGCTCGCATGGATAGGCTGCCCCAACTCAATCCTGGTTGTGATGATCCACACTTTAAATAGAACCTCACAATTAGGTCTCATTCTCCAAACCACTCAACCAGTTATCTTGCTATGTTCACAGCAGAGAACGTTTCTTTCCTAACGACCTTCATGCACCTTATATCACATGCATAACATGAATTACACATACAACATACAGAATAAACAAGTCGACCATCATACTAAGAAGCCAATAATATCTAGACAAATATCAGAAACATTGGCTTTCAGAAGGCAGTAAGTATTAACACTCAAGGACTATGGTTTCTCGAAGAACTTCCTAACAATTCATGAGGGAGTCTCACTTGAGATAGATTTGAGGAAAGCTCTATACATAATGAGGAGAAAGAAAATCTAATGTCTACAGAGAATATAACATAATGAAATATGAACAAGCAGAAAACTGAAAAAGAACAAATACATATAAACGGCAACATAGCTCTTACAGCCGTCCATAACAAAAAAAGTACTATTTTCTACTAAAGCTTCACAGTTCAGACAAGATATGCTATAGGCTTGTTGAAATACTTTAATTGATTGAATAACATTTTTCCAAGGAATGTAATGCCTAGAACAAATAATCTTGTATACGCTGCTCAAATCTACCGGTTGTATCTTTGAATGGTGTAGTACCAATAAAGTTCTCTAAATTCATTCTCGTTTAAAAGTTGTCTTAAGTCAATATTACATCTCATATACAATTCCATTTTGGAGAGAAAACAAAGTTCACTATTCACTCACGATATTTCCTTTGCAGTAATAGGAAGATCCTAAAGTGCTATATGACAAATGGTTCATGTCTATGTTGGATGGCCGTCAATAGTTCTTTGCCCCAAGCACAACTTTATCAACATCAATAATTTCTCACCATGGTATCCCAACTTTCTAAAACTGCAACTGTCTCACACCAGTTCATGGCTTCACACCCATAAATCATGTCTGGAGATGAATTTTTTTTCTTCTTTCAGAACCATAGGACTTCTTAAAAGTGATGCAACAAGCAAATAAAACAAAAACAATTCTAACACTTTAAACCCTTGCTAATGAATCATCTGCTAAAACCAACACATTACAAGTCAGTCAGAGAACTCACCTGAGTTAATAAAAATTCATTGCTCGGACAGTGACTCTCCAGAGTTTAAACGGTTTTATCTTGCATGAGTTCTTGTCTGTTTATGGGTTTTAAACACAACATGCAAATATTTGGTCTACATAGAAAATACCAAGAAAGATATCACCTGATCCATGGAAACTTTGGAGTAATGATATATACCTTTCTGCTACGAAGACTGCATCGTGGACCCCCTTGTACAATGCTGCTCCCATCTCTCTGGAAAATGATTACAGGCAAGTGAGAAAACAAAGACAGCACTTGGACAAACTTAAGCCTGCCTAATAAATGGATCTCTAAACCATAAGTGAGCCATCAATAAGACTTCTACAGATAATTTTTTTTAAAAAAAAGTACTTAAGGATTGAGCATAGAAACTTGGCTCAAATGAAATCCACATAATACATACATGACCATGACTATGCACATCCACATACTCAGCTTTTGGAACTATATAGTAGATAATAAGTTTCCGCCTTTGGACCCATATAGTAGATAATAAGTTTCCTCCTATAAAGGTGTCAATAATAAGTTTCCACATGTAAAGCCTTCATGTTAGATGAAGAGCAGACTAGAGATTTCATACAAAATGTGTAGTCCTCACCTCCACAACATGAAATATCCAAGTTGTTAAGCTTGTCATGAAAAGTTATTCAGTTTTTTTTTTTTACAGGTCTTAGACAAAGAGCTTTCCCACGCTGCTGGTATTGCTAACCACCCTAGAATGATGAGATAGTATATTTGAAATAATTTTCAGGCTGTAAAAGTCTAATATCACAAGCAAGTTAATCGCTTGAAGAGTTCCATCCTAGAAAGGTCTTACAGACAATAATAAAAATAATAGGAATTAGGATTCCTGTGAATATCAAAATGGCAAAAATACAATGGAGCTAAAGCAGGAGAGATTCTGAGCAATCAACATGCTCACAAAAGGGGTGAGGGACTGAAGTTAAGTCAATGTAGCAAATGAACTGCACAACAAGGTTGCTGGGTCTTACAACTGTGCAAGAAAGATGGACTTTTCTAGATACATTCACTATGATCAGTATTCTTCATCTTTTTTCCAGAGAAACCAAGGAATTCTAATTGGCAATAGACTTATTCATAATTAGCCTTATTCAAGAGATGAACCGGTGAGTCCAATTATCTGTAAGCATGAAACATCCTACTGCATATGCTATGACCTTGAAGATCTCCAGAAATTGTTATTGGGACGAGTTGACTAGGATAAGAGATGTTACCAAAATGCATTTGTTGATGACACTACCTAATATGGTAGTAGACTTGGGTTTGCTAAAGTTGCTACTCTTTCCATTGGTGAAGATCCAGTCATTTCTTTGCAGTTCTAGATCCTAGACATAGCTAGTGAATTAATAAAGGGCAAAAGGTGCAAACCTTTAGTTGCATCTTCAACTCATCATATTCAGCATCAGTCAGTATAGGCTTTCCAGCCACATAAGCCATTGAAGCTTCCAGAAACTTCTGTTCATCCGAACCTACCATCAAATGAAGCTAAATCAGTCCTAAGAAACATCTTACAGCAATCACTAAGCAACAAATGAACATAATTTAGGTGACCAACTGGATGGAAGATATTGTAAATGCAATTGTAATACTCATACTTAGCATGACCACACTGCTTCCTTCCCACATCAATTCTTCCTTGAGATTATCAAATTCCTCATTCGACATTATTGCAGTACCGTCATAGTAGAATGACTAGTGGAAAAAGGAAATCAGTTAGTATTGCTTCACAAAAAGAAAGTTGAATACAAGTTTTGTCAAGCACAAGAGAACATAATAAAAGTTAAGTCATCTAGTCATGTGAAAGATCATACTAGTTAAGAAGCTTAAGGTACCTGTAGGGCTTGAAGAAAATCTTGCTCGAGCTCCCCCAAAGTCTTCTTCTCTGCCTTCTTATCAATGCTGCAATATGGCAAGATTTTTCCATCAACAACTCCATCCTCTCGGACCTGGCCTGGAAAAGTTCAGATAGGAAGGAAAAGGTCGTGAGCCATCATAAACCACTCCAGCCATCCATGCAAACATGAGCTACTTACATAAGAGCATTGACTCAGAACTTAAGAAGGCATCTGACAAGAACATAAAATAGAAACATACATCTAAAATTCTAGAAATTTCGAAGGAGGTAATAAAAGGACAGATTGATTACATTAAAAATCAATTCATCAACCTGTAAAGAATGATGGCACTGAGCATGATTTCTACAAATTCGCTATTGAAAGATTTTCATTGATAGTTACAAATAGAACTACATCCTAACGCTTAACTGATGGGGTGTCTTAGTCTAGGAAGGTATAGGCACTCCTTATTCTTAGTTGAAAAATGGATCAGCATCCTATTCGTTTGGGCTTTGCATTCCATGGGACCGAACACTTCTATAACACAAACACTGACATGGGCTCATAAAGACGATTAGGACTTCAACAAATCTAGTGCGGTATATAAAAAAAAGTAACTTACTACTGTGATAAGCCAAAAGAAATGTATATAAAATACAACAGAACTTCATTGGATGCATTAATGACAAACTTAAAAAGTATATGTAGGACCTAAAATTGTACTAGTGGGAATTAGAGAAGTGATATATGTAGGAGTGCTAACAGCTCCCACATCTTAGGAGCTTTCTTGAGAAGACAAGTGGCAAGTTTAATCCAGGTCTGCTTAATATGACACGTGGCTTCCAAACTCTGTTGACCAGCATCTTGAGTTTAGATGACATGTGGCTAGCAAAAGATGCTTCTAAGCCATAAGAGCAGTTGATCCCCTTACATATATCATTTCTCGGGAAATTAACAATAAAAATGCATGACATTTAAATTAAAGCGAAAAACATAAGTTTGAGGCAATTGGTGACGCCAGGTGCATTGGTATCTTATCTTGAAGGATGTAACGGATTGGATCTACACAAATATCTGCAAACCATCACTTGCTTACTAATAGGACCTTTGGAGAGCTTGACTTGCCAACTTCACTTGTAATGCAAAATTCAGACTAGATGAAGTTATTTCCACCACTAAAAGGAAAATTATATTTATTGTTTCCACCAATTAGACAATGCTTTGCTAGACAAACAAAAACATGAACCCCATTTCAAGAGAAAATGGTAATTTAAGGTGGATTCTTGCCTTTGAGGTATTTCAATCAATTTGAACAGACTTTTTTGGCTATTTGTTTACTCTTCCACTCAAGATATGCATGATTAATCGAACAAGAATGTATTTTGGCAAGAGAGATTGTTAGACCTCCCATACACCACACGTATTCCAGAAAGAAGATATAATTGCAAGGAAACTGAAATACACCTGTTGGCAAAAGATTTTCAGATTTCTCCAGAAGATGATCCAGTGCAGTAGTTGGTTAGGATATAATTAGTTGTGATGTAGTCAGTTAACAACCAAGTCATGAAGTCAGTTAGGATATACAGATATCCAGTCTGTTACAGAAGGAGACGGGAATGGAAGGAAAAAGAAAAGATAAAAGGAGGTGAAGAGGGAGGGAAAGGGGGAAAAAAAAAAAGGGAAGTAAAAGGGAGTGGGAAGTGCAGAGGAGGAACTGAGGTTCCTACTTCCTACTAGTTCCAGTAGTTTGTGTTTTGTTCGATTGAATTGTAAGGTTACTTGTAATTTCTCCACTTCATCCATAAGGAACTTTAGCTTCTTCTGAAAAAACTGCTTATTATCAAGTCTCAATTCTTCCGGGCTCAACAATGGTATCAGAGCATGGTTTCATTCTTGGGACATGGTAAGAACCAGATCAGAAAAAGCACAGAACATGGAAAAAGATTTAGAGAATGTGAGATCGGAAGTGGGCAGCATGAAAGAAGAACTAGGAAGATTGCAAACCAACGTCGCAGCTATAGGAGAGTACCTGATGGAGATTCGGGCTTGGATGAGTCAGAAGCAGGGTGGGGAAGAAACGCCCTTGAATCAAGCTGGGGATAGAGGACGACAAGCACCGGAGACAGGGGAGTCATCGGGTGGGGATAACCAGGTCCCGCCGGTGATGCCGGAGATCCCGAGGCTCGAACCCAGACGCCTGGACCTCCCGATCTTCAACGGCAACGACCCTCATGGCTGGCTTTGTCGAGCTGAGCGGTATTTCCAGTTAAACCGACTCCCGGAAGGGGAGAAGGTGACGGCGGCGTCTATGTGTTTGGAGGGAGAAGCCCTCCACTGGTTTCTCTGGATTGACGCCCGATCGTCGGTCCATTCTTGGCAGATTTTCCGGACTGCCCTTCTCCAAAGGTTCCAGTCATCGCAGTCTGACGACGACTACGAGGCCCTGTTATCCCTCCGGCAGATCGTCTCTGTCGCCGACTACCAACGTGATTTTGAGCTGATGTCGGGACCCCTGGTGGATCTGCCCGACGACTTGCTGAGGGGGGCTTTTCTAAATGGGCTAAGGGAGGAGTTAAAGGCCGAGGTGAAGATGTTCCGGCCCGCTTCGCTAGCTGGACTTATGGACCTGGCCCAGAAGATCGAGGAAAAAAATGAAGCCCTTGAACGGGTAGGGAACAAGAGTGGGCTTGGACCTCGGACATCGTGGGGTCATGGGCCTTCCCAAAAGGGCCCTGCCGTTGAAACTAGCCCACAGGGGCAATTTTGTAATTTTCCCACGCAAACCTACGCCCGCTCTCCGGAGACGACGAAGGAGCTAGGGTTTCGGGGAGAACGGCCATCCCGCATGGGAGAACCTTCCCAGGCCCGGCGGGACACTTTCCGGCGACTTACAGAGAAAGAACTCCAGCAGAAACGGGCTATGGGGCTTTGCTTTCGATGCGACGAAAAGTTTTCTCCGGGGCATCGATGCAAGAATCGCCAGTTGCAGGTCCTTCTAGGCGAGGATGGCGACGAAGGGGAAGATCGGGACACCCAAAACCCCGACGATGAAGGCCAGTGCGAGGAGGAAACGACCCGACTTGAGCTATCCATGCAAGCTCTAGTCGGGATGTCGGTCACCAACGTTATGAAATTACGTGGGCTTCTGGAACACAGGGAAGTGGTGGTCCTTGTCGACACGGGGCTTCCCATAATTTTATATCCCAGAGATTGGTTGACGACCTGCACCTTCCGATCACCAACACCCGGTCGTTCGGAGTACAGGTGGGAGATGGATTTTGCATCCGTGGTTCTGGGGTATGCCGGAACCTAGTCCTGCGCCTTCCTGGGTTGGTCATCAAACACCATTTCCATCCCTTCGAACTGAGCGGAACAGACATGGTTCTTGGCATGGCATGGCATGGCTGCGTACTCTTGGCAAAGTTTCTGCCAACTACCTCGAGCTCACCATGGAGTTCGTCGTATAGGGCCAGAGGGTTACTCTTAAAGGCGACCCATCCCTGTCCAGGTCACTCTTATCCTTCAAAGCACTACAACGTGCCATCCCCTACTCTGGTGCAAGCTACATGGTTGAGTATCAAGGCCTTCAGCTAGAGATGGACACGCAACCACCACCTTTGGACCAACCCCGTCTAAAACTTCTACTAGACCAGTATGCCCATCTCTTTGATCAGCCATTGAAATTGCCTGTTAACCGACCATAAGATCATGCCATCAGGGTCCCAGACCATACAACAGCACCTAATATCAGGCCATACCGTTATCCACACTGCCAAAAGAACGAGATTGAGTGGATCATCAAACAATTGTGGGAGGCAGGCATCATTCAGGCCAGCACTAGTCCCTATTCCAGCCCAGTACTCTTAGTTAAGAAGAAAGATGGAGGTTGGCGTTTTTGCGTGGATTACCGCGCCCTTAACAAGATCACCGTTCCAGATAAATTTCCCATCCCAACAATTGATGAACTATTGGACGAACTAGGTGGAGCTACTGTTTTCTCTAAACTGGATCTTCAATCCGGCTATTATCAAATTTGCATCAAGAAAGAGGATGTTCCCAAGACGGCGTTTAGGACGCATGAGGGCCACTACGAGTTTTTGGTCATGCCCTTCGGCCTGACCAATGCACCCTCCACTTTTCAGGCTCTTATGAACGACATCTTCCGCCACTATCTCCGTAAGTTCGTCCTGGTTTTCTTTGATGACATACTTGTTTACGAATTCTGATATTCACCTACATTTACAGCATCTGGAAATGGTACTGAAATTGTTGGCCTCTCATAACTTAGTTGTTAACAAAAAGAAGTGCTGCTTTGCACAATCTCAATTGGAATATTTAGGCCATATAATCTCAGCAGATGGAGTCGCCGCTGATAACTCAAAGATAGACTGTATGCTGTACTGGCCTACTCCACAAGATATTACAGCATTAAGGGGTTTTTTGGGCCTCACCGGGTACTATCGCAAATTTGTACAAAACTATGGCATTATTGCTGCACCCCTGACCAATCTTCTCAAGAAAGATAGCTTCCATTGGTCAATGGAGGCACAACAAGCCTTCAACAACTTAAAGCAAGCCATGACGACGGTGCCCGTACTAGCTATTCCCAACTTTAACAAGCCATTCATTTTGGAGACTGATGCGTCGGGTAAAGGCATTGGAGCAGTTCTCATGCAAGAGGGAAGGCCAATTGCCTTCTTCAGCCAATCACTCTCTCCTCGTGCTCAGTCCAAATCGGTATATGAAAGGGAACTTATGGCGGTTGTTCTCTCTGTTCAGAAGTGGCGCCATTACTTGTTAGGCCAGAAGTTCACTATCTTAACAGATCAAAGGAGCCTCCAATTCCTCCTGCACCAGAACGTCCTTAGCAGTGAGCAGCAGAAGTGGCTCATCAAATTACTGGGTTTCAACTTTGACATTCACTACAAACTAGGCAAGCATAATCGGGCAGCTGATGCCCTCTCCAGAATAGATAACAAAGGCTTCACTGATGCACGCAACACTTCTGCCCCTGAGCATGCATCAGACCTGATGCACCCTTCTCCTTTCATTGCTCTTTCAGTAGTCCAGCATTTAGCCTTACAAGCTTTACAAGAAGAGATCAGACTCGATGGGACTTTAGGCCCCATCCTCCAGGACTTATTGGCTGGCCTGAACCATCACAAAGGATTCTCTCTGCGTCATGGCCACTTGCTCTTCTATGATAGACTCGCTATCCCCAAGACTTCTGTTCGAATTCCCATCCTACTTAGGGAATTTCACTCCACTCCAGCAGGTGGACATTCAGGGACCTTTAGGACATTCAAAAGGCTTTCTAATGTGGTCTTTTGGAAGGGAATGCGAAAGGATGTGCAGCAATTTGTGGCTTCTTGTGAGGTATGCCAGCGGAATAAATACCAAGCCCTTAAACCTGGAGGTCTTCTTCAGCCTTTACCCATTCCCGAACAAGTCTGGGATGACATTTCTATGGATTTTATTGGCGGCTTACCCAAATCTAAGGGGCTGGATACTATTCTGGTGGTAGTAGACCGTCTTTCAAAATACTGCCATTTCCTTCCCTTGGGCCATCCGTTTTCTGCTCAAGAGGTGGCTGCTCTTTTTATCAAGGACATAGTACGGTTACACGGTTACCCGCGATCCATTGTATCCGACAGGGACCGTCTCTTTATTAGCCAATTTTGGGCTGAACTATTCAAAATGACAGGGACTGAGTTAAAGATGAGTACTGCTTACCATCCTCAAACGGATGGCCAAACGGAAGTCGTCAACCACTGTCTCGAAACCTATTTGCGCTGCTTCACCTACCACCATCCTAAGCTCTGGCCCAAGTGGATTCCTTGGGCTGAATTCTGGTATAATACTACATTCCAAGGTGCTGCTGGCATGACCCTTTTTAAAGCACTTTATGGGCGTGATCCTCCTACTGTGTTACGGCTCTCGAATGAGGGGTCAGTCGTGGAGGAAGTCAATAGGCAACTTCACGACAGGAATACAATTTTACAAGAACTGAAGAGTAATCTTCTAAAAGCCCAGGCCAGAATGAAATCCCAAGCAGATAAAGGCCGCAGGGACATCCAGTTCCAGGTAGGTGACAGAGTTTTTCTGAAACTCCAGCCCTTTAAGTTCAAGAAACTGGCTAAACGACCCAATGAAAAACTTAGCCCCCGGTTTTACGGTCCCTACACTATTTTGGAGCGCATTGGCGCAGTAGCCTACCGCCTTGATTTACCCTCCACCACCCGGATCCATCCTGTTTTCCACGTCTCCCAACTAAAGGCCGCCCTGTCCAATTCAGCCCAATCTCAACCCCTACCTCCTGGACTCACTGAGGAAATGGAACTTGTCCTATATCCTGACTCCGTCTAGGAAATCAGGTCATTGCCAAATGGATGCACCGAAGTTTTGGTGAAATGGAAAAACCTACCTGAGTGTGATAGCACATGGGAGCTCTATGAGGAGTTGGACACTCAATTTCCCTCCTTTCACCTTGAGGACAAGGTGAAACTACTTGGGGGGGGTAATGTTAGACCTCCCATACACCACACATTCCAGAAAGAAGATATAATTGCAAGGAAACTGAAATACACCTGTTGGCAAAAGATTTTCAGATTTCTCCAGAAGATGATCCAGTGCAGTAGTTGGTTAGGATATAATAAGTTGTGATGTAGTCAGTTAACAACCAAGTCATGAAGTCAGTTAGGATATACAAATACCTAGTCTGTTACAAAGTTAGGATATACAGATATCCAGTCTGTTACAAAAGGAGACGGGAATGGAAGGAAAAAGAAAAGATAAAAGGAGGTGAAGAGGGAGGGAAAGGGGGAAAAAAAAAAAGGGAAGTAAAAGGGAGTGGGAAGTGCAGAGGAGGAACTGAGGTTCCTACTTCCTACTAGTTCCAGTAGTTTGTGTTTTGTTCGATTGAATGGTAAGGTTACTTGTAATTTCTCCACTTCATCCATAAGGAACTTCAGCTTCTTCTGAAAAAACTGCTTATTATCAAGTCTCAATTCTTCCGGGCTCAACAGAGATCTTTCTTCATGATATAGCCAGAAAAGCTAATTACTGGAAAGTCAAAATTCCCATGTAAAGAGTGATTTATGGTTGAGGATTTAGAGCATTTTGGTGAAGGGGAGCCTTGGCGCAACAATAAAAGTTGTCGTCATGTGACCTTGAGGTCACGGGTTCAAGGCGTGGAATCAGCCTCTTGCAACAATGCAAGGTAAGGCTGCCTACTTTAGGCCATTGTGGCCAGCCCCTTCCCTAGACCCCGCATAGGCGGAGCTTCGTGCACTAGGACTGCCCTTTATTTAGAGCATTTCGGTGTTACACTGCAAATAAAGGATGGGAAAAGTAAAATCTGGCACTGTAGATGGTTCAGGTGGAGATTTACATTTGAATGACACAACTGAAATTTTGTCTACAAGTATCCCCTCTACACACAACACACCACTAGCTCCCGATCTTTTCCATCTTTCTTCCACTCTACAGAAATCTCAGAACCATCTATTTCTTGTTTCTATTCTCTTGAGCAAAAGTCAAGTTAGCAACCTTTTCTTCCTTATATTTCATCAGTCATCCACCCTCCAGCTAATGTAACTAGAATAAGTGGTTCATTTCCTTTTCAATTCTACCTTAGGTAAGAATGAGGACACCCACATGAACCCAACTGCTCAATAAACAAATCCGAGCAAAACTTCGGACATAATTTCATCTCTCCTCCCCTAACTCTAGTTACAATTGCAGCACAAGAATAAGGGTTCCAAATTATTTGTGAAAACATGCTTTTTTTCTGAGGTTAGCAGCTCTGAATAGAGGAGGAGGTGAATTGCTAGGGAATTCTCAGAGTTCAAAAATCTTATTGATAAGAATAAGTAGTTGGTTTTTGCCTTTTTTTTTTTATAAACAATAAGAATGAGAATTTCATATATTCCAAGAAGACCCAACTATGCAAGTTGTCCCCTATGTACAAGAAATTAATAATTTGATTAGAAATAAAGAATTAAAGGATTCATAAACTCTACTTTTCTAGTTGGGAAGTAAACCCTGATGAGATGAGAGCATATGGTTTTTCTGAAAGGCAAGATGAAGTCTCAGCTCAACAATAGGAGTGAACAGCTAAAGATTATATTCGCAATTCCCTAAAAAGATACCAAAGGCGTGTAAAAGCCAATTGTTCATCAAGAACGATTTGGGCTAAAATGGATCAACAAGCAGCAAAATAAGCATGTAAATCAAATAAAGGTGCAAGTTAAAAGAGACTATAAAATGTCAAATGGCTTGATCAGTCATAAGACATAGATATGGACACACAAGATTGAAATTGACCAGAAAAATGCAAAGTAGAAGAATGTGATAGAGGACTACTAAGTCAAATAAATTAATTCTCTTATAAGGCATTCGTGTTGAGACCTACCATTTGTGTCACCTGGATATACCGTAATGGAGATGCATATACCAAAAGTGAAGATCAAAGTAAAAGAAGACACTAGCCGTATATATAGAACACTGAAATGGGATGAAATAAATTTCCCACAAAATAGAAGCTATGCCTCCGAGGCAAATTACAGAACAGAATCTTGATCAAATAATACAAACTGAAGATGGAGATGTTGAAATTCGCTTTGATAATAGGCGATCCTTCAGGCTTCCTAGAGTTACTTCCTGTTCTGCTAGTTCCTCTAGGTTTTCTCTTGATAATAAACAGGAGTCAAGTTCAATTGAAGAACTTTGAATCTCTCAGAATAATATAGTTCATCCAATTTACAAGAAATCTTCTCAGGATAATAATCCTACACCCTCTGAAATGGAGTTTAACATTTGAGTTTTATGGATTTTTCCCCCGGGAGTACATGAGAAAACAAATCAGTAATGAATTCGAATTATCCAAATATAAAAACTTCCGAGACTGGTACTTCAAAACTTTTAATAAAGAGGAAGTACAAAATTATAAAATTCAATTTTATGAACACCTTAATAAAACTCAAAAACCACAATATTTTGTTCCTTGGTTTTTAAAAACATTTGTTCAACACGAACTCAATGTTATTAAAGAATGGATAGCTTCAAAAGGAGAAAAAATAGCTTCAGAATATCCTCCTCCAACTCCATTAACTCTTCCTACAAAGGTAGAGTTCTTAATACCACTGGTTATCTAAATTCCAAATCCACCATTAACGATATTAGCAGTATAATAAAACAAAATAATTATACTAATTCGTATATTCAAACATTAGGAGAAAAGGTTGATACTATTGAAAATGGTATTTGACAAATACTAGAGTATATCAATGGAATTAAGGCTAAAAAACAGCAACAACCAGAAAAAATTGAACCTTCAATAAAACCTCCTGATATTCAGGGATTTAAATTAGAAACTGACACTGAGGAAATCCTCAAAATACTTAAATAAAAAATGTCTGATCTTAGTCTTAGTACTTTGTTAGCCCATGAATCTGAAAAAGAACGAGATCCTAAAGATAATAGTCAACAAGAAACTCAGGAAGAAATGAGTGAAGGGGAAATTCTCCAACTTCAAACCCAATTCTCTCAAATGCATAAAATTTAAAGAGAACCCAAAGATCTTAGTAGGTATTATTATAAACGACCTACTCCTACAGATGTTTTAATTGAAGAAAATGATATTTACCAGCAAAATGAATATAGAGCTAATTCAATCTATGAATGGAATATAGATAGTATGACAGATAATCAAATTTATCAAACCGTACATAGATTTTTAATGTATTCAACTGTCTGCAAACAAAGATGTAATACCGATAGGCAAATTGCTTTAATGATAATAGCAGGATTTACAGGAAATCTTAAAGGATGGTGGGATAATGTAATAACTCAAACTCAATGAGATGAGATCCTTAATACAGTAAAGGTTGAACCTCATACTAGTCAACCCAGAGAAGATGCAATTTATACATTTGTCTGTACAATCATACAACACTTCACTGGAAGTATACAATCTCAGTTTGAAAATTCAAGGGCACTGCTACAAAATCTTCGATGTCCTTCTCTTACTCATTTCATAGTATAAGGATGTTTTCTTTGCCAGAGTTCTTCACCTGCATGATGCGAGTCAGTCTTATTGGAAGCAGAAGTTCATAGAAGGTCTTCCTTATCTTTTTTGCAACTAGGGTAAAGAATTACCTGAAAACTCAATTTAATGGGAAAATTCCCTATGAAACATTATCTTATGGGTAATTAGTTCATTCTTGTGTCAATGAAGGCATAACTCTTTGTAATGAAATTAAGTTACGAAATCAATTAAAAAGAGAAAGAATAACAGAAAAGAAACAATTAGGAGAATTTTGTCAACAATTTGCGATAGATGTCCCTAGAGTAAAAACTCCTAATAAAGAAAAGAAATTATATGTTCCGTGAAAGAAAAAACATTTTTCTAGAAAACATAATAAAAAATTTAAACAAGGTAAGAATCCTAAAACTGAAAAAATTTCCTATAAGAAAGATAAATCTAAAATAAAGTGTTATAAATGTGGAAAAATGGGTCATTATGCTAATAGATGCTGGACTCAAAAGAAAATTCAAGAACTTCAAGTAAATGAAAATATCAAGCAATAGCTTTATAAAATTATGCCTAATTCTTCTAAATCTAAGTTATCAGATAATACTGATTTTGAATCTTCTTCGTCTAACTCAGATGATGAACCTTGTTGTAATTAGTGTAATACACTTGAAAGGGATTCTGAATATTGGAAATCAATAGTTGAGATGAATAATTTATCTATTAATGTTTTATCCCAGTCTCAACAAGATCTTCTTGAAGTAATAACAAAGATAGAAGATCAGGAGCTTAAAAAACTACTCCTTGAAAAAATAATATCTTCTTTGGAGAAAGAAAAATCTGAAAAAATGGTTGACACTGATAATGTCCATAGGATGTCCGAGGTAACAAAGAGACTTGGTAATAGACCAGTTTTCACTACTAATGTGTCAGTTCAAGATTTAAAACATGAGATTAATAATCTCAAAACAGAAATTGTTTTGTTAAAAAATGAAAATAGTCTTTTAGACAAACAATTAACTAAACTGGAGAAATCTGAACCAGTAATAGCTGAATTATCTAATATTGATGCTTTTGATCTAGAACCTTAATATCTTGATTTAATATGACAAGTGACTTCCCACAAATGGTATATTAATATCACTATCTCTGTTGGAGGTGTATGGTACCACTCCGATCTACTTCGTCTACCTCGGGTGTTACCTCTGGTTATCCACAAGAGCTATTAAATCCGTGTTCTTAAGATCCTTGCGACTTTATAACATTGACACAATCCAAGTTCTTAAGATCCGTAACATTGCTTGATTGTCACCATTTTAAAGCTATTGGATTAAGTCAGACAATCTGGTCTTTATTAACAGGCTGAAGCTAAATTAATTCAACTGATACTGGTTTCCAGCAGACCAAAGGCGTTCCACATATAAAAAGCTTTGCTGCAGCTCAAAACTTCAGGTGAAGAGGCTCCCAGAAATCAGCAGAGAGAAGTATTACTGAAAATTCAATCAAGTGCCTACACTTAGTGCTACTAGATGTACAAATTGCAGTCATGGATATCCACTCAGAATGAACATCACTTGAAGCAAACAATTCGGCAGCAGCCAATACATGAATTCCGTCAATCTACTTGCTAACAAAAAATGACCCACTTCCGTGACTACTTGATAGACTTTTGCTCTCCTATTCATAAATTAGCATCACCATAACATCCAGTGCATGTCTATCAGCAGCTCAATCAATCTAACACAGTCATCCACAACATAAAGGTTTCGGATAAATTTTTGAATAGAACGATCAAAGAAGACTCCACGGCAATTAAGGCAGCCAGAAGTAATCAGAGAATTGAGAGGTCTCAAACATTAATTTGAAACAGGAATAAGAAGCTACCTTGCTGCTGATCGGCAGCTCTGGGAACAAGTATGCAAATCCTGCGAGGAAGCCGGTGGCTGACGAAATGAAGCGGCAATTTGGGAGAAGTAGATGGTTGAGTAAGATGAGCCCTAGGAGAAGAAGGAATGAAAGTTTTGTGGAGTTTGGATGTTCGAAGAGTAAGAGGAAGGGGAAGTGAAAGCCCCAACCCTGCTATCATTCCCATTTTTCTGTGTGGAGGAGGAGAGAGAAAGAGAACGTTAAAGTGGGAATTTGAGCGGAATTGACGGTGCGGAAGGAAGTTGAGTTTGAGATGGCACGAGTCCCATCGAGACAGAGGAAATGAGGAAAGCCGAAAGCGAGAGAGAAACAGCAGGGAAGATAAGGAAACGAAAAACGGGTGGAGGGAAATCCAACTGCTTGATTCTTGTGTGAAATCAGTGGGTCTCCCACAAGCTTGAAACAGTTTTATGCGACACGTGTATCTCTTGTTCCTGCATACGACGCGGATCCAAGTGGCAATTGTATCTCCCCTCGGCTTTCCATACTTGCTAAAGGAATTGGGAAATGCAAATGCAAATTCACGGGCAATATTGCCGTACATTGAATTGAAATACTGTTAACAATGGCCAAGATGCTTAAAAATATATTAAAATAAGCTTTTGCTTTAGTTTTAGACGAAATTGCAATTCCAATAATGATAAGAATCACAATACATTGAGCTTGTAAAGAGCCGTAAGGAACATCTATATATTAATTGTCATTCACAATTTGGAGAGATTTTAAATAGGGAAAGTACAGATCTCTTTTCTATCAAGTACAGAAAATCTGTTTTCGTTGATGCAGAGCATTCAATCTTGAAAATTCAAAAATAAGTTATGATTAATAGAAAAGGAATTTTTGCAAAAAAGCCATTACATTATGGCGTTTTTGCAAGAAAACCAAACCTTTTATCGTTTTTGCAGATTTGCCATTAAAATCTATACAGCATTGCAGATTTGCCATTCCGCACTGCCTTCACCGGGAATTACCGTGTAAATTAAGAAAATCCCAATTTTACCCTCTCCAGTTTATGCTGTGTTCCACAGTGACAACGTGATCGTTCTTCATTCTGTTCAGTAATCGTTCGACGACGACGGACTTCGTCATGATTCGCCAGAGATCGTCGCGCTCCCCATTTCTGTCATGCACTCCCTAAAACCTATTTCAACCATTTCAGTCGCCTTCCTTCCCCACGAGCGCACGCCCCTAACCCCACTGTTAAGATCGATCTTCATTCTATTCAACGATCGTTCGACGATGACGGACTTCGTCGTGATTCGCTGGCACGCTCCCCGTTTCTGTCGTGCACCCCCTAAAACCCATTTCAGTGGCCTTCCTTCCCCACGAGCGCACACCCCTAACCCCACTGTAAGTTCTCTCCCTCTTGCTTGTCTATGTGTTCTTGCTCGTCTCTGTCAATGCTTGTCTCTGTCTCTGTCAATTTCTGTCAGCAGAGGACTCCCTGGTTTTTTTTATTTGTAGAGCTTCATTGTTTCTATATATCAGATGTTTGATTGTATGCCCCAATGAATGCAACATGATAGCAGACACGGTTTTTCAATGTATGCTCCAATGAATGCCGAGTGATTTAATGACATGCCTAGTTTCTCAACAATCTCACCACCTCAAAGAATGTTGTATGCTCTAAGACAATTCCTCTCCTTTAGAAGTTTGGTCATTGGTGATGTTTGTTATTATATCATTCAGTATTCTGTTTGCACCAATCCATGATTTTCTGTTGTTGTTTTGGGTGATAAATGCTGTATGCTCTAAGGCAATTCCTTACTCCTTTAGCAGTTTGGTCATTGGTGACATTTGTTATTATCTCATTCAGTATTCTGTTTGGACCAATTCATGATTTTCTGTTGTTATTTTGGGTGATGAATGTTGTATGCTCTAAGACAATTCCTTACTCCTTTAGCAGTTTGGTCATTGGTGATGTATGTTAGTATATCATTCAGTATTCTGTTTGCACCAATCCATGGTTGTGATCTCCTCAGCATACATAGATTGCTATGGCAAATATAAATGATGGTAGAATGTACATGATGGTAGAATGTAAACCTATGACCTCATGGAGTCCCTTGTTTAACACGCATTGCTATTTTATCATGAAATGTGTTCACTTTTTGTTTTCATAATTTTTTGTATACTTTATCATATTTTCTACTATTGAATGTTTTTTTGCTAATAGTTTGGTGTTTGTTTTATGTGTAGATGGAAGGAGACAATAATGCGTCATTTTGGCATAATTTGGATGTCCAAATATCACAAGTAAGGCAACAAAATATTGAAATGAATGTTTTAGATGATTGGATATGCCATGGAGAGGAAGGCCCGCAAATATGTAATGAAGATATCAATTTTACTAATGAAGAAGCTGCGAGTGAAGACATGCGAACTAATATAGTTCCATATGGAGAATTTCATGAAGGAGAAGATGATGATATGGAAAAATGTGACTCAAGCTATGGTTATGGGTCATCTAGTGACAACGGCTGCAATGAAACATACTTTAATGAAAGTGAGAGTATTATCAAAGAAGGGATGGTGTTTGCAAATGTTGAAGAATGCAAGCTTGCAGTTCGGTCTTATGCTATGAAGTTTGCATACAAGCTCAAAAATGTTAAGTTTGATCAAGGGCAACTTATTGTTGAATGTGGATCAGATGGATGTACTTGGAGGTGTCATTGTTTAAAAACTAGAGATAGTGTAAGCTTCCAAGTTAAGAAGGGTAGTGGCTAGCATACTTGCATGAGTAGCAATGCTAACCAGTCAGCGTCTGTCAAATGGCTCACATAATGGGTATATAGTGTTATGAAGAATGATATTGATAAGTCAATCTCAACATTAAAGAAAGACTTGCAATCTTGGCATGGACTGAATTTGAATTATCATAAAGTTTGGCGTGCTCGTAAGAAGGCGTTAAGCAAAATACGAGGATCATATGAGTTCTCCTTTAGCATTATACCAAGGTATTGTCATACAATTATTAAGTTTAACCCTAGTAGTACAGCAACATATCAATTAGAAGGAGCACAATTAGTGGATGACCACAAGGCGTGTAGTCCATCTTAACCAATTTACGTGTACTTGTCCATCGATGGGATGTATTTGGCATTCCTTACATGCATGCACTGATTTGCATAAGGAATCTTAGATTGAGTGTTGTTGACTACTGTAATCCTTACTTCCATGTTAACACGTTGAGAAAGGCCTATAGCACACCTGTATCAAGGATACTAGACCTTTCAATGTGGCCTATTGTCGATTTACCTCAGCCACTACCCCCTCATTTGCGTAGACTACCTGGCCAACCAAAAAAGAATAAAACACGAGTTGAAGACGAAGCTAGTGGAAGTAGCAAAGCAAATAGAGGAACTAAAAAATGCAAAAGATGTGGTCAATAGGGACACAATTGAAGATCATGCAAGGCTCCTTTGCAAGGTATAATAAATTATTGTTAAGCTGCATACATACTTACCTTTTTTACATTAAGTTCTAATTGTTTCTAACAACGTATGTAGGTGGGCATCGAAATGCACAACTAGTTATGAGTACAAGGTGTATCATTAGCATAGGAGGTGGTGGGAGAATTCCTTCACATCATCATCATCATCATGAAGACCTTATCCCAATTAGGGGTCGGCCACATGAGTCTTATTCCTCCATTCCACTCTATTAAATACCATGGCTTTATTTAGTCCCAAAGTTTTTAAATCTTTCCTTACCACTTCTATCCACGTTCTTTTAGGCCTTCCCCTTACCCTTTTAGAACCTTCAACTTGTATTGCCTCACTCCTAATTGGTGCCGTTGTTGGTCTCCTTTGAACATGTCCAAACCATCTAAGTCTAATCTCCTTCATCTTGTTACCTATTGGTGTTATCCCTAAATTTCCTCTAATATTTTTATTTCTAATTTTGTCCTTTTTTGTCTTACCACTCATCCATCTCAACATCCTCATTTCTGCGACACTCATCTTATGAGTATGATGTTCCTTAACTGCCCAACACTCTGATCCATAGAGCATGGCCGGCCTTATAACTATCCTATAGAATTTTTCCTTTAGTTTGAGTGGCACCCGCCGATCACATAAAACACTCGATGCACATCTCCATTTGTTCCAACCCGCTTGGATCCTCTGGGTAACCTCCCTCTCAATCTCTCCACTCTCATGGATCAATGATCCTTAGTATCGAAAGTGGTCTCTCATGGGGACCTCTTGGTTATCAATCTTGACTAGTGTTCCACTCTTACTCTCCTTGCTAAAATTACATTCCATATATTCTGTCTTAGTTCGGCTAATTTTAAATCCTTCCAATTATAATGCTTCTCTCCATAACTCTAGCTTTATGTTTACACCCTCCCTTGTCTCATCAAGTAGGACTATATCGTCTGCAAATTGCATGCACCAGGGAATCTCCTCATGCAGATGTTTTGTTAACTCATCCATAACTAATGTGAAAAGGTATGGACTCAATGCCGATCCTTAGTGCAATCCGACAGTGACAGGAAAATCACCAGTCACGCCACTAGTGGTCTTAACATTTGTTACTACCCCCTCATACATATATTTAATTATGTATATATGCCCTTGAAAAACACCTTTACCACCCAACACCCTCCATATTAACTCTCTAGGGACTCTATCATAAGCTTTCTCGAAGTTGATAAAGATCATGTGGAGGTCTTTTCTCCTCTCCCTATATTTCTCTACTAATTGTCTTAGTAAGAAAATAGCTTTCATAGTAGACCTCCCAGGCATGAAACTAAAATGATTCTCCTATACACTTGTTTCATGTCGTAGTCTCTTCTCAATCAGTCTTTCAAAAAGTTTCATGGTGTGGCTCATAAGTTTGATCCCTCGATAATTAGTGCAGCTTTGAATGTCTTCTTTATTCTAATAGATTGGTACAATGGAGCTTTTCCTCCACTCATCAGGCATTTTCTTTGATTTTATAATCTTGTTTAACAACTTGGTCAACCAAACTACCCCGATATCTCCCATATGCTTCCAAACCTCTATTGGTATACCATTAGGCCCCATGGCCTTTCCTGATTTCATCTTTCTCAAGGCCTCTTTTACTTCAAGTATTCTAATCCTACGTTCATATCTATAATATCCAATGTTATTTAGATTTATAGTATTTTCAATCCCTATATTCTTAAGGCCATTGTCATTTAACAATTTTTGAAAGTATATTTTCCACCTTTGTTTGATCTCATCATCTTTGACTAATACCCATTAATCATCGCTTCTAATGCACCTAACATGCTCTAAGTCCTTACCCTTCTGTTTTCTTACTTTTGCAAGTTTAAACACATCTTTCTCACCTTCTCTTGTTCATAGTCTATTATAGAGCTCATCATATGCTTTAAGTTTAGTCTCACTTACTATTCTCTTAGCAATGTTTTTAGCATTCTTATATTGTTCATAGTTTTCATTATTTCTAATCTTCTGCCATGTTTTAAAACGCATTCATTTTTCTTTAATAGCTTTTTGCACTGTTTCATTCCACCATCATGTTTCTTTTGTTAATAACCTTTTACCTTTAGATACTCCTAAGACATCTTATGCCACTCTCTTAATGGACTCAGCCATATTAGTCCACATGGTATTTACTTCTATTTCATAGTTCCAATTTCCTTCTACCATCAACTTATTTTTGAATGAGGTTATTTTCTCTCCTTTTAAGTTCCACCACTTAGTTTTTGGATGTGTATTAAGTTCAGTTCTTTTACTCCATCTTTTGATATGAATATCCATAACCATTAACCTATGTTGTGAGGTTAAACTCTCACCAGGTATCACCTTACAATCCTTACATATAGATCGTTCATTATTCCTAAGTAGAAAAAAGTCTATTTGGCTTTTATGAAGTCCACTTTTAAAGGTTATTGAGTGTTCATCCCTCTTCTTAAAGAGTATATTTGCAATGGATAGGTTATATGACAAAAAAAAATCGAGGATATTCTCCCCCATCTCATTTCGTTCACTTATATCAAACCCTCCGTGTATTCTATCATATCCTTCCTTATGTTTTCCTACATGGCCATTTAAATCTGCTTCTATAAATATCCCCTCAGTGTTGGAGATATCATATTTACTATCGCCTCTCTCGACCTCCATGGTATGAACCATGTCCACTTTTCACTGCACCTGGGTTCTGATGCAGTGCGTCGCTTCTGAGGGGACGCTCTAGCAGCCCTTGCCCATTTTTCACTACACCCAGGATCCGATGTAGCCCGTCGCTTTTGGGAGAGTGCCCTAGCAACCCTTGCCTATTTTTTACCACATCCAGGATTCGATGCAGCGCGTCACTTATGGGGAATGTCCTAGCTTGAGCGAATGTTAGTTTTCAATTCATGTCATGTTGGGGTTGCCATAGCTTTTAAAAAGCTGAAGATGATTTTCATTAAAATCATCTTCAGCTTCACCCTTGCCGGCTGGCTACCTGACGCAATGGTGGCCATATTTTAAGAAGCTGAAGATGATTTTCATTTCTTCCTCACAAACTAATATACAAATGTATATTTATTTGTAAGAAAGAAATAATAGAATCATCTTCAACTTCCCCCTTGCCGGCTGGCTATCTGACACAAGGGTTGCCATCTTTTAAGAAGTTGGAGATGATTTTCATTTCTTCCTCACAAACTAATATACAAATGCATATCATTTGTAAGAAAGAAATAATAGAATCATCTTCAACTTTCCCCTTGCTGACTAGCACCTGACGCAAGACCCTCCTCACAGTGAAGGTAAATTTGTTTGTTGCTCTTTATTTATTTTATTATTTTGCCTTTATATGTCTTTTCCATAGAGACATGTTGTTATTAAGACCGATTTTGTGATTTTTGTATTCTATGTTGCAGATGAATGAAGGTTGGAGGAGGCTGTTTATCAAATGTAACAATATGAAGTTCTGATGATGGGATGTAATTGAACAATCTATTGTACCTCTTTTTCTTATGAAAGTCAAAAGAAAATATATTTATCAGTACAGAATCAATGTTTCTTATGCCTTGGCTGAATGGATGCTTTTGAATTCCCAAGCATTAGAGCTATTGTAAATGCAAATACATTGCATGTTTTTGTCAGCAATTGGATCTTGGTGGATTTGAACCACCATCCTCTTGAGATGAATTCCCAAACGCTCTACCAAACTTGAGCTAAAGACCCAAATGCACCTACATTTAAAGTGAGTGCATTTACTTCATTAATGATAATGTTTGCAAGCATATTATAATCCCATTACAACACATAAAGAAACATTTATTTATATGCAAAGGAAACAAAAAATAGACATATGTTGATAATAAGTAGAATCTTTATCATTTGAAGATCAGCCTTCATTACATATAGCTCACGGTGGAGCTCTGAATTATGACAATCCTGCACTTGATGCTGATAATCCCGCTCCTCATGATATTGATCACGTGGGGGGTATGTGTTGGTGAAGTTAACAATTGATATTCTTCATAACAAGCAAAATAGTCACACCTTGTCGGACAGCAATAGTAGTACCTGCCAGGATTTATTTCCGACCTTGATTTGGCACCCATAGGTTCAAATCCACAAGAACATCTTCTCGTGTTAGAACAACTACCCGTAGAGTGCATCTTGTACCTACAAATATTATCAAATTACTCCTGCAACACATAAGCAACAATAGAAAAGTAAAAAGTGAAGTAAGAATAAAAAGTGCAAAAAAACAATGTTATTCAAGCTCAATGCAATCAAAAGCTACAAACATTGCACTAGAATTAAAAAGGTTGCAAAAAATGCATTTACTAGGAAAAGTTTAACAATTTGAGAATCAATTTAGGTGAAGTGTCACTTCAAGCGAGGAAGGTAATCCTAGTCCCACCCCCTATCCAGCTTAATATTGCATTCCTTAATTTCCTCCTCAGACCACATATTTATCTAGCCTTTTCAGTTCCACTTGACTATCATCATCAACATAATTTGCATTCCCTTTAGCATTTTCCCAAATTTATACAATAAAAAGAGATTCATTTCATAAGCCTAAGGCCCAGCAGAAAATCTAGCAGGCTTGCAGAAAGTAGCTCAAGAGGAAAGTCACACCTACTTGTTCACCCTTTATAGTGTTGTTGAATCTGCTTGAATTAGGCCCTGACAAAATAACCCAGTGCCATCTTATTAGCATTAACAAGATCAGTAAACTAGAAAAACATAGGATTGATAGTTGCACTTTAAATAAACAATGTCAACTAAAGAAACTACCCAAACCTTTTAAAAATATCTAGAATGGACATGCAAATTTCTTTGTAGAAATCTAGATTTGTGGCATCTGATTGGATTTCAACTTACATTTGCACATATGAGAACCTTTTACAGCAATAGAAATGATGAGCATAAGATGATGGGGAAGATGCAGTTGCTGGTGAATGGCCTCAAATTAGGGTTTGAACCAAATTACTCAATAGGGAATTCCAAAAGAAAACAAGATCTTGTACGTAAGCCACGAGATTAGACCCAAAAAAAGGGTTCTAAGACTGAACATCAAGATGGAAACATGGAGAAATATCAGATGAATGAATGATTTAGTGTGCCCACACGAGAGAGCGAGAGAGAGAGAGAGAGAGAGAGAGAGAGAGAGAGAGAGAGAGAGAGAGAGAGAGAGAGAGAGAGAGAGAGAGAGAGAGAGAGAGAGAGAGAGAGAGAGAGAGAGAGAGAGAGAGGACCAACTTAATTTGAAGGTTTCAATGAATTCAATATGGCTTATCAATGTTTTCAATCTCAGCTCCTTTCAAACTTGTAGTACAAACCATTTAACGAGGCCAACTGGTCAAATCATACTTCAATATGCTTGTATTAACGACCTTTTATCAAAGGAACTAGAGGAAGCAAAAGAAAACCTAGTCAGCAACATGCTTCCCTTTAATTACATCTAAATATCAGGTAGAAATCCAATGGATGGTCACCACTAGGTATCTATTCTTTGATGGAGAGCAGGTTGTTCTCCTTCCTCAGTAAAGTTTCTTCTCTTTTAAAAAATTGCAAATTTGTCATCCCATAAGCAAAACCAGATGAGCCATTTCTAAGAAGAAAGGCACTCATACACCTTAATATGCATAAACAAAGTAGAGGTACATTCACAAACATGAACTTCTAAAATAAATAGTGGTTTACAATCTTCAACATCAACCAGAGACCAATGAGTTATAAATAGATCAAGACATTATGAGTTTCAAAAACAAAGAGGAAACGGATTCACAAAGATGAATTTCTAACATAAATTGTGGTTTACAATCTTCAACATCAACCAAAGAGGAAAGAGTTACAAACTGAATCAAGTACATGTTAAGAGTTTAAAATATAAGCCTAAGACCAGAAATGTGTCATTCAAATGGAAATAAAAATTTTGATGCCAAAAGCATTTTGCACACAACAAAAAGGGCAGCCGGGTTCAAGAAGCTCCTACGTAGGGGGCGGACCACAAAGAGTCTATAGTATGCAGCCTTACCTTGCGTTTATGCAAGAAGCTATTTCCACGCCTCAAACCCATGATCTCTAGGTCACATAATGACAACTCAACCATTGCATTAAGGCTCCCCTTCTAACCATTTTGCAAACGATGAAGGTGCTAAGTAAAGTCAGATTTGAGATGTTAAAACAATGTTACAGTGAAGTGGACTGCAATGGAACATTCAAGACAATAATTTGATAGCATATGTTACACACTCAAGAAGAGAGGAAATGTTACACACCCATTTTTCCACACCAGATAAAACTTTTATTGTAGATCTAAGCTATTTGTAATATTAGGAATGGAATAGATAGGTTGGCATTCAAATTCCATACCCATTAATTGGTTATAGCTTATGTTTTTTTAGGTAAATTAAATAGACCACATTTTATTCAACTAAAAGATTCCTCTAAAATGACGCACATATTGGTATTGTACCATGAGCATGCAAATTTAGAAGTAGAAATAAGCTGATCCAGATTAAGACTAAATCAATCTCATGCATTGGAGTATAATAAACAAGTTGACATACTACTTCGAGGATGGAAAGAATGCTGACCTGGAAGTAAACTATCTAGAGAATTCAAAATGCGTTAACCAGCTATACTATAAAGAGCAAAATGACCAGCATTAAAACCAAAGCCACAAATGTGACTCCACCATTAATAGCAACATGAAGCAAAACCCACAAACATTGTTAGGCTCACTAAATCTGATCATGAAGCAGACATGAGACTAAGTTGAAGTAGTGAGCAAGCCAGACTTAAAATGGACTAAGTCTATGATAAGGTACTAATGGAGCATACATTGAGCAACTCGACTATCATGTTGCATTGCATTCATTGGAGCATACATTGAGAAACCGTGTCTGCTATCGTTGTTGTATTCATTGGAGCATACAATCAAATATCTGATATACAAAAACAATGGAGCTATGCAGATCAAGGAAACTAGGGAGTCCTCTGCTCACACAAATTGACAGAGACGAGCAAGAACAAAGAGAGAGCGAGAGAGTGAGAGGGAGAGAGCTTATGTGACACCTCGGGTTTTTCCAATCCTTTTCCATATGTATACGAAAATAATAATAGTTTATTAATAGAAAATAAATGGGGTCCCAGAACTTAAAACTCATAATTTAAAACTGTTCACAGCATTAAGAAAAAAATACCAATGAAGAAAACCCTGAGAATCATTTCACCTCAAAAATTACACTGAATAAACAGAGCTAGTAGAGACCTTCCTTTTGTCACATCATATACTTCCAATGCTCCTTGATTGGTCCAATACTCCTAGACATCAACAACACATCACACAATGTTCAATGTTCTTAGATAGGGTCCAACACTCCTCGACCATCATCAATCCTTATAGCTACTCAGTGAGCACATGCCTTATAAAGTAAAGCCTCAATAATAAAAACACAATAAGGGATGCTCTTATGAGGGAAATAATTAAGATTGAGCATAATTAACATAATACTTGGAAATGTCCACTCAAAATACAACTCTCAAGTAAAACCTCAATTAGTGAATCCTTGATAATGAAAAACAAAATAAGGGGTGCTCTGATGAGGAAAATAATCAAGGTTTTGCAAATATGTTCGTTAAATCATGCAATACCCATAATACATACATATGGGGCGACCCTTTTAGTACTGTTGCAAGGACTAGCACACTTGTCCTACCAATAGAGACATCCCTTCTGTCACATCACAATACTGTCCAATGCTCCTAGATAGGTCCAATACTCCTGGACATCAACAACACATCACACAATATTCACGTTCCTATACATGGTCTAACACTCTGGACTATCATTAGGCCTTACAGCTACTCAGTGAGTATAGGCCTCAGGGTTTGCCTACTCAAGCCACTGTCGAGTGAGTTTTCCCTAAAATCAAATCAAAACCTCACAGGCTTTATAGCTACTCCAAGAGTGCTTACTTTCATCCGAACAAATAGGTAAGTCACTTTATAAATCAAGTATAACTTGAAATATAGGAAGGCCCAAGTTTTTATTGTCTCATGTGTTAAGTGAGAAATCTCAAATGATTTCAAAGAGTAGGGTTTCCCATACATAGTGCCATGATTGACGCATTATTAAAGTTTCAAAATCAAAGTCCTATAAGTAGTATAGTTTTTACCATAGTCCACATGATTACAAATTTAGATATAAGATTTAGGTTTTCTTTTAATTTTCTAGAATCTACATTAGGTTAGTCTTTACCACTTATTGGTATAAAGCAATGTGATCACTCTCATCTGCTGCACCAATCACATTTTATTAACTATTGATTGTTAGTTGAATAATCAATGGTCACCGGATTACCAAATCCACACCATTGATCATTAACTGGCTATCCACATGTCTTCATAAGCAATTGGAGTTTGTAACTTGCAAGATTGCAAGTTACCTTTGCGAATGAGTGGCTATAAACTTGATCCACGACCATATCCAATCTTGGATGGTCAGATCTAGGGTCCATGCACTCATAATAGGCATAAGTGTTTAAATTTTAGGTTTCCAATTGATCAAACTATTGGATCAAGTTTTATAGCTTGTAATGGTGATTAACATATTGTATATGTATCTAATAGAAATCCAATGATCCACAGCCATTAATATCTCTATGAGATGAATTAACCTTTAGATCTAAGGTTACATGTGCCGACCCCTAATTGGGATAAGGTCTTGATGATGATGATGATCTAAGGTTACATGTCGAAATTAGTTGATTAGAAAATCTAAGGAACTAGATCTCACCTAAAATATATTATTTATGCTAATTAGTTGATCCTCATCCAATAGAACATTAGGATCACTAGATTGTCACTAGATGGTTAAAGATAAATGCAATCATGACCGTACATCACTATTGTGCCTAGATCTTTGTCAAATCATCCTCGATCATTGATTTTCTTTAAAGTTTTTGTCTGTGACATTGATTGGAGCATGATGAATATCTTGGATCTTTGATCCAAGACATTTTTCACCTCTGTGCATACTGTACCCAATGGCTTTACTTGCTATTGATGGAGAAGGGTGTTGGGAGCAAGGGAGGAAAGGGAAAAGAGAGATGGGTCTATTGACGTGAGGCTTACTAGGCACCATTGGTGGAGCAAGGAAGAGGGGAGAGAGGAGGGTTCTAATGTAGTCAGCCTGCTTAGGCAGGTGATTAGGCTATGCTAATGGAGCGAGGAAAAGGGAAGGGAGGAGGCAGACTGGTGCATGTCGGCTTGGTTAGAGGGAAGAAGGGTTCTGGGTGTTCGACTTTGCATCACTAAAGGGAAAATGGATGAGAAGTACATGTGTCATCATTGATGGGGCTTGGGCTACACATGGCAACACCTCAAGCGATGTCAGTGGTTGTAGCCAATGATTGTTATGGGGAAGAATAGAAACAGGAGGATAGAGGGAGGAAAGTGGCAAAACCCGCATTCTGGCCTTGTTGAATGGAGGGGTGAAACAAGGTGGGGAAATGTGTGGTCAGTGCAACGAATTTTGTTGGTGACTGAAAGTGAGGAAAAGGGGAAGAAGGAAGAAGAGAGGGGAAAGAGGATGTTGGGTTTTGATTCAAAAAGGAGGGGTGCCAATATCAAAACAGCACCTTTGTTTTACGCATTTCTTCTTCTTTTTTGTATCTTTTATTACTAAAATACCCTCCATATTTAAAACACCATAATTTCTTCATTTCAAGCTCGTTTCTAGCAAAATAGTATTGTTGGAATCCTCTTGATGTGTACATTCCAAATATTAAGGTTCTGAGGGTCAGCTATGTGTCTTTCAAAAGATCAATTACACAGAACACAAAATGCAGAATTCCCAATTTGCATTTCATTCAAAATAAAATTGCAAAATTATATGAAATGAAATTTAGAAATAGGGGTTATTACAACATCTGCTTGGATTCTTTCATTGATGATTATTAGGAGGGAGTGTTAAGAAATGTGAGATCGGTATGAAAATAAAAGAAAAGATTATCCCATTTTTTATAATTGTAATTATTTATTCATTGTAAATGAATATTTACATATATCATAGAAATGATTATCTATGTTTGATCCATCGTTTTTCTTGATCAATGATATAGCATAATTATGAAATTTAAAAGTTTTGCATAATTTAAAATGATGCATGAATGATGCTTTTGTATATAATTAATTTATTATAGTTTGATTTCACGGATGGTTAGTACATGACCCATGAGTTGCACTGGGTACGGAGGTACCAAATTTATCACTTTTTTTTTTCCATGAATTTGTTTTAGATGGGCAATTTTGCCCAATGTACACTATGCTAGGAGGGTTGTAGGATTAGCCAGCCCCTCCAAAATTTAGATATTTGATACAACCATGATAGGCATTTTTTTGGTTTGGGCATCATGGGAAGGCCCCGTTGGAGTGGCCCACACCTTTCCATGTGTTGTGGATGGAGTCTCTACACTATAGTATGTGGTGAACATGCAGACAAATTGGGTTCGGGTTGCGAATGCATAATGGTCCATGTGTCTATTATGATTTCAGAGGAAGCACGATGGTACAAGCATGACTGAGTGATAGCACCTAAGTTGATGTGGCATGACGATGCCTGCATATTTTATGTCATGAGTACTCATGACAAGATTATGCGGACCCATATATGATTGAGATGACCTTATTGTAATTGATATTTATGATTTTTACTAGTTTACTATGATTTTGAACTTGTGTTACTATCTAGCACATTTTATAAATAGCTTGGGTTGTTACAAACATGAATGCATGGTAGATTTTGAATTCATGTGGCATCATAGCAGGATGTTTCACTTCATGAACTTGATGTAGTGCTTTTATATAAATGCATTTTAAGACTATATTTAATCAGGACTTTTATCCTTGATTAGATATGAGTTGCTACGAACTAATGACCATATTATGAGTGGTTGAGGCACTCATGGGACCTTGTGATATAGGGTATCCCCACTGATGATTGGACTTTACACTTGTTTAAGTGTTTTATGAGATTTTGACTTCTTGGATGCATCATTACTTATTAGAGATGGTTTATGTAAAGAGCATGGATTTGTTGTAAATTTTTACTAAAATGATATATGAATAGATTTGCTTCTTCATAGGACTTGATTATATTGACTTGCCCACTTGTTTATAATCTCATGAAAGAATCATACTCTTAGATATGATTTTATGTCCATTTATTTATAATCTCTTGAAAAAATTATGATATTTGGAAATGATTTTATGAATGACTTATGATCTTGTAATAGCATTTTGGTATGTAATTTTGTTTTTATTTAAAATAAAGAAAACTATTAGATATGATGTTAAAAACCTACACAAGCAATACCTTGATAAGATGTTGTAATTGTTTGAAATATCTCAAATTTTAAGAAGTGACTTGAAAGAAGGGCAATTCTAGTTGAAGAAGGATTCTTGGATGTGGATTGCATAAGCACAATTGTGCTAAGTACATTATCTACATGTTTATCATTGCCTAACGTAAGTAGTGAATGGACTATATAATTATGTTTTTCTTAATATGACATGGACATGCATATAAATAATGTATATAGTGGACTGTGGACTGTGATTGGAGGAAATCGTGGTGTAAATAGTGAAATTGTCTTGAAAATGTTGTCTCTTTTAAATTGTATCAAGTCTTTGAATGTCTTGATGTGGAGATTGAGTCTCCAAATATAATTTGATGGCCATTTATGTGATTATTAGATTTGTTGCATTGCATGCTTTAAATGTAGATTTTTAAAAATTAGATGAGATTATTGGATTTTGGAAAAAATGGAATGACCATTTTGTCGCCAAAGTTTTTGTGAAATATATGACACCTAGAGTTTTGGAAAAGTGTTTTCAAAGAAAAATGTTTTTGCTATTTGATTTTCAAAAATAAAATTTCAAATTAGAGTCCCAACCTTATAAAATGACTTTAAATGCATCTATAACTTAGGGCATCACAAGATCTTTCACTGCAACAAGTTAACCCGGATGAAAGACATACACAATGTTTTGCCTGTTTCTCATCTTACCATGAAATGATATTTATCACTCAGCTATGTAATCAACAATATCACATCATATTTAGTTATAATCATTTTGTTATTCAGGATCCACAAATTGAAGAGACTTATGGGATAGGGATTAGGAGTAATCGCCTTTACCATCTTAAGTTCCTTCATTTGCCCAATATATACCACAATATTGCTTCTACTTGCATTGACTTATGGCTTGACCACTAAGGATATTCTTCTTTGTCTTGTCTTAATAAACTTGATTATGATGGCTCTTTAGGCACTATAATCAAAATTCCAAATCTCCATTGTGATCATTTTATGTTTAGCAAACAACATGTGTTTCCTTTTTCTCATAGTTCTATTAAAACTACAAATCTATTTGACATGATTCACAGCGATTATTGGTCTTCCACTGTTGATAGTCTTAATGGTGCACATTATTATATTCTATTTATTGATTAACATACACATTTTATATGGATCTATGTCACGCATTTGAAATACGAGGTCTATCAACATTATGTGAATGTCACCAACGTGATCCAACACAATATTTCAAAAGAATCAAAATCTTTTGATCAACAGTGATGAATTCTAATCACAGCAATTCTTAAACCCTCTTATATCGCATGGTACTTAGCCTCAACTTTCAATTTTAGATACTCCTCAACTCTTAGCAACATTTTGGGGAGAAGTTGACCCCAACACTCATATTCATATCTTTAGGAATGTCATATTATGGGAAGAAAGTCCTTTTATGATTCTTCCTCAAAACTCATCCAATACATACCACCTTAATTGATATCTTCCCCCACTCCAAATCTCCCGTCTACTCCAAATGGATCCTCCCAATCCTCTACGACCTCCACCATCTCCACCACTACCCCCTCTAACTCCTATGGATTCTCTGAATTCTATGGATTCTACGTCTATGGCTCCTATAGAGAACATACCCCAGTATCCCCATCACATCCATCCATGTAATTGTACCCCAAATTTTAAAGCATAAATATTTTTCCTTTTTTTTTTTAAAGCATGATTGATCCTTAATTTTCCTTTTTGTTTTGTCAAGAAGACTAAAATGTAAGTAATATATATATATATATATATATGTAGACACACACACACACATACACACCACTATATATAGATATAGTGTCGACCCATGTCTGA
The DNA here is from genome assembly GCA_035236585.1 of Warburgia ugandensis. NCBI lineage: Eukaryota > Viridiplantae > Streptophyta > Magnoliopsida > Canellales > Canellaceae > Warburgia > Warburgia ugandensis. Next base: position 30,491,202 of record CP141139.1, on the reverse strand, counting down.
GCCCATATAAACATACTTAAAAATAGTCATTCCTATGGATAATCGTCTATCACAACCACGTTCCTAAAGTATCTCAAATGAAAATAAAAATATTCTTGTAATGAATGATCATAATCACATAGTTCTTAAATAAATTAAGAGAGACATCTCCTTACATTTGCTCTACATTGGAATTCTTGTCCAAATACTCTATTCCTTGATCTTTGCCTTTCCACGAGGATATGCATTTATGTTATAGGTTGAGTATACATATATACCAAGTAGATAAATATAAACTGCCTAAAACATGAAAAACAATGGCATTTAGCATGTACATGTTTTGAATTTATATTTAGTGTGCAACTAAAATAAATAATTCCCCACCTGGGTTACTTTCACACTATATTCCCATGGAGGCATTACTAACACATTTCCAAATATCATTCAAACACAGCACTAATAAAATCACACTTCCTAGAAGTAATATGATCAAAAGAAGAGTAAGTAAGATCTCATCATTGGTCTCTCCAACTGATAAATGTAATACATTATAGTACATAAGATAAATAATTCAATTAATAAAACTTATGAGTGAAAATAATCCATGCCTCATCAAAGGCTCTATTTTAGAACCAAAACTTAGGATCCTTAGGAACCAAATCAAAATCTAATGAAGTCACTTGGGACTCTCTATGCTCACGATCAGATTGTCGTATTATGTGCCTTCCTTTATCCTGGAAAGACTTCGACCGCATCCTCATGGGGCCTCTAGATTATCTCAACAAGATGTTGTGAGTCACCTATTGTGGTCCCTACCACCAATTGAGAAATATGCCCCTTTTGGGCATCGGATATCCTCCCACCTTTTAGGTGGTTGGGGGTCGGGTGGCCAAACCCGCACTACCCCCTAGCACAATTCCCATTAGGCCTTGACCCATCAAAAAGAAAAATCATATGCTAGGTATTTTATACCCACCACATCTATCCCAAATAACTGAATTGACTGAGGGGATAATTTTCATTTGTCAGATCATACACATTGTGCAAAGTTTGAAGCATCTCTTTTTCATTGTTAATAACAATCTCTAGCAACTCCATTTTATATTTAGTCCTTTTTCTTATGACAAGTGTCAAGGTTCATAAGGCCATGGTTTGTAAGGTCTAACAAATATCAATCAATGTCATAGATTGTGCATTCAAAATTATAGATCAACCAAGTATGTATCATATGGTCATAATTCATACAATTAAGGAAGTAAAAATTACTTAATCATATATTAGATGATCATGGAACATGCAACATAGCAATAATTTGGTTGATCCTATATGATAAGATATTAGATCATACAACTAAGGCAAACAATCAATCTATTCTATATTAAGTGATCATGGATTATGCAATCAAGGTAAATGATCAATCTATTGTATATCAAAAGATCAAGGTCCTAAGGCATTATATTTATGAGCATAGACTTGTAATCCATAGGTGGTTTGGTATCCATAGATTGATAATTTATTTCAATGATCTAAATGCTTAAATCCCATATTCTAGGTGATCAATTAGGTGCAATTCGAACAAGGGCCCATGTTACTAAATCCACACCCCCAAATCAACAGTTCATAATGCTAGATGTATAGGCTTAGATCAATGTCCAAGATTATAGATCTAAGCATGCAAATATTGGTTCAATTAACAAGATCTATGCACATAGATCAATGGCATAAAACGATGGATCTTGTGCGCCTAGATCAATGGGCCATGGAGTGGATTCATACACAAGAAGCAATGGCCAAACTACTAAGTCTATTATATAATTGAATGGTAAGGAACAGGGTTTTTTGCATGTAGATTCTAGTTTAATTAACAAGATCTGTGCCAATAGATCAATGATGCAAAATTCCAAATCATGTGTGCTAGATCAAAAGACCCAATAAGAAAAGAAAAAGAGAGTTTCCATAAGCATATAACATGATTGGAGAAGAACCATGCTCATTGATCAAGACATTAAGGAAAAAGATCTTGTGCATGGATTCAAGGACCTATATAAGATATTTTACAAGTATAGATTTATAAATCCAAGTGCAATAGATTATATAGATTGATATAAGTATATTATATAGATGAATATAAGTGACCAATTGTGGTAATCTACATGCATTAGTAACAACCTATGTAGAGTCATGTGCATGGATTCATTAGTCGAAAACCCATAAGCATGAGACCCCACAATCTGTCATAGTATTCCATGCACATGGATAATGACTCATTGAGATTAGACCATGCACAGAGACATCAAGTTAACCCATGTTCATTGTTCTTTTTTTTGGGTCTAAATAACCAGATTGTATCAATAGCACAAAAAAAGAAGAAAAGGATCTTGTGCACATGGATTCAGCATCCAGCCAAGATGAATCCTTTGCATAGATCCTAACTTCAATTGGATTTACCTAACGCAAGGTTCATTGACCTGTTAAGTTAACCCACGTACATAGATTTGAAGTAGATTCTTGCACATGAACCCAAAGGGCAGATAATAGAGCATAAAGATCTGTTCTAGTATGGGAAAGTATGAATCAAGATCTCATGGAAACACTTAGAACAAGAATAAATACAAGGAATATGTTCATCCATTTAAACCCAATTAAAATTCATGTTTACGGATTTTTTGAGAAATATGAAAAAAAAAACAAGATGGCTAGATCCACCTACCTCATCGTAGATCGGTTGTTCTTCTTAAGCTTTTTCCCTCTCTCCACTTCCACTTCCACTTCCTTTTCCTTCTTCCTTCTCTTTCTCTCTCTCATGCCCTTTTCTTTTGGAGGCTCACACATCCTCTATTAAAGAGTTGTGAGTCTCCTATTTCCCTCTCCAAACTTCCTTCCTTGTGATTGATTGCAAGTTATTTAGATAGAGATCCTCTTTATCTTTATTTGTTATAGCTTTAGGTTCATTGTACTTAGACATGTCTTTTAAATATCTTTACCTAGTTTGTTATGAAGATCTAATATATAAAGATCACATTGGGATCTCCACTCATTGTCTATCTATGATTGAGGGGGCCACTCTAACGCTCTTCTAACTAATTTCATCAAGTGGGTGTAAATGTCAATGAAAAATCTCGTTTTACTAATAATTTAAATCTCCACCGCCAGATTTACTCTCTCTTATAGTCATTGGATTTATCTTTTGAAGCTTTATCTATTGATAGAGGTTTCATAATCTAATTCTTCATATTCTGCAACATGAATTTTGTACATTGGATAAATCATGATTTTTTCATTAATTTTGAAATTTTTGAGAAAATTTTAGGATGTTACATGGGTTACCCCCTTTAAAGAATTTCATCCTCAAAATTCCTCATCTCCAAATCATCAAATAGGTTTGGTTACCTTGTTGTCTTATCCGACTCTAGTTCCCAAGTCTCTTCCTCAACTAATTGAATCTGCTATAGAACCCTCACTAGTGTGATCTCCTTGTTCAGCAGTATGCAATTCTTTGTGTCTAGAATTTGAATTGGTTTAGTTTCAAGGGTTAGGTCGGGTTGTATCTCCTTCTGTATTTGCTCCAATATGTGAGAAGGATCTAGGATATATTTTTGCAACATCAAAACATGGAAATGTAGTGAACTTTTGATAATTGCGGTGGTAAGGCTAATCTATATGCTACTATACCTACGCAATCTGAAATCTCAAAGGGGCCAAAGTATCGAGGGCTCAATTTTCCCTTCAAACCAAATCTCATAATTCCCTTGGTAGGTGAAATATTGAGGAATACATGGTCACCATGTTCAAATTGTAGGTCTCAATGCCTCCTATCGACATAACTCTTTTGTCTACTATGAGCAGTAAGTAGTTGCTTGTTGTTGTTTTAATTAAACTCGCAAGTGCACGAATAAACATAGTATTCTCACATAAGCGAGGACGATCCCACGAGGAGTGAACTATTGTGATGCAAGTGGTTCTTACTTTAAACTATCTAACCTAACCAAAATTCAAGTGATTTTGTTTTTCTAAACTAAGCATGGAAATTAGAACATGAAATTAGAAACTAATGAAAAATAAGAAATGGAAACTAAGAAAAACAAGAAAAAAGCTAAATGGAGAACTTTCCTACAACATGTGCTTTCTAAGGCTAAAAATTTCCTAAATTAAAAACTTATAATTTTCTTAATTAACAACTTTCATAACATGCAAATTAGAAACTTTCATAAACTACCTTTTCCTAACATGAAATTAACAACTAACCTACTGGAAACACGCATTAATAAACTACTTTCCTAATTATGCAAAACTAAGAAAAGTAAGCAACCAAATAAACTATTTTAACAAGTATGACAAATTTGATTACTTTCCAACTACTTAAGATGTAAAATAATGGAATCTAACTACAGCCAACAAGTGAATTAAAGGAAACATCACTCTAATAGCAATGAAAGGAAAACTACCCAAGTAGAATGCATGTAACCAAGGAATGGTATGCATGATTCATTGGAGATAAGTGGATCAAAGCAACTCTATTGAAAACCTAAGCATGCAATTCTACTTCTAACATTAACTACGCTACCTAACAATCTAATGGGCCTCTTGAAAAGTCAAGTGAACAAGATTGTATAGTGCTGGTAATTGACATACACCATTGATGCAAGAAATTTTAGAAGTAATGTGATTGAAAATTCAATGACTATAATATGTAAAATGTGAAATTAATTACTTGTAATGCAGTAAAAAATTCAAGAACAAAATTAACTTATTGTTAGACACAAACATGAATTGAAAATTCCACTAATTTCATTGAATTACATCCAAAAAGGCATCAACATAACATTCCATACATGTAATCCAAATTTGAAAATAAAATGCCATTACAATGATGTTCACTTAATCTAAATCACTTCTCAATTACAAACCAAACACTTCTTTAATTGTTCTAATATTCACTCATGAACAAATATGCTTGAAATCAAGGGAAAATACTACGCAAAACTAAGGCAGAAATCAATGGAACTTAAGCAACAAATCTGGAAATTCAAGAGGGCTAAAAGAGAAATAAAATGCAATGAAAGTAAAAGGGAAAAACTAGATTCAAGATGACTTCCCTTGACTGTCACTTTAAGGGAAAACCAGACTTGAATCTTAGCTTAAAATCAAGGAAAATGAAGCAAAAGATAGCATGAAAAGAAGAAATTCCAGCAAAGGCTAATCAACCTTCAAAGATGAATCAAAACCCAAACACTTGAAGAAGAAGTATGAACCTTGGAAGTTTGTAGCATCACCCAAAAGCATCATAAAACATCAAACAAAAGGAGTAAAAAAATCTGGAAAGAAGTAGGCATCTCCTTCCTATGGAGGACACATCCTTTTTACAATGGAGAAAGTCCTCTTTTACTTGGATTTTGGGATGAATTTACAAGGTTCTTCCTATTTTTCCTATGTTAACCTAGTGTTAAGGTGTGGTGGGGATTAAAGAGGATCCAATTGAAGGGTTAGAATGGGGGAAAGAGGGTAGACATCCAATAGGAAAGTGGGTAAGAAGGAGGGCTGTCTTAAGGTGGGAGTTTGGTGGGAGACACCTATTTTTTAGGGAGGGGCATCTCCCCCCTTCCAAAAGTCTTTGAACTCCCATTTTTTATGAAAGTAGGTGGGAATGGGTTAGGAAAGAGATGGGATATGGTAGGTGGAGAAACTTGGTTGGTTAGAAAGTTTCCTAAGAGGTGGAAGGAGTGGGAGTTTTGGAAACTCGTAGTGAACCTTAAGGGTGAGGTGGAAATTAAGGAAAAAGTGGGGAAACGTGAGAAAAACTATAAAAATTGGTGGCTATTATCCCATTGGTCCACATGCCCTCTTATTTTAATGGATTTTTCCTTAATTATCTTCAAAATAACTCATGGATAACTCTCTTAAATCCCCTCCAATCCTAGCCTTCCATTTAACTTAGATCGATGGCTAAGATGGCTAACTTTGAAGGCTTCATTGGCTAAGCTCATGGCTGGCTTAGGAAGCTTCCTCTATTTGTTTTCTTGGCTTCAACCCTTGGCTCGAGTGGCTTGTATGGTTTGGCTTGAATTTCTTAGCTTGCCACATTCTTTCATGGCTTATATAGCTCTGGTGGCTTCCATGCAAAGGTGGTGGGAATGCATGGCTTACTTTATGAACCCACTTTGGCCATCTTTAGCTCCTTTAATCACATCCATTACTGGTCCATAAGATAATCTTGCCCTTGATCTTATGTTGGATTGATGCATTTGAGGCATGGACTCGATCTTTTGATCTCAATCTTCAATTTCATCGTGATCGATCTTGGCTGTTAGATCAACATCTTAATTCCTACAAAAAGTGAAAAATCCTAATTAAATCCTAGAAAAATATGATTATTCACATACTTACCTTGGACTAGAGGTAAAAAATGCATGTGTTATGAATTTTGGTCTAAAAATTCTAATTTAACACTATGAGTTGTAACACATGAATACTAATTGGGTGGTTTTTATACAAAATTAAACACTTATCATCTCTTCCTAATGAGTTTCACCTTCTCTGCACACTATTCTACCAACTTAGATTTGATAATCTGATTCTCGCCAACTTCATCTAGCAAATTGGAGAACAATAAGGTCTCCCATTGTAATGACTCCATTTTTGTAACCTTGAAATCCTAAGTTGGTAATAAAAAGTTCACTTTTTGAGATAAGGGTATTTTGGTCATTCACTGTTCACCCTGACTAGACCCAAAAATTTGGTCCTTAGAATGGTACCCTTAGGTGCGTTTGGAAAAAGGAACCCAACAAGACCAGAATCATCCAAAATGGAGTTAAAATGAGCAAGTTATGGCCCTTTGAAGTTTAAGGGTAAAATGATAATTAAATTTAAAAAGAATTGGCCTGAGAAAATAGGGACCCGTTTTGATACGGGCACCCCCCTTCTTCCCAAATGTATTGCATCACCGATATTATAGAATATTGGTGTGCAAGGGGAGAAACCACCGCCATTCTGGAGGTTTCTCCACCGCCGTTCCATGGCGGTAGAAACCCCCTCCATAACCCTCTTTAAGCTCTATAAATAAAGCTCTTGGGCTCTTCTAATGGCAGCCCAAAACCCTAGGAAAAACCAATCTTGGAGTGTCAGGCAAAAGGAGAAAATGTGAGAAATACTCAGCCACGAACTAGGTACACCTTAAACAACTCCAAACCCTTCTCCCCTCAGTCTTAGGTTGAATATCCGTAAGTTTTTTCATGAGAAACCATGCAAAACAGGGTTCTAGGGAGCTACAATAGACCCAGGGCAGATGCCTGGGGTGTTCTGGTACGACAGGGTCGAACCAAGGCATCCCGAGGACGCCCAGGTCACCACAAAACCAAAACGCATCGAATGCATTAAAGGCAAACCACGACGCGCCCACAAATGAGAAAAGGGGTGGAAAGCATGGTGCATTGGAAGACGTGCCCTATGGGGCGCGCTCCATTGACGCGGGACGCGTTAGCGTCCCGGGCGCCCGCCTCGTGTGGGACTACTACGATGATGCCGTGCGTTTTGCGTAAGTAGAATGCGCAGCTTGATTGTGCCCAGGAGTGTGCGACCACACATGCGGGTTGGTCGCTGCTCGAACAGGACGCAGGTGCGTCCCGGGAGCGGTGATGTAGGGCCGTTTTGGGCCTTCTATGTACTCTTAATACTAAAATGCCCATAACTTGAGCTCTAGGACTCTGATTGAGGCGCCGCGAGAGGAGTTGTGTCCGTATCGACGGAGCGGACACACCCAAACCATAAAATACCTGATCAAGCCCCTATCTAAGGTTAGCATGACCCTTAAACCATGATAGTGGCACGGGGCCACTAAACCTTTGCAAACCTGACTATACCAAGGCCTAGTTAGGGACCTTAGGAGGCCCTTAGGTATGTGAATGAACCCTTAATGCCTAAGTAGTGAGGTAAATTATTCTAAAACCTATAGAAATAGGCCAAGCTAACCTTTTCCCCCTAAACCATGTCTAGGAACGTATGAGGACAAGGGGACTAGTGCGATCAAACCAGGTAGGTGTCCTATCACTATTAGACTTTTAAAAAGAACCCATGATGCTTTGAGAATGCACGTTTTAAGTTTTTAAGTTACATGTCTTATCTTTATGCGTATATCATATAAACCTATGTTACGTCCTTATGCACACGACTTGCTTAGCATGAATTAGTTTCATAAATGAACTTAACATGCATATGAAAAAATACATTGTGCATATATTGCCAAGATATGTGTTACATGCATAGACATGTTTTGAAAAGTGCAGCCTTGGTTGATGAGGGCGGGCCAGAGAGAGCTAACAGGCTTCTAGGCTATTAGGCTTCTAGGCAGGGTTATGACTTTGAATGCGATACTAGCATGAACAGAATTTTATGCATTGCATGCACGCTTTGCAACCGATTGCATAAATTGCATGATTTACGATGATTGAGCTTTGGCTTTATCTTTAGATGCTTTTGGGCTAGTAAGCTCATGGGTGCTATGTAGAGAGGTTCAGGGTGGCCTCCCAACCTCTACCACTATAGGTGGAAAGGGTACCACGCTGAAAAGGCTTGTCCTTACTTCAATTGTTGTGTGGTAACGAGGACTACCACTGGTGTCACGGCACCCGTCAAAGTGTCATATGCCCTGTGGAGGCTATGACCGAGAGTCCCTAGGTACCCAGGGACCACACGGCGATGAGGTCGTGGGCATAGTGTGTCCTATATTTTCGAGGATTTACTTGCATTGCATATGGCATGACATGAGTATGGTAGACCATAGATCCATGAGTTGGATTCAATTGAGCATTTTATGCATATCATAGTATACTTTCATGATATCTATGTTACTTTCGACTTGGATTATGCGATTCTTTAAGTCGTTAGTATTCTATTTTGACAATGGCTTTTAATATCGATATTGAACATGAGTGTCCAAACATGCACATGGTTTAAAGAACATATGGTTTAAAACATAGCATGCATTGTAAAACTAATAGTGATAGACTCCTACTGAGTATAGTGTATACTCACCCAATCCTTAATATTTTTCAGATACAAGTAAACACTTAAGGACAGGATACACCCGTGATAGATAACATCCAAGTTAAGTACAAGTAAGTAAACCCCTACCTTATCTTTTAGTGAATGTTACTTGATTGTAGTTACTCTCTGTAGCTGGGGTTGTGACTAAAACTTTCTTGGGAAAACAGTTGATTTAAAACTATGCCGTGGCTATATAATTTGAAAATGTGTTTTGACACTCGGGGTTTTATACGAATGATTGCTTTCCAAAACAAAAGATTTTCATGCATTTCATATTTCTAAAGCAAGAGAACTCGTCCTTTTATGAAATTTACATAATATAAAACCCGGGTCGTCACAGTTGGTATCAGAGCCAGGTTTGACATTACTCACAGCCTAGTTATGAGGAGAATAACTTATAATCAAGTTTCATCCATGAAAGATTAAGGGGTAATATGATAACACATACTAAGGTCTTGTGAATTACCTTATGATTTACAGATGCCTAGAAAGAAAGTAAGCGATGCTCCAAGACCTAAAGCCCCACCAGTGGACTCCACTCGGTTGGGCAATGGGATGGCTGAATTATTCCAGCGATTCCTACAACATATGGAACAATACATGAGTAATCAACAAACCCAAACCCCTACCACATGAGATCGTTCTTCTAATAAAGCGATAGATAGGACTGAGGTTCAGTTAGAAAGGTTTCAGAAATTAGCTCCCTCATTCACAGGAGAAGATGAAGCATCTATAGCTGAAAAATGGTTAATTGATATTGAAAAGATATTTAAAGCCATGAACATAGCTGAAGAAAGAAAGGTACCCATGGCCACGTTTGTGTTTAGGGGAGAGGCTACCTTTTGGTGGTAAACAGCAGAAAGGACTTATCTTGACCAGCAAGAAACAATAGGATGGGGAGAATTTAAAAAGGTCTTTAATGACAAGTATTATCCTAAACATGTAAGAAAATAGAAGGAAAAAGAATTTATGGACTTAGAGCAAGGAAACATGACTGTCCAACAATATGAAAATAAATTCATCAGCCTCTGAAGATTTGCACCACATGCTTGTGCTGATGAGGAAGATGGGGCAGAAAGATTTGTAGATGGGCTCAACCCAGGACTCAGGAACAAAGTTCTAGGTTTCCAACCTTCCACCGTAGCCAAAGCTGTAGAGATGGCCTCCCTATACAAAAAAGATTATCAAAGGAATCAGGTGATAAAGGAAACTAAGAATATCAACACTATGAGAAATAAAGGAAAGAGACCATTTCAGTCATCTGGACCTAGGCACTTCTCCAGGATGTCCCCGATTTGGTCAAAGATCATTTGCTACATGCCAATCTCATTCACTTAGGTATGAATGACTTCGACGCCATCCTAGGTATGGACTGGCTAGCCCTTCACCAAGCCTTTGTTGATTGCCGCCAGAAACATGTCACTTTTACCCTACCTAATGGAGACACTTTCACCCTCTAAGGAAGAAAGGATTATTCTGAAGCGTGTGTTATTTCTTCCATGAAAGCAGTTAAGCACATTGCTTAGGGATGTCCCTTCTTCTTGGCCAAGATTGAATCTGTTGAGAGTCCCCAACCCAAGCTAGAGGATGTCGAGGTAGTCCAAGATTTTCTTGACGTATTCCCTGAAGACTTACCAGGTCTACCCCCACCAAGAGAAATTGAGTTTACCATTGACCTTATACCCGGTACTTCCCCTATTTCCAAAGCTCCTTACTGAATGGCTCCTACAGAACTAAAAGAATTGAAGACACAGTTACAGGAACTACTTGACAAAGTGTCATATGCTCGTGGAGGCTATGACCGAGAGTCCCTAGGTACCTGGAGACCACACAGCGATGAGGTCATGGGCATAGTGTGCCCTATGTTTTTGAGGATTTACTTGCATTGCATATGGCATGACATGAGTATGGTTGGCCATAGATCCATGAGTTGGATTCAATTGAGCATCTTATGCATATCATAATATACTTTCATGATATCTATGTTACTTTCAACTTAGATTATGCGATTCTTTAAGTCGTCAGTATTCTATTTTGACAATGGCTTTTAATATCGATATTGAACATGAGTGTCCAAACATACACATGGTTTAAAGAACATATGGTTTAAAACATAGCATACATTGTAAAACTAGTAGTGATAGACTCCTACTGAGTATAGTGTATACTCACCCAATCCTTAATATTTTTCAGATACAAGTAAACACTTAAGGACAGGATACACCCGTGACAGATAACATCCAAGTTAAGTACAAGTAAGTAAACCCCTACCTTATCTTTTAGTGAATGTTACTTGATTGCAGTTACTCTCTGTAGCTAGGGCTATGACTATCACTTTCTTGGGAAAAGAGTTGATTTAAAACTATGCCATGGCTATATGATTTGAAAATGTGTTTTGACACTCGGGGTTTTATACGAAAGATTGCTTTCCAAAACAAAAGATTTTCATGCATTTCATATTTCTAAAGCAAGAGAGCTCGCCCTTTTATGAAATTTGCATAATATAAAACCCGGGTCGTCACACTCATAAACTGCCTCATAGGGAGCCATGCCTATACTCGGGTGGAAGCTATTGTTATAGGAAAATTCACTTAGAGGCGGATTCTCATCCAAACTCCCTTTCCAATGAATTGCACAAGCTTGTAGCATGTCCTCTAAAGTATAGATCATTCATTCTGATTGCTCAACAATTTCTGGATAGAAAGTAATACTAAACCTTAGCGTCAATCCCAAGGACTCCTGCACCCTCTTCCAAAACTGAGATGTAAACTGACTATCTCTATTTGATGTGATGGTCAATGGCACTCCATGTGGGCTTACGATCTCTTTGATGTAAAGTTGGGATAAATTGTTTGTTGGCTGATTTTGTCGAATGGGGAGAAAATGTGCCGATTTGGTCAGTCAATCAACTATCACCCACAACATATCATACCTCACCCTTAACTTGTTGACAAGTAATGCAGCTACTAGTAAATTCCCCACATCACTCTTCAATGCCATGCCACTAGAACTATCTTTTCAGATCTTGATACATCTTTGTTCGTCCTGGATGGATAGTGTACTGTGACTGATGAGCCTCTTTGAGTATGTCATGTCTCAACTCTTGGTTTGGTGGCACCACTAGCCTCCCTTGAAACCTCACACTTCCATCTAACACTCTAGTAAAGCCTACTTTCTTAGGCAAGTGTTTTAGTACTTAGATCACCCTCCTATGCCTGATGAACTCTTTCAATCACTGCGGATCTTATAGACAAATTAGCCACAAATGCTCCACCTTGCTTGATTTCTAGTCTACACCCAATCACCTCCTAATAGCATGCCAGCACACATGCCTTGAGTCTTTCGACTCAACGCATCAGCTACAACATTAGCCTTCCTTAGATGGTACTAAATAATGAAGTCATAATCTTTCAAGTACTCCATCCATATTCTCTATGTCATATTTAAATCTTATTGTGAGAAAATGTACTTGAGGCTTTTATGATCAGTAAAAACTTCAAACTTCTCACCATAGAGATAGTGTCTCCAAATTTTCAAGGTAAATACTACAGCAGCTAGCTCCACACATCCTAGCCCTCTACTCGAGGTATCACCGTGTACAACAAAACCTCTACTTCTAGAAGGAAGAGTGAGTACTGGAGTAGTAATTAGCCTCTGCTTCAATTACTGGAAGCTCTCCTCACATACATCGTCCTAGATGAATTTTACATCTTTCTTGATGAACTTCATGAGTGGCAAGGAAATCCATGAGCATCCTTCTATAAATCTACGATAGTACCCGACAAGCTATAGGAAACTCAATATCTTTGACACCTTTTAGCCAACATTCGCACTTGATAAATTTAGCATATAGCTAATGCTCTCTGAGCATACCCAACACTATTTTCAAGGGCTCTCTATATAGCTTCTCAAATAAACCAGGATATCATCTACAAACACTATCAGAAATTTGTCTAGGAAAGTCTTGAACACCATATTCATCAAGTCCATGAAAGCAGTAGTGCCATTAGTCAATCTTAAAGGCATAATTCAAAATTCATAGTGCTCATACCTGGTTTAAAATGTTGTCTTCTAAATATCTTTTTCCTTTACCTTGAGTAGATGGTAGCTAGATCTTAAGTCAATTTTAGAAAATACTTTGGCTAATTGGAGCTGGTTGAATAATTCATTGATATGGGGTAAAGGATATTGATTCTTTATCATGTCACCATTGAGCATTCTACAATCAATGCAAAATCGCAATGAACCATCCTTTTCTTGACAAAAAGAACTAGTGCTACCTAGGGTGAGATGCTAGGCCTAATGAAGCCTTTGTCTAACAAGTCTTGTAATTGTTCTTTTAGCTCTTTCAACTCAGCTGGAGCTATCCTGTATGGTGCCTTAGAGATTGGGGTCATGCCTAGATCAAATCGCTGGTGAAATCAATTTTGCACCATGGTGGTAATCTTGACAGCTTAGGGAAGACATTAGGGAATTCCTGAACCACTGCCATCTCCTCCAATTAAGGCTCTTCTACCTCTACAACCTCCATTTTGACCAAAAAGGCCTTACATCCTTTAGAAATGTGCTTTACTGCCTTGGATGTAGAAATTAAACACACTCCTGTGTGGCTCTGTCTCCCATGAAAGGTGACTATGGCTTCTTTAGGCACGTTGAATATCACCTTTTTCCTCCGATAGTGCACAAGGGCCCAATTTAGAGCTAACCAGTCCATGCCAAGTATCACATCAAAGTCCACCATTCCAAGGCGAATTAGATTGGTGTTCATCTACCTATTCTTTGGAAGAAATTCATGTGCATATAAGGATTTTCACAAAGGAGTCATTATTTCTAATCAAACTCCTAAATTCTATAAAGAACCATTAACATACAAAGAAAAGTTCTTCTAAATAAAAGAATGGGTAGAGTAGGGGTCAAATAAAACTTTATCAAGGTTGTCATGAATTAGGATTGTCCCTTCCACCACTATGTTAGTGGTCTGTGCTTGCCCATTCGTAATGGAGAAGACTTGCCCCTGGCTCTTGGGGAGTTGTTCTTCAGGCTTTTCTCCCTCTCTCTTATTCTTTGGGAAATTACTGACCATGTGTCCTGCTTCCCCACAATTAAAGCATCTAAAAATTGGTCCTGCGCATGGTTTGCCTGGGTGATGTCTCTTGCATCTTAGGCAAGGTTAATTATTTGGTGCTCTACTATTCTAGTTGAAAGGGCATTTTTGTGAGGCTTTAGATCTTAAAAATTGCATAGATTTCTTCCCTTTGTCATACCATCCATTAAAGCTGGTGTCTTTTCCTTTATCTTTTCTTTCCTCTGTAGGTCTTTTAAAATCATGCTCAAACATTGATGCCATCTCAACTTCCTTAGCCATGGTAGTAGGTTGAACTCCAAGCACTCTACTCCATAGCAAGATGAGGAATTCTTTTTCTTTCTTCCTCTTCAAGTGTGGAGGGAAATATTTGTTGAAACATACTGCCTTGAAGTCTTCCCAAGGTATATACTCCAGACCCTCAAAATGAGTTCTCTCAGTGGTCTGCCACCAGTAGGCTGCTTCACCAGTCAGTATGAAGGTGACCATGACCACCTTCTTCTCCTTCGGAACCTCCATCCCCTTAAATACCTTCTCCACCTCGAAGATCCATGTCTCAGTGGTATCAACCTCATCCTCTCCCAAGAAATCCGGAGCCATCTTCTTAAATCTATCTAGCATATTCTCGGTTTTGCCTACATTTTGTCCAGGAAATGCTAATGCTCCTGTTGCTCTTGCCTAGGCTACTTGAGGCTGGTTCTATAAATACTGCACCAGTTGCTGTAATAGCTATTGGATAACATCTCTAGCCACATTTCCTAGTGGTGCTACAACTGGGGGAGATCTTTAAGGTCCCTGATTCCCTTGATTTGGTCTTCTTTGAGGCATTTGTTTCCAAGATCAAATAGTCCTATATAAGTAATTTTTCTAACTACTTATACTAGGATCCTACATCCTTTATTTTGTTGACCATTCATGATTGTCTATCTGAAAAATGGTCATAAAAGAACATAAACTAGGTTCTGATACCAAGTGTAATGACCTGAGATTTTAAAACATAAATTTCTTTTTCTTTTATTTTTTTAAAAGCAGGATTAATCCCTAATTTCCCTTTTTGTTTTGTTAAAAAGACCAAAATGTAAGTAATTATATATATAGCATCATTCAATCTTAAAATTTTGGGTGCAGTCTACACACACACACACACACACACACTTATATATAGATATATTGTCGGCCTATGTTTGAGCCCATATAAAAATACTTAAAAATAGTCAATCCCAAGGATAATCATCTGTCACAACCATGTTCCCAGAGTATCTCAAATGAAAATAAAAATATTCCTATCATGAATGATCATTATCACATAGTTTTTAAATAAATTAAGTGAGACATCTTCTCACATTTGCTCTATGCTGGAATGCTTGTCCAAACACTCTATTCCTTGATCTTTGCCTTTCCATGAGGATCTGCATTTATGTTGTAGGTTGAGTATACATATATGCACTGTAGATAAATATAAACAGCCTAAAACACAAAAAACAACATTACAAGTTTTGAAATCATATTTTGTGTGCAACTAAAATAAATAGTCCCTCACCAGGGTTACTTTCACACTATATTCCCATGGAGGCATTATTAATACATTTCTAAATCTCATTCACATATAGCAATAATAAAATCACACTTCCTAGAAGTAATATGATCAAAAGAAGAGTAACCAATATCTGATCATCGGTCTCTTCAATCAATAAATTTGATGCACTATAATACATAAGAGAAAAAATTCAGGCAATAAAACTTATGAGTGTTAATAATCCACCAGTCATCAAAGGCTCTGTTTTAGAACCAAAATCAAAATATAATAAAGTCACCTGGGACTCACTATGCTCATGATCAAATTGTCGTATCATGTGCTTTCTGATATCCTAGAAAGACTTTGACCGCATCCTCATAGGGCCTATGGACTGTCTCGATAGGGTGCTGTGAGTCACCTACTGTGGTCCTTACCACCAGTGGGCTCAAATGGCTAACTAGTGGTATGCAATACACTGGGTAGGCTTTATGTCTTTGGGTTGAACAAGGATGGCCTATAATGATCTAGATTTGTCTACAACATACATACTTAGATACATAATATCATAAATACAACATTAGGATTCTTATTGTTCTTCATCATTCATGATCCCATAGATCTTATTTGATCTTTTATTATCTTTCTTATCGTTTTTATTAGGATTAGGTAATTTACAAACCTTTTATGTTATTATTATTATTATTATTTCAACCAGTTACTATTTTGTTGGTTGAAGATAGTTTATTTCATCCTCAGTCTAGATAGCTCCTCCTTATTTTTGGATGACTAGTGCTAACCAACTACAGTTTGCTTTAAAAGTGGTTAATACAATCCCCATGTAAGTAGATGTTTAGACCTCAACTTACGTTAACAGCAGGCAGGGGAAAAGCAAAGCTCTATTAGAGAATCCCCAATAACCACAATGTTCAGAATCCACCGGAGTGGCACTAGCTCATCCTTTAACAAGGTTCCTGTGAGCATTTTAACCCTAAGTACTCTTTCTAATTGATTTTAATTAAATCTATGAACATTTAAAATGTCATTCATGGGTTTATTATTCTCCTAATTTGGGCCAAGGATTTGATAACCCTTATATTGTCCTACTAACTATAGCCCTTAACTATGCTTTAGTTCATGTCCTTTATTTATTGTAAATGTCCATTAGCATCTATATTTCATTAATTATATTTTTCATTCAATTTACATAATATGAAAGCATAAAGAAGTAAATTTAATAATTAATCTACTAAGCAATAAAAGACATTTACAATAACATTCAATAATTCAAATGAACATTTAACATGCCGTAACTATTCATCATGATCCAATGGTAATATTTGATTTCTATTTATTTTTCATCCCATTTAAGGTTTAGATCTCGATCTTTAATTTTCCTTTAGATCTAATACATTTTCTTAATGTGATTTTATCACTAGATCATTGATGCATCTCATCACATGATCCAATCCTTCTTGATCCAATCGATTAAGAAGATCTCAAGGCATTTTATCAAAATTAAGGGCATAGATATCAATCTATTCGAAATTAGCCTCATCAGGCCCATCAATCCATATGATCTTAACTTTAGATCATCATCCAAATATATCCACACTGTCCAATCATCCTTGAAGATTGCCATTCATTTTTATGGATTTTACTACTTCTAAGGGTCAAGATCTTAAGATCTACCAAATCAGTTACATCATTATATCATCATACAAACTATTTTTAAAGGTCTGATGATGCTTGATTACTCAGATCAAGAAGATCCATGCTTATTTTTATGATTTTTCTTCTATTAATGCTAAATCTCTTAATTAAATCCAGATTAGTCACTTCCAACTGTTGATTTCATATTCCATAATCATTAGATCATCAATGGATTAGAAATCCAAAGTTTGGTCATGCCAGATTTGACTGATCATAGGAATTAGTAATACTTTTCTTTATTAATAGAATTTTACATGCATTAAAACATAAACTTTCTAAGTTCAATACCTTCTACAAGTAACAAGGAATCTATAAAAACTTTCAAATTTAAAATTGGAGCTAAATTGAGCTCTCAATTGAAGAAATAATATTTCAGTACATAAATCAACGATTCAAATCATGTATGAGGAGCATGACATAATAGAGGGTGGCCCATGTGGCGTTATCGGTGATAACAAGTGACATGGAGCGGTGACCGGCTATGGGTGAGATAGTCCAGATCTGGATTGTTTGATCACCTAGCACCTGATTGCCCTCCATTCCTTAATATCAATGGCTAAGATCACATCTCCTATGGTTTTTGGGCTCCAGAAACTCATCCAATAGCTTAGAATTCTAATATGAGCCATCCATGATGAGATCTAAATCCTTGTTGCCGGATCCATTGTCTCCGAATGATCAACAACTAGGGGAGATCAGATGAGGCCCAAAAACTCAAAGGGAGTTGTCGGAATGAACTTGGAAGGAGGGTTTAGGCTTACATTGTTAGAGAAGGAGGGGAATCATAGGGGTTTTTGTATATCTCATCTTACTAAAGAGATCCATCAGTTTAAGATTACTTTTCACTAGCCAGATTGGTTAGAATAATATGGGGAAACCATAGGAGACGGTACCCTTGCCAGTGCTTGTCCTTCTTTTGAAATTTCCAATGATCCAATTGGTGGATCACCATGATTCCTTGGGTCTTTTGTAGTAAAGGTTATCACGAACCGATCTAAGGGTTAAGATCTATATGTGAGGGCTATAATGCCATGGCTAATTGGATTAGGGTTTCCTAGGCGAAAACCCTAGTTTGTTTAGGGATGATGCATCTCTGGACGCTCCTAATGAAGACATGGCATCATCTGCTTGGGTGCATCTCGGGACACTCTCCCAAAGTTTTTGAACAAGAGAGCAAAGGAGGAGGAAATGGGGGAGAAGGGAGTGGAATTTGGGTCTAAAAACTTATTCTTCATTACTTTTTATTATTAAATTGACATTGGATTCTCCACTACCACCTCCTTCTCCACTACTAGCTAGTAGTGGTTTGACTCATGATGGTGGTCCAGATTGTTGGCCCACCTTGTGGGCCCCACATTAATGTGAAATGTCTGTTTTTCCCTTTTAATTACAAAAATGGAAAAAGATAGGTTTTGTTCTTATGAACTCGGAATTGAGTGTACTTAGTGGCATTGGAATTAGATTTCTGAGTACATTCTAAATATTGATGTCTTAGATCTTGGTTATGAGTAAAATTATCATTTTATCCTTTTATTCATAAAAATGGAGAAAAATAAGGATTTTTCATCCGATATTAGAATTTGATGTACTTACAATCAATCTGATCGATTTTTTGAGTATGTTTTAAATATTCAAGTTTAAACCTTGGTTTTATTTTAATAAAAATGGATTCTCTTGGAACTCAAAATTTCAGTTCCACCTTCAGAAATTAAACTTTTTAATAATTTAATTATATTCATAAAATTTGGGGTTATTGTAAATAAAAACCACAATGAAGAATTTTTGCAGTTGTCTTTCTTGAAATAAAATGGCCCCCACATGCATGATCATGACAAA
The DNA here is from genome assembly GCA_035236585.1 of Warburgia ugandensis. Lineage (NCBI taxonomy): Eukaryota > Viridiplantae > Streptophyta > Magnoliopsida > Canellales > Canellaceae > Warburgia > Warburgia ugandensis. The sequence goes on along the minus strand of CP141139.1, from coordinate 30,472,039 downwards.
AGGAGATTTTTTATTAGGTTCACTATCTGGTACGTATCTCTTAATCACCTGGTTGGGACAATACTTGAATAAGTATAGGTTGTCCCAAGTAAAATATCGAACCTCGGTCAGAAATCTCTTTTTATCTTGTTCGGTCTAATGATTAGGCAATTGTCCTGTAACAAGATAATTAACAATATCACCGTACCAAGGTTACTGGGAAATATGCAATAACTATTCATTTGAAAAGGATTCAGTTATAGGCATGTGATCGCTAGTATGCTCCATCCCTAGTATAGATAAGTGATCTACTACAACATTTTTGGCACCTTTCCTTTCTCAAATTTCTAAATCAAACTTCTATAGCAGTAGTATCCAATGAATCAACCTAGGTTTTGCATCTTTTTTAGCAAAGAGGTACTTTAGAGCTACATGATCCAAATATACTATAACTTTAGACCCTAATAGGTAAGATCTAAATTTATCTAGCGCAAACACTACATCTAATAACACTTTCTCTGTGGTTGAGTAATTAAGTTGTGTATCATTTAGTGTTTTACTAGCTTAGTATATTACATGGGAAAGTTTATCATGCGCTGCCCCAAAACAACTCCAATGGCATAATCCGATGCATTACACATTATCTTGGAAGGTGCATTCCAATATGGTGGTCAAATAATGGGTGCAAAGATTAACTTGGCCTTGAGTCACTCAAATGATTTTTTATAGTCCTCATCAAATTCAAAAGTGGCCTCCTTTGTAAGTAAATTATAGAGGGGCTTGGCAATTTGGCTAAAATCCTTGATGAATTGTCTGTAAAAGCCAACATGTCCTAGAAAGGAGTGAATTTCTTTCACCATCCTTGGTGGAGGAAGGTTGGCGTTTAAATCCACTTTTGCCTTATCAACTTCTATCCCATTGGGTGATATTATGTGGCCTAAAACTATCCCACTATGTACCATAAAATGACATTTTCCCCAGTTTAAAACAAGAATTTTCTCCTAACACCTTACTAGAACTAGCTTTAAGTGGTGCAGGTACTCATCAAATGATGATCCAAATACTAAGAAGTCATCTATAAATACCTCAAGAAACCTTTCTATCATATCAAATAAAATGCTCAACATACACCTTTGAAATGTAGCTGGAGTGTTACAAAGCCCAAAAGGCATAATAGGCAAAGGTTCCAAAGGGGCAGGTGAAGATGGTCTTCTCCTGATCCTTTAGTGCTATAGGGATATGGTTGTAACCAGAATATCCATCAAGAAAATAGTAATAGCTATGTCTAGCCAACCTCTCTAGCATTTTGTCAATGAAGGGTAGAGGAAAATGATCTTTCCTTGTGACTGCATTTAACTTATGGTAGTCAATGCAAACTCTCTACCCAGTGGTCACGCAGGTTGGTACTAACTCATTATCCTCATTTTTTACTATTGTGACCCCAAATTTCTTACGTACAACCTAAACAGGGCTAACCCAAGTATTGTCAGAGATAGGATATATAATGCCAACATCTAAGAGCTTTACGACTTTTTCTCTAACCATGTCCTACATGTGGGGGTTCAGTCATTTTTGGGTTACCTTAGAAGGTTTTGTATTTTCATCTAAATGTATCCTATGCATACATGCGGCTAGACTAATCCCTTTTATGTTTGCTATCATCCACCCTAGAGCAGTTTTATGTTCCTTAAGAACATCTAAAAGCATACCCTCTTATTCATTATCTAAATCTAATGTTATTATCATAAGTAAGGTTTCATCTAGGCCTAGGTTTGAATATTTCAAGTTGTCAGGTAAGGGTTTTAAGTTCAAAGGTGGTGGTTGCTCTATTGAGGGTGTGAGGACATATTCAGAGGGTGCAAGTGGTTCCACATAAGGGCCCCACTTGGAGCTATCTATGATAGGAGCAGCCTCTAGAAGGTTGTTACCTCCTCAATAGACTTGTCTATATCAAATTCCCCATTTAAGTGCATAAGACAAGCCTCTAGTGGGTCAGAGATGGACAATGGTGGATGAATGTCATTGATTAGACTCTCGATCAAATTGATAGCACAAGAATCATTAAGGTCCAAATATTGTTGATCTACATTAAAGACATTTGCTTAACTTTCATGTTGCTGAATGACAATTTCATTACACCATTCCTATAGTTAATAATGGCATTGGACATCACCAGGAATGGACATCCAAGTATGACTGGAATCTAACTATTGGGATTATATACAAGTTGAGTGTCCAGTGCAATGAAATTAACTAAGTAATACAACTGGTCTACTTGTATTAAGACATCTTCAACCAAACCATAAGGTATCTTGACAGATCTATCAGCTAATTGCAGCATGGTAGAGGTTGGATTTAACTCATCTAGTCTTAGTTGCTCATAGACGGAGTATGGCAACAAGTTAACACTCACCCCTAGGTTAAGTATTGTCCTATCTATGGCATAAACTCCAATAATGCAGGAAATGATAGGACACCTTAGGTCTCTAAACTTCAGTGGGGTCTTATGCTGAATCAATGAGCTTACTTGCTTAGTGAGGAAAGCTTTCTTTTTCTTGAGCAGAGCTCTTTTAAGAACTTGGCATAGGCGGGGATGTGTTTAATTGTATTGAGCAATGGGATATTGATTTGGACATGTTTAAATAGCTCTATTAACTCATTGAAGTTTGTTCCCTTTCTAGCCTTTTTCAATAATTGAGGAAAAGGGGCTTTTGGTACATAGGGTGCTTCCACTATGGGTTCTATAGTTTTTTTTTTGTCTCTTCTCTTTGTCTTATGTTTTGGTTACCTCTTTCTCCTCTACAATTTCCTTAGGCTGCCCTACTTTGTTATCAATCTAATGATCACTCCTTGTGGTTATAGACTTGGCATGCTGGTGAGGGTTAAGGTTTTGAGAACTTGACCTTATCTCAAATTGGCCCTTCAGGTTAGGGATGGGTTGACTAGGGAATTAACCCTTTCCCCTATTATATAGTTCAGCTGACAATTGGCATACCTACATATCTAACTTAGCTATGGATTGAGAGTTGACATGGATTGAATGTCTATTATCATTTTGCAACTGGTGTAAGGCCTTTTTAGTGTCATCATTTTCTTTTAAAAAAATTTCAAAAATGGTCTAAATGTTTTCCTTGAAAGTTGGTTTGTTTTGTTACTGAGGTTGTTGGAAGCCAAGTGGATGTTGGGAAATTATAGCTTTATGAGGAAAGTTTTGGGAAGGGGGTTCATAAATGGTTCCCCTTAGTAGTTATTCTTTGACTAGGAAAAGTTGGGATGCCTAGCCCATCCAGGGTTGTAGTTCTCAAAATATAAGTTGTTGTTAGATTGGCAATATGCATTCAGTGCATTCACTTGGTCTACAAGATATTTAGGATATACTTTATTGGATGGACAGAAGGGAAGCCTTGGCGTAATGGTAAAAGTTGTTGTCATGTGACCTTGAGATCATGGGTTCAAGGCATGGAATCAGCCTCTTGCAAAATGCAAGGTAAGGCTGCCTACTATAGGCCCTTGAGGTCCGCTCCTTCCCCGAACCCCGCATAGGTGGGAGCTTCATGCACCGGGGATGCCCTTTTTTACTTTATTGGATGGACATGTTGAAGATAGATGGGCTGGACTAGAACAAGTAGTGCGTGCCTTTTGTGGAGGATAATGGGATAAAGTAGCAACCACGAAATATTGAAACATAGTTTCGAGCTTGTCCATTCTTCCACCTAACAGCTCAAGTTTTTCAATTTTTCAACTATAGAGTTAAGCTTATAGGATAGATTTGTATGCATTCCTATCTCATATATACCCCCTTTCTTTGGAGCTGAGTTGGTTCTTTCTCTCTTATTTGAATAATCCCATTATTATGAATTATCGGCCAAAGAACTCCCCACCTCTCTCTCATCTTCTAACACGAGGGCCTCTCCACTCATTGCATTTACCATTTGTCTATTTTGAGGCATTAATGCCTCATATAAGTATTGAACTTGTTATCATTTCTCAAATCCACGATGAGGGCATTTTTGCAATAGTTCATTCCATTATTCCCAAGACCTGTAATACTGTTCATCATCCCTTTGTTGGAAATTGATAATTTCATGATGAAGGGAATTAGATTTATGAACGGGGAAGAATTTGTTTAAAAACTTCATAGACAATTGATCTCACATATTTATGGAGCCTACCTCCAAAGAATTAAGCCATGACTTGGCTTTGCCCTTGAGTGAGAATGGGAATAGACTAAGCCTAATAGAATTGTCCAAAAAATTTTGGAACCTAAATGTGGTGCAAATATCAAGGAACTCATTGATATGTAGGTAGGGATCTTCTCAATCTCGACCGTAAAAAGGTTGGGAGTAATTGAATGACTCTCAGATTTAACTCAAAGTGGTCGGCATTTGTAAGAGGTAAAGCTATGTAGGATGAGGTGTTGAGTTGTAAAGGTAGATAGAAATATCTAATTGCCTTATGCTCAACTCTTGCTGGTGGTTCGGCCATGGGGATAGGAACTTAGTTTCTTTCTCTTTGTCTTAGATTGCATTGAATCTCTAGGTTGAAAGGAGTTAGCTTAGGTTTTTGAGATTGACACCCTTACATAAACTACCTTAAGCTAAATGTGCTAATCTAAATGTTGACTCTAACTCAATGTCATGCATAATCAAATCTTAGTAAGCAATAATTGAGTAGTAACTTGATTATCTTTGCTTAGTGCAGAGGTTGTAGCTTCTTAGACCTAGATCTAGATAACTCCTTCTTCTATCTAGATTTGACTATTGCTTACCAGTTAAGTTTTGCTCAAAAGTGGTTAATACAATACTTGTGTTAGGAGGCGTTTAGACCTCAACTAAAGTCAATGGAAGGTGTGGGAAAACCACTTGGATTTTAAGACACCCACTATAATCACAGTGCTTAAAAGCAACTGGAGTGAAAATAGATCGTGTCCTTCTAAAAGAATCGTATGAGATTGATACCCTAAGTCTCTTCCTACTTGATTTTAAACTAATATTCAAGGGTTGGGATCATGGCATACAAGAATGTCGATTGATTCCTAGATGGGCCAAGGAACTGGTGAGTGAGACATACTTATCGTGAGGGGTTAGATGATGATCAAGTGTGGGCCATCACCCCCACACTTGCCCTGTATTATTATAGCCCATTTAAAATTAAATAATAAAGAAATTACAATTTACAATGAGCCTCACTATAAGTTTCACTCAATCCTAATCTAAGAAAGCAATAAAACCTAATCTAAGATGATGAAGCCATGGCCCATAGGATAGCCGCAGCTCTTTGCCAATTTCCTTTTGACCAAAAAATAAAGAAATATGGTCAATATGAGGAAAATAGCAACAAATGCAAAAAGTATGCAAAAATCCTAATCTAATGCACCCTAAACCTAGACTAAAGGGAAATAATCTAAAGTATGAAACAGTACACAAATTGTTGCAACTCCCCAGCAACATCGCCAAAAACTTGTTGTTTTAATTAAACTCGCAAGTGCAAGAATCAATGTAGTATTTTCATGCAAGCGAGGTTGATCTATTGTGATGCTAGTTGTTCTTACATTAAACTATCTAACCTGACCAAAATTCAATTGATTGTTTTTTTACTAAACTAAGCATGAAATTTAGAACATGAAATCAGAAACTAACTAAAAACAAGAAATGGAAACTAAGTAAAAACAAGAAACATTCTAAATGGAGAACTTTCCTAAAACATGTGCTTTCTAGGATTAAAACTTTCCTAAATTAAAACCTTCTAATTTTATGATTTTCCTAAAATGCAATTTGGAAACTTTTTAAAGTACCTTTCCCAACATGAAATTAAGAACTAACCTAATGGAAACATGCATTAATAAACTACTTTCCTGATTATACAAAAGTAAGAAAAGTAAGCAACCAAATCAACTATTTTAACAAGTATAACAAATTTGATTACTTTCCAACTAATTAAGATGTAAAATAATGGAATCTAATTACAATGAACAAGTGAATTAATGGAAAGATTACTAACAACAATGAAAGGAAAACCACCCAAGTATCATGCATGTAACCAATGAATGGTATGCATGATTCATTGGATATAAGTAGATCAAAGCAACTCTATTGAAAACCTAAGAATGCAATTCTACTTCTAACATTAACTATGCTGCTTAACAATCTAATTGGACTCTTGAAAAGTCAAGTGAACAAGATTATATAGTGCTGGAAGTTGACATACACCATTCATGCAAGAAATTCTAGAAGTAATGTGATTGAAACATTCAATGACTATGACATGTAAAACATGGAATTAATTGCTTCTAATGCATTAAAAAAATACAAGAAAAAATTAACCCACTATTGGACACAAACATGAATTGCAAATTCCACTACATTGAATCACATCCAAAAAGTTATCAACATAACATTCCATACATATAATCTAAATATGAAAATTAAATGCTATTACAATGATGTTCACTTAATCTAAATCACTCCTCGATTTTAAGACAAACTCTTATTTAACTATTCCAACATTCACTCATGAACAAATATGCTTGAAATCAAGGGGGAATCCTAAGAAAAACTAAGGCAACAACCAATGGAACTTAAGCAACCAAATCTGAAAATTCAAGAGGGCTAAAAGAGAAATAAGATGCAATGAAAGTAAAAGGGAAAAACTAGGTTCAAGATGACTTCCCTTGGATGGCACTCCAAGGGACAACCAGACTTGAATCTTAGTTTAAAATCAAGGAAAATTAAAGGAAAATAAAGCGAAAGATGGCATGAAAAGAAGAAATTCCAGCAAAGGCTAACCAACCTTCAAAGATGAATCAAAACCCCACAAATCCTAGGTTGAGCACTTGAAGAAGAAATATGAGCTTGGAAGTTTGTAGCAGCACCCAAAAGCATCACAAAACATCAAGCAAAAAGAGTAAAAATGTTGGACAGAAGTGGGCATCTCTTTCCTATGGAGGACACGTCCTTTTTACAATGGGGAAAAGTCCTCTTTTACTTGGATTTTGGGATGGATTTATAAGGTTATTCCTATTTTTGCTATGGTAACATAGTATTAAGGTGTGGTGGGAATTAAAGAGGATCAAATTGAAGGGTTAGGATGGGAGAAAGAGGGAAGACATCTAATAGGAAAGTGGGTAAGAAGGAGGGCTGTCTTAAGGTGGGAGTTAGGTGGGAGATGCCTATTTTTTTGGGAGGGGCATCTCCCCCTCTCTAAAAGTCCTTGAACTATAATTTTTAAGGAAAGTAGGTTGGAATGGGTTAAGAAAGAGATGGGATATGGTAGGTGGAGAAATTTGGTTGGTTAGGAAGTTTCCCAAGAGGTGCAAGGAGTGGGAGTTTTGGAAACTCGTAGGTAATCTTAAGGGTGAGGTGGAAATTAAGGAAAAAGTGAGAAAAACTCTAAAAATTAGTGGTTCTTATCCCATTGGTCCAAATTTCCTTTTATTTTAATAGATTTTCCCTTACTTATCTTCAAAATAACTCATGGATAACTCTCTTGAATCTCCTCCAATCCTAGCCTTCCATTTAGCTTAGCTTGATGGCTTAGATGGCTAACTTTGAAGGCTTCATTGGCTAAGCTCATGGCTGGCTTAGGAAGCTTCCATGTCTTATTTTCATGGCTTCAACCCTTGGCTTGAGTAGCTTGAATTCCTTAGCTTGCTACCTTCTTTGACAGCTTATATAGCTAAGGTGGCTTCCATGCAAAGGTGATGGGAATACAGGGCTTGCTTCATGAACCCACTTTGGCCATCTTTAGCTCCTTTAATCACATCTATTATTGGTCCATAAGGTGATCTTTCCCTTGATATTATGTTGAAATGATAAATTTGAGGCTTGGACTAGATCTTTTGATCTTGATCTTCAATTTCATCCCGAACAATCTTGGCTGTTGGATCAACATCTTAATTCCTACAAAAAGTGAAAAATCCTAATTAAATCTAAGAGAAATATGATTAATCACATACTTTCCTTGGACTAGCTTCTAAACCTACAAAATAACAAACTTTTGTTTCATTAGGTCAAAAATACATATGTTATGAATTTTGGTTTAAAAACCCTAATTTAACGCTATAAGTTGTAACACATAGGTACCAATTGGGTGGTTTTTATTCAAAATCAAACACTTATCAATGCATCCTAATGTGTTTCACTTTCTCTACACACTATTATACCAACTTAGATTTTCTAATCTGATTCTTGCCGACTTCATTCCAGAAGTTGGAGAATAATAAGGCCTCCAATAAAGTGCCTCATAGGGAGCCATGCCTATACTCGAGTGGAAGCTATTGTTATAGGAAAATTCTATACGAGATAGATTATCATCCCAACTCCCTTTCTAGTCAATCACACAAGCTCATAGCATGTCCTCTAAAGTTTGGATTGTTCGTTCTGATTGCCATCAGTCTGTGGATGGAAAGCAGTGCTAAACCTCAGTGCCAATCCCAAGGACTCTTGCACACTCTTCCAAAATTGAGAGGTGAACCAATTGTCTCTATTTGATGTGATGGTCAATGGCACTCCATGCAAGATTACTATCTCTTTGATGTAAAGTTGGGATAAACTATCTGTTGGTTGATTCTCTTCATGCCATGCCGCAAGAATTGTCTATTCAGGTCTTGATACATCTTTGTTCATCCTAGATGGATAATGTACTATGATTGATGCACCTCTCTAAGTATGTCATGTCTCAGCTCCTAGTTTGGTGGCACCACTAACCTCCCTTGAAACCTCACACTTCCATGTACCTCTCTAGTGAAGCCTGCTTTCTTAACAAGTATCTATGTACCTGGATCACCCTTCTGTACCTGAAGAACTCTTTCAATCACTGTGGATCTTATAGACCAATTACCCACAAAGGCTCCACACTGCTGGATTTCTAGTTTACACCTACTCACCTCATGGAGTAGTCTCCAACTTATAGATAGTGTGCCACCACACGTGTCTTGAGTCTTTCGACTTAAAGCGTCAGCCACAACGTTAGCGTTCCCTAGATGGTACTGAATAATGAAGTCATAGTCTTTTAGATATTCCATCCACATTGTCTAACTCATATTTAAATCTTATTGTGAGAAAATGTTCTTGAGGCTTTTATGATTCATAAAAACTTCAAACTTCTCACAATAGAGGTAGTGTCTCCAAATTTTTAGGGCAAATACTACATTAGCTAGCTCTGAGTCATGGGTTGGATAATTTACTTTGTGCTTCTTCAATTGTCTAGAGGCATAAGCAATCACCTTCCTATTCTGCATTAGCACACATCGTAACCCTTTACCTAAGGCATCACTATATACAATGAAACCTCCACATTTAGAAGGGAGAGTGAGTAGTGGAGTAGTGGTTAGCCTTCGCTTCAATTCCTGGAAGCTTCCTTGCATGAATCATCCCATATGCATTTTACATCTTTCTTGGTCAAATTTGTAAGTGGCAACGTGATCCATGAGAATCCTTCTATAAATCTATGGTAGTACCTGACAAGCCCTAGGAAACTCCATATCTCTAACACTATCTTCAATGCTTCCCACTTCTCCATTGCTTCTACCTTTGATGGGTCTACGACAACACTATCCTTAGAGATTATATGACCCAGAAAGATGACATCTTCTAGCCAAAATTCACACTTGCTGAATTTAGCATATAGTTGATGTCCTCTGAGTGTACCCAACACTATTCACAAGTGCTCTCTATGTGCCTCATAGCTTCCTGAATACACCAAGATATAATCTACAAACACTATCACAAATTTATCCAGCAAAATCTTGAACACTTAGTTCAACAAGTCCATGAAAGCAATAGGGACATTAGTCAGTCCGAAAGGCATAACTCGAAACTCATAGTGCCAAAACCCAGTTCGAAAAGATGTCTTCTAAATATCTTCTTCCTTTACCCTAAGTTCATGGTAGCCAGATCTTAATTCAATTTTAGAAAAAATTTGGCTGATTGGAGTTGGTCGAATCAATCATTGATATGGGGTAAAGGATATTGATTCTTGACCACGATGCCATTGAGCATTCTATAATCAATGCAAAATCACAATGAACCATCCTTTTTCTTGATAGAAAGAACTAGTGCTACCAAGGTTGAGATGTTAGGCCTAATGAAGCTTTTGTCTAACAACTCTTGTAATTGTTCTTTTAGCTCTTTCAAATCAGCTGGAGCCATCCTGTATGGTGCCTTAGAGATTGGGGTCATATCCGAACCAAATCGTTGGTGAAATCAATTTCGTGCCATGGTGGTAATCCTAGCAACTCATTAGGGAAGACATTAGGGAATTCCTGAACCACTGCCATCTCCTCCAACTTAGGCTCTCCTGCCTCTACAACCTTCACTTTGGCTAAAAAGGCCTAACATCCTTTACAAATGTGCTTTACTACCTTGGATGTAGAAATTAGACACACTCTTGCACGACTATGTCTCCCACAAAAGGATTTTTCCAAAGGATTCATTATTTCTAAACAAACTCCTAAATTTTGTATAGAACCATTAACATACAATGCAAAGTTGTTTGAAATAAAAGAATGGGTAGAGTCGGGGTCAAATAAAACTTTAGCAAGGTTGTCATGAATTAGGATCCTACCTTCCAACATTGCATTAGAGGTCTGTGCTTACCCAGTAGTAATGGCAAAGACTTGCCCGTGGCTCTTGGGGAGTTGTTCTCCATGCTTTTCTCCCTCTCTCTTGTTCTTTGGGAAATTAGGGGCTATGTGTTGAGTTTCCCCACAATTAAAGCATCTAAAAGCTAGTCCTATGCATGGCTTCCTAGGTGATGTCTCTTACATCGTGGGTCGATTATCTGGTGCTCTACTCTTCTAGTTGAAAGGACATTTCTACGAGGGTTTAGATCCTAAAAATTGCATAGATCTCTTCCCTTTGTTGTACCATCCATTAAAGCTGGTGTCTTTTGCTTTATCCTTTCTTTCCTCAGTTGGTATTTTAAAATCTTGCTCGAACATAGAAGCCATCTCAACCGCCTTAGCTATGGTAGTAGGTTGAACTCCAAGCACTTTGCTTCGCAACCCAGTAGATAACCCATCAAGGAACTTTTTGACAACCTTCTCATCACTTGCACAAACACATGCTGCCTTGAATTCTTCCCAAGGTATTGACTCCAAACCCTCAAAATGAGTTCTCTTAGTAGTGTGCCACTAGTAGGCTACTTCACCAGCAGTACGAAGGTAGCCATGACCCCCTTCTTCTCCTCTAGAGCCTCCATCCCCTTAAATACCTTCTCCACCATGAAGATCCACATCTTAGCGGCATCAACCTCATCCTCTCTCAAGAAAGATTGAGCCATCTTCTTAAATCTATCTAGCATATTCTAGGTTTTGCCTACATTTTGTCCATGCAATGGTAATGCAGCTGCTACTCCTGCTAAGCCTACTTAAGGCTGGTTCTATAAATACTACACTAGTTGCTGTAATAGCTGTTGGATAACACCTCTAGCCGCATTTCCCAGTGGTGTCGCAATTGGGGGAGATCTTTGGGGTTTCCCTCAATTTTTTCTTCTTTGAGGCACTTGTTTCCAAGATCAAATAGTCCTCTATAAGTACTTTTTCTAACTATTTATACTAGGATCCTAAATTCTTTATTATGTTGGCCATTCATGATTTTCTATCTGGGATGTTGTTTTACAAGAACATAAACTGGGCTTTGATACCAAGTGTAATGACCTAGGATTTTGAAACATAAATTTATTTTCCTTTTTATTTTAAAAAGTAGGATCGATCCCTAATTTCCCCTTTTGTTTTTCAAAAAGACCAAAATGTAAGTAATTATATATATATATATATAGCATCATTCAATCTTAAAATTTTAGGTGCATTCTACCCAAAAACACACACACACACACACACACACACACACACACAAACACCTATATATAGATATAATGTCAGCCCATGTCTAAGCCCATATAAACATACTTAAAAATAGTCAATCCCAAGGATAATCATCTGTCACAACCATGTCCCTAGAGTATCTAAAATAAAAATAAAAATATTCCTATCATCAATGATCATAATCACATAGTTCTTAAATAAATTAAGCGAGACATCTCCTCACATTTGCTGTATGCTAAAATACTTGTCCAAACACTCTATTCCTCAATCTTTACCTTTCCATGAGGATCTGCATTTATGTTGTAGGTTGAGTATACATATATACCTAGTAGATAAATCTAAGCCACCTAAAACATGAAAAACAATGGCATCTAGCATGTACATGTTTTGAAAACATATTTCATGTGCAACTAAAATAAATAATCCCTCGCCTAGATTACTTTCACAATATATTCCATGGAGACATTACTAATGCATTTCCAAATATCATTCACATATAGCACTAATAAAATCACGCTTCTTAAAAGTAATATGATCAAAAGAAGACTAAGTAAGATCTCATCATCAGTCTCTCCAACCGATAAATGTAATGCACTATAGTACATAAGAGAAATAATTCAAGTAATAAAACTTATGAGTGATAATAATCCACCACTCATCAAAGGCTCTATCTTAGAAGCAAAACTTAGGATCCTTAGGAACCAAATCAAAATCTAATAAAGTCACCTGGGACTCACTATGCTCACTATTAGATTGTCGTATCATCTGCTTTCTGATATCTTGGAAAGACTTTGACCGCATGCTCACAGGGCTTATGGACTATCTCAGTAGGATGCCGTGAGTCACCTATTATGGTCCCTACGACCAGTCGAGAAATATGCCCCTTTTGGACATCAGATATCGTCCCACCTTTTAGGTAGTCAAGGATTGGGTGGCCATACCCTCACTACCCCCTAGCATAATTCCCATTAGGCCTTGGGCCCATAAAAAAAATCATATATTGGGCATTTTATGCCCGTCACATCTATCTCAAATAACTGACTTGACTGAGGGGATAAACTTCATTTATCAGATCCTACTCATTGTGTAAAGTTTGAAGCATCTGTTTTTCACTATTAATAAGAATCTCTATCAACTCCTTTTTATAGTAGGTCCTTTTTCTTATGACAAGTGTCAAGGTTCATAAGGTTATGGTTTATAAGGTCTAACACTTATTAATCAATGTCATAGATTGTGCATTCAACATTAAAGATCAACCAAGTATGTATCATATGGTTATAATTCTTACAATTAAAGAGAGAAATTACTTAATCATATATTAGATGATCATGAAACACCCAACCTAGCAATAATTTAAATGATCTTGTATGATAAGATCTTATATCGTACAACCAAGGCGAACAATCAATCTATTCTATATCAAGAGATCATGGATTATACAATGAAGGCAAATGATCGTTCCATTGTATATCAAAAGATCAATGTCCTAAAGCATTAGATCTATGCACACTAACTCAGAATCCATAGGTGTTTTGGTATCCATAGATTGAGGATTTATTTCAATGATCTAAGTGCTTAAGTCTCATATTCTAGGTGATCAATTAGGTGCACTTGGATTAAGGACCCATGGTGATAAATCCACACCCTTACATCAACAATTCATAATGCTAGATCTAGGGACTTAGATCATTGTCCAAGATTATAGGTCTAAGCATGTAAATATTGGTTCAATTAACGACATCTATGCTCACAAATCAATGGCTTAAAATGCTTGATCTTGTGCGCCTAGATCAATGGTCCATGGAGTGAATTTGTAAACAAGAAGCAGTGGCCAAACTATTGAGTGTATTATACAATTCAATGACAAGGAAAGGGGTTTTTGCATAAAGATTCTATTTTAATTAACAAGATCCATGCCAACAAATCAACAATGTAAAATGCCAAATCTTGTGCTCTAGATCAAAAGGCCCAATAACAAAGGAATAAAGAGAGATTTCATACGCATATAATATGTGTCTTGATTGGAGAACAACCATGTGCATGGATCAAGACCCTACAGAAATGGATCTTGCGCATGGATTCAAGGTCCTATATAAGATATTTTTCAAGTACAGACTTATAAATCCAAGTGACCAATTGAGATAATCTACATGCATTGGTAACAACCTATGTAGAGTCATGTGCATGGATTCATGACTCAAAAACCCATAAGCATGAGACCCCACAATCTGTCATAGTATTCCATGCACATGGATCATGACTCAATTTGGTTTTTTTTTTTTTGTTAGAATAACGTGATCGTATCAATGGCACACATAGAAAAAAAAAAAAAAAAGGATCTTGTGCACATGGTTTCAGCATCCAGCCAAGATGAATCCTGCTCATAGATCCTAAGTTCAACTGGACCGAGCATGTGCAAGGTTCATTGATTCATTAAGTTAACCCACATGCATGGATTTGAAGCAGATTTGTGCACATGAACCTAAAGGGTAGATAATAGAGCATAAAGATCCATTCTAGTATGGGAAAGCAAGAATCAAGATCTCATGGAAACACTTAGAACAAGCATAAATAAAAGGAATACATTCAACCATTTAAACCCGATTGACATTCATGTTTATGAATTTTTAAGAAAAATGAAAAAAAAAGAATAAGATGGCCAGATCCACCTACCTCACCATAGATTAGTTGTTCTTCTTGAGCTTTTTCCCTCTCTCCACTTCTTCTTCTTCTTCTTCTTCTTCTTCTTCTTCTTCTTCTCTCTCTCTCTCTCTCTCTCTCTCTCTCTCTCTCTCTCTCTCTCTCTCTCTCTCTCTCTCTCTCTCTCTCTCTCTCTCTCTCTCTCTCTCTCTCTCACCCTTTTATTTTGGAGGCTCACAATTCCTCTATTAAAGAGTCATAAGTCTCCTATTTCCCTCTCAAACTTCCTTCCTTGTGATTGGCTGCAAGTTATTTGGATAGGGATCCTCTTTATCTTTATTTGTTATAGCTTTAGGTTCATTGTAATTAGACATGTCTTCTACATATCTTTACCTACTTTGTTATGAAGACCTAATCTATAAAGATCACATTGGGATCTCCACTCATTGTCTATCTATGATAGTGGGGCCCACTCTAACACACTTCTAACTAATTTCATCTAGTGGATGTCAACATCAATGAAAAATCTCATTTTACTAATAATTTAAATCTCCACTGTCAGGTTTACTCTTTCTTACAATGATTGGAATTCTCTTTTAAAGCTTTATCTATTGATAGAGGTTTCATAATCTAATTATTCATATTTTGATCATTGAGCTTTGAACATTGGAAAAATCATGATTTTTTTTAATTAATTTTGAAAAACTAGTGAAAATTTCATGTTGTTACAGTAATAACCATAATTTTTAAAGATTTATTGTGTGGAATTTTTATTGTGAAGAAAGGAGAAAATAGGATTTTGAACTTTTTAATTTCAAGATATGGGGATTTTATATAAGCCAAAACAAGTGTTGAAATCTCAATAATTGGATTATACTCAAGAAATAAAATCTAATGACACTAAGAATGCTAAAATCGAAGTTCAGATGAAGAAGTTAAAAGGTTGTGAATTAAAAGGGCATTTTAGTAATTTTAGTATTAGGACCCATTTATCATTTTTAAACAAAAAATGACCCAAAATTGTGACGACCCGGGTTTTTCCATTCATTTTTAAATGCAATATCTAATTCCTAAGGCGGGATGCATCCCTATTTAAAAACCATTTTATAAAAACCATGCAATGCAGCGGAAAACCTTTAGTTTTAAACTTATTTTGAAAACCCCGAGCGTCATTCGCTTTCACAACAACCAAGGTAGTTTTTGAAAAGCTTTAGAAATCATAAGTGTTTTTCCCCAGGTCTTTCCAGTCATAGCACACAGCCCAAATGTAAATTAATACAATACATTTTCAAAGGGTAAAGAGTTTACTCACATGTATAGTTGTCTCCTTTGTTTATTCACTTGCTCGTAGCACTAATATTTCTTGAGGCGTCTCCTATTTGTAAGCGGAACTATCCTGAAAAATGTTGAGGATAGGGTGAGTATATACTATACTCAGTAGGAGTCCATCACTACTAGTTTTACAATGCATGCTATATTTAAAATCATATGCTCTTTCAAGACATGTGCATGTTTGAACACTCATGCTCAATATCGATATCAAAAACCATTGTCAAATTGAAATACTAATGACTTAAAGAATCACACAAACCAAGTCGAAAGTATCATATGTATCATAACATAATGATATGCCTAAGATGCTTTATTGAATCCAACTCATGGATATCTAGTATGGTATGGTATGGTATAGTATGGTCAACCAACCTCATATCATGCCATATGCAATGCAAATAAGTCCACGAAACCATAGGGTCCAACTATGCCCACGACCTTGCCGCCGTGTGGTCCTCGGGTACCTGAGGATACTCGGTCATAGCCTCAACGGGGCCTATGACATGTCGACCTAGTGCTGTGACACCAGTGGTAGCCCCCTATACCACATGCAGTCGACGTAGGGACGTTGCCCTTTTTGGGCGTGGTACTCATCTACCTAATAGTGGTAGAGGCTGGAGGCCAACCCAAACCTCTCGGCATAGCACCCACGAGCTTATCAGCCCAAATCATAATCAGATCAAACACGCGAAAACCTCTTTTTCAAAACCTGTCCTCTTTGGGTCCCTCACAACTGCCTACTCATCATCTTTTGGGCACTTCAGCGTCTTTTGGTAACCCTCAAGGACATGCAGTCTTTCAAAAACTCAATGCTTCACAAATCATACCATGTACGCAATTGTTTGCAAAACATATCTATGCAATTATTCGCAAAACATATCTATGCATAAGCATTTTTCATATGAATGCTGAATTAAGTCATGCTAAACAAGTTGTATACTTAAAACATGCATTCTTAAAACAATCATGGATCTTTTTAAAAAGTCTAGTAGCGATAGAGCACCTACCTGGCTAGGCCGCGCTAACCCCTTTGTCTTCGTATGCTCTTGAACATGGTTTGGGGAATCAAGGTTAGTTTGGTCTATCTTTTATAGGTTTTAGAGTGGTTGGTCTTATTAATTAGGCATTAAGGGTTCATCCCCATGCCTATGGGTGTCCTAAGGTCCTAACTGGGCCTTGGTATCATTAGTTTTCCAAAGGTCTAGCAGTCACGCACCACCATCCTATTCTAAGGGTCGTGCCCACCTTTGATTAGGCCTTGATCAGGGATTTTATAGTTTGGGTGTGCCCGCGTCGTCAACACGAACACAACGCCTTTTGCAGCGCCTCAATCGGAGCTCTAGATCTCAAGTTATAAGCTTTTTAGTATCACATGTACATAAGGGCCTTTAAGAGGTGAAAATCCATAATGCTAGTGTGCTGCGCGTCAGCAGCATGCACCCCAGCGGTTTTCAAGAAGTGGAAATCTCAGAATGCTAGCGCATTGCGCGTTAGCGGGCGCGTCTGCAGACGTGTTGGATTTCCCGCCCGTTAGGGGACCGGGGCATCCTTGGGACACCCTAGTTCGACCCTGTCGAACCAATGCGGCCCAGGGATCGTCCTTGGGTCCTCGGTGACTCTCCAAGGCCCGTTTTTGCATGATTTTTCATGCAAAAGCTTAGGGAAACTGAGCCTACGACTAATGTGAAGACGGGTTTTGAGGGATCTTCGGCATACCTAGCTTGTTGCTGGATTTTTCTCCACGTTTCTCCTCTTCGTTGCTTCTCCAAAATGGGTTTTTCTCAAGCTTTTGGGATGCCATTATAGGCGCCCAAGAGCTCTATTTATAGAGCTATAAGAGGGTTCTAGAGGGGGCTCTCATCACCCTTGAATGGCGATGGAGAAACCTCCAGAATGGCAGTGAATCCTCCTCCAATCACTGCTGTTCTAGAATCCTCTAGGAGGTTGAAGATGAGGGGTGCTCGTATCAAAACGGGCCCCTGTGTTTTGCAGGCTAAATCCGTTTTTTAGTAAAAATTACATTTTTGCCCCTGAACTTCAAAGGGCCATAACTTGCTCATTTTAACTCCGTTTTGGGTGATTTTGGTCTTGTTGGATTCCTTTTTCCAAGACGCATCTAATGGTACCATTTTTGGACCAAATTTCTAGGTTTAGTCAGGGTAAATAGTGAAATGACCAAAATACCCTTATTTCCAAAAAGTGAACTTTTCATTGCTAACTTGGGATTTAAATGTTACAAAATTGGAGTCATTACAAAAATAGAGGATTTTTTGTTTTTTTATAATGGCACACCCTAGTAATAGATATGTCACACATCCTTCCCCCCAACCCTGTGCACACGCTATTGCCACGTGCCCTGGTCAATGAAAACACCAGAGCGACCGGCCTTAGAAATCCCACTGTCCTCCCCTCTTGTGCATTTATTTCCCCTTCTTCCTCTCTCCCTCCCTGCCCCCCTGCCCCCCTTCCCACATTAACCCAAAAACCCCACATCTATTTTGTTTTTTTAATTCTTGGCGTAAACACCTCTTCGGTCACTGACATACCTGCTTGCTTCCCTTCTCGTTTGCTAATAGACCTACTTGCTTTCCCCTCTTGAGCCAACAATGGTGTGACACCCCGAGTTTTTCATGAAAATTTTTGCGTTTATTTTCAAAAGGTGGCATGCCTCTAATTTTAAAATTCAAAAATAGTGTAAGTTAGTTTTCTTTGAAATTCATTTTTCCAAAAACCCAAATGTCACCTCAACTCCCATACTATACATAATATAGTTTTTATAGAAGATAGACATCATTTTATAAAACAACAGGACCCATCCATTGGTTCACATACGCAGCCCCTATAATCATTATACTAAATGTCCAAGCAACATAATCCAAATTACTAAATGTTCAGAAGTATAGGTGTTGGACTCCTCTTGCTTATGTATATCTTCTCCTGTCTGTCTGTATCTGAGATGTTATAAATATAAAACATTTACAATATCTCAGCCAGCTATGCTTGGTAGGGGAGAGTTAAGAAAACATGTTAATTACATATGAATTAAGCCTTTTACATCAATTAAAATATTCAATTTCATCATGATGCTTACATGGGATGAATTTTACAACATAGTTCATAATGCAATAATTTCATTAATAATTTAATTATCTGCAAGTCATTGATAAAATAGCTATTTATAATTCCTCTTCTTCATATGAATATAATAATCACCCTTTAGAGATTACACTTTACATGATATATTTGATATATACAATTCACTGGTATATTAAATATTTATCATTATCATTTTTCATATGATACCATACTACAATTCTATGAACCATACTCTGCATAATATATCTACCCATTCACTTCCCCATATGAAAAATTTTATGAAACTATGCCCTCCAGCATATACATATAGGAATATATCATATATATTAAAATCGTTAAAAGTCATACAAAGTTATGAACATAGTCCCTAGGGTGATTATTGGGTCTAATACATATACCCCTTAACATCATAAAAGGCATCTCATCATGCCACCACATAAGGCATCTCATTCTTCCATCATCATATAAGGCATCTCATCATGCCATCATATAAGCATCTCATCGTGCTATCATATACGCACCATAATGCATAAAATACAAGGACTAATATGCTGCAATCTAAATCCGTACAGCGCACCCTGATAACTACATAATAATCCACTAATACTGAGGTGAAAATAACAAAATCCATGTCCACATGCGCGAGGACCATAGCTGTCACAGTGGCGGCCTTCCTATGATTGCCCCACCTGACTTTTAGCCTCCCTTCCAGCTTGGTATCCATATCATCACAATTTCGGAGACCGGGTGGCCAAACCCTCATAACTCTCCTAGCATAGCATCCCCAGGCCTATGCCTGTCTAAAACAAACTCTCAAGCTACCATGCCTAAAAGTAAAAATAATAATATACAGGCATCTTGCCTGTCCATAATATATGTGAATATCTCATCATAATCATAATACCCTCACTTATTAGGTGATAGCCCACCAAGGATGTACTGTAAAATCCTTGACTCATACATCACATATGATGTAATGGTACCCATGTACCATAAATTCCTTTTTATCACAATAATAGCTATGATATTTTTAAGAACAAATCGTGTGTATCCTTTAATTTCAATCAATAGGCTTCAATTATAAGCATGTCATTCATGTAGCACTTCAAATCACAAAATTTCATCATTCATAAGTAAACATTTTTCATCATCATATATCATATGAAATGCACAATTTAAATGATATAATATCTATCATAAGAATAAGATCATGTTTAAAACATGCATCCTACTACTAAGACAAGATTTCTTAATTCTCCACCTAATCTTACCTTTAGAGTGCGTTTTCATGCTTTCTCCACCCTTGGATGAGTCGGATCAGTGATGATTTTAGGTGAAACCTCCCTAATCTAGTCGCACAGTAGATTCCTCTTCAATCGATGGCCTAAAGCACCACGGATCATTCCAAAACCATGGGGTTTTGGTTCTTCTAGGCCAACTATAGAAGATGACCTACTTGGATCATGGATTTGAGCTCCTTTCGTCTCCGACGATGGCTTGAAATTTCTAGCCAGTTGAAAATCCCCCCTTTTCTCCTCCAATTGCGATGAGATCAAAGTGCTTTTGATCGCCCCTGTTGTAGAGTGAAATGAGCAGCAGGATTAACCATCTAAGCCGCCATTTTTCTTGACTTGGCCTTCCTTTTTTGATGCTAAAAGCCCCCTAAAATCCCCTTTCCTTCTGCTTCTCCGACAGCCCTGCACTTCTCCGCCATGCAGGTCACCCTTTTCCCTTCCTTTCCTCTCTTCTCCTTCTACCTCTCTCTCCCTTCTCCTCCTTTCTCTACTTCTTCTTCTTCCCTATTTTCTCTTCCTCCCCATCGGGTTCCTTGGTTCTGTCGAGTTTGGTTGGAAACAGACTAACGTCTGTTTTCGTTTTCATTTAAGTGAAGGGGTGCCATTATCAAACCTGGCCCCCTTTTTGTTATTTTAATTTTTTTTTCTTTTATTTATTTTAAAGGTTAGTAATGATGTTTTGCCAAGTCTCTAAGATCCACTCTAATCTAATCCTCATTCTTCACCAGGATCCGCCAATTAGAGTAACCATGAATTATTCTAATCAATTAATTATTTTTAAACAACTTTAATGGTATGGATCATAAGATTAGATCTTATCACATACCTAGATTCTTCGATTGATTCCATATCTTGGTGTTTTCCATGCTCTAGAATCCATCTGTGGTGTCTAATCGATGATTAAACATCAAAAAGTTATTATGTGAATAGTAACCAATCAGATGGCTGAAATCGTCAGATCTGTTCATAGTCAATTTACATCTAAATTCATCAATTCATCTTATATCCTAGTAATTTCAAGGCAGTATGATCCATCAGACATCAAAATTTCATTATATGAACAGTACCTAATCGGAGGCTGAGATTGTCCTACTAGTTTTATAGCCTAGATCGGAAATCTAGGTTGATCTTAAGGTTTATCAAGTGGGTATTTACTAATCCCTAGGCTTAGATTAAGAAATGGACTGTTAGATTGTCCATAAATCTAAATCTAGCATAAAACTATACGAGTTTAACGAAAATTCAACAAATCATGAATAGGGTTCCACTAATCTTACCTTTATAGTGCATTTCTATACTTTCTCCACCCTTGGATGAGTCGGATCAATGCTGATTTTAGGTGAAACCTCCCTGATCTAGTAGCACAGTAGATTCCTCCTCAATGATGGCCTAAATCACCATGGATCATTCCACAACCATGGGGTTTTGGTTTTTCTAGGCCAGTCGTAGATGATGACTGACTCAGATCAAAGATCTAAGCTCCTGTCATCTTCGACGATGACCTGAAATTTTTGGCCAGCTGAAAATCTCCCCTTTTTCTCCTCCAATTGTGAAGGGATCAAAGGGCTTCTGATTGCCCCTGTTGTAGAGGGAAATGGGCGACCAGATTAACCATTTGAGCCGCCATTTTTTCCAGCGTGGCCTTCCTTTTCTGACGATAAAAACCCCCCAAAAATCCCCTTTTCTTCTTCTTCTTCTTAGGTGAGCCTGACGATAAAAACCCCCCAAAAATCCCCTTTTCTTCTTCTTCTTAGGTGAGCCTGCACTTCTCCTACGTGCAGGCCACCCTTTTCCCTTCCTTTTCTTTCCTCTCTTCTCCTTCTCCTTCTCCTTCCCCCTCTCTCTCCCTTCTCCTCCTTTCTCTTCTTCTTCTTCTTCTTCTTCTTCTTCTTCTTCTTCTTCTTCTTCTTCTTCTTCTTCTTCTTCTTCTTCTTCTTCTTCATCAGGTTCCTTGGTTCTGTCAGGTTTGGTTAGAAACAAACTAACGTTTGTTTTCATTTTTTTTTAAGTGAGGAGGTGTCGTTATCAAACCTGGCCCCCCTTTTTGTTATTTTAATTTCTTTTCCTTATATTTATTTTAAAGTTTAATAATAATGTTTTCACTATACTAAACATCATAATGCCAGTCAAAGAAAACAATAAGATGTACTAATGATGTTTTCAACTCCATTGACTGTCAAATTCCAACTCTTGTAAGTGGGGCCCACTTAGTGAAATTATAAAAATACCCTTTTGTAAGAAAATTACAGTTTATTCGTCCAATCTCTGATTTCAACAAACTTAGTGTCGTTGGATTCGTATCAATGAGTAGAATCCATATTTGATATTTTCAAATCCAAGTTCTAAGATTTTTTTTAACTTTTAATTACCAAAATACCCCTAACTTCCTCATCCAGACTATGTTTTCAATGTTCTTTGGGTCATTGGATTCCAATTTCTAAGTAGAATCTACCTATTTATGTTTCAGTTCCTGATTCTAATCCTATAAAACTTTATCCTTCTAGAAAACTCATACCTCGATCATGAAATAGTAAAATTTTGAGATTATTACAATCTTTCCCCCTTAATTGAATTTCGTCCTCGAAATTTTTTTCATGCTATCTTTCAAACCATTCTAGGAGTATTCTCATCTCATCATAAACTTAATTTCTTGTAATCCCTTCCATGTAATAATATCCTCAAAATGTAACTAATCTTTAACTTAAACTAAATATCATACCACTTTCGCTGCGTACTCTGATATTTGATCGTTACTAGGTAATCCATCAAAATCTCGATTCATAACTCACACTCCTATCACCACATTAGTGAGATCATGTTTCAATCCAATTGATTTCCAATCTCTATTTTCTTAACATTCAACAAATGTTTTTCTTAACCTTCCACAATAATTACTCATTGACTGGAATAGGGATATTAACTTCTATCCACCATTCCCACTCTTTCTACCATCTTAAATAGCAATACATTTATGACTAAATTCTTATTTTTATTTCTACCTTCACAGCTTCTTTAATTGTAATAATCTTAAGAACATATACCCTTTATCTACAACTCAAACTTTCTATTTTCTCATCCCTTTTTCTCTTTATAATAACTTCAAAGAGTTGTTATACATCTCTCAACTTAAATTAAATCTCTTCTATATGTATTTAATCAATCCTAACAATAGGAAATTGCATATCATTTAGAAAATCAAGTGTCATATTTCTAACACAATTTTGGCAAAGTCTTCTTTGTTTTTTGGACTTATGCATTTGAAGCATGCGATTGACATACACCTGATAAGCATTCATACATACATAATATCTTTCTAAGACTCTATCTCCTCACATTCCAACATCCATCATAATAAAAGAATTCATTCATCCCACGCATTCACCTGATACGACAGATTTTCAAGATAATACAATTTGATTTCCCATCTCCACAACACCATATGAAATATTCAAATCTTTCCCAGGTACATTGCAACACATTTCAAAATCATCAACTGATAACTGCTTAACAACACTTGCATCACCACCATACCCATATATCCTATAAAATTTTCAAGTCATTCCATAGACTTCTATCAAAGATCTCCAGAATTACATTGGTTTAGATATATGGAAGTTTGTACTTATTCAATCAATCATTTAATATAAGATATCAACTCATATCATAAAGTTTCAATTGTATTCACTAATAAATCTTTCAGACTCATTCACCCAATTTCGCTCATGAAATCAAAATAAAGAGATTACCATTTATATCAAGGCACATCCTAGACATTATCACATTCTAATTTACTAAGATAAGATATACAGCCTTAAAGTCTTATAATCAACAACAATGCTCTTTAACATAAGCATCAACAAAGCATACAAACATAGATGCCAAGGATCCCACATATGATTCAGAATTTAACACTTGAACTTATCTCATTTTGTATATTCAAATTCAAACACGAAATAATGCATCCATTGTTTCTCAAATGCAATTATGAATCTAATATCATTAAATGAACAACTGATTTTGCTATAATTGTGCATTCACATTCGACTTCTTACATAACATAAATGGTGTTTCCAAACATCAACATATTATCATCATGATTTCAATACTGAGACTTCAATGCTTTCATCAATACTAACAAACACAAGTGTTTGTCATATTCGCCAATGACATATGATTCAAATAAATTTCTTCAGTTCATTTATCACATAAGATTTATATCCTCTATTCTCATATATATTAACAAATACTCTTCATCAAAAGAGTCCAATTTCACATAGTAGATCAATTGCTAGTGGAATAAACTCAAAGTCCATCAATCACTGATGGAATATCTCAAATTCAGATATAATTCACACATATGATCTGATCTTTCAAAATGCATAGTTTGAGAACCTTTCTCAAATTAAAGTACACATTCACATCACTTATTTTCTTAAAGTATGCCAACCTTCCTAGGTGGTGTCTGATTTTCATTTCCCAAGATTACTATCTTTTTACATATCCTACAGGCCATCCTGCCTATGTCAGAATATGAATTCATTATTAAAGTCATCACTAGTCAACCAACTAGTGATGTTTATTAGAATCATTATTTTCTTATTTAACAGTGGTTTATTGTAATGTAGTTTAATTCTCTATCATGCACAACTCTTCCTGATGGAGTGATTTATTTTACAAAGCACACATACCCTTTACAAAGAGAAGGAATAGACCAATGTCTAAATGATTTCTGGGCTCCTAAAATGAACAATGGAAAGAAAAGGAGTATCATCAAGGTTAGCCAGAGGGAAAAGATCTTGGAGTTTTCCATGGTTGTAGTAATGTGGTTTTCCGTGGGCGCATTCCTTTTAATTTCAACTAGAGAATCTAGGTTGCTATAATGCAGATAGCAGGGGAAACTAGAAAGGAAAGAGCAAAAACAGTAGTTTGTAGTACTCAAATTTTAATGTTTCTCATGCACACTTAATTTTCACTAAATAACTTTTACCTTAAGGAGCACACACATGAATATGCAATGCAAAAGGGAAAAGTGACTACAAAGGAAAAGAAAACAATAGTTTCATACAATAGAATTTATGTCTTCATCATGAATAGTTATTTGTAACCTAGCAGTTTTTTACTTTAGGGAGTGCACACATGAAAATGCAAAATATAGGGAAAAGTAATAAACAAAAGCAATAGTGAAAGACATAAATGATTAGGAAATGAGGAAAATAGAATGAGAATGGTCTGAGGAAGCTGGATATAAAGTGAAAGAAGGCTATAAGTCTAAGAAGAGAAAGGAGAATGCAATAAGGTATATGAAGAGAATAGTAATAATGAATAAAACAATTAAGAGCTAGAATTTGGGAATGCATAGGATGTCTCTTGTGCAATGATTTTAACTCATTTTCATTTTCTTATATTTATCAACTTTTACCTCCATCTTTCTTCTCAATCTTACATCTTTCATCATTTATAATAACTGTAGTTGTCAACAATACATGTTATTCTCAAGAAAGGTATTCATTCATTTACAATTGATATAGTGCATGATTTTAACATATTTTGTCTTCTAAATAAGAAAACTCTCACACCATTACAATGTGCTTTCATCTTTGTGACAATCCGTATTGTCTAACAATTTGCAATTTGATATAATATGGGTATCATACCCATGTCCATCATGCCAAATGATGGTATCATGCCCAAATCCATTATAACAATGAGGATATGCATATCATTCTTTCAATAAGCAATAATAAACATTTCTTTGAGTAAGTCCTTGTAACATTGACTTATCCATCAACTGGAGTTATCATATCAATATCATCATTCAACTTTTCGTTAACATATTCATATTTAGCATGCTTTATACATGATAGAGAAATACACAATTCTTAATTTATCCAGAGTTATCTCACACTATTATTATAATAAGTTTCTTATGAATAACTTAAATTTTTAGATTAAGGTATAATTCTTTCAACATAGATTCTTCATATGTGACGTATGAGTCTTACTCTAGGACTCTGTGCTGATGAAACTTCTACCATAAACTCAAAATTTCCTTGAATTCCTTCAAGCAGTATTGTCTCTACAAATTCATTTAACCTATAGTTTCAAAAATACTCTTCTTGTCTCGTGTCATATGGTAGTTCTAACTTTCATTTCTATGAAATTCTACAATACTTCTAAGCTTTCTTCTATTGAACCTGCCCTTTGTCAATTGTTTCTATTTCTCCTCTTCAATTTGCCACTCCTTAATTCACCTCTATTTCATCCTCTTCTGATATAAACCAAGGCTACACTCTATATTTTTAGTGTAAACCTTTCTAATCTATAATTTGCCTCTTTTCAAACTTCCTACTCTTACACTTGGTCTACGTGACCAATGAGTTCATACCTATGTTGGAATTTTACATTGATACTAGGCATAATTTTTACCTACCCTAGGCAGAAGCATTTTGCACTGCTATATGCTATGATATTTAGGTATCCTCATAGATAAAGGATGTCTTACAATACTCACTTAACCATTTCTATTATATGCTTTCCTAGTCCACTATTCGCCATAATGGAATCCATAATTCCATAAATCATCCTACTAGTGGTCTTACTAGAGAATCCCATCATGGTTTACTATCCCTCAATAAGCTAGTTATACTAACTTACTCTTTCTAATACTTAACTCATTCCATTCTAATCATATCTCAACTCACTACATCCTAACCTATATTTGGATTATTATCCTTTTTGTTGGACATAAAGGGCTGCAAGTAACAAGATGAAGTGCTCTGATACCAACTATGACACCCTAGGTTTTTCATGAAAATTTTTTGCATTTATTTTCAAAAGGTGGCATGCCTATAATTTTAAAATTCAAAAACAGCAGAAGATAGTTTTCTTTGAAATTCATTTTTCCAAAAACTCGGATGTCACCTCAACTCCCATACTATATATAATATGGTTTTTATAGAAGATAGACATGCATTTTATGAAACAACAGGACTCATCCAATGGTTCACATACACAGCCCTTATAATCATTATACTAAATGTCCAAACAACATAATCCTAATAACTAACTACATAATACAAAAACTTTAACAAAATATATACCTGAGAGCAGACGTATGGATGTTGAACTCCTCTTGTTTGTGTATGTCTTCTCCTATCTATCTGTATCTGAGATATTGTAAACATAAAACATTTACAATATCTCAGCCAGCTATGCTTGGTAAGGGAGAGTTAAGAAAACATGTTAATCACATATGAATTAAGCCTTTTACATCAATTAAGAAATTCAATTTCATCATGATGCTTATATGGGATGAAGTTTACAACATATTTCATAATTCAATAATTTCATTAATAATTCAATTATCTACAAGTCATTGATAAAATAGTTATTTATAATTCTTCTTCTTCATATGAATATAATAAACACACTTTAGAGATTACACTTTACATGATATATTTGATATATATAATTCACTAGTATTTTAAATATTTATCATTATCATTTTCCATATGATACCATACTCCAATTCTATGAACCATACTCTGCATAATATATCTACCCATTCACTTCCCTATATGAAAACTTTTATGAAACTATGCCTTCCAGCATATACGTATAGGATTATATCATATATATTAAAATTGTTAAAAGTCATACAAAGTAATGAACATAGTCCCTAGGTTTTATAACCTACATTCCCAGACTATGTTAGGTCTCATACATATACCCCTTACCATACTGGGTTTATAAAACTCCAGCTGCTGTTGGTAACATCATAAAAGGCATCTCATCATGCCACCACATAAGGCATCTCATCATACCATCATCATATCATCATGCCATCATATAAGCATCTCATCATGCTATCATATAAGCACCATAGTGCATAAAATACAAGTACTACTATGTTGCAGTCTAAATCCGTACAGTGCACCTGGATAACTACATAATAATCCACTAATACCGAGGTGGAAATAACAAAATCCATGTTCGCATGGGCGAGGACCATGGCTGTCACAGTGGTGGCCTTCCCATGATTGCCCTACCTGACTTTTAGCCTCCCTTCCAGCTTGGTATCCATATCATCACAATTTCGGAGACCGGGTGGCCAAACCCTCATAACTCTCCTAACATAGCATCCCCAGGCCTATGCTTGTCTAAAATAAACTCTCAAGCCACCACACCTAAAAGTAAAAATAATAATATACAGGCCTCTTGCCTGTCCATAATATATATGAATATCTCATCATAATCACAACACCCTCACTTATTAGGTGATCGCCCACCAAAGATGTTTTGTAAAATCCTAGACTCATACATCACATATGGTGTAATGGTACCCATGTACCATAAATGCCTTTTTATCATAATAATAGCTATGATATTTTTAAGAACAGATCGTGTGTATCCTTTAATATCATTCAGTAGGCTTCAATTATAAGCATGTCATTCATGTAGCACTTCAAATCACAAATTTTTAGCATCCACAAGTAGACATTTTTCATCATCATATATCATATGAAATGCACAATTTAAATGATATAATATCTATCATAAGAATAAGATCATGTTTAAAACATGCATCTTACTATTAAGACAAGCTTTCTTAATTCTCCACCTACCTCGTGTGGCTAGTTCATCCATTTTCCCACTAGCTAATCAATGACTTTTGCTAAGCCTCTAAGATTCACGCTGATCTAATCCTCATTCTTCACTTGGATCCACCAATTAGAGTAACAATCAATTATTCTAATCAATTAATTCTTTTTAAACAACTTTAACGGTATAGATCATAAGATTAGATCTTATCCCATACCTAGACTCTTTGATTGATTCCATATCCTAGTGTTTTCCATATCTAGAATCCATCTGTGGTGTCTGATCGATGATTAGACATCAAGAGTTACTGTGTGGACAGTAACCAATCGAATGACTAAGATCATTCAATCTATTTGCAATCAATTTACATTTAAATTCATCAATTTATCCTATATCCTTGTAATTTCAAAGCAGTATGATCCATCTATGGTGTCTGATTAGCGATCATACTCCAAAATTTCATTGTATCAACAGTACCCAATCGGACGGCTGAGATCGTTCAATCAGTTTTATAGCCTAGATAGAAAATCTAGGTTGATTTTAAGGTTTATCAGGTGGGTATTTACCTATCCCTAGGTTTAGATTAAGAAATGGACGGTTAAATCGTCCATAAATCTTA
Organism: Warburgia ugandensis; assembly: GCA_035236585.1. Classification (NCBI taxonomy): domain Eukaryota; kingdom Viridiplantae; phylum Streptophyta; class Magnoliopsida; order Canellales; family Canellaceae; genus Warburgia; species Warburgia ugandensis. Next base: position 30,442,653 of record CP141139.1, on the reverse strand, counting down.
ATCTTGCATAAAATTATACGGATTTAGCAAAAATTCAACAAATCATGAATAAGGTTCCACTAATCTTACCTTTAGAGTGTGTTTTCGTGCTTTCTCCGCCCTTGGATGAGTCGGATCAATGATGATTTTAGGTGAAACCTCCCTAATCTAATCGCACAGTAGATTCCTCTTCAATTGATGGCCTAGAGCACCACGGATCATTCCAAAACCATGGGGTTTTGGTTCTTCTAGGCCACCTATAGAGGATGACCTGCTCGGATCATGGATTCGAGCTCCTTTCATCTCCGATGATGGCTTGAAACTTCCAACCAACTAAAAATCCCCCCTTTTCTCCTCCAATTGCGATGAGATCAAAGTGCTTTTGATCGCCCCTTATTGTAAAGTGAAATGGGCAGCAGGATTAACCATCTGAGCTGCCATTTTTCCTGACGTGGCCTTCCTTTTTTGATGCTGAAAACACCCTAAAATCCCCTTTCCTTCTTCTTCTTCGGCAGCCCTGCACTTCTCCACCATGCAGGTCACCCTTTTCCCTTCCTTTCCTTTCCTCTCTTCTCCTTCTACCTCTCTCTCCCTTGTCCTCCTTTCTCTTCTTCTTCTTCTTCCTCATTTTCTCTTCCTCCCCATTTCTGTCGAGTTTGGTTGGACGTCTGTTTTCGTTTTCATTTAAGTGAGGGGGTGCCATTATCAAGCCTAGCCCTCTTTTTGTTATTTTAATTTGTTTTTCTTTTATTTATTTTAAAGTTTAGTAATGATATTTTCACTATACTAAGCACCATGATGCCAGTCAAAGAAAATGGTAAGCCATACTAATGATGTTTTTCAACTCCATTGATTGTCAAATTCTAACTCTCGCATGTGGGGCCCACTTATTGAAATTACAAAAATACCCTTTTCTAAGAAAATTATCGTTGGATTTGTATTGATGAGTAGAATCCATATTTGATATTTTCAAATCCAAGTTCTATGTTTTTTTTTAACTTTTAATTACCAAAATACCCCTAACTTTGAAGTCTCATAACTTCCTCATCCAAACTCCGTTTTTAGTATTCTTTGAGTCGTTGGATTCCAATTTTTTAGTAAAATCTAACTATTTATGTTTTAATTCCTGATTCTAATCCCATAAAACTTTATCTTCCTAGAAAACTCATACCTGATCATGAAATAGTAAAATTTTGGGGTTGTTACGAATGGCCCCCAATTTCTCTATCCTTTTTCTTCCTTCCCACCTACCTACAGCTAGCCCACCATAGGCACGCACAGTACCAATGCCTAGATAAGGAATGTTTTCTATTCTCCGATGCACCAATTGATCTCCCCATCTCTTCTTGTTCCTCCTCTTCCCTCCAATCACTTTCCCTCCTCCCCGCAGCGGTCGGTGCAACCCCCATTTCCCTTCTTTGGTCAACTACACCAGCCTTTCCTCCCTATCTCTTCTCATCCTTCACATTCCAACACCATCAAACAACCATACCCCTTTGAAATAGCAATGATCAAAGGTGTATTGATTGTTGAATTTGAGTTGGAACCATTAGAGGCATAATATCCCATTTCCACCTTATGCAGAAGAACAACTTGAATCAAAGATCTAAAATTTCCATCGCTATCCTCGTGACATGAGGAACAAAAATGCCTCTAATTATTTGATGATCCAACCATTGACAGAGGAAATCTAGCATGAACATCAACAAATGACTAAGATTGAGATAGATTGTGTTAATCTCTCTTTGATCTAACACTCCTAGTAATGATTCATGTAAGGAATTAAGTGTTAGAGGTAAGATTTATAACCAATTCTAGGTGAATTTTGAGTTTTATCAATAGATCTTAATTTCTATAAATGTATGGTTAGGATTCAATTATAAATCATGAATAATAGTAAATTAGACCTTGAATGAGGACTCTCAATGACAATCAACTATTGGAATAGTTGACCTAGTTTTATGGATAGCAATGTGTAGATCCAACCATCCATGCTTGGATCGGACGTTGGAAAAGCTTATCCACATGACATACCATAGATCAAAAACCTATCATTACCATTTTTATAAAATTAGAAATAATCCAATGGTTGGATCAATAGAAAATTGAACATCCAATTGTGAACAGCAAATTAGACTAATATGCGCATGGATCTGACCGTCCAAACTTGGATCAAGTCGTCGATCAATGAACAAAGTGACTACATTGAAAATTTTAAAATTTTGGTCATTGATTAATGATTATATGGTCAATTAAAAAAATTGACCATTTGATCATGGTCAAATACTTAGAAAGAAACCGTATAATACTTTTTGCATGATAAATGAAAAATCCAACCATTGCATAGTTGAATAAACTGAGATCTAGCTTATGATAGTAAAAGGCAACCATTTTATCACCAATCAGACAATGCAAATGGCTAATCAATGGTTAAAGATTGCTAATTCATAGAGATAACAGGTTGTAACTATGCAAACTAGCAAGATTAGATGATTAATAGATAAATTTGACTATTTTGTAAAAATCAATAACTTGATCTGAGTTTCTAATGCTTGAGAAATGTCTAATCAATGATCCATGGTTGAGAAGGTAGATCGACAAGCTAAATAGTTGAGATAGTGAGACATAAAGAGTTATTTAAGACAAATTTATAGATATTTAATGGTTCAATGATCTGGGATGGTCTTGACCATTAGATCATAATTAAATATGAATACCAAGGGTATATAAGTATATCAAATGCATGAGTTTTATGTGCTATATAGATTAAGGCACAAATGGATTGTCTCATTATTGGATTTACGGTGAGAGCCATGGAAAAGCTTAAGGAATCTATAGAAATCACCATAAGAGTTAGGTAGTTTTAACATCTATTTTCCATATTTTTAACATTTCATTAGTTTTATTAAAAATAAATAAATTTTAAATAATTAAACTATACATATTATTTGATTGTGATGCATTCTACATGGGTATTTTGTCACGCTATGTTATTTATACTTTTAAAGAATGCAAATACTTACAAATGTGGCATTTGAGTTCACGTATACTTTTTATCTACATGATGCATACTTTTATCTTAAAAATGAAATTGATATTGCTTACTCTAATACATGCAATTGTCTAGTTTGAAGAAAAAGATTATTCTTAAAATGCATCAATCTCATGTTTTGCGATGAATTACATAAAGGCATGGTTTTGCATGAGATATATGTTATATTATAACATGATATTTTGATTGAGATATTGTTTGTTTGGGTTAATGAGCCTAGTGGGCACTGTACTAAGAGTTTGTATGGGTTTGACCTCCCGACCTCTAACCACCAAAAGTGGCAGGTATCCATGAGGCACCCATTTTTCTTGATTGTTATGTTAAGAACAACAATCGATGGTGGTCATGGCACCCTCTCGAGACTCATTCATAGTCGCCATTGAGGCTACTGTCATTTCTCTCTAGATATAGTACACACGCAATTTAGTTATCTAGTCATGAGCATATGCTTTATGAGATTTCTATTTCACAACCCGATGTAGATGGGCTTGTTGATGGTCTTTAAACGAATGCTCATGACCAATTAGCTGATATGTTCATCTGAATGCATATATGCACATGATAATATTATTGGTTTGGGATTTCCAATGTTTGCAATTTAACCTATTACTATAATATTTTGAGATCTTATAATACTTGATGGATCTTTTGCATGATTTAAAAGTTATGCATGTATGTAATTTTATGATATATTATGGTTTATGTTAAATTACTCTATGGACTTGATCATTAAAAATATATATATATTTAAAGTTATGCATGGTTTATGTTAATACTATTTGAAATATTTTAACATAAAATTTCAATATAGAGTTGATATGTAATTTCAAATTATATTCCTTGTCTTTGATTTGAATATCCTGATCTTTACAACTGCATTAAAAATGGTTTGAAAATATTGTTTGGAATTGGACTTTTAAATATTTGTATAGTAGATGTGGAATTGCCTACACAAGCGCAAGCTTGTTGAGATTGTAATTGTTTACAATATCTGAAGATTTTGAAGAATTTGAGTTGACATAGAGTATTTTGAGGTGGATGCAATCTTGGATGAAGCTAATGATGCATCAAGCTATATCAATAACGTAAGTATATGGCTTATCTTTTCTGAACATATATATGAAATTTATACAATTTGACTATGAGTTATTTTAATTAAAAAAGAGAGAAAGTTTCCAGTTATTTTGTTTTCTTTGAAAGTAAAAGATTCTTCTACTACATTATTTTTATAAAATTATTCTTAAATAGGAATTGATCCCACATTAGAAAATAGATTTTGAATTTGAAAATGCATATGAAAACCCAGGTCATCATAGTTGGTATTAGAGCCTAGGTTTATCCTTTCACAGCTAGTCTTACATGTCCAAAAGTCATCTACTATTAAAACAATTGAGAAAAATTATCTAGATATGACATATAAAGATGAAATGTATAGGAAATGGTGTTGAATGAGAAAGAGATTCCTCATAGGTAAGTTGGCAACAATAAGCTAGATTTAGCAAATACTTAGACATTGGAAAATGTGAACCATATCAAAGTTAAGTCCAAATTACTTATGATCTAACTTAAAATGAAGTCATAAGCAGTCGAGTAAATGAGGAAACAATTAACCCTTGTAGGAGTAAGGGAAAAAGTAATCCTATGAGATTAACATAATTCTTACAGCAAAGAATGAGAATACAATATTATACCAATGATGTATTTACTAGATAACTCTAACTTATGCTAGATCTATTGAATTGATAATCCTAGAGAACTTAGCTACCACTCAGCTGAACTACATGGATCTTCGTAACAATTAGTCGTAACTCTACAACAACAACCTAAAAATGATAGAAAGGGATGAGAAGATGAATACAATAAATGAAATTTTTTGTATCTAAAAGGATTATCACATGAGTATGAACATGTTAGTGGATGTGAATGATTGAATTCGAATGATACTACAAGAAATTTGATGAAAGTTTTGATAGCAAAAGATTCTAATAATACTATAGATGAGAATATTGGATTTATATGATAATTTGATCATGAATTTTAAACATGATTATTAACTCTATCGATGAGTCCCAAGCCTTGATAAAAGAATAGGGTTTTGTGTTAGGTGCCAGCCAGTAAGTAAAACCTTGGCAACATCCAACACCATTATTAACTATAGGAATGGTGTGATGAAACTCTCATTCGGTAACATGAAGGTTAAGCTTAATGTTTTTAATGCTGATCAGCAACATTTAGACATCAATGATCCCTGTGATGTCAACTTGATTGAGAGTCTAATTAATGAGAGTCATTCACCATTGTCCATCTTAGACCCACTAGAGGCTTGTCTAATGCATTTTAATGGAGAATTTGATATAGAAAAGTCTATTGAGGAGGTACACAATCTTTTAGATGTTGCACCACTCATGGATACCTTTAAGCGGGGTCCTTATGTGGAACCACTCCCATCAACTAAATCTGTCCCCATACCCTTAATAGAGCAACCACCGTCTCTGAACTTAAAACCCTTGCCTGATAATTTGAAATATTCATACTTAGGCCCAGATGAAACCTTACCTGTAATAATAGCATCAGACTTAGATAAAGAATAGGAGGGAAAGCTTTTAGATGTTCTTAAGGAACATAAAATTGCTCTAGGGTGGACAATAGCAGACATAAAAGGGATAAGTCCAGCCTTATGCATGCATAGGATACATCTAGAAGAAAATGCAAAACCTTCTAGGGAGACTCAAAGGTGACTAAACCCCCACATGAAGGACATTGTTAGAGATGAAGTCCTCAAGCTCTTAGATGTTGGCGTCATATACCCTATCTTTGATAGTACTTGGGTCAGCCCTGTTTAGGTTGTACCTAAGAAATCTGGGGTAACGGTAGTACAAAATGAAGATAATAAGCTAGCCCCTACCAGCATGACCATTGGGTGGAGAGTTTGTATTGACTATTGAAAGTTGAACGCAGTCACGCGGAAAGATCATTTTTCTCTACCTTTCATTGACCAAATGCTAGAGAGGTTAGCCGGACATAGTTATTATTGTTTTCTAGATGGATATTCCAGTTATAACCAAATTCCTATAGCACTAAAGGATTAGGAGAAGACCACCTTCACCTGCCCTTTTGGAACTTTCGCTTATAGATGTATGCCTTTTGCACTATGTAATGCTCAAGCTACATTTCAAAGGTGTATGTTGAGCATTTTCTCAAACATGGTAGAAAGATTCCTTGAGGTGTTTATGGATGACTTCTCAGTATTTGGGTCTTCATATGATGAGTGCTTGCACCACTTGAAGATAGTCCTTGTAAGGTGTCAGGAGAAGAATTTGGTCTTAAATTGGGAAAAGTGTCATTTTATGGTATGGAGTGGGATAGTATTAGGCCACATAATATCACCTAATGGGATAGAAGTCAATAAGGCAAAAGTGGATTTAATAGCCAACCTTCCTCCACCAAGGACGGTAAAAGGAATCAGCTCCTTTTTAGGACATGCTGGCTTTTATAGACTATTCATCAAAGATTTTAGCAAAATTACCAAGCCCATATGTAATTTACTTACTAAGGAGGCCACTTTTGACTTTGATGAGGACTGTAAGAAAGCATTTGAGCGACTTAAGGCTAAATTGACTTCTGCACCTATTATTTGACAACCAAATTAGAACACATCATTTGAAATAATGTGTGATGCATTGGATTATGCCATTGGAGCTGTTTTGGGGCACCGCATTGATAAACTTCCCTATGTGATATATTACGCCAGTAAAACACTAAATGATGCACAACTCAACTATTCCACTACTGAGAAAGAGTTGTTAGCTGTAGTGTTTACTCTGGATATGTGACACCCTGGATTTTTCTACACCATATTTTTACTCTGATCTCTGATTTTAGCGTTCTTAGTGGCGTTGGATCCCATTTTCTGAGTACATTCCAATTATTCAGATTTTAACATATGATTAAATCTATAAAATTCTCCATTTCACAATTCCTCAATATTTTGGAATTTTTAAAATAGGGGATATTATAGGATAAGTTTAGATCTTACCTGTTAGGGTCTAAGGCTATAGTATACTCGGATCATGTGACTTTCAAGTACCTCTTTTCTAAAAAGGATGCAAAACCTAGGTTGATTCGTTGGATACTACTGCTACAAGAGTTTGATTTAAAAATTAGGGATAAGAAAGGTTCAGAAAATGTGGTAGCATATCACTTATCCAGATTAGTGGTGGAGCACACTAGCGATCAAGGGCTTCTAACTGAGTCATTCCCAGATGAACAGTTATTGCACATTTCCCAATTACCTTGGTATGGAGATATTGTTAATTATCCTATTACAGGACAAATGCCTAATCATTGGACCACACAAGATAAAAAGAGATTTTTAACCAAGGTTAGATATTTTACTTGGGATGACCCGTACTTATTCAAGTACTATCCTGACCAAGTAATTAGGAGATGCATACCGATAGTGAACCTAATCAAATCATCTCCTTTTGTCATGATCATGCATGTGGGGGCCATTTCAGCTCTAAAAAGATAGCTACAAAAATTTTGCAGTGTGGATTTTATTGGCCTACCATATTTAAGGATGCACATGCTTACTGTAAAGCATGTGTAAGGTGTCAAAGGTTAAGAAGTTTAGGAAGAAGACATATGATGCCCTTAAACCCAATCCTTGTCATAGAACCTTTTGATGTTTAGGGCATAGATTTTATGGGACCTTTTACTAATTCTTTTGAAAATATATACATCCTCATGGGAGTGGACTACGTGTCCAAGTGGGTGGAGGCTATACCTTGCAAAACCAATGACCACAAGGTTGTGGTAAAATTTTTAAAGTAAACTATTTTTGCACGGTTTGGTACTCTAAGAGCCATAATAAGTGATGGGGGAAAACACTTTTGTAATAAGGTGTTTGAGAATTTAATGAAAAAGTATGGTGTAAACCATAGGATAGCTACCCCATACCACGATCAAACTAGTGGTCAAGTAGAAGTATCCAATAGAAAAATAAAGTAGATTCTAGAAAAGACCATCAATCCTAATAGGAAAGACTGGTCTTTGAGACTTACTGATGCTTTATGAGCTATCGTACATCACATAAAAGCCCTATAGGAATGTCACCCTATCGCTTAGTCTATGGAAAGGCCTGCCACTTACCAGTAGAGTTAGAGCACAAGGCATATTGGGCTATCAAAAAGCTCAATTTTGACTTAGATTCTACTAGCAATCACAGAAAACTCCAACTCAATGAGTTGGAGGAATTGAGGAAAGATGCATATGAGTCTGCATGATTGTACAAAGACCGAATGAAGGCAGTACATGATCAACATATTTTAAGAAAATCCTTCACACCAGGTCAAAAGGTCTTACTGTATAATTCTAGATTGCATCTATTCGCAAGAAAACTTTGATCTCGATGGATTGGACCCTATATAGTATGCACAATCTATCCTCATGGGGCCATCGAGATTGAAAAGGATGGAGAAATCCAAAAGGTCAATGGTCAAAGGTTAAAACCTTTTCTAGAAATGCCTGACCTTGAAATTGAAGAGACACTTTTAGAGACACCTGAGTGTCATGATCCACCTTAGATTACTACTCCAGGAGCCTTGCAGCATATCATCATTGCACTCATTATTATGTCTAGCTGAAGACATTAAACTTAGCGCTTATTAGGAGGCAACCCAAAGGTTTAAAGTATACATCCCTCAACTTTCATATAAAATCTTATGTCTTCAAACATTAGGGACAATGTTTCATTCAGGTTGGGGGGTGTAGATGCACTAGAGATTTTGAGTTTTCTTGAGTTAAAAAAAAAATTGAAAATTTTTGAAATAAGAAAAGAAAAGATTTTAAAGTAGAGTTCCCTTACTATGATGAGAACTGGATGTTCAAAATTTAGTAAATATATTGTTTTCACCTCTTAATGGGAATTCATATGATTAGTTTTGCATATCATTCATGTGTTGAAGCATTTTAGGAAAGTTAATTCTCGGAAACCATTTACACACAGCACATAATCAAGACTACTATAGAGGTATGACTTAGAGACCTTGAGAAAAATCAATGGAGACTTATAACATAGTGAGAGTTTGAGGCTATCTTCTTTGAGAGAGTTATAAGTAATTCTATGAATTCTTTAGCATACATACATTAGTGTGATCCTGTTATCCTTGCTTTGGTTAAACATCAAGAATAAAGTGGAGTAATAGCTTTAATTCCAAAAATTTATTGAATCTGGTAGGCTTTAGGAACCCTAGGAAATGATATAGGCCATCCTTGCTCAACCTAGAGACATAAAGCCTACCCAATATAGTATACCACTAGTTAGCCTTTTGGACATGTTATTGAGCCTTTTCTTTCTTAACCACATTCCCATTAACCCATAATAACCTAGTAAAATAAATAACCACTACCCATCTTCAAAATTAGTAGAGTAGAAAAAGTTCAAAAATAGGACAAAAATTCAAAAAAGTGAGAAAAATTAGTTGTCTTTCTTCCAAAGAAGAAAAAGAAAAGTGAAAAAAAAGAAAGAAGAAGAAATAAAAAGAAAAGAAAGACCAAAGTCTGAAATGAAATTCACTTCAAGTACAAACCAAAAAGAAAAGTTGTCCTCGCAGATATTCATTAAAGACATCTACTCAATTTTGAACCTTTGAATTCTTTATACCTTTCTTTTCTAAACTTGACCTAAGCCTACATTTCGTCCTAGTTAAAGACCTATTGATCTTAGGTGGACATAGCCTTAAAAAGGAGATAAAAAAGAAAGAATTAAGGTAAAAGACCCCTAATATTCTTGGTGATCAACATCCACTCTTATGGATCACTTTACTTTGTCTCATGATCGTTAAAAAGAATTATGTGAACCATTAGTTTGTTGGATTCGGTTACATAATGAGCGAAATATGTTTAACCCCTTATCTGAGAGTTTTATTTCTGAGCATATACCTATAAGGATTTGAGGTCAAGGCATATTTTCAATGGAATGTAAGCATATCCAATTAGAAGTCAAGATTTATGTGACTGTACACACACATATGCACTCTGAGAAATAGCTTAAATAAAATGTCTTTAATATGTGTATGGTGTGTAAAATTATCAAATCTTCTTCATTAAGTTGTGAAAAATTGGTCAATATACTAATGAATGAGAATTCTCTGAGATAAAATAAGGAACTCAACTTTATAGAATTTTGTGGGTATATTCACTGCAAACCCTCACGAGGCCTAACTCATCAACTAGGGGTTCAAGGGCTTGTTGCATGTGCTAAATGCGATCGTGAGTATCTACGAAAGTGGCACTTGGTACAGTTTTGTGTAAAATAGTTGTCTACATGTTTTGCTAGGGACTAGCAAAATGCTGCTTGGGGGGTGTGTTAAGTGTTTAATTTTGGCTAGAAGACCCCTAGTTTAGCATTAAATTAGATCATCTAACCATCCAAATTGCAAAATTTAGCTTGATTGACCATCCAAACCTTAACTTTCTCAAAATCAATGGTTAGATGATCATTAGAGCTTATTAGAGGATTAATGTATGCTTTTGATGATTTTAATTTAGTCTTTTATTTTGCAGATTAACTAAAGGAGGGTTGGATGGATTAGATCTAATTTCAATGATGCAGATCAAGTAGAGATCAAGAGGAAGAGTCCTAATTGAAATAGAAGAGGAAGAAGAGTCCTAGATAGGGATAAGAGGAGTTTGTTGGAGAAAAATAAGGAAAAAAATTTATAAAGAGGGGAACTGTATGAGTAGGGAGGGGAGTCTTTTTGGAGTTTTGAGTTTTTAGGTTTCATCTTTTGCTTTCCTTATTCACCAGTTTGTTTTCCTGCTGCCCTACTCCTTTGTCATCTTCTATTTATTTTGTCTCCTTTTTTCATTGTCTTGCCCAAACCTTCCTTCTCCCCATTACCCGTTCATTCCTGCCCATATACATTCTTTATTCCTTTTTTCTGCCCAACATCTATGCACAATCCAGCCATCACACTGCCACACCACCATTTTTCTTCTCTTCCTCTTTAACCTCTACAGTCCATGTTCACACACCAGAACCCACCTTCCATTCCTCCACTTACATCCCACGCACCAACCCCCTTCTTTCTCTTTTTCGTTTCTCTTTTCCATCCCACATTCGGCACTAATTCTGGAATGTTAAAGTTCCCTTTCCATTCATACTCTACTTTACGTTTTCCCAGTTACCTCCCACCTATTGTTGTTTCAAGTCCTTGTCATCACCTTCTTTATTACCGCACCTTCCCTATCAACAATCACCGACACCTGCCTCCCCCCTATCCTCCATCTCCATCAGCCATGCCTCCATAGCACCAGACACACCCCAGGCTCCGCTGCTTGTTACGGCTAGCCATCCCAGTTTTCTTTTCACCATCGTTTCCACCAGCCAAGCCGCACGGTCCAAAGCAAGAAACCCAATCTGGGTTTTCTCATGCTTCCCCCTCTCTTCTCCTTCTTCCCTCCTTCTTCTTCTTCTTTCTCTCCCTTCTTCCTTCTTCCCCCTGCTTCTCCAGTTTTCTCATCATTTTCCTTTGGTTTTTGCTAAAAACCAGAAATCCACTTCATTTCCTTTTCCTCTCCTCTTTCCTCTTCCCTTTCCTTCTTCTTCTCCCTCCTTCTAGTCTTCTTCACCTTTCCCCTCTCCTCTTCTTCCTTCTTCCCCATCATTTTCCTCTGGTTTTCGATCAAAACCAGAAATCTGGCAAGATTCCAATCTTGCCCTCATCAGATCTATTTAATTCCTCTTCTATCCTCATTTTAATACCAACTATATCCTCAATTTAATTCCATCTGTCCCTGACTATTCTAGTTCTGTTTTATCTGTATTCTGCTACCCAAGGACAATGTTATCCGAGAATGCTTATTTAGTTTATTTTCTATTTTTTTTGGAATTAGAATTTCTAAAAATTGCAACAGTTAAATAAATTGAGAATTTTTATTTCATTGTTAAGTTAATTCTATTATATTCTTTATTTTTATTTTTATTAATTGAATTTTATGTAAAACTCCAATATTCTAAAGCAAGTCCCTGTGGGATCAACCCGTACTTGCATAGTTATGCTACAGTAGCCCACGCACTTGCGAAAAACATCAACAGGTATCAGAGAACGAAATGAGATGGGGGAAGCTATCCTCAATTTTGCTTGGGCATATAACCTAACGCTTGCAAAAACATTCTTTAATAAGAGGGATTAATACTTAATAACCTTTAAAAGTTGACTCCATAAAAGCAAAAAAGACCTTTGTTTAATGTAGGAATACCAAAAGATCAATGTGTAAGGATTGTAAGGTGATACCTCATGAGAGTTTAACTTCACAACATAGATTAATGATTATGTATAACCATATTAAAAGATAGAAGAAAAGAAATAAACTCAATAGGTATCCAAAAACTAAGTGGGAGGACTTAAAAGGAGAGAAAATAACATCACTCCAAAATAAGTTGATGGTAGAAGAAAAATGGAACAATGAAATAGAAGCAAACACCATGCAGATTAATATTGTTGAGTCCATTAAGAAAGCAGTAAAAGATGTCCTAGGAGTATCTAAAGATAAAAGGCAATTAGTAAAGGAAACTTGGTGGTGGAGTGAAACAATGCAAAAAGTTATTAAAGAAAAATGAGTGTATTTTAAAGAATGGTAGAAGACTAGAAATAAAGAAAATTATAACCAATATAAGAATGCTAAAAATATTGCTAAGAGAATGGTAAGCAAGGCTAAATTTAAGGCATATGATGATCTTTAAATAAACTAGGATCAAGAGAAGGTGAGAAATATACATTTAAACTTGCAAAAACAAGAGAACAAAAGGGTAAAAACTTAGACCATGTTAAGTGCATTAGAAATGATGATCAAAGGGAAGTTTTAAAGATGATGAGATCAAATAAAGGTGGGAAAGTTACTTTCAAAAATTGCTAAATGACAATTGCCCCAAAAAAATAGAGATTGAAAGTATAGTAAACCTAAATAGCATTAGTCATTATAGATACAACTGTAGGATTAAAATACCTAAAGTGAAAGAGGCCTTGAAAAAGATGAAATCTAGAAAGGCCTTGGGGCCCAATGGTATACCAATAGAGGTTTGGAAGCATATGGGAGATATTAGAGTAGTTTGGTTGATAAAGTTGTTTAACAAGATTATTAAAAAAAAGCTAGATGAATGAATGAAGAGCTCCATTGTACCAATTTATAAGAATAAAGAAGACATACAAAGCTTCACATTATTAGGGGATCAAATTTATGAACCACATTATGAAACTTTTTGAAAGAGTGATTTAGAAGAGGCTACAGTATGAGACAAATGTATCAGAGAATCAATTTGGTTTCATGCCTTGGAGGTTTACCATGGAACGTATTTTCTTATTAAGACAATTTTTAGAGAAATATAAGAGAGGAGGAAGGACCTCCACATGGTCTTTATTGACTTAGAGAAAGCTTATGATAGGGTCCCTAAAGAGTTAATATGGAGGGTGTTGGATGAGAACGGTGTTTCGCGAGGGTATATAGACATAATTAAACATATGTATGATGGAGCAATAACAAATGCTAAGACCACTAGTAGAGAGACATGTGATTTTTCTATCATTGTAGGATTGCACCAAAGATCGGCATTAAGCCCATACCTTTTCCCGTTGGTTATCAATGAGTTAAAAAAACATTTGCTTAGGGAGATTTTATGGTGCATGCTATTTGCAAATGATATAGTTTTAATTGATGAGACAAAGGTGGGGGTAAATACAAGGCTAGAGTTATGGATACAAGCATTAAAACCTAAAGGATTTAAAATTAGCTAAACTAAGGCAAAGTATATGGAATGCATTTTTAGCAAGAAGAGGAGTGGGAATATAGCACTAGTAAAGATTGATAATCAAGAACTCCTCATAAAAGACCACTTTCGGTACTTAGGATTGATGGTTCATGAGAGTGAAGAGATTAGGATGAAGGTTACTCAGAGAATTTGAGCAAGTTGGAACAAATGGAGATGTGCATTTGTAGTTTTGTGTGATCAGCATGTGCCGCTCAAACTAAAAGAAAAATTCCATATGATGGCTATAAAGCCAGCCATGCTCTATAGATCAGAGTGTTGGACAGTTAAGGAGCATCATGTTCATAGCATGACAAGGCGAAAATGAGGATGTTGAGATAGATGAGTGGCAAGATAAGAAAGGAAAGAATTAGGAAAGAAAATATTATACAAAAATTAGGAGTAGCACCAAAAGGTACCAAGAAGATTTGGACATGTTCAACGAAGTTTGAAAATGGCACCTATTAGAAGGAGTGAGGCAATGCAAGTAAAAGGTTCTAAAAGGATAAGGGAAAGGCCCAAAAGTACACAAATAGAAGTGGTGAGAAAAGATTTAAAAACTTTAGGACTAAATGAAGCTATAGTACTTAATAGAGGGGAATGGAGGAATAAGATTCATGTGGCTGACCCCTAATTGGGATAAGGTCTTGATGATGATGATGAATGAATGAATGAATCCTTAAGGTAGAGGATTGTGGTATAGAAGTATGTAGATAGAGAATTAGAGCATGAATACTGTAAATAAATTTGAATGATTCTAAATGATATTGAAAAGATCTATAAAATTGTTGTTGTCAGGATTACCAATGTTATCTAGAAGTATCTGATTCATAATGTCCTTAGACCCATAAGTGTGGATATAATTTATATTAGGTATAGCAAATTTAGTAGAAAGACGAATCTAAGTGGACAAAGAAGAAGGATTTGATTTCGAGGAGACGCAAGATGTAAGTAATCACATTGGTTAGATATGGAATAGTAAAGCAAGTTAAGAAGATCGTAGATTTAACATAGTTAAGGAAGATGACTATAGATTAAGTTCAGACATCAAAGATGAAAGATGCTTAATTGTTTTTCCAAATTGAAAGATGAGTCAATCAAATTTGAAAGATTATACAAGATCAAGCCAGTGATTTTATTGCAAAAGAGTAAAGGAGAAGTACAATAGGTGACTAAAGTATAGTTTGAAAGCAATGGAGTAGTGAAACTAAGAATAGGTGGTATGTTCCAAAGAATAATCAGAATTACTGCAAAAGAATTATGTTCAATGTGGAATTAAATTCTAAAACTACTTTTACTACTAAACATTTTCATTTACCTAATTGGATAATCTTAAGAAAACGACGATTTGAATTGCTGAAACTAGAATTCATGAGATCCAATATTTTTCTAAGAGACAACACTGGTTATTCTTGTCAATAAGAGGATGAGTTGATAATACTTCACATTACTATTAAATATATAAATGGAGTCATGATGAAGAATGGGAAGTATCTATTTAAAATAAGCAACCTATTCGATCAACCTTCATCAACTAGAATCTTCTTAAGAATCAATCTGTCTTAGTATCTTCAGATGAAAATCAGAACAGGTGACACTTCAAGCTCATTACTCAAAATTGGACATGAGCATCATTACCTTTGAATGATGTCTTTTTAGGTTGACAAGTAGTCCAACTAAATTCATATTACGTATAAATAGGGTACTGCAGCCATTTCTTATTAAAAAAAACTTGTTATTCCATAAGTTATATAATATATCAAGACCAAGTTATTTATGAGATTATAATCATGTTAGATCTAGTGATAGCAAAGGTAGAAGTGAAGTAGGAAAACATCTCAAATGGGAAAAAAATACAGAGTTACTTAAATCTTACTGGATACTACAGTAGTCTATTGAAGGAATGTCACCTTACCATTGACTAGTTGGATGAGGAAGGATATGAGATTAGTATGAGTTAGCATGTTAAAGACAAGTTTCTAGAAAATTTAAGAAGCCAACTATTAATGAAGCTTGCATTACCTCCAAGTAGTTGAGTTTTAATGGTTGTCAATAATATCTCTAATGAATGATTGAAGAATGTGTCGATATAGAATGAGAAAAGAGAAAAGATGTTTATGAGAGGTGAAAAGAAGTAGCTTGATACAAGTAAGGTAGTAATGCGGTAAATTACTCATTGCAAAAATGATAGTGTATCTACCATTGAGAATCTTTTAGATACATACAAATAATATTGAGACACAAGCTCTGGTTGAGGAACTAGGTCTCACATGAGAAGTAGAAGATATTATTCAAACACATGAAAGATTTGTAGGGTCAACAAACTTATAACTGAAATAAGAACTCGTTAGAAAGACCTATCATTCACGGTACATCAATGGTTAAGATGCTATAAAGGTATTCTTAGTCTTTTGGGGCAGTTATAATGAAATGGAATGAAGTAAGAAAAGTACATAAATCGACACCTGACGTGAAAATAAATGGATACAAAATATCAAAGTGAACATCAGAAGTAGCATAAAAATAAAAATTTTAAGTTTGGAATCATATTGATTAAAATAATTATAAGATTTAGAATAGAATGAAAGGACAAGTAAATTTCTTGGATTGAATGTTCTTTCTAAAATCATTTAATTGAAGTTGTTGACTTGAAACTAAAATTGACGATAAAATGATAAAGACATATTTAAAATTGTTTGAGAAATGACATAAAAATTTCATGTATTTCATAACTTAGGATCATGCTAGTGTAAGTATAGTTTTGTTCCATTAGGTTAAGTTACATTCATAGGAAGCATGTTAGTATAAATGGTTGTTAAACTTATATTGAATTTATGTTTTAAAGTTTATGATTTAATTTTTGTGAAATTTTATTAGTAAATTCAATTGTTAAGTAATTGTTAAGATATGATGAACATAAATCACCAAAAATGTAAATAATGGAATATAAAGGTTCATGGACAATTAAGATGAGTGAATGACTTTGACTTAATATTAGTAAGGGCTATGGTTAGTAGGACAATATAAGAATTATCAAATCCTTAGCCCAAACTAGGAGAATAATAAACCCCACAAATGACATTTTAAATGTTTAGGGATTTAATTAAAATCAATCAGAAAGAAAACTTAGGGTTAAAATGCTCATAGGAACCTTATGAAAGGTTTAGCTAAGATCACTCTAGTGAATCCTAAACCTGGTCGTTAATGGGGTTCTCTAATAGAGCCACTCTCTTCCCCTACCTTCCGTTGATGTTTGTGAGGTCCAAATGCCTCCTTACATGAGGAGAGAAGTAACAACTTTGTGTTCAACCATTCAGCTAGTAAGCCTTAGCCAATTGGAAATAAGATGAGCAGTCTAGACTTAGGATTAAATAAGTTATCTTCAGCCAATAAAACATTAACTAGTTGAATAATAATAATAATAATAATAATAAGAGCATAAAAGGTTAGTAAATTATCTAACCCTAATAAAAATTGTATATAAAAAAATAATGATCAAACAAGATCCATAGGATCTTGAATGATCAAGAACAATAAGAAGCCTAATGTCATATTTTATTATGTATCTATGTATGTATGTTGAAGACAAATCTAGATAAAGAATCCAAACCATTGATCAAATATGATTCAAGAAAGAGATCCAAGATCATCCTCCTTAGGGATGATCAAACAACTAAACTTAGATCAAAGAAGAACTAGATGGTAGAAGATCTAAGCCCTTGATCTTTTTCAACAAATATAATTTGTTGATCAAAGGATCTATGAAAGATCAATATCAAAGAAAAGAATACACAAAGACTTAGAATAGAAAATACTTAGATCTAAAAGATTAGAAGATCATTCTAACCATTAGATCTATTGATCAATAGGAAAGATACTATCTGAGGAAGATAGATCATCATAGGACAAAAGATCTAGATCCTTTATATCAAAGGACAAGATTAAACAAAGAAAATAGATAGGATCAAAATTATAGGATTATTCAGATTGTATAAATATTGACAGTATGTATGGATTTATAGATTATATATGTTAGTCAAGATCATGGAAGATCTGAAGAGATGGATCACTACTTGAAGGTAGGAGGATTTTATGAATGCATCTACATGAGATATACATGTTGAATACATGATCTTATGTCTAGAAATGTTGACAAGTGTAATGTAAATACTTGTATTGTATCCTTTGAAAACCCTTATGATCCAACCAAAACACATATGAAATGGTTAAGTTAGAATTAAGGAAAAAACTCTAAGTGAATAGGAAACTACAAGATATTCCAGCCCTAAGTAAACTGACAGATTATCTGACACCTATGAGAATTACTTTACATATAAGCATGGAGGCTTGTGGTTTTGTTTTAAATAAGTGTAGGCCTGGGGATGTTATGCTAGGAGAGTTAGTAGGGCTTGGCCACCCACTCTCTAAAACTTGTTATGATATGGATGCCAAGCCTAAGGCTAAAAGTTGGGTGGGACAATTATGGGAAGGCCGCCACTGTGACAGCCATGGTCCCCCCATACAGACATCAATATTGTGATTTTCACCAAGAATAGTTAGGTGGATTATTGAGCAGTTATCTAAGCACGCTGGTACAGATTCTGATTGCATGCATAGCAGTCCTTTGAGTATTTTTCCATTATGATGCATGGAATAGTGAAATGCCTTATGATATGGCATGATAAGATGCCGGGTAATCGTGGATTACTGATACTGCCTAAATGAGGGGAGGGTGCTTGTATCAAATACTGCCCCCCTCCACTTAAGGCATTTCATTTTTTAGTTTTTTTTTCTATCTTATTTTTACAAAAATGCCCCTCATATTTAAATCCTCATATATCCTCCATCCAAATTCTAATTTTAGTATTCTATGTTGTTGGATTCGTATCAATGCATACATTCCAAATTTAATAGTTTCAAGTCCAAATTCTAATTTTCCAAGGTTTACTTCCATAGATTTTAATTTCCATGACATTAAATTCCCATTTTTATTTTCATTAAAAGTATAGTATAATTCATTAAAAATGGCCCAAAATTTTATGGGTGCGAAAATAATCATTTTTTTAATCTCAGTATAAAGCCCTCTTCGTTTGCCACCAAACCTGCTTGCTTCCTTTCTCGATCACTAGCAGACCTACTCGTTTTCCCCTCTTTGACCAGCAATGCCCACCCGAATCTCTCTGTATTCCTTTCTTCCTTCTAACCTACTAGCAACTGACCCACCATCAACACGTACAACACCAAAATGCAGCTCCAACAATGGGGAATGTTTTCTCCTTCTTCAATGCACTAAACGATCTCCCCATCTCTCGTTGTTCCTCCTCTTCCCTCCTCCCACGTAGACCAATGCAGCCCCCATTTCCCTTCTCCAATCGACTGCACCAGCCCTTTCCTCCCTATCTCTTCTCATCCTTCCTATTCCATTCGAAATTCACCATTAACAGTGGCTTTGAGATGGTGAACAGGGACATCAATCTCCATCATTGAGATGCCTCGGGTTTTCTAAAACTATTTTCCATATATTATAATAATAATATGTTTAGTAAAATAGGTGGGATCCTTGAAGGAGAAAAACCAATATCTAATATAATTACAATAATCATTCCAAAGGAATTGCCAAGAGAAAATCCTGAGGGTCATCTAAATCCAAATCCACGCTATAAATAAAACCAAGGTAATATAATATAAAGCAAGCTCAATCAAAACCATAACATGGTTAAAACATCAGTCATGATAAGGGATAACAGTAAAAACAATGTACATAATCCCTAGGCTCCCATCCATGATCACCACCTCCACTCGCATCTGTAAACATATATACACAATACATATAAGAGTTAGGTCCAATACCTTCCTCATAACAAGTATGTAAAGACAACCCAAAAAGAAGTCCAATGACAAGTAAAATGAAGCATACATCAGCCAATCTCTGAAGTAATAGTAGTAGATGGTCCTCATGGTCCCCTCACTCAATGTTGCTCCACCTACTTACCCTTAGCGCTATCACACTCTAAATCTAAGGCATTGCAAAACAAAGCAATGCCCTAGCTAGATATTGCTTGCGTAGGTGATCACATTTAATAAGAATGCAATCAAATAGTGTGATGTAAAAATATCAATATCACTGCAAGTCTCATGGAGTAAAACATTTATAGTATGTCAAATCATTAATCATCCATAGTAAATAGCACATGAAGGATCATGAATCTAAACAAATCAAAGGCGGTCAAAGCATAGTTTATGCCAAAACATAAAGATATCATATCCAATCACCATGGCATGCAAGACATGAATAATGCATGGTCATGCATCTGTTAGAATCAAATAAAGATCAGTTTCATCACAAAAAAATATGAATGCATGTCATGACAAATAGGGCGCTATACAGAATCATGCCCAAGAGTGTCCCACTACACTCATATCACTGGCAATTAGTACTCATTCTAATTCCAGGGTTCCACACCTGTAGCTCACGCACAAGTAGCTCCCTCAACCTATAGGCTTGCCCACATCTGGCTACTCACATAGGCTTCACCCAATATATCCATATCACATGAGCATACAGAATAAAACTATGGGCTACTATGTTGTAATGGCAACCACTCCAGGATCTCAACGATTGCCACTCATTGTCTACACCAAAACAGAAGACTTCCTCCATCTCACATGGGGGGACGGACCTGTAGTGGGGATTACCCATGATACCACCTCCTACATACGTTGAAGTTATAGGGCGGGCGGCTAATCCTACAACCCTCCTAACATAGTACCCACTAGGCAGAAATACCCATCATAAAATAGCACCAAATACGAGATAAATCATAAGAGTTTTCATGCGTAGTCAATCTCAAGAAGATCAAATCAAGACGTGCTAATACATCATAAATCGTACCTTAAAACAAGGTATAAACCATGTGGAGCAAAAAATCATAACGTTAATCATGTATGATGAAGGTAATCTCATGAAAACATGATACGATATAAAATCCATGCTTCAAAGTTTCCAAGTAATTATGTCATGATCCATGAAATCAAAAAATTATTAAATGCAATCCCCTACCTCAAATACACGGTACTCCTAATCATGTGTTTAAACTGTCTCAACTCATGCTCTCTGAAGTACCTGTCAAACCATAGTATCACACTGAGTCATCCACTACTCTCATGGAGTCTTCATTATTCATCTAAATCTTTATCCATTCACTCGGTATTCTCAAATCCCCAAAAGCACATTGATCCAAGTGATGATCTCTCTAATCTAACAATTAATCCTAGATTAACAACCCAAATTGTCTATTAACCCTTAATCAAGCTAATCCTGGGCTAGATGTTGGTCTTTCTAACATCTAGACGATCATCCATCATCTTTGATCATCAATCTAAGTTATGATTTATCAATTAGTGTTCCTTGATCAATGAAAAGTCAATTTCTTTCATCTTATGAAGTTTGAAGATGATCCAACATTTAGATCGTTCTTTATTACTTAGATATGATATTTGATCATCAATTATAATCCTTTCCATCATAATCAACCCCATTTCTATGTTTAGGATTACACATCAATCTGACAGTTAGATCACTCTTTGATTAGCTAGTGCTAAGGAACATGATCAGATCAGCAGTCAAGATTACTTTTCTAGATAATTACTTCACATCTATTCTTCTAATTCCCTATATCATCTCATATTTGATGTATGCAATTAGTTTTTATTGTATATTATTTTGTGATTTGATCAATTTAAAAGTGGTCAAATTAAAGTTTTAATGCTAAATCTAGGTCTTCGTCATCGAGGAAAACTCAACGGATGTCTCCGATCATGATTTGGACCTCTATAGCTCTCACAATTGAGATTTTAGTATTTCAGATCAAAAGGATGGTCAAGAATTAATCCTAGATTAATTAAATTCAAAAATGGCATCATGGGGATGCACGCATTCATGATGTATATGCAAAACACGTCCTGCATGCGTCTCCATCGCTAGGATGCACGCACACCTGGAACGCATCTTGCGTGCATCTCCATCACTAGGATGCACATGCATGATCCCACATAGCATAGTGCATCTCTGACAGGCATCCTCTGTGTCTAGAATGATGTCGCCATCACCGGAGAAGACAATAGGATTTCGGTCATCGCCGACGACGCATATAGTCTCCAAATTTGATGATTTTTATGTATTTTTTATTGGATTTTTGTGTGTTTTTGTTTTGTGACATATCAACTGATTTCTCCTAAATCTAGGGTTTTTAACTGATTTCATGAAGTTTATAAATAATTCCCCCTTCTTACTTTTTTTTAGTTTTTCAGCTTTATCAATCGTTGGATCTTCTTGAAATTTAAAGATTTTGTTCTTGGGTTCATCATACACAAAATGAACAATTCATACTACTAATCTAACATCTCTATGGGGACTGTTTTCCATAGAAACAGTAAGTTCCAAGTGTTCACCAGAAAATAGCATTTTCTTGCCTTTTTCGGTATTAATAGGTCGAAAAAACAAGAACGCAGTGGCCGAAAAGAAAAAGGGGAAGGGAGGAAAGTAGCCTACCTCATTGGGGCAACAAGAACAACAGGTTCCATCACCGAGAAGAGGAGACTCGCTATAGCATCATGTCCATCGACGTCGAGGTATCATCTCCGGTGCCATCACTAGTGGCACGAGGAATGGGGTAGAGTAAATTCAAGGGGAAAATTGAGAGGGGAATAAATGAGGGGGGAAATACATAAATATCTTATTTTATTTTTACATTAAATGCAGGTATGATTACTAGCATTAATGGCTGGTAATCACCACCATACCCCCTCATAAACGTCTATCAGGTGTGGGTTTCAGAACCTAATTTGTGGGCCCCATGCATAAATTCTCCATTTTGCCCTCCTTAATTTATTTATTAATGTCAAAATTAAAATAATTAGCAAATTTTCATCCAGTCTCTGACTTTAGCATTCTAGGTATCGTTGGACTCCATTTCTCATGTACATTCCAAATATTGAGGTTTTAGTCCATGATTCTATTTCAAAGATTTTCAAATTCTCTAGGAGTTCAATTTTCACAAAACTTCATGAATTGTATAATTAGGCATTTATATAATTCCCAAAAATGGCGCATGTTACAATCATGCATAGACAAGGGAACATCTCAAATCTGAGATTTGAGTAGTTCATCACCACCGCCACCATCAAATGGCCATACTCTTTTGGAATGCCAACAATCATAGGTGTGTTAATCATTAGATTTGAACTAGAATAGTCACAGTGATGGTAGCATATCTCCAACTCATGCAGGAAGAAGGACAGCTCAGATCAAAGACTTAAGACATTCATAGCCATCCAAGTGATGCAAGAAACAAAACCCCTCTGGTTATTTGATGATCCAACTATTGACTGAGGAGATCTCGCATGACCAACAGTGAACTTCAATCTAAAAATCCTAGCATTGATCCACACAAGGAATTAAGCATTAGAGGTAGAATTTATAACCAATTCTTGGTGAATTTTGAATTTTGTAGCATACATCTTAATTTCTATAAATGTACAGTTAGGATTCAGTTATAAATCATGAAAAATAGTAAATCATACCTTGAAGGAGGACACTCAATGCCAATCAACTGTGGAATGAGTTGATCTAGATTTATGGATAGCAATTTGTGAATATCCATCTACCCATGCTTGGATTAGACATTGGAAATGCTTATCCACATGACGTACCATAGATAAAAAAAAAAAAACCTACAATTTCTATTTTTATAAAATTAAAAATTATCCAATGGTTGGATCAATAGAAAACTGAGCATCCCATAGTGAACAATAAATAGACTAATGTGCACATGGATCTAACCATCCAAACTTGGATCAAGTTGTCGATCAATAAGCAAAGTGACTGCATTGAAAAATTAGAAATCCATTAGGTCATGGTTTAATGATTAGAAGGTTCATAAAAAATCTAATCATTGGATCACGATCAGATAATTAGAAAGATGATGTGATACTTTTTGCATGATAATAAGAAATCCAACTATTGGATAGTTTAATAAGCTGAGATCTAGCTTATGACAATAAAAGGCAACATTTTATCACTTATCAAACCATGCAAATGGCTAATCAATAGTTAAAGATTGCTGATTCATAAAGATAGCAGGCTATAACAATGCATATCAGTAGGATGATTAAATGATAAATTGGACTATTGATTTGAAATTAACAACTTAGATATGAGTTTCTAATGCTTGAAAAATATCTAATCAATGATCCATGATTGGGAAGGTAGATTGATAAGCTAAATGGCTGAGATAGAGAGAACTAAAGAGGTATTTAAGACAAATTTATAGAAATTTAATGGTTCAATGATCTAGGATGATCTAGACCATTAGATCATAATTAAATATAAATATCTAAGTGCCATATGGGTGAGACATTGCAAGCTCAAGTCATATTCTATGTACCGATGATAGGCAAGGACATGTTTTCAATTCAATATCTTTCAACAAAACATTTAAATCTTATGGATAGAATAAATGCTTGGTGATGGTAAATTAGACAATTGGTTTTGACTATAACATGGTGATCTAATATCACTAATTTAGTTTAGATTTATATGAATATAATGCCAAAATTCAATCCTTTAGTAGGGTATATCATGCAAAATAGCAATTGTTTAGTAGTATGGGGTATCCCTCACCTCCCTCACAAAGTTTGTACCACCTATACCAATGGGTGATATCAATCATCCATTTCCCAACCTCTATATTAAGTGGTTCTGACTCTGGCCTTTTCTTCTCTAGGTGGCTCTTTCCATATGTTGTCCCCTCAAGGATGAAACCTTCCAATTTAAAGATTACTATGATGCCAAATACGTTGTCTTTATTTTTCTTAAATTTCCATATGTGAAACTACTAGCTACTTTTTCATTAGAAAGAAAGAAAGAAAATTATATTCTCACTGCTTGCATTCACTTACTACCTCCCTCTGCTGAAATTTATGGGCATTTATAATTACTTTTATGGTTTTCTACCATAAAAGTCAACATTTCGCAGCTATAAATCTCAAAAAGCTAGTATGACCAAAGTAAGGTGAATATAAGGGGTATGTAGTGCTTGCTATTGTGGAATCAAATCTTGGCTAACTAATACTAGTTACATAATAGTATAAACGATCAAGGTCATTCATATATATGTATATATAAATATTATAATATATGTATATATATATATATCATATACCTTTCATATTCATTATGGGTTGGTTATAGAATCCAAGAAGACCAATTGAAGAAATAATTGAAAAATGAAATGAGTACAAAAATGAGAAATAATTATAATTCTATTTCACATTTTGTTCGTTTGGGTTTGATTGTGTCATCGCTTTATAATTTAGATTAGGTTTAACATTGGATGAATTATATTACTAATATGAACCCAGAAAAGGAAATGGTAGGTACAATTAGTCCATGAACAATCAACCATCGCACTGTAAAAATTGGATAGGTTCAATCTACCGTCATTGAGAGTCGACAAGAGATTCCATTAATAATTGCTATTTTGATCCTTTGGAGCAACTCGATAAATTCAATAGATCCTTTAGGAGACCTCAATGATCGTAGATGGAACCTATCCAATTTTTACTTTGTGAGGGTTGATTGTTCATGGACTAGTTGTACCTTCCATTTCTTTTTCTAGGTTCATATTAGTAATATAATTCATCCAATGTTAAACCTAATCTAAATTATAAAGCTATGACACAATCAAACCCAGGGGAACAAAATGTGAAATAGAATTGTAACTCTTACTCATTTTTGTACTTGTTGTTTCATTTTTCAATTATTTCTTCAATTGGTCTTCTTGGATTCTATAGATAGCTCTTCAACCAAGTGAATGTTCCATCAATTTGATATGCTCAAATACCAAATTTTACAAATTGACTCATACTTATAGCAATAGAAAATGCTTTCAGGACATGGAGATCTAATCTATACACCATTTCCAGCCTGTCTTAGAGTGGCTAGCCACCAAACTTGATGACCATTGGATATTTGACTCAATTCATTTATGTTTTTAAATTATATCCACTAAAATTTTTAACCAAAAGGTTAGTAACTAGAAGCCTTCAAAGGGCATAAATTTTTAAAGATAACCTAAATAAGGAAAAATAAATAACATGAATGGTTAGGGTCACCCAAATTGGGGCTATCTAGGTTATGTCCTCTTCGAACAACATCCTTTTCTGACATCTGGTAAAGGAACCCTAAGGTGATTAGGAGCCAAAGGTTAAATTCTTAGAGTCCACACCCAAGGGCATGTAAAGAAGCATACGTCCACTTGTTTTCCATTCTAGATTGCATTTTTTTTTATCGATCTAAGCATTTAATGATGTTCAATAATGGCTTGGAAAGGTTAACGACCAAATTTTGGCCGTTTATTAGACACTTTTATTGTAAGTTTCTCCGAATTGAAAATCACAATCATTGATTTTTGTTAATTTTTGCAAAGACCCAAAAATAAGTGGTTGGATATTGAATGCATTGATTTCACATGTGTTATGTAAGTATTGTATACTAAATATGCTAAACTTATTAGATCTTCCAAAAAAAATTTGTAGGATGATAAGAAGTGGGTCTGGACTCCTACCATGACTCAAATTTATAAATTTATCTATCTATCTCATATCACATCAGCTCATCTCATCCCAAGCACCACTAACCCATAAAATATCCCTCTCCAAGAATTAAGATATAAATAATATCTAGGACTAGATAATGACAATATCTTAGGACTGGATAATAACAATATCTTAGCCATTTATCCAGGCATGCCTGGCCCCTGGCTAGTATAACACTAATTACAAATTTACAATGAAACATAGACCCCTATATACATTTCTTCCTCAGACAACTTAGACTGTTATATATGAAGTAAATAAAGACCAGCAGAATACTATGCAATTTTAATATCTTACGGATGCACCTTGCATAAGCTTCCTCGAGAAAACAGGGATCTTAGGAAGGACGGAAATAGGCAGACAGAGAACAGAAGGTCAAAACAACGGTGAGACTGAGCAGGAAAATTGCTGCAGCTAATGAGACAATCGCCCATGGGTTACTAAAATAATCATGAACATGCTTCGCACGCCACATATAGTACTTTGACAATAATCTGACTTTACCCCGACACATGTAAAGCATCTCCTTCGAATAGGAACTACTCCCTTGGAAATCTTATTGAAGAGCAAAGCAACTTCTTTATCACTGCCACATCCATGTTCAAAAAATCCCAATTTCATTAAGTATTTCACATCCTTCCTCGTATTGACGACAAAATCCATGACGATCACGGGTACCGTGAAGTAAAATTGTTTGATGAGGATTAGCATTGCTCCCATGCTATCTGGTTTCTGAAGAAAGAACTCGAGGAATCTTCGACGAATAAATACGAGATTTTCGTCAACTCATTACTTTTCAGACGTAAATCACGTCCCTGCTTCTTCTTAAAGATGATTCCTGCCTGTTAAAGCTTTGTTGCCGAAGGGATCCGTAGGCTGAAAGCTGCGATTGCCAGAAGTAGCATAATCTGAAGGATCTTATAGAAGTTGCTTGTCAACCAAATGAAGCAAATGGCAGAGATCGCAAGGAAAAAAAATTTCGTTGATGAGTAAGTCGACAATCTGCGAGTGACGCTTGGAAAAGTGGATTGCAAGCATGGTGAGCTTCATGGTTGAAGGTTGGGCTCTTGGGTCCGGGGGCGGGTGAGGGAGGGAGAGAGAGATGGGGTCAAACAAGCGTCGCAAGACAGAAAGGAAGCCGATCTTGTAAGAGCAGCAGATCATTGGTTAGTAATGGAATAATCCAATTTGCAGAACTAGGGTAGCCATAATAAGATTGATAATTTATAAGGAGATCGATGATGAAGATATCGTCAAGAACCATCATCTCCTCGACTGGTAGGGGTTGCGATCGATGACGTCCGAGTAGGCCCTTCGGATTTGTGACTCCAATTTCTTCGTCTCTTGGACTAGAAGCTAATGTGTTGTTTTGTGAGAGACTGCTATTTAGACCGAGTAACTTGTGGATTCCATGGCTTTGAGGTGTGGTTTGTCATTGACTCTGTGATATGGTCCAAAGGAAGCGATTTGGAGCTAGTAGGCTTCCATGTGGCCTTGATGAATGCATTTAGGGACTCGGTAGATGCAACGTGCCTTCAGACGCTATGGCTTTCTCAGGGCTTGGAGTTTGTTTGTAATGGAGATTACGCATGGATGATCCATGGGGTGGGCTTGTGCCTCATATTGTTTTCAATGCCATTCTTCGGTCGATAGACTGGGAGCTTTTTTCATTGCTACTCTTCCTTAAATTTGTGATGTTCTTGCTTCTTGTGTTCTTAGAATCTTGAGTTTAGTCTGGTTATTAATTTATCCACGAGACTATATGTGGATAACAGTTTCTAAAACAATTTTCTTTTCTGGAAGTTAAATTTGGAGTTGGGTTTCACCAAATCCCCGCATCTATGGCGTGGATCACTAGTCTTGTAATGAGAATGAAGATGTGAATGGTTTGTGGGTGGCTGTGCTCATTTGCTGGAGTAGTTTCACACCCAAGTGGAACAAAGAACCTTGTCTCTTTCCCCTTTGAATGGCAGAAGAGACATCTCTCACGCCCTATTAGCAAGGAAACAAAGTCAAACCCCTACTAGTAAGCATTTTGCAGCTGCGTTGTGGGCAGTGAAAAGCGGATGTGGGGAGTCAGGTTAGAGCACAGCCTAACTAAGAGAGCCATTCCATTTCCAGCGAGACAAGCTATTAGAGGACAACAGTGTTGGAGTGTGAAGCACATGAGTGCAAGAAAGATCTTCTTTACTGTGGGAGAAAGAAAAAGATGCTTCTAGGCCTTGAACCGATATCCTCTTAATTGCGAAACAAGGCACTTAACCAACTCAGCATTGCAAAATGATTATTGTCCATCCTTAAAACAATTGATAGAGTTCTAGAATTTTTGGGGAACAATTTATTGTTCAAAAAACTCCAAAACTGTTGCTTCCAACTTAAAGCAATTAGTTCTCTAGTAAAAATGATGAAAACCCCAAATTTTTTGGGGAACAATTTTGATGAAAAAACTGATGCCTACATTTCCCCAAGGCAGCCCAATAATTCAAAATTCTAAATAAAGTCTTTAAGAAAATAAATGTTTATAGTGAACAGCGTTGTCTTTTTTGAGCAGTTGATAAATACTTTAGGTAATATTGGCAATCATTTTTCTCCTACTAAGAGGAAAATGAATAGAGCCATGGAGAATAATTGAATTACTTGGATCTTATAAATCATTCTTACAACAAAGGATGATTGAGTGGGAGCTACCTCATTGGAAGGCAATGAGGCTTACACATTTTTCACATAGTGGCCCCTCTAATAGTTAATCGGGACTTTCATCTATTCTATAGGCCCTAAAATATCATATATCTCATAGCTCATAACTTTCAACATTTTGGACAAAACAATTGGATCTTGTTTTGTTTCTCAAATATGGCCACCGAGAAACTATGTATGTATTTGCACACAATCCATTATCAAAACCATATTTGCTTAGAGATGAGTTTTTTCAATTAGAGTCCATCTGGAGAGTACCAGATGAGTATTTCAAAAGTATCTATATTCTATGCTTCAAGGGAGCTACCCCAAATTTACTAGACTATTAGGGTCCTCATCCCCTTCAGATCTGCATTGAATCCTACTAGGTCAAGGTGCATTCAACCCACATATGATGAAATGTGGACTTGTCTTATATGTGTAAATATGACTCATTAGGAGTAGCATACTTTTGATATCAACACTAAGCAACCAGGTCTACATAGAAAACATTGGATTGACAATGGTGTAACAAATATCTATTACAAGGTTGTGCCTACTCACATACTTGGATTTATTGCTTACTAGATAGACAACAGCTTCAGTAATATCTATTCTGTCATTTGTTACTCCCTTGAGATTAGTAGAATCACAAAAAGCATCTCAACTATTCGCTCTCTATCTTAAAATATCCCTTATCCAAAGGGCACAGAGTTATATACGATGAAACATAATTTACTCGAATACCATACTATCCAAGCTCAAACTTCTACATTCTTGGTGAGGCCTACCATTCCATGCTTCAAAGATGTGTCTGCATGAGTGTTGATTCCAGCCAAGACTCAACTGATAGTACTACTAATTATGCTACCACCACAAGCTGGGATCACAGCTCTTACAACATGCTTGATGCCCAGGGACACTCCAACTAAATTAACACGATGTACTTTCTCAAAATTTGCCTTCTGATTTTCAAGGATACTTTGCTTGTATGGATTTGAGATGCCTACATTTTTTAACATAATGTCAAGATTCCCATACTCTGCCATGACCCTTTCGATAGCACTTCAAACATGGTCATTATTTAAGACATTGTAGTGGATGAATGAGTCTAAGGATTCAAGGTACTCACAGACTTAGCAGCCTAATTCATCTTGGATATCATTAATAACAACTTTAGACTCGTCAAGTGATGTGTCTTAATAATTACCTCAAATGCACAACTCTATGTAATTATAGAATCAGCAAATATGGGTCAATCCAACAAAGACTCTTTAATAAACAAAGTTAATTAGAATTTAGGTCAACTTACTTTAACCTAGCTAAGTATTCATAAGAAGGACAAGTTCTAACTAAAACTAATGAGAAGTAAAAATACAAACCAAGTAAATAAATGAAAGAAATAAGGAACAACTAAAAAGGAAACAACTAAGCAACTAGAAAGTAAAACCTAAATTAGAAAGAAACACATTAAGGAAAATAGAAAACTATATAGAGAACCAAGGAAATAAATAATAAAACTTTCTAAAACTACAACTAACTAAGAATTAAAGTAAGGAAACAAATTAATTAAGAAAGGAGAAGAGTTATTTCATTAATGGAAAATTTATAGGGATTTTTTACGTAAGAAATGAAAAGAAAGCAAGTAAAAATCCTTCAAATCCAAGCTTGAATTTCATTATAGGGCCATCATGTTGTGTCACTCAACTGGAGCTTGTACACTTCTCTTCAACCAAAAATACACAAAGTTACCATTAATCTTTTCCCATCTTTATGCCAATATTCCATAAACCAAAACAAATCTCATCCAATGATCCTTAGGAATGAAGTATTAGGATAGCCAAGAAAAGAGGAGCCTAACATCTTTCCTAAACAATCCTTGCTTAGGAAACAAGATGATGAAAATGAAAGTGGAAAAAGATATAACTTTTCCTTAAGCTAGAAACTCTAAAAAGAGTGTAGCTTTGAGGATTTTAAATGAGAGGAGGGAAGAAGTCATTCATCTTTTAGGAAGAGTGAACCATAGAAGAGGCTTCCTACCTTAAACATAAAATAGAATAAAAGAAAACGAAAGGAAAGACAATGGCCCTTGGTTTAGAACTTATCAATTCCAACCTTAGGTGATGAAGTAAGGAATAGGTATATGGTGTCATTCGACCCTTCAACGTGAAGCTTTAGTTAGGAATCTAGGTAATTTTATGGATGGATTTGAGGTTTATTCAACTTTACTTAAGGAATTAGAAAATTCCCTTATTTCCATAAAAAGACATAAGAATCCTTTCCTTTTCCTTATTCCAACTCTATAAAAATAAATTAGAAAGAAGAGATAGAAGAATGTGCATGTATGAATGAATGAACTATGTGTGCAAAATTAGAAAGTGCCTGAGTTTATGAAAATAGAAAGATGGTAATATGGTAAGAGAGTGTGTGAGAGTGAAGGGAAGTGAGAGTGAGAGTTAGAGTGAGAGATGGAAGAGAGGATGATGGATGCAATCCTAGAATGGAAAGATCCATGTGTGTAAAAGAATTGGAAAGTGTGTATGTGTGTGATTTAAAAATAGAAAGTGGCGATGTGTGCAACTATTTGACTATGATGCTATGCAAATACAATATTATGCATGGAATTAGAAAGTGGTAATGTGTTCTACATCTAAGAAACTAACACATATGAGGTTTCTAAACTAATCCTAAAGAGTATGCAAAGTAAATTAGAAAGTAGAACTAAGTTAAGTATGTGTTTCTAAATTAGGAAAGTGCTAAATTTAAGAATATATCATGCAAATAGTTTATAAATGGTTCTAACATAATACTAAAATGTAATGAAAGAAAACTAGAAAGTTTCTAAAAGCTAGAAAGGAAATATCTATGTGTTAAGCATGATTTCTAAAATTAGAAACTATCCTACTTCTAAATTAGGAAAGTGATTAAAATACGTACTATAAAGATGATGAAAGATATTCTAAACTAGAAAAATGATCTATGATGCTTACTAAACTAGAAACAAAGTGTAGAATCCATGCAAACCTAGTTCTGTGCTTAAAATTATAAACTATCTAAAAATAGAAACTACCATGCAATTCAAGAAAGTGCATACAAAACTAAGTGATGAATGTATTCTAACTAGATCTACGATGATACAAAGATAGAATGTAAGGATAAACTAAAGATACTTGTAATCCTATATGATACATGCAAGAGAATGGAGATGGAAAAGAAATAAAGACAAAATAAGCAAGAAATGAATTGGAATAGGTTGAGACCCTACCTTTGTCTCCAAGGGATTAGACATTGATACTAGAAGGGAGCTTGGGTGAGGGTGAGCTTCCTCCATCTGTTTCTCCTAAGTGTTTCTTTGATCTCTAAGGAAAGTTGAATGATTCCTAACTCATTCAAAACACCTCTATTTTTAAGTTTTTTAGAGTGGCAATCAAGAGGATTTAATGGTTGAGCGTGACCACTTAAATTAGAATAGAATGGAGGGCTAGATGGGAGGGTGTTTTTCATATATGGGAGTGGGAGAGGAAACTAAAAATGAACATGAAAGGAAATAAGCATGGGAAGGAAAGAGAATAAGTAGGGAAAGAAAGAAATAGAAGGGAAAGGAAAGAATTAGCTTAAGATGGAAGGAAGGGTGTTGTGAGAGAATTTAGTAAGTAGGTAAAGATTGGAGGAGTCTTTTTCCATGTGAGATAGTGGGGTCAAAAATGGAAGGTGGTGAGAAGAAAAGAAAAGGAAATAAGCTAGTGAGAAGGTAAGGAATAAGTAAAAAGGGAAATAGATGGGAAGAAAGAGAAGAAAAAGAAAGTAGTTGGAGGAATCTAAGGGGTATATCAAAATTACAAAGTCCTAAAAGGAGGGCATGTAATTCAAGTGGATGTGTATGTCTTGTTTTTAGAAACCCGAGGATGCGTGAGAATTGGATGAAGATGGGTGGTTGAGATCTTTCTTTCTTTAGGGTTTTGGGTTGACTTTTCAATATAGGAACAATGGCTAGGGTTTTGATCTTTTCAAAGCTTCATTCCTAACCCTTAGATCATACTTACCCTTGCTTAAATGGATGTGATCCCATTATGACATGTAAATCTTCTTTAAGCTTCAATTTCTCTCCACCATTGGATTAGATTACCCTATAGTGAATGGCCTTAATTCCTTAGAGATATCTCCATGTATTTCACTGCGGGTCAAGTAGACTTCACCAACCTCGCATTGATAAGACATCTAATCACTGGTTTTTCGAACTAGTGAAATCAGAAGCTCATCGGCTAATGTGGGTACCCCCCTAAGGACAGCTCGGATGGAAGATCCGAGCCTTCTAATGATTTTGTGGGACCTCAAAACCCTAAAAGAGTAAAATTAGTAATTTTTTTAATGATTTTAGATGTTTATTGGAGGTGGGATTGATCAAAGAATTCTGATTAGATCATCTTATTCCTGTCGGTCCAACTGACGCCTGAGACACCTCCCCGTGATGGGCAATGGAGACATGCCATTATGGAGCATCCTTGTGCGTGTGCCGTGATTGCAGTTCAACTAGGACACATCTGCATCCTGGGAACTGCGACACACGAATCCTGTCTTGTTGTATTTTGGGACCAGAAATTAAATCTGGACCATTGAGTTGATCTAAAACACAATAACTAAAATTTAGAAGGCTATAAAAGCCTGATTCATGATCAGGAAGGTCCGTTAAAATTGTATTGACAATGTGGACCTAAATATGTAAGAAAATTTAAGATCAGAGAACAATTTTAACTATTCATGGCCTAAAAACCATAGGAATCTTATAGCTCTAGAAGATCAAAGATTATCTGACTTCATGAAATGATCCATTGGATGATTTGGCATATCAATATGCCTAGATCAACCTTGAAATAAGGACATTAATCCTTGAATCATAGATTTGAGCATTCAAATCAAATATGATCCCAATCTAAGAATCATGACAAGCGATCTGAGAGATTGATTGTTCGATTGCAAGATCTTATGATACAAATGTTATTGAAGGAAATCTAACCACTAAATGTTAAATCTTTAAGTAAGATCTAATCTAAAAATGCGCTAATCAATGAGTGATAGCTAAAAGGATGGACCTAACCATTGAATTGCCATGAATCTCAATTTAATAGAATTGACACCCTAATTATCTTCCAAGGAGGTGTGATCTATAATGGATTAGGGTTCTGTTAGACCTATTAGAACATTCATCATTGATCAGTGCGCTAAGAAGAAAAATCCAACCATACATTGTTTAGGATCTCTAAGTAGGTGAAAGCCTATTAATATAACCTCTTATTGTTTATCTGTGGTATGAAATGATAGATCTATACACAGATCAATCCTGATCTAAGAGGAGTCAACCATAGATGACACAATGGACATTGATAGATAAGACTAGAGTCTATATCGATAACCTAGGCTGTTGATCTATGAATCTAATTAATGATTAATAGAGAATAGGAAATAATAGTTAGATCCTTACCCTTGCATTATACCCAGGATTCTGCAAAGACTTTGAAGGAGATCCAAGATTCGAATTGAAGAAAAATGCAAACTAAGTGAAATCATTGATGTAGGTAGTCTAATGCTACTAAGTTTCTAACTGAATTCCAAACCATAAATGATTTGGTTGAAATTATTCCATGTTTAGTATGATTTTGAAGTGACATCATTATATGGTATTCTTATTATGAGCATGCAAATTATTCTCATGATTCATGATCTTGATTGAAAATGCTACTATTTATATCTTTTATGAACAATTTTATAGATGCATTATTTGCATGCTTTTGAAACAAATTGTATAAGTAGCATAATTTATGATGATTGAGATTTAGAATATATGATAAAATAGTTTCATGTATGCATTATTGCATGTTTTGAACCAAGTCTTATAACTTGAATGATTTAGTAAATGTTAAAAATTGGACATATATCTGTTTTTTGGGCTAGTGAGCCTGGTGGGCACTATGTTAAGAGGTTGTTTATGTACGGGGTTGGCCTCCTGACCTCTAACCACCAAAGGTGGTAGGTATCATTGCTCAAAGTGGCACTTGTCCCTTTTTTGACTACTATGGTACTGGGACTACGCTGGAGGTGTTCACGGCACCCTTTTCGAAACATATCCACAGTCGATCATGGAGGCTATGGTGGTTGGTCTCTAGATACCGGAGACATGCGATTTCATATAGGTTTGGTCGTGAGCATAGTGGGCCTTATGATTTCATTTTTAATATCATCATACATGGTGCATTAAGATGGTCTTAGATGAGTACTCGTGACCAGTCGCTTAATATGTTCGATGAGATACCCACGTGCATAAAAACTGTCATAGGATTGAGATATCTAGAATCAGGTTTTATCAATTACTACTTTAATAAGTTAGTAATGTTTATATTGTTATTGATCAATTGATTTTGTTGGAAATTTTATTACCTAAAATATATGTGCATAGGATTAGAAGAAGCATGAGGAAATGTTAGTGTTACAATCAAGTGAGTGAAGATAAAGACAAGTATGAATGTAACTATATGACTTATCCTTTGAACATGTATATGTAATTATTATAGTTGGATTGTGAGCTGTGGCTGGCTACATCTGGGAGGCATATATACTCATCTTAATTTTAAAAAATTATTTTGTTCTTTTGGAAGTACATGACACTCGGGGTTTTTTAAATGAATTTAAAATAAAAGATTTTTTCATTGCATTGCATTGTTTTTATAAAAGTGTTTTCAAATAAGGATCAATCCCACATTACGAACTAATTTTGCATTTAAAAATACATATGAAAACCCAGGTCATCATAGTTAGTATCAGAGCTCAATTTTATCCTTTCACAGCCAGTCCTGCATGTCCAAAAGTGATATACAACTAGAATAGTTAAGAACAAGTAGACTAAATACGAGTTATAGAGATGACTAGAATAAGAATGGTATCAAATGAGAAAGAAATACATCCTAAGCTAGTTGGCGAAAAAGTGAGTTCGATTTATCAAATAACTGGGCATTAGGAGATGTAAACCTTATCAAAATCAAGCATAAAGTACTTACGATCTAAGAAATTATAAATGGTAGAGTAAACCAGGAAACTATTAATCCTTATAAGTATATAAAAATAAATAAATGAATGATAATTCAATAAGTTTAATATCATTTTGAGAGTGAAGAATGGGAGTACACAATGATACTATTGATGTCTTTAGTAGATAACTCTAACTTATACTAGAAATATTGAGGTGATGCTCCTGAAGAACTTAGTCCAACTCTGGATGAATTAATACATAGAACTTTGTAAGAAGTATTTGTCATCTTTAGTAACAACCTAAGTATAATGGAGTAGATTAGAAAATGAGTATAGTAATTGATATATTGAGAAATAGGACATGAGTATGAATATGTTAGTGGATGTAAAAGACTGAATTTGAGAGGTACAACAAAGAATTTGACTAGAACATAGTTAATAGAAGATTTCGATGATAATCTAATTGAGGATAATAGATTGATCATGGAATTGAA
The DNA here is from genome assembly GCA_035236585.1 of Warburgia ugandensis. Lineage (NCBI taxonomy): Eukaryota > Viridiplantae > Streptophyta > Magnoliopsida > Canellales > Canellaceae > Warburgia > Warburgia ugandensis. Next base: position 30,405,968 of record CP141139.1, on the reverse strand, counting down.
ACATGGAAAATAAATGAACTTATAAGGCAAGGAAGTGTAGTATGGACAAAAATGTCAATGGAATTGTTGAGATATTGCAAGGATTCATTGAAAATATGGACATTTGAGGATTTCAATATTGTTATTAGAAAAGTTTAATGTTACCTGGAAGTATTCAGTTCATCATATATGTTGACCAAAAATATGGATGTAGTATCGATTATCTGCAACAAATTAAATGAAGACATTGATCCAAGTGGACAAAAAGGAAGAATTTTATTGCAAGAAAACATGAGATGTAAATGATCATATTCGATGCATATTGAATAGTTGAATTAAGAAGATCATGAACTTAATGTGATTAAGGAAGATAGACATAGATTAAGTTCAGACATCAGAGATCCTCATCTTGAGTTGTTTTGCCAAATTGAAAGATGAACCAGTCAAATTCAAAAGATTAAATAAGATTGAGTTGGTGATTTTAATATGTAAAAGTATAATAGATGTAAAATGGATGGATAAGTAGACTTCGAAAGTAGTATAGTGCCAAAACTAAGTATAGTGTATTATAAGGAATTGCCAGAATTTCTAAGGATTGTGAACAACCAAGGATTAAACTCTAAAATTAGTTTCAGAATCAAAATTGATCATTCTAGGATGCCTACATAATTGAAAAATCTAAAGAAAATGATGAGATGAACTATTGAAATTAGAGTTTTATTAGACCCATTATTTTTATGAAGAGACACCAATGATTCTAGTTAACAAGAAGGATAAGTTGATATACCTTACATTACTATTACATGATTGAACGGAGTTATAATGAGGGATAAGGAGCATATATATTTAAGAAAAGTGACTCTTCAAATCCATCTTCGCCAACTAGAGTAATATTAAGGATCAACTTGAAGTCTTGATATCTTAGAGGAGGATTAAAAGAGCAAATATCTTGAGGTCATTACTTAGTAATGGATTTAAGTGTCATTACCTTAGGTTAATGTTGTCACTAGGACTAGGCATTCCAACCATTTCTTAATAAACTTGTTAATTATTAACCAACACCCTAAACTATATAGTACATTAAGAGGAATAGCACAGATACTTATGCATGCATCTACACTAAAGGAAGTCGACCTATTAAGCTAAATCATTTTGAAAATTAAAATAACAATAGATCCAATGACATCTGAGGCAAAAGTGAAATGAGAAAATATCTAAAACAATGACAAAATTGCTGACCTTCCCAAACCTTACTAGATGTTATGATAGCATATTGGATGATTATTATTTTTCTATTAAGATAACGAATAAGGACATAAGATGGGGATGAGGTGGTACATGAAAGTCAAATTTTGAGATATTGAAGGAACCAACCATTGCACCGATACTTACGCTACTTCCTAAAAATTGAAACTTAATGGTTGTCGATGATGTTTTCGATAAATGATTGAATAATGTATCGATAAAGGATAAGAAAAGAGAAAACATGCTTTCGAGAGGTGAAAAGAAGTAGCTCGATATAGGCAAATGGTAATGAGGTAAAGCACTCACTACAAACCTAACAATGACATCCATCATCAAAAATACTTTCGATGAACACAAGATAATGATTGAGACACAAGCTTTGGTTAGGGAATTGAGTCTCATGTGAAAGGTGAAAGACAGTTGTAATTTGAAGTTGAAGACTATGTGTTCTTGAAGATTTCTCCTACTAAGGCTGTTATGAGGTTTAGTACGAAGGAAAATTTGTCATTGTTGATGCAAAGAGATGATAAGTGATATTGTTAGACCTAATGTAGCAATTTTGAAAGTTCCTTGAAGAAAATGTGAAGCCGAGATTAGACATGATGGGACAAATGTAACCTTTGGAACTTTCACTAGCAAAGAATAGGTCCACCTTAAATTGAAGATATTTAATGATAAACAAATCACATGGTGGTTTACAGGAGAAAAAGAGATTATCCTGCATGGTTAATGAAAAGATAAAATACAACAAATAAGGAGATTATAAAAGAACAAGGAGTAATTTAGCATGCAAAATGATTATCAGAGAAGTGTGAAATAGGATTGTGGTGATCTAATTTTAAGGATTTGGAGATATCAATTACATAAACTGAAATTACATAATAATGTTGATGGATGAGTAAGTAAAGGTCAAGTATTAGAGTGCATAGCAAAAGCTATTCTTTATTCATGAAATCATATAGGAAAAAAAGGAAAAAGTCAACCAAATAAGCCGCGTAAATGGTTAAAGTTTGAAATTGAAAATTATATAATTTTAAGGGGTTTATAAGGACTTAAATATACTATCAAATGAGAATTTCTAGAATTGTTTGGGGGATAACATGAAAAGAATTTTGAGGACAAAATTCCTCTAATTATGTATCCATTTGAAGTTTTGAATAAGAAGATTAAGAAGTAAAGAAATTTCTCTAATTAAAGTTTTATGGAGACATGCATCTATTGACAAGGAAACCTGAAAACGGATTTGGCGATAAGGATGTAACAACCCAAATTTTTAAGTTCTATTAGTCAAACAAGAGTAACCCTCTTTTGACTACAATCAATTATAGTATTTGAAATCAACAGAATTGTTAAGTCCAATTTATTTTGGAAAATAATTGGATTGGATAGGAGAATAAATGTTTTATTAATTTTAAATTTATGATGTTAGAATTTGTTCGAAATATCTCTATAATTAGATTCTACTCAAAAAATGGAATTCAGCGACACAGAACACTAAAACAGAGTTCATATGAGGAAGTTACAGAACTTTTAAGTATAAGGGAATTTTGGTAAATTCAAAAAAAAAGTAAGAATTAGGGGGTCATTTTTTATAACAACACCCACTCCATCTTCAACTGCGTCGTCGATGGAGAAAGTCAGTGATCACGTAGCGAGAAAAACCTCCCCTCTTCACACCCATCGAACTCTCCTCTCTCCCCTTCTTCTTCTCCCTCTCCCTCTCACTCTCCCTCTCCCTCTCCCTCTTGTCTTTCCCTTCTCCCCTTTTTCCCTCCAGTTTTTCCCCTTCTTCTTCAGTCTTACCAGTAACCTAGGGTTCCGGCGACTAGGGATTTAGCATAAAGGAGTCTACAACCACCGGCAAACCCCAGATCAGTAAGCCCTTTTTCTTTTTCTCTCTATCCTCCATCTTTTCGGCATTTCCCTCTTAGAATCAGCCCGAATCTAGTTTTTCTAGTTGGCGATTTGCTGGTGAAATCAGAGACCATGGGCTAATGTAGGTATCCCCCAAGGATAGTTTGGATGGAAGATTTTGAGCCGTACAATGATTTTGTGGGACCCCAAAAAACCTAAAACAGTAAAATTAGTTAATTTTTGAATGATTTTAGAGGTTGATCGGAGGTGGGATTGATTGAACGATCCCGATCTAACTGTCTCAATCCTGTTGGTCTGGCCTACACCCGAGATGCCTCCCAGTGACACGTGATGAAGATGTGCCATTTTGGAGCATCCCTGCATGTGTGAGGCAATGGAAGTTCAACTAGGATGCATCTGCATCCTGGGAACCATGATGCACGGACCCTGTCTTGTTGCATTTTAGGACCAAAAATTAAATCTGGACCATTGAGTTGATCTGAAACACAATAACTGAAATTTTGAAGGCTATATAAGCCCAATTCATGATCAGAAAGGTTTATTAGAATTGTATTGATAGTGCAGATGTAAATATGTGATAAAATTTAGGATCATAGAACAATTTTAACTATTTATGGCTTAAAAACTATAGGAATCTCATAGATTTAGAAGATCAAAGATTATCAAACTTCATGAAATAATTCATTGGATGATTTAGCATATCAATATACCTAGATCAACCTTGAAATAAGGACATTAACCCTTGAATCGTAGATTTGAGCATTCAAATCAAATATGATCTCGATCTAAGAATCGTGACAAGCGATCTACGAGATCGACCATACAATTGCAAGATCTTGATGACACAAATGTTATTGAGGGAAATCTAACGATTAAGTATTAAATCTTTAAGTAAGATCTAGTCTAAAATGTGCTAATCAATGAGTGATAGCCAAAAGGATGGATCTGACAGTTGAATTGCAATGAATCTCAATTTTATAGAATTGACACCCTAATTATCTTCCAAGGAGGTGTGATCTATGATGGATTAGGGTTCTTTTAGGCCTATTAGAATATTAATCATTGATTAGTGAGCTAATAAGAAAGTTCCAACCATACATTGTTTAAGATCTCTAAGTTATAAATGTTAATCCAAGGGTGAAAGCCTATTAATATAACCTCTTATTATTGATCTGTGGTATGAAATAATAGATCTATACACATATCAATATTGATCTAAGAGGAGTGAACCATAGAAGACACAATGGACATTGATAGATAAGATCATAGTATAGATCGATAACCTAGGCTGTTGATCTACAAATCTAATTAATGATCAATAGAGAATAGGAAATAATAGTTAGATTCATACCCTTACATTATTCCCAAGATTTTGTGGAGATTTTGAACGAGATTCAATATTCAAATTGAAGAAAAATGCGAACTAAGTGACATCCTTGATGTAGGTAATCTAATGCTGTTAAGTTTTCAACTGAATTCCAAACCAAAAATGATTTGGTTGAAATTATTCCGTGTTTAGTATGATTTTGAAGTGATATTATTATATGGTATTCTTATTATGAGCATGCAAATTATTCTCATGATTCATGATCTTGATTAAAAATGCTACTATTTATATCTTTCATGAACGGTTTTCTAGATGCATTACTTGCATGTTTTTGAAACAAATTGCATAAGTAGCATGATTTATGACAATTGAGATTTGTAATACATGACAAAGCAGTTTTATATATGCATTATTGCATGTTTTGAACCAAGTCATATAACTTGCATGATTTAGTAAATGTTAAAAATTAGAGGACATATATCTATTTTTCGGGTTAGTGAGCCTGGTGGTCACTATGTTAAGAGGTTGTTTATGTACGGGGTTGACCTCTCGGACTTTAACCACTAAAGGTGGTACGTATCATTGCCCAAAGTGGCACTTGTTCCTTTCTCTACTATTGTGATACTAGGACTACCATTGGAAGTGTTTACGGCACCCTTTTCGAGACATATCCACAGTCAACCATGGAGGTTGTGGTGGCTGGTCTCTAGATATCGAAGACACACGATTTCATATAGGTCTGGTAGTAAGCATAGTGGGCCCTATGATTTCTTTTTTAGTATCACCATACATGGTGCATTGAGATGATCTTAGACGAGTACTCGTGACCAATCGGCCAATGTGTTCACCGAGATACCCAGGTGCATAAAAACTGATGTAGGGTTGAGATATCTAGCATCGAGTTTTATCGATTACTACTTTAATAAGTTAGTAATGATTATATTGTTATTGATCGATTGATTTTGTTGGAAATTTTATTACATGAAATATATGTGCAAATGATTTGTGCATGGATACCCATGTTTATCTAAGATGATTGCATGATTTTATTACCTGAAAAACCCTTCTTAAATTTATACATGTTGCATGCCCTGTTTTCAAATTAGTAGTATCAAATCACATACTGAGTATGTTAAATACTCAGCCAAATACATTATTTTTACTGATTAACTCTAGTAGGATAGAAGAAGCATGAGAAAATGTTAGTGTTACATTCAAGTGAGTGAAGATAAAGATAAGTATGAATGTAAGTATATGACTTATCTTTTGAACATGTATATGTAATTATTATAGTTGGACTATGAACTGTGACTAGCTAAATCTGAGATGCATATATGTTAGTCTTATTTTAAAAAATTATTTTGTTCTTTTGGAAGTAAATGACACTCGGAATTTTCAAAATGAATTTTAAAAAAAATTCACTACGTTGCATTGTTTTTATAAAAGTGTTTTCAAATAGGGATCAATCCAACATTAGGAATTAGTTTTGCATTCAAAAATGCATATGAAAACCTGGGCCATCACAAAATCAAGCCACTCAATGAGTCAAACTCCCTACTAGACAAAAATATTTTTTTTGGAGGGGGATTCAAACACAAAACCTCAAAACTATAATGCAAACCTATACTAACTCACCTAATGAGGAAATCTACATATAATGCAAAATTTTTATATATAACCAAATACAAATAAAATATTGTTAAAAATTTAGGTATTTTCTAGTCACTTCGTGTTACTTGACTCGCCTAATTTTTTATAAACAAAAAGCAATATAGCTTTCACCTAACTCTGTATAGTTTTTATCATGTGACACTTTTACCATTTGTCTTTGTTGTAGTAGTATATTTGTCAATTTACCGCTTCCTTCCATAACCAAAAAATGTCCCACAGGGCCCACAATGTTAATATTAATAATAGTTTAAACTCATATCCAAGTTGAGTTTTTCAAACGTTATTCAAGACTTTTTGGAGACTACTTTGCAATGGGGTCCACTTGATTCTAACAAGTGGGGCCCCATATAGGGGCTCTCTTAGTGCACTTGGACTCCCTTGGCAAAGTCCTTTGGAGTTGTAACCTCTAGTTTTCCTAGGACTTTCCCTAGAATCAATAGAATAAAGCCCACTCTATCCAAGTAAGTGGGGCCCATAAAAGGAAACTATCCAAATAAATAATAATAATAATAATAATAATATGTCCCATGTGTGGCCTCTTAGTCAAAGAAAACATTATGCTCTCTCTCTCTCTCTCTCTCTCTCTCTCTCTCTCTCTCTCTCTCTCTCTCTCTCTCTCTCTCTTGGGAAGTCCTTAATATTTTCTACTCATAGGATATATGTGTTCCCAGGACTCTTCTAGGGCAACATAGAAACCCAAAATGGGACCCACCTTATTTGCAAATATGGAACCCAATCAAACCATTTTAGCACAAATGCCTCATGAAGGGGGCCTTTGAGTTTGAAAACATTGAGAGACTCTTAGAGAAAGTTCTTAATGTATCTGTACTCTCAAATTCCCATGTCCCTAGGACTCTCTTAGAATATAGACAATGGGACCCATCCTCAATCAAAAGAAAATGACCCCTTTAGGCTTTCTTAAATTCAAATTACTTAAAACTCTCCCAAAGAATAGTTTCATCTAGAATGTTTTATGAGGTGCTTTGATAATGAGGCCCACTTGGTAAGAAAGTGTGGAACCCATTCTCATTATTGCCAACATTCAAAGAAAATACCCCTCCTCCATTGGTGGCTTTCAAGTTTTAGCGTATGTGAACACTTGGAGAGAAAGCCTATGTTTATCTTCAAAGAATTTCTTTTTCCCTGAGAGAATTATAACTCTCTTACAAAACTTAAAATGGGACCCACTATGCTAACAAGTGAGATCCATTATCATCCAAAAGTGCCCAAGTGGTTTTTCAATATTTAGGACTCTCCTAAAGAGAAAGTCCCTAAAATCTATTTATTTTGAAAGTTTCCTAAAAGCCTCAAACATCCATTTTGGGATCCACTTTTATCCAAAAGGTGGGACCCATTAATAAGAAAAGAAAATGCCCTATACACTTCCTCAATGTTTAGGACTCTCCCGAAGAAACTCCTTAATGGTGTGAGTTTAAAAGCCTTAAACACCTATAAATGGGACCCACTTTAATCAACAACTAGGACCCATTCATCAATAAAAAAGGCCTATAAGGGCTCCTCCTAAGTTTCAAAAATCTACATGTTTGCAACTTTCTAAGTAGAAGGCTATATGAACCTCATTCTAGTTAAAAACCAAGATAGTAAATGAGGCCCAATCCCACCTTTTCCTTTTCTAAGAAAAGAAAAGGGAGCCCACACAAAACTAGGTGTCCCCTTTCATTTATGAAATCCTTAGAAAAATTGAAAAAATGGACCCCACTTATGAGTCCTTTCCTTCAAAAGATAGAGTTTTCTACAAGAAAAATCTTTTCTAAAATCCTTTTAAATGAGAGAAAGGGTCCTACCTAAGAGGTTTTGAATGGACTCATCTCTCTCTCTCTCTCCTTCAAAAGATAGAGTTTTCTACAAGAAAAATCTTTTCTAAAATCCTTTTAAATGAGAGAAAGGGTCCTACCTAAGAGGTTTTGAATGGACTCATCTCTCTCTCTCTCTCTCTCTCTCTCTCTCTCTCTCTCTCTCTCGCACACACACACACACATTTTCATCCCTTCTCCCACTCTTCTAAAACTTCCATAACTCCCTACTCATAACTTACTCCCTCTCTGTTCGAAGAAAATATATTGAGAGAGAGAGAGAGAGAGAGAGAGAGAGAGAAACCTTATTGTTCTTTCAAGAATCTCATAGAAACGGTGATCTCTTTTTCTTTCTACTTCCTTCTTTTCAATTCGTGTTCCTTTCTCACTTAGGGTAGCATTCATCATGCCCTAAGAATGGCACTCATTTTGTTTCCTCTTGGTTCTTGGCATACTCTCACTCCCATGAGTAGCACTTACCTAGAGAGTTTTCTACTTAGGCCAAGGTCTAGACAAATTTTCCATTATGATATAACACTTGCCATGGCTTAAGAAGTTTGTCAAATTCATTTTTTTTAAAAGATGCTAAGAATGGACCCTATTAATATCCAAGATGGGGTCCTTTTATACATTTACCATTGTGGACCCCTCTTCTAACTGAATTGGGTGCCCACCCCTTGTCTAAATTCATTGAATAATTGTGGTTCCTAGAGAGATAAGTACACTTGGAAAAGAGAAAGAAAAACTCTTGCTACTAAAATGAATCAGAAACAAGCAGGCCCCTATTGATAACCAAGACTACACAGCCACTTTTTCATGCTAAAAATTAATTCAAAAGCCTTAAATGGGCCCATTTATAACTAAACTAGGAACCCACCTTTCCTATCCAAGTTCATTAAATGATTGAAACTCTTAAACAAATAAAAGTCCTTGAAAATTCTTAAAGCTCTAGAACTTCAAAAAAGCAATCAATGGGCCCCAACCAATACCTTCCTTACTTTGTGAGTGCTAAGTGGTTCCCATATCACAATAAGATAAATGGGACCTACTTTCATAAAAAGAAAAAGAAAAGGTCTTAAATTTCTAAGACTTCTTGGAGACCTAAACCAAGTAAATTCCTAGGTGAATAAAAACCTCAAGTGTGCCCCAGTTAAACCCAGAACTAGGCTTCCACTTACTTTTCCCATATGTCTCAATGGGTGCCAATTGACATGAATTGGATCCACTCTCTTCCAAGAATCTTAAATCAATTTAAACTCCTGAGTGACCTAAATTTGGAAAACTTTGAAACGGATAAATGTCCCCAGTGAGCCTCAATCAATGGATAGAACTAAGAGTCTTTCTAAAGTCAAAAGTAAATGAGTGGGCCCTAATTGACACCTCAAACTAGGTATCCACTTTTCTATTCCTTTTCTATCTCACCAAAATAATTCAAGGTCTCGTGGCAGTTAAACTTTTAAAACAAACCAATTGAGACCAAGTTGGCAACCAAAACTAAGTGCCCTTCTTTTGTCCTTCCTAAAGCAATCATAATTTTAAAAGCAAACCAAAGTCTCATGCACTCCTAAAATGACATTAGGTCTCAATCATTAAGTCTCTCCTAAACTAAGTCAGATTCCCAAACTCAAGGATCCTTGTTAGATTCAAATTTTTTATACCTTAGAGTCTAGAGATGACTAAAAGTTGAATGACCATAGAATATTAGAAAATGACTCTAATCAAATGGGACCTTCTAGGTTGAAGAGTCTTAGAAAATAAAGATTCTAATTAAATATACCCTACAAGCTCAAAATTCTCACAAATCAAGGACTCTACCTGAACAGGCCTTGTTAGCTTAAAGAGTCCCACAAAACAAGGACTTTAGCCAAAACAACTCTCGTAGCTCCAACGCCACAAAACAAGGATTCTAGTCAAATAGGCCCATAGCTCAAAGAGTTGCACAAAATAAGAACTCTAGTTGAATAGATCATATAACTTGAAGAGTCTCATAAATCAAAGACTCTAGCAAAAATAGGTTTTATAACTCAAAATTCCCCACAAATTAAAGACTCCAGCCAAATTGGCCTTGTAAACTCAAAGAGTCTCAAAAATTAAGGATGCTAGCCAAATGGGCCCTGCCAACTCAAAGAGTTGTAAGAAATAAGGACTCTAGCCAAACGAGCACTGTCAACTCAAAGAATCCCATAAGCTAAGGACTCTAGCTAAATGGCTCCAAAAACTAAGGACTCTAGTCAAAAGGGCCTCGTTAGCTCAAAGAGTCTTAAAAATTAATGAATCTAGACAAATAGAAGCCACCATATTAAAGAGCCCTATAAAATAAGGATTTTATCCCAATGGGTCCTTCAGCTTAAAAGCAACAGCCCAATGCACGACGTACGCAAGGTCTAAGGAAGGGCTAAACCACAAGGGATCTATAATACCCACCCTTAACTTGCATTTTGCAAGAGGCTGTTTCCACACCTCGAACTTGTGACCTTTAGGTCATACGCTGTTAAATGTTCAATTTTGGCCAAAATACTTTTAATTTAGCATCTGGATAGATCAACTAATCAATCAATTTTGAAATTTTAGACAAAATATGCATTTTAGCTCCAATTGACCATTCAACGGTTGATTTGTAAAATTTAACGGCTAAATGATCATCAGAGCCGATCATATGTATAAAGCACAGTTTAGGTAATTCTAATTTAGTGTATATGTTGCATATCAACCAGATTGAGAATTGGATGGTTCAAATTGAGCTAACCAATACTAAATCATCTTCATCCCACAAGAGCACTAGAAGGCAAGATGGACCCAGGAGATAGCCAATGAGAATAAAGCGTACATGAAGAAGGTTTTTAACGTGATCCTAATAGAGATTCATGAAAGGAGGGAAAGAGGCGTTATAACAAAAGAAAGAGACAAGTTGCATCAAGAGATTGCATGGGCTATATAGTAAAAATGGAGCACTTTGGATGAAAAAAAAAAGAAAACAGAAGATAGAGAGAGACCCATCATGGAACAATTCTTTCCTTCTTTCACCATTTTCTTCTTCTCCTCAATCTATCTCTCCCCCTCTATTCTCTCTTTCTCACTCTCCTTTTCTCTTTCTCACCCTATCTCTTTCAAGTTTCTTTCTCCATAAAAGAGCCCAAATGCTGTTTTTCCCTGTATTTCTCTCATTCAATCTCTCTTTATCTCCAGCACCAAACTCTCACCAGCAGCACTTTTCCTCTGATGTTTTTTTTTTTCTTTCTCAGATGCACTACACCACAGAGATTTCTGACCGATACCTTGACTCTACTTTTTCCCACCTATCTTCACCTCTCTCGGCTCACTCCACCATAAGATCCGAATTGCACCCCTTCCTCTCTATCACCCTTTCTCTATTCCTATCTCTTTACTTCATTTCTCTATCTCTCTTTACCTCTCTGGTTAGGGTTATCTCCATTGTGGGGAAGACTCGAACTATGATTCTTCTTCTTCCCTAGATCCTTGCCTCGAGCTCTTTCACTGCCTTTTCCTCATAGGAAAAACCGTAATCCATCTCTTTCCTAATTTCTCATCTCTCTGTACACTACTCTTTTCGCTATTCTCTTTGCACTATCCCCTGTCATCCTCCCTACACCTATTCACAATTTGTTTTACACGTCATTCTCTATTATCTCATCCATAGTTCCTAATTTCTCCTGTTTACTTTAATTTTTGTTGTTCCCATTAGATGACTATCCTAACCATCTCCTCCATCAGATATCCCATATGTTCATCACCATTTGGTTCACCAATCCTCATCTTCCTGCTTAGCTTCCACTATCATCCCATCTCCTATTTTCTACCAGGTTTTTCACTGTTTTCCATCTTATTCTCTTGTCTTTTCCCCATTGTTTTTCTCCAATTCCTTACATGTCTTTTCAATCTGCCTTGTTGAAGCAAAAACTCACTTCAAATCCATCCCCAGAACTCTCCTTTTCCCATCTTTTTCACCCTTCAAACAAACCCCTGTGTCTTTCCTATCTCTCGGTTACCAATGAGGAAGAAGAGAAATTTTCATCAAGAATTCCAAATCTATCTTCAGTTGAAATACCTTAATACCATATACATCTCAGTTTTGTCTTTTTTCCTAATTTGTCTTTACCTTTATTCCTGTTTTGCTTTATCTATGTTATGTTTTATTCTCAGATTAATCCAAGAATAAAGTATTTCAATCATGTTTGGTTAAAGCATATATGAATCAATGGTTTAGCTTAAACCAACTGGATAACTTTAATTCATAATCTATTTCTCAACAGATTTTCAATTAATCTTTGGATCTTCATCTTAGGAGACTTCCTAACTGATTCTTTAGTCTTGATCCTCAATCTAAAACCCAGAAATTCTATCTAAGTCATCCAAACCTCAAACTCTTTCCTTTGTCTAGATTATTAATTTTTTAGAGAATCTTTTTAATCCAACCATCAAATCCTTAATTAGAGATATTAGTGAGAGATTGATAAAGGTCGACCAACTCAATGCTACCAGATTCGAAGAAATTTCCCATGAAGCTAGGGAAGTAGATTTTAGTTATTATTTTATTTAATTTTCTATCTTTTTAGTTCAAAATTTTGTAACCTTCATTAAACTAATAGATTTTGATTTTCTTATTATTTAGTTTTTATTATTTCTTTTAATAGTAGCTCATTAAATTTTATTTAAACTCTATTTTCTTTAAGTTGAGTCCCTGTGGGATTGACCTGTACTTACGTAAGCTATAATACAATAGCTCATGACTTGAAAAAAACAATCAACAAGTTTTAGGCATAGTTTCTAGGGACCCACATCAGAGTTTTCATAAATTTTAATAAAAATTCAAAAATATCTAAAAATCCAAAATTGAAAAATTAAATATTTTAGGAATTTCATTATTTTAGCATTTTTAGGTGCATTTTTCAATTTTTCTTAATACATAATCACTCTATTTCCTGAATTTGGTACTTATTGCTATTTTTATTTTGTAAAAAAGTTAGAAAAGAAGGAATTCAAGGAGGATCTCAATTAAGATGGCCAAATTTTTATTTTGCATGAATTGTAGTGAGGACACATTGTATTTTTTTAATTGTTCATTTACAACCATGGTAATAATACAAGTCAAGGGTGGACCATCGTAACATGGAAGTGTAAGTGGAATGTAAATGGTCTCACCTTTGTACGAGAAGATGTTATCTAGGACCAAACTATAAGCAATCTTAGCTCCATAAAATTCCTAGATTAGGGTTTGCATATTTAGAATAACTTTGCATTGATTGGTAGTGCAATTGCATATAGATATCATACTTAATAACTATTACATTTTAAGGTTTGCATTAGTTTATTGTTTTTATTGCACTTTAGGGCATATTTATCACTTTAAGGTGATTTATATGTTGATCAAACTACTGTAAAGTATAAAACTTAATTAGTAAGGGCACCTAACCCCACAAGATCAAGGGTGGATTTAATCACCATTTCTTAGCCCTCTTAGGATAATCACCACAAGCACGCAACCCAACCTTCAAAATTAATTTAAAATTTATTAAAGGAGACCTATAGAGGCCATTACATTCTCGTAGGACACTCTTGGAAGGAGGCGACCCATTGCTACTCTAGTGGCTGATGTCTAACTAACTGTGCCAGTATTTAAACGACTAGCACTTCAAGTACATTCTATAACCCAAACTGCTTATGACTAGCTGAGGAGGGTGTAAAATTATTGGTCAGGTTAAGATATAACGGGTAAGTGATGGGACAAGTCTGAAAGAGAGGATGAGTATTAGATGAGGCTAATCCAAAAGCTTCTCCCCCATACAAATTCAAGAAAATCAAAATATTTCTCCATGTTAGCCTCAGGAATTGTTTAATTGTGTCCTTTGTTTGTGCATCATTCTAGGCATTTAGGTTACATCATTTAGGATAGTGTTTCCCCAAAAAAATAAAAATAAAAACAATATGAGAGAGAGAGAGAGAGAGAGAGAGAGAGAGAGAGAGAGAGAGAGAGAGAGAGAGAGAGAGAGAGAGAGAGAGAGAGAGAGAGAGCTTTCATTGTATGCACTTTTGGATACATGATAAAATTAGGAGGTTATTCAAGTAAGATCAAAACAACATACAATCAAATTAGTTACCACCAATGACTGATCAACAATCAAGATGTAACTCACCCAGTGGTAGTATTAGAGGTGATCAAGACCCTCCATTCATCATAAATGAGGAACCACCACCTCTAATTGATGATGAATATCAACCTCTATCAAGGAGGAATAATCATCTACAAATGCAAAGAGATTGGAGAAGGAATGGAAATAAAGAGTGGGACTAATACAGTAATCGTGGGGATAATGATTTCTATCAAAATCTTCATGGAAGAACTTTAAGAGATTACCTTTAGCCTACATGCACTAGTACACCATCTTGCATCATCCTTCCTTAGAATGTTGGTGCAATAGAATTAAAAATGGGAGTAATCCAACTACTTCCCAAATTCCATGGGTTACATAGTGAAAGTGTGACACCCCAGGTTTTTTAGCAACTGGTTCCCATATTTATACAAAAATAATAATAATATATTGATAGAAAATAGATGGGATTCCAGAACTTAAAACTCATGATTTAAAACTTTTCGCAGCGTCAAGCAAATACCATTTAAGAAAACCCCGAGGGTCATTTCACCTCAAAACCACACTGAAAAAATCGAATGAAAAGTAACCATTTTGAGCATGCTCTCAAATTAAAACCATGGTGACATTTTTGCAATTGTAAAGATACGTAATAATGAAGGTTTCAAAGCTCCAGGGTCTGTCCAAGATCACCACGTCATCCATGTATAAACATATAACCACTATACAGTGATATGGTTCTAATCTATTAATATATACAACGACTAAGGAGAATGGCAAAAAGTCAATACCAGTCTAACAAAAGTACACCACTCTAGTCCACCTTCTTCCCTTTTTGACTGCCGCGCTCTGATTCTGAGGCATTGCAAAACAAAGCAATGCCTCAGCAAGCCATGCTTGTGCAAGTGATATACATTCAAAGTAATCTCAATAAAAACAAATCACATGGCTTAAGGCATAAAGATCGAAAGATGATCAACAATATATATAAAGCCTTAAATCACATGATGAAGGACATACCATGTCCATGCAATAAATAAGATATCATCAATCATGACATCAGGACATGCACAATCCGAGAAAATCTAAAAACATATGCATGAATGTCAAAAGTATCAAACCTCATACACAGTCAAGCCCTATGAGTGTCTCACATACACTCACAGCAATGTGGGGTCAGCTCTCTGTACCATCTGCTTTCACCCTTGCACCCTCACGGCACTCACGCACTCACGGGAACGACGCGCACCACTTTTGCTTTCACCCTCACGAGCACTCAAGCACTCATAGTGTGAAAATTTGCATCCTACCACAGGATCAATAGTCTCAAATATCAAGCCAAAGTGACTCCCACATGTCAAGAAGACCAACAATCAAATGAATATCAAAAAAGATATCAAAAACAGTGCATGCAATAACCATCAGAAAAATAGCACTGACATGAGAAGCTACATGCTGAAATCAATCTCATGCATATGGTAAGGCATAAATCACATGCCTCAAAAACTCAAATCACCATTTAAGAATCATGAAAAAATTGTGAATGAAATCACCTACCTCAGTATCGCAATATCCCCAAACAACACGTAACCAATATCAAGGGGTATGCCCTAATGTACCTGTCATGCCATAAATCATGTCATGGTTAATACATATAACCAAAATCTAAAGCATGATCATCTATTGATCAGCTCGATCTGAATCATCTAATAGCATTTAGTAGTTTTTCTATTAAAAAGCTACTCCAAACTAGATTTTTATCTTAAATCTAGGTCCGCCTTGTTGAGACGATCACAACGCCTCTTTTGGATCGTGATTTAGACCTATGTAGCTCCTAAAATCAAGGTTTAAAGGGTCATAAAGACCAAAATCCTGAAAACGGGCCCGCCGCACGCGTGCACACTACATGTGGTGGGTACTTCTGTGGAAGCGCTTCGCGCAAAACCTACTCCAGGGTAGCGGGTGCTTCTATGGACGCGCTCTGTGCGTGGGGGACGGAACAGCGCACGTGGCGTGTTCCAAGCCCCAATTCCAGTCGCCGGCGACCCCAGGTGCTCCGTTTTTTGTGATTTTTACACCCGTGAGTATGGTTTTTTACGTACGTTCCATTTCCACCTTCCATTTTCACAAATCTCTCCTAAATCTATCATTTTTTCACAATTTTTTTCACATTTTCAAAAAACTCCCGTACTACGATTTTTTGTGTTTTCCGTCATCCCTAGCCGTCCAATCATCACGATATTTTGTGGGTCCTTTCCTCTCCTCATCATACACAATGTGAACTGTCCAGATCTAAATCTGACACCATCTCATCCAATTTTTTTATAGTGAAAATAGTAAGCACGAATTTTTGGTGAAATCTACTTATTCATGCCGCTTTTTTGGCGTTTACAAGTGCATAAACCTTGAAATTAACACAAAAAGGAAGGGTGGAGTGATCCTACCTCGTTCTCGACTATTCAAGGGTGGAGAAATCCGTCTCCACGGTGCGGCACTGTCCACGTGATGGCAAAGAAGATTTGAGAGAGGAGAGTGTGTTTTGAGCACTCTCTCTCTTCTCCTTACCTTATTATGTATTTTTTATTATTATATTATATTATATTATTTAGTCATTTTATTTTATTTATTTTATTTATTTATTTATTTTCTCTTTCTTTTTTTAAATCAAAATGTTACAAAAAGTCCTTACCTGCACCTTAAAGAGTTTGATGAGGTATACAGTACCCAACGAACACAAAATACTAATTTAGATACTGTAAGGCTTAAGCTATTTCCTTTCTCTTTAAAGTAAAAAAGCAAAAATGTGGTTTAATGCACTACTAACAAGTTCCATAAGAACATGGAATGAAATAACTAGGAAATTCTTTAAAAAAAATTTTCCTACACATAAAACAAATACATTTCACTATAAGATAATGGACTGTAATCAAGAGGATAAAGAATCATTCTATCAATGCTAGGAAAGGTTCAAAGATCTATTACTCACATGCCCACATCATGGCTATGAACCATCACGCATTATTAGCTTCTTTTATTAAAGACTTAATTCTAACATGTGTCAATTTGTATAGATGATGTGTAATGGTAACTTTTTGAACAAACAATTAGATGAGGTGGAAGAGTATTTGGAATGGTTAGTTGAAAGTGCACAAGCATGGGCTGATTCAGAAAGAGTAAAACATCCAGATAAACCGAAGCCTACTGCTACATCTACTAGGCGAGGCATGTATGCCATGTCTAAAAAAGATAAACTTAATGACAAAGTAGCAACCCTAGCCCAAATATTAGAGGTCATAGAAATGGGAAAGAATATCTCTAAAAAGGATGAACAAGTATGTAGCATATTAACCAAGCCTTATTAGATCTTAGATCTAGTATTAATCTATTACTGTACACAGTCTATGTTTAGCTAAGACTAGAAGACCTCAAGCCCACATCCACTACACTCTAGTTAGTTGATAGATCAGTGGTAATACCAAGGGCATAATAGAAGATGTTTTAGTCCAAATAGAAAAATTCTTTTTTCCAGTCGATTTCTTAGTCTTGGACACACAACCAATGTTGAATGAGTATAAATAAATTCATGTCATACTTGGATGACCATTTTTTGCTATGTCCAACGCCTTAATAAACTACAGAAATGGTGTCATGAAGCTTTCATTTGACAACGACACTAGAATTGAACAACTTTGATATCTATACGCAACCAAGAGAAATCTCTGATGACTTGCACTATGTCAATATGATAAATTCAGTCGTGCAAGATCATTTCATAACTTCTTCCTTATTGAACCCACTTGAGGCCTATTTGGCCCACTTCAATGAATTTAGTGAAGATGCATTAGTAGAGGAAGTTAATTTCTTCCTTGATCATGTGCCTTCTATGGGCACAGAAAGATGGAAAGTTCATTTGGAGGAATTTCCACTGAGGCAGTCCACTCCCATTCCATTCACAGCTGAACCTCATAAGCTAGATTTGAAGCCTCTTCCTTCTGAACTCAAATATGCCTATTTAGGAGATGAAGAAACTTTTCCTATTATAATTGCCTCTCAATTGGAAAAATCTCAAGAGGAACAATTGATCAAAGCCCTTAAGGAACATCAAAGTGCAATAGGATGAACCCTACAGACACTAAAGGTATTAGCCCTTTAATATGCACCCATGGAGTCTACTTAGAGAATGATACTAAATCATGTCATTGGTTGCAGAGAAGGTTAAATCTGGATATGAAAGATTTGGTTGGAGCAAAAGTCCTTAAATTGCTTGATGTAGGAATCATCTATCCCATAAGTAATAGCAAATGGGTGAGTTCAACTCAAGTCATTCCAAAGAAGTCTGAAGTGACAGTGATCACTAATGCCAATAATGAAGTAATTCCTATTAGAGTTACCACTAGTTGGCATATGTGCATTAATTATAGAAAATTGAATGTTGTCACTAGAAAGGGTTGTAGGACGTGTATTATTTTTTAGATGGTTACTCAGGGTATAATCAAATAGAAACTGCACACGAGGATCAAGAAAGATCACCTTTACATGTCCTTTTAGCACTTTTTCTTATAAAAGAATGACATATTGATTATGTAATGCTCCTTCCACATTTCAGCGTTGCATATTGAGTATTTTCAATGATATGTAATGAGAATTTTAAAGGTTTTCATAGATGACTATTTTGTTTTTGGTGATTCCTTTGACACGTGCTTTGAAAATTTAAGAAAAGTCTTAAGCCATTGTGAAGAAAAGAACCTAGTGCTCAATTGGGAGAAGTGTCATTTCATGGTTTTCCTTGGCCACATACTATCATTCAAAGGTATAGAGGTAGACAATGCCAAAGTTGATCTAATTGCCAATTTACTCATCCCTAAATCTGTTAGGGATATTCGCTCCTTTGCAAGTGATGCAGGATTCTATAGGAGGTTTATTAAATATTTTAGTACGATATACAAAACATTATGACACCACCTTATCAAGGATACCCCTTTTGAGTGGACTGATGATTGTCAAGAAGCTTTTACAAAGTTGAAAGATAAGTTGACCACTACACCTATCATGCAGCCACTTGACTAGAGTTTATCCTTTGAAATAATGTGTGATGCTAGTGATTTTGTTGTAGGAGAAGTACTATGACAAAGAAAAGATAAAAAGTCGTATGTCATCTACTATGCAAGTAAGACCTTAAATAGCACCCAAATGAATTATTCCACTACGGATAAAGAACTTTTAGCAGTTATATTCACGTTAGATAAGTTCAAGTCTTACGTGGTTGGATCTAAAATAATTATATTCACTAATCATTTGGCCCTTAAGTATCTTCTTTCCAAGAAAGATGCTAAGCCTAGACTAATTAGATGGATTCTTTTACTCAAGTGTTTGACACTAAGATAAAAGATAAAAAAGAAGTAGAGAATGTTGTAGCTAACCATTTATCTTGCCTAATCCTAACAGAACCTTTGGATGAGTTGCTAATTAGAGATACTTTCCCTGATGAGCAACTTTTTCATGTCTCCCATCCTCACCGATTTGCTAATGTTGCAAATTATTTAGTCACAAGAAGATTCCTAGACATTGGAACAAATTAGAAAAGCAAAAAAAAATTTCCAATGTTAAGCACTACTTCTAAGATGATCCATACATATTTCAGTACTGCTCAGATCAAATAATGAGGAGATGTGTACCTGACTTAGAGAAAAATAATGTCATCTCCTTTTGTCATTCAAAAGCATGTGGTGGACATTTTTTCCATAAAAAACTGCTAAAAAGATTTTGCAGTGTGGTTTCTACTAGCCGTTATTTTTTAAAGACCCACATGTGTTCTGTAAAGTTTGTGAGTGTTGTCAAAAGTTAAGAGGAATAAACCATAAAAATATGATGCCTCTCAACCCTATCCTTGTCATCGAAGTTTTTAATTGTTGGGGCATTGATTTTATGGGGCCATTCCCACCTTTTGGCTACATTTATATCTTGTTGCATGTAAATTATGTATCCAAATGGATTCAAGCTATTCTGCATAGGCATAATGATTATAAAATAGTTGTTCAATTCTTAAAAGAAAACATTTTTTCTATACTTGAGACCCCTCGAGCCATTATAAGTGATAATGCTACACACTTTTTCAACAAAGCATTTGAAGCACTCATGAAAAAATATAACATCACCCCTAAAGTTGTAACATAGTATCACCCACAAACAAGTAGACAAGTAGAAGTATCCAATCGGGCTATAAAACAAATTCTTAAAAAGACTATTAATTCAGATTATAAGGATTGGTCCCTTAGACTGACTGATGTGCTCTGGCCTCATTGGACTACACATTGAACCCTGATTAGTATGTCTCCCTATTGTATTGTATGTAGTAAGGCTTGCCATTTGCCTATAGAATTGCAACATAGAGCCTAATGAAAAATAAAGATCTTTAATTTCAACATAAATAAAGCACACTCACATAGGAAACTCCAACTCAATGAGTTGGAGATTTGACAGGAAGCATGAGAGTAATAGGATATACAAAGAAAAGATGAAAGCTTTTCATGATAAAAACATAATGAGAAAATTCTTTACTCCAAACTAGAAGATTCTACTTTACAGTTCTAAGCACCACCTATTTCCAAGTAAGCTTAGATCTCGATAAACCGATCCATATACAGTTAAAGAAGTTTTTTCATATGAAACTATCAAGATTGAGAATACTAAGATTGGCCATACTTTTAAAGTGAATGGTCAACTTTTAAAGCCTTTCCTAGAATATGAGAATCTAGAAGTTGAGCGAACTACTCTGGAGGATCCTATCTATTAGGATTGAGTGGATCTGATCCCTCGTTACCATCTTTTGCATTTTCAAAATTCTTGTTTTCTGCATCACCCATATTCATTTTGGTCCAATTTTTTAAAACATTGAGGACAATGTTTCTTTTAGGTTGGGTGCAGAATTTTGGCAAATTCTAGTTTTTTTAGTTTTTTCACTAATTTCCTTATTTTTTAAAAATTGAAAAAAAAAATTTGAAATTTTTACCTTTTAGATCAATTCCTACACTATGATGAGAATTGCATTTTCTAAAGTATAGTCTAGATAACTTTAGCATTTTAATGTAGTTGCAAATGATTAATTCATCATTTTACTTATTTTCTAAAGTATTCCATCAAATCAAAGTCTTATATCACATCTGTACATACAGTTACATATAGATAGTCTAAATTAATAAGTAGTTATAACTTAGAAATCTTAAAGAAATTCAATGGAGACATATAATCTAAGTGAGTCTTAAAGCCATTCATTCTTTTTTAAAGTTATAAATGCTCCTAATTTTCTTCAATGTGCTTAATATAAATTTGATCCCATCAACTTTTGAATTTGGCTAATTGCCTGAATTATTAGAATATTATCTTTAAATATCTAGAAGTTCAATGAATCTAATTGATTATAAAATATTTAGTTCATCCTTGTTATTAACCTAGAGACATAAAGCCTGACCCAAAAGTATTCTTACTACGAGTTAGCCAATTTGAGCCTTTTATATAAGCCTTTTCTTTTCTTATCCAAATTAACCTTTACCCAAAGTAACCTAGTATAAATTATTTATTACCTATTTCCCTCCAAAGATAAGTAGAGATGAATGAAGATAAACTTTTTAGTTGCAATAAAAGTAGAAAAGTGAATATCAAGAAAAGAAATGTTCTTCAAAGAGATTCAAAAGTGTTGAAAAAAAAGAAAAAATTTTAAAGAACATAGAAACGTGAAAAAAGACATGTTCACTTCAGACAAACAAAGTAAAAAAGAATTGTCAACTTCAAAAAAAGAGCTCTACTTATTTTAGAAGAACTTTGAATACATTTTATACCCTTTCTTTTGTACCCTATCCTAAGTTTACATTTCATCCCAATTAAAGACCTATTGCATATGTAAATTGTACACACTCAATCACTTTGAGATCTGAACTTGATTAGAATGTATTTAGAATATGAGTAGGGTTTTGAATTCTTTATTCAATTTTATCAATATGCTAAAGTTGATAGATTTATTGAAGAAAATTCCTTGAGGAAAAAGTGAAAATTGACTTGAAACTAATTTTTAGGATTTTGAGATTGGTTTTTCACATGTTTTGCTAGGGACTAACAAAATGCTAGTCGGGGTATGTTAAATGTTCAATTTTGGCCAAAATACTCTTAATTTAGCATCTGGATAGATCATCTAATCAAGCAATTTAAAATTTTAGATAAAATATGCATTTTAACTCTAATTGACCATCCAACCATTAATTTGTAAAATTTAATAGCTAGATGATCATTAGAGCTAATCAGATGTATAAAGCATAATTTAGATGATTCTAATTCAATGTATATGTTGCAAATCAACCAATTGAGAATTCGATGGTATAGATTGAGTTGATCGACACTAAATCATCTTCATCCCACAACAGCAATAGAAGGCAAGATAGACCCAAGCAATTGCCAATGAGAATAAAGCATACATAAAGAATGTTTCTAATGTGATCCTAATAGAGATTCGTGAAAGGAAAGAAAGAGAGGTGTTATAATACAAGAAAGAGATGAGTTGCATAAGGAGATTACATGGGCTATATAAAAAAAAATGAAGCACTTTGGAAGAGAAAAAAAAAATAGAAGACGGAGAGACACCCATCATGGAACCCTTCCTTCCTTCTTTCACCCTTCGCTTCTTCTCGTTAGTCTATATCTCCCCCTCAATTCTTTCTTTCTCGCTCTCCCCTTCTCTTTCTCACCCTGTCTCTTTCAAGTTGTTTCTGCATAAAAGAGCCTAAATGCTCTTTTTCCCTATATTTCTTTCATTCCCTCTCCCTTTTTTCTTCTACACTGAACTCTCACCAACAACTCTTTTCCTCTAATTCTTTTTGTTTCTTAGACTCTTTGAACCACAAAGATTTTTTACCCGTACCTTGACTCCACTTCTTCTCACCTCTAGGCTCACTCCATCATAAGATCCGAACTGCACCTCTTCCTCTCTGTCACCCCATCTCTATTCCTATTTCTTTACTTCATCTCTCTGCCTCTTTTTGTCTCTTAGGTTAAGGTTATCTCCACCGTCGAAAACCCAAACAGTGATTCTTCTTCTTCCTCAACTCCCTGCCTTTAGCTCTTTCACTACCTCTTCCTCGTGGGAAAAAGCATAATCTATCTCTTTCCTAGTTTCTCATCTCTCTGTTCACTACTCTTTTCATTGTCCTCTTTGCACCATCTCTTGTCTTCCTTCCCACTCCTATTTGTAGTTTATTTTTCCCATTGTTCTCTGTTATCTCATCCATAGTTCCTAGTTTTCCCTATTTAATTCAATTTTAGTTGTTCCCATTAGATCATTGTCCTAACTATCTCCTCTATTAGATATCCCATCTATTCATCACCGTCTGGTTCACCAGTCCTTGTCTTCTTGCTTAGCTTCCACCGTCGTCCCATCCCCTATTTCTAGCCAAGTTTTTCACTATTTTCCATCTTGTTCTCCTATCTTTTCCCATCATTTTTTGCCAATTTCTTACATCTCTTTTCAATCTCCCTTGTTGAAGCAAAAACCCACTTCAATTCTATCCCCAAAACTCCCCTTATCCCTTGATTTTCACCTTTCAAATAGCCCCCTATATCTTTCCTATCTCTCAGTTATGATTAAGGAAGAGAAGGAGTTTTCATCAAAATTTTCAATTTTGTCCTTAGCTCATATACCTTAATACCATATACATCTCACTTTTGTCTTTTTCCCTAATTTGTCCTTACCTTTATTCCTATTTTAATTTATCTCTATTATGTTTTATTCTTAAATTAATCTAGGAATAAAGTAATTCAGTCCTCTTTGATTAAAGTATAACTGAATCAATGGTTTAACTTAAACCACAGGATAACTTAAATTCCTAATTTGTTTCTCATCAGATTTTCAATTGATATTTAAATATTCATCTTAGGACACTTCCTAACTAATCTTTTGGTCCTGATCATTTGAGATCCAAAAATTTGATCTAAGATGTCCAAATCTCAAACTCTTTCCTTAGTCTAGATTATTAAATTTTTGAAAAATCTTTTAATCCAACTATCAAATCCTTAATCAGAGATATTAGTGAGAGATTGATTAAAGCTAATCGACTCTGATGCAATCAGACTTGTAGAATTTTTTCATGCTCAAGCTAGGGAAGTAGATTTTAGTTATTATTTCATTTAATTTTTGTCTTTTTAGTTCAGAATTTTGTAATCTTCATTAAATTAATAGATTTGAAATTTGAGTTCCTTATTATTTAATTTTTGTTATTTCTTTTAATTAATTGCTAATTGAATTTTATTTAAACTTCATTTTTTTTAAGTCGAGTCCCGTGGGATTGACTCACACTTGCATAAGTTGTACTACAATAACTCGTGCACATGAGAAAAACAATCAACATACGCGATAGCTCAACTATTACACCAAGGCTTGCCTTCTATCCCATAGCTTGAATAGTGTAAAGAATCAAGGACTCTAGCCAAAATGTGCCCATAGCTCAAATATTCATAGGAATCGATAATACTAGCAAGATAGGTCTCACAACTAAAAAAAGTCCTAGAAATTGAGGACTTTAATCAAACAGGCTCCACCATCTCAAAGAGTCTTAGAAGTAAAGGACTCTAAACACACATGTCCCATCAATAAAAAAATCCTCAAACTAACAAATGGTTTTGATTGCAAAGGTTTTATCAACTCAAAAATTATGAATAGTGGAAATACTAGTCTCACATAACTTATCGTGTTCGGAAAAAAAAAAAAACATGTTATGACTCTGATAGAGATAAGCCTCATATCCTCTTAATCTTAATTGGTGGTAATACACTTGTTTTCATCCAACATCGAATAGCCAAAGGGATACAAAATATATGCCCAATGCTATTACAGACGAAAGGACATTGTTATGTACATAAGGTTCTGATGAAGAGAGAACCTGTAAATGCTATACCTAAGACTCGACAAAGTGTAACATTCTAGGTTTTTGACATATAATTTTATTTAATTTAAAGTCATTTGAATGTCGGGATCCCTATTTTGAAAATTCGTTTACAAAATTATTCATGTTTTTATAAAAATATTTTCAAAAATATCTTAGCTAGTCATTACAAAACAAGACCCACTTATGAGTCATAACACACTATTCAACTTAAAATATTAATTTCCAAAGTTTTATCATTCACAATCTAGTCATAAATAAAAACTTAACCAAAATTAGAAGTCCAACACGTCATGCTTTATTACATCAATAATCAATAACCTAAAATAAGAACATTACTCCTGACATAAATTGGTTTCTTACTCTTTTGCTAAAATGCTTCCTACTAGAATTCCTTAAGCTTCGCACCAAGCCTTTTCACAGTAAGCCTTTTCACACTCATCTACTAAGTTTTTGGTAGGCAAAGTTTATGGATATACTTAGTAGATAAAACTAAAATTACAAACTCAAAAACATGAAAGCACTTAGATGCTTTGAAGTCTTATTTTTATGCAAGAAATCACATTATTAAATTCTTATTAGCTGTTTATGCAATGCATCATAGCACATTTTAATCATGCATGTGCATCTTAACATCTCTTAGTCTATAGAGAATAAATATTAACTTGTCTTTTCCAGTAAAACCAAGATGCATTAGAAATAATTAAAGTAATGATATCAAAATAAATTAAATCCAGCACACTCATGCCTATAAGGATTTCTAACTCTTATTAGTACGTTTGCCAATATGGCTATGCGTATTCATCTATAATCCAGGTTTATCAATCGAACCATCAATCTCGCTCCCCAAGGGCATAAAAAATCTTGTGAGATGCAACGTAAGCTCACAAATAGCCCATCTCAATTGTGTACAATTGTGTGCCTGTTAAGAGTGTGCAAAAGACCGACTGGACCGTTGAGTTTTCGATCAGAGTACTGTGTCAGTGTGGGTCAATCTATTAATATGCATGACTGAGACATTCAGTCCTATCCCTGTCCCACAGTTTAACTGGACTAGACCGGACCGAAACTGGGTGTATTTAATTTTTTTCCTATGTTGTACGCTCACCCAAATGCCATTCTCAAACCACAACCCTCAACCCATGGTGGAAAATCCTTCTACCCGATCATCAGGGTTCTGCCGGTGCATCAATCACATAAGCCCCAGCTGCCTGCATAGTCGAGACATCCTCATTGAACACATCACTATTGGATCTAACCCGTGTGGCAGGGCCATTGCTCGACGAGTTCTCTCTCTCGCCAGAGATCGGGGACTAGAAAGTGACATGGATGATTATCATCTCCCCCTCAAATGTCACGGTCGACTTCGGGAAGACCCTCAAGCCACACGATTACGTCGCCATGATCCAGCACTAGGTCGTACACGAGTCGAATCCAACGGTGCAAGTCTCATCAACGACCTGTTCATAAAGCTCGAGATCCCTCGATGGCCGACAATCCTTATGTACTTCACTTTACTGTATCAAGCAGGAAAAATAGCCTGACCGAATTCAGAGGTCACTTCTGGTGGATGTTGTGATCAGCGCCAACGGTGCTAATAATCGAGTGGCGAAGACTTACAGACATGAGAGAGAAGATGAAATCTAGCCAAAATCCTCACCAAATCAACAAAGAACATGTGGGTTTTGGTCATGCGAGCATGAAAAATAGTTCATTAACCTTTCCTACAAAAAATAATTATTATTATGTTTTAAATAGCTGTATTGTCTTCATCTCCAATGTTGGTGACCATACAGTTGAAGAAATGGTGGGTTAATTCAATCTATCCAAAACCTTGCCAAGTCAATATTCTAACAATTTCTACCGCAAAAACTCAATCTACGTAGGGCTTGAAGGTCAGCTTTGTGTGCTTGTTGATGCAGTGTTTTTTATGAGAAAAACAGAAGAAATTGGCGCTACATCTAGACCAAAGACAGATCAAACCCAACCAAAGACCGATCAGTCGGTCTTCACCCGACCTAGATCGGTTTGGTCCGATCTTGGTCCTCATGTCTACAAATCAAAAAATTTCAGCCTGGCCCACTTTAGACCCTGTTACCAGATCAGACAGAACCATGCACACCCCTAATGCATGCTAGTACCTGAGAGGGACTTTCACCATATCCTCACGAGGCATATAGCTGTCTCAAAATGTGTCATGTCACCTATAGAAGAGTCTACCACCACGCCACCCTTTGGGCGTGCATACGTAACACCTCTTGTGATTGGAGGCCAAGTGGCCAACCTGCACCAACCTCTTAGCATTGCTTCTACCAGGCTCCCTAGCATGTCTCAAATATCAAATATTGGGTATCTCTATACTCTCGTATGTTTGTGATAATATAATAGCTCATTTTCAAGCATACTCAAAGTGCAAAACATTTGCAGCTTATTTTCAAGCTAGATAAATCATCAATGTCTTGTTTTGAAAACCATATTCAAAACATCAAATCTCAAGCATATCTTCATGCTAAAACCAAACATGATATAATCTCAAATCTTGTTAAACATTAACACTTTTTAGGCATAAAAGCCTACTAAAAATTAGCTAGGTTATAGCAAAACATGTTTTCTACAGTTTAACAAACTTGTTAAAAATCAATTCATCATAACTCAACTTTAAAGTTTCAAAAATATGATTCTCTAGTATTATTTACAACTCAAAACAATAAGTAACATGGTTACATTTCCATCTAAAAATAATCCAAAATAAAATCTCTAAATTCTTTCTAAAACTACACAATGAAAGCATTATTTTCATGCATGTAAAACCCTTATGAAAAAGTTAATTTCCTGGACTTTAGAATTGATCAATCCAAATAAAAACTGCATATTTCTCAAATTAAAACTAAATATAAAACCTATTTTAAAACCATAAGCGGAACATGTAAGACAATAACTTATTACAATATTTTAAAATTAGATTTTGTGCTTTTTTTCTTACTAAAGAAAACATTTCTCCAGTGCTTCTATTTGAAGCTTCTTTTTAACCAAAATTTTTATGAAACAAATGCTCAAAATAGTGACCATTAACATAACATTAAACTCACTATAGCAAAACATATATGCACATTTGAATCTTCAACTTGATCATTAGCATGTTCATGCTAAAATTTCACCTATAAAACTCATGCAAATCTAACATTTTATCAAAAATTTCACCTATAAAACTCACGCAAATCTAACATTTTATCAACCATGTTTTCCATGCTAGAAAAATGCTGAAACTAGTCATGTATTCATGCTTTAATACATTAATAATAGTCATGAAAATCTAAGCAAAATAAGCATCAAAATCAACCAAGTCATCACCAACAATGGTTATAAAAAGACACTGCAATTCATTCTCAAAAATACCAATACTTGAATCATAAACATGAATTTTATTAGTACTTGATACTCATGGAAAAACACTCTAACCCAAGCATGAATAACATATATTAAAGATCTTTAATATGGCATGATTATAGGTCAAAAAAGTTAGTAGAAACCTATGTATTCTCAAGCTAATATAAAATGCCTTTTCACATGAGTTTTCATGGTAGAAGCTCAATCATATCACTTATAAACCTTATGTACATCATCTTGATGAAAACATAATCAATATACCTCCAAAAACTTTTAGAAAAATGGGGGAAAATTTGTAATTTCAGAGTTACTTATACCATAGTCAATCTAGTCCACTTTTCCTCTCTAACTTGTCCTTTATTCTTCCACATTTTTCTTGCGCAATATAGACTGCCACAAGTCAAGCATTCTTCTCCTCTCTTTCTCCTATAAGTTCTGCAATCAATTTACTTAGGCAAAGACATCTTTAGCATATATTATTTCTATTTTACTTTCCTTGCTCGCTAAGCAATCCACTCTTACTAAAACTCCCTCTCTTTACTTCTTAGAATCCTAACCACTCTAGCCTCTTAGCATAAGACCTTTTCCCCCAATTGGTTTATATTTTATTTCTCCAACTCAAAATTGTCTCATTGATTGCCTACTACCACTTTCTAATTTCAACTGTTGGTTGCTTGGTTTGCAAGTCTTAGCTCAAGTGTATGGCCCCTTGTTAGAAAATTTCCTTAACCCATCTAGCATTATGGGTAAAGACCAATTTCACTTCTAGACTTTTGAAAATTATGTCCTAGTCATGTATAGGCCTCTTGATGCTTCAAACATTCAAGCTAGGTAGATTTTAATCATAGGCCTCCATTCTATATGAGATGCCTATTACACTTAAATGGGGTCATCTTCGATTTATTCAACAATCAAATTCATGTTCTAATAGTTGGAAACCTAGTGAATGGTGGGCGTAACTATAACAGTATTAAGATAGCGAAATTCCTTGTCGGGTAAGTTTCAACAGCACGAAAGGCATAACGATCTGGGCACTGTCTAGGAGATAATTTTATTTTCATTAGGATCTTAAATGGTTATAAAAATTCATGGTATTACATAGATAGGCTCCAAAAGACACACACTTATCTAGTCTAAACAATACTTTGGAAGACATGCACACATAAATCATCAACCAACTCACACAGTAAAACTGAGCAAACAACTCAATCACATTGTAAAACTAATCCAAGATATTCTATGAAGATCATTGAAGTCATGGATCATTTTACTTTGGTTATACTTAGTCAACCTCTAATCAAGGTTTTTTTTTTTTTTTCTTTCCATGTATATAAATGTTTGATAATTAAAGATTATTTGTATGTACTCAGCAGTCAAAGATTGTATGTATGTATTCAATTACCAAAGAAATATAATCAGTGGCCACAAGTACCTGAACATGTAACAACATCACTTGATGTAACCACAGGAATATATCCATAATCATTTGATAAAAAAATAAAAAATAAAAATCTTAAGAAAATCGAACCTTTTATTTCCTTTATATGATTGCATGCATGCATCATACATAATGCAAAATTCAAGTAGACAATCTTTATCTACCCCTTCTTAATTTTTTAAAGGTTTTTCACTTTAATTTATAATTGAATACACCTCTACCATTAATCACTTGGACATTTCTCTCTCTCTAAGAAAAGAACATGTGCTTTGCAATACTAATAAGAGAAAGAGGAAGAATGAGAAAAGGGAAGTGGTTAGTTAAAAGAGGAAATTAAATTATTATAGCTGAATTTTAGGATTCAAATATATATATATATATATAAAGAGAGAGAGAGAGAGAGAGAGAGAGAGAGAGAGAGAGAGAGAAATGTGCATGTCTGTTTTTGTTTAGATTTAAAGACAAAACAAAAGTAATAGAAAAATAAAATAAAAAGAGGAGATAAAGCAAAGTTAGAGATTTAGGAAGTTAGTAGTAGTAGTTAGTAGTAATTTTTAATAAATTGTGCTAACCCAGGTTTTCACATGCATTTTTAAATGCAAAACTAATTCATAATGCGAGATCGATCCCTATTTGAAAACACTTTTATAAAAACAATGCAATGAGGTGAAAAAAGTCTTTTATTTTAAATTCATTTTGAAAACCACGAGTGTCATTTACTCCCAAAAGAACAAAATAATTTTTAAAACTAAGACAAACATATATGCATCCCAGATCTAGCCAGTGACAGCTCACAGTCCAACTATAATAATTACATATGCATGTCCAAAGGATAAGTTATATACTTACATTCATACTTGTCTTTATCTTCACTCACTTGATTGTAACACTAACATTTTTTTATGCTTCTTCTATCCTACTAGAGTTAAGCAGTATAAATAATTTATTTGGTTGAGCATTTAACATACTCAGTAGGTGATCTAATGATACTAATTTGAAAACACAGTATGCAACATGTATAAATTTAAGAAGGTTTTTTCAGGTAATAAAATCACGCAATCATCTTAGATAAACATGGGTATTGATGCATAAATCATGTGCACATATATTTCAAGTAATAAAATTTCCAACAAAATCAATTGATCAATAACAATATAAATATTAGTAACGTATTAAAATAGTAATCAATAAAACTCGATGCTAGATATCTCAACCCTACAACAGTTTTTATGTAAGTGGGTATCTCGCCAAACACATCAGCCGTCGATCACGAGTACTCGTCTAAGACCATCTCAATGCACCATGTATGGTGATACTCATAACAGAAATCATATGGCCCACTATGCTCACGACTAGACCTATCTGAAATCGTATGTCTCCAATATCTAGAGACCAGCCACCACAGCCTCCACGATCGACTGTGAATATGTCTCAAAAAGGGTGTCGTGAACTCCTCCAGTGGTAGTCCCAGTACCACAGTAGTCGAGAAAGGGATAAGTGCCACTTTGGGCAATGATGCCTATCACCTTTAGTAGTTAGAGGCCAAGAGACCAACCTCGTACACAAATAACCTCTTAGCATAGTGCCCACCAAGCTCACTAGCCTAAAAAGACAAATGTGTGTGTGTGTGTGTGTGTGTGTGTGTGTGTGTGTGTGTGTGTGTGTGTGTGTTCCAATTTTTAAGCATGTAACACATGCTAAATCATGCACTTTATGCAATCCTCTTTCAAAACATGCAATAAAGCATATATAAAATTGCTTTATCATTCAAGAGTAAAACTAAGCTATGAAGGATATAAGCGGTAATATTTCAATCAAAATCATAAATCATGAGAATAATTTGCATGCTCATAATAAGATTACTATATCACAGTATCCTTTCCAAAAGCATACTAAATCCAAAAATAGTTTCAAGTAAAACATTTAGGTTTTAAAATTCAGTAGAAAATTTAGTAGCATCAGACTACCTACCCCAAGGATGTTACTTAGTTTGCATTTTTCTTATATTCGAATCATGGATCTCCTTCATTGTCTTTATGGGGTCCTGAATATAATTTAAGGATAAGAATCCAAGTATTATTTCTCAATCTCTATTGATCATCCATCATATTTAGGGATTCTAACTACTATCTCTATCATTTCTAATTTATCTCAGTGTTTAAGGTAAATCTAATGGTTTAATTAATTTATAACTTAATTAGGCATAATTAGACTAAATTTCAGTACCTCACATGATTTGATTACTCATCTACAGTTTATGTGATGATTTGACAATCAAATTTAATGTCCTATCTATAATTCTAAAATTAATCTATCTCAAATCAATGTTATCTACATATTGACATGATTTGATTTAATATACTCATGTATTCACTAATTAACCATTACATATAATTTGATCACCTTTGATCTGATCCATTCATTCAAATTTCGTGGTTTCAAACATTTGATCAATCCAAATTGGTCTCTGATCTTAAATTTTATTGTATAATTAATTTTACTTAGTCAAAATGAATACAACAGACTTTTCATATCATTAATCAGGCTTATATGACCCTTTGAATTTTAGTTTTACTGTTTCAGGTCAAATAAACAGTCTAGATTAAATCTTTGGATCCAAAACATGAAAAAATGGGTCCTACGTGTCACGGTTCCTAGGATGCAAACACATCTCTGTCGAGCTGTGACCACCCTGCACACGTGATGCACGCGCAAAGACACTCCATCAGGATGAGTCTCTGTCGTATGTCATAGAATGTGTTTTGGTCTCCTGATCAAGTTGACCAAGATGAGACGGTCCAATCTAGACTGTCCAATCATTTTGGCAGCTAATCAACATCTAAGATCAATTATATTTTTATTTTTTTTAACCATTTTAAGCTTTTTGGGTCCACGATCTCATCGGACGGCTTTGATCATCCATCCGAGCTGTCCTTGATACAGTTCTAGATCAGATCCAATGAATCTGTTTTTCACCGGTCAATGGTCGGCCGGTGATGACAGATCCAGCTTAGATCTGAAGAAATCTTACCAAAAAAGAAATCAATGGAAAAGGGAGAAGAGAGTTGGCATACCTGATTGTGATCTGGAGAAGGAAGATAGGTTTTCCTGTGGGTGCAAACTCCTCTGTGCCTGTTGCGAAACCCTAATCGCCGATAAGAATAGAGGGCTGGATAGTTGGAGAGAACATAGGGGAGAAGAAAGGGGAAAGTAGTGAAAGAGAAGATAAGGAAAGGAAAAAGAAGAAGATCGGCGCCTAGCCATTGCTGAAGGAGAAGAGAAAAGAGAAAAAGGGTTTTTGGTGAGTGCGAGTATGTTCGTGCCCTCCAGAACCTTAGATTGCCAGAGTTGTTGAAGGTAGCAGGAGGAGAAAGGGAAAGAGAAGGATATAGAGAAGATGAGAGAGGAGAGTGCAATGGGGGTGAAGTGGGAGGCTTTTATTGTCATGCGATCACCGACTTTCTCCGTCAGCTACTAAGTCGTAGATGGAGGGGGTGCCGTTATAAAAAATGACCCCTTCTAATTTTGACCCATTCTAAATTTGAAATGCATTAGTATTTTATTTATGAAATTACCTAAATACCCTTATACTTAAAAGTTCCATAGCTTTCGCATCCGAACTCCATTTTCGGTGTTCTTTGTGTTGTTGAATTCTATTTTTCAAGTAAAATCTAATTATGAGGGTATTCCTAACAAATTTGATTTCTATAAATTCTCACTTCTAAAATCCAAAATTTGTAAAACATTCATCCTTATAAAAATTCTGGTAGTTACATAAATACTCTCTCTCTCTCTCTCTCTCTCTCTCTCTCTCTCTCTCTCTCTCTCTCTCTCTCTCTCTCTCTCTCTCTCTCTCTCTCTCTCTCTCTCTCTCTCTCTCTCTCTGTGTGTGTGTGTGTGTGTATACACACACACATATGTATACATACATACATACTTCTTATTTTCATTGGTCCTTATAGACAATAAGGAAATAACCTTTTATGGCTAGAAATTGTAATTTTACTCATTTTATTTTTGAAGTAGTATAACAAAATTGGTTAGAGCTTATTTTTCAAAGAAGTAGATCCCACTTAAATTACTAGTTTGGATCAATAAACTAATGGGTCACCCATGCATCTCATGAGACAAATTTGGACCCATTTGAAAATTTAATCCTCTAATTTATGGCTTTTAGATTGTTGAAAATAAAAATCAAGCATCTAAAAACTCTCAAAAAATCAAATACTTAGAATGTTGAAGTGGTAGAGCATTTTCTTATTTTCATAGCAAAGCATGTAGTGGACAATCAAAAAGTGGGCTAACTTGTACTTTTGCACTCTCATATTCTTTAAGCGTAGATATGGTACATTAGAAATTCAAAAGCAAATGGCAATTATGGTTTCTTATGTAGTGCATGTGCATAATATAGGGGCATTTTTAGCACGTTGGCCCTTTTGTACACATTTTTTGGGTGATTCTTTCTATTCATCGGATTCACTCTCTCCTAGGATAGGGGAATACAAAAAATCTCATCCAACAGACACCTCTAAGGTAGCATCCCACCTCCCCTAAAGTGTGGATGGTATCCAATAAAGATTTTGTTTTATTTTAATACTATCTACATTTTAGTAGGTTTGGATCCTAAGTATTCTAAGGTTCAATTCTAGCTTTAAGGAGTAGAACCAAACTATTCAGTTCTAGTCCCATTTTTGGTACTTACTATTTCTCTAACTTGATGGAAGTGGTCATGGTAAAAAGTTACTACCATGAAAAAGTAAGGTACTCTTGTGAACTCATTGGAAGTACCAAATAATATGTGTGTCCATCTACAATAATTAGTCAAAAAACTATGTCACATACCTTTCATGCATGCTCAATTATTATATTCTTATTTTTATATCTTTAATCAAAACCAAATATTATTTGTACACAAGCTAATCCCAAGGCAAAGCAATTTCGAAGTTAAAAAGTTCAATTTTTTAATTAAAGATGGACTTGGAAAACTCATACATTTACTACCCCTTATTTTTGTTCCATTACTAAACTTTTGGTAACTTTTTTTTACACTAATTTTTTTTAAAGTCATATAAAAAATGCTAAAGATGAGCTATTATTATTTTCATGTCAATCAAGAAAAATCAACAAAATGATGAATGTCATTGTCCAACTTAGCACTACATGTGAAATTAAATGAGAATAAGCAACCAACTCAACTAATGTTGAGACTTACTGTGACATCCCGAGTTTTTCTAACACTTTTTCATAAAATCTTTTGCAATTGTGGGGCCCCGTGTTTGAAAAATTGTTTAGAAACAAATAGTGAAAAACAAGTTTAATAAGAATTCCTTCAAAATCTCAAGTGTCATTTGTTTTCTTTCAAAAATACAAGGATTTTCAAAGGAATGAGTGCCACATTCTTATCAAAAATCCAGCAGAGTCTCTCCTGTATTTTGGACCCCATGCATTTAACACATGCAATGAGACAACCTGATAGAAACAATATGTGTGTGTGTGTGTGTGTGTGTGTGTGTGTGTGTGTGTGTGTGTGTGTGTGTGTGTGTGTGTGTGTGTGTGTGTGTGTGTGTGTAAAATAAATAAACAAGACTCTGTCTCCCTCCAAAATGCATCCCCACACATATCCATTTACATTTAAATAAAAAGAAACATTTTTTTAGCACCAAAAGGCTAGGACTAAAATCAAACTCCCCAAGACCACTCCAATCATAGCCACATTGTTATAACTCCATTTACAAACCCATGTGTAAATAAAGCAAGTCATATTAATCCACATCATATCAATTTATCAAATCATAACTATATTGCAAAACTGATTATTACATGTGTCTTGTTCTTCTCTTTATATCTCTATCACCATCTTCTGCTCCCTTTTTCCTGTTCTATTTCTCTAGACCTAAGACATTGTAAACAATTTACAATGTCTCAGTAAGCTTGCACTTGTGTAGGTAGTTTCATCATAAAAAAACATGAGTTTATGCGGTTTTAAATCCAATAAGGGCCATACAATCACTTGTTATGCAGTATGATAGACTATGATGCAAAATGATTAATATAATAGGCTCTAAAATCTCAATCATGATTTACAAATCAACTCCATGCCAAACCCATTCAATTTATCAATTTCAAGAGCAACCTTTGCAAGGTATTTTTCAAAATATGAAAGATCACCACAACTCACAACATGCATCATCTCATAAATATAACCATCCAAACTGAATAGTGAACCATCGTCAAAATCAATAGACGAAGAGTATTTAAATCATATAATGCTTCAATATAATCAACATGTCTCAATAAGCACATATATATTACCATCAGAACCTCCTCGAGGTCTAATGAGTGCAGCAACACTCAAAATTTGGTCATATGTCGTTAGTCATGAGTACTCATTATAGACCTGAAATCCCAGGGTGCCACGCATCTATGCTATCATGGAACCATTAAGTTTCATAAATCCATCACTCCTCACCATATGATCTCAGCTACTCAGGTTGTTGGTCAATTTTCCACATCATGGATCATCTAAGGCCATTATGGTTCTAATCTCTCATTTATCAATGACTGATCATTGATCAAATGTGAGGAATAGTGTTAGAAGTGGTCGAATTTCGATCTGAGCATATTATTTGACATTTTTAGCTAATGGATTGGTGGAATTTAGCTTATCCTATGCCAATTTGAGGTTTAGGAATGTAATGGCAGCATTTGATAACCGATCAGGTGTCATCAGGTTCTCATTCCTCTACTGTCCGATCAAACGATTAAGATTTTTACTCAATTTTCATCTAGATCTTTCAATTTTTTTTCATATACTAGTTAATTCAATATTCTAGAAAACATTCATGGTGCCTGATCATTGATTAGACATCAAGAAGTCACTATTTAAATAGTGACAAATCATATGGTTGAGATTGTTCAATCGGTTTCAACCAAGATTGACCATTTCAGTGGATTCGAGCTACGTCATATCTGTATTTACCCATTTATACACTTGGATTAGGAAATGGATGGCTGGATCATCATAAAAACCTAGATCCAGCATGAACAATGCATATCTAGCTAAAAATCTCAAATCAATAGTGGGGTTTCGTAGATCTTACCTCCTGGGAGTGTTTTCATGCGTTTTCCACCACTGGATGAGCTGGATTAGTCTTTGTTTCCTCCAGTAAAGTCTCTAATTTCGATGTACACTATCTCCTCTCTAATCAACTGTCAAGATCTTCATGGATTCCTCAATAACCACGGGTTTTTTTTTTTTGTTCAATTGAGATGAACAAAACGATTGGCTTAGATCAATGATCATAGTTGGCATCGTCTAAAGAAACAATGTGTAAATCCAGCAAAACCCTCACTGTTTTCTCCTCCTTCGCCGGCATGCCTAGCTCTCTCCCCCTCTTCTCTCCTTTCTCTTCTCCTCCTCCTTCATCCTTCTTCTCCTCTTTCTCCTTATTCCCCTCTTCTTTCTTCTTCTCCTCCATCATTTCCCTCAATGTGCATGTCTTGGGTTCAAGTAAGTCTATTCTCGTTCACTTAAGTGGGGAGGGGTGCCCTTCAATTTTCATCTAGATCTTTGAAATTTTTTTCATATACTAGGTAATTCAATATTCTAGAAAACATTCATGGTGCCTGATCATTGATTAGACATCAAGAAGTCACTATTTAAATAGTGACAAATCATATGGTTGAGATTGTTCAATCAGTTTCAACCTAGATCAACCATTTAAGTATGATCTGAGCTACATCATATATGTATTTGCCCATTTATACACTTGGATTAGGAAATGGATGGCTGGATCATCATAAAAACCTAGATCTAGCATGAACAATGCACATCTAGCTAAAAATCTCAAATCAAGAGTGGGGTTTCGTAGAACTTACCTCATGGGAGTGTTTTCATGTGTTTTCCACCACTGGATGAGCTGGATTAGTTTTAGTTTTCACCAGTAAGGTCTCTAAGTTCGATGTGCACTATCTCCTCTCCGATCAACTGTCAAGATCTTCATGGATTCCTCAATAACCATGGGGTTTTTTTTTTTTGTTCGATTGAGCTGAACAAAATGATTGGCTTAGATCAATGATCTAAGTTGGCATCATCTTTAGAAACAGCCTGTAAATCTGGCAAAACCCTCACTGTTTTCTCCTCCTTCGCCAGCGTGCCTAGTTCTCTCCCCCTCTTCTCTCCTTTCTCTTCTCCTCCTCCTTCATCCTTCTTCTCCTCTTTCTCCTTATTCCCCTCTTCTTTCTTCTTCTCCTCCATCATTTCCCTCAATGTGCATGTCTTGGGTTCAAGTAAGTCTATTCTCGTTCACTTAAGTGGGGAGGGGTGCCCATCAATTTTCATCTAGATCTTTCAAATTTTTTTCATATACTAGTTAATTCAATATTCTAGAAAACATTCATGGTGCCTAATCATTGATTAGACATCAAGAAGTCACTATTTAAATAATGATAAATCATATGGTTGAGATTGTTCAATCGGTTTCAACCTAGATCGACCATTTGAGTAGTATGACCTGAGCTACATCATATCTGTATTTGCCCATTTATACACTTGGATTAGGAAATGGATGGCTGGATCATCATAAAAACCTAGATCTAGCATGAACAGTGCACATCTAGCTAAAAATCTCAAATCAAGAGTGGGGTTTCATAGATCTTACCTCCTAGGAGTGTTTTCATGTGTTTTCCACCACTGGATGAGTTGGATTAGTCTTCGTTTTCACCAGTAAGGTCTGTAAGTTTGATGTGCACTATCTCCTCTCCGATCAACTGTCAAGATCTTCATGGATTCCTCAATAACCACGAGTTTTTTTTTTGTTCAATTGAGCTGAACAAAACGATTAGCTCACATCAATGATCTAAGTTGGCATCGTCTCTAGAAATAGCGTGTAAATCCAGCGAAACCCTCACTGTTTTCTCCTCCTTTGCTAGCGTGCCTGGCTCTCTCTCCCTCTTCTCTCCTTTCTCTTCTCCTCCTCCTTCTCCTCTTTCTCCTTATTCCCCACTTATTTCTTCTTCTCCTCCATCATTTCCCTCTGTGTGCATGTCTTGGGTTCGAGTAAGTCTATTCTCGTTCACTTAAGTGGGGGAGGGGTGCCCGTCAAATATATGCACCCCCCCCCCCCCCCTCTTCTATTAAGGTAGTTTGGTTTTATTTATTTATTTAAAAATTCCCCTTATCTTTAAATTCTCATATCTTCTCCTTCCAAACTCTGATTTCAGTGAACTTAGTATCATTGGAATTGTTTTTTGGAGTATAATCCAATTATAGAGTCTCAATACTTGATTTGATGCTTACCAAGTTTTTCTCTCATAAAACTCTAAAAATAAAATTTTAATATATTCTCTTCATCCTAATTTAACATTTTCCAAAGTTCACTCAATTTGGGATTTAAAAATTAGGAATGTTACATTCTTCCCTCTTTATAGGAATTTCGTTCTCAAAATTCTTTCCATGTTATTCTCTAGACACTTCTAAAAGTATCCCTATTTCACAAGATAACTAATCATGCCAATAATTATAGAATCAACATCAATAAACAAACAATTTCACATAAACCAAACTCTCATATAGGTGTTAGTTATTTAAGTACAACTTTAGTACAGGTAAAATCACCTTATCAATAAAAATCAATGCATCTTTGCTCACTAGTAGGCAGGTCTATGCCGAATCTATTATGGAGTACATCAGCTCACCAATAGTCAATCATTTACCAATCAAAACCAGAGCATACAACTTACCAACAAGCAATCATATGCAAATCAAAACCAAAACATATCTACTCATCAACAGGCAATCTATACCAATCAAAACCAAAACATATCTGCTCATCAATAGGCAATCTATGCCAATCAAAATCAAAACATATCTACTCATCAACAGGCAATATATTCCAATCAAAACCAATCCATAACATGATCATACCAAGAGCACCTAAAAGCTCGCCACGTAAAAGCTTGCAAGTGCCTATCGCACCTACCCTCTAAGGCTGCCCTCATTGGCTACTCACAAGTGTTGATGTTTTTCATAAGTGCACAAGCTATTATAGTATAGCTATGCAAATACAGCTCGATCCCGTAGGGTCTCGCTTTAGAATTTTGGAGTTTTTAATAAATTTTAATTATTTAAAATTGAAATCAATTGAAAAAAAAATTAAAAAAAAAATCAGACTTCAGATTTAGTTTACCAATGAAATTCCAGAAGTCTAATTCCAAGAAGAACAATAAAAGAAACAATAAAACCTTAATTAAAACTAAAACTAGAAGAAATTAAGAAAAATCTAATTTTCTAGCTTAGATACTGTTCAATTTCCTCATTTCTGGCACGACAAACCTTTATTAGACTCCATCAATATATTCAAAATTTCTTGGATTAATGATCTGATGGATGAATTTGTCAGATTCATCAAATTATTAAAGATCTAATCAAATTAAGAAATTTAATGATTAATGGCTTAGATATGTTTTTAGAATATAAATTGAAGATCAGAAATAGTAATTAAACTAGAATCTATCCTAAGAACATGCTATAAAATTTAATTGAAATTTTGATGTAAAATAGACAAGAAATTAAAGATTATCCGTGGTTAAACCAATACCGCTAATTGAGTTAAACAGTAATAGAATAGCACATAACATGAATTACTCAAAACGGAATAACATAAAATGCGAATAAGTACAGTATCATGACATGAAATCTAATTTGAAATAATCTTGCAAGGGCAAATTTGGAATTTTGCCCGAAAGTTCCTTAAAACTGCCGTAAAACAGAGGTGTCCAGGGGAGG
This sequence comes from Warburgia ugandensis, assembly GCA_035236585.1. Classification (NCBI taxonomy): domain Eukaryota; kingdom Viridiplantae; phylum Streptophyta; class Magnoliopsida; order Canellales; family Canellaceae; genus Warburgia; species Warburgia ugandensis. Next base: position 30,365,414 of record CP141139.1, on the reverse strand, counting down.
TTGCCGGAAGAGATGGCGGAAGCCAGAGATGGTGAGTTGTACAACAGCTAGCATGCCCCGGTTGTAGTTTCGTCATCTGGTACCATCTAGAGTAGATGGGAATAGCACGGACTGGTGGAGACGATGCTGGATCTCGATGAAAACCTAGAAGCAAAGTTGGTTTCAAGGTTGGCCGGTGAGAAAATTTTGCGATGGTTTAAGCCGTGGAGGAGATTAGCGGTGGAGAGTTGAAGATGAAAATTTATGACACCTGTAGTCTGGGCGTCATCTGGAATAGGGGATGCGAGTAAGAGAGGGTACGGGAGAGATAGTGTAGATAAGAAAGGAGAGTGGAGCCGCTAGTTTGCAAGGTCGAGCAAGGGAGGTAGAGGAGAGTAAAGAAGAAGGCTAGAAGCTGACCAGTGGTGAAGGAGGTGGATGTACGAGGAGTTAGGCAAACAAGGGAATGCGAGAGATTGGGATTGGTTTTGGTCAGTGGGGATGATTGTATCGGGTAGAGGCAGAAATAGAACGAGAAGAAGGGAAGAAGGGCAGATGTGGCTGGGTTCTAGGTGACAGTGAAAGGCAGTGCACAAGAAGGGAGACTTGGGGTGGTGCGTTGAACAACAATAAAAGAAGGAAAAGGTAGGATGGGATGTGAGATGTGAGGCAATCAAAAGAAACAACGTTGAAAAAAAATTGGACTGCGAAGAGATAACTAAAATACTACCAAACTCCAAAAAAACTTCAACTATCAAAAGAAAAAGCTCCCTCCTCCCCTATGGTTCCCCTCTTTATAACCTTTTTCCTTTCCTACTCTTCCTCCAACTCTTTCCTTTAAGAGGTAGATTCCTATTAGGAAACTCCTATTCTTCCCATTTAGGACTCTTCTTCCTTTTAGGACTCCTCTTCCTTTTAGGGCTCTTGCCTTATTAATCTTCACTTGATATGCACCATTGAACATAGATCTGAGCCATCTAACCCTTCTTTAGTTGATCTACAAAACCAAAGACTAGATTAGAATCATTTGAACTACACATTAATCATCTAATAAGCTATAATGATCATCTGACCATTGATTTTGAAATTTTAAGGTTTGAATGGTCAATTTGAGCTAAATTTAAATTCAAGCTAAATTTTGTAAATTTGAACGGTTAGATGATCTAATTGAATGCTAAACTAGGGGTCTTTTAGCCAAAATTAAACACTTAACACACCCCCCAACTAGCATTTTGCTAGTCCAAAGCAAAACAAGGAGACAACTATTTTACACAAAATTGGTACAAGGTGCCACTTTCGTAGGTACTCACAATTGCATTTAGCACATGCGACAAGCCCTTGAATCGCTAGGTTACCCTAGTGGATGAGTTAGGCCTCATGAGGGTTTGCAGTGAATATACACCATAAAATTTAGTAAGGACGATTCCCCTATTTTATCTTAGAGAATCCTCATTCATTAGCAATTTTACTAGTTTTTCACAACTTAATGAAGAGGATTTGACAATTTTACACACCATACATATCTTAAAAACATTTTATTTGAGCTATTTCTCAAAGTGCATATGTGTGTGTGTGCAACCACATAAATCTTGACTTTCAATTGGATATGCTTACATTATATTGGAAATATACCTTGACCTCAAATCCTCACAGGTATACACTCAAAAATAAAACTCTCAGATAAGGGGCTTAAACATATTTCTCCTATCATGTGACCAAATCCGACAAGCTAATGGTTCACATAATTCTTTTAAACGCTCACGAGACAAAGGAAAGTGATCCCTAAGAGTAGATGTTATCACCAAGAATATTATGGGTCTTTTACCTTAATTCTTTCTTTTTATCTCCTCGTTAAGGCTATGTCCACCTAAGATCAATAGGTCTTTAACTAGGATGAAATGTAGGCTTAGGACAGGTTTAGAAAAGAAAGGTATAAAGATTTCAAAAGTTCAAAATTGAGTAGATGTCTTCAATGAATATCTTCTAGGACAACTTTTCTTTTTTGTTTGAAGTGAATTTCTCTTTTACATTTTTTTTTTCTTTTCTTTTTTTTTCTTTCTTTTTTTTTCTTTTCTTTTTCTTCTTTGAAAGAAAGACAGCTAATTTTTCTCACTTCTTTGACTTTTGGTCCTATTTTTGAACTTTTCTACTCTACTCATTTTGAAGATGGGTAGTGGTTATTTATTTTAGGTTATTCTGGGTTAAGGTGAATGGGGTTAAGAAAGAAAAGGCTTAATAACAAGCTCAAAAGGCTAACTAGTGGCATACTATATTGGGTAGGCTTTCTATCTTTGGGTTGAGCAAGAATGGCCTATATCATTTCATGTGTTTCCTAAAGCCTATTAAATTCAATAAATTTTGGAATTAAAGCTATTACCCCTATTTATTCTTGATGTTTAACCAAAACAAGGAGAACAAGATCACACTAATGTATGTATGCTGAAGAAAGTGTGGAATTACTTATAACTCTCTAAAAGAAGATAGTCTCAAACTCACACTAGGTTATAGGTCTCCACTGATTTTTCTCAGGGTCTCTAAGTCATACCTCTATATTAGTCTTGATTGTGTGTGTGTGTGTGTGTGTGTGTGTGTGTGTGTGTGTGTGTGTGTGTGTGTGTGTGTAAATGGTTTCCCTAGAATTAACTTTCATAAAATGCTTCAACACATGAATTACATGCAAAACTAATCATATGCATTCCCATTAAGAGGTGAAAACAGTATATTTACTAATTTATGAACATCTAGTTCTCATCACAATAAGAGAAGTCTACCTTTAAAAAAAAAATAAAAAAAAATCTCTCTTTTTTTTCAATTTTCAATTTTTTTCAAAAAAAAAAATTTAACTCAAGAAAATTCAAAATCTCTAGTGCATCTACACCCCCCAACTTGAATGAAACATTATCCCCAATGTTTGAAAACATAAGATTCTATATGGAAGTTGAGTGATGTAGACTCTAAACCCTTGGTTTACCTCCCAATAAGCGCTAAGTTTAATGTCTTCAACTAAACATTACCTAACCTAACTTTCTAAACCTAGAGCTAATTGGGTAAGCTTATGTGTCCTAATCTTAACCCTAAGATGAAATGGTGAGATTTCTCACGCCACTTCAGAATTTCACAGTAATCTATATATTGCCTCCACCTTGAAATTTTAGGTGGTGATATGAATATAATACAGTAGATCACCGCAATTGTGAAGGTAGTGGGACCATATTGATGATCCCCCATCTTCAATATTTCACAGTAGTCAATATAATTGCTCCATCTCAAAAATTGAGGTGAGGGTAACATAATGACTGCATGAACTACCATGTATTTCCTTGGACCATATGGTGGCAAGCAGTCCTTGTATTGATTAAATTGAGGGATAATAATGACCATTCTATTCAGTTTATCTTTTTCATCCTTGTCCCTATCATTGTTCAGAACTAGGGTAATAACCTGACTCTACCCTTCTCTGATAGGTTGTTCTTGTATTACTTGAGGCGGGGACAAGGTTTGGCTTAAACCCTAGTTATCTTCTGATGTGTACCCTAGAGTAGGTTGATGCATATCAACTGACTCTGCTTCTTCATGTTTGATAAGCACAGGTACAATATCAATCGGGTCTATATTACCTTATATTTGTTCAAATAAGGCTGTTAGGTCCTGATTAAGTACATCTTCTACATTGAAAGTCGCAATCTAAAATTCATGCTTGATAGGAGGATATATTTTGGCTTGCCATTGAGAAGTGTCCATCAGAGGCACATTATCCAACAACTCATGCATCTCCTCAATAGATGTGTCTTCATCAAAGTCATAAAAATAGGTGGAACACGCATTTAGAGGATTAGGGTTGGATTTTTCTACAGCTTTATTCTCTTCATCAATGGAAGTCTCTTCATTATACTTATCAGAAGTGGGACATGGCTCGAGTAGATCTAAGTTGGATGTTTCTACAAATGGTTGTAGACTTTGTGGCTCATAAGGATCATAGGAAATTTCCATCCTAGTGTCAAGAATAAATGGCGCTTCATTATCCCTAATTTGTTTCAGTGTCTCCTCAAATTCCTCCCTCTCTCGTTTTATGTCCTCAATGAAATCTTCCATCATTTGTTTTAATTTCATATTCCTTTGTTTTATTATTTCACACATATGCTGCATATTTTCTTCTAATAGTGGTTCTTCATCCCGTAGAGGAAATGACTCGTAGGGTTGGTGTTATTGTCGCATTGGGGTACTAAAAAGGGATTGAGCATGCTGAACTCATGATGGTTGACCCTAATATTCTGAATAATCATGGTAATGTGGACCAGGATGAGACCATTGTGATTCTTCCTAATATTGGTAATTCTGACACCATGGTTGTTCATGATGCCTAGCCAATCCATTAGAGTCTTAATAATTTGTCTCAGAATAAAAGTTGCTAAGGTATATGAATGCATTAGGTGCATCCACTGGCTCCTGATAGTATTCATTATATGTGGAGCTTGATGAGGACTAGGAAGGAGTGGAATAAGGATGCTCATAATAGGTATAGTCATTATGGTATTGAGGTTGTGGCGCAACTTGCCTAGAAGCTATTAACTTAAGCAATTGACTTTCCATAAGATCTAACCGATCCATCTATGCATCTAATCAATGAAATCTATCCCCTTCTTGATAGGCTTTTTTTTTTTTAAGATGAAACCTAACCTACATGATGCAACCTAACTTCCTAGAAAGATGCACAGACAAAGGGCACAATATAATCCTTGAGGCTAATAAGCAGCAATATTTTGACATTCTTGAATTTGTGTGAGGACAATGCTTTTAATTAGCCTAATATAGTGCTCCTCCTCTTCTTTAGATTTGACTATTGCTTACTAGTTAAGTTCTGCACAAGGTGGTTAATACAACCCTCATGTAAGGAGGCATTTAGACTTCACAAACGTCAACAGGAGGCGAGGGAAGAGTGAGGCTCTATTAGACAACCCCCAATAACCATAGTGCTTAAAATCCACTAGAGTGACAATAAATTGCGTCTTAGTAAGAGGGTCCTACGAGCATGTGATGGTCCTATAGGTCTCTTCTGATTGATTTTAATTTGATTTGAAGGTTAGGATAGCGCGCTTGAAGTGATTATCCTAGGTAGGCCAAGGAGTGGTGATGAAATCCACCCTTGATCTTATGGGGGTAGGGTGCCCTTACTAATTAATTTTCATACACCATGGCAATTCGATCAGCATATAATTCACCTTAAAGCATTAGACATGTCCTAAGATGCAATTAAAAGCAATAAACTAATGCAAATCTTAAAATGCAACAAATATAAAGTATGCTTTCTATATGCAATTAAACTACCAACCAATGCAAAATTATTCCAAATGCAAAGCCTAATCTAGAAAATAAATGAGTGAGAAGACTTACAGTGAGGTTTTTGATGAAGATCAAGTGTGAGCCGCCTTATCCCACACTTGCCCTGTATTATTACAACCCTTTAAAAAATAAAAATAAAAGTGCAAATTATAAAGGGGCCTCACTACAAGATTCACTCAAAAGGGAAAAAAAAATCATATTCTAGGAAAGTAGGGAAATTTCCATGTTGATAAAGATTTTCTTGCCACTTTCCTGTTTCCCTGGAAAAAAAAAAAATTAGAAATATGTACCAATTTCAGGAAATTAGGTGGTTTTGCAATAAAAAATTTTGAAAAATGAACCTAAATTTGCCTAAAATGCTGAAACTCTGCAATTCCTACAATATTTTATTTTTTTGGATTTTTATTTTTTCAAATTTTTTCCAATTTATGGATTTAATTAAATTCTATAAAAACTCCTTTGCGAGTCTCCGACAATGGCGCCAAAAACTTGTTGATGTTATTCACAAGTGCACAGGCTATTATAGTATGACTATGCAAATGAGGGTCGATCCCACAAGGACTCACTTTAGAATTTTGGAATTTTAAATAAATTTTAATTATTTAAAATTCAAATCGATTGACAAAAATTAAAAAAAAATTCAAACTTCAGATTTAGTTTACCAATGAAATTCCAAAAGTCTAATTCTAAGAAGAACAGAAAAACAAATAATAAAACCTTAATTAAAACTAAAACTAGAAGAAATTAAGAAAAATCTAATTTCCTAGCTTTAATGCTGTTCAATTTCCTCACTTCTGGCATGACAAACCTTGATCAGACTCTAGCAATATATTCAAAATTTCCTAGATTAATGATCTAACGGATGAATTTGTCAGATTCATCAAATTATTAGAGATCTAATCAAATTAAGAAATTTAATGATTAATGGCTTAGATCTATTTTCAGAATACAAATTGAAGATCAGAAATAGTAATTAAACTAGAATCTATCCTAAGAACATGCTATAAAATTTAATTAAAATTTTGAAGTAAAATAGACAAGAAATTAAAGATTATCTGTGGTTAAACCAGTACCGCTAATTGAGTTAAACAGTAACAAAATAGTACAGAACATGAATAACTCATAACGGAATAACATAAAACATGAATAAGTATAGTATCAAGACATGAAATGTAATTTAAATAATCTTGCAAGGGCAAATTTGGAAATTTGCCTGAAAGTTCCTTAACATTGCCGTAAAATAGAGTTGGCCAGGGAAGGTTGTCAAAAGTGATGGCGAAAGCCGAAGATGGTGAGTTGTGCAGATGGCTGGAGTGCCCCGGTTCTGGTTTCTTCGTTTGGTACCGTCTAAAGTAGATGGGAGTAGCATGGGTAGGTGGAGACGATGTCAAATCTCGGTGAAAAGCTGGAAGCAGAGTTGGTTTCAAGGCTAGCTAGTGAGAAAATTTTGCAATGGTTTAGGCCGTGGAGGAGATTAGCAGTGGAGAGTTGGAGATGAAAAATTATGACACCTATAGTCTAGGCGTCATCTGGAACAGGGGATGAGAGTAAGGGAGGGTACGGGAGAGATAGTGCATATAAGAAAGGAAAGTGGAGCCACTAGTTTGGGTGGTCGAGCAAGGGAGGTAGAGAAGAGTAAAGAAGAAAACTGGAAGCACCAATGGGGAAGGAGGTCCAATGGACGAGGAGTCAGGCAAACAAGGGAATGTGGGAGATTGGGATCGGTTTTGGTTAGTGGGGATGATTGTATCAAGTAGAGGCAGAGATGGAATGAGGAGGGAAGAAGGGTAGATGCGGTTGGGTTCTAGGTGATGATGAAAGGCAGCGCACAAGAAGGGGGACTTGGGGTGGTGCGTTGAACAACAACAAAAGAAGGAAATGGTACGCTGGGATGTAAGATGTGAGGCAACCAAAAGAAACAACGTTGAAAAAAAATTGGACTACAAAGAGATAATTAAAGTCCTTCGAAACTCTAAAAAAACTTGAACTCTCAAAAGGAAAAACTGCCTCCTCCCCTATTGTTCCCCTCTTTATAACCTTTTTCCTTTCCTACTCTTCCTCCAACTCTTTCCTTTAAGAGGTAGATTCCTATTAGGAAACTCCTCTTCTTCCCATTTAGGACTCTTCTTCCTTTTAGGACTCCTCTTCCTTTTAGGGCTCTTGCCTTATTGATCTTCATTTGATCTACACCATTAAACATAGATCTGAGCCATCCGACGCTTCTTTAGTTGATCTGCAAAACCAAAGACTAGATTAGAATCATCTAAACCCCACATTAATCATTTAATAAGCTATAATGATCATCTAACCATTGCTTTTGAAAATGTAAGGTTTGAATGGTCAATTTGAGCTAAATTTAAAATCAAGCTAAATTTTGTAAATTTGAATGGTTAGATGATCTAATTGACTGCTAAACTAGGGGTCTTTTAGCCAAAATTAAATACTTAACAACAAGTATAGATCATAAATCAAATTCTAATTTTATAAGAAAACATATGTGTACACAACACACACATTACCATCATACCTCTTATCTAGTGAGAAAATGTAGTGTGTGTGTGTGTGTGTCTGTGTGTACACATAATATAAAAACACTTTCATATCACTAATGTACTGGAAAACCCAACAACCTAGTGATAGCAATTCACTAGACTAAGGAAATTATCAATCTTAATTAACAATTTGGGTTAATCTTAACCCATCATAGTTTTAATAAACTCTCTCTATCACTAGAGGTGTCATGGTTAAGGAAATTCACTTTCTCTAACCATAACTCATGTTACAGGTATTTGCAATAAGCAATGAGTCCTTAGACACTCCGAATAATGCATAAGGATTCCTTGTGCTCCTCTTTCCTCGTGAATTATAAAGGAATACTACTAAAACATCATGACTCATCCAAATAATGCTTGAAAACCCAATCCATCATATCAACTAGAGCTCACATCAATATCCAAAACTACCATGTACTTTCCAGAGCTAATTTATGCATAGCAGTAAAGATTTGTCCTTCTTCCTTAAGAAAAGGACTAGAACATTCTATGAAGACCCACTAGGTTTATTAAAACCCTTATTAAAGTCTCATTTAGTTAGAGCTTTGCTAGCTCAGTTGGGGCTAACCCATATTGCATTTTGGAAAATAGGGGTATTCTTAATGCCAATTCAATATCAAATCAATCTCCTATGACGAAATCGTTAAAAGCTTCTTAGAAAAGACATCTTCGAATTCTTGCACATCATCATCTATATGCTCAATCTGTGGCTACTCGCAATCCTCCATTGTTACTCAAACAAGAGAGACTTGGCACGAGGTCACTAATTGCACAGGTATACTAATAGTAACCTTCTCCTTATCGCATTTAAGTATCTCCCAATAAGTAACCTGCCATTCCACCCCAAGTATGACTTCGTAATCAACCCTATCAAGTAGGATGACATCATCATTCATCATCTCCCTCGCTATGTCCACAGACATTTCCAGAAGGTATTCACTAATCTCAAATAACTCTCCCACCGGAGTCATAATATCTATCTGAAAAGGATAATAATAAGACAAGCATGTCTAGTAGGATGCAAAAACATATGGATGAAGGAATTATTAGATCCTGGAGATCATAGCATGCCTACCTACAATCAGGATAATACTTTCCACTCCCTAGTTCGAGGCATGTGCTTACCTTGAAGTAATAGTAGAAACTCATCACTGCTAATGTGGGGACATCTTTGCCCTATTTCCAATGCCATTTGTCTGACTAGCTGTCCTTTGGGATAGTCTCTAGAGAAATGCACTGACTCACTACAATCAAAGCATCTAAAGGATTGCTACTATAATGGTGGCTATTGATACTATTACCACTACTGTGGCAGGCTACTAACTCTAAGACATAACTGTCCAGGTACTTGTCATTGCAAGTAACACACCTCTTCAGCCTGTAAGGCAGTTCAAATATTGTTGAACTATTTGATCTCTTTGCTTTAAAGTAGCCAACTCACTCTGTATCACTAGTTGCTCATTAGGCAAAGATATCGATCATTACCAGCCTTCCAAAGAGCCTTTTAGATCAAAGTCTCAATAATAAATGAACACGTCCTCTCTAATAACCATCATTAGAATCCTCTTCACTTCCACCATTTCATTTCCTGTAACTAATGAATTATTTCATGGTCACATCAATGAAAATCAATTGCAACTTTGTCGATCTCATATTCAATGAAACTGATCTTTCACAATAACCTTTGTTATTAGAAACCACAATATCATTACTATCAACGTTGAATGTAAATCAATTATAATCAATTTCATCTTACCACATTCACTTCATCTGTCTTTCTCCTAGTTGATCATTACGTAATCATCACTATTTAATAATTATTCTTATAAAATAGCAGCCATGTCCTCTCGGTAATATGTGCTTCAAATCATAATTAAAACCCTCACAATAATTCATAAAATTCACTTCTCACTAATGTATGGCCATCAATATTTTTGTATGCAAAGAACTCATTAATTTTCATCTCATAGCTCAAAAAATTCATCCATAAGAACATTAGGATCTTATCTCATCAAATTTTCAATGATTTTCACCATACTATAATTTATTCATCAAATAAATCCACTTCAAGTATAGGTTAATACAATACTTCTCTAAACTTTCTCAAGTTCTTATTAATTGTAATCATTTCTGATCCTTCATCATTATTATCATACTATTGTTATTACCATAGTTGTTAAGCCTTTTCAAAAGTTTATACACGCCATCCAAGTTAGAGTTCGAACTTATTCATTGTTTTCTTTATTCATGCTTCAATTCTCCACTCATCTACTATTCTTTCTTATCATTTAGTAATCATCCTTATAAAACAATTGTCATATCCTCTAAGCATTATACACCTCCAAATCATAACTAGAACTCCCAAGAATCATTAATAAGCATTTACTTCTCACTCATAACTAGCTGTCAGTATTTTTGTATATACAAGGAATAACTCGTTTTCACCCTTTCGATCAATAATTCATTTACAAAAGTAGATCAAGTGCCACTGATTTTCTTAATACCAAAATTTATCCATCAAATATATCCACTACATATACAGACTAATGTTGTAATACTCATAATTTTCTCGACTTCTCTTCCATTGTGACTATTTTCTAATCTCTTTTTCATTATAATCACAATATTATTATGATGTAGTTATCATAATCTCCAAAGGTTTATACACATCATGAATATTAAACTTGAATCCTCAAAAGGTCACCTATGTAAATAGATCTATCTTTGACAAAGTTTTCATTTAGATATACTAATTTTATACTCTCATACTACTGTTCCTTACTCTAAGAGCTATACTAATTCTGTAAGAGTACTCATCTTACTCATACTAGGACTAAAAATCTATTGTCTTCTTAGAACTTACCAACCCTCATGGGTTGCATCTGTTTTTACATTCATTAACATTGTCCATTCGAGTTATTCCTATAACTCATATTTAAACAACTCATTCTCACTTGATTGACTATAGTGACTTTTGGATATGTAGGACTGGCTATGAAAGGAGTGATTGGGCACTAAGAGAGTTCCTCAAAACTCTTATAACTAGCACAGCTCCCATTCCCCAAGTGATGGGGGACTAACTTTCAGGGTTACCCATAGCAGTCGCCACTACGCAAACATCCTCTAGCATGACGCCCCACTTGGGACTGCCCACCAGGATCGACCAGGGCTGACAGGTCCCCTCTTCCCTCCTTAGGGAACCCATGTCATCATAGACCACGAGTGGCTAGCCACCATCACGAAAGGGAAATGGATTTGATACCAATTGTGACATCCCAAGTTTTTCTAACACTTTTTAATAAAATATTTTGCAATGTGAGGCCCTAAGTTTGAAAAAATGTTTAGAAACCAATAGCAAAAAATAAGTTTAATGAAAATGCCTTAAAAATATCAAGTGTCATTTTTTTTTCTTTCAAAAAACAATGATTTTTAGATGAATGAGTATCACATTCCTACTAAAAAACTGGCAAAGTCTTCCATATATTTTAGACCTTGTGCATTTAACACATGATGCGACAAATTGATAGATACAATGTGTGTGTATGTAAAATAAATAAAGGAGACTCGGTCTCTCTCCAAAATACATCCCCACACATGTCTATTTTCATTTAAATAAAAAGAAGCAAATTTTTTTTTTTGTAGTGCCAAAAGGTTAGGACTAAAATCAAACTCACCAAGACTACTCCAGTCACAACCACATCACCATAACTCCATTTACATACCCATGTGTAAATAAAGCAAGTCATATTAAGTCTACATCACATCAGTTTATCGAATCATAACTATATTGCAAACCTAATAATTAAACATGTCTTGTTCTTCTCTTTAGATCTCTATCACCATCTTCTACTCCCTTTTTCCTATTCTATTTCTTCATACCTAAGACATTGTAAGTAATTTACAATGTTTCAACAAGCTTGCACTTGTGAAAGTAGTTTCATCATCAAAAACATAAGTTTATGCAATTTTAAATCCAATAAGGGTCATACAATCACTTGTTATGCAATTTGATAGAATATGATGCAAAATGAGTAATATAATGAGCTCTAAAATCTTAATCATGATTTACAAATCAATGTTGCACTAAACCCATTTAATTTATCAATTTTAAGAGTAACCTTTGCAAGGTATTTTTCAAAATATGAAAGATCACCACGACTCACAATATGCATCATCTCATAAATATAACCATCGTCAAAATCAATAGACAAAAAGCATTTAAATCATATAATGCTTCAATATAATTGGCATGTATCGATAAACACATATTTATTACCATCAGAACCTCCTCGAGGTATAACAAGTGTAGAAACATTCAAAATTCGGCCATCTACCATTGGTCATGAGTACTTATTATAGACCTGAAATCACAGGGTGCCATGCATCTGCGCTATCACACTGTATACATATGAATCTAAAAATAATGGACCCTCTATGCTATGGATAAAACCCAGTCAAGTCCGCAACTATCACGCTGTTACTGAGGCAGACAGACTCCTTAACTGTGCGCATGGGGAACATGGTATGCAAGGCCATGACTTACCCATGATGTCATTGACTCAAATTTGGCCCTCACCGGCTAGGTATCTCACATATATTAAGTTTCAGAAGGGAGATGATTAGTCCAAGCCCTCCTAGCACAGCGTCCAATAGGCCATCATATGCCCTCCATAACATACTAATACAAGGAATAATTATATGTAGTCATAACAAATAAAACCAAAGCAATCCATGCATTAATGAAATCATGCAAATTTAAATCTCATGATATGATATAGCTATATAAAAAGCCAACCTCACAAGGGTTGAGTTTGAGGATTCCGCATTCATCATCATTTCATAATTCATGAAGTCCATGTAATTTCAAATATATTTTCATGCATAAGTTTTCAATCACAAAATGAATATACATGGCATTTCAGAACTAATACTTTGCATGAAAACAAACATACTAACCACATAGTTCAGAAATCTCAAATTTCAATTTTAGACCTTTTCAAACATGATAGAGTAGAAATCAATGGTTTTCATATTTCACAAAAGTATATCAACGTTACAACTACCTACCTCTCTTGTCGTGCTTCACAATTCAGTTATATCCCTCCAAATCAGTTCATTGATCAACTTGTCAATATTTTAAATTCCTTGTCAATATCAAGTTATATTAACAATTACCAAAAGAATCTATTCTAGCCCTAACCTGACAGTCCAAATAACCTATTAGTCATAAAACTATTAAGTTTTATACAATCCATCACTCCTCACCATATGATCTCAGCTACTTAAGCTGTTGGTCCATTTTCCACATCATAGATCGTCTAAGACCATTAGGGATCTAATCTATCATTTATCAGTGACTGATCATTGATCAAATGTGAGGAACACCGTTAGATCACTCTTTGATATGCTATTCATTCTTTAGTTTCGTGATCTGGTGGCTAGAAGTGGTTGGATCTCGATCTTAGCATGTTATTTGAAATTTTTAGCTAATGGATTAGTGGAATTTAGCTCATCCTATGTCAATTTGAGGTTTAGGAATGTAATGATAGCATCTAATCACCGATCAAGTGTCACCATGTTCTTATTCCTCTACTATCCAATTGAATGGTTAAGATTTTCACTTAATTGACATCTAGCTCCTTCAATTTTTTTCCATATACTAGTTAATTCAATGTTCTAGAACACATCTGTGGTGTCTGATCATCAATCAGACATCAAGAAGTCACTGTTTAAACAGTGACAAATTGGGCGATTGAGATTGTCCTATCGATTTCAGCCTAGATCGACCATTTTAGTATGATCTAAGCTACATTAAGTCTGCATTTATCCATTTATACACTTGGATTAGGAAATGGAGGGCTAGATCATCATAAAAACCTAGATCTAGCATGAACAGTGAGGATCTAGCTAAAAAATCTCAAATTAAGAGTCTGGGTTTTGTAGATCTTACCTCTTAGGAGTGTTTTCTCGCATTTTCTACCACTGAATAAGCTATATTAGTCTTTGTTTTCACCAGTAAGGTCTCTGAGTTTGGTGCACACTGTTTCCTCTTCAATCGACAATCAAGATCTCCATGGATTCCCCAATAACCATGGGGGGCTTTTTCATTTGATAGAGCTGAACAAAATGATCTGCTCAGATCAATGGTTAGAGCTGGCGTTGTCTCTGATAATGGCCTGTAAATTTGTTGAAACCCTCATTGTTTTCTCCTCCAATGTGCCAGATTTCTCCACCGTGCATGGATCTCTCTCCTTCTATCTTCTTCTATCTTCTTTCTCTTCTCCTCCTCCTTCCTTCTTCTCCTCTTTCTCCTTCTTCCCCCTTTTCTTTCTTTTTCTCCTCTGTCGTTTCCCTCTGTGTATGTGTTGGGTTTGGGAACAAACTGTTTGGTCTATTCTCATTCACCTAAGTGGGGGAGGGGTGCCTATATCAAATACACCCCCCTCTGTTAAGGCATTTCATTTTTTTACACAAATGCCCCTCATCTTTAAATTCTCATATCTTCTCCTTCCGAACTCCGATTTTAGCAAACTTGGTGTCATTGGAATCATCTTTTTTAGTACAATCCAATTATGGAGTCTCAATACTTGATTTGATGACAATCAAGTTTTTCTCTTATAAAACTCTAAAAATATAATTTTTAATATTTTCTCTTCATCCCAATTTAACATTTTCCAAAGTTCACTCAATTTGGGATTTAAAAATTAGGAATGTTACACTTACAAGTTGAAACATTAAAAAAAAAATCTCTTGAATGAAGACAAGGAAAGACCAATTAAAGAGTGGGAGTTCTTAGAAAAATCATATGTTTGGTTCCCCTATAAACTTCGGTTGAAAAGTTTGTTTGCCTTTACTAACTTAAGGGAAACAAATATATTGACAATATCTTTGATCCTTTAAAATTTGAGATAATAAAACACTAATTTACTTTAAACTAAAGTTAAATGTAAAATACTAAGAGTGATATAGTCTAATATTCAATTCTTGGTTCCGATTTGGTTCTTGTGGCATAAAATTGGAACATGACCAAATTTAATTTTGTTCTCCTAAGAGAGAGATTGGATTCGGACCATTGTTTCCTACTAAAGGACTATAACCTAATTTTTTGATATGCTTCTTGCTAGTTCTTTGGTTTCCCAATCCTTCTTGATAGCCTCACGGGAAGCCATATTTTTAACCTATAAAATAGTAGTGGAAAAGTAACAATTGGGTGTGTTATGTCAATTAATCAAACCATCACCAATAGAGCTTAATACACATAAGTCATACACTAGTAATTTGTCCTATACAACGCATGAGCTTACCCATTTATTTATTGATCCAAACCACTAATTCAAGATAAACCTACTTCTTTGAAAAATAGGCAATAATGAATTGCATTCTACTATTTTAAAAATAAATGAGTAAATTTAGAACTTCTAAACTCTATATTATTTTGCCAAGTGACACTTTTGAGTTTTTGAATATTTTTCTCTCCAATTCACAATTGAATATATTATCAAAGAGTAAATTTAAAACTTCTAAACTCTCTAATTTTTTGCAATGTGACACTATCATTTATCTTTATTCTTTTTCTTTGAGTTTTTAAAGAACTTTCTCTCTATTTCATAGTTGAATTATCCTAATAGATGAATAATGGGATAATGTGAGCACCACAGCTACTTGCTATGGTGTTCCCCACTTCTGCATAATGGACCCAACAAATTGTTGATCATGCCCGTCTATTGTATATATCTAAGTTCTTCATTTTCAAACATTTTAAAGTTAAAAAATAGACAGTGTAACACAGAAAAAGCCTCAAAATACAAAAATTATTTGTTCTTTTAACTCCAAAACATCCAAAAATAATAAACTTAGAGATATGAAACATACATAATTTTTCATACCTAGGCTATCTATGATAAGATGAATTAGATCAATAGGTTGATCACCCAAAAAAAAAAAAAAGAGGAAAAGTAAGCATCCCTCCCACTTTTAAGGGCAATTGTGATGTAACCCAGTTGTATCATATAATTACTCAATGTTAACAAATCCAAATGACTTGTAACTCTGATTACAAAATTAACAATGCCATGACTACAAATTGACAAATGAGATTTACAAAACTATAAGTGAAAAAGATGTTAGGGTTCTTTTAATAAAATTAAGACAAAATCATCACAAATTTAATAGATTGGACCGTGTTTATGTGACACATGTAGGTTCCAAAAAGAGTACTTCTTGAGTAAGAAAGTCCACACTTTTTCTTCAAAGTGGAAAAAAAAGGGCCCCCAAATAAACTTTTGGTAAGAACAAAACCATTCACATTTTAATAGGTAACATGTGAGAAATAAATGCATTTGAATTAGTATAATCACTTATTTTGGTTCTTTTAAAAGTAATAACACGTGGTTGCCATGATTTTAACTCAAAGCAACAATTCACACTAAATTTTATATAGCCAATCTAAGCCATTTCAAACATGATCAACAGTTACTTAGAGACATACATGATAACAGGGTGAATCTAGTTCCCCTTTACCAAAACATTCTTGTATTAATTATGAAATTGTTCAAGTTATCCTATTTTAAGTCATTCCTCTTCTTCTTTTCCCTTTATTGGTTAAGCACACGTGAAAAATCACGTTAGTTGAATGATTCTAACTAATTTTTTCTTCACTTACCATGAGTTTTTACCCAAAGTAAAATAAACTATGATCATCCAATGGTCGTGATTTTTTAGAAATAAGCCCACGGAAGGATCAGAAAACAACATAAATGCACAAATCTTCCAGAAAGCGTCCCCAAATTGCATGTGCAGTCTTCCATGGAAGTCAAGTGTGCACTTGGATTTTTATTATCGTAGAACCTTTTTGTAGAGGGCGATAGGGACGTGAGGGAAAAGGCCCAAGTAACAAAAGGGTTGTATATATCGTCTCCCCGTCATTCATCGCTTATAAAATCGACGTTGGACCAAAATCCATCCACATCGAAGTTCGATAATCAAAAGACTATTCGCGGGCCCAGATTAAACCCCTTACCTCCTTCAAAGCGGAAAAACGACATTTGACGTAAATTTCCCAAAAATTCGGGGCGTTCCCTTGCCTCTTTCATTAATCGCCGCGGTTTCCATATGTATTAAAGCCGAGGACAAACTAAGAAGCAAGCGGAGAAGAGAAGGGTTTCTCCTCGCCATTTTCTGTATTTCATTTCCTCTCCTTCTCCGTCAATGCCTTCATTAATCCCATGTTCTTCCTTCCTCCTCTATTAATTCTCGCTCTTCCCACCCTCTCACTACAAACTCTCTCTCATTTTCTTTCTCTGTCTCTCTCGTCGTTGGGCAATAAATAGATAAAAGCAAATTTAAAACAGAAGATCCTTCTGCAACAACAAATTTCCGACATGGATACAAACAAACGAAGAAACAATGAAGCAGAAGGAGAAGTTCTATACAAGACGAAAGTTGTTCAATTCTTTGGGCGTTCTGTTCCAATCATTCTCCAAAACGATAACGGTCCTTGTCCTTTAATCGCTATCTGTAAGTCATTTCGTTGCCTTCTCTTGCAATTCTAGGGTTTTTATCTTTTTCTCTCTTGTTTTTTTATTATTATCTAGTTTAATCTCCTCTCTTGCCTTTCTTTACGTTGATTTACTCAATTTGAGAGTTTTTCGTTTCCTGCAATCTTCTTCTCGTGTTGTTTTCTTCATTTTATGCCAACAATGTAGGTTTCTTTTAAGCTTCTTCTTCGGATATGTGTTTCGCTGTTTAGAATCTGATTTTCTATAAAATTCTCGATTCTTCTGTGCGCTGGATAATTAGGTTTTGGTGTTTCAACAGCTAATGTGCTTTTGCTGAGGAAGAACCTAAATTTGAGTTTCGATACATCTGAAATCTCGCTCCAGAAATTGCTTTCGCTTGTCGCCGAGAGGTTAATTGATTCTAACAGCAATGTTGAGGTACTTGCCTTCTCTATCCGCTGGACGCTCAAGCGATATTCTGTATTCGTTGTGGTTTATTGGTTGGATTGATTTCTTTAGCAGGATAAAGATGTTGGGTACATGGAAAACCAGCAACAGAATATAGCAGACGTGATTGATCTTCTTCCTCGTCTTGCCACTGGGATTGATGTTAACCTTCATTTCAGGAAGTAATGTTTCGACTCTCTAAATTATTTTTTGAGCTTTTACTTCTGTACTAACTGATTGCTTTGTTGAGGCCTCTAATACCTTTTCTTTCTTATTGGAAATTCTTGAGACCATACAGAATTGATGATTTTGAATTTACGCCAGAAAGAGCAATATTTGACCTCCTGGGAATTGAGCTCTATCACGGGTGGATAGTTGATCCCCAGGTATGCTTTTCAAAAGCACGAATGGTAATTGTTCTGCCAAATCTAATCATACTTTTACTTATTGGCTGGTTTGAGTCCTCATTTGAGTTGGTTGGTTGGTTGCTTGCTTGCTTGCCGGCTGTTTTCTTCTTTGTCTCTGGTTTGCTACAAATATAAATTTTGGCCCGGTGCAATAATACTTGTCAGGTGTATCACAATAAGTATCAGATTTAGAGGGAAAATTATTTGTCCTGAGCATTGTGTGACATAGTTCAATATCATTGCAAAAGTAGAGCAAAAATGAATATGCTATTCTGAGTAAGTCCCTAAGGTAGAGGCCATAGGAAGTGGGAGCTCAAATTTATGATTTGGCTACGAAGAAAAAATTATGATATCTAACGAGCAACCGTGAATCCCATATAAGGCACATGTCTGATCAAGACCATCTGAGTTGGCATTGCCATTTTGCGACTTACATGATTGCATCTTGTTATAAGGTTGACAGTTGCAAAAGCCATTGATCTAATTTCTCTTGGTGGACTCCTAATGATGCCCTTCTTTTTTGTGAATGTTGAACACTTGCACACCCACGAGCACCTTGAACCCCATGACCTACTAGGTACCACAGGAGAGGCACTTCTTGAGCCATTGTGCTAGAAGGCATTTACTCTCCTATTGCTGCATTATTGATAAAGATTGGTGGATCAACAAGCTATGCTGGAAGCCACCAGAATGAGCTAGACTCGTAGTTGCCTGAGCCATTTGTAACGCATTTAGTTTTGTAATTTGCATCTGTGTAGAAATATGTTTCTTTCTTCCTTCTTGTCCTTGTTTGACTGTAGCCAGATCTAGTAATGGATTGTGTGGCAGTTTGTTTTTTTCCAATTTCACTCCTCTTTTCTAGAGATTTATTGTATGTTTGGGATGTTATTGCAGATGTGATGGATGCTTGAATACAGTGCTTTGTTAAATGAGATGCTTAATCACTATAGGAAAAATTACATTTGTAAGGCACTTAATAGCTATAGATAACTTACTGGTACCTATAAAGAAATAAAAGAAAGGGCAGCCTAGTGCATGAAGCTCCTACGTATGCGGGGTCTGGGGAAGGGGCAGACCACAAGGGTTTATAGTACGCAGCCTTACCTTGCATTTTTGCAAGAGGTTGTTCCCATGCCTCAAACCCCTATGACCTTAAGGTCACGCAATGACAACTCTACCATTGCGCCAAGTTGACCCTTCTGGTACCTATAAGGAAATGTACATTTATAAAGTATTTCATAGCTATTAAGAAACTTACATTTACAAGGGTGTAAGTGGCATTGAGGGATGGAGGTAACACCAAATCTCCTCTATCATGTTTAATCTATAAAGTTGAAAAATGATTTTCATTCCACTTCTATTTTCATTATTGATGGCCTTTTTCTCTTTTAATGTTTTTATTTATTTAGTTATATAATGTTTTCTCTTTTCAGCTTAAGTTCCTAACACATTGTCTTATGTGTATCCATAAGATATGGTGCTGAACGGGGCGCAATTGTTTTCCAATGACTGGTACTTCTTGGTGACTCCTATTATGCCTTATATTATGCCAACTTTTTCTTCCCATGGTAACAAAAGCGGAGCCACTACAGAAAAGGATATAAGAAGAACAAAAATGGGGCTGAGCTGCCCATAGTGGAAGCAAAAAACATAAGAACTCTGTGTGCTTTATTCCTTCTTTAATAAGTTTATCACAATTTGAGAAGACAACCGAGAAGAAACTGCCACCTTTTTTCCCATATAACATTTTTCCATTTTTGGCTGGACATGATAAACAGAGTGTTCAGTAAGTCCATTAGCTCCCAAATCTCATTATCTAGTGGTAGTAGTACCTTCTGATCTTTTTGGGCAAGACAGTGCTCTTTCAAATCATTAGTCATAGGCTGAAGCCTGTCAGAAGTTCAGACAGAAGGCTGGAAGCCTGAAATAGGGTGGAGCTGCTTGACGGGTACTATGGAACTACTGTGAAAAACATACTTGACTGGCATATAAAATTATTCTTCCTTGTGTCCTTTCTATTCAAGTAGTTCCTGTCAGTCAACTTCTTCTCTCTTTTTCATAGAGGGAGATTGGGTTTATTCATCTTAGAGTGGTCCTTGATTGATTAAATAAATGGCCACAGGTCATTTACTTTATTGTGAATGTGTGCAATGGACTAAAATGCCATAGGATGTGATATGTGGCCCTCAATACCATGAACCTATATTGATACAGTCTAGGTTTAGTTAATAGTGGATGAAAATAGCTTCCAGAACTGCTTTTGATTAGTGGTGTCTGGAAGGAGTGAAAGACTAATGAACCTGAGTTTATGCCACTAAAACTGGCACCCAAATATGGTTTTGGCTGCACCTTCGACCATTCACTGGGAAGCTGACTTGAGCAATGTGATTTCTCTGGATGTCTTTGCTACATGTTCACCGATGGTGGTTCATGGGAGTATTTGAGAAGATTGCTGAGACAGTGCTTGGAATTTGTTTCATCAAAGTTGAGATTTGCTAGTAGCACACTGGGATCCTGCAATGGAGGGGATTCAGGGAGATGAGATGATGATTATCCTTGTTGAAAATTGATAAATTTTCTATACTATTTACATGGTCCAAGCACTAAGGAAAATGAACATAGTAGTGGAGTAAAATCTATACAATATGTGAAGCAAAGTGGCCCTCCTTTCCCGTTTCACGAGGCTGTAGATCATCCATGTTGTTTATTTAAGTTTCAAATAGCAAAAATGACTATTTGCTTAGCTAGATTATATACATGAAGAAAAATCATGGGGTATGAGAACAAAATTATAAGTTGACTGGTAGTCCTAAAACAAAGGAAAAAGGTTTCATCCTAAACTAAGAGGGTATTTTAGGTAGAGGAAAAATAAAGAGAGAAGTGAGATATGTGCCAATAAAAAGAGAGAGAAATCCCTCTTTGATATCCTCTCCTATATCCTACTCTCTCTTTTACCCACATTTCTCTCTCCCTGAAACTCAATGCTCATGCATGTGTACATGGTAGTTACTAGTTTAGACTAAATATTAAATGTTTTAAAACAGTCTCCTGTTTTCTTAAATGAATTTCAATTTTAAAAGCTGAATCTCGCAATTCATTCCCATAATTGTGATTTCGGTTCTTTAAACAGTTTCTTCTAGTTCGTTACCATTTTATTGACTCTACACATCTCTATATGATGGTTGGTTTACTCAGTAGCTTTACATTTTGAAACTCTTCTGCTTCCTTCAATAGTCTTTGCAATTTCCTTCTATCTCTCTCTCTCTCTCAAAACAGAAAAGAAAGAGTCTAACCAAGGATTTAAAGGCAAGGAATAGAACATTTGCATCAGAAAAGGTATGGATGTTCCACTATTTTTGAAATTTCTAGGGAAAATGTGTCCCATTTTTTATAGCCATGCCTCCCATATTGATAACCATCTTCTCTTGGATTTTGTGGGTCCATTTATTGATTTTCTTATTCCTTTGGAGATGCAAAATGTTAATATTTTGGGCTCTTTTTGGTAGCCCATGCTCCAAGAATCCTCTTGATTGAATGGCCTGTAATAGTTAAATGAGTTGATTGTTCTGACCCTAGAAAGTTTAATGGGGCTCAGTTTATTCGGAAGTGAAAGCAGTTCCAAGACTCCTCTTGCAAGCACATGCATAGGCACTTGCCGTTTACTAGTGGTGTTAGAAGCCAAGGGGCTTACTCTTCCAACTTGCAAGAAATATAAATGATAGTTTCAGTCATGGACCTATAGTCGTTGGTTTGACACCACATATTGGAAAGCATGACGGCTTTTGGTTTAGTTTGCTGGAAACTGGGACATGTTGAAGAGACCTGATGTGAGGGTTATGAAGTCTCTTTTCAAGGTGATGGATGGCTATCTGGACAGATTTCATGTGTGACTGCTGGTTCATGATGCCACCTCTTCCATAAACATGCTAGCATGCCTTCAATATTTGATAGTAACTTCAAAAGAACACACAAACATATAATGCTAACACTTGAGGCCGCATGTTTCATTGTTGCAACTCTATTGCAGAGTTCTAAACTTTGTATGTTGCTATCTGCGCCCTTGTTCCTTTCTTCTTAAGGAATCTATCTTGATTCCTTTCGTTCTTATTATATTCTGTGAAATAGTGTTGAAAATGATTGTTTCTTTTGCTGATTATTTTTTAAAACTCTTGCACTTTGCTTGATTATTGCCTTATCATCCATTAAGGAAAAGTAACATGATGCTCGGATTACCAGACAGTCTTTCGTGATGCTATTTGTAACAGCTGCATGCTTTTATTGGATTATCTGCTAGTTTTTTTTTATCCTTCTTGTCCTACTGGTTTAAATGCATGATATGCAATCTCTGTAAAATCCTTCAGGTGATTAGGAGGCGTGGAAATATCTTTTAGGCATTTCATTTGACCTTTTTCTCTGATGAATGAAATAATAAATCATTTTATTGTCTCTGTCATTTGCTTTTTGCTGTTAGATTCTTTGGTACCTGTGTAAAAAGTGGGGACTGACTACAAAAGTAGTGTCATTTTTGTCTATGATTGAACTGTTCTCACCACAAGTTCCAAGAATTGGAGATTGGCTGTAACTGTTGAGTATTTATATTTGGCTGATTCAGCTAATGCACTTTATGTATCTGCTAAAGTTGTATCTGAGATTAATCTGAGTAAATACTACCACCGATTTTCCACACCAATCACCTCATTTTTTAGCAGACTGAATCATTGTATATCAAAACTTTAGGATACAGATTTGTTAGATGCAATTGGTTCGAAGTCCTACAATACTCTTATAGGGGAGCTTGTTGCCCTTGAAACAAGAAATCCAGAAGGAGAAGACAGTGGTCACCTTGAGGAAGACTGCATTGATTTTGCTGCTGCAACGACTGCAACTTTAGGAGTTCCTTCTCCATGCCTTTCAAGGGGTAGATCATTTGATGATTCTCCAGTTTCAGTTGCTAGTGATCAAAGAGCAAGAAAGGGGGATGTAGAAGAAGAAGAACTGATTCAAGTCTTGCAACTATCCAAATCTGATGCCCCAACTTCTGATGAGTTAACTGACACTAATGAGCACAACATGTCAACAAGTTCAGCTGAAAGCTCAATTTCCAAGAATGTCATATCTCGAGTTCTTACAGATTCCCAAGGGCACAACGGTGAGAAATATCAAGAACCAGAACAGCCTGTTATATTGGAAGGTGGCAGTGCATCCAATGCTTGCGATAGTGATGGGTTATCTTCAGAAGTTGCAGGTGAAACTGATGGTTTGCTTTCTGATGTAGCCTCTGCAGAACACCTTATTCAGTCAGACATCAATGAATCTCAGCAATGTGGTTCTAGCCATCCCATAGAGAACATAAGAACTGACTTCCTGGTCCAGAATGAATCTGTTCCATTTCAATTCCCAGATAGAGATGCTTCTGCTACCTGTGATATTTACCAAGATGACAAGCATAACTTAGCAGTTGATGAACCGGTCACACAGACATGTGCAGAGCTTACTGCCACCTTTCTTCTTCACCTAAAGCCGACTAATGACTCTATCAAGTCTCCAGGTTCAGAGCTAACAAATGAAGCTTTGCTTTCCCCGAATGGAATAATAGCACCTGCAGATGAATCCGAGGGGGTTAGTTCGAGCCTGGAAGGTAGTGAGCCCATATATGAAGGAGAAGAGCGAATACTTGACACAGGCTATTCAGTTTATGAAGATCGAGAGCCTATGTATGAAGGCGAGGTTGTTCTTGCCAAGCAATCTGATGGAGGGCCAGAAGGAGATAATTCTGCTGCTGATGAAATTACTCAACGATATAAAGGGCTTAGTATTGATGTTCAGACAGGTATGAACGGTATTATATTGTTTCATTCCTAGCATATTCTTCTCCAGTTTGCAGTTACAGTCTTCATTATTTGTAATTGTCCTCAGGGATACTGATACAGAATTTCTTGAAAAGCAATGCTAGCCAGTTAACGATTTATGGGTATGCAAAGTCTCTATTTTATTTCCTATGTTTCTTTTCATTCCCAGTTATGGTCTATCTGTGTAGACATGCATGCCTTTACAATGGTTCTTTTTGTGTGTGTGTCTTCTTTTTCAGCTTGTTTTGCCTACAAGAAGGTCTGAAAGAACAAGAGCTATGTGTCTTTTTCCGCAATAATCACTTCAGCACTATGTTTAAGGTCAGTCAGAGCACTGTTCCAGTTAGATCATTGTGTTTGTTATCGGCATAGTTTCCTTTTTCTCTATGAAATCAACTACCCTAAATATTTTTAAGAAACCAACTGCAGAGTTTTTGGTTGTCCACTTTTTCATCAGGTTGCTTGACACTAGAATATTTACCCCTATTTTGCAGTTCAATGGTGAACTTTATCTCTTAGCCACGGACCAGGGTTATATGAACCAACCTGACTTAGTCTGGGAAAAGTTAAATGAGGTAAGGCTGTATCTTCTGGGAAGTCCTATTAGCATTCTGCTTCCCAACAATTTGATCCAATGTTAGTTCACCTAAGAAGTTCATTCTCATCAGTTTTATCATTTCCCTTCAGAAATTTAATTTTCCCTTGGAACGGGCTTGTTTAATTTGATCTTTTAATGCTTTCCAGGTCAATGGAGACACGGTGTTTATGACTGGAACTTTTAAGGAATTTAAGGCAGAAAACCAAGTCAATAACTGGAACGAGCATAATGCCATGACTAGTGCTGCGGTGTGTTTCTCATTTTGATGATCTCATCCCAATATGAAGCCGCAGTTTGTCACTTTGTAAATCATTCCGAGCAGTTATTTCTGTGGAGCTAATCCTCTTTTCTTGTTTCAGGACTACATTGCTAGCATGGACAAGTCAGTGCAAGCGGATTCAGCTTTAAAGTATACCTTCTTTACTACTTGACTATAGAATCTTGAAGTTTGACATAGATGGTTGTTGTGATCTGGATGCTTTCTCTCATAAGAAATACTGATGATGAAACTGTATTATAATGGTCGGGAGTTACTACTAATAATTAAGAATGAGAATTTGGCATGAAGTTGCCACTGAGCTAAGAATCAACTCTAACTTGGCCAGTGTGAAAATGCCTTGTTTTCTCTAAGTCTACATTATTCACCAAATTGAGTTCTGAGCATTGATAATTACGGTGGTTCATTTATTTGTCAAGTTCGTTCATGCAATTGATGTGTTCCATGTACCTTATTTAATTGACACCAATTATTGTATTTACTTTAGACTTTCTTTGAGTCCTTCAACTGACATGAGAGTTGAGTCAGTTTTGAAATACTGGAAATTTCAGAACTGTAATTTGTTCTGTCAAAGTTATACAAAAAAATTTTTTTTTTCAGTGCGGGTTCATACCTTTAGAATCTAGATAGTCTATCATCTAATGTCATGTTTCTTGCTGATTCTTGTAAAACCTGTTTACTGAGAATCGCTTATGTTGTAATATTTTGACAGTTCTGATCTGCAACTAGCAATAGCCCTGCAACAACAGGAGTTTGATCAACAGCCTGAACGTCAGCATCCACAGAATCTACAACATTCATCAGCCAGTGGCCAGTCAAGGCTTGTCATTGGTCCACAGGTAAAGGATGGGTTTTCTCTGATCATATGCTTATATATATTGGGATGTTAGTGAAAATGATTATTTTTTTAGGACTAGATATTTCTTAGACACAGAATCTACTGCAGTCATCAGCCAGTGGCCAGTCAAGGCTTGTCACAGGTCCACGGGTAAAAAATGGGTTTTCTCTGATCACTTGCTTATATGTATGTATGTATGTATGTATGTATGTACACAGCTGGGTAAGGGACGGACCACAGAGGGTCTATAGTATGCAGCCTTGTGTTTTTACAAGAGCTGTTTCCACACCTCAAAACCATGACCTCCAGGTCACACAGCAACAAATACACACACACACACTCTCACAATCATGAGTAAGCTTAGTCATCCATATGAGTTTAGTATAAATTTCGAGCTTTAAGGAGTTTAATTTGTTTGCACTTGTAATACCTTCAGTAGTTTTCTAAGAACGGGTGGAAATGAAAGAATTATCGATTGGAACTCTAGGAACTGGTTCCTGCCTTTTTATACGTGTGGTAGGGCTATGAACCATGGCATGTCAAGATTTGATTGCCACAGGTTTATAGTTAGATTAGCACAAATCAGAGCCATCATAGTAAAGGAAAAGATATTATGTCAATGGATGGATGGATATACTATCTTCTTGTAACTTTGGCCATTTTATAATTTCCATTGCCTTATTATCTTGTTTCATTTTTCTATTGGAACTGGCAGGGCTAAAGAATTACAAAATTTTATGGAGCTCCATAAAACATCAGACCAAGATGTATATTTGAAATATGATGACAGTAACTGTGATATTACTTTTGGATTTATTATGCATGAAAATGTGAAATAGTCAAAAGAACCCAGCTTGAATATGACCACTCTCTCCAAAGCTACCTAGAGATTCCATTTGGAGAGGAAATCATAATTTGCAATCTATCAGGAAACATTGAACTCCTTCATTCCATGAGGTAGAAGGTTGGAGCCCCCGAGAAGCTTAACGCCTTGCAGTGACCCAGTTTTGTTTGTCTGCTGTGTGATGTGAGGAAAAAGATTGAAAGTAGTTGCAATATTATGCTTGCCCAAATAACACTCTAATATTCTTGTTGGATTTAGCTTATACATTCATTTACTTCCTTCCAGATACCTTGATTGTATCATAAAATAGGATGTACCAAGAAATTAGTTATGACCTAAATTTGCTCTTGTAAACTTAAATATGCAACCTAAAGGGAAAACTTCAATTGAAGTTACATCACAAATATGCAAACTTAAAATCTTTTGTTGATGTTGGCAGTGCTACATCCAAACGTATAGGATCCATGCCCATGAAATCACATTGAATGAGTTAATATTTCCAATCAAGGTTGGCTATCCAATGACAAGGTTGTCTCATCTGGCTTTGTCAAGTCTCCCAATATTCTTCATGCATTTGTTTAAGATTCTGAGGGAGGTGTCTAGGAGGGTTGAGGAGCTTTGAAGAAATCATCTTTGGCAATAAGATTAGTGAAACATAAAAACAGTAAGGTTTTGCTGATGTTGAAGTCTGTAGAACAAGGGACTCCTGCCATTGGAAATGCGGCTTGAAGAACAGGGGCTTCTTGTTAACTTGTGATGGAACTTGCCATTTATAAAGAGTCTTTAAAAGGGAAAATCATAGTGGGCAGTGTGGAGAGTTTTCATTGATGGCATGGAGGTGCATTGGTAAGTTTAAGTACAGAGAGGTCGAAACTTCAAAAACTTGGACTCCTCTCATGTTTGGGATAGATTTTCTACGGGAATCAGGTTTCAGGACAAATTTTTACTAGGAAATCTTGCTTTACGCTGTCCTTTACCAAGTTTTGTTTGGACTTTTGGGATAAAACTGTTTAAAACCCAAGTTCTGTGAACGTTTGATGTTGGGTAGTGTAGGTTTGTGGAATCTAAATGTTGAGGACTCTGTTTCTTGTACTTCTTTGTCTTCTCTTAGGTGCATGGAAATGACGGGTTTGGGCTTCTTGATATGTGGGATCCATCTCAATTAAGTCCATTTCTGGTTGGTTAAGGATAACAGAAATTCACAAAGCAGAGTAGGTTTTGGGGGGATTGTTCATCAAAATGTCCAAGCTCTTGGAGATAGTGGTTTGAGGTAGATCAACAAGTTAGATTTCGTAGTAGAAAGATAGTAGTGAAGGATGAAAGTTGACCATTTATTCATTTTTTACAACGTGGCAAGATCAGTTTCAACTGAGATTTTCTCTTGGTGTGTGGTAAGGTGCTTGCAAAATCTTTCTTGGTCGCAATCATGGATTTCACTATCAACACCTCAGAAATAGGGTCAATTCCCTGGCTTATTGTTACCTCTGCTATGCCTTCAATCGTACTGTTATTTTTGTTACAAAAATTATGAAGCCAATGACTGTCACTCAAAACTCCTATGTCTAATGCTGGCGAAAGGGGAAAGCGGCAACTCGAACTTGTGGCCATGTGTATTCCAGGGAAAATGCAGAGTTGCCACTGACCAACTGCACTAGACTTTTATTGGCACATCTTCAATTATTTTGGCGCCAGAGGAACAGGACCTTTGATGACAAGCCCGGTTCTCAAGTTCATTTGGTTAGGTACAGAAGTTCTCTTAGATAAGTCAACAATGACTGGAGATGAGATTCAGGGGACTGATTCAAGACTTCTAGCGGGAAAAAGAAATGAAGAGAGATTATCTAACAGATGCATAAAAAGTTACTGCATGTTAATCAATGTAACGTGAGCTCTTACAGACCACGAATATTGCCCACAGAAAAAGGTTCTTCCCATCCACAACCACTAGAGCTTGGTTCGAGGGTGCTTGATATGTCACAAGCATGAGATCAGTCTAATACAACCTCAGATACCCCCTTTGCAAAAAGTTGTATAATATTGACATTTGTCTCCAGAGGTCATGTTATTTGGGGCAAATGTTGTTCGCTAAGCTGTTTATGTTCTGATACAATGAGGCTGCGGGGTTATTGTCATCTGAAATATGAAGATGTTTCAGAATTGAAACTAAGCTGTTAATCTCTACTCTATCGACCATAAACCAAGTATAGATATCAGGATTATATTGTTTAGTTGGTCATAATTATCTTATGATATTATTGGACCAGAAGCCATTCTGAATGTCAAGATTGCAATCGACTGAACTGTTGTTCATGTCTTTGAATGAAACTCATGGAGACATTAGATAAATTTGGAACGATACACGGAGCAGGCAGTAGATCTCTGAGATGTATAGTATAAATTGTAACGTGCATATTTAATTAATTTTTTCCAGTGGAACTCCTGGTTGGACTGGAAATAATGTAAATGCATGTTCATTAAATTTGGTCATATTTGTGAGCCATGTAGCTTATCCTATTACACAGTTTTAGGATTCATTTTCTGTGTTCCATGTCAATGTGTAGCATAAGTTTTTCTTTAGTTTGCTTTCTCCGGCGGTTTTGTCTTCCTCATATGCTGCTTGACAACTGTCCAGATTTACGCTGAGATATATATTATTACTTGCATATTTTAGAGGAAACGTGCAAAACATGTTAAAAAGGAGAGAAGCATATCCCGTTTACTTAGTTTGCGCTTTTATTAGAGAAAATGAAAGGACCTTTTGAGAGAAATTGAACTCAATGAAATGAAATGCTTTTGCAGGTGTCCAGGGGCAGCCACCACCCTTCTTCAAAGCAAGAAGGAAAATCAAAAGATAAGTGTATTGTTATGTGAAGAAAAACTTCTTGATGTAAATGATGAATTTCCTCTTACTCATTTTGTTGTATCCATGAAAAAGACAACACTGATATCATCTTGTGTGAATTTCCCATCAGTTTTGGCTGTAAATAAAAATGTCAAAAGCAATTGCCACATATTGGGCATTATACAGGACTACAAAAACTCCTGAGGCGACTCTTCAAACTTCTACTAAATCATCAAGCAGCAAACGAGAAGTAAAGAGTGCAATTAACAAAGGATTCCTTCTTAAACATGTCATGAAATCAATGCAGCTAACGCTACCGTTCTTGTCCATGTCAAATAAGTCGAATAGTTCAGAAACCTGTACGAAAACAATGAGCAGGTGTCAAAATACGACACATGAATGACAGAGACCCACAAAGCAAAATGCAGTTTTGTTAATTACTCACTTTCTCGTCACTCGTGTCTCGAATTGCAGAGAGAACGGCGTCTCCAAACTGCCCAAAACGAAAATGACATATTAGACCAGAAACAAGTCTACAAGGCTTAGTTAGGGCGTGAGGGCTGCTACCTGTTGCTGTGTGAGATAACCTTTGCCTTCCTCATCACTTTTTTCGAAGGCTACAGTGCAGGCTCGCTGAAATAACGGCTGCTTCATTACATGAGCTGATCCGAGCAAGAACTGCCAGTAAGCAAATAAACATATCAATTTACAAACTGGTCAAGCCATGAACCGGATATGGAAAAGATTCTGACATTAGACTCGCATTTCTCAAAGAGCTACCAATCCTGCAGTAAATGGATTAGAAAGAATTTTAAAACTTTAACATGAATGTGATGCTAATGAATCAATAAGGTGTCCGGTATGAAAGATAAACACTTATAATTCTATGGTTGGCAAGTAACATACGTCAAACGCAATGAAACACTCGATGTCCAAATAAACCTTAGTTGATTGCAAGGCTACTAACTTCCCAAATGGGTGTAGGGTTTGGGCAAATAGACCTCGTAAGTTCTTACTTGAGACGGTAGAGTCTGAAAACCTTGTAAGTTCTTACTTAAGATGGTAAGAGTCCGTAAACTTACAAATCCTCAAGTTCCCAAGCCGGTAGGCAAAGTTCCCACTCCCTGAGAGCTTATGAGTTCTAATCAATATTAAAACTAACAAGTTCTGGGTTTGTGTAAAAACGGCCCATCTGATTTTTCTTGTAAAGTTTGAGCAAGTTCTTGAAGAATTAGCTCTTTGCAACATGTAACCCATCTCCGTTTTATAGTGGGGCCTGTCATTCTTAAAGACCCATGTAGGTTCTCTAGTAGTAACCACACCTCTCTCTCTCTCTCTCGTCCACATCAACTTCCACCTCTCTTTCTTTTATAGTGGGGATCCATCTGGGCATCATAGTGGGACCCAAATGGTATTAAAAATAGGTGTATTGCAAACAGGTGATTCAACATGGGTCCCATGAGCTTTTAGTGAGACCAGCTATAATATTTAATATTAAAAGTGCCAGTATACGAATAATACGAAAACATTTAGCAATCACTTAGAAGTCAATCATCATCATCATCATCATCATCCAGACCTTATCCCGATTAGAGGTCGGCCACATGAATCTTATTCCTCCATTCCCCTCTATTGAGTATCATGGCTTAATTTAGTCCCCAAGTTTTTAAATCTTTTCTCACAACTTCTATTCACATTCTTTTGGGCCTTCTCCTTGCCCTTTTAGAACCTTCGATTTGCATTGCCTCACTCCTAACCAGTGCCGTTTTCAATCTCCAATATATATGCCCAAACCATCTAATTCTAGTCCCCCTTATCTTATTATCTATTGGTGCTGTTACTAAGTTTCCTCTAATGTTTTTATTCCTAGTTCTATCCTTTCTTGTCTTACCACTCAACCATCTCAGCATCCTCATTTCAGCTACGTTCATCCTATATACATGATGTTCCTTAACTGTCCAATACTCTGATCCATAGAGCATGGTTGACCTTCTAGCTATCCTATAAAATTTTCCTTTAAGTTTGATTGATACCTGCCAATCACACAAAACTCCAACGGTGCATCTCCATTTGTTCCAACCTGCTTGGATTCTCTGGGTAACCTCCCTCTCAATCTTTCTGCTCTCGTGAATCATCGATCATAAATACTGGAAGTGGTCTTTTAGGAGAACTTCTTGGTTATCAATCTTAATTGGTGCTCCATTTCCACTCATCATCATCAAGACCTTATCCCAATTAGGGGTTGGCTATTTGAATCTTGTTCCTCTATTCCTCTCTATTAAGTACCACAACTTCATTTAGTCCCAAAGTTTTTAAAGCTTTTCTCACAACTTCTATCTACATTCTTTTGGGCCTTCTTGTTGCCCTTTTGAAACCTTCTACTTGCATTGCCTCACTCCTAACTGGTGTCGTTTTCGATCTTCATTGGACATGTCCAAACCATATAAGTCTAATCTTCCTCATCTTGTTACATATTGGTGCTACCCCTAAGTTTCTTCTTATGTTTTCATTTCTAATTGTATCCTTTCTTGTCTTGCCACTCATCCATCTCAACATCCTTATTTCTACTATACTCATCTTATGAACACAATGTTCTTTAACAACCAACACTAATCTATAGAGCATGGCCCGCCTTATAGCCATCTTATAGAATTTTTCTTTTAATTTTAGTGGCACCTGCCAATCACACAAAACTCCAGATGCACATTCTCCATTTGTTCCACCTGCTTGGATTCTCTTCGTAACCTCCCTCTCAATCTCTCCACTCTCATGAATCATCGATTCTAAGTATCGAAAGTGGTCTTTTAAGGGGACTTCTTGGTTATCAATCTTTACTGATGCACCACTCCCACTCCTATCCTTACTAAAATTGCATTCCATATACTTCATCCTAGTTCGGTTGATTTTAAATCTTTTAGGTTCTAATGCTTTCCTCCATAACTCTAGCTTTGTGTTTATGCCCTCCCACGTCTCATCAATTAAAACTATATCATCGACATATAGCATGTACCATGGAATCTCCTCGTGTAGATGTTTTGTCAACTCATCCATAACTAACGTACAAAGGTATGGGCTTAATGTTGATCCTTAGTACAATTCTACAGTAATAAAAAGATCACTGGTCTCTCTGCTAATGGTCTTAACATTTGTTACTGCTCCCTCATACCTATCTTTAATTATGACTATATACCCTCGCGAAACCCCTTTCTTGGCCAACACCCTCCATATTAACTCTTTAGGGACCTTATCATAAGCTTTCTCTAAACCAATAAAGACCATGTGGAGGTCCTTCCTCTCCCTATATCAATTATCTTAGTAAGAAAACAACTTCCATGGTAGACCTCCCAGGCATGGAACCAAAATGGTTCTTCATTACACATCTCATGTCATAGTCTCTTCTCAATGACTCTTTCAAAAAAATTCAGTGTAGCTCATAAGTTTGATCCCCCGATAATTAGTGTAGCTCTACTTGTCTCATTTATTCTTATAAATTGGTACAATAGAGCTCATCCTCTATTCATCCAATATTTTCTTTAATTTTATAATCTTGTTAAACAACTTGGTCAACCAAACTACTCAAGTATCTCTCATATGCTTCCAAACCTCTATTGGTATACCATTGCATCCCAGGGCCTTTCTTGATTTTATCCTTTTCAAGGCCTCTTTCACTTCACATATTCTAATCTTATGGTTGTATCTATAATGTCCAATGTTATTTAGGTTTTCAAAACTTTCAATCCCTATATTCTCAAGACAATTGTCATTTAGCAATTTTTGGAAGTAACTTTCCTACCTTTGTTTGATCTCGTCATCTTTAACTAGTACTCTTTGATCATCACTTCTAATGCACTTAACGTGGTCTAAGTCCTAACCCTTCTGTTGTCTTATTTTTGCAAGTTTAAATACATCTTTCTCGCTTTCTCTTGATCCTAGTCTATTATAGATATCATCGTATGCCTTAAGTTTAGCCTTACTTATTCTCTTAGCAACTTTTTTAGCATTCTTATAATGTTCATAGTTTTCATTATTTCTAATCTTCTACCATGCTTTAAAACACACATCTTTGTTTAATAACTTTTTACACTGTTTCACTCCACCACCAAGTTTCCTTTATTAATTGCCTTTTACCTTTTAAATACTCTTAGAACAACTTTTACCACTTTCTTAATGGACTCGGTCATATTAATCCACATGGTGTTTACTTCTATTTCTTGTTCCAATTTTCTTCTACAATCAACTTATTTGTGAGTGAGGTTTTTTCCTCGCCTTTTCCACCACTTAGTTTTTGGATACTTATTAAGTCCATTCCTGCTCTCCTTACTAAAATTGTATTTCATATACTTGGTCTTAGGTTGGCTGATTTTAGATCCTTTAGATTCTAATGCTTTCCTCCATAACTCTAGCTTTGTGTTTATGCCCTCCCACGTCTTATCAATTAAAAATATATCATCTGCAAATAGCATGCACCATGGAATCTCCTCGTACAAATGTTTTGTTAACTCATCCATAACCAACGAGAGAAGGTACGAGCTCAATGCCAATCCTTGGAGCAATCCTACATAAATAGGAAAATCACCGATCTCTCTGCTAGTGGTCTTAACATTTGTTACTGCTCCCTCATACATTTTTTTAATTATGTCTATATACTCCCATGAAAGCCCTTTCTTGCCCAACACCCACCACATTAACTCTCTAAGGACCATATCATAAGCCTTTTCTAAGTTAATAAAGATCATGTGAAAGTCCTTCCTCCTCTCCCTATAGTTCTCTATCAGTTGTCAACATAAGAAAACAGCTTCTATAGTAGACCTCTCAAGCACAAAACCAAACTGGTTCTCCGACACACTCGTCTCATGCCGTAACCTCTTCTCAATTACTCTTTCAAAAAGCTTCATAGTGTCGCACATAAGTTTGATCCCCTAATAATTAGTACAATTTTGTATATCTTCTTTATTTTTATAAATTAGTAAAATATAGCTCTTCCTTCATTTATCCAGCATTTTCTTTGATTTTACAATCTCATTAAACATCTTTATCAACCAAACTACTCCAATATCTCCCCTATGCTTTTAAACCTCTATTGGTATACCATAGGGCCCTAGGGTCTTTCCTAATTTCATCTTTTTTAAGGCCTCTTTCACTTCAGGTATTCTAATCCTATGGTCATATCGATAGTATCCAATGTTATTTGGGTTTACAGTACTTTCCAACCTTGTATTCTCAGAGCCATTGTCATTTAGCAATTTTTGAAAGTAACTTTCCCACCTTTGTTTGATCTCATCATCTTTGACTAGTATCCTTTGATCATCACTTCTGATGCATTTATGTGGTCTAAGTCCTTACAGTTTTGTTCTCTTATTTTTACAAGTTTAAATACATCTTTCTCACCTTCTCTTGATCCTAATGTATTATAGAGATCATCATATGCATTGAGTTTAGCCTCACTATTTTATTAGCAACCTTAGCATTCTTATATTGCTTAAAGTTTTTGTTATTTCTAGTCCTCTGCCATGCTTTAAAACACACCCATTTTTCTTTAATAACTTTTACACTTTTTCACACCCACCAAGTTTCTTTTACTGATTGCATTTTACCTTTAGATATTCCTAGGACATCTTTTGCCACTTTCTTGATGGACTTGGCAATATTAATCCACATGATGTTTACTTCTATTTCATTGTTCCAATTTCCTTCTACCATCAACTTGTTTGTGAGTGAAGTTATTCTCTCCCTTTTAAGTTCTACCATTTAGTCTTTGTATACCTATTAAGTTCATTTAATTTCCATCTTTTAATTTAGATATCTATAACCATTAACCTATGTTGTGAGCTTAAACTCTCACCGAGTATTACCTTACAATCCTTGGACATTGATCTTTCGGTATTCCTAAGTATCAAAAAGTCTATTTGGCTTTTATAAAGTCCATTTTTATAGGTTATTAATTGTTCATCCCTCTTCTTAAAGAATGTGTTTACTAGAGCTAAGTTATATGCCAAAGCAAAATTCAGGATAGCTTTTCCCATCTCATTTCATTCTCCAATCCCATACCCTCCATGTATCCAATCATATCCTTCCGTTTCTTTTTTTACATAAACATTTAAGTTTACTCCTATAAATATCCCCTCTATGATGGGAATTTCTTGCATGACTTCCTCCATATCTTTCCAAAATTGTCTCTTAATTCAATCTTCTAACCCTACTTGCGGTGTGTATGCAGTTTATGATCTCTCCTAGAACAAGTTTTATTATTATAATTCTATTACTAGTTCTTTTAACATCTACAACTTCATCCTTTAGTTCTTTATCCACCATTATCCCTATGCCATTCTATTATTGTCTTTTCCTACATACTAGAGTTTATACCCATTGATTTCTCTAGTTTTAACCCCTTTCCGCTTGCTTTCTTGGACACAAGTGATGTTGACTCTCTTACGTTTCATTGTATCTACTAACTTTAGACTTTTACCTTTCAATGTGCCGACATTTCATTTGGCAAAACGAATCTTATTCTCCTAAGTTAGCCTATTTACAAATGCACTTCTTGACCCCCGTGACATGAACCCATGTCTGCTTTCCACTACACCTGGGAATCACTTAGAACTCAGTAAGTTCCGAAATTGAAAACTCATCATCCTAAATAAGTTCTCAATAAGCTAAAGAACTCATGAATCATAGTACTTATAACTAGCAAGCTGGTTCTTGGGCAATAAAGAACTAAACTCTACACCCACATAAGGTTTAGAATTTGAAATTATTTGATCATGTTTATTCTTCTTAGGGAAGTTCTGATATTTATGCTGGCAGTAGTTTGCTCCCTCGCCAACACTAGCAATCTACCCCATACTGGGACTAGGATACTGGTTTTTGCTAGCATAACTTGTTGTGGAAACTGGTATTATGCTTCAAGAAAACCTACGGACAGCTGGAAAGTTTTAGAATTGTGCAAGAATGGCATTTGATAAAAGGTTCTTCAGAACCATCAACAATTCTGCATTTATGCTGCATTTAAAGCTACCAAGTTAGCTATCTTGGTATGCCTGCTGTTAGTGTTCATTTACCTTTTGCACTGAAAATATAATTCAAGAAACTATTAGGCATATGAACAGTCAGCAAAGCATTTGCTCCATGGATAAATGCTGGTCAACTGAATGGTCTGTTCATCAACTACTTATTTATCCTGCCATGAGTCTAAGGTGATTCTTTAGCTCATCAGTGAAATTCAATGAATCTGCTCCCACCCACAACATTCCAGATGCATTCTAAGAGCATGACCTCCACTTTTTCTTTTCTTTGCATAGGTTACAGCTTACAGTGGACTAGAACCCACGAGTTCTTAGTTGAGACAAGGCATTTAACCAACTGGGCTATTTGCTTAAAATCCAAATCTCCACTAGATTCTGAACTCAAGCAGAGAACCACAATGAAACACGTATAACCAATCACCACGCACAACCTCCCTGCACTCTTTGAAATCCTAGAATTTCTAATTAAGATAATTTCTCCTAGTTCTCTGAATATTTTGACCTTTGCCTTTGTCACTGGAGACATGCCGTTCCCCTAACAGCTACTAGGTAGATGCAGACATCCACCACTAGCTCAGGAGGCAACAGAAGTTAAGAAATTAGGCCTTGACCTTGATTTTGTCTCTTGCTCACTTCAGGATCTGAGCATAAACCAAAGCTGAATTGCTCTAGAACAGATGCCAAGTGTCCCAAAATTGATCTCAGGATTTCTTCTCCCTAGGCACGAAGCTGAATGTTAGAAAATCAACAGCACCTCCCTAGTTGACCAAATGCGTGCCGCAGAGAGAACTTCTTTTGAGCCCAAACATTTTGGCTGGTGACCAGATGTCTACTCTTCAGCTGCTCGTGAGCCTCTTCCACTGGCCATCCCTCCTTGAAGTGGTGAATCATACACAGAGCAAGGAAGCCCCTTCTTGCAGGAACCTCTTTTCAACCACTTCATTTGGAAACCCTTGCCAATCAGTTTCAAGCTTTACCCTCCAAACACTTAAACCTCCTACAACTTCTTTGACCAATGGTTGAAGCTCTAATTCCCTTCTTTTCAGTTGCCTCTCTACTTCCACGTTCAGACAACCACCTTTGCCTAGTTCTGATCTGAGTATATTCACCAGTATGCACCTTTCAACCCCATTGCTCTGATCAAATTTCCAGTCCTTTATGACTCAAAACCCCTCACTCTCTTCAAGAAAAATCCCCTCCCTGTTCCCACATTTGAAAGAATGGCACTTGCAACTTTCTAACTAAGATATCTTGAATACCTCCTATATCTGAAGTTTGTTGATATGGTGTTAAAGGACAACTGTATTTTGCTATATTGCCTTACACTGTTAATTCATCCTTCTAGGCTTCTAACCTACTGAAATCAGAAGATTGATCTCAAATGATTAGAGGAAGGAGCTCCTTCTGTCACAACCCAAAACAACTTGAATAAGGTTCCCTAATCTTGGTTCTGTTCAATACAGATATTGTGACGTTAGACAATCTAGAAAGGAAAACTCACTGTTGAGAATCAGGCAGCTAAAGTATATTCATGTAGGCACAGGTCACTTATACAAGTCTGAGAAGATGGAAGAGTGATGCACAAGGTGTGGAGAGATGACTAATGCAAAAAGACCATTTCCAACTCACAATGCTATGACTCCTAAGTACTCAACTTAAAGAAAACTACCAGAAGAAACATTATCATGTTGTTAGAATGTTTAATGTAAATCTCAAGTCAAAACTTGAATTAATCTAAATACCATGGTTGGCAAGTACAACTACAAAATGAATATCGGTTGAGAAAAAGTCCAAGCATACAAGTCTGAATAAAGCACACCGAACAATTAATCTTTTGCCATCAAAGACACAGCCAAAGTAAATTGTGCTGATACATAATGGTGCACCAGAGCAGTTAAGCAATGTAAAATCAATAGTTCTTCTTCTTTTTTGTTTTTTTCTTTTAAAAACCTTCTGCATGAGCAGTTTGAGAAACTTCTAGGAGTTATGAAACAATGATCATTAGCACTTTATGCAACATTGTAAAAGATAAGTTAAAAGAACTGTATCTGGGAGTGTGACAAGAAGATACCTGTCTAAATGTAATGGATCCATGTTTCTCCACATCAATGAAACCAAAGACCTGGACAAGTGAAGAAACAAAAGTAGTGTGTAACAGAATGGGGAGTCATAACTCAGATTTTATAATAAGATAAGGAAAACTGAATTTTAACATATTAACATAGATGAGCTACTCCCTTTTAGCCTAGTGGTAGAAGAAGCCTAAGCCGTGGTACTTCCTGGCTTTATCGCTGTAAAAGGTTTGTGTCCAACTTGCAAAAAAAAAAAAAAAAAAAGCAAAGATATTTGCATATTGCATCTGCAAACTCCAGTATCCCTAGAAACTTAATGACGTAGTAGGGCCACAAACAGA
Organism: Warburgia ugandensis; assembly: GCA_035236585.1. NCBI lineage: Eukaryota > Viridiplantae > Streptophyta > Magnoliopsida > Canellales > Canellaceae > Warburgia > Warburgia ugandensis. The sequence continues at coordinate 30,326,509 of CP141139.1, read as the reverse complement.
AGATAAATTTTTGCTTGTTAACCAATTTGTGCAAGTGCAATGTTTTCTTATAGATGTCCATTATAGAATAAGAACTGGATTCATTTTCCAATTTGATGTGAATGCATTTTGATGTCTAAATCATCTTTGTAAAGCCTACACAGTCCATTTGTCCAGCATAACAAATTGAGGAATTCCAAACTTCAACATGTGGCACATCCTACTTTTTTGTCCAGTTCCGTTCCTTTTACACCAATAAATTCTTCCTTGCTGGGATAAGATATCACTGTCCATTAGGGGTTCGATTTTGATCTTTGTTTCTGCTCACTTTTTTCCTAGCAAAAGAAACAAAAATCTACAATAGTACCTCCTCATTATAAAGCGAGCAATGTGGGTGATCTAGATAAAACCTTGTACAAACCAGTTTCTGAATACAATTTGATGCAGTCAAGTAAATGACTCGTGATTATAAAGACATAACTTATAGTGGATACTACATGCCTCCATCACCATATGTATGCTCTAACAGTAGATTCGACTTATGTGATTTGGACATATCTTGACACATTTCTCTCTTTCCAGCCTATATACCAAGACTTATTCCGTGGATGAAAATTTTAGCCTAAGTTTTCAATATGGGAACCTTGCCCCATGGAATTCCTTCACATTAAAGTACAAGAATGCATAGGTTTCCTTGATTAAGACACTAGCATTGATACTAGCCAGGAAAGAAACACCAGGAACAGCACTAGACTCGGCCACCAATCTTCCCTTAGGAATTCATGACAAGGGAATCTTCGATCCTCCAATAAGCTGGCTTGGAGAAATAGAATTGCTCAAGTCTAATTGGTACCCTTGTTACCCGTTAGAAGTCATAAATGGATTTATTACTTTATTCTTATGACAGGAGTCTGGAGGGTACCTTTAATTCCTCAAAATATAAAAAATACCATGATCAATTCTAAAAAGCAGCATTAAAGTTGGGTAAATCATTTTTTAGCAAGCCAGAGCAGCTAATACTAGTTTTGAAGATTACATCTCAAATGGAGTTAAGATTCATGCTGACCAATGATCGGCGGGTTTCTCAAAATTCAAAATAAAAGCAAATCAACATTAGAATCTTAACAGATATTATACATTCAGTTACCTTCTCAGATAGAGGACTGGGGACCAACCTAAGTTTCCTTAAAAAGTCATAGATTTTGACACGTCCACTGCAACCATGATGATAAATAATGAGATTCTAATTGATCTTGCCGTTATAATTCAGATGCAGTGAAAGATATGAAGAATCCAAGTGAAAGTCAGGAAAAGTAAGATGAGAAATGAAGCATCCAAGCACTCTAAGTCAAACCAACAACAGATCTAACCAAATTATAATGATATGGTTCCTGATGTCAGACTGACAGGGTAGCTGTGTGCAACTGGATTGCAATCATAACACACAGGATCATGAGATCAAAGTCTTATATAAAAGATAACCATGGTATCTGATGTCCTAGATTATGGTCTATAGTAAAGGTCAAAGCTCAGATATGTGAAGCAAAAGTTCCAATGGAAGTAGGATGAGTAAACGATTCTTTCCTTTTAAGTGATCAAGACAAATCAAAATGTGGCCTATAACACTTCCATGATATTGTTTCACTAATTGCTTCGGGTCAGCAAGGATATGGAGATTAGTCTAAAGCTGATTTTAAACAAATAAGAGATCAGCTAGAATGCTTACTAGCTGGCATGAGCTGTTCAAGAAATCTTTGATGGTGGTTTATTCCCCGATAGTAGTTAATCCAAATCTGAGAAGAATGTTAATATCAGGCGGAAGTATCACACTGGGGAAGGTAAAGCAGAAGCCTTAATGGACCCTTCCTATCTCCTCTGAGGTTTACTTTGATAATCCAGTCTGATAACATAGGGCCACTGAGATTAAGTCTGTGACATTGGGGGTGATGACAGGTAGCTTGTGTTGCATTTCAAAGTTGGATTGGGTTTACGGAGACTCCATTGCAGTGAAGGTGTTAGCTCTGAAGGCTGTGATATCCACATGAGAGCTCAACATTAGCAGCCTTTACTTGTGCAAAATGCTTTGGGTGTCATCATGAAGATTCTAGGATGATGCCAATGAGGCGATAACTATATTGAGAGGTCATCAGCTAATGAAACAGAAGGTGAGCTTTCACAGGAATAGAGCAAGAGACCATTCTAGCCATTTCTTCATCTCAGTCTTGAGTGCTTATAAATCTTTTGTTAATTGAAGCACCTTAACCATTTCCAGAAGATGTAAAAGTTTTTGCTTTTGGTCTCCAATATATCTAAAAGACAGTTCCAGAAGATAGATAAAAAATTAACATCTTCGAGAACCACCTAAGAAAAGAATAGTACAAGACCACAAGCAAGAAAATTCATTCAGCATTCCCATTATTAGATTTGTCAGAGAGAAAATATTAGTATTCTTCTTACTAATGCAAGGAAACATTAAACGATAAATGTCATAATATTGCTTCAAAGTGCGTACCTGGAATCTGGATTCATAGCTAAAAATATATCAAGAAATTCCACCGCTTCCAATGAGCTTATGTTGAATGCCTGTAGAAAGAATTGGAGAAATCAACTTCTTCTTTCAAAAAAAAATGGAGAAATCAACAACATGTAGTTCTCATTAAAACAAAACAGAGCCTAATATGGCATCATTTTAGCATTTGGGAATAGCTTGACACAAGTAATAATGAGAGCACATTTACAAGATATCATGAGTAGAAGCCATATTTTGATGCTTGAAAAAAGAACTGAAGTATATATTCTCTTTCCAACTTCCCAATGCAAGAAAATCTAAAGCATGAAATGTCTGAGACCCTTTCCAATAAGAAGAAAGAAAACAAAATGCAAGCAACAAATAGAGCAACATAGCTAATTTATGGTGGTACCAACTGAATGAATAAATTGAAGCTAATAAACATGTAGATAGACTCAATCACGAGACTTAGTAAAAGTTTCAGTAACTCCGTAGCATAAGCAACTAGAAGTTTATTGGTCGATTATAAATCTGTAGTCATGCAGTGCTTTATAGATAAGTCATAAGAAGCAGGAAAGGAGTAAGTCATGCAGCTTGAAAACATATAAGTTCTTTTTTTATCTTGTTTTTTTTAGAAGCAACATACATAAAAATGTTTAACACAGAGTAGCCCTTGATCAAATTGTGGAGATGTGGATGTCAAAAACGCGAAGTGACTAAGGGCTGAGGTCTGGAGGGGAGGCACGTATTGGAAGGAAAAGACAACTTGTTATTTTGGTAGGATTACAAAAATGCTACAAAGAAATCCATAAAAGCAACACCAGTCATTTAAATATCACCTAGTTCTAGTAGTACGCATCCCTAATAGATGTTTCTTGTGCAGACAGGTTGTTCCAAGATGTGTCTGTCAAGACGGCTCAATTATTACCAAGTCCCAGCAAACGGCTGAATCACGAAAATTTATATAGGCAGCAGCTTGGGCAATCCAAGGTTAGGATGAAGGGGTTAATAGCATTAATTTGTTGCCTATGCCAGACAAAAGCAGGCAGGCTAAGCTAATAATTTGTCAAAGTGAAAGAAGAGGAGAAATCCTGTTCAAACTCCACAATCTATCTTTTAGTGGCTTGAGTCCGCAAATGAAATGGGTATCTTTTAGTGGCTTGAGTCCGCAAATGAAATGGGAATAACCTCAAAACTGATCTATTTCAACCATTGAGAAGGCAAAAAAATTCTATCAAACTCAAAATCACATCTTTTATTTAGGTATATGTCTCCAAGAAAAGGATAGGGATAAAAATACGTACCTAGTTCAATCAAGTGTTTGTAACATTTTCTCTGTTTCTCAGGTTTTCCAAACACTAAGTTGTACCTAAAGCTCAAATCCAGACTTAACCAACAAGGACAAGATTGGTTAAGTTTTTTCACATAGAAAGAAACTATCAAGCCTTTTTCCCCTGCCTATCTTGAACAGCTACTGTGAAAATCCAGAAGTCTTTAAGTCCTGACTTAAACCTGCAAACATCCTGATCACGGAGTTTTTAATTTCAGAACTTACAATTCTTAATTTCCTGGTCACAGAGTTCCTAAACATAAGTTAACAAATCTGAAATGACAGTATTCCATCAAAAGCTTGGATATACAGTTGCTAGTAACAAAATGCCAGATGTGGAGGTAACACAAATGAAGTGTTTCACATTAACAAAAAGTAAGATTGATGAGATAAACTAACAGTATGGTGTAATGTAAGGTGTAAGAGGAAGTTATTTCAATCAAGCAGAAGTTTAACTTTATAGACCTCAAACAAATTTCTTAAGAAGTTACCTACTTCACAAGCCAAATATTAATCCAAACAAACTCCAGAGTAATGTATATGAAAAACAAGAACAAATGGTGACCAATCAAGAGTTTGAATATATCTTAGATTTTTCTATTTTATAACAGTTACATGTTAAGCAATACACCACACTTAGAATATATTCTTGAATAGTGGATACATGTGCTGTTGTGGTAGATATATTTACTATTACTTGGTTGCATAGGCGAGAGCTTCGTGCACCAGGGCTGCCCTTTATGTACTTTCTAAACAACATTGCCGCTCTGAATTATATTTCAGTTCATCAGCAAAAGGAGTATTTATCCAGCCTCAAATATTTTACGAGCACTTGAAAACATAACAATTCTACTATGGAATGCCTTTCATGATATTACAGTTCTTATGATTCAAGAAGCATGGTGGATATAACATTTAGACTCCAAAGATATTTATACTTAAAAACTCACACTTTCAGCCCAAGCCATCTCCACCATATAATGTGATGCATTATCCTGTAAAACATAATAATAAGAGCATATGAAGATCAGATAACAAATAATAACGTAAATTTTCACATTTAAATTTTTCATTTAACAGCACAACATACAAATATCAACTACGCAAAAACAACATTGCTGCAAACCATGTATTACTAAATAATAATAAATACACCATGAATATTACCACTATCACTACCACTTAGGAATCTGTAGCTTAACATTGAAGGTTTAAGTTGGCAGAATCATGGTAGCAGTAAGTCATAAACAGCCTACTAGGGATCTTTATAAACTCTAAGAATTTGTAATGCTGTTAAACTTTGTCAAGTCACTCTATGTTTGCATTTCAAATGAGAACTGTCAAACATTTCACGACGATAAAACCTCCACATAATCTTTTAGAATCTGTAGCTACTTGTCTCAATGCATTGTACCATCCAAATAACTGTTTTCTACCTACCTAACAATGTTGTTGCCCGAAGGTGTTCAGACTACTACAAAGCTTCAATTATGTTGAGCCTTTATTTTATCAATGATATTCAACATGTTTAAACTTCAACCGCGTCTTCAGTTGGATTCGGTTCATTGATGCTTTACACTCTATTCAAAAACAACTCAAGTCCAGGGTTCCATAAAATGTTCTGAAAAACTTTAACATTGAAAAGAATGTAACCAAATGCCCTCCTAGATCTTTTGGTTTGGTCAAGCCATATAGTCTACTTATAATCCCCAAAAATTCCTCATGATACCAAATTCAGCCTGTCAAATGGCCAACATAGTTTATGTCTTCCGTATTTAAAGTCTGGTAATTGAACATCTGAACCCATTATGTCATCTCTTATTGACAGTTCTTCATCAGAAAGTTGGCAGGGAAGAAACTTCATTGCTGTACCTAAGCAATTAACTCTTCATTTAAGTATCTTTTTCAGGCGCAAACAGTAACAGTAGTGACCCATCTTTAGGAAATGTTCTCCAATTTATGCATAACAGAAATGTGGAGTGTATACCAGTAAGCATGAGAACTGGGCACTTCAGGACTTGTTATTGGCAGTAAAATGATTCTTCGAGAGGTTGTACTATGTTTGGAGAATATCTAAATAACCAATCACATCATGCAAATTGATTTTAGGTACTCCATAGAGGCCAATAGAACTCCTTACCTTCCACATTAAATTTTTCAGGACAATCACTCCATTAAAATTTACTTGTCAGATTGGAAATTACACTTGGTGTTTTGTTGTTTGTTTTCTTCAATTAGTAATTCTAGGAAGTTTTCCTGCTTGGAAGACACAGTAACAACTACATTAGCAACATGGGGACTATATAATGAATTTAAAGAAGAATCTTAGCAGAAACTATTTTTATGTGGTATGATGTGATAGGGCAAACAACTAAGTAGCTTTTTATTCCCTTCTTTCATATGATAACCAGCAATTTTTGCTCACTGGATACTAATATTAATCCAAAGCAAAAATTGTTATCAATCTCCCAACACGGCAACTATAGGTTTCAGAGAAACTCAATGGAAAGCATGGAAAATAAAAGTACAGGTTTTCTGGTAAAAAAAAAGAAAAGGAAAAACACAGATTCCTTGGTTACCTTGACCTAATCATATTTAAGCATGTCAAAATCATTGAAATAGCATAAATCTACAGCACCCAAGGAATTCGTAGCCCTTCCCATATCTTCTTGGTTTCCAGGTTAACTGTTGAAAGTTCTGCACAAATTTTAGTTTGCATCAGATATCATGAAGCTATGCTGTATTCGCCATAGGATAACATCCCTTGGTGTAACAAATTATTTGAAAAATCATTTTTGGGATCCATTTATATTCACATCTCATTTGGCTTTCAAGGTAGAACCATTTTTAAGGATGTTGTAAGACATGTACGGTCACTGCCGACGAATCATGTCAATTATGACATTTTGATTATCTGGTTCTGATGGGAAACAGTCATCTGTTTCCCACAACATTGATGCATGGTGGAAATCTAGTTTGAAGGTTAGAACCAAAAGGCCAATACTTATTTCAATCTACATTTCTGGTTTTACAAGCCAAATGAGCAGATAATAAAACAGTGATCATTTCATGTGTTCTGATGGGAAACAGTCATCTGTTTCCCACAACATTGATGCATGGTGGAAGTCTAGCTTGAAGGTTAGAACCAAAAGGCCAATACTTATTTCAATCTACATTTCTGGTTTTACAAGCCAAATGAGCAGATAATAAAACAGTGATCATTTCATGTGTTCCTATTCCTTTATGTATAAATGAGACGATTGCTAACTTGTACTGATGCACTCATTGTCATTCCATTTGTACACAGATCTATATGTACATGCATGTAAGCACGTGTGATTCATGTGTATTGACACTTGTGCATACTCAGGTTTTAACGTTCTTCAATTTATGCACTGAAACATGTAGCAGACTGTGTTCCCTATGCAATTACCTGAGCTGCCTAGCAACCAGCTCTGATAAGATAAATTGGCTTGAGAAATTACCGGCAGCTGATTTAGTGAATTAGTTTAGTGCTTCACACAAGAATCAGCCATGCTCTAAGAAGATTACTTTGAGGAAGCTATTGGTTTTTGGCTAACATCATAGTTAATGTACTTTAGTCTTTAAATGATTTATATTGATGACATCTTTATGAAGCCATTCCTTCTCAGTGAGCCAGTTATGATGAACTATGCTTTTGTTTGGAAAATCCTTGATGCTTAAAGTTGTGTAAGAACCTTTTGCGCTTTGATGCCATTGTAGACATTAGGTCCTAAAGAGACTAACATGGATAAGAGACTGGTCGGTTTTGTTGGGCAGCATATTCATGACACACCGTCATGAAGGTAATTTTACATTCGAGTCCCATTTGATTCTAAGTGATAATTCCATTGAGTGGCAGCAGAACTAAAATATACTGCAGTTTAATATTGTAAATATTAAAACGACCAAAAATAAGCACTCTTTCTTTAAGACCAAAGCAAGTCGAAAATGTTATTTCATAATGTTAAGTAAGAAATTATCACCTGCCCTGATTCTGAGGCCTTCTCTAGAAGCATTACATCCCCATAAGAATGAGATGTCTGCACAACATTAAGTGCACTTGCAAGAGCAAAGCTAGCCTGTCAAGTATCACACATAAGTATGAACCAATCAATTTACAGAAAAGATGATTAACATGCCATACAATACATTTCAAATGCATGTTATAACACCAGGTTGAGACATCATCCAGAAATTCATAAAAGAAAGGAAATGCATATAGACTTACCTGTTCAGCAAAATGAGTCGCATTTTCCTTTTTGTTCTCCAGAGGGGCAATGACTGGAAGGTATTCTACCTGTTAATCAAGATTAAGATCCATTTCATACTAGACTCAACGAAAACTACATAATGAAATGAGGTAACATAGTGAGCAGAAGAGAAACTGAAACCACTAAAAGATTAGTTTGTGGTAACATTTTACGAAGTGTTTCTACTACACTTACAGATGTATGTATACATAAATGTTTGTGCTTGTGGGTATATATTTTGTGCATGTAAATACATACACATATTATAATAGGTATATATAAGAAAATGGATATATATTTTGTGCATGTAAATACATACACATATTATAATAGGTATATATAAGAAAATGGATCCTTGACACATAAATGAAACATTAAAAGGATCGCCCTAGAGAATCCCCTGAATAGTCTGTCAAACACAATGTTTGAGACTTTCACACATACTACCAGCAATATTGGTCTAAGCCATGCTAGAATCATAAAGCAGACTTGTGAGTTGTGACAAAAGCAACCTCAGTAATGTCCCACATGGGCCATATCTTTGTCTATTCTCTCTTAAATGCAATAATGAATTCTTCCATATATTTCATTCAATAATTGAATACAGGCATTGTAATTTAGTAAATGTTTCCTTGGGCTAATTTTTGGCCAAGACGAAGTCCAGACTCATTCGATGGCCTAAATAAGACCACCCAAATGGCCATGGCATTTTACCATACCTGTAACTGCCTTGGAATTTAGAAGAAACAAAAGCATGACAACAGAAGCTAGAGACTGAAAGAAGTGTTCATACTTGGAGTCTCCTGGGGCAATTAAGAACGCCTTCAAGTTAATTTATCAAATTATGAACCTATTTATCCATGTAGAGAGCTACATATTAGACTATATCAAGTAAAATCACGGCAACTATGTGTCGGTCCTTCAACCCAAGCAATAAAAATCCAATCAATGGACTTCTGCAACCAGCAGTACCAGCACAAGAAACTAACTCCTTTTTAACTTCAAATTGTTCCACTAAAGCCAGAATACAGAGACTTGCAGGGACATTCCATACTCATGATAAATCTTGGTAAGGAGTTCATGAACTTCAAATGATTAATGGCAAATGATTTCAAGTATTAAGACTGCAAAAAATTATTTCATAAATTTTGGAATCTAACATCACAAGAGAGATAAGTAAGATAACGATTTTTATTGCAAAGTAAAGATGGCTTGCTTGCATGGTAACTCTGTTAGATCATATGCTAGAACTGCAGTTTAGGTTATATATTTGATCAAACAAGGCATAAACATATAAAAGATCAACTTCATAAACAACATCAAACTCTCATAAAGAAATGTGCCAATATGAGGTGGAAATCATTAAACGGCCAGGGAGAAATGCACCTCCATGAAATTATGAAATTGGGTAAACATCCTGAACATGAGCTTCATCAAAGAGATATTCCCCCTGGATAAACAAAACACAACCAAATAATTCAAAAGTTTTAGAGATTTTGATCTAAACTCTAAATGGTATCACCATTCAAAAAAGGGAAAGGAAAGAAAGACCGATCCAAATCATATAGAAGTCTCACCAAGATTGATCAAAATGGATATGGGGATAGCGAACAACTACAGGCTGGATTGGAAAACCAGGAATGAATGCACCAAGTTGGAATGAGATAAGGACCCTCCCGCTAGTTGTGGTGCCCTCAGGAAACAATAGAACTCGAGGAAAGCTGTCACTACAAGCTTTTCTCTGCATTCAGCACCTTGAAAGCAAGTTTCTGTATCAAATAGCTTATAAAGTGGAAAAAAGTTATCCTTCAAATTTTTTCATGCTGAATGGCATCAACATATTCACCATTTCAGCCAATATGTCACTGCCTTTTTGTTTTAGTCTTAGATTTTTCTAGGGAAGACATATTGAAAACTTACTAATAATATCCATGATAACAAGGTAAGTAGACGGTTTACCATCAGGAGAAACAGATGACATAATGTAGCTTTTATGAGATAGAGATAAAACAGAAAAGCCTTTAGAAATCAATCCTGTGTACAGACTTCACACTAAGGTGGCTTTTAGAAACAGAATGATCAAAAGGGTCTTCAATAATATTAACAAGAGTCTTCAAAAATGTATTGGCATTAGAAGGAACCTCTCCTGTGGTAGGTAACGAGTTGACAGCAGCTCATGGGTGTGTTTTCTCCACATTAAAGGAAGAAGAAGAAGAAGTTACGGTCATAATAGATATCTGACATAAGCAAGTTTTGGACATTATTTCTGGTAAGTAGTATTTCTTACAATTTATACCAAAGGCAAGTATGTATTGTTGTGACAAAGTAGTTCAAAAGGAAGGCAGCTAATAGGGACATCCTTGAGATAGAGTCCAAACATAACCTGTCAGCTCCCCAACATCTGGAAACTGGATTACCAGTGCTGTCACAAAGAATCTTATAGATCCATCTATTAAGTGGTAAGAGTTATTATAAATCTATACAGCCTAAGGGAAACTAAGCCCCTGGAGGACTTTACCAACTCCATTCTTTCCAATACAAGTACATCCGTTGTAATATATGGTGCATCCCGATTGTTAAAAATCATTTCCTCCTCATCCCCCACAACTCATGTCCTGTCTTCCTAGCTCAATTGCTATTCAACGCAAATTTCCTCTTGCAAATAACCATCAAATTTAGGTTTCACCTAAATGGAATCTCCCAGAATATTAACCGGTGAACTTTAGATCATACAGTATAACCCCCAATCTATAGTTGGGATATGAAGATGATCTAAAGAACAACTTCAATAGCTAGTTCAATATGACTTCTAGGTTCACGTTCATGATCAAGGAAGAGATCCTGCCTCTCTAGATTCCAGAGGCCAAACTTTGAAAAAGGTTATACACATGCACCTCGTATACTAATTATTGAATTGCCAAACAGAAATTGAGTTGCAAGTAAAAGAGGAAAATGCAAAAGTTGTTATCTATGAATAATAAATACCTATGACCAAACTCCTAACTTTCATGCTAATGCAGAGCATCATTTCCAGTGGAGTTACAGGCTTGATGCCTCTGGATAGGACCATCTAAAAAAATGATGTCCACTTTATTCACCAACCCAAAGGCATAAATAATGTTTCCCATTACAGAACTAACTACCAGTCCAACTAAATCACGTAGAGTTATGGTCCTAGGAAACAGCACCAGGTCACTGAGGCCAATCAGAACATCCACTTCACCTCAGCACATATAACAATCTTCCTCTAGAAAGAATACACCACCTGAACTTGGTACATAGCTGTTCCATATACAGTAAGCCAAAACCAAACAATCTCAGGAAGTTTTGCATAATCAAGAGTTCTAAAATTGGCTAAATTGTAAAACAATGGAAAACAGTAGGCTGATTAATGACTTAACAATCCATATGCAGACATTCTACAATATAGAACAGTAAGAGATATATGGCCCTATTGTTAAGAGACAAACAATAGTAGCTGTACATCCTTTATTAGGAGGCACATTTGGTTTCTTATTCATCTTAACCTCTAAACTTTCTTAAGTCAAATGCAATGATTTTCTGATCAAACTTTACATCCAAATAGGTTTCTAAAGTACTATTTCTGACAGCATTAGAAACCAGTGTTTCTTTTTGTTCATGGCCCTCACACAAACACATGAGGAAAGCTCATTTCAGGACGTTTATATTGAACTACCTTGACCTGCAGAGATCTTCCAGAAAGTCTACACGATAAGGAAGACTTACAGTCTTGCAGTTAAAGTGGAAATTAAAAAAGCTACCATAAATTTTCAAAAAGGCTTAAGCATGTCCCCTATCAGTAAAGAAACTACCAAACTACTTAAGATATGAAAGATCAAAACTATCCATGTCGCCCATCCTAACAACCTACTATGAAAAATAAGAACCTTTCTTTCTTTCTCTAAGAGATGAGAGAGCTTATTATGGAAATAGAAGAAAGCCAAGGCAGCCCTACAACTGGACAGACACAAACAAAATGATAATCAGAGACGACCAGATTTTCAACAGATGAACATTACTCATCAGCAACCTTGAGAGATCATCCATTATCATATTAGACTCCTTCAAATAAGCTAGAATAAGTCAAGAGAACGATAAATCCAAGTGCGCACTTGGATTTATCTTAAGTGAAGTGTTTTTTAATTGATTCTTTTTGTAGATCTAAGCTGTTCACCAGGTTGGAATTTCTCAGATAGGTTAAGTACCAAATTTCATGCCTATTAGATAATTTATCCCATGTTTCTTTAACTTGAAATTTACAGCCATACTTTATCTTGTGCTTTTTTAACTTAAAAATCACAGCCAAAACAACACAGGATAAAGTAGCTAATGGACATGAAAGTTGCTACTTTGACTATCTAAGCCATTCCGAAAATGGTGAATAGCTTAGACCTACAAAAGAGGCAAGTTAAAGGCAACTAAAGTGCACTTGGATTTATCATTCCTCATAAGTTAAACAGCAATAGGAACTCCCACCTAGAGGTTTGTGAATTGCATCAGAACTTGTGGAAATCAGTTCTATTTCAACAAAAAGAAAAAAAGAAAGATATATTTCATTTCCATTTTCAGACGGGCGCACTACATAAAGAAGGTGCTTCAGATTCCATCCACAAACAGTTGCTCTTGTAAACAGCTACATTATTATCTCATTAAAAATGTCGATCATCCTAGACTTAATATTCTTGGGCCAAATAGGTGATAGGTTACTTTTGCTTAAGCGTCATAAGCATAAAGTTGCTACCAAGAGTGCAATGGTCCTCACCAAATAGAAATGCAAATTAAGAGGTTATCTCATGCTACCTTCAATTACAAACAAATACCATAGTTCTAAAGAATCTAAACACTCTGATACTTGAATTTGTAGCAAAGAAAGGATCTTCGACAAGGAAACTAATAGATCATATCAACAATTCAAAAGTCAATCAGCAAAAGTACATGAGGAAAACCATTTCACCAAGAAGTCAAGATAAAATTTAATGGAAGTTAGCAAACCAATAGCAAACACAAACCACAAATCTTTAAGGCCTCCCAGTAATGCACAATATATAAGGTATTAAAGCAATGTCAGATAAGACATTAAGGTTGGATATCAATATCAGGAAACAAATTTACTATCCACCATAATTTACATTATCTGACTAAGCAAAACAAGATGACTATAGAAACCAATGGAACCAAAAAACTCTTAAGGTGTAAAGGCTTTCTACCTTTATTTCACTAACAGCATGTTTCCGCGAAGACGGAGAGAATCTGTTTACATATATAACCTATGAGAAGCAAGTCACAATTGAAGAGTTAGATTCACATAAAACAGAATCTGCATGGATTAGCAATCTTTTGAAAGCTAAATAGTATGTATCAAAAAAAGAAAGGTAAAATGGATTTGCTCCTAAATTGTAGTTGGAGCTTCAATCTCACCATACAAGTGGTAATCAAGACCAGTATTACAACGACTACTACCACCATCCTACCTTTCAATCAGAAAAGGCTTTTTACGGTTTTCCAATTAAATGTTTTTTTCTCTTTTTTTCTCTCTCTTTTTTTGGGTTGCAATTGGTTGAATGTTTTAAGGGGAGCCTTTGGCGCAAGGTAGAGTTGTCATCATGTGACTTGGAGGTCACAAGTTCGAGGAATGGAAACAGCCTCTTGCAAAAATGCAAGGTCAGGTTGTGTAATATAGACTCTTTGAGGTCCGTCCCTTCCCCAAACCCCGCATACGTGGGAGCTTCCAGCACTAGATACCCTTTTAATCAGTTGAATGTTTTAATTGCCATTTGCAAGTGTGTGATCAAGTGTTAGCTCTCCCATTGACCAATGAATCAAAGTCAAGGTCGAAAACTTCCTTATCCGAGTCACAGATCACTTAATCAAACTTTTCCACAAGAAAACAAGCAAAAAGGAGGGCAAGTTGTTCTTAGTCACAGATCACTTACTCATTCCTCTCCTCTTGAATGTGTACTCTTACTCGGACCTACTTAACCATATGCTTAATTCATTTTGGAGGTCAATATATGTAGATACAATGTTCCACATCTACAGAATGTTCATGGTGGGTTGGTAAAATTAATAGAAAAGGCAAATCCCTTATAATACACCAGATCCTGCTTAGTTATTGATAGAGTGAATAGATCGTTGCCATTTCTTGAGATCTCTATTCTAGTTCAAAATAATGGGCTAAACAAGTGTATCCCCCTTTGCTCTCAACATGGAATGGATGAAATAAATCAAAACATGAATTCTTGTTCTATAACAAAATATAATTGGGGTTTGCTTGAGTTGCTCAACCACCGCCTGACCCAAAAGATATAAACACCCAAGGCTTTGCTCAACTGGTGCCATTTTTTTAATCATTCTCTTCTTGCTACAAAGAAGAAAAGTTCTTTTATGGATCAAGATTCTTCTCTTCTTGCAATAAGAGAAGACTTTTCTGTTTAGGTGTTGGGAAAGAGGAGGGCGAGAGAGATTCTCAATGAAGCTTGATTTACTTCCATGGCAACAAACACTTCCATGTGGCATGACAAAAATAAAAGTCTTTGCTTTTTGTTTCTTCTTCATACAATTGAAAGGATCACAATACAGCCTTTCAAGCACTTGCTGCTGCGGATCCTAGAGTAGAAAATAGTGTTTTGCAATTACCACCTCTTGTCAAATTCTTTTGTTCTCTCTCTTATTTATGATTTGTTTTATGGAGCAAAAATGACCAAAGCACGTACTAACATAAGTTACAGGCAGGGAATTTTTCATCTTTTTACAAATAATATTAAATACATTTTTTCTCTTTTTTCCATTTAGTTCTGCACTCTCTTAATTTATATGTAATTTTCCAGAGTTGTAGATTACTCAAAAATTTATTGAACTATCCAATTCTGATAAGAGAGTAGTAAATACTTGATTAAGTCCAAATTAGGTTGTCAGCTGGATCATTTTGGCAATTGTTTGTCTAATTAATGGCTCAATTACCACATACACTCAAGCATATAGAAACATTAAAAGGTGTGGCAAGAAAGCAACTCTTGGATTAAATAAAATATATCAACCAACAGGTAGCGCAATTAAATAACCTAGGTAAACTAAAAGTTTACCTGCATTGCTCTGATAATTGTTCCAACAAAAGGTGTAGCATCATGTGACTCTGAAGCAACAATGGTAGGAAATAGCTCATAGAAAAAGAAAATAGGTTCAATATATGATACATGATTAGAAACAACAATAGGAGCAGTCTCTCTTGAAGCTGGCCTTCCTACTCTCCTTATCCATTGATAACTGAAGCAAGGACAAGAAACCAAGGTTCAATACAAGTATCAAAGCAAGCAGAAAGAGAGGAAATGGTTAAAACTCCAAACACAAGCATCATTTGGCAGGTAAGTAGACGCATTAGTAAATGAAGCAAATGCATTATTCACATCTAATGAACTGAGATAAAATTACAGTTTTGAAGGGTTTCAAGTTACTCCTGCTTTCATAATTATTGTCTTCTGCTAATCTTTTATTTGTCAACCATTTATATTTTCTAACAGAGCATATCATCCGGTATGCACAAAAATTGACATTGACAAGGACGATACACAACCCGGCACACACTCAATTTTGGGCCAACAGCAATCTATTTTCGTCTATCCCAGTAGGATGTTGCTCCTTTATGTTATAAGCTTTCTTCAATTGCAACTTAACTATCTTTTTGAGCAATAAAATCCAACTTAATTACCAGAGATAGCAGTTAAATTATTTCATTGTACATCAAGTTCCACCAATGATTTGATTAACAACAAAGAAGCTACTCTCTCTAGAGAAGTCATACATAGCTTTATCAAAAGGGCTAAACTTCAAACAGAATATTGTAAACTTCCTTAAGCTGATTTATGATCTCAAAAACTAGGGAAGCAGTTTTTAACATTAGAGCAGAACAGAATTATAAGAATGGGGTCCTTAGTCCATTCTGTAAACAGAACACAACATTCAGACATGCAACTCCAGGATTTCCCAAGTCTTGAAAAGAAAAGATAATTCAATTCATCTAGACCAAATATTTTGTCTCTTTTGAGACTAAAGAAAGCACTTCTAAGTTCTAATATCTTCATCCAAAGAATGAAGCCACCAAATGAAACGCTTAGCTTCAAAGATAAACAAGGGAGAACTGTAGGAAGCCCTGGAGAATTTATAAGCTGAATAACCAACATCAAAAGGAAGTAGGCAATGTCATCAACAGTACCTTTATGAACTTCCAAAGTCAATATTCCAACCACAAGTTTCTAAAAATCATTAAACAACAAGAAACTTTTAGAATTAAATATAACGACTAGCAACAGGAGATCACTATGCGATAATCTTAAAAATTGAACCACTACTTCAAGACATGATGGAAATTTATACACAAACTTTGCACCCCTTTGACATGGAGCAGTGCCTAAGAGACATGCCAGAAGGAGAACTTCAAACCAAAACACAGAAAAATCAATCACAGCTTTGCAGAAGAACAGACCTTAATTGCAGTAACAAGTAAATAAACTTCTTGTGGTACGTCAACCAAAATACAAGCATTACCTTTCAAAAGAAAATAAGTAAAATACAAGCACTAATAAAGCTTAAGATAATAGTTTCCATTAAACCATGCAGTAATTCTGAATTCTAGACCAATATCCACTCCAAACTAATGATAGCCATTTATTCCACCAAAAAGTTTATTCTTTTTTTTTTTTCAGCTTCCAAGTTCCTTCCACCTTTGTACTCGTAAAACAATGCCATCAACAACATCTGAAGCATAGATCGATACTCAACGGCGTGCATTTCTAGTACTGAATTGGACGTGAAAGATCAAATACTGCACACTTCCACTCATTCCACTGTAAAGGAGGTTTCTTTTTTCTGCATCTGAGTTCATTCCACTCGTTATTATTTACAAGATGATGAAGAATGCAGTACCAGAATTAGATGGTAATGGTAAACATCCAAAAACTAAATAAAGCAAGCATCTAAACTACCGAAGTGGAGATAGAACATCAATACATAAAATAAATGAAGCAGACTAACAGATGATGGCAAGGGCGAAACACCTACCCGAAACTAAAGAGAATGCATCGAGCGCAAGCACGCGTGATCCACATAACCCCGCATCTCCATCTAGGCATAGGATTCTGCGTATCTTTCCATCCTTGCAAAGCGAATCTGGTGGCCAAATATCCCACCAAAAGTGATAATCCAAAAAGAACAAGCCGTACAATTGCAATTGGAACGCAAACTATGATCTTCAACCATTCGTAAATCCCTTGTACGTACAACGTGTGGTTCCGGAACGGATCGATCGGCGACGCCGGTGGTAGAGATAAATGTCCGGCGCCGATAAACTCGAACGGATTCTCGGCTAACCCTTCGTCTCCACATGGCATGGGTTCCACGCCTATTACCACTTGATCGACGCCGAGATTTCGGAGAAGAGGAGATTTGAGATCGTCTGTTCTGGAGACTTCCATGCTTTCTATCTCCCTCTCTCCTCCTCTCCTCTTAGAGTTGCAGAAACACGGAACACAGTGGGAGAAGCCGAGGGTTAGAGAGAGATTCAATCGGAGAGAAGGGAAAGGGAATTGTGAAATGAGGAACAAGATGAGGAGAATATTTATTTGTTTTATTAATTTAAATAATAGGATGAGGAGGAGAGAGAGCGCGCGGAAAGTTTGGCAACTTTTGGTGCGGCAGGCTGTCTGGAAAGGATACGACAGGTATGGCCACGTGCGTTTCTGGGTATTTTTCTTTGCTTGTTTTTTGCTCCTTCCCTGACGAAGACTGCTAAATCAAATAAAATAAAAGGCGGGTAAAATTCAACGGGATTGAGAGGTTTCCGGATGATCTCAACCGTTTATTTACTGGATTGCATCTCAGGCGAAACCTCCTGATGATGGATGCCGAATTGGAGGATTATTCAACGGTTGACCTCATAAACCTAATAAAATTCAAGTGGGCCCACCCAAACAATAGGTCCCATCTTCGATAGTTATGCCCAAGATTAGATCCTAATGCTTGTTTTTTCAGGTGTTTACTTAATTAGTTTTAATGGACGGTTGGCAGAATTTGGAAACTTTAGTAGCCAAAGCTCTTATGCATGTATTATATACATTATATAATAAACCTACGCCAGCAGTGCTAGAGACGAGAGCTCTTACTTGAGCTGGGTTGAGATGACTCGCATTTGGCATGAGATGAAGTGAAATAATTGAAAATTCCACTTGCACAATGAGCTAAAATAAGATGACTTTCATCTCATCAAGCACCACTCAGCCATCTCTTCTAATCTCAAGTACGACTAATACCCATCATGTTTTGGAATGTATAAACCTAAATTGGGTACAATTTTTTTTCCAATTTGGCTTCCTCAAAAATAGAAAAATATAAGAAAAGTAATACTTTTTTTCTATTTTCCTCCCATGTTGAGGAAAATAAAAGTTGTTTGAGGGATTTTTTTTTTTTTTTTTTTACAGCAAAGATTTATACGAAGCAACTTATCTAAAAGCATATTCTAATTTTATATATACTTGAAATCTTCCAATAAAAGAAAATTATTATTTCCAACCTCCAAGAGACGCCACTATCTCTGCACAAACTACCCTAATGTCGACGTCACTATGAAAGTTGCCCAAATGATGTCCCACTTTTACGTAATGGATCTCACCTTTGGTTCATCAGATCTGTCATCTTATTCTTCCTATTTGTTCCTTGTAAACATTACTATAATTGGATGATTCAAAATTAAATAAATATGCTCCTTTACTTGTTGATTCTAAACCATTTAAATAGTGTTTCTGATCGTCAGTGTTGTATGACCGTCCAATTTTCAGTAACCTTCCATGGTTGAGGACCAGTAGTCATCTAGATGGAGGCGTATATGACCACGCATGAGACCCTATAACTGTAGTTTTGTCATTGGAATTGACAGGCGATGATCCACGTAGTACTGCTGGTTAAAAGAGGCATGGGTCATGCTTGCAAGATTAGGGGTCGACGCCCATCTTGAAAACAAAGAGGGTTTTGTTCCCTTTATATTTGTGCAAACAATTATGATTAGCCTGTTGCCTCTTATTTACAAGGTGGACCTACGCATAACAGGACCTTCTGTTAGATATCTATTGGCATAAAAATTACGTCATAGATAAACTCACTAAACAATGGTATTTACTATGCGTGGTTCAATGTTTCTGAATATTAAGATTTTTTTATTACCTGACTTATTCCAAATTCCAAAATTTGTAGTTATCCTTGTGATTAAAAGCAGAGTCTTAGACGGTTGAGTTATTGTCATGTGACCTAGAATTTATGGGTTGAGGGCATGGAAACAACCTTTTAAAAAAATATAAGGTAGGACTACATATTATAGATCCCTTGTGGTCCACCCTTTCACCAGATCCTACATATGCAGGAGGTTTGGGCATTGGGCTGACCTTTATTTTATTATTTATGTTTGTGATTGTGCTCTATACTCTTACTTGTACTAAAACAAAGGTGACAATCAAACAAGCACCTTAGACTATAATTAACTTGTCAGAAGTGATATAATCGTTTCCCTTATTTCTATGCAAATTCAAATAGTTGATAATGTTTCCCTTGTTCCATCTTCTAAATCTCATCTTTTCATATCTTAACCACTATTCTCTTGAGTCGTAAATGAACGATCAAAAGTTTAATGGTTCATTTTATAACTAAAATTAGCAATGACTAAGATCATCCAATGAATGAGAATTTTGAAGCATAACCATCCAAGTCAAGGGCCTTTTATGAATTATTTGGATTTTCATAAATCTAGGACCATCGAAAATAGAGATGCGCTTGCATTCAATAAGGGGCTAATGAATAAGAATGGGGGTGGGGGGCCGTAGGTAATTATATCATAACCCTTAAATTATCGGTGCAACCAATGAGTAGGAAAATGTTTTGAGCTATGCTAGCATGGGCACATTAGTTAAGCTTTGGGTTAGAAGCTTGGTCAGAGTAGAGCATGTGATTTATGAGAGATAACATCAATTGGCATATGTGTGATCATATGTATATTTGTTTCTATTGATGACAACATAAAATAAAGGTGTGAAGGCACTAAGAAAATAGCTGCTTAATTTTTATGTCATGCAGATAATAGTAGATTTTTTTAATGTGTATATTTGTTGACTAAACTAGTAAAGCTATTTAAGAGAGAGATATTTTGTGTCCCTCAATTTTGGTCAATAACAATTTTTAGTCTTAGATGTACTTTTGAAGAAGATGAATGATGTCATCCGGCACAATGGGATGGGAAGTTGATGTGTAAGGTCTACTTTTCTATGATGGGCTCCACTTTTGACTGATCATATTTGTTTATTTGTGTTGGCCGATTCTATATAACCTTCTTCTATTGATGACTCTATATAACCTTTTTAGTAAAAGAGTGACAGAGTCTGAAAAAAAAAAAAATTCAGCCTCAAGACATAAATGTGTTGAAATTGTTTCAAGTCAAATCAACTCGTGTGGGAATGGTTTGCCAAAAAAAAAAAAACAAAGAAAAATCATGCAAGAATGATTGAAACCAAATAAGCAATTTTGGCACTTGGTGTTTTCAAGATTTAGAGCGAATTCAAGTTTTTATTTGAATTTAAACTGTAGTCTAACTATAAATCTTTGTCTTTTTCTATTTAGCTTTCAAAAATTATATGTAGACTTTAGTCTTATGTTAGAAGTTAGACTAGTTTTTCACCCCTTGTAAACACTCTTTCCTTTTGTCACACTATTTTCAAGGGCTCGCTTTGGAAATGGTGCACATCAATTGGGCTTGAGCTAGGACCTATATGTGTTAAGTTACCCCATTAGGTGAGGTCTGGGATGTTTAGCCCAACACTGCAAAGATGACCTGGCACATCTAGGCATGTCAAGCTCGTCATAGCCCAGCAAAGAAGACTGGAAATAGGAAAATCGATTTGGAATTTTCTCTGGGTTACTTACAATGGTTTCTAAGGATGTAATGACCTAAATTTTTATAAGCGAACTTTATATTTTGAAATTCAATTATAACAGATAATTTTCTAAATTTTAGAATATTAGGTTTATAAAACTTATTTGAAAACAAATATCAGTCAAATTTGAACAAGCAGTCCTTAAAAAAGAAATCAAAGGCTCATATTTGATAAAAACAATATAGGGCATTTTTATCATTTTGGCCATCGGCCCCACTAGATTGACCCACCTTGAAATTTTTAACGGGAATTTGGTTAATGTTTGATATAGAATCACGATACTCCATATCGAGATGTAATGGAGGGCACCCTAATGATTAAAGACAATATTAAGTTACTAAAAAGCTTACTCTAAAGGGAAAATATAAAAGGAAAAGAGAAATTGTTTGAGAGAGGAAGAAACGATTGGACAGAACCAGACAATGCGCACGTGCACTCTCTCTCTCTCTCTCGCTCGGAACATCCATTAAAATAGTGTCAATATATCAAAATGGCAGCAACCCAACCCCAACCAATCGTAATTGTCTTCTATGGCAACATTAATCACAAAGTCTTCTTCGACAATCATCTGAATGAAGAGTAAACAACACATCTGAGTTTCCAACACTCATTCTTAGTTATGTGCATTGATCGGTCATCAGTAAGATAGATTCAAGGTTTTTTATTGTTCCTCTCGTTTTTACTCAATGATCTACAGTCAAAATGATAGATCTGTGAAAACAGATGCTTCCTTTTGGTTTATTCTTGATAATCTATAGCTAGAAGTATAAATCGCCAACTTTCCAACCTCATCACTATACCTGCTCTCCAACTGGTGGTTGGAAGAAGAAATCAATGATTATTTACTCCTTTTCTTTCTATATACTCGTTGATATTGGCCAAAAAAGTAGATATGAGCCCTACAAGTTACCTTTTTTTTATTTATTAAAATCACTAACCGATAAGCAAAAAGAATGATGAATAAGTATTTGACCCCTTTTCTCGATTTGATTATCAATTAGTGGAAAGATGTCTTCATATGTGACACCTGTCACCTCTATCTCTCAGATCTGTTAGCAATCCATGATCGAATCGATGGATCAATGACTTCCCAACTCCCTATACATGATATACAGTCAAAAAATAGATTGATTATGCCCTGATTTTTTGCACGCGAACTATGACCAATAAAAATCTGATTGGTGATTCCCTGATATATGATTGGTAAAATCAAATTGGTGATTCCCTAATCGTCTATCAATGTTTTGATTGATTAGTGATTGATCTTGCTCGTTGATTTACACTTTTTCTATTTCTCTTTCTTGGATTATGCACACCGATTGATGTTGGAGGATATGAATGGTTTGATCAACTAGGGTTGGTGAGAGGGAAAAAGCTAAGGGAATATGCAGGTGGCTTTGGAAAATTGCCACAAGAGGTAGATAGTTCCTTAATTACCACGTTTTAAGGGTTTTGAATAGTTTAAAAGATAGAAAATAACATTTATAGTTGTCTTGAGAGATCAGTTTTCTATGATTCATGATCTAAGTGTACTACATCTTAGATTTGCAATTTTTGTTTTGTTTTGTGATCTACATTCTTTATTCATGATCTAAGTTGATTTGCAATTTGTATTCAATGGATGATCCATGTTTTGGAGATATGTGATCTAACGATTTATGCATAATCTAGATTTTGATGCACGATCAGGGTTTTAATCTACATCTTGGTTTGATGCACGCTTGGAGTTTCAATGAGCAATCTATGTTTGATCCGCAATCTGGTTTTTGATGTACTATCTATGTAATTTGTGATATGGATTTTTATGTGCTATCTATGTATTTTACAAATGACTGATTGAGTGTCTGTTTGACTCTACTAGTTTGAATTGTTTAACTCATTTAGACTGAAATGAATGGATTTTCAAATGGATTTCTGTTGATTGTTTAACCGCAAGTGCACGGGCTATTGTAGTATAGCTATGCAAATACGGGTCGATCCCACGAGGACTTGATTTAAAATTATGGAGTTTTAAATAAAATTCAACTAAAAAATAAAATCCAGATTTATTCAAATGTTCCAATGTTCACAAATATTTATTCCAAGGAAGACAGAAAATAAAAATAAAATGCTTCTTGGATAAGCTTGTCCTTGGATTGCACTGTCTCTGGATTAGTCTGTCCTTGAATAGTCTGTCCTGGATTGCACTGTCCCTGAATAGTCAGAATGAAGATAAGTTAAAACCAGAATAACATAGGGACACAGTTGGAATTTCTGAAATATGACATAATTGTAATTTCTGAGATCTTCAGGTACAGATTTGTAATTTCTGAGATCTACAGGTGCAGATTTGTAATTTCTTCAGGTTCTGGTTTTTCACGAAAAAACCAGAAAAACACGTTTCTGGGAGAAATCTGGAAGAGGGAGAAGAGGGAGAAGAATAGAGGAAGGAGGAGAAGAGGGAAGGAAGAGAAGAAGGATGAGGAGAAAACCCGAGTTGGGTTTTCTCTCCCGGGGCGTCCGGTGAAGAGAAGATTGAGGAAAACCCAATCTGGGTTTTTCCTCACTGGGTTGTCCGATGGAAGTGAAACTGCTGGGCTGGCTATGAAAGCAAGGGAGAAAGGGACGGCTTTGGAGGTCACCTCTTGGGCTGTACGCTAGAGCAAAAGGGAGCAGGGAAGACAACGACCTAACCCAGTGACGACGATGGGATCAAGCCGTCTAGAGTGGAGTTGGGAGCAGACGCGACGTAAGATGGGTGGTGCACGCCTGGTTTGGACAAAGAATCGAGAGAGAGATGGGATGAGGTGAAGCCAATAATTTGGTTTCACCCTAGGCCGAGGAAGGGGAGCTTGGTATTGAGAGGAGGCGGTGGGTTGAAGAGAACCCGGGCGTGATGGAGATGCACTGGGTCGGTGGAGGCCGAGGAGGTACGAGGGTGATGGGATGGCTGGACTGTGCGTAGATGCTGCGTAGAGACAAGGAAGAAAGGTAATCGAGAGAAGGAAGGTTTGGGCAATGAGATGATTTGGGTATTTGGTTGTGGTGAGGAAGTGGAGCAAGGAAGGTGGGGCAAAGTGAAAGGCCTTGAACGGAGGTGTGACGGGTGAGAGAGAGAGAGAGAGATAGAGAGAGCCAGCCCAGCCTTTTCAAGAGGAAAAAAAAAACGTTCTTTCAAGAGAGAGGGGAAGAGGACTTAAAAAGAGAGAGAGACGTGTGAAAGAGAATGAGAAAAAGAGATAGAAGAGAGAGAGAAAAGAAAGGAGAGGGAGAAGAGAAAAAGAGAGAAGAGAGGAGAAAGAGAAGGAATAGGAGATAGGTGGGGTCCACTAGCTTTCCTAGTTTCGCTAGAACTCTGCAAGTCTTCAAAGTCTTCAGTCTCTTTCCATGATTCAATCTGGAGCGTCCATGCCTGAGTTGACTGATCTGCAATGCACAAGACTCAATTAGCGAAATCTAAACCGTCCATTAGCTTTAATAGTCATTTAACCACTAAATTTTACAATTCAACGGTTGGATGACCAATTAAAGCTAAAATGAAATATTTGATTTAAAATCTTAAAATTAATGGTCTAGATGCTCCAATCAAATACTAAATTAGGGATATTTTGACCAAAATTGAACACTTAACAATTTCAAATACAAATTTCTTGGTATTCTCAAGTGAACGACATTGTATTTCCTTCGATAATGGTTGAATTTTAACATCAAATGTTTGGATATACTATTCAAAAGATTGATATATTTTTTAATTTACTACCCATATGCAAGACCCCTTTGATAGAAGAAGTTGAGGTGGTTAGTGCAACACTAGTAAGTCGTATAAGGTATGGAGGTAGCCAAGATTTCATACTCGGTGGCAGCTATGCTACGAGGTTGTTTAGGTTGGCCTATTGGCCTCCAAACACCAAAGGTGTTAGATACCCAACACCCAAAGAGTGGCATCTCGATTGTAGTGGTTATGACACCCTCTTGATGATAGCCATAAGCACTGTGAGGATGCGGTGTTAGGTCTTTCATGGTAATTGGGGTGGGTGGGTGGTTTGGACGTGGGATTTTATCAGGCCATTCACGAGCATAGTGTGATCCCATGTGTTTTGTATTTATGGTCTAGGGGAGGAAGATGACAATTCGAAAGAAGAACCTGTGATTTGGTCACTAGATGATTATTTATGACTCATTTGGCAGATGATGCTAATGTGTGTTGGATTACTAAGGCACAAGAGTGTTGGAAATTGTGACATTAACACCACCACTTTAAATGCAATTTGATGCATCTTGTTTTATTTGACCAATTAAGTTATGATCACTCTCTTATATAGATAAAAGACATTGAGATCCATGATGTATGAATGCTCTCGAAAGATTGTGATGCATTGCATGCTATGACTAATAGGAAATTAGCTGGGAGTTGTGTTTTCAAACCATATGAGAATGCACGTATGAGATGCATGCTGTGATGTCATATATTTCAATTTTGTAGTCCTAGTCTACCTGCTAAGTATATTTGCATACTCAACTTATGAAAACAATGTAGATCAGCTTAGGCAGATTAGGATTGAGGAAGAAATGTGAGATGCAAGATGTTTTGAGAAATTTTTTCCTTACATTCATTTGATGACTATGAATGTAGTTATGCATAAAGAGCTCAATTTTTTATTTTATTTTTGGCTAATCTATTGTGATTGACTCACATTGGGATGCTTTTTGTAATAAAATGGACTTTGATGGGACTCAAACGTGTGTTTTATACTTATTGATGAGCATGTTAAGGTTGGTTAACAGTTAGGCTTTTTGGGAAAACAATTTCAATGAAAAAGTTCTTTCGTGACATGTGGGCTTTGAGAAAAGATAATTGTATTTAAAAATCGAGTCATTACATAGGGTGTCTTGGTGACTAAGCCAACTTACTTGGTATTCAAGCATCTCCTGCTATACAAAGGGACTCCCCTTAGCATTCTTCCTCGTACCAATCTCTCCTCTCATCTATGGGGTGGTCAATTGAGAAATTCTCATTTTTCTATTTATTTGTTCATGGGTCCGAGGTCTGCCTAGTTAGAGGTGCATCCTTCTTTAAGTTTGTTTAAAGGCTTGTACAATTAGAGACACATCCTTATTTTGGTTTGTTAAAGCATTTGCCCAATTGGAGATGCATCCTTCTTTTGGTTTTTTAAAGGTCTACCCAGTTAGAAGCAAATCTTTGAAGGATTCTTCAACTTGTGAAAAAATTTCACTCTAGAGTTCAAGCTTAGAAAGACGAGACCTAAGATATTCTTATTCTAGACTTCTTTTTTTGTAAGTGAATTGAGTTATGATATTGTTTTTCTTTAAAAGATTTCATTATTATTTGAGAACAAACCTTTAAGATATTACTTAAGACATTTATGTTAGAGATAAATGCATGAACCAATCTTGATCATGCAAATTAGTTGAGGCACATATTGAGTCTAGAGTAATTAATTTCAGAGAAAAAGCTATCACATCCCTTGTACAAATTTGTTAAGAGGCTTCAACTATCTTTAACAAGTTATTATAAGCATGCCTCTATGCTAAGTTTCATCGAGTACACTTTTGTGCAATTTCTGAGAAAATGTTTATAAACACCATTGAAAGAATGGTCCACAATCAACAAATAAAAATAAAAAATTTGGAAGTTAGAATCATAATAATGAGGAATGTTAATTAGATCACAATATAAGGTATGGTCTAGCAACCACATATTTTGGAGCCACCTTTGCATGATCCAACTTAGGTTTAACTTTAGATTACTTACAGGTGAAAAGCATATGTGTTTGGATGATTCTAGCTTCTAAGAAACTATATTATTTATAAATGTTTCTAAATTATCAATTTCTAAGCATAATTTTTTAGATGCTTTTTAAATGTTAGAATCATCTAAACCACATGCCTTTTCAAATGCATAATGTAGTGTTAGTGGTGCTTGAGATGGGGTGAGTTGACTTGAGCTAGATTGAGATGACTCAAATTTGACATGAAATAAAGTGAGATGATTTACATCTCATCTCATGGACCATCAATAGTGAGATGAAGTAGTTATCACCATCTCATCTCACCTCAAGCACTACTAATGGTGATATGATACATCTCTTCTCAAGTAGGTTCACTCTAGCCATATGAACTAATGTTAACATTCCATTTGTTGGAATGATACACATACCTAAGACCCACCTTTGGATGATCATTTTGTTCATCATGTTCAGCCTAGCTTAGATTTGCTAGACACTAAAATTCATGGTCATTGAATGATTTCAGATATTCAGTTTTGGGTTTGCAAATCATGACCATTAAAATTTTCAACTAAAAATAGCTAGAAGAATTCTGCGATCATGAATTTTTGTAGGTAGGCTAAACAGGGTTGGACAAACAAAGGCGGATGGGTGATTAGATACATTAATCTGAATGCTCTAACTTTAGATGTCCATGATTCAAAAACCATGAGCAGTGGATAATTTTAGGATATGCAACTTTGTGAAACAACAGCTTCGATGCAACTCCTAAAATCATTTTTAGGATAACACAATGGTCCAATCATCGTGTTTTATTTTTTCGTTATGATACATAGAAAGTAAGTACAATGAGATGAACACTTCGGATCACCCAAAGATGGGGGTGCTTGGTGAGATGCGCCTTATATGGCGCTTGCATTTAGCATTCCTCACTGTTTAATACTAATTGGGTTATGATAAATGATTGGTCTAGATGGTGTTTAAGGGAGCCATCATGGAGGAAAACCCATAGTAACTTGCGTCTAGATGTCACTTCTGAAGGAAGGGCCCACTTTTGGTTGATGCGACACATTCATCTGATATCTCTAACTTAGGATATATGGTACACAGAAGTCACAACAGTTAGACAATTGTAACATCCAGAAGTCACTACAGAAGGTTATTGCTAGAAAAAGTCTTATTGTGGACCTAACAAAACTCGGCCAAGTCATATAAACAAAATGGAAAAAGTTAAAAACAACATCAACTTGCCCGAGTTCCGACACAAAGGCGTGAGTTCTGTACACCATGATTTTGGTCATTGAATGTGCACCATTGATTATGCTCATAAAAGTTGACAACGGTGTTATTATGAAAATAATGCCTGCGATACAGTGAAATTTCCCATTCCATTTCAATATATGGCCGATTTAATCGGTTCCACAAAATTCATACCAATATCGCTGGAAAGTTGAACCATCACGTTGTATAATGGTAAAGTCAGCAGACATTTTATATATTTTTTATTAATTAAAACAATCTAGAGCACTAATTGTTGTAAACTAAGAAAAGGAGTGATTACCATTACAAAAAAATGGAGCATTCATGTATCCATTTTTTTGGCAATCCAAATCAATTATATTAAAAGAAGACAATGAACGGTAGGCTCCACCACGAAAGAAAATGGAACATTCATATATAAAAAAGGCAGCTCCAGTGCAAGAAGTTCCCTTGTATGTGGGGTCCAGGGAAGGGGGCAGACCACAAGATGCAGCTTTACCTTATATTTTTGGAAGAGACTGTTTCTATGCCTTGAATCCGTGACCTTAAGATCACATGATGACAACTTTACCATTGCACCAAGGCTTGTCCACAAGCATCATCCAACTAAATAAGACTCAAAAAGTCTATAACAATCTTATGCCAAACATGACACCCAATGTTTTCACAGGCAAAAGAGGCTAACATTCTAGCCACACAGTTTCCTTGACAATAAATAAGTTTAGATCCTGTAATGTTTACCTGACTAGCATCTCCTTGGTCACTATCATCATCCTTTCGATCTCCCAATTGAGATTGTTGCTTAGGCCTCGTCTCAAGAGATGTGAATAATTAGATCACCAGGAGGGAGTTGTCCTCCACCAGTAAATGAGGAGATTAAGGTTATTACCAACCCAAATAGAAGCATGAACCATTCAGTATATTTATTTGTTTTCTCGCCCAAATATATGCTATATGAAACAAATATTTCGCTGCAATGACTCTAAATAAGCCCACCAGCTCTAGCCTGCCAGAATTCCCTTTGCTTGCTCTATCGAAGTTTGGTTTGAGAGAGCCCAGAGGAGGCGGGCTCCAACGTATCTAAATCATTAATGTCAGCTTTGATTTGAGACCCACCAAATTCCATGCCCAAAGAAAAGGTAACTGGGAAGGAAGAAAAAGTTTCTAAGAGGAAGTTACATTTACAATCTCCTTAGTTGCAATGCAAGAAAACTAAGCCAATCCAGGATCAGCTGGGAATGTTAATGAACAAGAGCATTTTGAACAATCCAAATTGACCAAGCCAAATAGGAATTCGCAAGACAAAAAAGAAGACCTGGATTTTTAATTAGAACAATTGCACCCTCTATTTAAACATAGTTACTAATCATACTCTCATGGAGATGGTGGGTAAATGATTTTTAGCTTTAGGTTATGCGGCTTGCCATGCCGTTCTTTACACTTTTTTCATAGACTGGAAAGAAGATAAAAGTTTTAAATATCCTTCTGATTATCATAGAAAGCCCCTTTCTCTTTGAAGGGAACAAGAGAAAACCCTACATTTGTGATACTATAAATTAGGTTGATGTTGTGAAGTTCCATAATTGAAAGAAATTAGAAGGAAAATGCTGTTGTGAAGTATGTTACACTAGGGTATTTGAAGGAAAATGTTGTGCAATGCATTTGCTGGGTGTATTCTAAAGATAGGCTCTTTAGCCTTTAACTCTCATGGCTCTTGATGGTTTATTACTGTGGGGTTGTTTTGCATTGAGTTCTTTTTAAGGTATTTTTTTGTATTATTAAATTATTTTTCTTTGAATATTTGATATCTTGTCTAATGATTCTATAGTTGTGTTAAAATAAAGGCTTAATCATGCTCCTGTTTACATAATTTTTTTTATAGAGAAATCATTTATTTGTGTACATATCGTTGATTTGTACATAAATAGTTGATTTGTTTCGGGTTTTTCTAGTATTAAACCATTTTATTTAATCTTGCTCTTATTTTTGGTTTCCTTCGCTTATGTTTAATTATGTCATCTATAAGAAATCAATGATTTGTTTGCAGATAGGAAGCCATAGAATTTTTTTTTTGGAATTTATGTATTACTAAAGTATGGAATGATAATCATACTCTTAAAAAAAATGGTTTTTAGTGCTTTTGTCTCATCACATTTGCTCTAATCATGCTCTTAAAAAATAGCTCCTATGATCATCTATTTTTGGTTAAGGCAACATGACACTTTATTTATTTATTTTAGGGGAGAGCTAGTAGTTTCTTTTTTTAATAGAGTGCTGATTTGAAGCATGCATCTTTGATCTTGTGGATAAACTCTTCTTCCTAAGCTAATTGATGTTGTTCGTTTGAGTCATGTTACCTATTAAACTCTCTTACCTACTAAACTTATTGTGTCCTATTGAACTTCCAGTGCTCTATTAAAGGACTTTTGCTGCCTAAACATTAGTTTTGGTTTAGACAGCATATACTCTTACATGTTAAACTTATAGTGTGTTTTTTACTACATTATTGTCCTTCTTTTGGAAATTGTCACTTATAGTCCTTTACTACCGCATTGGTTCCTATACTCTCACTTGTTAAACTCAAAGGAACACATAATACTAGTCCCATATATACGAAATACTTTGCTTACTATGATAGTTCTCTACATAGGTACTTATTCATAATGCTTACCTTATTTTCCCTTTTGTTTACTTAGAAAGACTTGTCCAATGGCTTCATCATGGAGTAGTGCTAGTATTCATAAATTTATGTGTCTGTCATTATAAGATTTGACTTATTATAAAATTTATGTCTCTTTTGTAAACTTCCAATAAGTTATAGTCATTGACATTGGACTTAATAATGCATTATGTGTAGGATGGGAAAATTCACTATTGCATTCCATTGTGAGGGAAGGTTTGGTGGTGAGTCAACAATCTAATATAAGAGGAGGAAAGGTGGACAGATTTGAGCCTTGGTGCAACGGTAGAGTTGTCGTCGTGTAACCTTGAGGTCATGGGTTCAAGGCGTGGAAATAGCCTCTTGCAAAATGCAAGGCAAGGCTGCATACTATTGACCCTTGTGGTCTGCCCTTCCGAGACCTTGCATACATGTGGGCATTGTGCATTGGGGCTGCTCTTTGTAAAAGTGGACAAATTTGATCATTGTGATGCATATGAATTCCACATGTTAGATATGGTAGAGTTCAAAGAGAAGGTTAAGCTGAAGGAAGAAGATGTCAAAGACTCATACTACAAGGGAGAGAGATAGTTATGTGTGCCTAGAAACTGACTCACTGGTGTATGACATGGCCATCAATTTTCTTGAGGATGGGAAATAATAGTTTCATGGAACATAATAATCCTCTGTAGATAAGTGTTGTTGTTGGGGGGCGGGGGGGGGAGTATGTTAATGGATGTCCAAGTTAAGCATGAAGAGTCAGGTGATGTTGAAGTAGAAATTATAGTGCCAGTGTGTCATATATATAGTGGTTTTGAGCATAATGGTGATATGGAGTTTTGTCCTAATATTCTATTGGATACTTCAAGCGAGGACGGTGACACATGCGTACATGTGTACATATATGCAAAGAAGATGTTGGAGTTAGGGCCAAAGTGAGACAAATGAAGAAATATGGTGGCCTACAAAGTGATGACAAGTAGCAAGAGCAAACTAAGGCATTGGATACTCTATTTAAAGTTAGATGGAAGACCTAAATTAGTAAGAAGTCTTCCAATGTGAGTGAAAAGCTTCAGAAAAATGTATCAGACTACTTGGGCTCTTTAGATTATGACTCCTTTGAAGACGATCAAGAGTTAGAGGGGAGAAAGAAGAAGAGAAAATTTCCACTGTTTGGTGAAAAGGTTGGGACTACTACATTTGATAGTGTCATGCTCTTCTCTATTGTTGTACAGTTTAAGGAGGTTGTCATTGTATTTTTTATAAGTGCAGCTAGGGATATCGAGATATCAAATTCAGAAAATGTGAACAATACAAGGTAGACTTCATGTGTGCTTCTATTGGAGATCCTTGGAGGATGTATGCATATTTTCACAAGAAGAGTCAAAGGCTTTAGTTGAAGTCAATTATAAGGACTATGAGCATTTGAATTCACATAGAAACAAATAAATGACCTTCAGTTTGCCATCCAAGGTGTTTGTAAATAAGTTGAGGAAGAAATTACATATGAGACTAAGGGATTTGAGAGATGAATTCAAGAGAAATATTAGGTTGATGTTAGCTCAATAGCTTGTTATGGGACCGTATTTATGAGGTGATTGCCAAGAATCCTAGCAGTGCAACTACAAATCCTAGTCCATAGACCCACTCCATATGGAGAGTATATATTCCACATACTTTATGTATATTGATATGCACATAACTATTACAATTAATATATTTAGGAATTAATATCTGTATGCCCTTGAATTACTTAATTTATCACTAATTAGGGTTTCTTTTACATTTTGCAAGAATTAAAGTTAAATTGTAACACCTCGGGTTTTATACAACAATATAATACCAAATTTTAAAAAGTTGGGATCCATGTTTTGAACACGTTTATTTTCAAATCGACTAAAAATGAAAACTCGAATAAAAAGCATTCATTTTAAAATCCTGGGAGTCATACAACAACAAAATCATGGATTTTATTGTGAAATGACATTCCCATTTCTACAAAAAAAAATTGACAGTATCCTCTATATTTTGAACTATTGCATATAATGTATGCAATACATCAACACTTGATAAATGCAATAAACAAAAATACACAACCTAGGAGACTCAGTCTCTATACCATCTAGATCAATTATAATTCTCAATAAAATTGTATACCTCAACTGTAAATTAAAAATCAACATATATGATAACATTGCCTAGGGTCTGTCCATGCATAGCCATAGCATCCAAATATATCCATACATCCAAGTCACAATATAAACCATACATATATAAAGTCCATAAATGATAACTGAGGTAAGGTTCTGAACAAACCATGTCCATTTATGAAATCTCCTCTATGCAATGTTGAAGTCCGCCAACGCCCTCACTTGCTCTATCAATATGTCAAACCTGCTACTTGTCTCTATATCTGAGGCATCGCAAAAACATCACAATGTCTTAGCAAGCTATGCTTGTATAGGTGATGACAATAATAATAAATTCTCATGATATTTGGCATAAAATGAACAGTTTATGAAATCAATCTCAAGGCATGTAACATCAACTTTCCCAATGTAAACACCTATGATATAATCTCGATAATGAGAGTAAATAATAATGATATAGAGCATGAATGATTTGCAAAGTCAATCAAATCATTGTGCTATAGCAAAGGCATCAAAGCTCATAAGGCTGTCAAAAATATGACAATACATCTATGCCACATGCATGTCTTAAAAAATATGCCAAATCAAATGAGCTTCTAAGGCTCATAAATATGCCGAAGCTATGTCAAAACAAAGTATCAAAAGCTCAGATAATATATTAATAAATGTGCGTATCATCATCAAAGGCACCCTCACAAGGTTCAAAGAGTGTCAAAATCACATCAATGAAATGCATCAGATACACAAGGAATGTCTCAATAAATATGAATGTCATCAATGCGGGGCACCCTAATATGAGGGTCCCACGAGTGTACTACACACTTGTAAATCTAGTCATGAGTACTCATACCACTCCCCACCCATGTTCCTTTTGGGGCTGCCCATGGCATAATCACCACTCAGGACACATCGTCACGTTGTGGATATATAGGGAATATCCATCCTGGTGTGCTCTTTGTTCAATATGATAAAACTAATCATCAAGAAGTGTAGGGACTGTATGCTACAGTGATTACTAACTCCTCGGTCTACCAACTGTCGCTCTACATTGACAATAGAACATGAGACTAAGTGTCCGTCCTGCATGGGTGAGGATCGGAACCGTAGTGTGGACTACCCATGATACCACTTCTTACGATATTTGCCCTTCTATAGGGCAGGTATCTAATCATAATCATCATAAGTCAGAGGGTGGGTGGCTAATCCTACAACCCTCATAGCATAGCATCTACCAGGAAGAAACACCTACCATAAATCTATAAAACATGGAAATCATCCAACAACTCAAAGTCGATAAATAGAATGAAATCCTTTGATGAATAATGAAATCTAAGAGTGCTTGAGGCTCACCATCCTAAGGCATTATCCCTCATCTCGAGATTAACCTCTCAAGGATCATCCACCAAGCCTTCATCACCAAATCCACGAATAAATAAGCGATAAAAGCAGGGCATACATATGCCTCAATATGCTATAGTAAACATAATCACTATGTAATGACCTCACATGTCATAAAAAGAGTATTAAAATAATGTAACATCAATATCCCTTATAAAATATAACTAAATCATGATAAAATCATACATCCGTGGATAAATACTGATCCATGAAATCATGTGCATTTGCATCATTATCAATAAACTCAATATCTCAACATGAAATCATGGTATAATAGTAGTATGATGCTAGGAATTTATGAAATTTAAAAATAGAAACATTCTCATTATTAATAGCCATCACCTACTTCAAATGAAGAATCACTCATCTGTACCTCTCAAGTCATGGTAGGACTCCACACTGAATCAATTTGCCTCATTCCCACCACCTGAATACACATCACATCAAGTTTATACTTAGAATTCAATTTATCTAAGTTGGATTCTTAATTATAAAACAACATTACATTTTTGTATCTCAATATATCGAATTTCAATACAATCCAATGGTTCATAGCCATGGGATCTCAAGGTGGGGCCCGACTCGGTCGACTGATAATCCAGATTATACTAATTCGGGTCCACCAATAACCATAAGGTTCATATCATAATTATATAATTACGTATTTATTATTTTCATACTCAGATCAAGTTAATCTTAAGTAATTTATTGTTTAATCAACCATTCGGGCACTATTAAATGAAATTCATGCACAATCTTATTTAATTACCACCAAATCAATTGGTTAGGATGGTAAGACTACCTCATGTAAGTCCATCTAAAGGATATCCAGCTATCTGTGTTGCTGGATCATCAATTGATTGCCTTGAATGTACCTGATATATACTATCCATGCAATCATGATAGTAAACGTCCACCTGCTTGTCCTAGATCAAGGAATAAATCAATATTTCTAATCATATAATCCTAATAATTCATCTGATCACTATGGATCATCAAACTTGATCCAATTTCACACCTAAATCATTGATTGATTTTAGTCGTTGATCAAGATCAGGTAGTTCATCTTACAAATGTCCCAATTTTAATATATCTCACCTAGATCTTGATTTATGAGTCACAAAGGTCACAATGGATGGTTCAGATCTTACAATGTCACCTCACAGATTCCTGATCTGACTCACGTTCAAATTGGATGCTTAGATGATCCCCAATCAAAGATCTAACCATTCCATAGTGTAGATAATGTTAAAAAGATGCTTAGGGTGTGTTTTTCACTACATTTCATCAAGTTACCAGTGTTGCTCAACCATCACTGGAGAAGGTGATTGGCACATATGCCGGCATCATTTACTATGGCTCGATTCTTCATCATTTTGCTCGATCATCATGATTCATGAGGACTTTTGATTGTGTGATAATGTAAGAACCCGGGTTTTCTCATGCATTTTTAAATGCAATACCTAATTTCCTAAGGTGGGATGCATCCCTATTTGAAAAACCATTCTATAAAAACCATGCAATGCAGCGGAAAACCTTTAGTTTTAAACTCATTTTGAAAACCCCGAGTGTCATTTGCCTTCACAACAACCAAAGTGGTTTTTGAAAAACTTCAGAAATCATAAATGTTTTTCCCCAGGTCTATCCAGTCATAGCACACAGCCCAACTGTAATTAAATACAAATACATATCCAAAGGGTTGAGAGTTTACTTACATATATAACTGTCTCCTTTTTAATTTACTTACTCGTAGCACTAATATCTCCTGAGACGTCTTCTATTTATGAGTGGAACTATCCTGAAAAATGTTAAGGATAAGGTAAGTATATACTATACTCAGTAGGAGTCTATCACTACTAGTTTTATAATGCATGCGATGTTTTAAAATCATATGCTCTTTACAAAACATGTGCATGTCTGAATACTCAATATCGACATCAAAATCCATTGTCAAACTGAAATACTAACGACTTAAAGGATCATATAATCCAAAATCGAAAGTATCATATACATATATATCATAACATCATGATATGCATAAAATGCTTCATGGAGTCCAACTCATGGATCTCTAGTATGGTATGGTCGACCAACCTCATATTATGCCATATGCAGTGCACATAAATCATCAAACCATAAGGTCCACTATGCCCACGACCTCCTCTCCGTGTGGTCCCCAGGTACCTGAGGACACTTGGTCATAGCCTCCACGGGGCCTATGGCACGTCGACCAAGTGTTGTGACACCAGTGGTAGCCCCCTGTACCACATGCAGTCGACGTAGGGACTTGCCTCTTTTTGGGCGTGGTACCCATCCACCTATTAGTGGTAGAGGCCGGGTGGCCAACCCAAACCCCTTGACATAGCACCCACGGACTTACTTGCCCAAATCACATAAGATTAAATAAGCCAAAACCTCTTTTTTAAAACTTGTCCTCTTTGGGTCCCTCACAACTGCCTGGCCCTCGGCACTCCAGCGTCTTTTGGCAACCCTCAAGGACATGCAATCTTTGCAAGTACTTAAATCATGCAATGTATGCACTTGTTTGCAAAACATATATGTGCATAATGTGTATGCAATCATTTCAAAACATGGCTATATACAAAGCATTTATCATGCATGCTGAATTAAGTCATGCAAATTAAGTCATATATTTAAAACATATGTTCTCAAAATAATAATAGTTCTTTTAAAAGAATCTAATAGTGATAGAGCACCTACTTGGCTAGGTCGCGCTAACCCTTTTTGTCCTTGGACGCTCCTGATCATGGTTTGGGGAATCAAGGTTAGTTTGGCCTATCTTTTATGGGTTTTAGAGTAATTGGTCTTATTACTTAGGCATTAGGGGTTCATCCCTATGCCTATGGGTGTCCTAAGGTCCTAATTGGGCCTTGGTATCCTTAGTTTTCTAACGTTCTAGTGGCCACGCGCCACCATCCTATTCTAAGGGTCATGCCCACTTTTGATTGGGCCTTGATCAGGGATTTTATAGTTTGGATGTGTCCGTGTCGTCGACACGGACATAACTCCTTTTGCGGCGCCTCAATCGGAGCTCTAGATCTCAAGTTATAAGCGTTTTAGTGTCGTATGTACATAGAGTCTTAAAGACAAAAAGACGGAATGCTAGGGCGCTGTGCGTCTGCGACGTGCGCCCCAGCTTCCTTAAGTAACCAAAATACGACACACTGCTAGTGCGCTGGGCGTTTGCAGAGTGCGCCTCAGTGGACGCGTCTGCAGACGCGCCGATTTCTCCGCCCGTCGCGCCTGTTTGGTTTTTCAAACGGGAGTCGACTTGGGACGTTCCGACTGGAATGTCCCTCTCGTTAGGGAACCGGGGCATCCTCAGGACACCCTGGTTCGACCCCTGTCGAACCAGTGCGACCCAGGGGACGTCCTTGGGTCCTTGGTGGCTCTTCTGGGCTCCGTTTTGCATAGTTTTTCATGCAAAATCCTAGGGAAATCATTCCTGGAACTATGGTGGAGATGGGTTTTGAGGGATTTTGGGCGTACCTGGCTTGTTGTTGGGTTTTTCTCCTTGTTTTCTCTTCTAGGGCACTGCTCCTCAACGGTTTTTCCTCAACGTTTTGGGCTGCCATTAGAGGGGCCCAAGAGCTCTATTTATAGAGCTAAGAGAGGGTTCTGGAGGGGGCTCTCACCGCCTTTGAATGGCGGTGGAGAAACCTCCAGAATGGCGGTGATTTCCCCTCTAATCACCGCCGTTCTAGAACTCTCTAGGAGGTGGAAGATGAAGGGTGCCCGTATCAAAATGGGCCCCCTGTGTTTTGCAGCTAAACCCATTTTTGTAAAAATTACAATTTTGCTCCTGAACTTCAAAGGGCCATAACTTGCTCATTTTAACTCCGTTTTGGGTGATTTTGGTCTCGTTGGATTCCTTTTTCCGAGACACATCTAATGGAACCATTTTTAGGACCAAATTCCTGGGTTTAGTCAAGGAAACTAGTGAAATGACCAAAATTCCCTTATCTTTAAAACTGAACTTTTCATGGGATTTTAATATTACAAAAATTGGGGTCATTACAGATAATGATGAAGGGAATGATGGGTCAGATCATCGATCTGAGCTATCACTGTCTCTGGTGACACCCTACAAATCTGGCATCCCAAATGCCATTTTTTTCCTCTTGCCGACAATCACACGCCATTACCAGCGAGTGGGAGTTCTTCTCTCTCTCTCTCTCTCTCTCTCTCTCTCTCTCTCTCTCTCTCTCTCTCTCTCTCTCTCTCTCTCTCTCTCTCTCTCTCTCTCTCTCCTTCGTTTAGTGTCCGGTGATAGTTGTCAACTGTCACCTATGAAAAGGAAGGGAGGTGTCGTTATCAAAATAGCATCTCCCTTTTGATAATATCTTTTTTACAAAAATGCCCTCCATGTTTGGATCACCATATCTTCTCTATTTGAACTCTAATTTTAGCAAACTTCATGTCGTTGGAATCATCTTTTCTTGTACAATTCAACTAGTTGATTTGAAGTCTATCAAGTTTTTCACGTGTAAAACACCAAAAATAGGAATTTAATATTTTCTTTTCATTCCAATTTAAAATTTTACTCAAATTGGGATTTAAAAAGTAGTTTTGTTACATAAACAGAGTGATTTATGTATTTTTAGCATTTTGGAACCCTAAAAAGAAGTTGGTCCATTGTCTAAGCAAAACATCAAACTCACATTTTGATAGCCAAAAGTGGAATAATATAAAGAGTAGTGGGGGTGTCCATATCACTTTCAAAGTAGTCAGAAATCTTATGCATGCGACCACTATTTTCTAGGCAAGATGGGATGTCATTATCACATGCAAAATTGACAAAATAAATCCATGCATGCACTCACTACCCCACCAAGTTTCTACTTGAGGCCATGCTAGCTCATAATAAAGTCACACATTTTCACCCATTATTTGAATTCAGAAAGCCATGCACATGGGATCCACATGCATTTCTCTTTCACTCACACATAGTGCACACAAAACATTTCTTATTCCTTATTATTTAGCAAGCAAAAATGTGTCTTTTTATATATTAGAAAGTGCGTTTTCCAAGAGAGAGAGAAAAAAAGGAGTTTCCATGGAGAACAAATAGGAAAAAATGTCTAGCATGGAGTTGAGAAAAAAAGAAACTCTATTGTTGAAATTTAACAAGTTTTGAGATGAATCAAGGGCCAAGATTATTATTATTCACTTAGGGCTGTCTAAAGTGGACATTTTATACATGGAAAAATATTGGCTAAGAGTGAGGATTTTTAGGAACAAATTTTGAGCAGCTATGATAATCTTCAAAGGGAGATGAACCTAGACAAGTTGGAAAAGATCTGAGGAGAGAAATAAGGCACCTACCTATGGACCAATAGGAGTGCAAGCTACTCCAAGAGAAAAAACATGCTTTCAAGAGGAGGATTAAGACATTATGTTCACAAGGTGAGGCTTGGACGTGTTTTAGAGAGAAAGGATGTTCTTTTATAAGAAAGGGAATG
The DNA here is from genome assembly GCA_035236585.1 of Warburgia ugandensis. Classification (NCBI taxonomy): domain Eukaryota; kingdom Viridiplantae; phylum Streptophyta; class Magnoliopsida; order Canellales; family Canellaceae; genus Warburgia; species Warburgia ugandensis. Next base: position 30,286,755 of record CP141139.1, on the reverse strand, counting down.
CATATTAGAGGAGAAAATGTCAATGAATGGGGGAGTGTATATCATTTTTATTTAAGATGTGAAGGAAGGTTCTTAAGAAGGAACTTGTTTTTATGGAAGTAGGGACTTGCATAAGAGATAGCATGTTTTCGTATAAGAGGCGTGCACTTATTAGGAAAGAAGAGCTTAACATGTTTTAATTGGATAAGAGAACCCACTTCTAAGGGAGGGGGGGGGGGTTGTATGTTTTTCATTAGAGGAATCCACTTCATACAAAGAAAAGAGACGTCCTTATTGGAGAAGAGTTTTACGAAAGAACACTTTATTTAAGGAGAAGTGGAAAGGACATCTAGGGCTTGCTTTCACTCTATTTTGGAACATGTTTTACACATTAGAAGGAGGGGATTGAACTAATTTTTGTGGAAAACTTCCACATAAAGAGGAGACATCTTTTGGAGAAGATACACAACAAGAGAGGACATTTTTCCACTCAGGGCAGCTCTCTCTTTTGGCTAAACATGTTATTTCTTTGAGGTGGTTGCTAGGCTTTTTTTTGCATAGGGTGGTGGCTAGAGTTTAGTATCTTGTAGCATCTCTTTTCCATGGTGAGTGGCACATCAAGGAAGAAGATAGAGCTTGGGTTTGCAATAGATCTGAAAAGACTTTGTGCATGACACATCAAATGTTTTCAAGTGTCTATCTTCGATCTAATCCGAGGAAGTTTAGATTACTTTTCTTCGGCATCCTTTAGTTTAGATTAGTTTAGATGTTTTATTCTAATGTTTAGATTGCATGTGTTTTGTTCTAGTTTAGTTTAGGATTTTATTTTATATTTTAGCTTAGTCATCATCATAATCAAGACCCCAATCGTGGGTAGGCCACATGAATCTTGTTCCTCCATTCCTCCTATTAAGTATCATGTCTTCATTTAGTCCCAAAGTTTTTAAATATTTTTTCACCACTTGTATCCACATTCTTTTGATCCTTCCCCTTGCCCTTTTAGAACCTTTAACTTGGATTACCTCACTCCTAACCGGTGCCATTTTCATTCTCCTTTGGACATGTCCAAGCCATCTAAGTATAATCTCCATCATCTTGTTACCTATTGGTACTACTCCTAAGTTTAATGTTTTTACTTCTACTCCTATCCTTTCTTGTTTTGACACTCATCTATCTCAACATCCTAATTTTAGCTACGCTCATCTTATGTAAATATTGATACTTAACTACCCAACACTATGTTTTAGCTTTAGTATATGCATTTTAAGTAGTATAGTTTAAGAGTTATTTTATGTTTAGTTTAACCTTGATTTTCCAATTTATTTAATGATAGTTCTAGGTTAGATTTCAAATAACTTTTGGATATTTTATTGTATTATTTCTAGGATGTCATTGTTCATTTATTTTAGTATAAATTTAGGAAGACAAATTTCCATGATTTTAGGGCATTTTTAATCATATTTTTGGGATTGTTTTTTTTTGTTAATTATGAGTTGCTAAATCATCCATCTAGGGTGAAGATTAAACCACATCAAATTGTTAGTTTTGTTCATACATAAGTGATCATTAGATTTAAGAAATTGAACTCTTAATTCTTATAATACATGATACAACTTAATATACATAAATAGTGCTCTTTTATGGGAATCATGTGGCTTTCTTCATAATTTAGAGAATAGTTGTCGTATGTTAAGTAGCTTAAATTATATGAATTCTTAGATGATTTGTGATCTTAAAAAACACAAGCTTTGCTTTGAATACATATAAATCAATCTAAGCAAATCATTAGAATTGAAAAAATATAAGAATTTGGACTTTTAACGTATCCATCATCCATGTTATTATTTTATTGTTATTATATTAACATGTGTTGTTTTAAATTGATGATACTTGTATATGAATGCTTATAATTAGTAATGTGGTGGATTTCAAAACCCTATATTTTATAATTTAATGAATTTATCTATTTTAGAATAGGTAGTAGTTAACTTGATTATTCTATTTATTTAACTTTGCTTGGCTAGGTTAGGATAATTTAAGCGAGATTTTGATTAATATGCCTATGTTTCAACATTGAGTCCTTGTGGGATCGACCCATATTAGCATATGTATACTTCAATAGACCCGTGCAGTAGGTATTTCTAAAACAAGGTCCTATGTTTCCATGCTTTGTGTAGAGGGTGGAAAGAGGGATGCATGCCAATCAGTGGATTTGATGGCTACTTAAATGGTTACGCAAGGGGAGCTTTTGTGTGATAGGGAAGGATGCAAATGATCATATGTTCCCATTGCATGGGTAGTTGTAGAGGTTGAAAATTTGAGCCCTTAGAGCTCTTATTGAGAGACTTAGGAATTGATAGTGATGGGCTTAGACTTAGTGATAAGGAGAAGTTAACAGCTTGATGGGCAATAATCATTATTTCATATTTTTTTTAACACTTGTTTACTTATTCGTTGCTTAGTTTTGACACTTAGTATTTAACACTTGTTCACTGATTACTTGGTGTTCACTCTTAATGCTTAATAGTATGTGTTTAACACTCATGCACTTGTTTACCATGTACTTGATGTTTAACACTTAGTACTTAACACTTGATTACTTATTTGCCACAAGTTTTTAACACTTGTCTACTTGATGTTTGACAATTAGTTTTTAACACTTGTTTACTTTTTGACACAATTTTTAGCAATTAGTGTTTCACACTTGTCTACTTGATGTTTGATAGTTTAGTATTTAATACTTGTTTATCATGCACTTGATGTTGACATTTAGTGGTTAGTAATTATTGATTACTTAATGTTGACATTTATTGTTTAGCACTTATCTACTTGTTTGCCATGTACTTGATGTTTAATACCATTCTCAACACTTAGGTTTATACTTTGTGTTATTTATTATTGATTACTTGATAAACTATGTATTGAATACTTGAGAGGGACTAATCATTAAGTCATTTGTATGTCTTAGGGGTTGGTCCACGCCATAAAAAATAGGCTCCTACTTGCAGAGCATAAAATGTGTACTAGGCAAGTGCATGGAAGTTGGAAGAAGATCCATCCTAGGGTTCAACTTTAGAAATTGTTCTTCAAGGTTGCTGCATTCCCTCCATAGAGGAGTTTAATGTTGTCATGGGAGAGACGGGGGGGGGGGGGGGGGGTGTTGTATGTTTTTCATTAGAGGAATCCACTTCATACAAAGAAAAGAGACGTCCTTATTGGAGAAGAGTTTTACGAAAGAACACTTTATTTAAGGAGAAGTGGAAAGGACATCTAGGGCTTGCTTTCACTCTATTTTGGAACATGTTTTACACATTAGAAGGAGGGGATTGAACTAATTTTTGTGGAAAACTTCCACATAAAGAGGAGACATCTTTTGGAGAAGATACACAACAAGAGAGGACATTTTTCCACTCAGGGCAGCTCTCTCTTTTGGCTAAACATGTTATTTCTTTGAGGTGGTTGCTAGGCTTTTTTTGCATAGGGTGGTGGCTAGAGTTTAGTATCTTGTAGCATCTCTTTTCCATGGTGAGTGGCACATCAAGGAAGAAGATAGAGCTTGGGTTTGCAATAGATCAGAAAAGACTTTGTGCATGCCACATCAAATGTTTTCAAGTGTCTATCTTCGATCTAATCCGAGGAAGTTTAGATTACTTTTCTTCGGCATCCTTTAGTTTAGATTAGTTTAGATGTTTTATTCTAATGTTTAGATTGCATGTGTTTTGTTCTAGTTTAGTTTAGGATTTTATTTTATATTTTAGCTTAGTCATCATCATAATCAAGACCCCAATCAGGGGTAGGCCACATGAATCTTGTTCCTCCATTCCTCCTATTAAGTATCATGTCTTCATTTAGTCCCAAAGTTTTTAAATATTTTTTCACCACTTGTATCCACATTCTTTTGATCCTTCCCCTTGCCCTTTTAGAACCTTTAACTTGGATTACCTCACTCCTAACCGGTGCCATTTTCATTCTCCTTTGGACATGTCCAAGCCATCTAAGTATAATCTCCATCATCTTGTTACCTATTGGTACTACTCCTAAGTTTAATGTTTTTACTTCTACTCCTATCCTTTCTTGTTTTGACACTCATCTATCTCAACATCCTAATTTTAGCTACGCTCATCTTATGTAAATATTGATACTTAACTACCCAACACTATGTTTTAGCTTTAGTATATGCATTTTAAGTAGTATAGTTTAAGAGTTATTTTATGTTTAGTTTAACCTTGATTTTCCAATTTATTTAATGATAGTTCTAGGTTAGATTTCAAATAACTTTTGGATATTTTATTGTATTATTTCTAGGATGTCATTGTTCATTTATTTTAGTATAAATTTAGGAAGACAAATTTCCATGATTTTAGGGCATTTTTAATCATATTTTTGGGATTGTTTTTTTTTTGTTAATTATGAGTTGCTAAATCATCCATCTAGGGTGAAGATTAAACCACATCAAATTGTTAGTTTTGTTCATACATAAGTGATCATTAGATTTAAGAAATTGAACTCTTAATTCTTATAATACATGATACAACTTAATATACATAAATAGTGCTCTTTTTATGGGAATCATGTGGCTTTCTTCATAATTTAGAGAATAGTTGTCGTATGTTAAGTAGCTTAAATTATATGAATTCTTAGATGATTTGTGATCTTAAAAAACACAAGCTTTGCTTTGAATACATATAAATCAATCTAAGCAAATCATTAGAATTGAAAAAATATAAGAATTTGGACTTTTAACGTATCCATCATCCATGTTATTATTTTATTGTTATTATATTAACATGTGTTGTTTTAAATTGATGATACTTGTATATGAATGCTTATAATTAGTAATGTGGTGGATTTCAAAACCCTATATTTTATAATTTAATGAATTTATCTATTTTAGAATAGGTAGTAGTTAACTTGATTATTCTATTTATTTAACTTTGCTTGGCTAGGTTAGGATAATTTAAGCGAGATTTTGATTAATATGCCTATGTTTCAACATTGAGTCCTTGTGGGATCGACCCATATTAGCATATGTATACTTCAATAGACCCGTGCAGTAGGTATTTCTAAAACAAGGTCCTATGTTTCCATGCTTTGTGTAGAGGGTGGAAAGAGGGATGCATGCCAATCAGTGGATTTGATGGCTACTTAAATGGTTCTGCATAAGGGGAGCTTTTGTGTGATAGGGAAGGATGCAAATGATCATATGTTCCCATTGCATGGGTAGTTGTAGAGGTTGAAAATTTGAGCCCTTAGAGCTCTTATTGAGAGACTTAGGAATTGATAGTGATGGGCTTAGACTTAGTGATAAGGAGAAGTTAACAGCTTGATGGGCAATAATCATTATTACATATTTTTTTAACACTTGTTTACTTATTCGTTGCTTAGTTTTGACACTTAGTATTTAACACTTGTTCACTGATTACTTGGTGTTCACTCTTAATGCTTAATAGTATGTGTTTAACACTCATGCACTTGTTTACCATGTACTTGATGTTTAACACTTAGTACTTAACACTTGATTACTTATTTGCCACAAGTTTTTAACACTTGTCTACTTGATGTTTGACAATTAGTTTTTAACACTTGTTTACTTTTTGACACAATTTTTAGCAATTAGTGTTTCACACTTGTCTACTTGATGTTTGATAGTTTAGTATTTAATACTTGTTTATCATGCACTTGATGTTGACATTTAGTGGTTAGTAATTATTGATTACTTAATGTTGACATTTATTGTTTAGCACTTATCTACTTGTTTGCCATGTACTTGATGTTTAATACCATTCTCAACACTTAGGTTTATACTTTGTGTTATTTATTATTGATTACTTGATAAACTATGTATTGAATACTTGAGAGGGACTAATCATTAAGTCATTTGTATGTCTTAGGGGTTGGTCCACGCCATAAAAATAGGCTCCTACTTGCAGAGCATAAAATGTGTACTAGGCAAGTGCATGGAAGTTGGAAGAAGATCCATCCTAGGGTTCAACTTTAGAAATTGTTCTTCAAGGTTGCTGCATTCCCTCCATAGAGGAGTTTAATGTTGTCATGGGAGAGACGGGGGGGGGGGGGGGGGGGTGTTGTATGTTTTTCATTAGAGGAATCCACTTCATACAAAGAAAAGAGACGTCCTTATTGGAGAAGAGTTTTACGAAAGAACACTTTATTTAAGGAGAAGTGGAAAGGACATCTAGGGCTTGCTTTCACTCTATTTTGGAACATGTTTTACACATTAGAAGGAGGGGGATTGAACTAATTTTTGTGGAAAACTTCCACATAAAGAGGAGACATCTTTTGGAGAAGATACACAACAAGAGAGGACATTTTTCCACTCGGGGCAGCTCTCTCTTTTGGCTAAACATGTTATTTCTTTGAGGTGGTTGCTAGGCTTTTTTTGCATAGGGTGGTGGCTAGAGTTTAGTATCTTGTAGCATCTCTTTTCCATGGTGAGTGGCACATCAAGGAAGAAGATAGAGCTTGGGTTTGCAATAGATCTGAAAAGACTTTGTGCATGACACATCAAATGTTTTCAAGTGTCTATCTTCGATCTAATCCGAGGAAGTTTAGATTACTTTTCTTCTGGCATCCTTTAGTTTAGATTAGTTTAGATGTTTTATTCTAATGTTTAGATTGCATGTGTTTTGTTCTAGTTTAGTTTAGGATTTTATTTTATATTTTAGCTTAGTCATCATCATAATCAAGACCCCAATCAGGGGTAGGCCACATGAATCTTGTTCCTCCATTCCTCCTATTAAGTATCATGTCTTCATTTAGTCCCAAAGTTTTTAAATATTTTTTCACCACTTGTATCCACATTCTTTTGATCCTTCCCCTTGCCCTTTTAGAACCTTTAACTTGGATTACCTCACTCCTAACCGGTGCCATTTTCATTCTCCTTTGGACATGTCCAAGCCATCTAAGTATAATCTCCATCATCTTGTTACCTATTGGTACTACTCCTAAGTTTAATGTTTTTACTTCTACTCCTATCCTTTCTTGTTTTGACACTCATCTATCTCAACATCCTAATTTTAGCTACGCTCATCTTATGTAAATATTGATACTTAACTACCCAACACTATGTTTTAGCTTTAGTATATGCATTTTAAGTAGTATAGTTTAAGAGTTATTTTATGTTTAGTTTAACCTTGATTTTCCAATTTATTTAATGATAGTTCTAGGTTAGATTTCAAATAACTTTTGGATATTTTATTGTATTATTTCTAGGATGTCATTGTTCATTTATTTTAGTATAAATTTAGGAAGACAAATTTCCATGATTTTAGGGCATTTTTAATCATATTTTTGGGATTGTTTTTTTTTTTGTTAATTATGAGTTGCTAAATCATCCATCTAGGGTGAAGATTAAACCACATCAAATTGTTAGTTTTGTTCATACATAAGTGATCATTAGATTTAAGAAATTGAACTCTTAATTCTTATAATACATGATACAACTTAATATACATAAATAGTGCTCTTTTTATGGGAATCATGTGGCTTTCTTCATAATTTAGAGAATAGTTGTCGTATGTTAAGTAGCTTAAATTATATGAATTCTTAGATGATTTGTGATCTTAAAAAACACAAGCTTTGCTTTGAATACATATAAATCAATCTAAGCAAATCATTAGAATTGAAAAAATATAAGAATTTGGACTTTTAACGTATCCATCATCCATGTTATTATTTTATTGTTATTATATTAACATGTGTTGTTTTAAATTGATGATACTTGTATATGAATGCTTATAATTAGTAATGTGGTGGATTTCAAAACCCTATATTTTATAATTTAATGAATTTATCTATTTTAGAATAGGTAGTAGTTAACTTGATTATTCTATTTATTTAACTTTGCTTGGCTAGGTTAGGATAATTTAAGCGAGATTTTGATTAATATGCCTATGTTTCAACATTGAGTCCTTGTGGGATCGACCCATATTAGCATATGTATACTTCAATAGACCCGTGCAGTAGGTATTTCTAAAACAAGGTCCTATGTTTCCATGCTTTGTGTAGAGGGTGGAAAGAGGGATGCATGCCAATCAGTGGATTTGATGGCTACTTAAATGGTTCCGCAAGGGGAGCTTTTGTGTGATAGGGAAGGATGCAAATGATCATATGTTCCCATTGCATGGGTAGTTGTAGAGGTTGAAAATTTGAGCCCTTAGAGCTCTTATTGAGAGACTTAGGAATTGATAGTGATGGGCTTAGACTTAGTGATAAGGAGAAGTTAACAGCTTGATGGGCAATAATCATTATTTCATATTTTTTTTAACACTTGTTTACTTATTCGTTGCTTAGTTTTGACACTTAGTATTTAACACTTGTTCACTGATTACTTGGTGTTCACTCTTAATGCTTAATAGTATGTGTTTAACACTCATGCACTTGTTTACCATGTACTTGATGTTTAACACTTAGTACTTAACACTTGATTACTTATTTGCCACAAGTTTTTAACACTTGTCTACTTGATGTTTGACAATTAGTTTTTAACACTTGTTTACTTTTTTGACACAATTTTTAGCAATTAGTGTTTCACACTTGTCTACTTGATGTTTGATAGTTTAGTATTTAATACTTGTTTATCATGCACTTGATGTTGACATTTAGTGGTTAGTAATTATTGATTACTTAATGTTGACATTTATTGTTTAGCACTTATCTACTTGTTTGCCATGTACTTGATGTTTAATACCATTCTCAACACTTAGGTTTATACTTTGTGTTATTTATTATTGATTACTTGATAAACTATGTATTGAATACTTGAGAGGGACTAATCATTAAGTCATTTGTATGTCTTAGGGGTTGGTCCACGCCATAAAAAATAGGCTCCTACTTGCAGAGCATAAAATGTGTACTAGGCAAGTGCATGGAAGTTGGAAGAAGATCCATCCTAGGGTTCAACTTTAGAAATTGTTCTTCAAGGTTGCTGCATTCCCTCCATAGAGGAGTTTAATGTTGTCATGGGAGAGACGGGGGGGGGGGGGGGGGGGTGTTGTATGTTTTTCATTAGAGGAATCCACTTCATACAAAGAAAAGAGACGTCCTTATTGGAGAAGAGTTTTACGAAAGAACACTTTATTTAAGGAGAAGTGGAAAGGACATCTAGGGCTTGCTTTCACTCTATTTTGGAACATGTTTTACACATTAGAAGGAGGGGGATTGAACTAATTTTTGTGGAAAACTTCCACATAAAGAGGAGACATCTTTTGGAGAAGATACACAACAAGAGAGGACATTTTTCCACTCAGGGCAGCTCTCTCTTTTGGCTAAACATGTTATTTCTTTGAGGTGGTTGCTAGGCTTTTTTTTGCATAGGGTGGTGGCTAGAGTTTAGTATCTTGTAGCATCTCTTTTCCATGGTGAGTGGCACATCAAGGAAGAAGATAGAGCTTGGGTTTGCAATAGATCTGAAAAGACTTTGTGCATGACACATCAAATGTTTTCAAGTGTCTATCTTCGATCTAATCCGAGGAAGTTTAGATTACTTTTCTTCTGGCATCCTTTAGTTTAGATTAGTTTAGATGTTTTATTCTAATGTTTAGATTGCATGTGTTTTGTTCTAGTTTAGTTTAGGATTTTATTTTATATTTTAGCTTAGTCATCATCATAATCAAGACCCCAATCAGGGGTAGGCCACATGAATCTTGTTCCTCCATTCCTCCTATTAAGTATCATGTCTTCATTTAGTCCCAAAGTTTTTAAATATTTTTTCACCACTTGTATCCACATTCTTTTGATCCTTCCCCTTGCCCTTTTAGAACCTTTAACTTGGATTACCTCACTCCTAACCGGTGCCATTTTCATTCTCCTTTGGACATGTCCAAGCCATCTAAGTATAATCTCCATCATCTTGTTACCTATTGGTACTACTCCTAAGTTTAATGTTTTTACTTCTACTCCTATCCTTTCTTGTTTTGACACTCATCTATCTCAACATCCTAATTTTAGCTACGCTCATCTTATGTAAATATTGATACTTAACTACCCAACACTATGTTTTAGCTTTAGTATATGCATTTTAAGTAGTATAGTTTAAGAGTTATTTTATGTTTAGTTTAACCTTGATTTTCCAATTTATTTAATGATAGTTCTAGGTTAGATTTCAAATAACTTTTGGATATTTTATTGTATTATTTCTAGGATGTCATTGTTCATTTATTTTAGTATAAATTTAGGAAGACAAATTTCCATGATTTTAGGGCATTTTTAATCATATTTTTGGGATTGTTTTTTTTTTGTTAATTATGAGTTGCTAAATCATCCATCTAGGGTGAAGATTAAACCACATCAAATTGTTAGTTTTGTTCATACATAAGTGATCATTAGATTTAAGAAATTGAACTCTTAATTCTTATAATACATGATACAACTTAATATACATAAATAGTGCTCTTTTTATGGGAATCATGTGGCTTTCTTCATAATTTAGAGAATAGTTGTCGTATGTTAAGTAGCTTAAATTATATGAATTCTTAGATGATTTGTGATCTTAAAAAACACAAGCTTTGCTTTGAATACATATAAATCAATCTAAGCAAATCATTAGAATTGAAAAAATATAAGAATTTGGACTTTTAACGTATCCATCATCCATGTTATTATTTTATTGTTATTATATTAACATGTGTTGTTTTAAATTGATGATACTTGTATATGAATGCTTATAATTAGTAATGTGGTGGATTTCAAAACCCTATATTTTATAATTTAATGAATTTATCTATTTTAGAATAGGTAGTAGTTAACTTGATTATTCTATTTATTTAACTTTGCTTGGCTAGGTTAGGATAATTTAAGCGAGATTTTGATTAATATGCCTATGTTTCAACATTGAGTCCTTGTGGGATCGACCCATATTAGCATATGTATACTTCAATAGACCCGTGCAGTAGGTATTTCTAAAACAAGGTCCTATGTTTCCATGCTTTGTGTAGAGGGTGGAAAGAGGGATGCATGCCAATCAGTGGATTTGATGGCTACTTAAATGGTTCTGCAAGGGGAGCTTTTGTGTGATAGGGAAGGATGCAAATGATCATATGTTCCCATTGCATGGGTAGTTGTAGAGGTTGAAAATTTGAGCCCTTAGAGCTCTTATTGAGAGACTTAGGAATTGATAGTGATGGGCTTAGACTTAGTGATAAGGAGAAGTTAACAGCTTGATGGGCAATAATCATTATTTCATATTTTTTTTAACACTTGTTTACTTATTCGTTGCTTAGTTTTGACACTTAGTATTTAACACTTGTTCACTGATTACTTGGTGTTCACTCTTAATGCTTAATAGTATGTGTTTAACACTCATGCACTTGTTTACCATGTACTTGATGTTTAACACTTAGTACTTAACACTTGATTACTTATTTGCCACAAGTTTTTAACACTTGTCTACTTGATGTTTGACAATTAGTTTTTAACACTTGTTTACTTTTTTGACACAATTTTTAGCAATTAGTGTTTCACACTTGTCTACTTGATGTTTGATAGTTTAGTATTTAATACTTGTTTATCATGCACTTGATGTTGACATTTAGTGGTTAGTAATTATTGATTACTTAATGTTGACATTTATTGTTTAGCACTTATCTACTTGTTTGCCATGTACTTGATGTTTAATACCATTCTCAACACTTAGGTTTATACTTTGTGTTATTTATTATTGATTACTTGATAAACTATGTATTGAATACTTGAGAGGGACTAATCATTAAGTCATTTGTATGTCTTAGGGGTTGGTCCACGCCATAAAAAATAGGCTCCTACTTGCAGAGCATAAAATGTGTACTAGGCAAGTGCATGGAAGTTGGAAGAAGATCCATCCTAGGGTTCAACTTTAGAAATTGTTCTTCAAGGTTGCTGCATTCCCTCCATAGAGGAGTTTAATGTTGTCATGGGAGAGACGGAGGTGATTAGTGAGGTACTGACTATAACTTTAGAGATCAAAGACTTGAACTTTATGTAAGGCCTTCTTCTCTTTATGGAGTAGTTGTGACTCCATGACAACAACATGAGTGAGATCTTTAATGGTTACATTCTAGAGGTTAGAAGAAAACCAATAATAGAGATGCTAAAAGAGATTAGAAGATAAGCGATGGTGAGAATTTCTAGGAATAAGAATGAGTTTCAAGCATGTAATGGACCAATACCACAAAGTGCCAGGGCTTATACAATGAGCATGAGCATTATGAGGATAGATGGCTTGGGCGAGGCTATATAGTGAGTTTGATAGGGAGGAGTTATTGTAAAAGAGATTAGAATCTTAATGATATCCCTTGTTGCCATGCAATAGCTTTTATATGGCACATATAGGCTAACATTGAAGATTTTGTTGCACTTTGCTATGGGAAAGAGGTATGAAAAAAATGTTATCATATGTCATCAATCATGTAGATGAGTCTAGGCTTTGGGACAGGAAATATGGTAGTAGGACTTCCTTCCATTATGAGAAGAATGTTAAAAAGGCCAAGGACCAAGGGAGTGAAGGATGCACATGAAGAGAGGAAGAAAGGAGTAAGTAAATCAAGTGGACATGGTAAGGTCATTGCATGCAAGAGGTGCCATGAAGTAGGACACAATAGGAGGGAATGCCTTACTAAAAACAAGGATCCCATTCAACCTCCTTAGCAATTGAAAAGGCAGACAAAAAAAAGCACGAGGTTGACCAAAAATGCTTCTCTCATTGAGTACCTCCTCCCCTTGAATCATGGCATATGATTGAAACATTCTCTCTGTTTTTGCATGATACAGATAGTTTTGTGGTAAGGCCTCCTGCGCGAGCCACATCTACATCTACCGGGAGTGTGATGTCACTACATGGGTTTGGGGTATACTACAACTGTATTGATGTACCATATTGTACATAGTATGTTTCACACTTAGACTTTAATATTCTCTTTTTGCCTATGGTATTTTAACACTTAAGAATTTACTATTTACACTTCATGAAGAGAACCCAAGTGATTTGAATTATAATATATAGCAAGTGCATGGATTTATTGTAGAATAGATAAGGAAAATACGAGTTCATCCCTCAAAGACTTTATAATTAATGGATTCAATTAAAATCTAAGTTAACCAATACTTAGCCAAAGTTTAAGTGAAGTAAATAACTCTAAGAAAGTAAGCTAAAGCAAGAAAGCATCTAATTAAGAAATTGAAAACTACTTTCATTAATAGAAATAGAGTGCATAGGACTGGAGTACAATAAAAAAAAGGAAAAGAAACAAAACAAAGCAAATAAAGTAAACTCCCTTAATGTGTGTAATTGAGAGGAAGAGATGGAGTGTGCATGGAAGGCAAGGATGGAAGTGGGACTTGCTTGTAAGGCAAAGGGTGGTGGTGGCTTATAAGTGGAGGGAAGATGGTGGGGGTTGCTATGTGTGTAAGAGTAAAGATGCGTGCAAGTCTAAGGGTGGAAGGGAAAAGGCATGGAAGGTGTAACGACCTAGGTTTTTTAGGACTTTTTAAATGTAAAAGAAAATTAAAATGTGAGATCGATCTCTACTAAAATCATTTTTGAAAATCAAATAATAGAGGAAGAACCTTATGTTTTACAAACTCATTCTTATGAACCTCGAGTGTTATTTTTCTTTCTAAAAAAGGATTATTGGTGAAATGAGTGCTACATTTTTATCAAAAATCCAGTAGAGTTTCCTCTATTTTTTGGACATTAGACATTTAACGCATGTCATTGCTAAGTACTTGATAAACACAATTTTCATAATTAAAAGAATAAGGGAGACTCTGTCTCCATACCATCACATTTACATACATGACCAGGTGTTTTAAAAATCAAAATTAAATCAAAACCAAAGAAACACTCGTGACTTAAAATATACCTGCTATGATCAATCCAGTCACAGTCACACAACCATTACTTCCAATTTTATGTCTACATATCCATAAGGCAAAGTCATTTTAGATCGAAGTATTGCTTCAGTTTACTATTTCAGCAACCACATTACAATCCTATTTGTATATCTGTTTAGTCATCTTGAAATCTCAAGTACAGTCTTCTGTTTCCTTTCCCATGTTCTATTTCTTCAAACCTAAGACATTGTAAGAATTTACAATGTCTCAGAAAGCTTGCACTTGTGTAGGCAGTTTCACATCTATTTTACCAAATTTGTAATTTAATTATAAACAACATCTCAAATCATTTTTCATGCATTTTATAAAGAATATGATAATCAAATTGAACATAAGAAACATAGTTAAAGCCATAATTCAATATTTGTTTCACAGTTTCATGTTAAAACATTTCAGATAGTATCAATATAAAACATGTACGACTTTAAACATGCATTTTCAAACGGTTGAATCATCATAGTAATCTTAAGTAAATCACTATATATACAACATATCCCAAAATCACATGTAAGCATAACTTGAGAACTATGTAAAAATTCCACTATCTTACTTGATAAGTCAAACATCATAAGGTCCTCAAAGTATTATAGTGATCAGTTAAACTGCGAATGTGGGCACTCCCAAACCGACAACATCATCACATGCACATAAGCACTCCGGCGAACACGTCAGCTGGTTGGTCATAAGTACTTATCTAAAGACCATCAAACCCATCTACATGGGTCACAAAACAAAAATCCTATGGCACACTATGCTCATGACTAGATCACTGAGTCGTGTGCACCCAGTATCTGGGAGCCAGCCATTGCAGCCTTCACGACTAATATGGATACGTCTCAAAAGGGTGACGTGACCACCTCCAATGGTTGTTCCTACCATAGCAATTGAGAAAAATGATGCCACTTTGGGCATGGATACCTTCCACCTTTTGTGGTTAGAGGACAGGAAGCCACCCCATACAACCTCTTAGCATAGTGCCCATCAGGCCCATTAGCCTAAACAAAGATATACCTCAATCCGAAAATGATCTTAAATCAAATATCATATATCTAATGCAAAATCATGTATTTCTGTAACTCATCTCAAAACATGGGATTGATGCAATTTTAACTATAATTATTTCTTTCAAAAACACACAAGAGCATATAATGAGTAACATCATTTTCGTTTTTCAAATAAAAGCATGCATCATGGCTATGAAGATACCTATATATAGTTCGCATGCCTTATTTGCAAACATTGCATTCTTTACAAGCTTAAAACAAAGTAACATGATGAAGTGTAAGTTTCATGATAGTCAAGTAATCTAAAATAGAAAACATGATAAACTAAGATGTGGTTATTTAAAATCTCAAGGGTAAATAGATGTTAAAACCACCTACCTCTTAAGTGAAATTCTCAGCTTTGTTAAATTCCTTCCTCAACTCAACTTATCAGTCAATCTTCTTTATTGATGTTGCAGAGTTCTTATCAATGTTAAATCATATATAAATGAGTACATAAAAATTCTATTTTAATCAAAGTCTAACAGTTTAGGTCATGATAAACCGTTTAATTTTCCACTGATCATCTATTTCGTAGAGGAATACAAGATCAAATCAGTCCTAGATCCATCATCCATTCACCAATTAATGGTCCATGGTTTAGCTTTGCCTTTTCCATTAGAATAACCCACTTGATAGACAACCTAAATTTAAAAGTTTAATCCAATAAGTCACGGTGATCTGACTTAGTATTTCAAGGTATAATTTCATAAATAATTGTCTAAATATGTACTTTCAAGTCCTAGATGTTGGGTGGTAATATTACTATCAACCAAGTCCTACATTAACATTTCATCATTTTGCCATTTGCACATCTGATTATGATTTGATAGTCAACAATCATTAGATCATTCCTACAGTCCATGAATTTTCATTTTTGACATCTAAATCGATATAAAGTTTTTAAATTCATAATTTTACCAAAATTTAATGATCAGATTTAGATTTATTCACCATGAACAGTAGTCCTCCTTTATGACTTACATGTTTATCCAAATTCCACAATTTATATCATATTTAAGCTAATTCAAGGTTCAAAAATCCATCCGTGGCATCTGATCATTGATTAGACATTACAGGGTTTCTGTTTGAATAGTGATAGATCAGAGGCCTAGATCATCTGATTTGTTTCACTTCAAATTCATACCATTTGAGTCATCCTATCATTTTTAAAGATGGGGAACTCACTGGTAGCATCTGATCATTGATTTGATGTTGTCAATCACTGTTTACACAGTAGCATATTGGACGATCCAAATTGTCCGTTTTGTTTTCCCGCATAGATCGCCATTTCAATCCAATCTAAAAAACAAAAGGTCTGCATTTAACTATTTTTAAGTATGCACTATGATTTGGATGGTCGGATCTAGCAATTTATAGGTGTATAGTGGTCAGATCTGCCACTATATACCTCAGATCAACGATCAGAATTCAATGGAGTTACTGGAGTTCCGATCAGTCTCCCATCACCAAGGGGCACTGACAAATCATCATTAGTTTTATTGTTTTGACGTGGGATCATTTTAGATCCTTTCCAAAACCCTAACCCTCTATGGATTCATACAAATCTAGCAAAAAAGAAAAAAAATGGACTAGGGTTTGCAAAGAACTTTCCTTTGTAGTGATTTAAGCCTCCAATCATCTCCGGAGATGTATTTCGTATGAAATTTTCAACGACTGTTCACATGTGTGATTTCTCATCTCTGGTTGACTGCCAAGAATAGCTTGGATCACCCAATAAACTTGGGGCTTCCGTTCACCTCATCTTGTAGAGCAGGATGATTGGCTTGGATCATCGATTCGAGCCATCGTCTTCTCCAACGACAATTGTAGAATCCGGCAAACCCAAAAAAATCTTGTTTGCTCATTGGCATGCTTGCTCCTCTGGCAACATCGTCTCTCTCTCTCTCTCTCTCTCTCTCTCTCTCTCTCTCTAGTGTGATCTGGGGTTTCCAGGCATGCCAGGTTTTCACCATCTCCTTTCCTTTCCTATTCTCCTTCTCTCTTCTCCTCCTCCCTCTTCTCCTTCTTCCTAGCGTCGGGTTTCCTCCCTCCATCATTTTCGTCAGGTTTTCGAGAATAGACAGTCATTTGTTTCCTTTTGGTTTAAATGGGAGGGATGCCAGTATGAATTTTGGCCCCTCTTTAAGTGTTTTAGTTATTTCCTTTTTATTTTATTATAAATAGCAAATTATGATGTTTTGTTAGTTTCAGACATCATAATTTCTGTCAAAGAGATCTGACTAATACTCATGATGGTTTTTCGATGTCTCCACTATCTAACTTAGATTTCTGCAGTGGGGCCCACTTGTAAAATTACAAAAATGCCCTGCGTGAGAAATATGACAACTTATTTGTCCAAACTTCGATTTTAGCAAAATTCGTGTCGTTGGAATCATTTTTTTGAGTACAATCCAACTATGAAGGTATTGGGGACCAATTTGATGTATTTCAAAAGGTCAATTCAGTGGAACACAAATTTGATGATTCTCCCATTTATGTTTATCAAAATTTTATTTATAATCATTTAAAATGGAATTTAAAAATTAGGATTGTTATAGAAGGAAAGGTGGGGGTGATGACCTAGGTTTTTAAAACATATTTTCATAAATATTTGCAAAGATAGGGTCCTGATTTTGAAAATTTTTAAAACCCAAACAGCGGAAACATATTTTCTTTGAAATTGATTTGTCAAAAACCTGAGTACCACCTCAAATTACTTATCATACATGGATTTTTATATAAAGTAAAATTTCTATCGAATGTTAATAGAAATGCTTTTGTTAAAATCAGGATCGATCTAGTGATTCACATACACAGCCCCAGTAGTCATTACATACATTGTTCAAATATTACAATCCAAATTAAAAAAAAAAAAATACAATCTTCCTTAGAGTAAATACCTTTAGCCGTAATTCAATGATGATTATCCACAAGTTTTGAACTTTCAATCTTTCTTAACTGTATCTGAGATATTGTAAACATTCAAATATTTACAATATCTCAGCAAGCTATGCTTGGTAGGAGATTTAAAAAATATATTCAATATATCTCAAAATCAACAGTTCATTATATCCATGATATAAATTAATTTATACAATTAGATAACCATTTTATCCTTCATTCATCATATGAATTATATGTATATATTACATATAAATAAAATTACTGAAAATCATGAATATAGTCAATATCATCAATAATATCTCATTTCCAAACTGATTTTCACATTAACACTAGGTGTTAATATATAATCATACTGTATTGGGAATCATCCTCTAATACAACATCAGTAATAACTTTTATCGGACATCTCATCATACCATAACATAAGGCATCTAATCATGCCATAATCAATTGCATCATAATACAAAATAATCAAAGGACTACCATGCTCACAATCTTAATCATATAGCGCTCGGATAACTGCATAATACTCCATTGATATCACGGTGAAAAATACAAAATCCATGTTCGCATGGGGGGAACCATGGTTGTCACAGTGGGAGCCTTCTCATGATTGCCCCACCCAACTTTTTGCCTCTCTTTGGGCATAATATCATCATCATAATCAGTTTCGAAGAGCGGGTGGCCAATCCCTCATAACTCTCATAGCATTGGCATCCTCAGGCCTAAGCCTGTCTTAAAACAAAACCACAAGCCTCTATGCTTGTATGGAAAATAATATTTCATACTTATATACTGCGTGTCTAGTTATAATAGGACATGCCTATAACTTATTTCTTTAAGATTTGGGGGTCTAACTTATATAGTTCAAATCTTCCCATTCTATCGATTAAGTAATTTCATAATTACTTAATCAATCCCTTTGTATTCATTTCAACATCATTTGTTGATTCATAACAATTCCAAGACAATTATAATCAAAACTCATTTATCAGGATAAGATTATGTGTAAAATACATGTATCTTATATATTGAATATATCCTTAAGGTCTACCTATCTTTACTTTCAACCATCCATGTTCTCATTGATCTTGATCTTCATATCCTTCATGTATCTGTCAAATCATATTTATACAGTCATTCCTCAACTCATTTATACTTCCTAATTGTTCTTTTGATCATCCTTACATAAGATGATTTGGATCCTATTCCTTGGATCATATTGATCAAGGATCTAATCTATTGATCTATATTTGAATCGAACATTTATACTAGTTCAAAACATATATACAATATTATGATTCTTATTATTCTTGATCACTCAAGATCTCCCTATGAACCTTGTTTGATCTTTGATTACCATTTTTTATTAGGAATAGATAGTTTACTATCCTTTTATGATCTTATTATTATTCAACCAGTTAATGTTTTGCTGATTGAAGAGAATTTATGCACTCCTAATTCTAGATAGCTCCTCCTTATTTCCAGAACTAAGGCTTACCAGTTAAAAGCTAATCATAGAATGGTTAATTCAATCCTCATGTAATGAGGTGTTTAGACCTCACAAACATCGTCATAAGGTGGGGGAAGATTTAGGCTCTATTAGAGAACCCCCTTAACCACTATGTTTAGCATTTACTAGGGTGACTCTAACTTAACCTTCATAAGGTTCCTATGAGCATTAAACCCTAAGTACTCTTGCTATTTGATTTTAATTAAATCAATGAACATTTAAAATGCCATTCATAGGGTTTATTATTTTCCAAATGTGGGCCAAGAAAATGATATTCCTCATATTGTCCTACTAACTCTAACCCTTACTATCATTAAGTACATGTCCATATTCATTGTAAATGTTCATCAACATCTATTTTCATTTAATTATATTTTTCATGTAATTTACATAACATGAACAATTAAAGCGTAAATAAATAAATCTAACCATTAAATCTACTGAGAAAATAAAAGAACATTTACAATAGAATTTAATAATTCACATGTGCATTTGAATACATCATATTTATCAAAAGATCATATTTTGATTTCTATTCATTTTTCATCCCATTAAGGATTTATATCTTGATCTTTCATTTTTATTCAGATCTATCGCATTCTCTTAATGTGATATCATCATTAGATCATTGATGCATCTTATCATATGATCTAATCTTCTTTGATCCAACCGATCAAGAAGATTTTAAGTCAATTTATCCAAATCAAGGGCATAGATTTCAATCTATCCCAAATTGGCCACATCAGGCCATTCATTTCTCATGATCTCATCATTAGATCATCATCCATACTATTTTATATTTTCTGATCATGCTGGATTAATCAGATCAAGTAATTCCATGATTATTTTTAAGATTTCTCTTCCATTAAGGTTAAATTTCTTAATTCATCCTAGATCAGTCATATCTAACTCTTGATTCCATGTTCCCTCATAACTAGATTACTAATGGATCAGAAATCCAAGGTCCGATCATGTCAGATTTGACTGATCTTGGGAATTAGCACCTCTTTTTGTAATTTATAGATTTTTATAGTGAATAAAACATATGTTTTATGTTTTCATTATATTCTACTCTTCACTAAGAATTGATAGCTTCTTTCTGATCTTGATTTGGAGTTAAAATAAGCTCTAAATTGCATTTTTAGGTTTCATATTTGTTTTGACGGTCTAGATTTGATCTAGATTGTCAGAACACGACAAAATGGGGGCAATGCGCTTCACAGTAACTAGGAAGCAGCATGCGTCACCATCCTCCATGACCTCAAACTCGACACTCTGCATGCGTGAGCACGCGCGTAGGCCCGCCCACGGCGATAGTCCTTGTGCATTTCACGTTGGGTGTGTCTTCGGAGCTGTAATATCCTTAATTTTAAAGATAAAAATAGGAAATTATTAAATAAATAAAAATAAAAATTTATGGATGAAATTCTTTCCTGAAAACATAATAATTAGAAAGTGCTCGTCGATACGAATCCAACGCCACCAAGAACGCGAGAAACGGAGCTCAAACGAGGGAGTTATGAGCCGTCAAAGTTGGAAGGGCAAATTAGTCATTTGATAGAGACGTATTAGACAGGGGTCCAAATTGATACTGGCACCCCCGTCGTCCACACGTCTGTACCCAGATCCGGCAAAATCGCCGGAGAAGCCATGGGAAGAGGCGTGAATGGAAGAGGTTCTCCTCCCCTGGGACTCTAGGCCTATATCTACCCTCCCCAGGTTGCCAAAACGCTCCACTTGGAGCGTTTTCTCTGAGTATTTACGCTAAACCCTAGCCCTACAAAACTTGGATTTTCCCGGCGAGTGGAGCCCCGGCAACACGAGCAACACCAGCCAGGCTCAAGGTAAGCCTCAAATCCATATTTTTCTGTATTTATTAATTAGAAAACTAATTAGAAAAAATGAAAAAAATTAGGAAAAAAAAATCGGATTTTTTTAGGAACCTGTGTGCACGCTACTGTTGGAGTGTGATTTCACGGATCAAAACTTGTCCGTTTGAAAATCGCACCGTCCCACTCCCTGACGCCCGAGGGACGACGTCACATGACGTCGTCGCCGCACGCGTGCGCGGCGCCGCGCGCGTGCGAGCGTGCGTGGTTGGGCTGTCGCGTGGGACCGGGACGCGGCGCGTCCCGTGCGGCGTCTGCGACGCCGTGCGTCCTCGTGCGTCACGGTGCCGAAGACGCGCGGCGCGCGTCCCGTGCGGCGTCTGCGACGCCGTGCGTCCTCGTGCGCCAGTGTACGCCGGTGTAAACCGGCGGAAAAGAGGCGCCGCCGGTTTAAACCACCTTATGGTGGTCCGGCAGGCCCCATTTTAGCTTATTTTTCACTAAAACTTGATTTTTGGGAGCTAGAGAGGTCCAAATCACGATCCGGAAGAGGCGTTGTGACCGTATTGACGACGCGGACCTAGTTTTAACTTAAAAACTTAGAAATGACCACTTTTTATTTAGAAAAATTTTAAAATAGTGATGTGACATGTACAGGTGCACTTGAATATACCAATTAAAGGGAGTTATTAGCAAGCTAGTGATCTCACACTGAGGTAGGTGACGACAACTAATGTTTTGACTTGATTTTAAACCATGTTTAAACATAGCATCATGTGTGATTGTGTTTTAAATTGCGATTTTTATTTACCATGGATTTCATGCGACATTGCGTACATGATGGTTATTCCAAATTGAAATCTTTTACTGAATAAACTTATTTCAAATGCTTTTACAAGCATGATGTTAATTTGTTATGCTTACTTAGAGACTTATTTCTTATTATATATATAGAAAATGCATGGATTTACATGGAAATGAGAATAGAGGCTTATTACTGGTCCTTTGATAAAGCTAACCCCGGGATGAGGGGCATGTCTTGGGGATTGCAAGTCGTAAGTGCTCTTGAGTTTTAGCATATACATATGATTTCCGTGTTTTATATTTGATGACGGTGCTCTCGCCAGGTGGGCGTCATGCTAGGGAGGGATAGTGGCCGCCACCCACCTTCCGAGATTATGATGTGATGAGTTTGTGATATGATAGACACCTGCCCATAGATGGCATTCGGTAGGGGTTTGGTAACATGGATAGTCCACACTAGGTCTGAGCCTTTCCATGGGGACAGACGTTAAGTCTCCCGTTATGGTGTCGACGGGGAGCGGCGGTGGTTGATACCCATGGAGGGTTGCCACCGGCAAAGATGATGGCCCATATTTTTGTTATGTGTGCATGTATGATGAGCATGGTTATAGATGGTATGCCTGGGTGTGACGACACTCAGAGGTTGACTATGTGTACTCCTGATCATGGATGTTAGTGCGATGTGGTGGGACCCATTACCTTAGGGTGCCCTTATTCTTGTTGTATGCTCCATGTTATTGATTCATGTCATGTTTTAACTCCGTGAATTTCATGTTTTAGCATATGGAATAAATTGGCAATTATTGAACATGGCATTATGATATCACTATCTTCATAAATGTTAGATTTTTCATCAGTATTATTCATTATTTCTTGCATTTATTACATTAATTGTCTATGTACCTACACAAGCGATAGCTTGCTGAGGCATTGCTTTGTTTTGCAATGCCTTAGATCTCGAGCGCGACACCAGGAAAGGAAAAGCGGTTGATAAACCTTGAGAGCTGCTGAAGACTAGTTTCCCTATAGTTTTAGAAAGTAATGTGAGTCATTAGAGTGGATTATCATTTGAATTTTATTATGGACTGCATACCTTATATTTGGATGTGATTTAGATCTTTGGACATATATTGGACATTTATATGGGATGTTATGATGGATAGACCCTGGGCCATATTATTACTGTCTTTTGGACGTTTATTTGATTTAAAATAAAGGCGCCTATTTATTTGACGTTGATTTATACGCGGATCATTTATTTGTGTTTAAATTACATGTACGCCATTTTGAGAAAGGAAAAATTAACACCCGGAGTTTTAAGATAGGTTTAGTAAAATGTTAAATAAATCTTTTCTCATGGGATCCCAAATGCTCTTATTTAAATTGTAAAAAAAAAAAAAAAAATTGTCTTAAAAATCCGGGGTGTTACAGGAGCTTATCTCCAAAAACTGTTGAGAGGGTCTGATCTAGACCATTAGATCAACAGGCTCTTAGATCAACGTCCAGATGGCCTTGGAATAACCTCACTCACAAATAAGTTGATGGTAGAAGAAAACTGGAATAAGGGAATAGAAGTAAATACCACGTGAATTAATATGGTTGAGTCCATTAAAAAAGTGACAAAAGATATCCTAAGAGTATGTAAAGGTAAAATGTAATTTATAAAGGAAACTTGGTTGTGGGGTGAGACAATGCAAAAATTTATTAAAGAAAAACATTTGTGTTTTAAAGCATGGCAGAAGACTAGAAATGATGACAACTATGAAAAATATAAGAATGCTAAAAAGCTTGCTAAGAGAACAGAAAGTGAGGCTAAACTCAAGGCATATGATAATCTCTACAATAGATTAGGATCAAGAGAAGGTGAGAAAGATGTGTTTGCAAAAATAAGAGAAAAAAGGGTATCGGTCAAATATGATGAGATCAAATAAAGGTGGGAAAGTTACTTTCAAAATTGCTAAATGACAATTGCCTTGAGAATATAGGGATTGAAAGTACTATAAACCTAAATAACATAGGAAACAATAGATATGATTTTAGGATTATAATACCTGAAGTGAAATAGGCATTGAAAAAGATGAAATCAGGAAAGGCCCTGGGGCTCCATGGTATACCAATAGAGGTTTGAAAGCATATGGGAGATATTAGAGTAGTTTGGTAAAAAAAACTGTTTAATAAGATTATAAAAATCAAAGAAAATGCTGGATGAATGGAGAAAGAGCTCTATTGTACCAATTTATAAGAATAAAGGAGATGTATAGAGTTACATTAAGTATCGAGGGATCAAACTTATGAGCCACACTGAAACATTTTGAAAGAGTGATTGAGAAGAGGCTACAGCATAAGACAAGTATATAAGAGAATCAGTTTGGTTTCATGCCTGTGAGTTCCACCATGGAAGCTATTCTCTTACTGAGACAATTGATAGAGAAATATAGAGAGAGGGAGAAGGGCCTTGACATGGTCTTTATTGACTTAGAGAAAGCTTATGATAAGGTCCCTAGAGAGTCAATATTGAGGGTGGTGGGCGAGAATGGAGTTTTACAGGGGCATATAGACATAATTAAATATATATATATGAGGGAGCAGTAACAAATGTTAAGACCAATAGCAAAGAGATAAGTGATTTTCTTATCATTGTAGGATTGTATCAAGGATTAGCATTGAGCTTGTACCTTTTCCTGTTGGTTATGGAGGAGTTAACAAAACATTTGCACGAGGAGCTTTCGTGGTGCATGCTATTTGCGGATGATTTAGCTTGAATTGACGAGACAAGGGAAAGCGTAAATACAAAGCTAATGTTATAGAGAGAAGCATTAGAACCTAAAGGATTTAAAATTAGCTGAACTAAGACAGAGTATATGAAATGCAATTTTAGCAAGGAGATGAGTAGGAGTGGAGCACCAGTAAAGATTGATAACTAAGAAGTCCCTGTAAAAGACCACTTTTGGTACTTAAGATCGATGATTCATGAGAGTAGAGAGACTGAGAGGGAGTTACCTAGAGAACCCAAGCGGGTTGGAACAAATGAAAATGTGCCTCTGGAGTTATGTGTGATTGGTGGGTGCCACTCAAACTAAATGAAAATTTCTATAGGATGTCTATAAGGCTAACCATGCTTTATGGATTAGAGTGTTGGGCAATTAAGGACCATTATGTTCATAAAATGAGTGCAATGGAAATGACGATGTTGAGATGGATGAGTGGCAATACAAGAAATGATAGAATTAGGAATAAAAATATAAAGAAAACTTAGGAGTAGCACCAATAGGTAGCAAGATGAGGAAGATTAGATTTAGATGGTTTGGACATATTCAACAGAGACTGAAAATGGCACCACTTAGAAGGAGTGATGCAATGCAAGTCGAAGATTCTAAAAGGGCAAGGAGAAGGCCTAAAAGAATGTGGATAGAAGTGGTGAGAAAAGATTTAAAAACATTAGGACTAAATGGAGCCATTATACTTAATAGAGGGGAATGGAGGAACAAGATTCAAGTGGCCAACCCCTAATCAAGATAAGGTCTTGATGATGATGTTCTTACTTTTATGTTCTCATATGTTTGCAAGTTTGAAAACATCTTCTCACCTTCTCATGACTATAAAATAATGTAGAGATCATTAGATGCCTTGAGTTTAGCCTCACTCACTACTCTCTTAGGAGCCTTTTTAGCATTCTTATATTGCTCCAAATTTTTGTTATTTCAAATCCTCGGCTATGTTTTAAAGAACATTTGTTGCTCTTTAATAATTTTTTGTACTTTTTTACTCCAGCACCAAGTTTTCTTTACTATTTTCATTTTACTTTTAGAACATCTTTTACCACTTTCTTAATGGACTCAATCAATCATGTTATTCCACATTGTGTTTATTCTATTTCATTGTTCTCATTTTGTTCTACCATCAACTTATTTATGAATGACGTTATCTTCTCTTCTTTTAAGTTCCATCACTTAGTTTTTGCATGCCTATTAAGTTCATTTTCATTCTTTCATCTCTTAATGTACATATCGATAGCCATTAACCTATGTTATGTGGTTAGACTCTCATTAGGTATCACCTTATAATCCTTATACATTGATCTTTTGATATTCCTAATTAGAAAAAACTCTGTTTGGCTTTTATATAGTTTACTTTTATATGCTAGAGCTAGGTTATATATCAAAGAAAAATCTAGAATAGCTTTCCCCGTCTTATTTCTTTCTCCAACCCCATACCATGTACCCCATTATATCCTTCGTTTCCTTTTTTGATGTGACCATGTAAGTCTCCTCCTATAAATATCCTCTTTGTGTTGGGGATTTCTTGCATTATTCTCTCTATGTCTTCCCAGAACTCGCTCTTAATTCTATCTTCTAACACTAATTATGGGGTGTATGCACTTATAACATTTATTATCTTATCTCCTAAAACAAGTTCTATTAGTAGACTTCTATCATTGGGTTTTCTTACTTCAACAACTTTATTTTTTAATTCTTCATCCGTTATTATTTTTACACCATTTTTATTATTATCCTTTCTTATGTACCAAAGCTTATACCCATCAATATCTCTAGTTTTAGTCACTTTTCACTTAGTTTCTTCGATACATGCTACGTTGACTCTCTTATGTCTCATTGTATCTACTGACTCTATACTTTTACTTGTTAATATTCCCATATTCCATGTGGTGATATGAATCTTATTCTCTTGACCTAGTTTCTTAACTTGTGCACATCTAGAATGGCACATGAACTCCTACCTACTTTACGTTGCACCTTGGTTTTGATGCATTGTGTTGCTTTCAAGAGAACACTCTAGTAGTCCTTGCCCATTTCTCACTGCACCTGAGATTTGCTGCAAAATGTCACTTGCGGGGGAATGCCATAATAGCCTTTGCTCATTTTTCATTATATCTAGGATTTGATGCAGCGAGTCACTAATGAGAAATGTACTAGCCTTAAGAATTGTTGAAACAAGATTCATATCATAAGATTTCCCAAGAATTTTCTCCCAGTTGGCACTTGATGTAACCCTTCTCCTTTATCTAGGCTTAGGACCAGCCGTGAGATCATAGAATCACATATGTGTGGTTGTAATCTAAATTTTTGTTACAATTTTCCGATCACAGAAGTTGAACGGTGCATATCTCATCACCCTTAGTCTTTCTTTTCCATTTTTAATCGTAGGTCAAAGCAGAGGTAAAAGGTCAAACAATATGTAAACAGTCCATGTCAAATTATATAAAATGATGTCAATTGCCACTTAAGAATAAGAGATGATTGTAAAACATCTTAAACCGAAGGTGCAATTAATCAAATAAGAAATCTCGGGTACAACTAAAAATAATTAAAAAATAAAAGCGAGACTTTAAACTATGAAAAATATTCAATTTTTTTGAACAAGCCAAACTATATTTACTTTACTATTTATCAATACTCAACTTTTCTCAATTTCTTTTACTAGTTCACATGTGTGGTTCTTTTTGTGAAAAAAAAGACTTTGATTATTTGCTACATCTATTCGTGAACATTCTCTCTCACTATTTTATTTTGTTAACTCAATTCATGTTCCTCAAGCATTTATCATCCTTATATCCATTCTATTTAAGTATTTTATAGTGTCCTAGTGCTTTTATCTATTTTTGTTTATCAAGTAATGCTTAGAAGATCACTCAAAATCATATTACGTGATTTCAAAACGTAAAGACTGACATATACTCACACGCTTGAAAATAGGACAAAAGCTTGCCTTTTATCTGTAGGAGAGATACATGCTACCTGGTATGTCAGCTTTTAACGTAAACTGCAACAAAATGACATAGATAATTTATCTCACAATCAAAACCCATTAGCTTGTATGCATTAGAGCACGGGAAAATGGGTAACCCAAATAAGAAGTCGTGCAAGCATGTGCTACCTTATAATGCAAGTCAAGACTTAAAAAACCATAGATCTTGCATGTGCCCTCCCCAAAGTGTGTCCTCAGATGTTACAACTAGTACTCTCCCCAAAGTGGGTCCTAATCTATTGAAGTTTCTTAAGATCAAGTTGCCCACATCTCGTCCACAAAGATAATTTCTTTATGTATATCATTACATATATCATGAGTACCCTAATTTCATGTCAACATCATATGAAAGAGCTTATTGTGGATGGCAATGGGTTGTGTTTTTAAGACCCGAACTCCTTTAGGGTCAAGTTGGGTGAAAAATCTGCCTCGAACCATCTCATTGCCATTCCTAAGCAATATTATTGACTGTCCCTTACATGAATTATTGATAAAGAATATGCAGAATCTTATGACATATTAACACAAATTATTTGGGATGAGATATGATTATATAATATCACTATTGTATATAGTTCTTATCATTCTAATGAATCAATTTTTGTTGGGCAATCTATCTGATATATATATATATATATATAGTAAAAAATTTGTCATTGGTTGTTCCATGCCTCTTAGGGGAACTCACTCGAATTGACCAATAAGGGTCGACATTAGGGGTATCAAATTATTTACTTGAACAATGTCAGGATTAGAGAAATGTGACCCGAAGTCAGTTAAAATCAGGTGAGGAACAAAATAAAAACATTAAAGTACAAGGTTGGCTAGATATCTACCTTGATCCACCCTATTGCCATACCAAGTTCCTACATATTATGGAGGATCAACATTTATTTTTTCATTTCAAAAGTATGAGGGACAAAAAGTACAAGTAGGCTTTGCACTTTTGTAATGATTCAAAACGTCTATGGATCATCTATAGGATGACCTATGAAGTTGACAGTTTAAATTATTGAAAGAGTTCTGACTACCAAGCAAGGCACTTGCTCCATTATTGAAGTACATTTCTTTTAACCCATGGGGAGAGATCTTTGTCCAGATCCATATCAATAAATTTGCAGACCATCAAAAGCTAAACCCCATGACTTTGGTCCCATACCAAATTGATATTTCATTAGCACACTATAACTCACTAAAAACCAATATTCCACATTTTACAGATAAAACCTCAAATAGTCTTCTTGAATGAAGGGTCTAGGTTATGTCCAATCAAAACAAATCTCTTTCAGTGAGTTGGCATCTTCAGTGTCTTCAAGATTAACATTATGGATCGAACCTTCATGGCACACTTAGGGTCCTGAAAAGTGTACATGTTCCTCCAGCAAGCAAGGGCCCTTAGTCCGATCCAAATTTTTAGTGAAAAATGTGGACTCCACTTGTACTTTTTCCACTACAAATTTTCATTTAAGGACCCTTAAACAGTAGGAAAATATTTTGGTATACGAAAAAGACGCCTAGAAAGGACAGAACCTAGCTGGGAACCTCATCTGATCCGTTAATCAGGTCAGCCTACCTTAGATTTGCTATTCACCAAACTTTATAACCGCTGGATGATTTGAGCATGCCCTTTTTGTTTTAAAATCATGCTTATAAAAATTTCATCCGAAAAATATACTAGCTTATGCGTACAGACCAAATGGGCAGACCGAAACAAGATAAACGGTTTAGATCACTCAAAACTAGGCCTACTTAGGTGGCGCCGCGTCTGCTAATCCACTTAAAGTTCTATTTAAGTCAAACGGGCTCTAACCACAAAACTAGGCGAGACTCAGGAGCTGCCCGATTTCCAGAAAAAGAAAACAAAAAATGAAAAGGAAAAAGGAAACTGCTTCAGATCGAAGAAACATCCGATCGATCGCTCAACTCCCACTAAAACTTGTTTACATCTGAAAATTTAACACACACACACACACGCACACACACGCACTCTCTCTCCTGTAATGGTGGTGATGAGATCGAGCGTGTGAGAGAAAAACTCTATTTCTTTGCCAATGGCAATGCATCCTTCAGTAACTGAAATCGGACCAGATGGTCTCGTTAAAGAATCGCCAGTCATTGCTTACACTGAGAAGGTTGATCCAACGATGCCTTCCTCTCTCTCTTTCCTTTTCATTCTTCTTGTTGAATCTCCAATTTATTGCTGCTTGTACTTTTCCTTTGGTCATTCGCAGATTATCGAAGAAGAACAGCTTCAATTGCAGAAGTACGTACTCGCTTTCCTAATCTTTTATAATTTGGCCGAATTTCTGGTTTCTCCATCATTCTTTCATGGTCTGAGTGTCTATTTAACGTAACAATGCTATTTGATTTTTGTTTTCCTCCTCTTTTTCATCAAAATATTCTCAAGTAGCGGATTAAAGTGCTCTATATGTTCTTCGAGTCATGAGTTGATGAAATTTCTTAGATGCAACTCAAATTCCTTCACTGTTGGTCCTTGAAAACTGGTATGCAGTTGTAACCTCATGGATATTGCATCCCAAGATCTAATTATGCTGAATAATCATCGGCACTTTGAAACTGCAAATCAGCAACGTTGTCTTCAGGCAGTGTAAATGACTGATTTCTAGGATAGAATTAGTAACACAACCTGAAGTCTTATAAGTGGATGTGGTTGTTTCAAAATCAAAAGAATTGCTGGGGTTATTGTAAAGGCATGGTCGAGGGGCATTGAGAATAAAGTGATACCTTTTCCTAATGGTTGACCAAAAATAAAATCCAGAACCAAAAAATATTACAATGTGCTTGAGATGTCAATGTAGAAGCTTTCTTGTTATTCCATTAAGAAAGGCGAAAGCAAGAACTACTCAAAGAGTTTCCTTCCATTTTAGCCCATTTTTCTTCATGTAGGTTAGGTATCTTGTTAATTCAGAAGTTGATACATTTGGCACTTCTTGCATTGTTGCCTCCACCCTGTACAAGATTCTTGTTGACAATCCAAGTTAGGTATCTTGTCTGTCAAGCTTTTATAGCCCCTGAAAGAGTCGGCTGCTGTCTCTCCTCCTTGTAGATATGTTTGGTTAAGTTATCCGTGCTTTCCCAATAATTTTTTTTGGGCACACCTTCTATTAGTAGCTGTCCAGCAGATTCCTTCATCTTTCATAATCTGCCATGTCACTGATGTGGTAGAGGAAACAACTGGGAGTCAGCTAATTTGAAAAGAGCGGTGTTAAATGTGGGCCTTGCTATGACATTATATGTTAGATATCATCATCATCATCATCATCATCATCATCATCATCAAGACCTTATCCCAATTAGGGGTCGGCCACATGAATCTTATTCCTCCATTTCACTCTATTGAATACCATGTCTTCATTTAGTCCCAAAGTTTTTAAATCTTTTCTCACCACTTCTATCCACGTTCTTTTGGGCCTTCCCCTTGCCCTTTTAAAACTTTCTACTTGTATTGCCTCACTTCTTCTAACCGGGGCCGTTGTTGGTCTCCTTTGAACATGTCCAAACCATCTAAGTCTAGTCTCCCTCATCTTATTACCTATTGGTGCTATCCCTAAATTTCCTCGAATATTTTCATTTCGAATTCTATCTTTTCTTGTCTTACCACTTATCCATCTCAACATCCTCATTTCTGCGACGCTCATCCTATGAGTATGATGTTCCTTAACTGCCCAACATTCTGATCCATAGAGCATGGCCGGCCTTATGGCCATCCTATAGAATTTTCCTTTTAGTTTGAGTGACACCCGTCGATCACACAAAACTCCAGATGCACATCTCCATTTGTTCCAACCCGCTTGAATTCTCTGGATAACCTCCCTCTCAATCTCTCCACTCTCATGAATTATTGATCCTAAGTACCAAAAGTGGTTTTTGATGGGGACTTCTTGGTTATCAATCTTGACTGGTATTCTACTCCTACTCTCCTTGCTAAAATTACATTCCATATATTCTGTCTTAGTTCGACTAATTTTAAATCCTTCAAATTCTAATGCTTCTCTCCATAATTCTAGTTTTATGTTTACACCCTCTCTTGTCTCATCAAGTAAGACTATATCATCTGCAAATAACATGCACCAGGGAATCTCCTCGTGTAGATGTTTTGTTAGCTCATCCATAACCAATGTGAAAAGGTATGGACTCAATGCCGATCCTTGGTGCAATCCTATAGTGACGGGAAAATCACCAGTCACACCACTAGTGGTCTTAACATTTGTTACTGCTCCCTCATACATATCTTTAATTATGTCTATATATCCTTGCGAAACCCCTTTACCACCCATTATATGTTAGAAATAATTTGGATAATAGCAATTCTAGTAACTTTTTAACAGTTGAAATTCTGGAGCAGAATTGATAAGAAAAAATGAAAGACAATGGCACACTGGTGCCATGCAGTGACTTCTGACCCCATGGCACTCCTACATGGCTTGGTGACTGCTTTTATAACCAAGCCAGCACACTACAGCTGTTGGGTGGCCACCCCTCCCTGGGTTATAAAATTTCTGGGACTGTGGTTCTGTGGAAGTACCTGGGAGTTGGACAATAATAGTGTTGGTCATATATACCATGATACATATTGAATGATTAAAACAACTTGAGTTAAAAAAGGACAATTAATACCTAACTAGGAGATTCATCTCCAGACAGAACTTTCTAATGGTTTATTTGTTCATATCGGTTGAGATCTTTTGTTTCTCTGTCAATTGCATGTAGTATGTTTCTTGACAAGCCAGGTTAGGTGTCTTGTCCGTCACACCACCAGAATTCTTTAAAAAGAGTAACCACTACACCTCATTAGCATGTGGATATCTGTGCCAAGTTAAAAGAGATTGAACTGATTCATTTGTCTTTCGCTGACTGCTGTATCACACACAAAAGGAAGTAACATGAGTGTGAATAAGTTAGTGAATATTATTGTTGATACTGGAGTCATGATCTGGAGCATTATGTGGTTTCTGCCTTTCGAAACCCCATTCGTTGCTTTATGGAACCTTCTTTTTACTGACAAGGTTTACCTTTCACTTCTCAAAAATTCTAAAAATAGCAGCATGAGTCATGGTGGCTTGGCTACTGTTCTCTTTATAATACAAGTATGCTCTATACCATTGTGTGGCCTTTTGCCTTAGCTTACAAAAGTCTCATGGCTGTGATACTCTGATCAGTCTTTCTGGGCATATTTTTTTGTTACATGATAAGAGTTACTGATAATACATCTGAATTTGGGCTTCTCGATTGGAGTCAGCTGTAAAATAAAGAACAAAGAACAGGAGGAAGCTGGTGCATTTTCATTAATCAAAATATGCCTCCATACCTACAGGCTTGGGGGAAAAGATGCAAAACAACCAAGACTGACTGTGCTCGTTCTAAACCATTAATGAAATGCCTGATACCCCACTATCATGGGTACACTTTCTGATAAATTGTAATTGTTGATTGCCTATCTTTGCCATTGGATGAGGCCAGGATGAATTTTTTGGAGTGCTGCACCAAGTTAAATATGGTGTTAGTGGGAAATAAATTCCCCCAACAGGAGATGATTGCTGACTTCCAGAGAATGATCTAAGCTCTGCATGTAGAATTAGATATGCAATTAAATGGCAGTCATTTGAAAATGACCCCAACAAGTTTGTTCTAATAATTTTATACGAAACCTTAGTTGAGGTTGTTACAACCCAGGCCAATTCTTCCACAGGTCCTACTTTTTTTTCTATTGGACACCAGGTGCATATGCACGCATTGGTTTTTAGAGACATGCAGTAGCACTTTCCCATGTGGATAAATGCAGTAGCATTTTCCCAGCAGTACTGAGTGAAATAAACTTATATTTTCTGTTGGAATGGTAAAACACAATATCGTATTTGTTTCAAATAAGTAACATAGTTCTTGTCCCCAATTCCAAATGTAAGTTTCTTCATTGACATGAGTACTTGTTGGGCACATTCTTTGGAAAAATACTAAATAAAGCGGATACCACCTGCTGATTGTGTAAATATATGCCATTTCTAAATAACACAGATGCTCATTTTATGATAAGGTCATTCAGGAACAGCCTTAAGGCCGATATAATAGGTATTACTGTTGATATGAGATCAATATGATCCTCATTCACTTTTGCAGTGATTTATATCACACAGACATGCACTTTATGTAATATTTGGTGTATGTGACAAGATCTTTATTCGTGTCTCCAAAAATGCTTGTACTTTTCTTGTTCCATATTATATATCATTGTAACATTTTTATAGGTTTTGCAAGTGGTTGAAAATTTCTTAAAAAATATTCTAAATTTCTATCCGCATTTTACATTGTAAAAGATCCCAAGTTATTCAATAATTCATGCACAATTGAAGTTAAATCCAAAAGTTTTAATTAAGTAGGATGCTGGTCCTAAGCCCAGATAAAAAAGGATAAGGGCTTTGCGTTAGGTGCCAGCTAGCAAGTAAAATGTTTTTACCGAAGTTGAAGATGATTTCGTTATTTTCTATTTTTACTTACAAATGAATATGCATACGTATATTAATTTGGAAGTAAGAAAAGAAAATAATGAAAATCATCGTCAAAATTTTCACGTATGGCAGCCCTAACATGATATGAATTGCCACTGACATTCCCTCAAGCTAGGACGTCCTCCGTAAGCGAGGCACTGCATCAGATCCCGGGTGCAACAGAAAACAGGGAAGGTTAGATAGAGCGTTCTCCTGGAAGCGACACATTGCGTTGGATCCTGGGTGTAGTGGAAATGGGCAAGGGCTGCTAAAGTATTCCCTCGGAAGTGACGTGTTGCATCAAAATACAGGTGTAGGGGAAAGTAGTCATGGGTTCATGTCATGGGGGTCGAGAAGTGCGTGGGTAAATAGGCTAGTTCAAGAGTATAAGATTCTTATCGCCACATGGAATATAAGGACATTGACAGGTAAGAGTTTGGAGTTAGTAGATACGATGAGATATAGGAGAGTCAACATTACTTGTATCTAAGAAACCAAGTAGAAAGGGGCTAAAACTAGAGAAATCGATGAGTATAAGCTCTGATACGTAGGAAAGGATAATAATAGAAATAACGTAGAGATAGTGGTGGATAAAGAATTAAAGGATAAAGTTGTAGATGTTAAAAGAACTAGTGATAGAATTATAATAATAAAACTTGTTCTAGGAGAGGAGATCATAAATGTTATAAGTGCATATGCACTGCAAGTAGGGTTAGAAGATAGAATTAAGAGCCAGTTTTGGAAAGAAATGGAGGGAGTCATGCAAGAAATTCCCAACATGGAGGGGATATTTATAGGAGCAGACTTAAATGACCATGTAGGAAAGAAAAGGAAGGATATGATAGGATGCAAGGAGGGTATGGTATTGGGGAACGAAATGAGATGGGGAAAGCTATTCTTAAATTTTTGTTGGCATATAACCTAGCCCTTTAAGAAGAGGGATAAACACTTTATAACCTTTAAAAATGGACTCTATAAAAGCCAAATAGACTTTCTTTTTTCCGTAGGAATATTGAAAGATCAATTTGTTAGGATTGTAAGATGATACCCAATGAGAGTTTAACTTTACAACATAGGTTAATGGTTATGGATATCTATATTAAAAGATGGAAGAAAGGAAATGAACTTAATAGGTATCCAAAAACTAAGTGGCGGAACTTAAATGGGGAGGAAATAGCCTAATTCACAAATAAGTTGGTGGTTGAAGGAAACTGGAACACTGAAATAGAAGTAAACACCATGTGTATTAATTTGGCCGAGTTCATTAAGAAAATGACAAAAGATGTTATAGGAGTATTTAAAGGTGAAAGAAATTAGTAAAGAAAACTTGGTGGTAGAGTAAAACAGTGCAAAAAATTATTAAAGAAAAACGGGTGTGTTATAAAGCATGACAAAAGGTTAGAACTAATGAAAACTATGAACATTATAAGAATGCTAAAAAGGTTGCTAAAAGAATAGTAAGTGAGGCCAAACTCAAGGCATATGATGATCTTTATAATAGATTAGGATCAAGAGAAGGTGAAAAAGATGCATTTAAACTTACAAAAATAAGAGAACAGAAGGGTGAAGACTTAGACCACTTTAAGTGCATTAGAAATGATGATCAAAGGGTACTAGTCAAAGATGACGAGATCAAACAAAGGTGAGAAAGTTACTTTAAAAAATTGCTAAACAACAATTGCCCTGAGAATATAGGGATTGAAAGTATTGTAAACCTAAATAACATCAGACATTATGGATACGATCATAGGATTAAAATACGTGACATGAAAGAGGCCTTGAAAAAGATGAAATTAGGAGGGGCCTTGGGGTGCAATGGTATCCCGATAGAGGTTTAGAAGCATATGCGTGATACTGGAGTAGTTTGGTTGATAAAGTTGTTTAACAAGATTATAAAATCAAAGAAAATATCGGATGAATGGAGGAAGAGCTCTGTTGGACCAATTTATAAGAATAAATGAGATATACATAGTTGCACCAATTATCGGGGATTAAACTTATGAGTCACACAATGAAACATTTTAAAGGAGTGATTGAGAAGAGGCTACTATATGAGACAAGTATATCGGAGAACTAGTTTGGTTTATTGCTTGGGAGGTCTACCATGGAAGCTATTTTCTTATTAAGACAATTGATAGAGAAATATTGGGAGAGGAGGAAGGATCTCCACATGGTCTTAACGTTGGTTATGGATGAGTTAACAAAACATTTGCTTGAGGAGATTCTATGGTGCATGCTATTTGTAGATGATATAGTTTTAGTTGATGATATAAGGGAGGGTATAAACAACAGAGCTAGAGTTATGGAGAGAATTATTAGAACCTAAAGGATTTAAAATCAGTCGATCGAAGACAAAGTATATGGAATATAATTTTAGCAAGGAAAGGAGCGGAAGTGGAGCACCTGTAAAGATTGATAACCAAGAAGTCCCCGTAAAAGACCACTTTTGGTACTTAGGATTGATAATTCATGAGAGTGGAGAGATTGAGAGGGAGGTTACCCAGAGAATCCAAGCAGGTTGGATTAAATGGAGATGCACATATGGAATTTTGTGTGATAGGCGGGTACCACTCAAACTGAAAGGAAAATTCTATAGGATGACTATAAGGCTGGCCATGCTTTATGGATTAGAATGTTGGGCAGTCAAGGAACATCATGCTCAAAGGATGAGCATAGAGGAAATGAGGATGTTGAGATGGATCAGTGGCAAGATAAGAAATGATAGAATTAGGAATGAAAACATTAGAGGAAACTTAGGAGTAGCATCAATAGTGACAAGATGAGGGAGATTAGACTTAGATGGTTTGCACATGTCCAACAGAGACTGAAAATGGCACCGGTTAGAAGGAGTGAGGCAATGCAAATCGAAGGTTCTAAAAGGGTAAGGGGAAGGCCCAAAAGAACGTGGATAGAAGTGGAGAGAAAATATTTAAAAACTTTGGGACTAAATGAAGCCATGATACTTTGAGGGGAATGGAGGAAAGAGATTCATGTAGCCAACCGCTAATTGGGATAAGGTCTTGATGATGATGATTATGTTGTTCATAAATCTTATGAGAAATCCAGACATTTAAAATGATTTTGTAACAAGAAACTGGATCAAACCCTATTTTCCTGATCATTTGCATTTATCCAACATTCCATGTTTTTTTGCCATTTGCTTATTTGGAGATACATTGTAGGTAAGATTTATCAAAAGATAAAAGGAAAATTCATCATAGTTCTTCCCTACCTTTACCTGCCTATTTCCTTATTGTCTGAAACTGCCAATATGCCTGGCCAATTATTCTGCAATCTATATGCTATGACTATGCCTATGTTCATCTTTGAAACTTCTTCTCTATGTTAGATAAAGACACATGTGCATGTCCAAATTCAGTAGATATCTTCTCGTGACTTGTTGTCCAAATTTTAGAATTACGGGAATCTTATTGAATCTTTTTTATTAGCTAATTTATTTTATCTTAGTGATCAAATTTGTTAGACATTTGGTTCTCATGGTTTGGTGATCCATGCTTCCTGGTGTGTCTTCCATGTAAACCTGGCATGGGCTAGGATTCAATACTTGGTTTGCATGATTGATTTGGCGTTTTTAGTTAAAATCACTGGTTTCTTCTTTCCATTCTCTTCCGTTTGATCTTTGGGCTGGTTGATTTTAGTTTTTCAGAGTATTTAGACTAGGAGTGGAGCAAAAGAAAAATGGCTTTTGGTATCTGCTTGTTTCCAACTTGTTTTCTAAATGGAGGCTGAAAATAAAGTGGATGCTTCTCATAGTGATTACTAAATCAGGATTTTTTTGCAGGGTTCAAATTTACTAGTCATTTGGGATTGGCAAACAGTAGTACTTAGTCATTTGGAACTGCCTCTCACAGTAATTGCTATTTGCTAATCAAGAAGTTATTGCATATTGGTCTAAAGAGAACTTATTCATGATTTGATACACTATTGTCTCGAGTACGAGTCCCTAATTGTCTTCAAGATGATAGAAATTGTGATGGCTATATATCTTGAGATGCTTTTCCTTACCTCTTCTTTGTGACTGGAACCTCATATTTATCAGCTGGGCTTTGTAATACTTCTAATATGCATCCTATGAATAATTCAGATACATCCAAGAAAATTATTCCAAAATTCGTGATGTTGAAAGAGAGCTAGCAAGTCTTACGTTTGAGTTGAAACTCACAGCAGGACCCAAAAAAGCAGGTTGTTTAACTTTTCATGCTATTTAATTTTTTTTTATTCTAATTCATAATCCTTTCTCTTTTGACTGTGCTGATACATTTCCTCTGGAATTTCTTGTCATTGTATAATTCTTCTCATTTATTCTGTGCATGTATGATAAGCACTTGAGCACTTGCGGAAAAAGATAGAATTATCAACTGAGAGAATTCGTGTTGCCAAGCTGAAGGAGGACCAAGCACAGAAGGTTTGTTCTGCTGGCTCTTCTAGAGTTAAATACACAACTCTGTTGCAGGAGTTATATGTTTCATTGGGCATCTGTAGCAGTGTTGACCTAACTCTTTTTCTCCCTCCTGCAATCTTTGTGAAAACTTTGGTTGATTCTTTCTTCTCCTAAAGCTCCTTTCCAGCATTCCTGGATGTCATCCTCCCTCCCCTTCAGTCTATCCTATAGGATGTGAAGTTTCTAGAGATTACATACAAAGCCTTAGTTGTGAGCCAAGTTGTAGAGGATTTATTCATTTGGTCACCTAAGTTCATCTGTTGCCATAGTTTGCACAATATACTGCATCATTATTGCGAGCATGCAACCTCTACTAAAACCAACTTCATTCAAATTCCTACTTTGTATTGTCACTTCTTCTTAGTTCTTGTTCTTGTTCAAAAAGTTGACTTTTGCTCTAAGTATTCATTCTAATCCCTTGACACCACAGGTTTTACACAACAATATAATACCAATTTTAAAAATGTTAGGATCCTTGTTTTTAAAACTTTGATTTTTAAAAATCGACTAAAAACAAAAACTCGAATTAAAAAGTGTTTGTTTCAAAATTCTGTGAGTCATACAACTACAAAATCACAGATTTTGACAATGAAATGATATTCTCAATTCTACCGAAAATCCGACAATCTCCTTTGTATTTTGGACCATCGCATATGACACATACGATACAACATCACTTGATAAATACAATAACATAATATGACACCTAGGAGACTCAATCTGTCCATGCACAACCATCACATCCAACATAAATATATCCATACATCTAAGTCACATTGTGGTGGAGTGAAACAGTGCAAAGGAAACATGGTGGTGGAGTGAAACAGTGCAAAAAGTTATTAAAGAAAAATGAATGTGTTTTAAAGCATGGCAGAAGATTAGAAATAATGAAAACTATGAACAATATAAGAATGCTAAAAACGTTGCTAAGAGAATAGTAAGTGAGGCTAAATTTAAAGCATATGATGAGCTCTATAATAGACTAGGAACAAGAGAAGGTGAGAAAGATGTGTTTAAACTTGCAAAAGTAAGAGAATAGAAGGGTAAGGACTTAGATCATTTTAGGTGTATTAGAAGCGATGATCAAAGGGTATTAATCAAAGATGATGAGATCAAACAAAGGTGAGAAACATACTTTCAAAAATTGTTAAATGACAATGGCTCTGAGAATATAGGGATTGAAAATGCTATAAATCTAAATAACATTGGATATTATAGATATGAACGTAGGACTAGAATGCCTAAAGTAAAAGAGGCCTTGAAAAAGATGAAATCAGATAGTATAACAATAGAGGTTTGGAAGCATATAAGAGATATTGAGGTAGTTTGGTTGATCAAGTTGTTTAACAAGATTATAAAAGCAAATAAAATGCCCGATGAGTGGAAGAAAAGCTCGATTGTACCAATCTATAAGAATAAAGGAGACATTCAGAGCTGCACTAATTATCGAGGGATCAAACTTATGAGCCACACAATGAAACTTTTTGAAAGAGTGATTGAGAAGAGGCTACGACATGAAACAAGTGTATCGGAGAATCAATTTGGTTTCATGCCTGGGAGGTCGACCATGGAAGCTATTTTCTTACTAAAACAATTAGTAGAGAAATATAGGGAGAGGAGGAAAGACCTTCACATGGTCTTTATCGACTTAGAGAAAGCTTATGATAGAGTCCTTAGAGAGTTAATATGGAGGGTGTTGGGTAGTAAAGGGGTTTTTCAGGGGTATATAGATATAATTAAAGATATGTATGAGGGAGCGGTAACAAATGTTCAGATCACTAGTGACATGACTGGTGATTTTCCTGTCACTGTAGGATTGCATCAAGGATTGGCATTGAGTCTATACCTTTTCACCTTAGTTATGGATGAATTAACAAAACATCTGCACGAGGAGATTCCCTGGTGCATGCTATTTGCAGATGATATAGTCCTACTTGATGAGACAAGGGAGGGTGTAAACATAAAGCTAGAGTTATGGAGAGAAGCATTAGAATCTGAAGGATTTAAAATTAGCCGAAGTAAGACAGAATATATGGAATGTAATTTTAGCAAGGGAGTAGGAGTGGAACACCAGTCAAGATTGATAACCAAGAAGTCCCGGTGAAAGACCACTTTCGGTACTTAGGATCATTGATTCATGAGTAGAGAGATTGAGAGGGAGGTTACCTGGAGAATCTAAGCGGGTTGGAACAAATGGAGATGTGCATCTGGAGTTTTATGTGATTGACGGGTGCCACTCAAACTAAAAGGAAAATTCTATAGGATGACTATAAGGCTAGTCATGCTCTATGGATTAGAGTGTTGGGCAGTTAAGGAACATCATACTCATAGGATGAGCGTCGCAGAAATGAGGATGTTGAGATGGATGAGTGGTAAGACAAGAAAGGATAGAATTAAAAATGAAAATATTAGAGGAAATTTAGTGGTAGTACCAATAGGTAACAAGATGAGGGTTATGTAGTCGCAGGTGCAAGGCGCACCCAGGCGCAAGTGGTGCGCTTGGAGCCTGGGGCGCTCCTAGGTGCACGCCTGAAACATGAGGCGCAAAATTATATTTTTCAAAATTTTCAAATTTTTATTTTCGGAAAAAATGAAAAAAATAACACTAAAATACAAAAAAAGCATGAAAAATGCATCATACATGAAGATACAAGTATGGGTAAGCTATATATGTGGATAAGAATAGGTATTAACTAATAAATATAAAAAAAAAGCAATTTTTTTTTTCTAATTTTCGTAACTTTTATTTTCGGAAAAATTAAAAAAATAACCCTAAATTACAAAAAAAAAAAAGATGAAAAAATTATCACACATGAAGACACAGGCATGGGAAAGCTATATATGTGGATAGAAATATGTTTCAATGAAGAGATATGAAAAAACGAAGACTTTTTTATATTTTCGTAACTGATTTTTTCGGAAAAACACTAAAAAACCTAAAAACAAACTCAAATCTAGAGCAAAGAAGTATAAAACTCAAATGGAATGTTTTCTTATGCATATAGAACTTTAGCCCATCAAGATCTATGGAAAATAGTTAACAAAAAACAAAAAAATTGAAAAAACAGTACTAGTTTTTACTTTTTTTACAGAAACTGTAAACAAATGCTAAAATTTATAAATCCATACCTTTTGTTACTTAGATCTGTGAAAGATCGAAGAGGAATGGTCGTTTTCACCTTCTCAGTAGGTTGGAAGATTGAAATTAGGGTTGGAAGGTGAAAAACGACAAAAAAAAGAGAGGTTTATACGTTCCAGGGTAAGTGGTGCGCCTGGAGTCGGGGGCGCGCCTTTTAGGAGCGCCTAGGCGCACCCAGGTGCACCCAAGCGCGCGCCTAGGTGACTGCGCCTCTTTTCCTCTATGCCTTGCACATCCCAGGCGCATACCTGTTGACTTGTGCCTAGGCACACCTTGGGGTGCCTCTAATTATATAGGATGAGGGAGACTAGACTTAGATGGTTTGGATATGTTCAAAAGAGACCAACAACGGCACTGGTTAGAAGGAGTGAGGCAATACAAGTAGGAGGTTCTAAAAGGACAAGGGAAAGGCCCAAAAGAATGTGGATAGAAGTGGTGAGGAAAGATTTAAAAACTTTGTGACTAAATGAAGCCATTGTATTTAATAGAGTGGAATGGAGGAATAAGATTCATGTGGCCGACCCCTCATTGGGATAAGGTCTTG
Organism: Warburgia ugandensis; assembly: GCA_035236585.1. NCBI lineage: Eukaryota > Viridiplantae > Streptophyta > Magnoliopsida > Canellales > Canellaceae > Warburgia > Warburgia ugandensis. The sequence continues at coordinate 30,244,382 of CP141139.1, read as the reverse complement.
ATGATAATGATGATGATGATGATCCAAGTCACATTGTAAATCATACCAATGTATAGTCCATAAATAATAACCGAGGTAAGGTCTTGAACAAACCTTATCATTTCTAAAATGTCCTCTATGCATAGCTAGAGGCTACCATCACCCTTGCATGCTTTGTCAACATGTCAAACTTGCCGCCTCTCTCCGTATCTGAGGCATTGCAAACGGAAGCAATGCCTTAGCAAGCAATTACTTGTGTAGGTGACCATATTTAATATCAAATACAGAATAGGTAGTGTGACGTATAAAGATCAAGGTTTCTGATATAACTCATGGATATGAAGCATTCATATAAAAAAAGCTAAATCATCAGATATCAAGGATAAAACGACGCATGAATAATAAGTCAGAATAAAATACAATAACCGATGAAGATATGATTTTGCACATAAAATGTAGAGGTATCATAACCAAATACCATGGCATGCATAACATAGATAATGCGTGCTTATGAAATTGATAGAGTCAAATACAATCAAATACATCATATCAAGGCGTGAATGCGTATCATGAATCACAGAGCATGTAAGCCAACAATGTCCCTTGAGTGTCCCACCTCACTCATATCTGGTTATGAGTACTCATACGAACTTCTGAGTTCCTTACCTATAGCTCGCCCACATCTGGCCACCCACATAGGCTTTCACCTTGAGGATGCTTCGTCACGCTGTGGGTGCATTTGGGTATAACCATCTTGATATGTCTGTAACTACATATACACACAGAATGAGTGCATGGATTGCTATGCTGTAGTGGCAACCACTCCGGGGTATAAACCACTGCCGCTCACTGTTGATATCAAAATGAGAGACTAGTGTCCGCCATGCATGGGGGCTGGTCGGACGTATGTGGGTGGCCTGCCTAAGACTATTACAAATTGCACGTAGTTGCCTAATATCAGGGTGGTGTCTATAATCTATAAACTCAAAGGGCGGGTGGCCAACCCTATGACCCTCCTAGCATAGCATCCACCGAGTATAAACATCCGTCATAAATTAGCAAAAACATAAAACCATGTATCATAAATCCATGCATAATAATTCTCGATAAAATCAAGTCGATAAGGTATTTTAATGTATCAATAATCATGCATTGGAAATCCGCGTATAATATTAGCAAATAATCCAATCGATGAAGCATATAATGTATCAAGAATGGTGCATGAATCATGTAAAACGAGAAAGTAGTATAAGCATCGGCAACACATGCTAAATGATAATCTCAAGGAAGTCATAGGGTTGGTTTACATATCCATGCATCAAACTGTTCATGTGAATAAAGTCGTCTAGTAAATAATCATGATTTGTAAAATCATAAGAATACTAAATGAAGTCACCTACCTCAGACGAAGAACCACTCGTTTGTACATCTCAAATCAGTCGAACTCCAAATCTAGCTTAGTTCGTCACAGCCCCATCTCCTGGATACACATCACATCCATGTCTCACTTAGAATTCAAATTATTTGAGTTGGATTCTTAATTACAACGACATTATATTTTCATATCTCAATATATCGTGTTTAAGACAATCCAATGGTTTCCAGCCATGGAATCTCAAGGTGGTGCCCGCCCTAATTGGCTAATAATTCAAATCACACTGAATCGGACCCACTTATAATCCTCTAGTTCCTCTTCTTAATTATGTCATTATGCATTACAGGACTATCATGCTCAAATCACGTCAATCTTAGGTAATTTATCATTTAATCAACTAATTTGGCATTATTTCATGCTATTTATGCTCAATTTTATCTTACCATGTACAAGTCAATCTGAATAACATTCGACTATCTGCTTGGCCTGATCATCCACCGATCGCTTTAATTGTGCCCGATCTCAGATATCTATGCTGATCTAGTTACAATTCTCAACCTGATTGTCCCAAAATGAATAACAATTTAGTAATTCCAGCTAAGTAATCCAATTAAGTAATTTGAACAGTATGAATCATAGAATTTGATCCAATTTCATACTTGGATCCTTAGTTGATCTCTGCCGTTGATCAAGATCGGCTAATTCATCTCCAAAAATGCTTCAAATCCAAAATATCTTATATGAATATTGATCTCCACTTCATGAGGATTATAATGGATTATTTAGATCAGAAAATAAAGTCAAATTATCATAGATTAGACGATTTGACATTCCATCAAAGGTCTGATCAAATCGACGGTTGTATCTTCCTAGATCAATGAATAAGAAGATGTGTATTGTTTGTAGCGTTGCAAGGGTAGCGGGGGTTATCTCGGATCTTTGAGATCCTTCTTGGATTGGCTAGAATAGATGATCGAAGTTCAAGGGTTGAATAGGGTCTATTGAGTCAACTCAGCTCTTGAAAACGAGTCAGGAGCAAGTTGACTTGGCGAGTTGACTCAGCTCTAACTTGCCATAAATAAGGAAAAACAGGGGGAGGCCAACGGTGACTGTTCATGCCTGAGCCTGGTAGATGAGGGAAAACGTGGAGGGGAAAGGGGAAACCAACGCTCGTCGGCTTGTTCTATGGCCAGGCTGTGCTGATGGAAGGGGAAGGCAAGATCGGGGGGAAAGAAATACCAGATCGTGAGGGGAAAAGGGTGGGACGCTGAATGGCTGGCGGTCCCTACCATGCCAGGGAAGATAGGTGGGGGGTTGGGGGGGTGGTTTCTGCAATGGCCATTGCTCATCACCGTCTGTAAGCCTTTGGTGAAAGAGAGATAGGAACGGTGATGATCATTGGTGCCAAGGAACAATACCTTGCTTTAACTGGGGTGATTGGAGATCTCTGCCCATTGCTGATGAAACCCGACAAGGGTTTTTTGTGTAGGTGGTGTGACGTGTCGGAAATGGAAAATCTGCTTAGGAAGAAGGGGTAATCCAAGGTGGGGGCACAAGAGGAATTTGCTTGCTGGTGCTGAAAAAAATCTAATAGGGGCGGGGCTGCACGGTGGACCTAGGGCGAGGAAGATCGGACGGTCGGTGGTGTGGGTTGCTAAGGTTTTCTCTTCCCAGCGTTCCCCCTTGTCTAGTTCTGTTTTCATACTCTGCATCCCACAAACAGACAAAACAGGGGTGCCATTATCAATTTCAGCTCTCTTTAATTTAGTAAAACTTTTGGATTTTTCAGTCCCCATCTTCATTTTGTGCAAAATTAGTGTCGTTGGAATTGTATCAACGCTTCCAAATTTGATAGTTCCAAGTCTAAATTCTGAGTTTTCAAATAGGTGACTTTCATGAAACTCAATTTTTATAGAATTCAATTCCTAATTTTTAATTCAATTAATATATAATATAATTAACAAAAATTGACCCAAAATTGAGGGTCATTACAAATCCCCATGTTACATACTTCGCGAAACTTGTGGAGACTTAGAAATTCAAAAACATAGTATCAGTGCTCCTGTTACTTTATAATTGACTTGGGTCAAACATACAGAGAGAACCACAGCAATACATCATGGATTTCTAGTGGCGCATATTTATGAATATCTCTCAAAAGAAAAAAAAGTAGATCCAACAATTGTTAATGTTCAAACTCCCATATTATAGAGTTAGCAAACAAGTCGTCTACATGCTAGGAGAAAATACATAACAAAAAAGAGAGGAGTGACTGGATGATATGAATTTATTTTGTTAAGATACATGGAAAGTAGGAAGCAGACTTTTTTGGAGTGGTTTGTGGGGTGGACTTTACTAAATACAATTAAGGAATTGACGTCTACACGACATATAGTCAGTAATTTTGTGGCTGTGTCTTCTTTGATTGAGGGGAGCATTAGCGGAATAGTAAAGTTGTCGTCGTGTGACCTTAAGGTCATGGGTTCAAGGCATGGAAACAGCCTCTTGCAAAAATGCAAGGTAAGGCTACGTATTATAGACCCTTGTGGTCCACCCCTTCCCCAGAGCCCACATACATGGGAGTTTCGTGCACCGGGGCAGCCCTTGTCTTCATTGCTTGCTATTTACTACTGTATATGGTGGTATTAGCTTGCCCAGCCAGTGTCCCTAACATTACATGCACAAAAATACCCTAACCATCACTTTGGAACAGTACTGAATAATTTAAGATATTTTCTTTAATATTTAGGACCTTAAATGGGCCTTGGACATGACCGCAGATCATGGAGTTATGTCCAAAACTGATCTGACTAAAAAAATTGGATCATAAGATTCATCTATGTCCTTTATTAATCGGATCAGATGTTTTGGGTTCTTCAGACTGGGAAGAATCAACAACCATTGACAGGCCTAGATTATGACATTTGAAGAAGTTTTTTCTCTGCACACATTGCCTGTGACATAAGAGAATGCATCTCCATCTACTTAAGTTGCATCGCCCTCCTAGCTGCCAGTGCTTGATTCATACCATGATTCCATTGACTGATGGTAGAGCCATTTGAGAATTACTGCTGTTGATAACACAGAAATGGGATTCTAGTGGGTAATGTGTGTGAATGCAGTTTGGTCTGCAAACTGAAAGAAATGCCTGATTAAACATTTGTCAAATACAAGACATGGTTAGGACTTAGGATCAAGATTGCTACAATGAGAAAGATTATATTTAGATATGAGAATTATCTGATTGCTGAACCAACTAGATGCCAGAAACACTTACATATGGGTGGCTGAGGGCAGAAATTTACGGGGAGCAACATGAAGGGTTTGAATGGCAAACAAGAATGTTAAATGCTTGCAACCTAAGAAACTCACTGTACAGTTTAAAGCAGACACCTCTAGTTTGGCTGGGAATATTTATTGATCCCTACAAGAGAAAAGACCATAGTCAAGCACATTTGATAATTCCCTCTTTAAAAAACAGAAATGTTGGTATAGTTATCATACTCATACAAGTCTATGTTAGTGCAATTATTGTAAGTGGGACGAGACTAATTATTAAATGGTGAAAAGTAATCTCAAGAAAGATGTGATGACGACTTTCTTCCTTGCTGTGAAATGGCTTGAAGGAAATATTAAACTTGAAACGAGTTAGAACATCAGCTGCACCAGTACAAAATTAGGAAAGGAGGTGAAGAAACCAGCACTAGACTACAGCTTGGTTGGTGCACTCCAATAATGCACGTTCACACCTAATATCACCTACTTAGTAAATCAGGTTCCCATATCTGAATAAGTCCTAAACTATGTAGTTACAGGTGCGACTAGTCGCTAGGCACTAGAAGGCACATGGGGTGCGACTCGACTAGGGGTAGTCGCAAGGGTGAAAAGTTACAGTGCGACTAGTTGTGGCTGGCATGCTTGGCGACCTTTGCACCCCTGATTCCAGATGCCAGATCAATCTGCAATCATCGGTCGTCAATTTTACTTCGTCAAAGATGGGAACAGGTAAGAGGGGAGTAGGAGGGGAAAGGGAAATGCAGATTTTGCTGGATAACTCAATATTTTTGTGCGTCAATCGTCTAATCCCTCAACCGGACTGTCGACCATCTATTCTCTGCCATTTCCACTAGTGAAAATGGTCGTGACGAGGGGGTGGAGCATCAGTTTCTTGTCAGTTTTTCTTCCCTCTCTCTTCCCTTCCTCCTTCCTCTTTTTCTTCTTCTTCCTCTCTCTCTCTCTCTCTCTCTCTCTCTCTGGTTTTTCTCATTTCCTTCGTCAGATCTGAGTTGTATCTGTTTTATTTTTACGAAGGGGGTGCCATTATCAATTCTGGCCCCTCCCTTTATAAAAAAGATCTAACTTATATTATATTATATATATATATATATATATTATACAAGTTAATATATATTTAAATTTTAAATTTTGCTCCTGGGAAATAAGTCACGTGACTAGTTGCGCCTAGTCCCTCCAGGTGCAAGTCGCACCCCTTGAGCCTGGGCGCGCCTTGTGCCTGTCAATACATAGGTCTCGAAGACCATATGCTAGTTGCTAAAAGAATCATACATGCATACGAGGAATTGTTGGACATTTCTTGTATTTTTAACACTCATTGACAAAATTGTCTTGAAAGGGTACATGATACAGGTTGCCTAGGAGATTCACACACTAGAAGGTGAGTGTCTGGCTCCCGTTTGTTAACTAGTGACTGCTTGATGTCAGAGTAGCAAGGAAGGATCCACATTTGCTAAATCTAATACAGAGGCTGAGTACAGAGTTAAGACTAGAGCGATAAGCAAAATCACACGGAAAACATCTGAGATCAGTTCTTCATAGATTGTCAGTTTCTTGTTTGCGCTAATATATAACATGGACATTGGCTACCTGTTTACTAGAGAAATAGTATAAGAGTTCTGTGCGAGCACATTCTCAAAGTGTGTGTGGAGAAGTACATGCCACCCTGGACCTTTTTTTTGGAAGATCCATGCTTTTCATCACATTCAGCGTACAAACATTAGGTAACCCATGAGAAATCAATTCATTCAAATAATGGTATGAGGAGATGCTCAAAGGGTGCATGGAGAAGTCCATGCCACCCCAGAGCACTTTTTTGGTAGATCCAAGCCTTCTATTGCATCTTGGATATTTTAACTAATTTTAGAAAACCGATGGTCATAATCTTCAACTCCAAGAAACATTGGCTGAAGGCATCCAATGGGAATGAAATTTGGTATGTAGCTTTTATAATCCATTATGAAGATGATGAATGTCTTAGATCTATAAAAACCTATCAATTTGCAGGATAAAAAGGGTGCAGGCACTTCTCCACATACTTTTGAGTGTCTGTCCTCCTACTGGGACTGAGAGCATGAAAATAGAGATGATGCTTATGGTCTTACTGATCAAGATTAAAGGAACATGTTCACAAAGGGATTATTTGTAGAACAATATATGAGCTTTGTTGTGAAGATGTGATGTTCTGAGAAATATTTCAACTTGGGAGAGATGATTATAGTTCAAAGTTTCTACATGATGGTTTCATGTGCAGAAGCTGAGAAATTACGGCAGGGACAAGTAACCTCCTGCTTCATGGTGATCCAGCTGTTTCATTTTCTTGGTCGCATCAGAGATAGCCCATGCCTTGAAATTCTTCTTCATTGGATGGTCCCAGCTCTTCCTGTTTTAAGGTGTACAATGAATGGATCAGAAAGTTAGAAATTGAAGGAAATAAGAACTTGAGAAAATGAGAGGATTAGGATTGTCTAGTGCATGAGATTTTCAAGACATAGCATATCAAAGTGGGGCCAATAGATGAATGGTTTGGATCATTAAAAATCTGGACACTGCTTTTACTTGTACCTTGTGGTGTATACCCTTGGATTTACATGCATGATAATTATATGATTTTTCTACAATAAAATAGAATCTAATACTTCCATTCACTTTCTTAGGCAGGGTTGTAAGTAGTATCTATCACTTCTAAGTTTATAGATTAGGAGTTAATGAAAATCTAGATGCGTGATGGAAGACATTGTCTTCCTAAGTTGACTCAACACTGATGTAGAATTTGGAAGAAATAGGAAGGCATCATTAGAGTGGTGGCGCCGTAGTTATTTGTTGTCAGCTGTTATTCTGTGTTTGTCATCTATATTGTTTGCAATTCTTACATTGCATCTCCTCCTTGGGAGCTTAGCTATTCATCTTCACATTATCTCACCTACGTTCTTCTTTTTGCTCAAACTCTTCATGCATTTCATGTATATTAAGGGTTCCGTAAGCAGTAGAGTTTGAAGTTGTTGTTTCTGAATATGAAGTTGTTGTATATGAATATGAAAATGGAGGACATATTCTGACTTTTGCTTAATGTCTGGTAAAATTGAAGAGAAAATTGGTCTCAAGCTTGTAATATCACATTCAGTTCCTTCTACTTCCTCTACATTTTATGCCTTGCATAGTTTTCAATTTATGGTGAATCTTAATGGATAAGCTACTAATAATTTCAGGCTCTGGAAGCAGCCTCAAAAGTTGTCAGGGACGAGGAAGAAATCAAGCAAAAGCTCTGTGATGATCTAAACCGGCTGGTACATGTCTATTTGTTTCTCAGAATGTAGGTCCTGTCTTTCTTGTGTATCGTGATGCCTAAATCTTGTTGTCTTTATTGCCTAGTAGGTTCAAGAAAGCACGAGCACTCAATTTTCAAGATTGGAGGAACTGAAAAGGCGACTTGAAGCCTTGAATCCAAGCAGAGGTTCTACATGTGATGTTCCCCTACAAGAGGTGCTTCAAATTTCCCATATGACCTTGTTACATATCTACCGTTCTGCCTTTTGGCTAAGTTAAACATATTGCATAACTTGTTGGTGTTGAATGACGTGATGTTGGCTTTATTTTCTGCATTAGGCTGCGAAATCAGTGCAACAAGCACAGAGCGGTACACTGGCCCCAACCACTGATTCCAAGCCGCCTACATCTGACTCCGTTGGTCAGTTACCTGAAAGTACACACCTTCCTGGAACCAATGTCAATGCGTCTGCTGTAAATGGTCACAATCCAGTGCCACCTTCTGGTGGTGAAGGAAGGGGAAAGAAACGAAGTGCATATACAGGACGAGGGAGGGGAAACATGGTTCTGCCTAAAGGAAGAGGTTCTTCAGAACCGGGTTGGACTGGAGCTGGGTTTGATGTGGACAGCAGGAAATAAGGTACGGATCACCTCAAAACTTGCATGTGCTGCTGAACGCTTGTCTTCATTCCTAGTAGGCTCCAGTGTCCAAGCATCCATCTTCTACCTCCTATAGTCAGTACGTCTCCCAATGCTATCATTCTTTTATATGCTACTGTTCAGGTAAAAGGATAATCTGATCCCTATCTGCTTCTTTCCTGCTTCATAGATCTTCCAACTTTACAGTTGTGTTTTACCATTTTCACATTTATAAAGTGCAAAGTTTCCTCCATAGTTTGGAGACCTTAGTAGCACGCAAACTACAATTATGCTTTGTCACGGGATCATAAATGTATGGGCCCCAGGAAGATCAAGAAAGTCGGGGAAGTCAAAGTCTTTATTGAACTTTTGATCAAGCTGCAGCTGGGTTTAGGTTACGTTTTGTTCGTGATCCAAAGGATGACATTTATGAACCCCCTAAGAATTAGGTTAAGAAAGCAGAGTTCACTTTGATGCTGTAGTTGTAGGATTATGTTGCATGTAGTTTTCTTTTTTCACTGAGATTGGGTTGGTGTGAAGTGTACGTTACTCTATTGCGTTGGATTGTATTCCCCCATAATAATTTTGTTTGAAAAAGCCACACCCCCAGTTGCCCTTATGATTATGACGGGCAAAAAAGTCTCTTTATAGTTTTTTCTTTACAGAACAGTATTCTTTAAATGCACCAAACTACATGATTGTTTATGAATAGTTATTCCGTTGCTCCTTGTCATACTAATGAATTAATGACTCTTTACTATAAGCTTATACTAGTTGCCATAGCACATCATTTTTTTATTTTAAAATGCAAACATTAGAATAATGTGCAAAAAATCTATAAGTTTTCAGCTTGAGCACCTTCCCCAGGGCAACGAGCGTCTCTGATGTGTGAGAGAGAGAGAGAATTGCGGGAGGATCAATGGCAAAGAATATTGAAGAGACAGATTCCTCCATTTTACGGAGCGTTCTCAAATCAAAATTTAGTTCCTCTAGTATTTTGAATTTACAAGATTTCCCATCAAAATTTTCTAGTGAGTGTTCGAATAATATCCTACTTGTTTAATCCCTGGCTTTTTGGCTATCATGGTATTCTCTTTGTATATCTAGGGAAAGAGACACGCGGCGAAGTGTTTACAAGCACAAAGAAAAAAAATAATATAACAAACAAAAAGAAAGATTAAAATGAAGAAATAGACATGGAATAAAAGATCAAAACTAACAAAATTCCTACTATTTATTGCAACGGTCCCTGTTGGATTTGTCTGTCTTCTTCTTCTTAGTTTTTTCTTAAGAATTTTACTTGATTTGGGATTCTCTTTTAATATAATGGTTTTTAGTTAAGTAACTTTCTTTAGAAGTAGGAGGAATGAAAATGATAGAGAAATAAAATGTATTCACCACCCTTAATAATAGGGAATGAGAATTAAGAAGTGGTTATTTAGTAGTTACCAAACAGAAAGAAACGTGCATCCATATCTTTATGGAACGTGCAGTTACTATTGTAAGATAAAATAGACAGAGAAAAGGGCGGATATTAAAAGATAACTAAAATAAACTAAACTAGAATAAAGAGTAAGAAAAACTTAAGACGTGAAAGTATATGGAGTTACTATTCATTTAACTTGCTTAACTAATAGGAAGCTTTTATTATCTGATTCTTGTTGATTCAAGGTCATATTGCTCAGGGGCAAAGGAATGACCATTAAACAGCTGAAATCACGGTTGCTCATAATTTCAAGTGTTTTTTGCAGGTACAAGTAGCAGATGATATTTGATTGCCTGGGAAAAAGTAGAAAAGGTTAAAAAGTTTAAAAGGAAATGGTAGTTAGAAACTTTCAATCAAATGTCCTTGCTCCTAGTACCTGTAAGAAACAGCTGAAATTATTGTTCAAAACTAGTCAATTATAGACAGTCGAGTTTATTCTAGTTTTTAGTATAACAAAGAGAGAGTGGGTTCCTTTAATGCGTTAAATTTTAACTTTACCTGAAAGCCTGATTGCCTCGAGGCTACTCGGTTAATTTCCAAGATCCATAGCAGTGATGAAACATTCACTAGAGTATGGCAATATCCTCCTAAATAGAAGTAACGAGGAAAATGTTTTCGGTGATCCGAACCGTTCACTATGTAACCTTGTCTTCGATTGCAATTCCTTGAAAAATCTCATCTATTAGATGATCCCATCTTTCAATGTCCAAATTAACCATTCATTTTCAATGAGAAAAATTTGAATACTAAAAGCACTTTATTTATAGCGGCGTCCTAGGCATATTTGTTCCTGCAAGGGAATGAGAATCTGAACAATTTAGATTACCTGAGAGCGAACTGTTGTCTCTGCTTCTAGTCATCTAATCCAAGTAGTTTTCTCTCTCTCTTTCCATAATGACCATCCAGAGATCATTATCAGTTGATCTGAATCGTTCATTTTCTGGCTCTAAGGTACAAAAGCTATACCTTAAAGATCATATGCATTAAATAGTTTCAGATTTTCTATTTCCTCATTATAAAATGGATTGCAAACAAAGAATATTTAAAAGACTAAATCATCCGAATTACCTATCTACGGTAAAGGTAGAGGATGAACAGCTTATATCACCTAATACATGACAATCTATTTTGCTTTTAACTGGAGTCACACCTTATTCCATTCGTGGCTTCGCTGCCTGCAAATCTAAGACACAAACAAGGGAGACAGAGAGATGATTTCTGCAGCTTTAATTTCTTTTTATCTTTTTATTATGCCAGATGAATGACTTCTGTTCGTGCGCATATCATTTTCCTACATATAGATTATCCTATACTTGTATACCAAAAAATTATTCTATGATTGGAGATTCTGGGATCTAGGATCTTTCCTCTTAATTTTAATTTTTTTGGGTCTGAATGGTGAACAAATTTGATTAGAGAAAAAGAAAACTCATGGCCAGGCGATCTTGTTATTGCCACCAGCTTGATGACTTGGATCACAAAATTGCGTGTCGCATGGAGGCTGTGAATGAGCACGGCAAAGTACCTGGAAGTGAAAAGCGAGAAGAAAGACTTGTATGCACATAAAGGGCAGCCGGGTGCATGAAGCTCTCGCTTCTACGGAGTCTGGGAAAGGGGTAGACTGCAAGGGCCTAAAGTGCACAACCTTATCTTCTATTTTGCAAGAGGCTGTTTCTACGCCTTGAACTCATGACCTCAAGGTCACCCAGCGACAACTTGTTTGCACATGTAAGAACCAAATATTAGACGCAATGCGTGCTGATACCAACATTGATTTTCTCTCGAGGCGGAGCTTCTGTTAGAAACTTATTTTCTAATGGTTCCCAAAACTATGTTTTCGGAAGCTGTTTGTTGCCATTTTCTCACTTTCTAGAGATGGTTTAGTTGTAGTTGACCCTATTCCTTGTGTTTTTGTTTTTGGCTTGTTATCCTCAAGCCCCAGTCCTGTCACGCAGTGTACCACTGTACACGCATTCCTGTTCATCTTTAAATAAATGGTACTAAGATGGAAGCGCAGATTTTCACTTGGAAAACATGGATGACCGGAAGTATAAAGCCGGTCTTATCACTCCCATTCTTTTCTTATTTTCCAATCATCGGGCCATCTCGACAACCGCCTTACAAATTGCTAGATGCAATTCCAAATCTGGCGCATCTCATCCATTGTATGGCTTACCCAGTAGTTGATTTCGATTAATTGAAACAGTGGCCCCACGTACTTTTCTTGACTATCCAAAAGTAATTACTTTAGAAAAACTGAAATTTTAGGAATAAAAGAAAGAAATTAAAACATAAATTTCTACAGGCTAAGACGCCGAATTCAGTCATCAAAATATCATATGCATATTAAAATAGAATGCACATAGTCGATATTTGGTCAACATATTTAAAATTTTGAAGAACTACTAAAAAGACACGCAAAATATAGGACAAGAAAAGGATACTAACGGAAACAAAAACGAGCGCCCATTTTTGAGGAGTAAAAAGTCTAAGTGTGCACTTCTAACTTAGCACAAACAAGCTTGCGTTACGCATTCAATGTAATTTATTTTGACTGCCTAAATTTGACGGATGCCAACTCATCCATATCATTACGATGACATGAAAGCATAATACACGCTTGTTTGTGATAAGTTGAAAGTGGACAAGGACGGACCTAGGACTAAATTTGGAGAGGGGCCAAATTAAAAATATATATACAAATGAGACGAGGACCACATAAAAATATGTATGAAAACAAGAATTTCCAAAATTTTGTTTGGAGGGGACCATGGCCTACTTTGACCCTATCTTTGCTCTGTCCTTGCAAGTGGCACTTGGATTTATCATCTCTCTCCTTTTGTTTTGTTTTTGGTTTCTTTCATGTGAGTCGTAATAGAAATTTATTAGTGACTAGCAAGAGAAAAAACAATTACAGTGCCCGCACTCTAACTATCATGCAAGGCTCCTTTCTGATCAAGGAAGAAATTTATATTTTGGGCCCACGTGGAGAGATCTAAAGTACTGACAACTTACTATCTTTCCTAGAATATGCTTGGTTGTAGGTTCAAGTTGCCACATTACCTTTGGACAAGGGATTAGATTTACGACAGAGTATGTGTGAGAATGGTTTATTTTGTAAATCATTGCTTGTATTAAAAAAAGCTTGCACATTATTAAAATTCTAAAGGCTATAGGTATAGTTCTAAAACTTGCAAGTCAACCCAGAAAACTTATCCAAGTTATTCAATAACAAATATCATCTCTTTATAAGAAAGACAAATTTCTTTTTCTTTTCAAAGTTAGTCCCATGCACAACCTCAAACCCTGGTCACTTGCGTGAGAGACTCCTTACACCACCATGTTAGAAGACTTTTTATTGGGATTTAGTTTCATGATCCCTACAACAATAATAAACCATCTTAACCATCCTTATTTTGCAACCACTTGTGTAGATTGATTAAGAATTATATATAGCCCAATATAGATATAATATTATTAAAAGACTCATTTGAGTGATCACGTGGCGCTTTGAGTTAAATCGACTTACCTTATGTTTGAGTTAAGTAGGGTTTTTGAGTTTTTAAACTATGTCTCCAAGAAAGTCTAATCAAGTCATTTTGGTTGACCAAGCAAGTGCACTTTAGTATGATATTCTTAGTCTAGGTATGTTGAGGAAAGTCAGCTTAGTCAAGTGACTCGGGTCTTATTTTATTTTGTTTTTCTTTTATTAATGAATCTTCGCACTTTAAAAAAAAAAGCCCTATTGCTCTTGAGCATGAGAAAAGTCCATACTCTTCTTTTTGAATACATGGTGATTTTTTTAGATCTAAACCATTTATTATATTCTCCTTACAAAAAATAGGAGACCTATTAGAAATAAATGCATTTAAATGATCCTAACAACTTGTTTTGGACCTTTAAAAAACTTAATAAAAATAGATAGTTATATTTTCTGCTCATAAAAGCAGAGGCTAAAGCGTCAAATGAACCTGAGATTTGATATCTAGCCTATTTAAACCATTTTAAATACGATGAATGACTTGTGCATAACAATGTTTCACCACATATAGAAAACTTCTCAAACTCAAAAGCGGGGGTACGGCCACCGACGCTCCCCAAAGCGTTTTTAATATTTCATGTCCAAAGTTAGTCGACATGTCATCAATGTAATCCGTGAATCTTCGTTGCCATTATGAACCTTTAACTCAAGCAATCACGTTGCATAAATCAGGTGCTTACATCAGGCGTACTCATGCACATGCCTGTAGAGTAAAAGACCGAGACCTCGCAGCGAGGAAGAAGCCTTGTGTGTGGAGAGGGGAATAATCTTGTAGCGTACCTGCACTCGGTCTAGAACAGATAATCCCTCTCCAACTTATAAAAGTTAGAAGAAAAGACGTGTATTTGGCAGTTGAAGTGAGCGTACGGAAGGAGCGTTGTGGTATCAATTTCAAGTTAAAACCCAGGCAGGTCCATCAGTTACTTCAGCTTTTACCCGTAAAAAGCAATGCACAATAAGCTTTGTAGCCACGCAAAGGTGTTCGGACACATTCTAAGCACTTACATCTTGGAAGCTCCACTTCGCCAAGAACAACAATAATGCAAACAAAAAGTGATTCCATACAACGTGGTGCTTTAGTTTCACATGCAAAGATGCAAAGGAGTGGGTGACAGCAATCCCATGCCAAATAGACATGCGATCTACACTGATCATCAAATCAAGGCAAAATAAGCTGCAAGATTGCAATGGGTCTGACCTGTGCTCACTTGTTAGATTATCAGATTCGGTGGCACAACAGCCACCATCATTTTAGCTTTTCTGGCCCATGTTTGGAAATGTTTGTGTGGTTGGGACCATAGTTGAGAAACTCGAAAACTCAACTCAAAAATGTGGCGAGTCGAGTTAACGTGAAACGACTTGTCAGTGACATAAAAAGTACTCCAGTGAGATTATTTTTTTTCCCAATGATAAATATTATTATTATTTTAAACTTTATATGAATAAGTCAACAAAGCTAGTCTATTGTGTTTTTATACTGAAGGCCTTGGGATCCAATCCCTGTGTATACAAATAATTTTTTATATGCAGCAAGTCGACTGATCGAGTGACTGAATTATCATCAAGTGAGTTTTAGAGCTATTGTTGGGACCATTGAACTTCTAGAGCATCAAGATGCAACACACAAGGTTCTGAACAGATGCAGCTGTTTGTCGGTTTTCAAGTGCCAGCATCTGTGAATTCTGTGTTGGAAGGAATTCAAAGAGCCTGGGCAGACTAGGGATCAGGAATTCGGGAATCATGAACAAAGCTTTGATCACGTAATTGCATTGGAGCGTCATGGTGGAACCCAATCAGCTTTGGAGAATGGTGTGGTTGCAGAAAAATAGGACACGCAATGGGGAAATTTGGACATGAGACAAAGCTGCAACTCAGGCATGTCTTTCTATTGGAAAACAGTTCTGGGTTAGAAGATATTTTTAATGTAGGGACTCATTTCATCCCCGGAAAGCAGATCAAATTCAGTTTTGGCGCGATTTTTGGTGCAAAGACTCTGTTCTGAGTAAAAAATTTCAGGATTTGTTTGAGGTTGCATCATTCAGTGAGGCATCCAATTCAAGATGTAATTAGAAGTAAAAATGGTGCATGCCATTCAATGGATCATTCCTTTCGATAGAGACCTCAATGATCGACAAGTTCAAAGACGGGAGGAAATGATGGCCATTATCAACACAATTCTCTATAGATCCAATAAGAACAACAAAATTGTTTGGCACTAAAAGTGCTGACAGTTCTTTTGGTTTAGTCTTGTTACTCGAAGTTGAAGTTGTTTTATTTTGAACAGGGAACAGCAAAATGAGCTTTCCTTCGATCCTAGAAGAACATGGTCCCTCCCATCATCGTCCAGAATGATCACCTTCTATGGATTCCCGCAAGAAATTGAATTTTTATGCAAGATCAACTCAAGAAAAATGTTGTCATCTTGCAAGCCAATGCGTTTTTTGCTTTAATCACACTGAGACAATCCCGCAAATAATGATGCGTTGCCACATTCCTTGAGACATGTGGAACATATGTTTCAAGCTTTTTAAAATGCTAGGTTCAACTAAGAGATACTAATTAGTTGCTTATGCTTAGAGAATACAGAAAGCAAACTCAATCTGTTGCGGTCACTTGGACGTTTTGAAACGAAAGAGATCACAGAATCTTTAGAAATTACTGAAGCTGTAAAGAAAGACTCGGGGTGAAAATTATGTCAACAACTCGGTGGTGGTTTTCTTACCACAAAGAATTTCAAGGAGTGACAACAACGGTGATAAGAAGAGGAGGTAAATTCTTCCTAGCAATTGGATTTCATAGGCCAATTATGCTAGAGAGATAGATTTCTCCCAGGCAAGATCAGATTAAGTTCATCTTCCACGGTCCTCAATGGGCTAGAACTGGGGGGATTTTTATTTGTATCAGAGGGCAAAACTTGATCACACACTCTCGGGACTTCCACAGATGCACAAGTCAGAGAGGTCTTTTAGGGAATTAATTTTGGGTACTTTTCGCAGAAACAAGTATTGTCATCAAAGGGATTGGCAAATGTTATCAAATGGCAGGAACAAGGGAAAGATATTTCACGGAGAACATTCAAGCGAATTTGACGGAATAAATGAGTGGTTGTCCGACAAAATCGTCACTTTCAAACACTTTAGAAGATAGATAAATTCGATGAGTTAGTAAAATGGGAACCCACAAATGGACTTGATCATTGAAACTTTTTATACTTTTGTTCTCATGCTTTCTTAAACAGACATTTGGTTTCTTCCTCAGTTCCTTAGCGGGCTTATGTTTTGACCATCTTGGTCAAATCTGTAAGCATCGCTCACTCATCAATAAAAACCCTTAGTACCATTTAAAAACACAGATATCGATAATCAACAAAGCAATATCTAGAAAGGCAAAGATTTATCTTTCACTTGCATTCATTCAGGATCATGCATCTTACCTAAATGCAACTGGCACATAACTCGTGGTTTTCTGGATTGAGTTTTTTTTTCCTTGGATGGAAGTCACTTAAATTAGGAAAGTATTAATAAATTCTCTTTTCTTAATTAGTTTTGTTTCTTTTTAGAAAGGAAGTCCAAGATTACCAATAGGGTAGTCTTCTATTTGGAAGTTGTTTCTAATTTTTTGGATGTGACTTGTCTTTTTGTACTTCTCAGAACATTAAAGAGGAGCTGAATGAATTTTGTCCTAGAAAGCATTTCTTTAGGAGACCCACTTCTTCTTGAATTGAACTAAATCTACTTTGACCATAACAATTTGGTATTAGAGCAATTGATCGAGGGAGATTTTTAGCAAATTTTTGGTGATTTCTGGTGGTCCACTTATTCTAGCATTTTCTTAGTTAAAGGTATTTTTTGGCAAATTTTGAATATATAATATATAACATACATACATACATACATACATATTGTGTTTTTCAGTGTTTCAAGATAGATTCCCTATTTCTTCTAGTGTTTTACACATTTTCCTGTAGTTATCTTCAAACAACCATATCTCATCATCGCGATATCTAACTGCTACAATCTTAGTAATGAAAAAACTTGCTCAAATCTATCAAAGGTTAATCATGGGTCCAACACATGATGACTTGTTCACAAAAATGGAAGTAACTATTGAATCTATGAAAAGCAATGCTAAAGTTTAACCATAAACACTCACATTGATGATAGCAATAGTGAAGGAATTCTCAGAAGCATGGCATAATAGGTGATGTTTATATACAACCATTATTAGCACAAACCTTGGAGCAATCATTAGAGTTTCTATTACTAACACCAATCTTAGAGCAATCAACCGAAGAAAATGCTCCTCCCATAGCCTTTGAGATTTTTTAGAGGGAATCAGAATATTTAACTTCAAGAAAGGTCTAGATGCTGAATGGTAACTATTTATTGAAATAATTTTATGATCTAGTCCCTCAATTTCAACCATGAGTCCATTTTTCATGAATATGTCTGAAAATAAGGACTGAAATAAAGATCTCATAATTGACAATAGATTTAAATTTAATGTGAAAGATCTAGGTAATACATGACTAACCTAAAATATGCCAAGATAAACCTAGAGGACATGGTTCAATTCAAGAAGGTGA